>CM035122.1:44805810-47205810 GCA_020205555.1 Panax stipuleanatus
GCATGCTAGAGTTACGCCGGGACACTTTCAGGCCCGAACAATTTGCTTAAATCTGATTTTAACAGTTAGCATATTATGATGCTATAAATGGTATGTTTGATATTGAACGTGATTTTATGTGATAGACTTGTACGATAAGTGGATTATTATAAGTATAGACTATATTAGTTTATAATGCTAATTGAAAGGCCAACTTATTAATGTTAGGTCGTTTCGACACAAGTTAATTAAAGCTAAAACTTATTTGTAGCTGAGCAAACAAGCAAGTCTTCGAACTTCACTCTTTGGTTGTGCAAGTTCTTTAATTCTTATGTGCAAGTTCCTATCCTTCTCATATTGTATTGAGCAGGTTACTATCGTATTGACAGTTAATTATTTAAAGCTTGAACTTTATTTCCAAGCATGCTATTAAGTGGTTTAATTACTTTACAATTATTCCACATCGATATTATTGTTATTCGCACTCGGTGCACTTGAGTTCGTACAGTCTTGGACTTGTACATCATTTAAAGTTCTATAATTCTTGAACTGTGTCAGATAGAGTCTGAACCCTTGTTCGGTCAGACAGGTATAAAATTTTATAAAAGCTATCCAAACCAATTGATGGTAAGGATTCTTAGACTGAAAGAACACCCCTTATATATATAGGGGAGTACCCCAGGTATCTAGTATAAAGATACAAACAACAGAGTTGAATGTTATGCATATACTTGGCGTGCGCGAGGCTGATCCCCTCAAGTACTTATTCTGTAGCCAGTAACCAAAGGGTCAATTAGCTATTGATTTCCGTTGGAGTTTTATAGTTCAAAAGTCTACTTGACTATCAGTTATTCTAAAAGCAATTATTATTCTTGCTTCCGATATTCATATTATTGAATTCATTGTCAGATATATTCCTTTCATCATGATATATCCTTTATTGTTGTATTTAAACTTGCTAAGCAAACTTGTTGCTCATTCTTGCTATATCATGACTTATATTACAGTTAAGCCCGAGACTTCAGGGAAGGACAAGGGTAAAGGGAAGATGTAGGATTAGTTTGCAAGGAGCAGACTTTATCTTTACGTTTAATTAATTATTGTTATGTAATATGAACCCTAATGACTATTCTAGGGTATGTTTGTATTTAAGGTTATCGAATCTTGGGACTAGTAACACCTTTTGAATGAACGACGTACGTTTATTACATTCTGCATTTTAGTTATCGTATGTTGTGTAGAGGTGGATGTTTAGTATTATTTCGTGACGACCGGACCAGGGTCAGAGGACCCGGATTCGGGGGTGTCACTGGGGCCCACTGCTGTGGGAACCCCCCAGCTCGCGAACGGCAGGCTTATTTCTCCACACCAAAGTCCGATTTTTCTCAATATGATGAACATGAAACTTGGTAACAAAAAAAATTTGGACTCTTTAACATGATTATAACATATAAAATCCTTACAACACATAATCAAAACCAAGTTTTCATGATTTTTGAAGAAAACTACAATATCAAGCATTCTTGACAAAAATTGCTATTACGAATTCGTTTTTCAATCAATTCATGTAATTTCAATTGCAATAACTCTAATTCTTAATATATTAACATAACCCATGATCAATTTAAACAATAATCCATAATCAAACACCAATTTGATAGTTTAAAGGCTATTCTTTCAAAATTAGTTTACAGTAAATCATTATGAACATAATTTCTTCTTGTTTATCGAAATTACATGGATTGAATTGTTAAAACAACCATATAACTCATATAATAACATCAATATATATATATATATATATATATCACATATATACAATATGATCACATAGTTTACACAAAAGGCTTTTATAGAGAAGTTCTTTTATGAAGAAACATAGAATATGTAAAACACAAAATAGAGAATATTTAAGCATGAAGATTATACCTTTTGCTTTGCTTATTGGAACGAAAGGGATGATGCTATCTCAAGGTTCCTTTCCCCTTCTTCCTCTTTCTCTCTTCTTCTTGCTTCTTTGTCTAACCCTTGTTTTTGTTCTTGACTAACTCTAACTCTTCTAACTCTAAACTAACGTATATTATAATTCTATAGATATAATATACATATAACATATATACATAACATATAACTTATAATATATTTATGTATATAATAAATCCCATCATAAATACATAGATTACAATTCTTTTGAAAACCAAAAGCCTTAAGGCTTCGTTTGGTAAAAACGACATTATTTTTAAAAACATGTTTTTAAATAGTTAAGGCCCGTTTGGAAAAATGGATTTAAAACATTGCAAGGGCCTTATTTGAAAAAACGGTTTTAAAAATTCTTTTAATAATTCCTTTAACATGTATTTTTTAATGTTATCCTTTAATTAATTAAATCCTAACCTTATAATTTAATTAATTAAAAGTTAACATCAATTAATCACATAAAATTATCACATAATTATAATTACCCGCTAATTATAATTTCATGTAACAATTATCACATAACTCATCTAATTTAATTATCTCAATTAAATTAGAACTATAACATAAAATTATTACATCAATTAAATAAAATATTAAATAATTATTTAATTAATATATAACACTTAATTAGATTACTCCACAACAATCACATAATTTATTTATTTTAACTCAATAAACAAATCAATTATAATATTTATTTTAATTCAATAAATATTAAAATAATATATAAAATTCTCTTCACATCAATTCACATATTTCTCAATATATAACAAATATACACATACTCAAACTCGAAACTTCTCATAATAAGAATTTTATTTATTAAATTCTTATTTATAATTCTTAAAAATCCGGGATGTCACATCCTTCCCTCCTTATAAGGATTCCGTCATCGGAATCAACGAAACCTCCCTTACTCGATTTTCACAAAATCCCTTCACCATTATCGTTGAATAGCTTCAACACGTTGACTTAACAACATTTATATATACTACTCCATTCATTTCTTCAACAAGTTTTAGATTTTATTACATAACCTTCAATTAAACATAATTATATCAAATATTATATATTTTCTTTAACTCGTTCATTTCCTTTCTAAGGATTATTAACATATACTCCACTCGTTGAATTCATATACTTCGTAATTCACCATCTACAATCATTCGGGTTACTATATTCACCCCTTCTTCTAAGAATTTCGTCCTCGAAATTTTTATAATCTATCAACAAAGATTTTACGTTAATCTTTATTCACTGAATTATTGCGTTCTACCACTACTTTTTTCTAAGGTCTATCCTTCTTGCCACATTTATCTTCGGAATAATAAGAATCTTTCACAATTGTTCAATAATTGGAAAGCGATATAAATAATTCAGGAATTTTAAAAGATTCCAAATCATGCTGAGGGGTCACAAGACCTTGAACTCATCTCTAGGTTTAATAGTGCTTCACCCCCGGTACTTCACACTATAAACTGCATCGGTGCGATAGCTATCGCACCACTACGTCGTGCACAAACGTAGTACATCGTAACGACTATATGCGTTACACTCGAAACTATTGTCTCCAATAACATGTCCCCTTTTTATAGGGTTGTTCACCTCAGTTTTTTAACATCTGAATCCACACCAAAACAATTTGGTTTTGCATAGTTTAACTAAGAACGCTCGAATTTCATAAACATCTTTCATTAATTGTCTAGCTGAATCAAGTAGCATAGACTTCTAGTAATAATTTGGACATCAATCAAAATATATATATATATATATATATATTTTTTTTTTAACAAACTCAATAATTTTTTTTATAGTTTAAGGAAATTAAAAATAATAAATAATTTTTTTTATAATATCCTGATAACGTACTGTAGAAATAGTACGTTGAGGATTTCGTCATTACATGACGTCGTCATACTACATTATACCATAGTGGGCTGACGATCCTACGATCACATCCAACACTAGGTTTAACTGCATTGATGACTTCCTCGATTATTATTCCTACATCATATCAAATGATGTATAGAATATATAAAATACATTTTGAAATTTTAAAATCATTTTTGTCTAGCTGAAGCAATTAGCATAGACATGTGTATAATAACACATTTTTATTTATTTTTTTTTTTTTAAATCCATTGGTTCCATCATTTGATCCAATGTTTTTCAAGAAAACAGAAGTGCAACATCAGCATGAAGTCAATAAATTTCAAAAATCTAGCAAAGTTAGGAGATTTAGAATATAAAAACTTTTCTCCATCAATATACATCTTTACTCCATCATTTTATTACTTAATCATTACATCAATCTTAAACAACATCAATGCTTTCTATACTATAACCTTTCTATACCCAGTATAGTTCATCGAACTTACCACACTTTGGAGTTCAAGAACCTGCCACAATAATATAAGTTTAAGAACTTGTGCTAGCAATACGTAGTCAAAGAACTAATCAGAGACTGTCCATATGCATAGGAGTTCAAAAACATACATACGACTATGAGTCACGAACTTACCATAAGTATGAGTTTTAAGAACTCGCTTAACCTTAAGATAATCTAATGTAATCTTAATATCATCTAATCTAATCTCTATTGACTCTAACTGTCAAATATAATATGAGAAAAGAATCACCTTCCCGTCATATATATATCGATAGCGCGACACCAACCTTCCACCGATTATCAATATGATAAGCCAAGTGTAAGCACAAAACCCTACCTATATAAGATTTGTACAACTCAGCCACCACATGAATCCTCAGTTGAAATCCCACTTAACTCTATCTTACTTAAAACTTCTCGCTCTATACTCGATACAGACTTCTGTATCTCATCATTTATAACTCCTCGTGAGTTAATCTCGTACTATAGCATAGTACATTCTCGTTATAGTCTCAACTATAACTATTCAATTATTACAGACCATCTGTCTTTCGACTTTAAAAGATCACGCTGTGATCTTATTCTATAATTATTTCCCTTATAATTCTTTTCTTATCTCATTATCGTTTTGTTTTACAACTTCTTATCTTTTCCTTTCATCATGTCATATCATGATTTCATTATGCTTTAATCTTATAGACTTTGTATATTCATCATTATTCGCCATCTTGATTATTGGAGTTAGGCAACTCCTAATTCTTATCTTTATATCTCTTCAAGATTCTTTGAATCTTCTTGTTTATTAATCAATTCTTCATTTAAGAAATTTAATATCATTCACGTTACTCAATATTTTATTCGGGTTTTATTCCTCGTCGTTCTCATCTTCTTCTTATAACATTTCTAGGACTTAACTCATCCTATACATCTACGTATGTGAAAAGAATCTCCTTTTCGTTATACGTAACTTAAACTTAACTTTTTATTATCTAAGGTCATAGCCTAAGGTACTCTTACCTAAGGTGTATAACCTACCAGCTCTGATACAAACTGTAACGACCCCAAAATTCTTACAATATAATTCTCATTCTCGATCGTTAACAATACAACTTTAATCTATCTTTACATCATTATTCGATATTAAAATCACTAAAAATGTGAAATATTTAAAATTTTTATACAATCTTTTTTTATTGTCCTGAATCGCAACCTTTACATCACAAATATTTTTGATTCAAATGAATCATGAATCGTTATAACAAAATGACTATACAAAGTCTTACGTCATAAAGCAATATCCATATACATCGGATAGTTCAACTTACAATTTAATAATCATGTTACATTTAAAACAATTACATTAATCATCTAAAAATAATAATTTCGTACATCGCTATTGATCTTAACATTCAACTAGCACGTATCATTACCTTGCATCCTTGACTTGCAAAAATGGTTATTTGCAAGAGTGAGCTCAACAGCTCAGCAAGTTCTAACAGTTTTCATACATCACATAGCACATAATAACATGCTCAACATACATCTCATAATAATTAAAGTAACATAGCATACATGCTTTAATTCACATAACAAATATAAAGATTGAGTTCCTTACTCAATCAATATGCTTTAATCAATCAATGTAATCATAAATTGACTTTAACATTCATGCTTACAACATACATAACATATCATTCTCTTTGCAATACAATTTAAAATAGTTCATCAAGTTCACGTAGAAAATAGGAACTGGAAGACTTGCCTGGCTCGTAGATTACCAATTACCGAAAAACAGGTTAATATAATCTGCTTCATGATCCTACATAACGTATTACCATACGCATCAATTATTAGTCACCTAGCAACGCTTAGCAATCGCTTAAGTAAATTCTAATTTACACTTCATAGTTCTCTCCCATTTATTTGACACACACTGTCAAATTTATATGTATAATTAACAATATAAGTTAATTATCACATAACTAATCCTCATTGTTAGTTAACCAATTTAGGTTAACTCATTCCTCATCAACTAATAAGTTAATAATTAAGTACCACATAACTAATCACATCACATAATCATATTACATTTCACATAATTAATCAATTAATAATTACATACTCATATTAGATTATAATTAAATAAATTATAATTTAAACATCCACTTTAATTATAATTAATCAATTATAATTACATCTTATGTTAATCAAATTATAATTACACAATTTATAATTTGATTTAAACCATTACTCTAATTAATCAAATTATAATTTATAATTAATTAAACTACGTCATGCATTAAATTATAATTTCAACATATTATAATTTAAATTAAACAATTACTTAGATTATAAATAATCAATTTCAATTTATGCACTCATTAAATTATAATTAAATAAATTATAATTTAAATTACACATTCACCTTAATTATAATTATTCCAAATTATAATCACATATTAAGTTATAATTACACAAATTATACTTCAAGTTAAACATTTACTTTGATTATAATTAATCTAACTATATTCATTATAATTTAACAAATTATAATTTAAATTAAACCTTTACTATAATTATGGTTACGATGTACGTCGATACTAACACATACGTGAGGCCAAACTCACAATCAAGCACCTCAAACACGTATAGTACTTTTACTATCATATTGCATCTTACGGTAATCATATCGAAGCACACGTATAATATAACAACATAAGACTTCAATCTATTTTAAACACATCAAAAGTATGTTATCTCATTACCTATTACACTTAACAAGTCATAAAAATAAGTTAGCTAAACAAACGCGGCATGAAAACTCAACGAAGGGAAAACAAAATTCCCGGACAGCATAGTGCCCCGCTGGGGCGGGCCCACTGCTGTGGAAACCCCCCAGCTCGCGAACGATAGAGAAATAAGCCAATTTGGCTTATTTCTCCACACCAAAGTCCAATTTTTCTCAACATGATGAACATGAAACTTGGTAACAACAAAATTTTGGACTCTTTAACATGATTATAACATACAAAATCCTTACAACACATAATCAAAATAAAGTTTTCATGATTTTTGAAGAAAACTACAATATCAAGCATTCTTGACAAAAATTGTTATTACGAATTCGTTTTTCAATCAATTCATGTAATTCCAATTGCAATAACTCTAATTTTTAACATATTAATATAACCCATTATCAATTTAAACAATAATCCATAATCAAACACCAATTTGATAGTTTCAACGACTATTCTTTCAAAATTAGTTTACAGTAAATCATTATGAACATAATTTCTTCTTGTTTATCGAAATTACATGGATTGAATTGTTAAAAAAAATCATATAACTCATATAATAACATCAATATATATATATATATATATATATATATATATATTACATATATACAACATGATCACATAGTTTACACAAAATGCTTTTGCAGAGAAGTTCTTTTATGAAGAAACATAGAATATGTAAAACACAAAATAGAGAAGATTTAAGCATGGAGATTATACCTTTTGCTTTGCTTATTAGAACGAAGGGGGAGATGCTATCTCAAGCTTCCTTCCCCCTTCTTCCTCTTTCTCTCTTCTTCTTTCTTCTGTGTCTATCTCTTTGTCTAACCCTTGTTTTTGTTCTTGACTAACTCTATCTCTTCTAACTCTAAACTAACGTATATTATAATTCTATAAATATAATATACATATAACATATATACATAATATATAACTTATAATATATTTATGTATATAATAAATCCCATCATAAATACATAGGTTATAATTCTTTTGAAAACCAAAAGCCTTAAGGCTTCGTTTGTTAAAAACGACATTATTTTTAAAAACATATTTTTAAATAGTTAAGGCCCCGTTTGGAAAAACGGATTTAAAACAATACCAGGGCTTTGTATGGGAAAACAATTTTAAAAACTCTTTTAATTCTTTTAATAATTCCTTTAACACATATTTTTAATGTTATCCTTTAATTAATTAAATCTTAACTTTATAATTTAATTAATTAAAAGTTAACATCAATTAATCACATAAAATTGTCACATAATTATAATTATCCGCTAATTATAATTTCATGTAACAATTATCATCTAACTCATCTAATTTAATTATCCCAATTAAATTAGAACTATAACATAAAATTATTACATCAATTAAATAAAATATTAAATAATTATTTAATTAATATATAACACTTAATTAGATTAATCCACAACAATCACAAAATTTATTTATTTTAACTCAATAAATAAATTAATTATAATTTTAATTTTAATTCAATAAATATTAAAATAATATATAAAATTCTCTTCACATCAATTCACATATTTCTAAATATATAACACATATACACATACTCAAACTCGAAACATCTCATAATAAAAATTTTATTTATTAAATTATTATTTATAATTCTTAAAAATTCGGGATGTCACATGAACAATGTTTAAGGTTCTAGGAGATGTACATGATAGTAGTTACGATGTTTAGTACATGTTGCGTTATAAAGTCGTACTATCGATATATAGAGGATATCGAATTAAGATGTAAAGTTTTATTATGTAATTTCGACGATTTGAATCATTGAATAAATTGATTCAAAATTATGAAATCAAGAAAAGATTTTATTCAGAGGATATAGAAAAATTTAAATTATTCCGCATTTTTATAACATCGAATATGATGTAAAGACAGGAATGGTAAATTGTGACGCCCCCAAAATAGGTTCAATACTCAACCCATTCTGAGTCCCCAAATACATGATACATAATTCAAATACAATCTTTTATAACATACGGTCGTGCAAAATACGACTACACAAACTGTGAGTCTCAATACAAATCGTATATAATACGAAATATAAATATTCAAATTCAGTCCTCTTTTATTACAATTATTATCACACTATTTTACAAAAATAGTGAGGACTACTACTGCTCTACTCTGACCATCACACTAATCCCCGGCTAGTTCCCGCAACATTCTCATTCCCTGAAGAGGACAATAGATGAAAAGGGTGAGCTCAACTAGCCCAGTAAAGAATATTATGACTAAGATAATAAAGAATAATTTATTATTAGTCTTCAACAAATCAGATAAAATATTATGGACACCAAGTTTTAGATCAACAACTGCAGCGAAAATAACAATTCATTAGAAGAGTTAAGTAGAGAATAGAGTCTACTATATTCTATGATTTAAAAGTCCATCATCAATATTTTATCCCTGTAACATCAATCAATATACATCTTGAATCAAATATTCATCTTTGCACTACGGACCAAATATATTCATTTGTATCATCAGTTGGTCATGTTCATCTTAACACCTGTTCATCTTTGCACTACTGGCCAAAGATATTCATCAGGTAATCATTCATCTTTGCTCTACAGGCCAAAGATATTGAGTTATATCACCATTTAGGACTGAGGATGATGAAAAACAATATAAATAACTAATCCAGTGAGATAGAGGATAAAGATTAGCGATTCGTAATCTAATTTAGTTTATCCAAGTTCAAGAATACTCCATAATAATCAATTATGGAGAAAAATTCAAGAATGAAGTTCAAAACTTGGATACAATCAAAGATAGTAACCATAACAGACAACTTGGACAAATAAAGGAAAATTTAATTTTTTTATGAATAGTGCCGTATACGTGAATAGTAACCCTGACATGAAAAGGTAAAAATTTTATAATAAAATTCATACCAACATTCCAATGAAATGATACTAGATGAAACGCAAAATTTGAAGAATTTTTGATCATTTCAGGAATTATAGAAGCAATACTTACCGTAGTAAGTTTTAATTTGGGTATATGAAATGAAATATTATCGCTTTCATAATATGGAATCTGAAAGAAAATAATATTTCTTACGAGTATTGCAATAAAATAATATCCTTTACTTTAGTAGAAACTGGATTTGACTGGAATATCAGATATTATTCTGAGAAAATCTTGCACAAAAAGTTACACTCAAAGTATCCTTATACTCAAGAAAAATACTCACAATACTATAAAATAAGAATTTCTGATATTGAAATGGTGTGTTTTAGGAAGGAGGGGTTACCCCCTATTTATAGTGCAGCTTCGGAGGGAAAAACAAACTGATGAGCCTAACTCTTATGCTTAACTTCTGCCTAATTCCATTATTTTTCAAAGTTTAGGGCCCACTCTTTGAAAACAAGTTTTGCAAAGCCTTTGGAGGAGAATATTTCAATGCCTAACTTTCCTTTTCTTGTTTTTTCTTTCTTTGCCTGCAAATCCTTATGGGTAAAGCCCACCAAACTTGGAAAAATAAAATGCCTTGCAGAAAACTTCCGCTCACAAACTTGAAAACAAAGGATTGCAGGAGAAGGAAACGTGTACGAAATGATAACCTTATCTCCACTTTTATTCTCATGCTAAAAATAATATATTATTATAATAATATTACCACTTAAAATTATAAAATTATACTATTATATTATTACATTATAATTTTATAATATAATATTATAATAATATATTTGAATGAATTATTTTATCAGAAAAGATAAAATACCAACTTTCAACAAATATTTCATTCTAAAAAAATTATTTCATTTATATCAGAATTGAAATAAATATTTTCTTATCATATAAATCAATAATTAATTATTCACAAATAATATTACAGAATTACAATATTGACAACCAGGTCGTTCTCAGGAAAGAGGGGGCTTTCCGATAAGGATTTCTCCTTACTGGCGCGCAATTAGATTAACCTAACCCCTTTCCTCGACAGAACTTTCTTAGACATTGCCAATAATGCTATCTAATAATATTATTCAAATAATATGAATTATTAATTTGATAATTTGAAATACTGTGCAATGACAATTATTGAATCAATAAAATATTATGCAATTATCAATGTAGCAATTATTAAATCAATAATATAAAATATTGAACAGTAATTACTGTAACAATTATTGAGTAGTGACTTCTTACGTAAGAATCAATAATTAGAACTACTATGCAACACTGCGTATTACTGTATTTTAACCACCGGGTATTTCAACAGTTTTAACGGTAACAACCACGCCGTTATTAAAAACTTATTCTTGTTATTTTCTTCATCCGACAGTTTTTCGTTATGGAACCCACCAATGATTACGCCGTCGTACGAATATTCTCCGACAAAAAGAATATTCCCCGACCAAATGAATATTCCCCGACACAATGAATATTTTATTACCACTTGCTAACTTTGAAAATTTTGCACATTTCTCCCATAACTTACCACATTAATCAAGACAACACCTTATTGTTTAAAACAATATATAAAGAAAATTAAATTTTTATTCATAAAATTTGGGGTCTTACATAAATGAACAAGATCGGAACTTATTAAAGTTTGGGGTCATTATACAGATCCTGGAAATGGAAGGAATTTAAATTCTAATTTATAATAAAACGAAGTTATATTCATTAAGTTATGAATAAAAGATATAAATAATTTAACGATAGTAGTATCGTGACACACCAGGTCCGAGGTTCGAAGGGACCCGAATTTGGGGGCGTCACAATGCCCATGAGAAGACCGATACTTGTCTATATTTTGTGGTCGAGGATGCTTCGTAGCCCGACAATCACCATCCAAATCGAGTAGAAGGCTAAAATGGAAGTACCAACAAGCTTCAATTCCTACGTGAGCTACGGGTTTGAAAACCAACCTTTTCAAAACATCATTTTCATATCTTGTCTAAAAAGGACTTTTTGCAAATCAAATCAAACCCTTCGTATATAGGTTCAACGAAGCACGACAATACTTTAAAAACAAACGTAGGCCCAATTTCTTCCAGCATACACACACATTGCAATTTAAAAGGGAAATATTAAAAAGATGCGGTACCATGTTTCACGGGAGTTGGGGGGTGCCTAACACCTTCGCCCCACTTAACCAAGCCCCCGAACTTTAGAATTTCGGTCTCAATATCATGTTTCGACAGTGTTCATTAATTGGGCCTACTTGCAAACAAAACTCGATTGAGTTGGTACAACTATTTTCAAATCTACCAACTGGCGACTCTGTAAACTGTTCAAATCGTCGACATGATACATGTTAGCGTTTTCCTAAAAAAACTTCACCTTTCATAAAATAGATAAGACAAATAAGGGTAGAAAACAACAAAGACTTAGGAAAAGAGAAGTATTGGGTCCACAGTTGACCAAATTTTTTTCGGACGTCGATAGGTGGCGACTCTGCTAGGGACAGTAGAGGGCTTAGGCCGCGTTCAAATCTTTTCAAAATTTCCCTTTTCCATCTGCGTATGTGTGAATGCTGTGTTTTACATTGAATGGATGTGAATGAATGCTTTACTGCTTTATATTAGTGCTTCACACAATGTCATCATTTCATATGGTGAGACGCGATGTATATGAATGTATGTTGTGTGATTCCTCCACCAGGAGGCAAACCCGTCGGTGTTTGATTACTGGACTCAAAGGAGACTAATCATGCGAGGCTTAGGAAAGGCACCACTTAGATCCACTCCAATTGAAAGATCGAATTGATTTCCCTTCTAGTAGATTGCGAAGATCTGGGGACATTCATGCCGAAAAGTTGCGAGAGTAGCCTAAGATAGGTCAGCCTCTGATTAACCAAATCCGCAGGGAAGCTTCTTCATGCCTTCCTTTTTCAATTCAATGTAAAATTTTCAATTCCAATGTAAATGTCAAGATTCAATGTAAATTAACATTCCATGTCTTGTAAATCCTGTCATACTATCCTGTCATCAAAATAACTGACCTTTGTTTTACAGGATAAGATTAAAAAACATAATAAAATAATAAACACATCATGGCATGCATCCTGTTGATATATATACATCAAAATTAACACATCTATGTTTATTGTATGTAAAAATTGGTCCCGTTACCAGGTCAAAATCTAAGAAAGCACTAGGCCCATCTGCAGATATGGCTTCAAGTGCTCAACTAGAATCTACCCCTGTATCTAGGGAAGAATTTGAAGGATTAAAGAATCAAATAGCCGAGTTAGCTATTTTTCTCAAAGAACAAAGCAAAGGTCTTCAAGGGAAACAAACAACCGATCATAAAGAACCATCTACACTCGGTGGCAGTCAAGAGACCGAAAAGAAAGACACTCAGATTCTTGAACCACATAACCAAGATATGACCAACAAAACTCGTGAAATCACCATCCTCAACAAAGAGCAGGAAGCTGGTGATATTCTGAAGAAGGTCCATGTGACGCCCCCAAATTCGGGCCACTCGCGTCTCAAATTCGGTTCGTCACTTTCTAAATATCTAATGGCATAATAACATCTCACGCAACGAAATAATAGAATAAAATACATTTATTGAATATAATTATTCAAGTCCCAAGGTCTCGTAACTTAAATATAACTCCATCATCTTAAACATAGCTTAAACGTAGGTAATACATAATACAAAATAAGTTCTTATTACATCATCATAATAATCCTAAAAGAGAATAAAGCTACGCCGTAGCCTTGCCCTTGCCCTTATCTGTGCCCGAGGGTCCACCCTACTCTACCTTAACTGAAATGTTTTAGAAAAAGCAAGAATGAGCAACAAGCTTGCTCATCAAGTAATATAGCAATAAGGGTGAATAATATAGATTTCAAATCCCAAGGGTACAATAATAAATGATAGTTCATGAATAATAAGAAGTATCAATAGTTCTCAATAATAGCCGCTTATGGATAGAAAGATATCAACAAGATTCAAAGTGTTAACCTTTTCAAGGTTCAAGAATAATGAACACTGAGCAGTCACTAAGGACTATGAACTCATACTAGAATTAACAGTAATATGCTGATAATCCAATAAAACAAGTACACCAGGTGATTAGCCTAAAGTACCCTACGTCATGCATAACATTTAATCGTACTCATGTGCGCACGTCAGTTTCCTGACAATTGTATAAAATTTCCCCTTCCATGAGGGTTGTTCATCTCAGTAGAATTTATAAGAGTCCGCACCAAGTCAATTGGTTTGGATAGCTTTCTAACATACAATATTAGTCTAGCCGAATCAAATGGCTTAGACAACTTTTGTAATGCATTTAGGAACGATAAGTTCAATGCTCGCAACAACATCAAGATATAAAGTCGATGTTTGAATAATAACAAATATTTGTTTGACATGACAACAATTCAAATTTATACAATATGTAAAGTGAAAAGAGTTAGGGAACTTGCTCAATGAGGAGTAAGGTTCGAATACTTGCCTTATGCGTAATTTATCAACCTTTAGCTTATCAATACTTTGTAATCCTATTGTAACATAGTTACGTATATAAGGATATTCATTAGTTATATAAGTCGAATACATATACTTGATATGTAAGTTAAACACATACATAAGGTCTTAACTTAGTCGTACGATCCTACACGTATGTCGTCACATATCTTACGTACACATAGCACATAATCAGTTTGTATGTTATTATATAACCAAATGACATAGCTCGTAATCATCGTAATCTTAGTGTTTGAAAGTTTATAAACACTTATCAGTATATGGTTCCATCATAACACACTCATTAACACTAGCATACTTCACTAAACATGTATTGCAGATTAGGATAACAATACATGCATGCATCAAATTTCAGATTTACAATTAACATGCTCTGTCCATTCAGCAGGGTGGCGCGACCGCGCTTGGTTTGAACTAGGGAGTGGCGTGGCGGCGCTACTCCCAGTTCAAACCAGAACTAAAAAATCAGTTTGCATGGCCTAGCTCGTTCACCCACATGCATTGATGATGACACATGCAGAATATACATGTTATGTGGTTTATAATTAGGTTCGATCTTATATCTTGCCTTTAACATAGTTCATTATTAACCTTCCATCTAACAAGGCTTAAGGGGTTTATTTCACAAAAGGCTAATCACGTTGCTTATTACATCACTTAATGATACCAACAACCGTTAGTACGCATACTCATATGTAAACCTCTTATTACACTTAGGTTGAATAGTTTAACACTTGAAACTTCATTTTACATCATGCTTGAAAGTCTAGATCATGCTTTGTGAGACAGTGAATTTATCCGCCATGTCTAGAGGCATACAATGTCCTAGCATGGTAGTCCTAAATTTCAGAATACAACATAGGGTAGTTATCAATAACATTAGTTTTCAAACTCTTAGGTTTTCTTTGAAAATCTCATGTTAAACCAACTAAGCATGCAAAGCTACTTCACATACTATATATCATACTTACGTATACACATAACTAGTCAACATAAGCATGCTCACAAGTTCGGAACTTAAAGTGTACTTAGTTCATCAAGTTTGTATTTGAAAACTCTAAGTTTCTCTTGGAAACTATTTAAAACTGAAATAAGGTAAGTGATTACATGCAAGACCACCTCCACTAGCATGTCAGAGTCTTATATAGGCATATTTGAGTTATACTAGCATGCTCAACATTTTAGAAAATATAAAAAGCAGATTTTGGTTCTGCATATTGGCGCGGCCGCACCGTGTTTGTACAAGGGAGTTGCGCGGCTGCGCCACTCCGGTTCCAGGCAGGAAGCCTTCTGCAATAGCAGAGCTTCAATTCCAACTTTGAAATCCTTCATGAAACATGCTTGTGATCAACATACATTGCTTTATAGCATTCATATAAACTCTACTAACATGTTAACATCATTACACCTATCAAACTTCAACTAATTTATGCAATTTCTATGAATTACAATTGTTTGAATTTCAAAATGGGTTTAAGTATTATACCTCTTGAGGCTTTGAATTTGCTAAGCGTGCTTCCCATTTTTAGATTATACTCTCAATTCAATCTTATAACACTTAGCAAACAATTTAATTTAAATCAAATTAGAAGAGAAGCTTGCTATTTATAGAGGAATGAATATCGATGCCAAAGCTTTGCACAAGGAATTAAATCAATGGAAGAAAGGAAGAGATGTTGGGCAACAAATGTTTGGTGAAATAGTGGCCAACAACACCCATCACCCACTCCCTTCTTCATCATTACCATTTCAGAAAAGCTTGCCACGATACACAAGACTGTTGGTCTCTCAAGCACAAAATCCAAGACTTGATAGACAACGAAGAGATTGTGGTGACCAAACCAGAGCAACCGCATGTGCAAGATAATCCCCTCCCTCAGCACAAAGAGGAGAGTGTCAACATGATTAGCACGAAGAGTGGAGAAGGATCCAAATACATTCATTATGTTGGAGAATCAACTCAATCAAGTACAAATAGCTTAGACAGCTGGGAGCTTTCAGAAAGGCAGTTCTTGATGGAATAGGAAATCAAGTCCATCAAGGAACAGATTGGACAGTTAGCGGATTTGGTCGTATATCAACAGCAGGTAACCAGACAGCTGATAAATCAGACCAACTAGCATAAAGCAAGTCCTCCTACCCCTGAGATTAGCCACATTGCTATGAGGGATTATTACCGGTTTTATGAGCATGAACCCTGGGCCGACAAGGTGGCCAAGGAGGAGAAGTTCCAAGCTGATAGGGAATTCACCTTCCAGAGGAATTTCACTTATTTGAATCAGTCGATGAAAGAAATCCTACAAATGTTGATTAATGAGGGGATGGTTGCAAACTTGTTACCCCTGGTGGACCCTCAATCCAGGAAGTTCAAACCTGACCGGATCTGTAAGTATCACTCAAATGCACCTGGTCATGACACCGAAGACTGCTGGGGACTTTGTCACCTGATTCAGAATATGATCAAAAATGGTGAGCTGATAAAAGAAAATCTATACTACGGCTATCCTAGTGAGGAAGCACTCTTTATTCCCATGGCTTGGAATCAAGAGACAGTGGCTGTTATTTCCTATGAGAAGGAGCTAGCTGGGACACCCTTAATACTGCCTGGGAAAGAGGTCCAAGAAGCACAGAATCCTGTGAAGGTAGCTGCACCCGGACCTTTAATATTACCCTTCAGACCGCAATATCCAGTGATCAGTCTGAAGAAAGTCCCACGGAACTATGGGAATGATGAAGGTCCGACCTCAAATAACATTGCTATCATATCAAAGGAAAATCCATTGTACCTACCTCAGCGGGTGATCAATTCAGTTATCAAAGGCAAAGGGAAGGTGGCTGAAGAGAAGATTGAAGAATTCCTCATCAAAATGGAGCATAACGAGATCAAGGTGGTGCAAAGCTTAAAGAGGCACCCAAACAAATATCCATCTTAGACCTGGATTTATCCTAGGTGGATCATCGCAACATTCTGGTGAAAGTACTGGAGGAAGTCCATATGCCAAGGATAGTGGATGTTGACAAATTTTGTCATATGATAGAACACATCTTCAACAATAATGTGATATCTTTCATTGACGATGATATACTCGCAGAGGGGACGGACCATCGCAAGTCACTACACATAGCAGTGATGTCATAAGGGTATGTGATTGGAGGTGTGTTTATAGATGGAGGATCGTCCCTGAACATCTGTCCCTACGATACGTTGGAAAGGATGAAAATCAACCCAAACCGGATCCGTACCAGTCATATAGTTATCCGGGCTTTCGATGGGTCTCAACGAGAGGCTGTGGGGGAGATTGAGCTTCCACTGGAGATTGGTCCCCACACTTTCTATGTATCCTTCCAGGTACTCAACATTACCACCGGATACAATTTGTTGCTAGGAACGCCGTGAATCCACATAGCAGGAGCAGTTCCATCCACCCTCCATCAGCAACTCAAGTATATTATTAATGACAACCAAATCATGGTAAATGCCAAGCCAGAATACCCTGTTTGTATATAGGGAGACATGCCGGTGATCAGTCTGGATGAAGGGATTGAACCTGTAAGTTTTTAAGCATTAAAAGTGAGCAATATTCAGTACCTACCTATTGGAGCACCAGATCTGAAACCAAAAGTTTCCCCCGAAGTAATAACAGTTGGGCAGGAGATGATATCTTTAGGTTTTCGCCCTAGAGAAGGGTTAGGAAAAAATTAGCAAGGAATCAAGAGTCCGGAGCAAATCTCGAGCCAATCAGGGAGGGCTAGATTAGGCTATTCATCCGGATCAAACCATCGGAACCCATACAAGCATCCAAAGGTTTCTGCTCCCACTATACTACTGCCAAACCTCACTGATACTAGATTTGGAAAACCAATGAAAAAGATTCCTATTGTTATGTCAGCCATGTTATTTCCTCCAATCATACCGGTAAGTGAGAGAAAAGCCCCAAAGCCTGATGGGGAGAGCAAAAATGGAAAAGAGAAGTTACTGCATGAAGGACGAGACCCATTTGCTAACATGTACTTTTTGATGCACTATGAGGGTATGAATGATGTTATCCTAGACAGTGATGAAGAAGATCAGATCCGAATTCCTCGTATCAAGAAGGGGAAGGGTGGCAGTTCAGAGAAAACCCCCAGTTCCAATGTAAAGGATGTCTCAGTCATCATCAAAGAGGAGACATGCAGCCACAACTCTTTTATCCTTCTGATTCATGAGGACTTGACATTGGACAATTGGAGCAGCGTCCATTGCCTCATTCAAAAATGGTAAAAGGGAAGAGAGTTCAACTGCCCTGAAACGTGGTTTCATTTACTGCTTATTTTATTACACAGCTATAGCAGTAACTTTTGTCATGCTTTTGCTAAATGCTTTGTATGTTTAAACAATCTCATATATTAAAGTGAAAGCATTTTGTTTTCAGGACTCAAGAATTGGATTTGTTTGTCACTGCTGATGAGATGCTAAACTTCACAGTGACTACAACTTTGATGTAGAACTGAACTTCGACTTGATGGAAATTGATCAAGAGGAGATAAATGACTATTAGGTGCCCGAGGAGATCAAAGAATGGGTTGAAGACAAACCCAAACCAAACCTTGATCAAACCACCACTGTCAATATCCGAACCTCAGAAAACCTCAAAGAAATCCAAATAGGCCTAGACCTCACCCCAAACCAAAAAGCCGACCTGATTGAAATCCTAACTCAGCTCCAGGATGTGTTTGCATGGTCGCATGAAGACATGGTTGGCTTGTCCACTGACATTGTCATCCATCGACTGCCCATCAAAGATGGATTCAAGCCAGTCAAGCAGAAGATTAGGCGATTGAAATCTGAATGGAGTCTGAAAGTCAAAGAAGAGGTTGTCAAACAGTACAAAGCCGGCATCATCATAGTATCAACATACCCAGAGTGGTTGTTGAACATAGTTCCCGTGCCTAATCCCGAAGAGAAGGTATGAGTATGCATGGATTACAGGGATTTTAATAAAGCTTGTCTCAAAGATAACTTCCAGGTGCCTTTCATCCACATCCTGATAGACAATACGGCGCAGTACAACATGTATTCTTTTGTGGATTACTTTGATGGTTACCATCAAATCATGGTCGCTGAAGAGGATAGGGAGAAGACAACCTTCATCACTCCCTGGGGAACCTTCTGTTATAGACATTTATCCTTCGGCCTCATCAATGCCAGTGCCACATATCAGCGAGCCATGATGGCCCAATTTCATGACATGATGCATAAGGAGATAGAGGTTTATGTGGATGATATCATCATCAAATCCCAAAAAGAGGACGATCACATCAACCATCTCAAAAAGCTGTTCAACAGGTTACGTAAGTATAACCTCAAGCTGAACCCAGTTAAATGCGCTTTCGGTGTCAAATCGAGCAAGTTGTTGGGATTTTTGGTAAGTAATAGAGGCATTGAACTGGATCCCGCCAAGATTAAAGCCATCACGGAGATGCGAGTACCCCTAACAGAGAAGAAGATATGCGGGTTCCTAGGGAGGATTAATTTCATAAGCCGATTTATATCTCAACTTACGGCGACGTGTGAACCCATCTTCAAGCTACTAAGGAAGAATTCCTCCACGAAATGGAATGAGGATTGCCAAAAAGCTTTTCTTACTATCAAAAAGCAGCTGATCGAAGCGCCTGTCTTGGTGCCCCCGAGGGATGAAGTTCCCCTATTTATGTACTTGTCCGTCAATGCCAATGCAATGGGCTGTATGCTAGGACAGAAAGATGATAGTAGCAAGGAGAGAGCTATCTACTACATCAACAAAAGATTCAGCAGTAGCGAGCAGAAGTACACACTGATTGAGAAGACATGTTGTGCATTAGCATGGGCTTCCATGAGGTTACAACATTATCTTCATGGGCACACGACCTATCTCATATCCCGAATTGATCCACTGAAGTACGTATTCAACAAGCTAATGTTGAATTATCGATTATCCAAATGGCAGTTGATACTTCAATAATTTGATATTTTCTATGTGACTCAGAAGTCCATCAAAGGTTAGGGCATTGCAGATCAACTAGCCGAATCACCGTCCGGAGATTTTGAGCCTTTGGAAACTTATTTACCGGAC
Source organism: Panax stipuleanatus (assembly GCA_020205555.1). Lineage (NCBI taxonomy): Eukaryota > Viridiplantae > Streptophyta > Magnoliopsida > Apiales > Araliaceae > Panax > Panax stipuleanatus. The sequence continues at coordinate 44,826,540 of CM035122.1, forward strand.
GATGGAATCATGACAATTTAATAAATACCTCAGGAGAATACATTCCAACCCTGGAAAATGTATTTTGATGGAGCAGTGAACATGGAAGATGCTGGAGCTGGGGCAGTCCTTGTCTCTGGTACAGGAGAACAATATCCTGTGGCTACCAAGTTGCAGTTTGTCAACACTAACAATACAGCTAAGTATGAAGTCTGCATAATGGGGTTGAAACTAGCCCAGTCCATGGGTATCTAGCGTCTATTGGTCTTTAGAGATTCTGAGTTGGTTATCAGACAAACCACTGGGGCATATCATACCAAAGAATTGCATTTGCTGCCTTATCACCAGCAGGTGATCAACATATCTATGGATTTTAAAGAGATAACCTTCATCCATATCCCTCGAAGCAGGAACGACTTTGCTGGCGCATTAGCAATGTTGGCTTCCTTAATCAACATATCGGGTAGGAGGGGAATTCCTGACATCAAATTCATAAACCAAAGGTCCCCTACATATGGGAATTACATTGGAGAAGTATCATATGAAATACCTCCTATAAAATAGCCTTGGTATCAAGACATCATGGAATATCTCCGAGATGGATCTACACCCGCTGGGGCAAGCCAAGCCGGAAAGAAGCGGATTCACAAGATGGCTATGAAGTTTTATCTAAGCGAAGACGCACTCTATAAAAGGGATACTGGAATAGGCCTTTTAAGATGCCTCGATAAAGATCAAACCCAGAGATTGATGGATGAAGTCCACGGTGGAGTCTGTGGTCCACACATGAGCTATCATCTGCTGGCCAAAAAGATATTAAGAACAGGGCATTACTGGGTCTCTCTCAAAGCTGACTGTGATGATCACGTCAGGAGATGCTACCAATGCCAAGTCCATAAAATTGCCATTCACGCTCCTCCAAATGAGCTGCACAATATGAGTTCGCCATGCCCTTTCTCCATGTGGTGAATGGATGTGATTGGGCTGATAGAACCCAAAGCCAGCAACGGACATCGATTCATCTTCACCATGATCGATTATTTCACCAAGTGGGTTGAAGCTACCTCTTTTCCTAAAGTCACCAAAGAGGTAATCATTGGTTTCATCAGAAACAATGTCGTTTGTCGATATGAACAGTCGGAGGTGATCGTCTCAGACAACGCTAAGAACCTAAACAATTAGATGATGAGAGATTTATGCAATAAGTTTCATATCAAGCATCTCAATTCTGTCATCTACCGAACCAGGATGAATGGTGCTGTCAAAGCGGCCAATAAGAACATCAAGAAGATTATTCAAAAAATGTCCGCCAATCACAAAGGATGGCCTGACCTGTTGCCTCTGACTCTGTTAGCATATAGGACGTCAATGCGTAACTAGAGCTACCCCCTATTCATTGGTCTATGGCATGGAAGCAGTACTTCCCATAGAAGTAGAAATGGAGTCCCTGAGAGTATTGATAGATGCTCAGATGGAGGAAGATCAGTGGTTGCAAGAACGATACCACCAACTGTCTCTGATAGATGAAAATAGGGCTACAGTCCATTTTCCACGGGCAGTTATATCAGCAAAGGATTGCTCGATCATACAACAAGAAAGTTTGAATCCGGCAATTCAAAGAAAATGACTTGGTATTGAAGAAAGTTTTGGCCAATCAAGATGAAGCCAAAGGAAAGTTTGCCCCGAATTGAGAAGGTCCTTTCATTATCAAAGAAGTGTTGACAGGAGGAGCTATCAGAATGCAAGAGATGGATGGGAGCGAATTTCCCCAACTCATTAACTCAGACACCGTGAAAAGGTACTATGTCTAAAGCATATGCCTACCATAATCCTGGTCATGTGAATCGATCAAATCAGTTTGAGTATTCACTAGAAAAATTGAACTACGAATGACCTGATTTTCCTCTGCCCAGGAGTACGTAGGCAGCCATTCCTTGTGCGGTCAAACCAAGCAAAAAGTTCAAAAAAAATCATCAAACCAAACTCAAAAGAGACACTTCTCAAACCTCTCACACAAAACTTGAACTAAGAATGACGTGATCTTCCCTCCACCCGGGAGTACGTAGGTAGCCATTTATAGTGCGGGCTGACCTTCAAGAAAAACAAAAAACCAATAAAAACCAGTCCCAAGACACCAAAACCCTATAAAACCCAAATACTATCAAGTCTCCCTGGTGAATAGGCCCTGCTGAGATACTCTCTGACATCTCACTGTCCATCCATCAAGGAGAAGCTCGTGATACATCAACAACAACAAGTCATGAAAGAAGTGGTAATCACTCAGTAATGACAATACATATCTAACAGGGAAGTGAATCAAAATATATTTCTCTGATATATAATATTATTTGATATATACACTGTGTCCTGTATATGATAAAAATGGCTGATCTAGTATGTACAGGAAAAATAATGCTAGTCTATGAACCCGTGGAAAAATGGGATAGCAGTGCCAACATGGTATCCCTCTCTATAGACGGAGGAGCAGCTGCAAGCTCAATACCCTCAGTCTCCATACGATCAAGAACATCCAATGCCATCTGTATAGTGCTGCTATGACCATCTATGAAAGTGCTCATATCTGCAACCATACTGTGTGTATACGATCTGAGTGCTGTGCTATCCATAATATAAACATCCCGGGTAGCTATAGCCTCGTCCCTCTCAACATAAGCAGCATCCCGGGAAACTAAGGCCTCCTCAATCTCCTCAAAAGCTGTATATTGGGTAGATCGAGCCTCATCTCTCTCCTCTAAAGCTGCATCTCGGGTAGATCGAGCCTTTTCTCTCTCAATAGATGTTGTGTCTCGAGTGGCTCAAGCATCATCTCTATCAGCAAAAGCTGTATCTATGATAGAAAGGGCTGTCAACATCAATGCCCTAGCTTGATCTCTCTCGAAAGTTATCCGAGCTAGTGAATCAACAAGAGCTGGATCTGTACTGGCAGGAACTGCTCGGAGGGTCACTAACTAAAGCCGTTGTCAAACCAGTAAACAACTCATCCTTCGTGGGAGAATCAGGATCCTCCATAGGCTCTTCCTCATCTGAATCAACACTCGGAGCTGCCTAGATAACCGCAGCTACTGCTATATCAGCCTCCAACCACTCCAAATATTCAGGATAACGATCCGGATGGCTAGTAAAGAAGTCAACCATCTCCCTGTGAGTCCAACACTCATAAGTCCTGACCAGGTCAGCTGACAACAAAGTGGAAGCTAATATCCACTGATCAATGGCCCCCTCAAACTGGTGGAGGCTCTGAAACTGATCAAATTGACCCATGACTGCCAACGAATGGTAAGTGGTCACCCCTTTTAAACCCGCCAGGAGCAAATAATCTATGCCGACTACATAAGCGATGAAGTTGTAAAGGGAGACAAGCCCTGAGCATGGTAAGATCGAAAAGAGATAATCAATATCTGATAAAAAGGTTGACCATGTCGCTACATCTGAACACTCCGCTGGCTGGAAGGAGTAGAACATGGCTATCTTATGGGTAAAGCAGTACCCATGATGTCTGAACGTGCTGATCAGACTCAAATGCGTCATGAGCCATACATACAACAGAATGACGCCGCCTCTAAAAAACCCCTCTGAATGGGTACTGCAAAAAGTAGCCAACCTCAAGGTCTCGGCTAATATCATTCGCAAAATAGTACAACCCTGTCTGAGTGAATGGACCACGACTATCAAGCCGATATCCAAATGGTCCAAATATAGTGGCATGTATACATAAGTCGTGACGCACATCAGCAAGACATCTAAATAGGCAAACTGCCACTCATCTGCAAGAATAATGAAATCTCCCGAATGTCGCTCGTAGCTGTCTAGCCGGCCAAAGTGATCGATCAGAAAGTCAATGGATATCACATGTCCTGTAATGATCTCCTCAGTGACGACTCTGCGTCTCAGACCCGACATAGTCATAAATGGTCTCCTTATGTCACCGATGGCTGTCCGGGTGCAAAGCAGATCCAGTTCCAAACCTCTAAGGCGCTCGTACTCCTCTAAGGTAGGAGTCAACTCATGAAGGCCAAAACGGAAAACCTGCCACTCAGGTATCCAGCATAATAAGATGCCATCCACAAATCCATGCAAAACCTGGAAAGCTAGAAGGGCTAGTGAATGCCCTAGCATCTGGTCTATTGTCCTCTGGATGTGAGAGGCAGACTGTCATACAATGACCGCAACGAAGATGCCATCAAAGATGACAACGAATGCTCAATACGACTGACGATGGATGATGACATCTGTATAACCGTATCATAAGACCATCCAAGGGTCAAATCTAAACTCACCTATCTAAATGCATATCCATGACATAATACATGCATAATGACAAAGATAAAAATGATGCAATAGATAGGAAATATCATGCATATCTAGAATAAACTATCTACTGCAAGCATCATCTCTGTATGCTCATAAAGTGCAAAAATAAAAAGTACAGGGAAATGGGGCACAATTGCCCAATTACTAACAGAGGCCTATCAAAAGATATAGCGAGAAATGGGGCACATCCGCCCAATAGATAAACAGAAGCCTATCAAAAGATGTAGCGAGAAAAGCTATCCGAAGAGGTCTAGAATATCTGTCTCTAAGCTATTAACCTGTTCCAGCTCCTCCTGAGTTACAAAATGTCGGCCAGTGGGAATGTCTAGTTGATACAAGGGAGGATCAGTACCTGCAAAGCTGCTAGAAAATGGACCTGTGGAAGGGCCAAGTCTAGAGCAGGAAGGATCAAAAGAATCTGCCTCGGATGGATCCCGGCCAAGGTGTCTGATGAAGAAATGAGCCCTCTCCAACTGTTGGGTCAGTTCTGTAATCTGGTCCAGATGAGTCGAATCTCGGAGGCAAGCTATCCAGTATGTCATCATCAAAGACCCTAACACCATATCTGCTACAAACTGGGTAGCACGAGTCTGAGCCTCAATGGTACAAGGACTCCACCAGCTGTGAAATGCCTCCTGGTTGTAAGGACCCTCTGACAGGGTGAAGCCATCTATGCCCACCAGTGGAATGTCTATGAGTGGCTGAGCTAATGGCCAATGATGCCAAGCAGGAGGAATAAGAGGAATGTGGATATCTCCTGTGGTGCTCTGAATAGCATGCTCTTCTAGATAGAGCTCCCAGCCTCCCTCTGTCAAAAATTAAACTCGACGAGTGGACAATGCAAACTCCCGACCAATGGGAAAGCTATCCTCAAACCCTACTGTCAAAAAGTCTGAGGTATACGGGACCCACGAGATCAACTCGGCCGTCAATAGCTCTAACTTCAGGCGGGAGTGGCTGAATCCTTCAGTTACAGGGACCTCTGTTAAAGTGGAGTGATGCCAGCGTTGTCCCCTAGGATAAGTCTCCAAGCCCAAAGTAGTAGCAGGACGTAGGCAAGGGAGCCTCTCATATGCCCAAAACTGGTTATGCAAATATCAAAAGTCCTCAGAGATAAAGACTTAAAAATATAAATGAAGAAATAAAAAGGTACAAGAGAAATGTACTCACCAGCAGGAATAGGCAAAGGTGTAGGTACCCCAATAAAAATCACTGAGGTGCTCCACGTAGCGAGTAGTGCTAACCAGGGAAAAGGACACCGTCGAGGAGTTGTCTGCAAGGAAACAACCCCTGATGATCACTAAAAATAGTCAGCATAGGATGCGATCTCTAACCCTATGATCATCAGGCAGATGCTTAGTCAAAGCCCCACTCTGGGCATCTACGCTCAAGGGACCAGAATGGACCATTCAACCCTTGATGGCCGTCGCAGGAACTCCCAAGAGGGACCAAACGGTAGTGGGTGAAATGTCAACTACAACCGGTACTGGATCACCTGCAAACTCTATCCCGATGATGAACCTCCAGTCCATAGGCGTCATCATCACCTCGTAATCCAACAAATGAAGAGACTGGGTCTGCTGGAACCAGCGCTCAAACAAAGCCCTCAGATAACCCCATGGGCAACGGCGGGGAGGGATAGAAAAAAACGCCTGAAACCCCCAGGTGTCGACAATGACCCGATACTCTGGATGCAGAGTATGGTACAAGGAATGGACATTGAACCAGTTCCCCCTAGGCTGTGTAAAGCCAGGAACCTGTATCAAATAGCTAGTACAGATCAAACTTGTGCACTAAAAATGGCAAAAGAAAGAAAGAAAATCAAGAATAAAAACTTCAGTCACGTCGTTGGCATGAAGGTATCTCGATGGATGGCGCCTCAAATCTCCCACAAGCTCTTGAAGTGGCACCACAATGGTTTAAAGCTCCCCACGTGGAGCCTGAGCTGGGGCAAGATCAACAAATAGGACCTCCTCATCGTCCACATAAATCGACGGCTCAGTTCGGATGGGATGAATCATAGACTCAGCCAAACGGCGAGGCGACCGAGCTGGACGTGGCTGAGGAACATCAAAGACTCTCCTCCGCCTAACTCCTATAGTGACTCTGCTAGCACTGTCAGGTCTATCTGGTTCCATAACCTGGAAAAAGTCCCCAAATCACCTCAGAAAGGGTGAGGTAAGCCTTAAACTTGTGGCTTATTAAATTAAATCATTGCTTTATGCATTTTTAAATCTTAAAACATGCTTTTGTTAAAACAAATCCAAGTAGAGTCAAAATTGCATGTTTATTAAATACTCAGGTTTTTTGAAAAAAAATTCGCCAGAGTCTCCTTTGTAAAATGGACTGCCTGCATGCACATAGGCATGACTAGGTGGCCATTCAGTAGCACACCTACACAAAATTAGAAATAGTTCATATTTATGAAAAAAAAAACTCAAGCATAAACTCCCCATGGCAGCTAAATTACCACAGACATTTTTAGTTGAAAATCCAGGCTCATTCGGCCTTAAAAAGGATGAGTAAACTGATCAAAAAGTGCGTCAATTGACTGTCTCAAAATTCAAATTTTTTTACATCAAAACATTTAGCACAATAAAATATATATATTTACTAAGTCTAAAAATTTTTATCAAGTCATATAGGCACACCTATTTGATACATTGTGTTTAAAAGCATACTGCGTGGTTTATAACATTCTAATGGTCAAAACAGGAAAAGAAAGGATGTAAACGTTACCAGAGATGTTCAGAACGTTTGTACGGTGACGAAATCTGAAAAAAAACTGCCCAAACTCCGTAGATCTGAGAAGAAAATCGGATTTCCTTTAGAGTTCAAGTTTGAAAATAAATTTAAAAAGCCACGGGAGCCAAGTTATAAATCGCAGGAGGGAGCACCCCCACCAGTGGCTGCCGCACCTCTACATGCGGCTCCCTAAGGAGGGGCCCACCTCCTCTGATTCGATCCAATTCAAGTGGAAACGGAGTTTATAAAAGCTAAAAAGTCAAATTTGCTACGTGATTGAGCGAATTGGCCTAAAATCCCGCGTATAAGCGGCAAGTGCCTGACGAAGGAAGAAACTTCATGTAAACCATTGGTTAAGACCCTGAAGTGATATTCAGGAGCCAATGATGAAAACTACTAAAAAACTATGGAAAACTGCTGAAAACTGCCTCTATCAGAGCATCGGGAAGGTCTGACGGTATGATCGGCAGGTTTTGAGTGTGTCAAGGCATCCAGATTTATCCGAGGGTGTGATTTATCAGAAAGAGTACCCCCATGTCGAGATTGATTAGGTCTGACACTATTAACCGCTAGCGACAACCCCAACGAAGCATCGGGAATGATCCGGTGGTGAAGCTGTTGAAGGCTACTTCAGCAAAGGTTAGAAGGTCTGACACTATCAACCGTTGGCGACAACCCCAGCGAAGCATCGGGAACGATCCGGTGGTGAAGCCGTTGAAGGCTACTTTAGCGAAGGTCAGAGGGTCTGACACTATCAATCGTTGGCGATAACCCCAGCGAAGCATCGGGAACGATCCGATGATGAAGCCATTGAAGGCTACTTCAGCGAAGGTTAAAGGGTCTGAAACTATCAACCGTTGGCGACAACCCCATCGAAGCATCAAGAACGATCCGATGGTGAAACTGTTGAAGGCTACTTCAGTGCAGGTCAGAAGGTCTGACACTATCAACCGTTGGCGACAACCCCAGTGAAGCATCAGGAACGATCCGGTGGTGAAGCCGTTGAAGGCTACTTCAGCGAAGGTCAGAGGGTCTGATACTATCAGTAGTTAGCGACAACCCTAGTGAAGCATCGGGAACGATCCAGTGGTGAAGTCATTGAAGGCTACTTCAGCGAAGGTCAGAGGGTCTGACACTATTAACCATTGGTGACAACTCCAGCGAAGCATCGGGAATGAGCCGGTGATGGAAACAGCGTATAAGTTTATCCCCACAGAGGACATATGATGGAATCTATTATACAAATCCCCAGAGGGAGCATCTAGAAGGATCGGTGATTCAACCGACCGTTGCAAACTACTGTTTGAGTAGGCACCGAGAAGGTTCGGTGATGGTCAAATCCTGCAAATTACTGTTTGAGTCGGAATCTAGTCAAGGTCAATAGACCAGTGAAAACAATCAGTCGGGTAGGCATCCATAGGAACGTAGGCATTAACTGAATGATAATTCAAACCGTTGGTGATAACTCCAGTAAAGCATCGAGAATAATCCGATGATATTAGCCGTTGAAGGCTACTTCAGCGAAGTTCAGAGGGTCTTACACTATCGCCTGTTGGCGACAACTCCAACGTAGCATCGGGAAAGGTCTGATGATGTAAACCGGTGGGTGCTATCATTAGGATAAGTATCAGGAATCTCCAATGGGGTAACTCATCACAAAAAGAATATCCCCAGCGGAGAAGGAAGTCAGAAAGCTTTTCTAAAAGCAAAGAGTGTTGATGACAACCCCAACGTCGAGTGCAAAAATGTCCAACGGCATCAGCCAAGAGAAAATATTCCCCATATAGAGTATCAACGAACGTGGTAAACTATTGGCCTCAAACTAATGTGTCACCAAGGGTTATCACGAATAACGTTATCCCCAGCAGAAAATAACGTAAACAATCAATGATAGCCCTATCTCCTCGAAGGTATCGAACATTTATAACATATCCTGCCACGCATTGCATTATATTTTGCAGCCATCATATTTCCAGTGTCTAGCAATCTTTATCCTGTTCATTTCATTACATCGCATAAACATGATAAAGAGGGGCATCTGTAGACACTGGAAATTTTACATCCTTGTTACTAACCCTGCAGGAGGGTAAAACTATCTTTTTCCTTCCGGTCATAACCTGAAAGGTACAGCAGCCCCGACGACAACCCTGGGATATCAAGCTTAACCCCGTTCACAACATCGGGATGTCAGGTCAAACCCCGGCAACACTGGGATGTCAAGTCCAGCCCCGGTCACAACCCGGGAGGTAAAAGAGCCCCGACGACAACACCAGAAGAACAATTCAACCTTTGGAGAAAACCTCAAAGCATCACACCATCCCCAGAGACAACCCTGGGAGGCCAAAGCAACCTCGGAGACAACCTTGAGGACGAAAAGAGTCGGCTGGGATCAAAACCTCAGAGATAACCTCGAGAAAATAGTCGAAGACCGGGCCAGTGCAGGAGACAACCCCTGGAGGGACAAAATGGTTATTTTACCAACTTAAAGCCAAATTGGTCAAATTCATGCCAAATTGATGCAATGAAGGTTAGAAAGAGGCATAACATCGATCCCGAGTGGAAATAACATAATACAACTCGACAGATAAACTGCGAAGAAATGAAGATCCGGTTATAAACCCATCTTCTTGGACTCGGAAAAGGTTAAGTCCCATATCATTGTGACGTTCTCGGAAAGGTCTTTCCAGAAAGGTATAGCACACCTCAAACGGACGCTCTGATCAAAAGTTAAGAAGGTTCAAACCTGACATCGCGTTGCTTGAAATACATGTACTTCAAGATGACGGGACCCACGGGAGTGGGGCCCACTTGGGGAGCCGCAGGTAGAGGTACGGTAGTCGCGGGTAGACCCGCTACCATCGGGTCTTTAAATATAAGACCCCCTTGCCAAAAAAAGAAAAAAAAAAAAGAAAACGCTTTGAAACTCCGCCCCCCTAGCCCTACTTCTAGTACTCCAAACATTGTTTTTATTATTCTAACACGTTTGTATACGTATATTCTGCAACATATCAAAAATTAACAGGTGGAAACGTCCATTTGAAGCATACTAAGTGGGAAAAGGCCTGTGTAGCAGTCCATTGTAAGTATTTTTACGATAAGAACTCGTTTTCTACTTTATTACGTATATGTGCACGTGCATGTAAATTTTCACCTTTTGGTTTTGCCCGGAACTCAATTCCGTGGCTGTTTTTTCTTACTTTTTAGTACATTTTAGTACATATATACATTTTTTTACATTTGTACAGCTTGGATATCCTATCCGTGGATTTTACTCGCTTTTATGTATATATATATATACGTATTAACATGTTCGACCTAGATCGCTGATTTGTGGCCTTTTTAGCTTTATTATATATATAACTGACTATATATATGTATATATATATATATTAATTTTCAATTCTGTCAAGCCCGGATTGCAAATCCGTGGCAGTTACTACTTATATATATATAACTATATTTATATAAATTTTTCTGACTTCGTTTGGCCTAGATTGCTAATTCATGGCCTTTATTGCTTTAATATATATACTAACTGTATATATATTAACATTCATATTTCAGTTTGGCCTGGATTGGAAATCCGTGGCCTTTGTACTGCTTTTATATATATATATATATATATATATATATTTACATTCCGTCGAGCCTGAATTAATTTGTGGCTCTTTACAGCTTTCATATATATATATATATATATATATATATATATATATATATATATATATATATTTACATTTTCTGTCCGGGCCTGAGATTGGAAATTCGTTGCCCTTTACAGTTTATATATATATATATATATATATATATTTACATTTCAGTCCGAGCCTGAGATTGTAAAATCTATCGCCCTTTATAGCTTATATATATATATATAATTATATTTATATATATATATATATATTTTCTTTATTCATTGTGATTAAATATCTGTTTTAATTGCTTATTTGATATGCATTTGATTTAATGTAAATTTGGGGTAAATTTATCTAAATCTAGCCCTTTCTACCTTTCAAACGGTTCAAAATAGGTCCAACCAGAACCGGGAAGTTAGAATGGCTAAGATTTATTTAAATCTAGATTTCTTTCTAGTTTTGTTAAATAAAGCAACCTCATGACCCTTAGATCACTATCTAGTGGGAATGAGAAGCTTTGGTTACGCGCATGTAAGGATTTGACTGATGAATTCTTTGTTTTGCGACGTATGGATGTAAATATATATTTTCTGTAAATATCTGTGCTGTGCAGGTTTTCTTGGCCTCCTTCTGGGAGCCTAGGAATCGTGGGATTCATGATCAAACTGATCAGAATCTGATTCCCACGATGGACAAACTCCACATTACAAATGTACCCTGCCAGTTTTTTTGTAAAAATATACATCCGAAAGACCTTAAAACGGTTATTCGGGTTTAAGGTCTCAAACATAATGAAATAATGGTTTGTCTTGCTAGAGTCATTTCCATGGATGTCATGCCCATGAGAAGATCGACACTTGTCTATATTTTGTGGTCGAGCATGCTTCGCAGCCCGACAATCATCATCCAAATCGAGCCGAAGGCTAAAATGGAAGTATCAACATGTTTCAATTCCTACGTGAGCGTAAGGGTATGAAAACCAACATTTTCAAAACATCATTTTCATATCTTGTCTAAAAAGGACTTTTTGCAAATCAAATCAAACCCTTCGTATATATGTTCAACGAAGCACGACAATACTTTCAAAACAAACATAGGCCCAATTTCTTCTAGCATACACACACACACATTGTAATTTAAAAGGGAAATATTAAAAAGATGCGGTACCGTATTTCACGGGAGTTGGGTGGTGCCTAACACCTTCCCCCCACTTAACCAAGCCTCCGAACTTTAGAATTTCGGTCTCAAGATCAAGTTTCGACAGTGTTCAGTAATTGGGCCTACTTGCAAATAAAACTCGGTTGAGTTGTACAACCATTTCCAAATCTACTAGCTGGCGACTCTGTAAACCGTTCAAATTGTCGACATGATACATGTTGGCATTTTCCTAAAAAAACTTCACCCTTTATAAAATAAATACGACAAATAAGGGTAGAAAACAACAAAGACTTAGGACGAGAGAAAGATCGGATCCACAGTTGACCGAATTTTTCCCGACGTCGACAAGCTTTATGGTCAATAAAAGTAATATTACTTTCTAAACATGTATTCTATTCTATTATTTAGTAAGAAAAAAATATGTATTCTATTTGTCTAATCATATAAACTTTTTCTCAAATATGGTAACCAATATATCAAATTACGTGATATAATCATCAAAATTTTTATTCAAGTATACGACAGTATATCAAAATGAGTAATACTTGTGTTAATCTTAGTAAATTTCATGTCAAAAAAAGTAATACTACTTTTTAAACATGTAATTTATTTGTCAAATATGTAACCTTCTTTTCAATTATAGTAACAATATGCGTCTATTCCAAATTACGTAATATTTATATCAATTTCTTTTTGTCAATGTATACTTATGTGTAATCAGTATGTCAAAATGAGTAATGTTTGTGTCATTTTTAATAAACTTCATGTCAAAAAAGTAATATTATTTTCAAAATATGTAATCTCTGTGTCAAACCATGTAACATTCTTCTCAATTATGGTAACATGTATGTCGAATTACGTAATATAACAACAATTTATTTTACCCAAGTTTACATATATGTAATTGTTGTCCGATTTATATAATGACAAATACACGCAAGTATACACGGTCAATCAAGTAATAAAGAAGTAAGAAGAGTGTCGAACCCACAGGGAACAGTTACTAATAACTATTATAATTAACAAATTTTATCAATTTAAATCCACTTAAACAGTCACTCCAATTGTTGTGTGAAAATTATTTTAAATAAAGAAAATTAAGAACTAAATAAACTAACAAAGATTGATCACCAGATGATTAAGACATAGGAGTACAATTTTCCCAATTGCTTTGCAACAATCGCCTTACCATATTTTCACTTATTTAATCCAATGAATTGCTAACTAGGATTGTCTATCAACTTACTAAAATCTTTCAATGATTAATAAAAAGACCTATTTTAGTTATTTTGCTACTTTCGTGCAAGACACTTTAAACAGATTCATTAAGCACAAACTCCTAACAAAGTTATGCATTGCATACAAGTACTTTCGTCTCATACACTGTTATGTTATCCTTAACAAGAATCAACAGATTCATATGTTATTATATTCAGATCTAATATAAGATTTCCTCTTTCAATTCCATCAAAGATATCAGATTAATTACTAGCTAACAAATTAATAGATTAAGCACAAAATATAATAATCAACTCAATAGGATCAACAAGTGAAATTAATGATAATTGAATTATTGAATAGCAAAAGGTTCCATTATACCCCTAATTGGGAAATTAGTGCATCATCATAATAGAAACAAAAATATTAAAATTAAATAGCATCATAGTTACAGATAATGAAATTAAGAGAAGAAGAAAAAAAAATCTGTCGAGGAATCTCTAATCTCCAAGCTTCAATCTCTGCCTTCAATGTTTTCCAATGCAATCTCCAAGTCTCCACAAGATGGCTCTCAATGATTTGTAGTCAAAAGTCCCCCAATCCAAGTTATAATTAAGTATTTATAGTCCTAAGAGAAACCCTAACACTTTAAGCATCCCAAAATCTTATTACAACTCAACTTGGACATTAAGACACCCAAATAAGCTCTCTCCCCGCCGTCCGGTGCGCCCCACGCTATTCATAGGCCATTTTGGGCGCCCCGCGTGCTACAGTTGCAGAAAATTTGATGTTCCGGCTAGCCCCGCGCCGGTTTTAGTACATTTCTAGCGTTACCCGCGTTGGTTAATTTTCTACTGCGACATCCTTTGGTAAAACAACCATAACTTTTAATCCGTGATGAGTTACGGGACCCGCTACCTATCAAATCAAAGATCTCGACGAGATCTACAACTTCCATTCTTAGAGTATTAACATATTCGGGTTGGAACATGGTCGAAATTGGGCTTCAAATGGATGATCTGTAAATGGCAAGCATGATAACTCTGAGCTTTGATCTCTGTTGATAAAAATGTCATAACTTTTTCATCCGCACTCCGATTTGGACGATTCAAGATGTTACGAAATGCTAAGAAGTAGATCTATAATAAAATCCATGTTCCAAGCCAAGAAAACATATCCAACTTGGTGTTAAAAGCTGTTCAATCTTCCCTTCTTGCATTTTCTTTTATATTGTACTCCAAAAGATGTCCGGATTGCTTTTCCTTACTTCTTCATGCCAATGTTATGTCATAGCCTACTTGCGCCTTTCTTCTTCATGCCAATGTCATGTCATAGCCTACTTGCATCTTGCTTAGCCGTGTCTAGCTCGAACCGCTTAGCTCCACTTTGACACCGCTTTAGCCAAAGCTTAATTTTTCATATCTTTGTTCTATTTTCCCTTTTCCTACACAAGATCAATTAAACACATAAAAAGGAACGAAAAATACTCAAAAACTCACAACTCATCAAACTAAAGATATCCAATTCATAGGTATAAAACCTACTCATCAAATACCCCCAAACTTGAATCGTTGCTTGTCCTTAAGAAAAACACTCGAAACAAAAATTAGAAATATTCATTCTCTAGCAATGAACTACGCAAGCAATGAATCAATATGAATTTGAACAATGGCCTCAAAGGTTACAACAAATGATAACCCAAAGAAAATTTCAAAACAATGCAATGTCAAAAATTTCAACAACTTTCATAAGTTTCACATCTAGTCATGATCCTTTAAGTGCGTGTGTGCATCCAAATGTTCAAACTAGTTATGATTTAGATAAGATCATATAAAAAATGCACATAAAAGATTTTCAAAATCAACTCTAAAAACTTTCTTATCATATCAATCTCTGTTAATAAAGGCAAAACATAAAATTTAGAGGATCAAAAGGATATTTCATACATTTAAGCATACTTGATCCCTCCCAAGTAATTCAAAAACATAATTTTTCCCTCTTTTTTATTTTTAGTGAGTGAGTTTTTCGCTCCCTCTCACTTACTTTTGAACGAGTGCATTTTACGCTCCATCTCGTTTCCTCTCACATGAGTGCGTTTTACGCTCCATCTCGCGCCTATGTTTATGGGTAAGTGCGTTTTACGCTACATCTCGACCCACCACATGATTCAATTATTCAATTCGGGAAGGTTCTAATTTTTTCAAAAACACTCCAAGATTTCCCCTAAACTTATGTGAGTGCCTAATTTTCACTTTGAATGACGCTCAAATAAGATTTCTCAAGTTGCAATGATATATTTCAAAAGTATTTAGCCAAATATTTTTTTATAACCCCAATGTAGACACTCGAAATTTCATTTTTCTGTTACTAACCATAAAGGAGGGCAAAAGCGTCTTTTTCCACTTTGGAGAACAACCCCGGAGGATTATGACAACAAACTAGAACCCCGACGACAACCCTGGGATGTCAAGCTCAACCCCGATGACAATACCAGATGTCAAGCAGCCCTGGCGACAACCCTGGGATGTCAAGCTCAACTCCGGTCACTACACCAGGATGTCAAGTCAGACCCCAGCAACACCAAGATGTCAAGTGCAGCTCCGGTGACAATATCGGGATATCAAGCAGCCCCGGCGACAACCCCGGGATGTCAAGCTCAACCCCAATCACTATACCAGAATGTTAAGTGAAGCCCCAGTAACAATACCGGGATGTCAAACAGCCCCGACGACAACCCTGGGATGTCAAGCTCAACCCCGGTCACTATATCGGGATGTCAAGTCAAATCCCGGCAACACAAGGATGTCAAGTGCAGGCCCGATAATAATACCGAGATGTCAGCAGCCCCGACGACAACCCCAGGATGTCAACCTCAACCCCGGTCACTATATTGGGATGTCAAGTCAAACGCCGGCAACACCGGAATATCAAGTGCAGCCCCGATAATAATACCGGGATGTCAAGTACCCCCGACGACAACCCCGTGATGTCAAGCTCACTATACCGGGTTGTCAAGTCAAACCCCAGCAACACCGGGATGTCAAGTGATGCCCCGATAACAATACCAGAATGTCAAGCAGCACTAGCGATAACCCCGGGATGTCAAGCTCAACCCCGGTCACTATACCGGGATGTCAAGTCAAACTCTGGCAACACTGGGATGTTAAATAGAGCCCTGATAACAATACCGGGATGTCAAGAAGCCCCGACGACAACCCCAGGATGTCAAGCTCAACCCCGGTCACTATATTGGGATGTCAAGACAAACCCCAACAACACTGGAATGTCAAGTGCAGCCCCGGTAACAATATCGGGATGTCAAGCAGCCCCGGCGACAACCCTGTGATGTCAAGCTCACTATATCGGGATGTCAGTCAAACCCCGGCAACACCGGGATGTCAAGTGATGCCCCGGTAACAATACTAGGATGTCAAGCAGCATCGGCGACAACCCCGGGATGTCAAGCTCAATCCCGGTCACTATACCGGGATGTCAAGTCAAACTCCGGCAATACTGGGACTTCAAGTAGAGCCTCGGTAACAATACCGGGATATCAAGCAGCCCCGACGATACCGGGATGTCAAGTCAAGCCCCAGTCACAACTTGGGAGGTACAGGAGCCCCAACAACAACACCGGGAGACCAATTTGTTAGGTTTGTACGAAATCATGACGTAATCAAATTGCAAAAATTAGCGGAAACATGGTATATCAGAGTTTAAAAAATTTCTACAAAACCATTACCCGGATCATCCTTTATGCAAATTATTAATTTAAAACGATAAATAAGAAGTTATGGAATCATACCCTTGTAGAACGAAGCTTCCACATGTACGAGTTCAACTCCTTGTTCTTCGTGATCTCTTTGAATTTCCGTGTTAGATTCCTTTCTTTGATTAACGTTAGTCACCCAAGGGTTTGGTTTCTAGAGGTGATTCACCAAGGAAGATGAATTATCAAGAAGGAGGGTGGTTGGCTAAACCCTAGTTTTCTATCCTCTATAGAAAATGAGTACTCTCCAACAATTAAAATTGCATCAACTGATATCTATTATAAGACTCCTCTTATATAGATATTGGTCAACCCTTCTAATCCTATTAGACATAGGGTTTCATTTAATTAATTAAACTCCTTTAATTAATTAAGCTTCCCAATCATATTGGGATTAATTAATTAAACTCCTTTAATTAATCTGCCTCCTAATCTTATGAGGAATAAATGAGAGTATTAATATTAAATTAATTTCTAAACTCTTTTAGAAATTAAAATAATAATAATTGTAATAATATTAATAAGACTCCTCTTATTAATTTATATTTAATATTTCCAAAATATTAAATAATAAATATTAGGCTATTTAATTTATTCTATCACCATAGATTAAATTAATTACACTTAATGCATTATTATGATTATGTCATTACCTTCTTAAATAATTATTCTTCCTTTTATCGTGTGACCCTTTAGGTTCTCCATATGAAACCGGTTGTGAATAAATCAATTAGAACAATTCTAATCTTATTTAAATAGATAAATTAAACTAATAATTTATTTAAATAAATAATATTTATTTTACAATAAGGATAAGCCTCCCTAGCGATCAACGACTTTTCAGATAATATAGATTTCAACATCAATCATAAAAGAACATGTGAGTAAATAGTTACCGTACAATTCAATCCTTCCACCATACAATGTTCCAATTAAATATAAGACATGGAATTACTGTCAAATCTTATTTTATTTAATCATATGTATTTCGATTAAAAAATGCACAACTCCAAATAATGCAACTTAGAAACTCCTTTCTAATTTCATTCTGCCTTAGCCAAGGACTACTGGGTTGCCATTTAACGAATCACATATGACATATACTAGAAGTGGTAGATTCTTTTTTGATCATTTATTATCTCCATATATAACTCATTATACCCAAGCATATCCTTTGATATACCCTAAGGGTTTTTAAGGAATAAGTCAAAGTATAATTCATTACATACAAGATAATATGATGATCTCAAGTCCAAGGATCACTTATACTACTATCACATTAGGAATTTCTATTGACAGGCAAGTAAAACTCCATTAGGTATTCCATAGCGAGTCACGTTCAGTGAACTTATTCTCCAATAAGCACCTACATACTTGCTTTAGTGTCTCCACACAAATGATCATGAGATCAATCATCCTCATCCAATGAGCAAGCAACATATGTACCAATCTATCCAGATTTACTAATCCCCTATTTAGTAATCCATCGATTCGGAACTATTTTAGTTTTAATCTTTCAAAGAATTTAGATCTCATTAGTATGATCAACATCATGATTCTAAAAGCATTGCTTAAAACTATGGGTTATTTACATATTATAAAAGTAGCATCATGTAGATAATTAAATGCCTTTAATAAATGAATACTTTTGTTAATAACTAAATAAGATCGTCTCTAAAGTGTATGCTTTATCATCATACATGATTAACTTGTATGCATACTACTTTCACACTTCAACCTTCGGAGACAACCTCGAAGCATCATATCATCCCCAGAGACAATCCTGGGAAACCAAGTCAGCCTCCGAGATAACCCTGAGGACAAAAAGAGTCGGCTGGGATCAAAACCTCGGAGACAACCCTGGAAAAATAGTCGAAGACTGTGCCAGTACAAGAGACAACCCCTAGAGGGGTAAAATGGTCATTTTACCAACTTGAAGCCAATCCGATCAAAATCATGCCGAATTAATGCAATGAGGGTCAGAATGAACCATAACATTGATCCCAAGTGAAAATATCACAATACAGCTCAACGGATAAACTGTGAAGAAACAAAGATCTGGTTATGAACCCGTCTTCTTGGACTCGAAAAAGGTGAAGTCCCATATCATTGTGATGCTCACGGAAAGGGCTTTTTGAAAAGGTATAGCACACTGCAAATGGACGCTCTGATCAAAAGTTAGAAAGTTTCGAACATGACATCGCGTTGCTCGGAGTGCACGTACTTCGAGATAATGGGACCCACCAGGTGGGGCTGTTGTCCCTGAATGGGTATGATAATTACGCGCAAGTATACGCGGTCAACAAGTAATAATCAGTAAGTACAGATATCGTTCCCACGGAGAATTAACAGATAAAAGGTCGCCAAACCACTAGTCCATAATCATTTCAGTCTTATTTAAACGAGCAGTAAAGTATTTTAATTAAAAACTAAATTAACTAGACAAGTAATTAAACTTAAACTAATTAATC
Source organism: Panax stipuleanatus (assembly GCA_020205555.1). Lineage (NCBI taxonomy): Eukaryota > Viridiplantae > Streptophyta > Magnoliopsida > Apiales > Araliaceae > Panax > Panax stipuleanatus. Next base: position 44,845,847 of record CM035122.1, read on the forward strand.
CTAGAGTAAAATCAAATAATGAAGATATGAGATTCTAATTTTCCCTAATAATTCATCTAAGTCGACACACTTCCAGTTAGGTCAAACTAATCGTCAAAGTTTGTTAGCCGAGAACACGAAAGTGAGAGAAGACCATATTTCAATGCACCTAATCCATATCACATGAAATCCACAGATAATAGAACGCACATGAACACCCACATTATCTAAACCCCTATATGTCTATGTGATTTACAAATAATTAAGGTTAAAGTCCAAGTTCTCTAGTGACTACGAGCGGCGCTTCAGTATATGTCTGTCCTAAGCACAAATCATACATTCAACGCCATGTAAACATACAATCGCCCGCTACTACGATTAATTCTAAATTCATACTTTGTCTTTCAAGCCCGTACAAATTATCACAGTAATTGGTTGCGAATTAATTAAGCAATAGAGCACAAATCATAATAGACAATCACATAATGATAAACAAGACCAACATAGAAGGAAATCAATATAGACTACTCATCAGGTTCCATTGAAACCTCAAAATAAAAGCTAACTCATACAAGAATTAGATATACTATCCACATATTGAATAAGCATCATAAGAATACAAATGAGAATCAAAGAGAAAATAAGGATAGAAAATGCAAATCTGATTCCTCTTGATCAAAATATGAATCCTTGATGTTCTCCAAATGTTTCGACCATCAAGTCTAATCAAACCCTAGGAAACTAACTACTTTAAACTAGCACTAATCTACTCCTAATTTAGACAAGAAATGTAAAAAAAGAAGAGAAAAATAGAAAGCTCGGGCTAAGCTAAGCTCCCAAAGGGAGTATATATGAAATGTCCCAAAATGAGCCCTATTATAGCCCCAGCCGAGTCTGCCTTGCTACCCAACACAAATCCAGAACTGCCGATTAAAAAAATTAAGTCAATCACAAAGTTGGACTGGCGCAGCTGTGCAGGGGAGAGGGTTAAAGTTGGCGCAGCTGCACAGGGCTTCAGGTCCAGATTTTTTGCTTCTTTTGCTGCCTGTTCCTGCACTCATTCCATTCCTTTGATTCATGCTGCTCCATGCTTGAGTCCAGCTGTAATACCCGAGAATTTCCTAATATTATTAAATGAATATATTAATGGAAATGAGAATTTATTAGAATATAAATGATTCTGTGTTATGAGAATGATTAATTCAATTGTATTAAATTGAATAATTATAATAATTGAGAAATTGATGGAGATTGCGATAAACTCGTTGATAGCCTTGTGTGGCACAGTGATGAGGATTATTAATGATTATATTAATTAACGAATGAATTATTAAGTAAGCAATTAATCTATATTAATTGTTAATTGCTATTGTAGAATATTAATTAATGGTTATGGAATATTAACTGTGATTTATTTAATAATATGTGATTATTATTATTGGAAGAAATATAATAATAATAAGCAATGTGTTTATAAATATAATAAGATTTATATTCATTTAATGTGATATTTAATATATAAGTGTTAATCGATTATTATGAAAATTAATAATCAATGAGGAATGTATTAATTAATATTATCATTAATTAATCAATGAGATAAATAATTTATTTATTTGACAAATAAGTAAGTTATTAATATAATAAGATTATATTAATTGATATGTGCAAATGTGCAATACTTGAATATATAAAGTATATGGAATATAACTATGTTATATAGTGTAATGTGAATATATTACACATAGAGACCATGTATTAAGATTGATTGGAATATATAAGCTACATGTTTATGCTTGTGTGACAATAAAAATGTGGGTATACATTGTATAATATATCATGAACATATTGTAAACTATTAGTTTTAATAAAGTGAGACATCATGAATATATGGTGAACAATTTAATAATACATGAGATAATGTAATGAGATAACATCCGATTAAATTATACCAGTATGATAAAAATGTACATGGATTATAAGCATACAAATTACCTTCACTACATTGAAGTATTACTTATTTAAATTTATATTGTGACATTAAGTTATAACCTATGTATAGACAATAGGTATATATTATACAACATAAGAGTAGGAATTATGTTATGTATGTATAATAATTTAAGTGTAGTGTTACTAGAATGCTGAGTATATGGCTTTGTCCCTTAATGATAGTCATTTTCCTTCACGTGATATACTCAAGCAATCCTACTCTCCTATATTCATCAAAATCAGCAAACCTCCATAGCTCTCTAGCAAATGATGAACAAGGGAGTGGGCAAAATAGTGTAATTCACCAACTAATTACCTACTCTTCCTTAACCAACATACAAATCTTCAGTTCATTGGTTTGAATTAATGGGAGAATGCATTGTCTGGATATTGGTTCTTCTATAAATAATGGCTCTTCTTCTCTCATTTCAATTGCTGAGAATTCATAAGTAAGAGAGAATAGAAAGTAAGCATATATCAGTTGAGGAAGGAGTGAGATAGCAGCACATTCATTTTGCATTTAGCAGAGGTATAATCCCTCTTTCCTTGTTCTTGATTTTTGTTTTATGATAATATTTAAATTCTTGGTTATGCCATACTAGATTGTAATTGGATTGGGAAGTGGTTGTTAAGTTCTTATATGGACTTATATACATGTTGGAATTATAATATGGCTGTTTAAAACTATTTTCGTGAAAGAAAGTTGGCATTTGGCCTAAGTCCTGCCGAAGCAGGAAGTTCACTGGTATGGACTGGACACGGCGCAGCTGCGCCGGGTTTATACCCAGGCGCAGCGCAGCTGCGCCAGCCTCTGCAGACAGACTACTAATTTTTGCTATAAATTGTTAATGCTAGGATGTTAAGATGACTTAGATAAAGCATAATAGTATGAGTAACCTACATATATATGTACGTAGAACTAAAATGAGCATGTTTCATTATGTTCGCATGAATGATTAACGAAAGGACTTGTAGGTTGAAATTGAACTTATGGTTCTTAAAGTAAACTTTGATACGTATGTATCATATCTATATTCTGAATTTTGATATATATTAGTATGGTTTAAAATTGCATGAAGGACATGATGACTTGTGTATACGTGTTTAATAATGTAATATGGACATGCTATGCCTTATTAATACTAATGAAAGTATGAATTTTTGAACGTGCACTTAACATATTACATGGAGTTTTAAATTCTGATAATTTTGGACATGATTGGATAGTACCCTTTAACCTCACTAATGTATCAAACATACATATCTACCATGATAGAAGCCATGAAAGCAAGTTAGGCACAAGTGAAACATGAACTAAGTTGTAACATGTATATGATATAACTACTTGCAAGCATGCCTAAATAAAGTTATATGATCACTTCACATGTTTACACGACAACCATGATGACTTACGAGAACTCATAACGTTGCATGACCTTAAGTCGTAAGAAACCATGATTTAGAACTATAGCATGTATGATTGAAATTGGAAAGGTTGAACAAACATGGAGAGACTCTTTAATATGCATATATGTTATGTGATATCATATATTGATACTTGAAGCCGATTTGACGATTAACTTATAATAATGTTATAACATGCTAAAAAGAGTATGTTTGCTATTCGTTGTGATTTTATGTGATAATGGCGATATGTAAACTTGTTTAACCCGAAAAGAGGAACTTTAAGGATAAAAGATAATGTAAGTTATGTCAATCTAGAGTCATGAAGTGATATAGTACTATAAGTGATATATAACGGTATAGTAAGATTGAAGACTAACTTATATGTTGACTGTATGAATAAGATAAAGTATAATGTTAAACTGTATGACTAATGAATATCTTATACGCATAACTATATTACGATATGGATTCGAAAGTGTTGATTTACTTATCGAGGATAAACTACGCTTAAGGCAAGTATCCTAAACCCTTGCATTACTTTATTCAACGGATATCGTAAGCGAGTATCTAAACCTTATCTCTTTGGATACAAGTATTCTATCTTTGTATATTGCGAACTAGTTTCCTACTTAATCGTTTGAATTGAATTAGCATACTTGAACTCTTATTTCTTTAAAGCTATTATTCATGTTGAACTTAGTATTGTTCTTGAATATTATGAAAGTGTCTATGCCATTTGATTTGGCTAGACTTATGTTATTGAAAAGCGACCCAAAACCAATTGATTGGTGCAGGATCTTGTATTTGACTGAGAAGAACAACCTTCTTTGAAGGGAATATATAATTGTCGGAGAACCGACGTGCACACTTGAGTATGATTGATTGTTATGCATAACGATGGTGCTTTAGGCTGATCACCTGTTGTACCTATTTTTATTGGATTTTTAGTTTATTATTGTTAATTCTAGTAGAAGTTCATAGTCCTTAGTGACTGCTCAGTATTCAGTTATCTTGAAATCTTGAATTGATTTATTATTGAATCACATTGATATTATTCTGTCCTTAGCGACTATTATTGAAAACTGTTGATATTCTTGTTATCCTTGAATTATCAAACCTTGTTATACCCTTTCGAGAATTAAGAATTATATCACTTACCCTTTTTGTATATTACTTGCTGGGCAAATTGTGCTCATTCTTGCTTTCCCTAAAATATTTCTGTTAAGGCAGAGCATGGTGAATCTTCAGGCATTGATAAGGGCAAGGGCAAGGCTACCAACTAGCTTGTCTCTTTTATGTTTTTAAATATTTTGATATTGTATTAAGATGATGTAGTAAGACTGGATTTGATTATGTTTAAGCTTAAGCTAGATTATGTAATAAGTCGTTAATTGATATTATTATGTAATCTATTAAGTACTGTAGGTTGCGAGACTTGGGGGAATAATTATAATAAATCATTATAAATTATTCTAGAATAGATTTTCCGCTGCGATTGTGTGATTTTTAGTTATTATTATTGTGATGTATTACTATGAGCACGTGATGAACCGAATTCGAGTGACCCCGTGATGGTCCTGGAATTTGGGGGCGTCACAGGTTGGTATCAGAGCTGTAGTTATAAACCTTAGGAACGAGTGTCCTTAGACTATAACTTAGGCGAACTTAGAATTTGGAAAGGTGATAAAACTCACATAGAGTTTTCCCTAGAGCGAGACTTAGCGTGTTATGAAATGTAACTTCATTCTATACAATGAACTTATGTTTTATTTAACATCTAATGGAGTTGCTGTTTGTTTGTCTTGTGTTTGTGATTGTAGGATGACAGACACAGGTGTACCTAGTAGAGTGGCAGAGGAGGAGCCCAGGGATATACATGTAGTATACAAGGCACCCCTAGAGGCTACACCAGTGCAGGCTATTGCATCGTTCGAGTCTGACGACGAGGATGAGATTGAGATAGAGTCTGATCCAGAGGAGGAGCCGATAGAGGACGAGCCGATGGAGGATGAGCCAGTAGAGGACTCTGATGAGGCTACTATAGAGGAGCAGATGCTAGGAGAGTATGAGGAGCGGATCCTAGAGTTAGACTGTAGGGTTCAGGAGCTGGAAGCAGAGGCCCAAGAGAGAGAGTCCGAGTTCCAAAAACTGAGGGACGAGGACCACCAGAGGAAGCTGGCCATGCAGGAGTTAGAGGTGGAGATTGCCTGCCGTAAGGAGGCAGGGATCCAGATGGGGACTCTGTTTCACAGGTCAGTGGCTCGGAACGTGGATCTAGCAGGAAAGCTGGAAGAAGTAGAACAGAGGGAATTGAGTGAGAAGACTAAGAAAGAAGCACTCCGTACTTATCTAGAGTTGAGGTGATGGATAGGATACACTTCGAGGAGAAGTGGGAAGCGGCCAATGAGAGAGCTGACGACCTGGAGGATGAAGTCAGATGCAAGAAGAGGAAGATAAACAAGATGGGGTATGTGTTCCGTTCAGCTTTTGTGAGGGTGATTGATGGTGTGTACCACTACCCGGCAGAACAGGGACAGACTCTACATACTTTGAGTCTAGAGCTGGTTGCGTATATAGCACAGTTAGAGTACAAGAGCGCTGTGGAGCGCGGGATGATGTGATAAGATTTCCTTAGATGCTCTGGTGGTGGTTTAGTAGAATTTATCTTTATGTGTTGTACATACTATGCTGTAATCCCAATCTTTTGTGTAAGATGTGGGATAATGATGTAAACCCCGTGTTAGCTTTTGTTAGAGGGGTAGTATGGTAGTAGGTTGGTATATTCCCCGTCATTTGTGATATTAGGGGATATATGTGATAACATTTATAGCAGTATGCTAGGGAAATCATGTAATGAAACGATTTGGCATATGAATATAAATAAAGTTTATTTCAGAAATGTGTTATAAATTTCTTCTTTTGTATTAAAAAGAAATACTTAAGTAATATACTTGGATAATAATAAAATGAAAAAAATTGTGATGCAGATAATGCCGCCCAGACGTAGATTGACTGCACCTGAGGAGTCAGGGAACAATGAGAGGGAACAAGTAGACCCGATCCAGAAACTGGTAGACTTGTTAGGAGAAGCCTTAAGGGGAAGGAACAATGAACCCGTTCGCCCGAACCCTCAGACTGTGCCAGTAACAACCTTTAAAGACTTTAAGAGTGTAGGACCCCCGGAGTTCGAGGGAACTACTGACCCAATCATCGTACAAACGTGGATCAAGGAGATCGAAAAAGCTTTCACTATAGCTAGCGTAGGAGAATATTAGAAGATGGTGTTTGCCACGTACATGATGAGGGGAGAAGCAAACTACTACTGGGAGGCTAATCAACAAAGAGCTGGAGAAGGGATAATAGCTTGGGATAAGTTTAAGACGCTGTTCTTCGAGAATTACTTCCCAAAGAGTATGAAGAATTAGATGGAGGTGAAGTTCTTAGAACTAAAACAAGGGGAGATGATGGTGGCGCAATACGCGACTAGGTTTAACGAACTAGCGCGATTTGCGGAGCACCAAGTTGGTGATGAAGAGAGAAAGGTTAGACGCTTCGAACAAGGGTTGAAGCCGTGGCTGTTCAATAAGGTATCAGTTCTTCAAATTGATTCCTTTGCAATATTACTGGAAAAGGTAATCATTGTGGAAGGTGGCAGTGAGGCCTTAAGTTTGTATAACAAAGAGAAGAAAGGAAAGAATGCAGGAGGAGAGAACCGTACGGGAAGAAGCAGTAGCGGAGGAAGCAACTTGGGAAAGAGAAAATGGGAGAATAACAACAAAAACAACAAAAACAACAATAATCAATCAGGGAATTTTCGTGGAGGTTTCAAGAAGAGGGCTGAAGGATGCCCAAAGTGTGGGAAGAATCACCAGGGCGAGTGCTGGAAGGGATGTGGCACTTGCTACAACTGCAGACAGGAAGGGCACATCTCGCCCAACTATCCGAAACCAAAGAAGATCCAAGGGTGTTTTTCTTGCGGCTCAACTGAGCACCGTATTAAGGATTTCCCAAAGAAGGGAAGTGGCGGGGGTAGCAATCAGCAAGGAGGCAACAAGCTGATGATCAGTGGGCCGGCACAATCCAACCGCCCAACCGCCAGAACCTTTAACATGACCGTCCAGGACGCCGTGGCTGCGAAGGACGTGGTGTCAGGTATAATCCCAATCAATGATATAAATGCTTATGTATTATTTGTTTCGGGTGCCACCTATTCTTTTGTATCTGAAGAATTTGCTAGTAGACTTAGTACACCCCGAGAACGATTAGAAAATCCTTTAATCATAGAAGTTGCTAATAAGGAAGTGATCCCTGTAGAATACGTTTATCGAAATTATCGCGCAAACATTAGAGAACATAAACTGAGCATAGACTTGATTCCTATTAGATTGGGAGAATTTGACGTAATACAGGGAATGGATTGGTTGTATAACCATGCTGCGATAATTGACTGTCAGAATAAATGTGTGAACCTTCAGACTCCGAGTAAGTCTAAGGTAGTGTTTTATGGTAGCTCATCGCTTAAGCAATCGTGTTGCGTTACGATGATGCAGGACAAGAAATTGTTAAGGAAAGGATGTGTAGGTTATTTAGCTTACATCGTTGATACTCGAAAAAAGGGAGTAAAAATTAAGGGTATATCCGTAGTTAATGACTTTCAAGATGTGTTTTCGGACGATCTGCCTGGTCTTCTGCCAGACAGAGAAATCGAATTCGTAATAGACTTAGCACAGGGAATGGCACCGATTTCGAAAGCTCCATATCGTATGGCGCCAGTATAAATGAAGAAATTGATGATACAATTGCAAGAATTATTGGATAAGGGTTACATTCGACTGAGTGTTTCTCCTTGGGGAGCACCAGTACTATTCATTAAGAAGAAGGACGGATCGATGAGGCTCTGTATCGATTATAGAGAATTAAATAGAGTAATGATCAAGAACCGATATCCACTACCGAGGATAGACGACCTGTTTGATCAACAGAAGGGAGCAAAGTGTTTCTCGAAAATTGACCTACGAACAGGATATCATCAACTGAAAGTGAGGGATGAGGACATACCAAAGACTGTGTTTCAAACCCGTTATGGACACTACGAGTTTTTGGTAATGTCATTGGGATTGACTAATGCTCTGGCAGCATTTATGGACTTGATGAACCGAGTTTTCAAGCCATACTTGGATAAATTTGTAGTGGTTTTTATCGACGACATTTTGATCTACTCGAAAACAGAGGAAGAACACGCCGAACATCTGAAGATTGTTTTGGAAGCACTAAGGAAGGAGAAGACGTATGGGAAATTTTCAAAGTGAGAATTTTGGATGGAGAAGGTTCAGTTCTTAGGCCACGTGGTGGATAAGAATGGAATCGCTGTAGACCCTGCGAAGGTAGAAGCAGTAAGTAATTGGGAACAACCGAGAACACCGACGGAGGTGAGAAGCTTTTTAGGGTTAGCTGGGTACTATCGAAGATTCATCCAAGATTTTTCTAAGATAGCAACCCCGTTGACCAATTTGACTAGGAAGACGGTGAAATTTGTATGGACCGACAAATGCGAAGAAAGTTTTCAAGAACTGAAAAGGAGATTGAGCGAAGCACCTGTGTTATCATTACCAGATAATGCGGGAAATTTTGTGGTGTATAGTGATGCATCGCACAAGGGACTTGGCTGTGTGCTTATGCAGCACGACAAAGTCATTGTGTATGCATCACGACAATTGAAGGATTATGAAAAATGATACCCTACTCACGACTTAGAGTTAGCGGCAGTAGTTTTTGCATTAAAGATATGGAGGCATTATATGTACGGAGAGAAATGTGAGATATACACGGACCACAAGAGTCTGAAATATATCTTCACACAGAAGGAGTTGAATATGCGTCAGAGGAGGTGTTTAGAATTGATCAAGGATTATGACTGCGATATTCTTTATCACCCGGGAAAGGCAAACGTGGTTGCCGACGCTCTGAGCAGAAAATGAAGGGAAAAGTTGTTTAATTTAACGACTCAGGAAGAATTGATAAGAGAGATGGAGAAATTGGAGATAGAAGTGAAAGGATCAGAAAAGTCTGGTGAGAAGTTAATTGTAATGGAAGCTTGTCCGACGTTGTTGGATAGAGTGAAGGAAGCACAAGAAAAGGATGAAGACTGTGAGAAAATCCGAAAGAGGATCACAAAAAATGAGGAAGAGAAATTTCAAATGGATAAAGACGATATCTTAAGATTTGAAGGAAGAGTGTGGGTACCAGCGGTAATCGAGTTGAGGGAAGAGATTTTGCACGAGGCACACAATACGACATATTCCGTTCATCCGGGAGGCACAAAGATGTACCGAGATCTAAGGCAACATTTTTGGTGGCCCAATTTAAAACGGGAAGTCGCAGAGTGCGTCAGTAGATGTTTGACTTGCCAACGCGTTAAAGTAGAGCATCAACGGCCGAATGGTTTACTACAACTGTTGGAAATACCAGAGTGGAAATGGGAGTATATTACGATGGACTTCATGGTAGGACTTCCAGTTACACAGAAAGGTTATGATGCCATTTGGGTTATCATGGATCGACTTACCAAGACCGCACATTTTCTACCGATCAAGATTCGTTACAGTTTGAACCAATTAGCGAGTCTGTACGTAAAGGAGATTGTTTCACGACATGGAGTGCCGGTGTCAATTGTCTCTTATCGAGATCCACGCTTCACGTCTAATTTTTGGAAGAGTTTGCAAGAAAGAATGGGAACACAGTTGAGGTTGAGTACGGCTTACCATCCTCAGATAGACGGACAGAGTGAGCGAACAATACAAACGTTGGAGGACATGCTTAGGACTTGCATGATGGATTTTAAAGGAAATTGGGACGACCACCTACCCTTAGTCGAATTTGCGTATAATAATAGTTACCATGCAAGTATCGGCATGCCACCGTACGAAGCTCTTTACGGGAGAAAGTGCAGAATGCCATTATGTTGGGAAGAAGTCTGGGAGCGATGAATACTCGGACCATAGCTAGTACAACAAACTGCAGATGTGGTGACAGTGATAAGAGCCAGATTAGTAGCAGCTCAAGACCGCCAGAAAAAGTATGCAGATTTGCATCGGCAGGACCGAGACTATAAAGTGGGCAGTTTTGTTTTCTTAAAGGTATCTCCATAGAAGGGAAAGATCCGTTTCGGCAAGAAAGGAAAATTGAGTCCAAGATTTATAGGACCGTTCGAGATACTGAAACGAGTGGGCGAAGTGGCATACGAAGTTGCGTTACCACCCGAATTGGAGCACATCCACAACGTGTTCCACATTTCCTTGTTGCGATCGTATAAGGCCGACTACAAGCACGTGATTTCTTACGAGCCCATTCAAGTGGAGAAGAACTTGGCGTATGAAGAAATTCTTGTCCAGATATTAGATAAGAAAGAGCAAACCTTGAGAAATAAAATTATTTCATCTGTAAAAGTACTTTGGCGTAACCACGATGTCGAGGAGGCTACGTGGAAATTAGAAGATAGGATAATAAGGGACTATCCCCATCTATTTGTGTAACCTTGTAGCAATTCCGGGACGGAATTTTTATAAGGGGGGGAGGATGTAATACCCGAGAATTTCCTAATATTATTAAATGAATATATTAATGGAAATGAGAATTTATTAGATTATAAATAATTTTGTGTTATGAGAATGATTAATTCAACTATATTAAATTGAATAATTATAATAATTGAGAAATTGATGGAGATTGCGATAAACTCGTTGATAGCCTTGTGTGGTACAGTGATGAGGATTATTAATGATTATATTAATTAACGAATGAATTATTAAGTAAACAATTAATCTATATTAATTGTTAATTGCTATTGTAGAATATTAATTAATGGTTATGGAATATTAACTGTGATTTATTTAATAATATGTGATTATTATTATTGGAAGAAATATAATAATAATAAGCAATGTGTTTATAAATATAATAAGATTTATATTCATTTAATGTGATATTTAATATATAAGTGTTAATCGATTATTATGGAAATTAATAATCAATGAGGAATGTATTAATTAGTATTATCATTAATTAATCAATGAGATAAATAATTTATTTATTTGACAAATAAGTAAGTTATTAATATAATAAGATTATATTAATTGATATGTGCAAATGTGCAATACTTGAATATATAAAGTATATGGAATATAACTATGTTATATAGTGTAATGTGAATATATTACACATAGAGACCATGTATTAAGATTGATTGGAATATATAAACTACATGTTTATGCTTGTGTGACAATAAAAATGTGGGTATACATTGTATAATATATCATGAACATATTGTAAACTATTAGTTTTAATAAAGTGAGACATCATGAATATATGGTGAACAATTTAATAATACATGAGATAATGTAATGAGATAACATCCGATTAAATTATACCAGTATGATAAAAATGTACATGGATTATAAGCATACAAATTACCTTCACTACATTGAAGTATTACTTATTTAAATTTATATTGTGACATTAAGTTATAACCTATGTATAGACAATAGGTATATATTATACAACATAAGAGTAGGAATTATGTTATGTATGTATAATAATTTAAGTGTAGTGTTACTAGAATGCTGAGTATATGGCTTTGTCCCTTAATGATAGTCATTCTCCTTCGCGTGATATACTCAAGCAAATCTGATTCCTCTTGATCAAAATATGAATCTTTGATGTTCTCCAAATGTTTCAACCATCAAGTCTAATCAAACCCTAGAAACTAATTACATAAACCTAACTTTAATCTACTCCTAAGCTACTCTAGACAAAATGAAAGTAGAGAGAAAAGGGAAGAACTAGGGCTAAGCTCCCTTAAGGGGAGGAGTATTGTGTCCCTCTAAAAATGGGCATAAGCCCTAATATATATGCCTTTCCCGTTTGCTGAAATGAAAAGTCAAGTCCGGCAAAAATTCAAGCTGGCGCGGCCGCGCGGGCTTTAGCCTTGGTCTTGGCGCGGCCGCGCGGGTCCCCAGACTTAGCCTCTACTTCCTGCATATTGATGCGGGCGCGCGCGCGGGCCTGTGGTGCTGGTTTTTGCTGGCTTTCGGTTTCTCAGGCTGCTGCACTTGTCTTCTCTTGTCATCCTCAACTGGCATCTTGCCTCCTTTGAGCCTTTATGCCTCATCACATTCCCATCACGCTGCTTGAATTTTTTCCATTATCATGTCATCATTCCTTTTAGCACTCTTTCAGTCGTTTTAGCCACAAATGCACTAAGGGAGTTCCTAAATATGAAATCAACAAAACAAAGCAAAAATATATGAAACGCACAAAGATACTTGAGTTTAAGCAACAAAACCAGTTAGATAATATCTGAATAAGTGGTCATAAAAACCACATATCAAATATCCCCAAACTTAAACGTTGCTTGCCCTCAAGTAACCAAAACAAAACCCCACAAAAGATGAAATGCAAAAACTAAAATGAATGTAATCTATCTTATCATGAATGCGAATCCAAGTCTCAGTCACTATTGAACTTCATAAGCACTGCCTCCGAAAATCACAAGATAATTAAATAGAAAAGACTACCCAAGACAAAACTATAAAGCATATCCGTGCAAATCCAAATCTGTCAGCACTGATGTATTGTGCGTTGCGTGCCTAGCTACCATTAAACATGCTTTGAACAAATATATCACATACTATGCTTCTTAGGGAAAAACAAGTTTCAACTCAAGAAAAGCAGTCAATCAGACAAGTTCTAACTAAGACCATGCATTACTTAAGCTAAGAGTCAATAGGGGGTTTCATTAAGCTTTTATTTATGCACGAGGGTGTTTTTGCACTTTCCCGTGTACACATTCGCCTGTGCAATGTTTAGTCCTCTTAGGCTTTTCAATGATACCTGTGTAACGAGCTTTCGACCAACGACTCCCAGACCAAAGGCCTTAGGGCGTTGGGTGGAGAGACACCCCTCGGGCTTACTTGCTCGAATATCAAAGGCCACAGGATTCGGCGTAGCCGAAGTGTTTATTCACACTCAATTTTTCTTTTTCTTTTCTTTTGATTGGAGAGTGCGTCGTACGCTCCATCTCCCCAAATAGCATGCATACCTCCTGCTTCCACCAAACTTAAGCTTTTTACAGTCTAGTTATTCTCATATGATCACTGAATTCTTTTATTAAAACATAGATTTCCTACCAGAAGACAAGTATGTGAAAAATTTAAACTAAGCATGTCATGGTGGTTACTCTTAGAGTGCTAACCGGTTACACAGTATCTGACAGAGAAGGATTTACATATATGACATTATAATCAAGCTTAAGTCTCAAATCAATTCAAAAATCAAGTAATTTCAGTTTCCTCATAGGCCAAATAAATAACAAACCAATCGAAACTGGATTCATGCAATATGTCCTAACACAATTGACTAAAACAAAAACAAAAAATGTTAAAATTTTGACAAATTTTAACAAAATACAACCTACATGCACTATATGAACTAACACAGTATGCAAAATGACATGAACTACACTACATGCAAACCTAATGTGACGCCCCCAAAATAGGTTCAATACTCAACCTATTCTGAGTCACCAAATACATAGTACAGAATATAAATACAATCTTTTATAACATACGGTCGTGTAAAATACGACCACACAAACTATGAGCTTCAATACAAATCGTATATAATACCAAATATAAACACTCAAATTCATTCCTTATTCATTACAATTATTGTCCCACTATTTTATAGAATAGTGAGGACTTCTACAGATCTAACTCTGATCATCACACTGTTCCCCGACTAATCCCCGCAACATTCTCATTCCTTGAAGAGGACAATAGATGAAAAGGGTGAGCTCAACTAGCCCAGTAAAGAATATTATGACTAAGATAATGAAAAATAAATTATCGTCAGCCTTCAATAAATCAGATAAAATATAATGGACAACAAGTTTTACATCAATATTCGCAGCGAAAATAACAATTCATTAGAAGAGTTAAGTAGAGAATGAAGTCTACTATCTTCTATGATTTAAAAGTCCATCATCAATATTTTATCCCTGTAACATCAATTTGAATCAAATATTCATCTTTGCACTACGGGCCAAAGATATTCATTTGTATCACCAGTTGGTCATGTTCATCTCAACACCTGTCCATCTTTGCACTACGGGCCAAAGATATTCATCAGGTAATCATTCATCTTTGCACTACAGGCCAAAGATATTCATCAAGTAATCATTCATCTTTGCACTACAGGCCAGAGATATTCAGTTATATCACCATTTAGGACTGAGGATGATGAAAAATAATACGAATAACGAATCCAGTGAGATAAACGACAAATATTAGAGAATTTATCCAGAGTTCAAGAATGAAGATCAAAACCTGGATCCAATCAAAGATAAATTTTTTTTACCATGAATAGTATTCCGTGAATAGTAACTCATAAATAGTAACTCGACATGAAAAGATAAAAATTTAACGAGAAAGTTCAGAAAATTATTCCGGTGAAATGATACTAGATGAAACGCAAACTCAAAGAATTTCTGATCATTTCAGGAATTATAGAAGCAATACTTACCGTAGTAAGTTTAAATTCAGGAATATGAAATGAAATATTATCACTTTCATAATATGAAATATGAAAGAAAATAATATTCATTATGAATATTGAAAGGAAATAACATCAATTATGAGAAAAATAACATCCTTTACCTTAACGGGAGAGTAGTTTTGACTGGAATATCGGATGTTATGCTGACGAAAACTTGCACTGTTATCAACACTCAAAGTATCCTTATACTCACAAGAAATATGCTCGATATTATAGAGAGAAAATTTTCTGATTCTGGTGTGATTTTCATTTCTAATTAAGCACCCTATTTATAGAAAAATACTAGAACATCAATGCTGACTTTTTATACCCACGGATGATTTTTCCTTGGCCATTACTTTTGGAAATTCTTCCAGCACACCAACAATGAACAAAACTAAGCCACCCACATGTTTTATATAATATATAAATATACACATATATATATATATATATTAAAATATTTATTTTTAAAACTTCAATAATTCATAATAAGTTGCCCTTTTATCAGAAAAATACGAATCTTGAGTTCTTTCCATATGAAATTTAATTCTCTACAACTTTGTAGAAGAAAGTTTTTTCAAATTCCGAACGAAAAATGACCCAAATATACATACGGATGATTTTTTCACACTCACCACTCTTGAAAATCTCCAGCACACTCAAAATTTCAAAGCCTCCACTTTTAAAATAATGAATTCCACCACATGTTTATATATATATATATATTAAAACATCTATAATTATTAAAAGAATTCCAAATTTTATTTTCTCTCTTCCGTCTCATTTTATTCATATATCGTGAATTTGTTGTAAAAAAAATATCATCACTATTATATTATTATATTATCACATTATACACTTATAATGTAATATTATAATAATATATTTGAATGAATTATTTTATCAGAATAGGTAAAATATCCATTCTCAATAATTGTCACTTTTACTAAAAATTCCTCCATTTAAATCCACTTTAAATAAATATTTACTTATTATTTTTATCAATAATTAATTATTATTCACAAATAATATTATAGAATCACAATAATGATAACCAGGTCGTTCCTAGGAAAGAGGGGGCTTTCCGATAAAGATTCCTCCTTACTGGCGCGCAATTAGATTAACTAACCCCTTTCCTAGACAAAACTTCCTAGACATTGCCAATAATGTTGTCTAATAATATTATTCAAATAAAATAAATTATTGATTTGATAATGTGAAATGCTGTGTAGTGATAATTATTGAATAAATAATATAAAATATCAACGTAGCAATTATTGAACCAATAAAATATTATGCAATTATTGAATCAATGATATAAAATATTGAACAGTAATTACTGTATCAATAATTGAGTAAGTTCCTTCTTACGTAAGAATCAATAATTCGAAATACTGTGCAATACCGTGTGCTACTGTGTACTCCAAACCTAGATTTTATTACTCTGACACGTAGGTATACTCATATACTACAACATAGCAAAAATTAACTGGTGAAAACGTCCGTTTAAAGCTTATGAAGTGGAAAAAAACTCGTATATCAGTCCATTGTAAGTATTTTTACGATCATAACTTGTTTTCTACTTCATTGCACATTTATACACGTGCACGTAAAGTTTTATCTTCTGATTTTGCCTGGATTAAGTTCCATGACCATTTTTGCTTACTTTTTAGTACATTTTAGTATATATATACATTTTTTGCATTTGCAAAGCTTGGATTGAAGATCCGTGGTTTTTACTCGCTTTTATGTATATATATACATATATGTACTAACTTGCCCGGCCTGGATCGATGATTCGTGGCCTTTTTAAATTAATTATGTATATATTTAACAATATATATACTAATTTTCAATTCTGTCAATCCCGGATGGCAAATCCGTGGTAGTTACTGCTTTTATATATGTAACTATATATATATAATTTTTCTGACTTTGTTTGGCCTGAATTGCTAATTCGTAGATCATTTCGTAGCTCTTTACAGCTTTGCTATATATATATTTATATTCTGTCAAGCCTGGATTATTCCGTAGATATTTTACAGCTTTTATAAATATATATATATATATATATATATATATATTTCTTGTCAAGCCTAGATTATTCTGTGGCTCTTTTACATCTTCTATAAAGATATATATATATATATATATATATATTTCTTTTCGAGCCTGGGATTGCAAATTCGTCGCCTTTTACAGCTTTATATATATATTTATATATTTATATTTCTGTTCGGGCATAGGATTGGAAATTCATCGCTCTTTACAGCTTTCGTATATATGTAATTATATATATTTTTTATTCATTTTGATTAAATATTTGTTTTAAATATTCATTTGATATGAATTTGTATTGATGTAAATATTGTGGATTAGATTTATCTAAATCTAGCCCTTTCTACCTTTCAAAACGGTTCAAAATAGGTCCAACCGGAATCTGGAAGCTATAATGGCTGAGATTTATTTAAATATAGCTTTCTTTCTAGTGTTGTTATATATTAAAGCAACCTCGCGACCCTTAGATCCCTATCTTGTGGGAACGAGAAGCTTTGGCTAGGCGCATGCCAGGATTTGACTGATGAAGCCTTGGTTTTTGCGATGTCTGGATGTAAATATACATTTTCTGTAAATATCTGTGTTGTGCAGGTTTTCTTGGCCTCCCGTGAGCCTAGGAATCTTAGGATTCATGATCAAACTGATCAGAATCTGATTCCCATGATGGACAAACTCCAAATTACAAATGTACCCTGCCAGTTTTTTTGTAAAAAATGTATATCCGAAAGACCTTAAAACGGTTATCCGGGTTAAAGGTCTCAAACATAATGAAATATGGTTTGTCGTGCTAGAGTCACTCCGATGACTGCCATGCCCATGAGAAAACCGACACTTGTTTATATTTTTTGTGGTCGAGGATGCTTCGCAGTCTGATAATCACCATTTAAATTGAGCCAAAGGCTAAAAAGAATAAAATGGAAGTATCAAAAGGCTTCTATTCCTATAAGAGCGTAGGGGTTTGAAAACCACCGTCCAAAATATCATTTTCATATCTTGTCTAAAAATGAACTTTTGCAAATCAAACCCTTCGTATATAGGTTTAACGAAGCAAGACATTACTTTCAAAACAATCAAACGTAGGCTCAATTACTTCCAGCATCCACATACACATTGCAAATAAAAAGAAAAATATTGAAAAGATGCGGTACCGTGTTTTCACGGGAGTTAGAGGGTGCCTAACACCTTCCCCCCACTTAACCAAGCCCCCGAACTTAGAATTTCAGTTTCAAAGACTAAGTTTTGACAGTGTCAAGCATTTAGGCCTACTTTCAAACAAAACTCGATTGAGTTGGTACAACTATTTCAAAATCTACCAACTGGCGACTCTGTAAACCGTTCAAATCGTCGACATGATACATGTTGGCCTTTTCCTAAAAAACTTCACCCTTCATAAAACAGATAAGGCAATAAGGGTAGATGACCAAAAGACTTAGGAAGAGAGAAAGATTCCGTCTAACGCGACAAGATTTTTTCTCGATGTCAACAGGTGGCGACTCTGCTGGGGACAGCAGAGGGCTTAGGCCGCGTTCAAATCTTTTCAAAATTTCCTTTTATATCTGCATGTGTGTGGATGCTGCGTTTTACCTTGAATGGATGTGCATGAATGCTTTATTACTTTATAGTAGTACTTCGCACAATGTCATCATTTCATATGGTGAGACGCGATGTATATGAATGTATGTTGTGTGATTCTTCCACCAGGAGGCGAACCCGTCGGTGTTTGATTATTGAACTCAAAGGAGACTAATCCTGAGAGGCTCAGGAAAGGCACCACTCAGATCCGCTCCAATTGAAAGACTGGATTAATTTACTCTCTAGTAGACAGCGATGATCTGGGGACCTTCATGCAGAAAAGCCGCGAGAGTCGCCTAAGATAGGTCAGCCTCTGATTAACTAAATTCGAAGGAAAGCCTCTTCATGCCTTCCTCTTTCAATTCCATGTAAATATCAAATAAAATTCCATTCCCTGTCAATTCCATTATTGTACAGATATCAAATCCTACCATACTATCCTGTCATCAAAACAACTGACCCCTGTTTTGCAGGAATATAAAAATCCCTAAAACTGGCGCATTGCATAGCATGTCTACTGTTAATGCTTATCAATACTAAAATACCTACTCATCTCGTAGGTAAGAGTAGTCCCATTACTATATCTAAGAAAGCACAAAGCCTATCCACCGACATGACGGAAAGTGCCCAACATGAATCTGGTTCCGTATCTCGAAAGAAGTTTGATGGACTTAAGAATCAAATAACAGAGTTGGCTATCTCCTAAAAGAACAAAGTAAAAGCACTTATGGTCAGGCAATGCCCAATCAAACAGAGTTCTCCTCACAGGGTGGCAATTAAAGTGCTAACATAAGGGGGAAATGCATATCCCTGAACATCGATCCAGTGAAAGAACCCACAAAACCTCTGAAATCACAAATCTCAGGGAAGATCAGGAAACAGACGATATCCGAAGGAAAGTCCAACAAATGGAAGAAACCATCCGGGCAATCAAAGGGACTGAAAACCTTAGAAGTGTCACCTATTCAGATCTCTACATATTCTCAGGGGCTAGATATCCTGACAAATTCCAAGTCCCAGAGTTTGAAAAGTACAATGGGGCAGGCGATCCCTATACGCACTTGAAAGTATACATTGGCGAGCTAGGATCTTATGCTGAAGATGAAAGCCTCAGAATGTAGCTTTTCCAAAACAATCTCACTAAAGAGGCTAGGGTATGCCCGACTTGACAATGCAAAAATCCATAGTTGGGAAGAGCTAGCTCATGCCTTCCTAAATCAATATAGCTTCCTGTCTCAGATGGCTTAGGATCGATATCAAGTGACCAAGGTCAAAAAGCAAAACAACGAGTCTTTCCGTGAGTATGTCCAAAAATAGAGACGTCTGGCAGCACAGGTCATCCCTGTAAGAACCCGAATTTTTAGAAATTATTAAATAAAGATTTAATAAATAAAATTCTTAAACCGTGAGATGGGTTCGAATAAGAATATATATATATATATATATATATGTGATATGAGGTATGTGATATTATATTACATAGGGTAATATGGACTATGTAATATGTGATTTTGTGATTTATAAATATATTATTAATATATATTTGTTATTTAGCGTAGAGACGATTCAGTGGAGATAAAGGAAGTGGATAAATTCCTATCAATATTAAATAATTTATAGAATTATTTTATCATAGTAAGTTGGTGACATTAAATATCCTTAATGTATAATCACCATATTCTTGTGTATGTGTATTAATAACTAGTATGTTTATAATATAGGTTATTAATAGCACTTAAGCTATCCGTGAATAGGTTTGGATAGTGAAGCATGAGTTAGTTAAGGAATTAACTAATAAGAATAAATATTAGTTAATTTAAGTTGTGAGTTATATTATGGAATAATATAATGTTAATATTGAACCTTAATGATATAGTACAGTGTTTAATTTACTTAAGTAAAGAAGTGAATTAATATATATGTTGAATATATGATTATAATTAGTACCTTCTATATATTACTTAGATGGTAATATGTGAGAAAGTCAAATGTGCGACGTTAATAAATATATATACGTTATTAAAGGGAGATGGAAATTATTATATTTTAAATGAAGATTTAATATTTGAAGAAATTGTTTTGGGGAACAATTTATAGAAAAGAAAGAGAAATAGTTATTATATATTTCTAATAAAGGATATTAAAATAATTTCTAATATTGAATTATTTTAATAAAAGGAGGAAATGTTATTTTTGAATAGTAATATTACCTTATATATTTTGTATAAGGTGTGATTGATTAATATGATAGATATATTACATATTTGCTATATGTAAATAAATTGATAGAAATAAATTATTATAATAGAAAATAAACTTATTACCTATTTTTTATATATAATGTACATGTGCCATACATGTGATTATTTCTAATAGATATTATATTAATTATAATATCTTGAGACAATAAGTAAATTATTTTTTAATAATGAATGTGCTTATTTGGAGAAAACATAATATTTTATGTTATGGTTAAATACATAATTTCTAATGTATTTTCAAGGGAGTTTAATTAATGAAAGGAAACTAAGTTATTTTAATATATTAAATAACTTAAATTATTATTTGATCGTGAATATTATTATTTGAATAATTAATAGAGTATATATATTAATTACTATAAGCGTAAAGGTTGTACTTATTATAAGTATAATTAATTGAGATAATTTAGCATTTAAGTGCTTGAGTCACACAAATATTATATTAAAAGAATAATAAGTGTGGTGGAAATAAGTAAGTGTTGAGAATGATAATAAGCTCGATGTAAGCTTGTGTGAAATGCCTTGTGTGGCACGATAATAGATCCGACGATTAATTAATTCAAGGATGAAGGAATTATTAATTAAACAATTAATCTATATTGATTGTTAATTATTATTATAATAGTATGGTGATTTATTATTATGGTTAGTGATAGTATGATAATAAGAAAATTGATTATAAATATAATCGGAATTGTATTGATGGAGAATGAGATATATTGTCTTGTAATATTAATTATTGTTATGGACAATATACTATTATCAAGTAATTATTTGATAATATGTTGATTAATGAGTAAATGATTTATAAATATAATAAGATTTATATTTATAATATAAATGTTAATTAATTCTTATAGAGATTAATAATTTCATGAGGGATGAATTAATAAATATTTTTTTAATTAATTGCCATTGAGTATAATAATTTGTAAACACTCAACTAGATGATATGTGCAAAGGGAATGATAATTAAAAACATAACATATAATAGTTACGCATATGTTATATAAAGTGTAACGTAACACTTTAATGTGATTATATTATATAAGAAACTATATATTATGGTTGATGAGTTACATAAATAATGTATATGTAGCAA
Organism: Panax stipuleanatus; assembly: GCA_020205555.1. Classification (NCBI taxonomy): domain Eukaryota; kingdom Viridiplantae; phylum Streptophyta; class Magnoliopsida; order Apiales; family Araliaceae; genus Panax; species Panax stipuleanatus. Next base: position 44,867,810 of record CM035122.1, read on the forward strand.
TATGTGATGACTGGATATATTAAGGGTAAGTGACAATGTGTGGGTGTACGTATGTGTTTGTGTATATGTACATATGACTTAATTAATATAGCAATTGGAGTGTGATTTGTATGATCTAAAATGAAATAACTTAAGTATGTTATGTGTAGTATATGATATTATTTCACTTCACACTTGCAAGGCTGAGTTTATTTTGCCTTGTCCCTATATAAGAGTCCCCCTCATTTCATTCTTCACGTGAATGGCTACAAGGCTAGCCTACTCTTCCTCAAACTCAGCAATCTTGCAAACCTTAGCTAAATAATGAGAAGGGGAGTGGCTCCAATAGTTTATTTCAACAACTCTCAACCACTCCCTCTTACCCATTGTACAAATTAGCATTCATATTGGTTTAATTTGATGAATATATGCATTATCTGTTTAATGATTTCTCTATAAAATACAAGCCATCTCCTTCTAAATTGATTTGCTGAGAATTTTGCTAAGTGAAAAATGGATAGTGTTGTGAGTTGTTAGCAAGAGAGTCATAGAGGGAGATATTTCTAATTCAGCAAGTTCATCTTCATATAGCAAAGGTATACGATTTGCTTCTTGTTCTTCATTTCGTTTCTGTCAAACTTTTCTATTCTTGAATTTCAAATTCTTGATTAGGTAGAGATAAATGATAATTGAGTTGAGGAATGTCTACTTAGTTGTTATATGGACTTATATACATGTTAGAACTATTATATAGTTACTCAAAATTGATTTGCTGTGGAAAATTCTGAGTTTGGGCTGGTTTTTGCCGAAGCAGAACAATAAACTTAAGGTTTTATAAAGGAATTTTGGCGTATATGAGTCATGTTTACATTCTGACTTTTGAGACACATTAGTATGGTTTAAGAATGCATGAAATGCATGTTGACTTGTGTATATATGTTTCATAGTATAACATGAGCATGTCGAACTTCGTTAGTGGACATTTCTAACGAAAATGTAAGCTTTGAAGGAGGATCTTGACATGTAAATACCATATACGCATTCTAATTTGCGAGCATGTTTAGATGACTTAAAAATGCATATCGGACATGTTAACATATGTATATAGATGGCATGAACATGTTAGGTCTTGTTAGTGAACTTCACTAATGAAAATGTGAGCTTTGGTTGGGAATCTTGACATGTTATTGCGAGTTTCGTATTCTGAAAATTTTGGACATATGTGATAGCACACTTGGACTCTCTTATGTATCATACATGTATATATACCATGACTACATATCATGAAACCAAGTTTAGCGTAAACGAAGCTTGTTTTCAAACTAATAATCGTGATAGTTACATGTATGAAGTATGAATATTCATGAACATGCCCAGTATGAGTTATATGAATACTTTATGTGCTTAAAGAACTAGCATGATAAACTTTGTTATGTTCATGACCTTGAGTGGCCTTAAATTGTTGGAATGTTGACTTAGAACTTATATCGTGTAAATTGAACGTGAAAAGGTTGAACGAGCATGAAAGTATCCTTTAATATGTATACATGCTATGTAGGACCATATGTTAATATTTGAATCCGACTTTGACGATTAATAGAGTATATTTGCTTTGTTATGGCCTTATGTGTTAGTAATGATATATGAGAATGATTAACTCAAAAGATGGACTACACTAGCTATATGTAAATAGATTCGTGGTAGACAGGCATGTGTATGTGGAAAATGGTAGTAAGTACGCATGGTTAAAGTATACTTATACGTACATAGTTATTCTAAGAATACGATAAGAAAGTGAGACGAATGTTCTAAGAACTAAGTTAGACAACAATGTAACCTTTATTATTACATTTAGAATGTGTGGATACATATAACTAATAAGTGTGAATCCATGATTATATAATTGTGTAGGATTACACGAAGTGCAGATATCTTTAAGCAGTTAAGTCGTAGTTATTAAACTACGCATCAGGCAAGTCTTTCAGTTCCTATTTGATATATGAATTCAATAACTGTTAGTTGAATTATATTATACTGTGATGATGTGAACTTATATATAAACTGGATATGGGATATATATATGAGATTGAAAGTTGATCTTTGATGATATGCTTGTTATGTGAGAAGTAACATGCGTAGTAAATATAAATTGTTTATAAATGCATGAACTGAGTATGATGTTATATGTTATGTGATGCATGAAAACTGTTAGAATTGCTGAGCTGTCGAGCTCACTCTTGCAAATAACCACTTTTGCAAGTTAAGGACTTACGATAAAGACTTCATGCTTCTGGATTGATAAAGATAGATAGTATCGCAATGAAGAATACTGTTTAGATTATTACTTGAACCACGTTTAGGTTCTAGGAGTGTGCTTGATATATACTTACAATGTTTAATACTTGTTGCATTGTAAAGATGTATTAGTTAATACATAGAGGATATCGAGTTGAGTTGTAAACCGTTATACGGTAATTCGAATATAGTGAATCATATTATATAGTTGATTCAAGAATTGTAATTGATTCAAAGTTATGGAATTAATAAGAATAATTTTTTCAAAGGATATTGAAAATTTTAAATTATTCTGCATTTTAGTAACATCGAATATAATGTAAAGATGAGATCTTGGATATGAATAGAATTTATATTCTAAATTGTAATAAGCAAAGTTGTATTCTTTTACTAATGATTAAAAGATGTAATAGTTCCGCGATAGTAGTATCGTGACTGCACCGAATCCGAGGTAATAAAGGAACCCGAATTTGGGGGCGTCACGATCCCACCTATGACAGAAACTGAAATGGTGATGACTTTCATAGACATCCAAGAGGCACCTTACTATGAGAGGATTTTAGCTGGAATAGGAAAGCCATTTTCAGAGATGATCAAACGCAGTGAAATGGCAGAGATGGGCCTGAAAGCAGGCAAGATTAAAGATTTCACTGCCTTGGAAGCAGTTGCCGAGCATATACAGTCTGGCAACTATGCGAACGCTCCCAATAGGGTACCCATGAAAGGCGATGAAGAAGTGTCCCTCATTGTACAGGGGAAATCCAGGAGACCCAATCATAGTTCCCCCAATTGGAAGAGAGAAGGCAATCTGTCATTTCAATAATAAACTGCATTCAACCAATGCTAGGACAAAAAAAGAAAATTTGAAAGAAAGGAAAATCGGGTGTTCACTCCACTAGGCGATTCCCTTGAAAACATGTTGGTGATGTTAATGGATCACAAGAAAATTACTGAACTGGCTCCACCTCTAGATCCAAGAAGCAAAAGATACAATCCAAGCAAAAAATGTGCTTACCATTCAGGGTCTCTGGAACACGATACACAAGATTATTTGTCCTTAAAGCATAAAATCCAAAACCTGATCGAAAACGACGATGTTGTGGTCCAACAAGTTGACCATCCAAATGTCAACACCAACCTTCTAATGCAGCATGATACGAAGGGAGTAAACATGATCGGGTCAGGAAGCGATGAAATGCATCCAAATCCTAAATACATATGAAGGATGGAGAATTACCCCCAAATGAATAGAATAAATGTCCTAGACTTGGAAAATTTAGAGAAGGGTATGACGGTGATGCAAAAATTGGATACAATCCAGCATCAAGTAACTCTGTTGGCTAATCTGATAGTGCGCCAACATTAGGATACAAGGCATCTTTTCACTCAACTATCAGAAAGCCAAGAGAAAAAAGAGGTTATTCAGAATGTAAGCCTATGTCCCTCCAAGATCAGCCAGCTAAATAAAGAAGGTCAAAGCAACATTCCAAACACTGGCCAGCCCTCGAAATCCTACGGCACCGAGAGTCGGGGAGATTAGACAGAGAAGGGTATTCACACCTTTGGGGGACTCGTCGGAAAATATGCTAGCATTGTTGGTTGCGTAAAAAAAGATTACTGAGTTGCTGCCTCCTGCCAAGCCCGAGGTGAAAAGTTATGATTCCACCAAGATATGTCTATACCATTCTAACTCACCCGGACATGCAACTGAGGAATGATGGTCTCTAAAGCACAAAATCCAGGATCTCATTAAAAATGGAAAACTGAAGATAGAAGTCCCCATGACCAGGAAAGGCAAAATGGAAATAAAGAGCTCAGGATGTCCACTCGAAACAGGCATTTCAAAGGGGGTGATGTGACACCCTCAAATCTGGGTACTTTAATTTTCACGAGATTTGGTGCTCACTGTACAAATATCATATATCTATCTACCCCTAATAAATGTAAACTATAAAATAGATAAAATAATCTATCATCTCCCCTTATGGGATTACAACATCTGAATACAAATACATAATCAATCCCAGGTCATACTAAACCTTAAATCTCTGTTGCGGAAACGTAAACAAATAAGTCTTAAACATTACACATAAGTCTTAAACATAAACATTCTCAATTACATAACAAGTCTTCAACACTTGTTAACTTTTCCCTTGCCTTTGCTAGTGGAAGGCTCGTCAGGTCTTTCGTTCTTAACTGTAATGTTATTATGCAAGAGTGAGCACGATTGCCCAAAAGTATACAAATATAGCAATATAATAACATGCGAATAATCAAAGAAGTCCGAATATCAGAAAGCTCAGCTTTTGAATCAAGAATGAATAACAAGAATCAAAAGAACATCTGAGGGTCATAAGACCTTGAACTATGTCCCAGGTTGTTAAATGTTTCTACTTAAAACCTTTAACAGTCATAAGACTATATGGACTCTACTTCTCTTACTTAGGGGGATCAGTCCTTAATACCATACTGTGCATGTGACGCCCCCAAATTCGGGTCCCTTCGAACCTCGGATCCGGTGCAGTCACGATACTACTATCGTCAAACTATTACATCTTTTATTCATTACTTAAAGAATATAACTCCACTTTATTACAAATTAGAATATAAATTCTTTCCATTTTCAGGATTTGTATAATGACCCCAAACTTTTATAAGTTTCAATCTCGGTCATTTAACATTCCCGTCTATACATCATATTTGATGTTATAAAAATGCGAAATAATTTAAACTTTTTTAATCTTCTTTGAATAAATTTTTTTATTGATTTCATAACTTGAATCACTTACATATCCTTGAATTAAACTATATTATGATTCTCCTTATTCGAATTACTGTATAAACGTTTACATCTCAACTTGATGTCCTCTATGTATTAACTAATACATCTTTACAATATGATAAGTATTAAACATCGTAAATAACTATCAAGTACAACTCCTAGAACCTAAACATGGTTCAAACAATAATCTAAATAGTACTCTTCGTTACGATACTATTTAACTTTATCAATCAAGAAGCACGTAGTCTTTACTGTGAGTCCTTAACCTACAAAAGTTGTTATTTGCAAGAGTGAGCTCGATAGCTTAGCAATTCTAACAGTTTTCATACATCACATAGCATATAACATTATACTCAGTTCATGCATTTATAATCAATTTATATTTACTAAGCATGTTACTTTTCACATAACAAGCATATAATCAAAGATCAACTTTCAATCTCATACATATCTCATATACAGTTCATATATAAGTTCACATCATCACATCATAATATAATTCAACTAACAGTTATTGAATTCATATATCAAATAGGAACTGAAAGTGTAATACCCGAGAATTTCCTAATATTATTAAATAAATATATTAATGGATATGAGAATTTATTTGAAATATAAATGATTTTGTGTTATGAGAATAATTAATTCAATTATATATAAAATTGAATAATTATAATAATTGAGAAATTGATGGAGTTTGCGATAAACTCATTGATAGCCTTGTGTGGCACAGTGACGTAATATAAGAATGATTATATTAATTTAAGCGAACAATTAATCTATATTAATTGTTAATCGTAGAATATTAATTAATTGTCATCATAGAATAATTGTTATAGAATATTAATGGTGATTAATTAATAATATGTGATTATTATTATTGCAAGAAATATAATAATAATAATAATAATAATAAGCAATGTGTTTATATTATAATAAGATTTATATTCATTTAATGTGATATTTAATCATATAAGTGTTAATCGATTATTATGAAAATTAATAATTAGTGAGGAATGGATTAATTAATATTATTATTAATTAATCAATGAAATGAATAATTTATTTATTTGATATTATGAATAATAAAATAAATAAGTAAGTTATTAATATAATAAGATTATATTCATTGTTATGTGCAAGCATGCGAATTAAATGTGTAACATACATTAGCTAACTATGTATTATGTGAAGTGTAATATGACACTATTATATGGTAAGGCTTATTAAACTATATGAGCTACTTGATTAATAGCCTATGTGACAATATGTATGTAAGTATACATTAAAATATTGTATCATAAATATAAATAATAATTGATGAATATTTATATATATAATAGAATAATAAAATTTAATAAAGGAAATAATGTGATGTGATTATATATCGGTATTAATAAATGTACATGGATGATATGTATGTTACATTGCCATATCACATCTACTACTTTGAAATATTAAGCATGTGACTTACATTATAATGATAATTATAATCTAAATATATAGTATGAATGTATATGTAATAGCCTAAGTGTATGATATATGTATATATGGCCTTAGTGTTAATACACTTCATGTTGCAAAATGCTGGATACTTAAAAGCTTGGCCCATGCTGACAAACACAATCCTTATACACGTGAACAACTCAAGCTAGCCTACTCCCTATTTCTTCCTCAAACTCAGCATTGCATAGCTCATGATTATGGAGGGAATGGGATTCATGATGAATCCAACTACCATTTACCTACTACTCTTTAACCCCCATGCAATTCACAAATCTCGTTGGTTTAATTTGTTGTACAATTACATTGTCTGGGTCTTGGCCTTGCTATTTATATGGCCCTTCTCCTTCAATTTCATTTGCTGTGAGTTTACATAAGTGTTGAGTTGAGAGAATACATTGATAGTATAGCAGCATTGTATGTAGTAGTATAGCAGCAAGTTCAATTCACAAACTAACAGAGGTATAATTCCTCTCCTTGTTCTTCATTTTCATTTCCTGTTTCTGTTACTGCAATTGCTTAAATTCTTGATTATGCAAAATTGGATTGCAATTGGATTGTAGAGCACTTATATTGTTGTTATATGAACATACATACCTGATGGAACCGCTATATAGCTTTCTTGACTTTCATTTCCATTGTTGCTCTGTAATTTTTGGTAAAGCATCAAATTCGTGTGAAATTAGTTAGGGTTCATGAATTTGAGAATTGATAAATGCGATTGACTGTTATATAAGCATATATATGTGTTAGTAAGTTAAAAACGTTAGTGTAATGGCATATGGGTATGTTAAAATCGATGAAATGGGAGGTTTTGGGTCCGTTTCGGCTGCAGTGTGAACTGCAAAAACTGTCCCCACGCCGCAGCGCCATTGTCCTCGCCTCCCACGCCGCAGCTCCAATCCCCGCGCCGCAGCGCGAGATTGTGGCTGCTGTTGCCGCGCCGCAGCGCCGGCCTCTGTGTGCAGTTTTCTGCATTCTGCAACAAAACTGTTATGTACTAATTGTTTGATTTTTGTTTAAACAAGCATGGAAGCATGATTAATACATATATATAAACCTAATGAGGCAATGTAAGCATGTTTTAGTATATTAGCATGCATGGTTAACCAAACGACATATAGTTTGGAAACGAACTTAAAGTTTCCTAAACGAACGTTAACATATATGAAGCATGTTAATATTCTGATTTTTCAAGGCATGTCGGTATGAGGTAGAGATGCATAAAAGACATATTAACTTATGTATATATGGTTCGTAGTATGACAATAGCATGTTAGACCTCACTATTGAACATATCTAACAAAAATACAAGTTTTGAAGGTTGATATTGACATGTAAAGACCATGTATACATTCTGACTTTTCGAGCATGTTTATAGGGCCTTGAAATGCATGAAAAGCATGTTAACTTATATATATAGGTTTCATAAGGAAGCATGGACATGATAGACCTTATTAATGAACTAAACTAACAAAGTATAAGCTTTGAACGTAAACTTTGGTATGTTATGACGAGAGTTAGAATCTGATAATTTGGACACATGTGATAGTACTCTTAGACTCATTCATGTGTCATGCATGTATATATACCATGATTAGTTGCCGTGATTACAGTTTAGCATAAACGAAGCATGTTTTCAAGATAATAACAATGTTAGCTACATATATGCGATACGAGTACTCATGAGCATGCCTAATACAAGTTATATGAATATCTTATGTGTTTAAAAAGCGAGCATGTTAGACCATATGAGTTCGTGTCCTTGAATGGCTTTAAGTATTAACTTAAGAACCTATACCATGTACGATTGGATTTGAAAAAGTTATACAAGCATGAAAGTATCCTTTAAATATGAATACATGCTACGTGATATTATAAGATGTTACTTGAACCTGATTTTGACGGTTAACTTAAGGGGATGCCGTAACTTGCTAAAATGAAATATATTTAGTATTGATTGCGATCTTATAAGATATGAGAATATGTTTAAACTCTAAAGGAGGAACGTTAAGGATAGAAATTATATTCTATATAACTGTGTAGCTAGGTAAAACCTAGCTTATGTGTTGATTGTATATTCGAAGAGAAAATGTGAAGTTTAATTATATGACTAATGAATATCATATACATACGTAACTGTATTACGATAGGAATTCGAAAGTGTTGATTTGCTTTTCGTGGATAAACTACGCTAAAGGCAAGTTCTCTTACTTACACTCTTTTAAAGTGCAAGTATCCTAACCGACGCATTTACTTTATGCAAGGAAATCTATGATTGTGCAAGTTTCCTAACTTACACTCTTTTACTGTGCAAGTATTCTATCCTTGTATATTGCGAACTAGTTTCCTACTTAATCGGTTGAATTGAATTAGCATACTTGAACTCTTATTTCATTAAAGCTATTATTCATGTTGAACTTAGTATTGTTCTTGAATATTGTGAAAGTGTCTATGCCATTTGATTCGGCTAGACTTATATTATTGGAAAGCAACCCAAACTAATTGATTGGTGCGGGATCTTGTATTTGACTGAGAAGAACAACCTTCTTTGAAGGGAATATATAATTGTCGGAGGACCGACGTGCACACTTGAGTATGATTGATTGTTATGCATAACGATGGTGCTTTAGGCTGATCACCTGTTGTACCTGTTTTTGTTGGATTTTCAGTTTATTACTGTTAATTCTAGTAGAAGTTCATAATCCTTAGCGACTGCTCAGTATTCAGTTATCTTGAAATCTTGAATTGATTTGTTATTGAATCACATTGATATTATTCTGTCCTTAGCGACTGTTATTGAAAACTGTTGATATTCTTGTTATCCTTGAATTATCAAACCTTGCTATACCCTTTTTTAAGAATTGAGAATTATATTAGAAACCCTTATTGTATATTACTTGCTGGGCAATTTGTGCTCATTCTTGCTTTCCCTAAAACATTTCAGTTAAGGCAGAGCAGGGCGAACCTTCGGGCGTTGATAAGGGCAAGGGCAAGGCTACCAACTAGCTTGTCTCTTTTATGTTTTTAAATATTTTATTGTCGTATTAAGATGATGTAGTAAGACTGATTTTGATTATGTTTAAGCTTAAGTTAGGTTATGCAATAAGTCGTTAATTGATATTATTATGTAATCTATTAAGTACTGTAGGTTGCGAGACTTGGAGGAATACTTATAATAAATCATTGTAAATTATTCTAGAATAGATTTTCCGCTGTGATGTGTATTGTTTAGTTATTATTATTGTGATGTATTACCATGAGCACGTGATGAACCGAATTCGAGAGACCAAGTGGCGGTCCTGGAATTTGGGGGCATCACAGAAAGGCTTGCCTGATTCGTAGTTTAACAACTACGACTTAACTGCTTAAAGATTTCGGCACTTCGTGTAATCCTACACAATTATATAATCATGGATTTATACCCATCAGTTACACATTCACACATTCTCAATGAAATTAATAATAACTTTTATATTGTTTCATTTCACTTCTTCAATATACACTTAGGATAGCTATGTTGCTAGTCCATTCCACTCTCATGCTTATTCTTTCGAAACAATCTTATTTCATCTTTTATAGTCTTTAAGGAATATATATAGACATGCTCTAAAGTTTAGACAGTTAACAAACTGTTCTTGACCACTCTGCAGTACAGCGCGGCCGCGCTGAATATAGGTTTTGGAGTGGCGCGGTCGACCTACTCCCTGTCAAAACAAGAACTGAAATTTTCAAGGATCCAGTTTTCTTATCACACTAATACCTTTGAACACCATATAAACACATAAAGACGGGGTTTAGAACAATTTAGTTTCCCACACTTGTTAACGTTGAGGTTAACTTCTAAAACTTTTAGTTTCTTTTGCCTTTTCTCGGCACAACTAGTATTAACATGTTCAAAAGTCTATGGACCAAGTTGAACACCATCTTAGGTATTTACAATAGACTTTGAGATAAAACTTGAATCAAGCTTAAATCTTCCTTTTCAAAACTCTCTAATCGAGACTAAATAGGTTTATTCCACAAGGGACTCGCTATGTTAATCATTAAGTCACATAACATTATTAGACAATCCTTAATACGCATGACTATGTGTATCAAACTCGTTTACACATAGTTAATATAGTCCCCCTTTTGACAACCTACTTTAAAACATGCTTGAATAGCTTATGTTATGCTTAACTAATTTGGTGCACATATCATTCATGTTTAAAGGCATAAAAAGTACCATCATGCTTGAATATAAAGTTAGAATGCAAGTAACTCAATACTTATTCATCTTACTTTCAAAACTTTCTTAATTTTATTCTTCAAAATCAATGTCAAAGTAACTTAGCACATGTAAGACAACCTTGAACCTCTTCTCATGCTTATGCATAACTAGACCATGCTCACATGCTTGGAAAGTAAGAACATAACCATCTCAAGTATATGTTGAAGTCCATTTTCAAATCTTACACTTTCTTTAGTCAACGTACACTAATGAAGTCAAATATGTTTATGCTTATGTCAACATGTCTAGAGGCATAATGAATCCTATTATACATGCTTGCATGATCAGAACGTATCTCACATAGTGAGTGATGATATTAGCTTTCATATTCTAAGTTTTCATCGAAAATTACACTAAGTCAACTTAGCACATGCAATGTATCTTGAAATCATAACTCACATGCATTTGAACACATATCTATGCCATCTAAACAAACTCAAATGGTCAGAACTTAAAGGACACAAGTTTTGTCAAAGTTTGCTATCAAAACTTTTATATAATCTTTGGAAAATAACCATTTAAGCAACTCATGATATGAAAAGGTACTCAAGACCATATGTCATATCTATTATCATGCATTTTTATGTTTTATCACTTAGAATAACATATTTCATCATCGGGAGCACTACAATTGCGTATGTGCATGTCCGACGCCCTCCGATTGCTTCCGAATACAGAGCAGTCACAAAGATGGATATTTTTACCCCTCTTAACGACTTCAAATCGAAAAACTTAAAGGACAAAAGTTGTAGGGCTACTTGTTATCTTTCCGAATCATCCTGAACCACCTCAATCGGATTTCGTATGAAAAAGTTATGTCTAATTTACTAAAGTAGGTCAAAACAGTGTTTTTTTCTGTCTGCCCATGCCCGGCGCAGCTGCGCCCCAAATGGTCTTGGGGGCAGCGCAACTGCGCCACAAGAAGCAGAAGGTTGTTCCAGACTTGCTCCTTCGTGAATATTCAGACCGTTTCACTTTCCGATCGCCATAACGCGAGTTATACTCATCCAAATTAGTCCGTTTTCTATTCTATGGATTCGTAACTCATAAAACTACAACATACCAAAGAATCAACAATTAACATAAACATTAACTAACCCACATATTAATTCATAACTTATATTCATATTATATTTTTATATTTTGACAAGTTTAACTAATTCCACCACTACGGATTCGTCTATAACCCAAATTGGTTCGTTTAACTTCTATCACATGTATATATATCTCTAATATCACTTCTATATAACTTGAAATCAACTTATCAAGAATTTAAGAAAATTGCAAAAAATAGGAAGTGAAGAACAAGAAGGTGTTATACCTTTGCTAAGCTTGGATTGGGTTTACTGTTATATTAGACTTCCTCAATCTTAGACTTCCCACCATCTCAGTACACTCATTCTCTATTCTAACTTAATAGAAAAAAACTCAGCAATTCAATTGGAGTAGAGAAGAGTTTTATTTATAGAGAAATTTATTAACCATACAATACCTTTACCCAACATTTTGATTTATCAGGAAGAAGAGGAACCCATAAGGTAAGAAGGATTTGGTGAAAAGTAGTTACCTGCTCCCTCCCTCCATTCTTCTAGCCATTATCACTATCTATGCTAGCCTTTTGTTTTCTCAGCAACAAGGAAATAGGATAGGCCAATGGCCTACTCACGTGATGAAAAAATGAGACTCATATAATGGGACAATTCCCTTTAACTCAGCATTTACTAATAGTTAGATACTAATATACCCCTTTTACTTCCTTCTTTGCTTCTTAAGTCAATTACATTGGCTTAATAATGTCACTTTAATATAAGTTATGGATACCCATATATATGTATATACATATGTACACCTACATGTAAACAAGCATACCACCACTTATAATAATGTACCTCATGTACATTGGCTTACTCCAATAATATTTTAATTGGGCTAATTACATAATATAGTCGGATATTATTATCTCACCATTTTCAATATACTCAAATGTTATAATGATAATTAATATGAATTATTCATTAACTTACCAATTAACTCTATTTTAATAATTCATGTTAAACCTCTAATTGATTTAACTTTACTATCTAAGCCACACAAGACATAATTATGTGAACTTTCGTAGTTAATAGCCCACAAGCTTATAATAATACAATTTCATAATATTATTCTCAATATCCCATCTTATAATATGTTCATGAAATATTATCATTATAATATATGTTCTCATAACATATATACTTGTATCTAACAATTAATTCTCATAATACTTTAATTAGTTCTGTTTAATTATTCTTTCATAAATTTATTTAAGGAATTGCTTATCCCACCACTTGGCCACACTAGGCATATCTCACCAGCTTACCTTAAGCTCATTATCACTTTCACCACGCTTTAATATCCTTTAATATGTATAACATTTATACTTATAGTAATTAATGTCTACTCTATTAATTATTCAAATTATACCATTTACGCATAATTATCCGATTGTCCTAAGACAACCATATTCAATCTTTATTTTAGTCATATCTCAATGTTAATACACTACCTCCATCTCTAACTAATATTTATACTGGATTAATAATTCCCGCAATTAATACTAATTCAATTCACGCTTTGCCACCTTAATCCATTATCGGACGGCCTGATGACATATATTAATTGTTAATATAATACTTTCATCTCCAACCAGTGATTATTATAAGTTAGTTAATTCCCATAATTAACTAGTTCATGTCTTACTATATTAATCTACTCATGGGTAGTTTAAATGCTAATTATGACAGCATATTAGTTACTAATATGATAAGTTCAGATTTCATAATTTCTTAAACTTTCTGCAGACCGGCGCAGCTGCGCTGGTCTTATGCTTGGAAGTGGCGCAGCTGCACCACCTCAAATTTAGAGGCAGACAAGTTCTGCTTGAGTAGAAACTTAGCTTCAATTCATAAATACTTCATGCTTTTAAATTACTAACTTACTATACCAGTTAACTAACATCTATCACAACCTTCTTCAATGATTTAGAGATTAACTTCAATTTCAAACTCTATTTCCCTTAATAGTTAATTAGCTATAAAGATCTCACATATATATCTAATTCCTTCCACATAATTCAAGATATATATATAACACAATTGTATATTCCGTTAATCTTCACTTCTCGCGGTATATTAAATCAACTAATAATTCATTAAATAATGTTTATCTAAAGATATATTGGTCTTATTCTCTCTCTCTTCAACCACGTACATGTACTCCAGAAAATGGTGATTATCAAATATATTTAATGTCACCAATCTTACCATGATAAATAATTATATAAATTATTTAATACCGATAGATAAATCTTATCTATCTTCTTTGATAATTCATCTCTACAATTTATAACAAATATATAATAATAATATATTTATAAATCACAAAATCACATCTATATATTCTTATTCGAACCCATCTCAAGCTTTAAGAATTTTATTTATTAAATTCTTATTCTATAATTTCTAAAAATTCGGGTTCTTACAGTGCACAATATCTCAACGCTAAAGCGTAAGTAATCCCCTTTTACAGGGTTGTTCATGTCAGTTTGACATCAGAGTCCGCACCAAAGGAAGTTTGGTTTGGATAAGATCGCTAATAGTTCTTGAATTTAGAACGTTCATCAACTATGGACTAGTCGAATCAATAAAGGTTAACTAGCCTTATAAGGTTCAACAATAAACGATATTCAAATTGAATAATAACTTCTCAAGAGTATACAATCGAATAAGTATTGCATAACTTGAATCATGCTTTAAAGGTATTATAATATCTCATATGGAATCTCAACTTGATTAACAAGTATAAGGACTTGCATCATGATAGTATTTCAAGAATAGAAAACTTGTTCAATAAAGGTAAACTTTGAGTTTAGTAACTTGCTTGACATAAGAATAAGGAATAGAACACTTATTCAACTTAAAGAGTATAGATAAGAAAACTTGCTTAACAATAATAAGTTAAGGATAGAACACTTGCTCAATATAAAAGTAAGGTTTAGAAAACTTGCTTAACAATAATAAGTTGGGGATAGAACACTTGCCTCGTGCACAAGCTACAAATAAAACTATAATTCACTTCCTCAACGTCCTACACATTACATTATGTATATGACATCGATTAGTTCCATAACCAATACGTTTAACCATTGAACTTCCTACTTAAGTTCACTTACAACTAGGTTTATAATGTTAACTCATTAACTAACCATATAACATAAGTATAAACTCACAACATGCATATCACACATATATAATCCTTTAAACAATCATAATCAAGTTTTACGACCACAATATCCAAGTTCACACGTAGTTTATTAACGCGAATCTCAAATTATATAATATGTGTTAACAACATGTTGTAGCATAGTATTACATGTTCATCATGTCATTAGGTTCATTACGTTAGGTTACTCATCATGCTATGGCTTAAAAACACACAAACGAAGCAAAATATCATTTTTCTCTGCACCACACCCACTGGGGCGGGCCTACCTATTGTATAGTACCCGCTTGGGCGGGCCTACCTGCTGTATAGAATCGATTTTGATAGTTAAGGCCAAATAAATCCAAATTAAACCAACATAGTGATTCTCATGAAGTATAAACTTCATAGAAACATCATATAATGATTCTAACATGCTTTTAACACTTTATGTCATGTAATTACTCAGATCAAATCACATAATTTCACTGTTCTTGGTATTTTATAAAGTTTTGAAAGAAAACATAAAATCCGATGTCACGGATTCGTTATAACTTCGAATCCATCTGTTCAAAGTTTGTTTTGTTCGTTTAAACATGTATAAGCATAATCTACTGTCAATTTTAAGTTAAACAATCAATTCGAAGCATATAATTTGTACGTAAGGGCCATATATACAACTTTCATACTCTGTAGTTCATGAAACTCCAATTAACGTATAATTATATGAAATTGATTACTCTAACACATGAATGTATGATATAAAACATGTTATCAACATATAATAACACATATATAATCATATCTTAAGTTAATCATCAAAATCGTTCTTCACAGAGAACTTGAAAACACGTTAATGGAAAACTCTGAAAACTAAATTTGAAAACTAAAGAGGAGGGATTTACCCTTGCTAGTTTGTGAAGATGATGATAGAAACTTGAACTCCTTAACTCTCCTTCAATCTTTTCTGTCTAAATTCTCTTCAATCTTTCTCTAACTTCTCTGAACTTCTCTCTCAGATAGGATATAAAATATACAATATATGAATATATGTATATAAGATATAAACTACGTATATAATAACTGGTGAATCATGGGTCGTCAGTTAATCCCATAATGGGTTAACTGCCCCCAGCCCCCATTAAGGCCTTGTTTGTTTGCCCCTTTTATTCTTCCTTTCTTATTTAATTTAATTAACTTATTTAGTATATAGTTAATTGTCACACTTTTAAATAATCACATAATCTTATTTAAATCAATTAAATAAAATATCACAATTCACATTAAATTACATAATCACATAATTAAAATTCTCCTTTATTAATTAGGTCAAATCATTAAATCTATAATTAATTATTAAATTAATTAGAATAACATTATGCTTATTAAATAATTCATTTAATCAAATAAGCTCAATTAAATTCATATTCTGAATAATAAAATTCTCCACATTAATTTAATCAATGTAACACATATAATTAAATTAATCTACCACAATTTCGTCAATTAATTATTTAACTCAATAATTAAATCATCGAAAAATATTTATTTAATTCAATAAATATTAAAAATAAATTACAAAATTCTCGTTCGTCACATCTTTTCCTCTTTAAAAGAATTTTGTCCCCAGAATCACGATACAATTAATTTCGACCCGTTACATTCTCCCCCCTTACAAAGATTCTGTCCCCAGAATCGCTTACACATAAATTAATCAAACAAGTGTGCGTAAGTCTTCAACATATGCTCTTCGAGTTCCCACGTAGCTTCTTCAGCGTTGTGGTTCCTCCATATTACCTTAACAGAATGTATTACTTTATTTCTGAGAACTTGCTCTTTCCTGTCAACAATCTGAACATGAACTTCTTCATAAGATAAGTCTTTCTCAAATTATAGGAGTTCATATTCAATCACATGTTTGTAATCGGGTTTGTATGGTCGTAAAACTGACACATGGAAGACGTTGTGGACATGCTCTAGCGCCGGAGGTAAGGCTACCTCATATGCGACTTCTCCAATCCTTCGCAGCACCTCAAAGGGTCCAATGAACCTCGGGCTCAATTTTCCCTTTTTACCAAATCTGATCTTTCCCTTCCAGGAAGAGACTTTCAAAACTACAAAGTTACCTGATTCAAATTCTACATTCTTACGGTGTGGATCGGCGTATTTCTTCTGCCTATCTTGAGCTGCTACCAGTCTTGTCTGGATTACCTTGACTATCTCTGCTGTCTGCTGTACCAGTTCTGGTCCTAGTAAATGTCTCTCGCCAACTTCATCCCAGTATAGTGGAGTTCTACACTTTCTGTCGTATAACGCTTCGTAAGGCGGCATGCCAATACTAGCGTAGTAACTATTGCTATAACCAAATTCCACAAGTCTTAAGTGGTCATCCCAATTTCCTTTGAAATTCATGATGCATGCCCGTAACATATCCTCTAATGTCTGGATCGTTCTTTTGCTATGCCCGTCTGTCTGAGTGTAATATGTCATACTCATTCTCAATTGCATCCCTATGCATTCTAAAGTCGCTCTCAGAAGTTCGATGTGAAGCGCGGATCCCGGTAAAAAATAATCAACACTGGAACTCCATGCCTCGAAATAATTTCTTTCACATATAACTTTGCCAACTGGTCTAAGTTGAATCTGATTTTGATCGGAAGGAAGTGTGCTGATTTCGTCAATCGATCAATGATAACCCATACTGCGTCGTAGCCTTTCTGAGTTTTCGAAAGGCCAACTATGAAATCCATCGTTATGTATTCCCATTTCCATTCTGGGATCTCTAGTGGTTGTAGCAAACCACTCGGCCTCTGATGTTCTGCCTTCACTTTCTGACATGTCAGACACTTGGCAACATAATCGGCAACATCTCGTTTCATATTCGGCCACCAAAAATGCTGTCGGAGATCCTGGTACATCTTGGTACTTCCGGGGTGAATCGAATACCATGTGCTATGAGCCTCGCTCAAAATGTCTTCCTTAATTTTTGGCACTGTCGGTACCCAAACTCTGCTCTCAAATCTTAGCATTTCCTCGATGTCCACCTTGAATCTCGGTTCGGTCCCTTCAGATATCTTGTTCTTCACCTTCTTATATTCTTTGTCCTAAAGTTGAGCTTCTTTAACTTTATCCAATAGAGTTGTACCAGCCTGTATCTGGAATAGCTTTTCATCGACTTCCATAGGATACCTCACCTCCAATTCCAGCCTCTTCATTGCTGAAATTAGCTCCTCCTGAGTGGTCAACATCATCAATTTCTCCCGACCCTTTCTGCTCAAGGCGTCGGCAACCACATTTGCTTTACCCGGATGGTATAAAATCTCGCAGTCATAGTCCTTAATTAACTCCAACCTTCTTCTCTGGCGCATATTCAAGTCCTTCTGTGTAAAAATATATTTCAGACTCTTGTGGTCTATACATATTTCACACTTCTCCCCATAGAGATAGTGTCTCCATATCTTCAAAGAAAATACTACTACAGCCAACTCCATGTTATGGGTCGAATACCCCTTCTCATAATCCTTCAACTGTCGTGATGCATACGCAAAACCTTGCCATTTTGCATAAGCACACAGCCAAGTCCTTTATACGATGCATCACTATAAACCACAAAATTTCCTGTGTCATCCAGAAGAGATAACACAGGTGCTGTACTCAACCTTTTCTTAAGCTCTTGGAAGCTTTCCTCACACTTCTCCGTCCAAACGAATTTCACCGCTTTCCTAGTCAAATTCTTCAACGGAGTTGCGATCTTGGAAAAGTCCTGAATAAATCTTCTATAATAACCTGCCAATCCAAGAAAACTTCTCACTTCCGACGACGTCTTTGACTGATCCCAGTTCATCACAGCTTCGACTTTGGAGGGATCTACCGAGATTCTGTCCTTATTAATCACATGTCCGAGAAATTGTACCCGCTCAATCAGAAATTTGCATTATAAAAACTTAGCATACAACTTCTCCCTTCTTAATGACTCCAAAGTTACCTTCAGATGCTCTACGTGTTCCTCTTTAGTCTTCGAGTATACCAAAATGTCGTCGATAAATACCACTATAAATTTATCCAAGAATGGCTTGAACACTCCGTTCATTAGGCCCATAAATGCTGCAGGCGCAATTGTTAGACCAAATGACATCCCAGAAATTTGTAGTGACCATACCGAGTTTTGAACGCTGTCTTCGGAACATCCTCTGGCCTCACCTTCAATTGATGATAACCACTTCTCAGGTCTATCTTCGAGAAATACCTCGCTCCCTTCAACTGATCAAACAGGTCGTCGATCCTAGGCAACGGATACTTGTTCTTAATTGTGACCTTATTTAATTCTCTATAGTCGATGCCGAACCTCATCGTCCTGTCCTTCTTCTTTACAAATAACATCGGCGCTCCCCACGACGATACGCTCGGTTGAATTTACTTCTTATTCAGTAGCTCTTGCAGTTGCACCATTAGTTCTTTCATCTCTACCGGAGCCATATAGTACGGTGCCTTCGATATTGGAGCCGTTCTTGGAGCCAAATCGATCACAAACTCAACCTCTCTGTCTGGCGAAAGTCCTGGCAGATCATCCAGAAATATGTCTACGAAGTCCCTCACGACTGGTATCTCCTCTAGCTTCAGACTCTCTTTACGACTATCGATTACGTAGGCTAAATATCCTACATAGCCTTATCTTAACAACTTCCTTGCCTGCATCATTGTCAGATAACTCGCTTTTCTAGGCGACTTGCTGCCATAAAATATAACCTTTGACGGAGTCATAAGGGTAATACATTTCTTCTGCCAATCAATTATCGCTTCATAATTGAATAGCCAATCCATTCCTAGAATAATGTCGAATTCCCCAAGTCTAATCGGGATAAGATCTACGTCCATAAAGATACCCTTTATATCCACCCTACAGTTCTTGTGTACATATTTTATAGGGATCACTTCTTTATTCATAATCTCTATGTTCATAGGGTATTCTAACTCGTCCTTAGGCAATCCTAAGTTTATAGCAAAATCATCGGATATGAATGAGCAAGTAGCACCCGAATCAAATAATACATAAGCATTAACTTTATTGATCGGAATGATACCTGACACCACATCGCGAGACTGCACAACATCCTGTACTATCACATTGAATGTCCTAGCGGTTGGCCGGCTAGTTGCGGTTGGTCCCGTGATAGTCAGAGCATTTCCACCACTGCTTCCTCTGTTCCCTCCTAATCCTACCCCTCCAGATACTTTCTTAGGACAGTCCCTAGCCAAGTGGTCCTTCGACCCACATCTGAAGCAGGCGCCCTTGTTAAGGTTAGGGCAGTTAGGTGCTATATGTCCTTCTTGACCATAATTGTATCAAACCCTTTTACCCTTCATACAGACCCCTAGGTGGTTTTTCCCGTAGGTCAGGCACGCTTCAACCTTCTTCTTCTGGTTTCCCTGTTGATTCCCTGTTGGTGTGTTGTCAATCCACCTCATCTTCTGATTGTTGCTTCCTTTCGCGTTGCTACTACTAGCCTTAACACTTTCTCCTTCACTCTTCTTCTTCTTCTGATCATTGTTGTACTTGGTTACAGCATCACTCCCACCCTCAGCGAGGATGGACTTCTCTAACACTCTAGCAAAGGTGTTCAGCTGGAACATCGACACCTTGATATATAACCAGGGCTTTAGTCCCTGTTCAAACCTCCTTATTTTTGTCTCCTCCGTGTGTACTTGATACATGGCAAACCTAGCTAGCTCATTAAACTTTGCAGTGTAATTTGGTACATGCATGTTTCCCTGCTTAAGCTACAGAAACTGTACCTCCATCTAATTCTATGAGCTTGTCGAGAAGTACATCTCGAAAAACATTTCTTTGAACCTTTCCTAGGTTATAACACCTTCTCCTCCCCATACTTTGTTTGCTTACCACCAATAACTGGCCTCTGACTTCAACATAAATGTAGCGTAACCGGTCTTCTGGTCCTCACCGACCCTAGCAATCTCAAAAACTTTTTCTATTTTCATTACCCATGTCTGAGCTTTTATCGGACTCATGGATCCTTTAAACTCTGGCGGTCCCACCGCCTTAAAGTCCTTGAACGAGGTGTTCGGTGGAGCTTGTGGTTGATTGTTAATCACTCCAGCCAATAAATTCACCAACTGTTAAATAGGGTTAGCGTTAGCATTGGCGTCGTTGTTGTTATTTGTTGACCCCTTCTTGGGCCGGTTGACGGTTGGGTCTTCTTCTCGGCGGCATATTTCTGTTAAGATATACGCTTATTAGATCTTTATTCAATTCTTTAAATATTAAAGTTTTAACTTAAATACTTTAAGATAACATTTAACACATAACATCTCAAATAAACTCTGACATTTTATTTAATCAAAAATTTTAAACATAAGAAGATAGCATCACTGCTATTTACATCAACTATCCCGAGATAAAGAATTTTCAGGATTTAAATCATCAAAATATTTCTTTGTTTATAATCACATCAGAATTTACATTAATAAACATTAACTAAGTTTCCACATAATCATGTTATTCCAATCACTACCCACTAAGGCGTCGAACAACTTTACTACGTTCTTCCTCCATAATGCGGAACATCGTCCTTCGATCTAGCATATACCAAGGAAGACCTTCGAACTGAACTGGATAGTACATAAACCGATCCTGAGCCTTGTCAATTGCATTCTGAAACGTATAATTCGTCTCCTCAATCTTTGTTTTCTTTGTACAATCATTATCCTCTGCAAGATCTGCACGTCGTGAATCCCTCTCCCAAGCATCCTCTGCTATGGCAAGCCTTGCTGATTTCTCTTTTAAATCAATCTTCAACTTCTCTATGTCCTTTGACTTTTGCTTAACTTGGCCCTTCTCATGAACCAACTCCCACTCTACGTCTCCAAGATGTGTGTAAAGAGTCTCAACCTCACCATCCTTCTGCTCGATGGTAGTCTGTTGAGTAATCGTTTGTTCCTTCAACTCCCAAACAGTATCTTATAACTCAATGTTACAGTCATACAGCTCGTCGTACATCTCAACACTGATAGAGTTTGATGGGAACTCTTCAGGGTCTTCATCATCCTCTTCAGCTACCTCAGCCAGAATCTCAACCTCCTCAGAGTCCTCCTCTAAGTCAAATACCGGCTCATGCTCCTGACCAATGACTGTGATCAAAGGAGATGACTCTTGTCGAACTAACTGCTCCCATACTGTGTGAATGTCTCGGGGCTCCTCCTCAATATCCACTCGGGGTACAACCTCCCTAGGCTGACTGGATCCTCCAATATCCGACATCCTGATAAATTAAATTTTAAGTCTTAGTTATTACGTGATGCTAATCGATATCGCGCGAGTACATAAATATAAACACATAGCACATAAGGTAAATTTATTATCTTTCTTAGAACTCGATAAGAGTTATCATAACTATGTTATCGACCTCTTAAAAGGCTGCTACCCTAAGGTTTTCCCCCACCTAAGGTTCATAACCTACAGCTTTGATACCAACTTATGACACCCCCAAATTCGGGTACTTCAATTTCCACAGAATTTGGTGCTCACTGTACAAATATCATCTATCTATCTACCTATAATAAATGTAAACTATGAAATAGGTAAAATAATCCATCATCTCCCCTTATGGGGTTACAACATCTGAATACAAATACATAATTAATCCTAGATCATACTTAACCTTAAATCTATGTTGCAAAAACGTAAACAAATAAGTCTTAAACATTACACATAAGTCTTAAACAAAAACATTCTCAATTACGTAACAAGTCTTCAACACTTGTTAACTTTTCCCTTGCCTTTGCTAGTGGAAGGCTCGTCAGGTCTTTCGTTCTTAACTGTAATGTTATTATGCAAGAGTGAGCATGATTGCCCACAAGTATACAAATATAGAAATATAATAACATGCGAATAATCAAAGAAGTCTGAATATTAGAAAGCTCGGCTTTTGAATAAAAAATGAATAACAAGAATCAAAAGAACATCTGATGGTCATAAGACCTTGAACTATGTCCCAGGTGGTTAAGTGTTTCTACTTAAAACCTTTAACAGTCATAAGACTATATGGACTCTACTTCTCGTACTTAGGAGGATCAGCCCTTAGTACCATACTGTGCACAATATCTCAATGCTAAAGCATAAATAATCACCTTTTATAGGATTGTTCATATCAGTTTGACATCAGAGTCCGCACCAAAGGAAGTTTGGTTTGGATAAGCTTGCTAATAGTTCTAGAATGTAGAACGTTCATCAACTATGGACTAGTCGAATCAATAAGGGTTCGCTATCCTTATAAGGTTCAACGATAAACGATATTCAAATTGAATAATAACTTTTCAAGAGTATACAATCGAATAAGTATTGTATAACTTGAATCATGCTTTAAAGGTATTATAATATCTCATATGGAATCTCAACTTGATTAACAAGTATAAGAACTTGCATCATGATAGTATTTCAAGAATAGAAAACTTGTTCAATAAAGGTAAACTTTGAGTTTAGTAACTTGCTTGACATAAGAATAAGGAATAAAACACTTATTCAACTTAAAGAGTATAGATAAGAAAACTTGCTTAACGATAATAAGATAAGGATAGAACACTTGCTCAATATAAAAGTAAGGTTTAGAAAACTTGCTTAACAATAATAAGTTAGAGATAGAACACTTGCCTCGTGCACAAGCTACAAATAAAACTACAATTCACTTCCTTAACGTCCTACACATTACATTATGTATATGACATCGATTAGTTCTATAACCAATACGTTTAACCGTTGAACTTCCTACTTAAGTTCACTTATAACTAGGTTTATAATGTTAACTCATTAACTGACCACATAACATGAGTATAAACTCACAACATGAATATCACAAATGTATAATCCTTTAAACAATCATAATCAAGTTTACGACCACAATATCCAAGTTCACACTTAGTTTGTTAACATGAACTTCAAATTATATAATATGTGTTAACAATATGTTGTAGCATAGTATTACATGTTCATCATATCATCAGGTTCATTAAGTTAGGTTACTCATCATGTTATAGCTTAAAAAACACACAAACGAAGCAAAATTTCATTTTCCTCTGCACCACACCTGCTGGGGCGGGCCTACTTACTGCATGTGTAACGAATGACAATTTTATATATGAATTTTAATATTTATTGAATTAAATAAATATTTTAATTAATTTATTTTTTGAGTTAAATAAATAATTTATGTAATTATTGTGGAGTAATTTAATTAAGTGCAATATGTTAATTAAATAAATATTTAATATTTAATTGATGGGTATTAATTTTATGGTATAGTTAATTTAATTGAGATAATTAAATTAAATAAATATTATATGATAATTGTTACATGAGATTATGATTAGCGAGTAATTAAAATTGTTATGTGGCAAATTTATTTGGTTAATTGATGTTAGCTTTAATTTGATTAAATTAGAATGTAAGAATTTAATTAATTAAAGTGTAAAATTGAAAGTATGTGTTAAAGGATTTATTAAAAAATTAAAAGGGTTTTCAAATTAGTTTTGCCAAACAAGGCCCTTAAAACTGTTTTAAAGAGTTTTACCAAACAAGGCCCTTGCACCTATTTTAAAGAGTTTTTACCAAACATGGCCTTAACTATTAAAAATCTAGTTTTTAAAAATAATGGGTTTTGCCAAACAAAGCCTTAGAGCTTTTGCTTTTAAAAAAATATGTAACTGATATATGTGTTAAGTATAGAAGTTAATATATGACAGCTATAGATATATTATATAATTATATGTATAATATATCATTACTATTATATCAGTTAAAATATTTCATTACGTTAGAAAAACAAGGAGTTAGAACAAAGAGAAAACAAAGAAGAAAAGAAAGAACAGAGAGTTAGAGAGAAGAAGAAGAGGAAGGAAAAGCTTGAGAAGTCTAGAGTAAACCATATTCATCTTCTTCCTCATTAAACAAAGGGTATAGTTTTAATCCTTGTATTTTAGAAATTATGTTTTATGTTCTTCGTATTTTTAGTTCTCTATAAATATAAGTTTTCATGAAAATTGTGTGATTGTGATTTATACATGTTATATGGTATATATATATATATATATATATACGCTTATATATGATTTGTATGAATATTAGATAGTTTAATTCATGTAGATATGATGAACATGAAGAAATCATGTTCATCAAAAGTTACAGTGAATTAGTTTTGATAATTGGCTTTTTTAAGATCAAAATTTATGTTTGATTGTTAATTATTGTGTAAACTGATTATAGATAATGATAACATGTTCAGAAACGAATTCAATATGCTTTGAATTGTGTATTTTGATTTAGAAATAAACTTACAGTGTTCAATTTTATCAATAACACTGAAAAATGGTTTTTCTCCAAAATTTACAAAATTGAGAGTTTTGATTATGTGTTATGATGATTATATATTTTAAAACATTTTAGAAGCTTAGAATTATGTTTTCTATAAAGTGTTATATGCAATATGTTGGTTAAATACGAAATTTGGTGTGAAAAAATAAGCCAAATTAGCTTTTTCTCTGCAAAGTTCGTGACGCTATATTTAGCAAAAAAAAGAGAGTTCGCGCCACTGTCAGATCTGTCCGCACAGTGGCGCGGTCGGACCGTTCCCAAGGCTAATTGGAGCGCGACCGCGCTGGTCCTGCAGATTGGGCAGAAAGCTATTTTTAATTGTACAATTTTATGAGATTGATGATGTAATAAATTATAAAGCATGTTAATTAAATTAAAATGCTAAATGGACAATAATAAATTATATTGTTAAAATATAATATATAATTATAATTTGATTAATTATAATTAAAGTAAATGTTTAATTTAAAATTATAATTTTGTTCAATTATAATTTAATTAATATGAGTACATAAATTTAAGTTTGATTAAATTATATGAACATGTGATGTGATTATGTGATGTGATAATTAATTATTAAACTTAAGAATTA
The DNA here is from genome assembly GCA_020205555.1 of Panax stipuleanatus. Taxonomy (NCBI): domain Eukaryota; kingdom Viridiplantae; phylum Streptophyta; class Magnoliopsida; order Apiales; family Araliaceae; genus Panax; species Panax stipuleanatus. The sequence goes on from CM035122.1 coordinate 44,893,854, forward strand.
AAGAGAAATGAGTTAACCCAAATGAGTTAACTAATTATGTGAATTAGTTATGTTATAATTAATTATATTATTATTGTTAATAACACATATGTAGAGTTAATTAAGGAATGTGAGTATAACTTGTAGTTTGCGCTTGAGGCAAGTTTTCTAAACTCAAACTTTATTTGAGCAAGTTCTCTATCCCTAAACTTGTGATTTATATGCAAGTATTTTAAATTCAAATCTTAATTGTATTTGAGCCTGTCCTTTTATTTCTGCAATGGACAAGTAATTATTTAAAGTTCACGATTTAATTAAAGTGACCTTGACTTAATTGTTCAAGTAAAGTCTATTTTATCTTTCGAATGCTTTACGTTTAATTCTAAAGCATAAGTTTTTTCATAATTCTTTATTGTTGAATTATTCTAGATTATTGTAAGTTGATTCAACTACTCCTTAGTTGATGGTAGTTGAACTCCAAATTTCCTTTTTAAGCTTATCCAACCCAAACTTTCTTTGGTGCGGACTTGTTATAGAATACTGAGATGAACAACCCTATTTAATAGGGGATACATGCGAAAGCGTTAAGATGTTTGTGCACAATACATGGTACGAAGGGCTGATCCCCCTAAGTACGAGTTAAGAGTCCATATAGTCTAATGACTGTTAAATATTTTAAATAGAAATGTTTATAACCTAGGACATAGTTCAATGTCTTATAACCCTCAGATGATTTCTATATTCGAGTTTTAAATGTTGATGAAAGAATTATTATTCAATTCTTTATTATTGATGAAAGAAACGTTATTCAAATCTTTTGAAGTTATTCAGATTATGTCATCACTATTATTGTTATTATTCCAAGTGATCTTTTGTTTGCTCACTCTTGCAATTAAATAACCATTGCAGCTAAAGTCGAGAATGTTGACGCACCGTCAACAAGTAAAGGAAAAAGTAGGATAAACAAGTGAAGACTTGTTATGTTTGAATATGATGTGTAATAGAATTTTATTGTGTTTTGTTTTATTTTCGCATTTATTTGACGATTTAGGTTAGCAACCCTGGGATTAATTTGATTAAGTTGTAATCCTTTTATAAGAAAGATTTTTATTTATTTATAAGGTTGTAATTTATTTTGCATTCTTTATTACTGGGCAGTAGTTGTATCTTATTTAGATAGTGAGTACCAAATTATGTGGAAATGAAGTACCCGGATTTGGGGGTGTCACAGGTTGGTATCAAAGCTTTAGGTTATGAACCTTAGGTCGGGGGAAACCTTAAGTAGTAGCCTTTGTCGACGCCGGGAAAAATTTACTCCTCATGCCATCTCCTTTTTGTTTGTTGAAGGAAGAGGTCTTTTTCTTTGGTTTTGTTTTCCTTCCTCTCTTATCCGGGGTAAAAAGAGAGGAATACCCATATTTCCTAAATTGGTCTTATTTTACCCTTTCGCTTTCGCTATGTCTTTGGGGTTATGTTTAAAGGGTGAATTTGTAGGAAATTGGTACCGACATAAGTGTCGACGATTTTGAAAAGATTGGTTTTATTTTGATGATTGGATCGAATGAGACAGAGTCGCCAGTTGGTATGATTTAAATAGATGTACCAACTCATCCGAGTTTTAATGGTTTTTTTGCAAGATGGTCCAATGCGTGACTCCAAAAGATTGGTCTTGAAACCCGATATTCGTGGAATCCGGGGGCTAGGTTAAGCGGGGGGAAGGTGTTAGGCACCCCCGACTCCCGTGCAAGCACGGTACCGCATCTTATTGATTTTCTATGCATAAAGTGTGTATGTGTGTGTGTGTATGTTTGATTTTGAAAGCATTATTAGTTTTTTCTAAGTCTTTATTTTGGGTAACTTGAAAGTAGTGCTGTACCTCTTTTGTGCCTAGGTACGAAGGATTTGATTTAATGAAAAATTTATTTTTAACAAAATATGTAAATTGAAATGAGGTTTTGGAAAGTAAGGTTTTCAAATCCTTTGCCCGACTAGGAATCGAGGACTTCGATACTTCATTTTATTCTTTACGTTTATTACGTGATCTACCCCTGAATCGCTTTATTATGATTGAAAGCACTTTCCAGTTTTGATTAGAAATCATTTTGATGATATGCATGCAAAAGCTTTAAAAAGGGTCGGATCATCATCGGACATGAAAACCATCTTGATGAATCGAGCTCCCGCAATTGAAGTTTTCACTATCACGGGATCTTGAATTCGACTTCTCGGGACTAACCCCTCGAGTTCATTTTCAAGATCCAAATATTACATATACAATGATATTTACGTTATTTAAAGCGTTTACATCATAAAAACCGGTCCATCGTGGGAATCAAATCGGATCCATTCGGAGATCTCAACACCGGGATTCCTAGGCTCACATTATTTATGTGGGAAAATAATATATACAAGGTCCTCAACTTTGATATTAGATGATTTCATCGGTTGAAATCACTATTTCAAGCCATTTCGGACCCTTTTCGCCTCTAGATAGAAATCTAGGGTTATACGGGTTTACCAGGGACCGTTAAAGCAGTAAATATGTAGGTCCACCATGAATCTAAGCCAATATAGCACATGGGTTAAAGCTTCATGCTTAATAACCACTCAAAGGCCAAACTCGACTTAGATATAGGTTGACCTAGCCTCCTCGATCGATTTACAATGCAATAAGCACAATATAACCGATAGAAGCATAATATCTATCAACTATTACACAATATGATTAAAAACAACAATATTAACTAGATTTAAACAAACTATATCATCAATCTAGTATATTTAAGCAAGATTTACAAAGAACGAAGCTTAAAAAGTGCGTTGTTTCACCTTGGGGGACGCGTGAACAAGCGTTTTAACTCCCATGATTAACGTAGAACACTCCCGTGCCTCCAAGTGGATGATAAACAAGAGAAAATAACTCCAAGTGTGTATATATAAGTCCCACCCAAGGCTCTCTCTCTCTAAATGTGACTTTCTCTCTCTAAGTTCTCTTTTTTTTTTTGTGTTTATGAGTTGTTGGCTGCTGATATAGAGAAATTTGGGCAGCCTTGACCATACATACGGCTGGAGCAGATATGGTTAAGGCTGGGCCCCACGTGTCTGGTTGCCTCAAAATGCATGCCTTAAGTCTCAGTTTGGTGAAAGTTGAGCTTCGCAAACCGAACTTTTGAAAAGTCTTTGTGGAATGCGGTCGAGAAATATTGAGTCTGACTGAGTCGGGGTCCGGGAAGATGATGCTGATAGCTGAGAAGTATATTCTGGTTCCCGACGACAATTAGCTAGTTTATCGTTGATGGCACGCCTTTCGAGGTTTGCTGAATTGGTTTCCGACGGACACTGTTTTAGGTTGGCGATCCTCGTTCGGTTCACGACATGTTCGGGCGTCATTGGTCTTTTGAATCTTTCACGGGGTCGTCTCCGGGATGACCTGGCTCTTTTACCCTACCTCGGGGTTGTCTCCAAAGTAAAATTACGCTTTTGCCCTTCTGCCAAGTTAGTACAAAGAAAGCAAAATGTTGAGTGTCTACAGCCTTGTAGGAGATCGAAAAGATAGTGATGATAGTAAAGATAATAAACTACCTTATCTGCTATGTGTTTTAATTATGTACGCGAAGAGTATCGATCAATATCACGTAATAATTAAACTTTAAAACTTTGTTGTTAGGATGACGAATGTTGGAAAGTCCAGTCAGGTTAGGGAGGAGTTACCCCAGATGCCTAGAGATGAGGAGCCCCGGGACATCCATGTTGTCTGGGAGCAGTTGGTTCAGAGAGAGCCGTCTCCATTGATCATCGTAGCTGGTCAGGAGCATGAGCCGGTATCTGACCGAGATGACGAGGATGAGTCAGAAGAAGAGGAGGAGGATCCTGAAAAGGAATTTCCACCTCACTTGACTAGTGCTGAGATGTACGAGAAGATCTACGACCGCAACGTGGAGCTTCATGGGAGAGTCAGAGAGCTCGAGGAGCTGGTAGACGAGAGTCGAACGACCATACAGCAGCGGGACAAGACCATTGAAGAGCTGGACAGTGAGCTTGGAAACACAAAGTGGGATCTAGTCCACGTGGAGAGTGAAAGAAATGATGCACTGACTGAGTTGGCGAAGCTGAAGAACGACATCCAAGAGGAGTCAGTGAAGCGCGCCAGAGCAGAGGAAACAAGCTTGAGGGCTACCCAACGTGCAGATCGAGCTGAAGACGAGGTCCAAGCGAAGAAGGCCAAGCTGAGAGAGACGGAATATGCTTTCCATACGGCTATAGATAGGGCCCAAGATCGTGTCTTCTATTACCCAGCTCAGTTCAAAGATTTACCGTGGTACATGGTGGATCGCAGAACAGTGAGGAAGAAGAACATAGAGAGGTTGTGCGACGTCTTAACATGCCTAGATAGTAGAGTCTTTAGTTATGTGTTTCTTTTTATATAAATAAATGTAAATACTAGAATTTCAGATTATAATGGGATAAGATGATAATGTAATCCTGCAACTTGTTCAGTTCAGGAAAGATGATGTAAATAGTAGAGATGCTATCTAATCTATGTTTGAGAATTAAGAATGAATAAAATAACAAAGTTATTTGACGTGCTATGTGTTCAAGTGTGAATTGAGTTAATTTAAATATTTAAGTATGAACTTGAATACTTAAGGATATGAGTAAAGGATCTAATAAGAGTATTTCTTAACAGAAAGATGCCTCCTAGAAGAAGACCTACACGTCTACACCTAGAGGGTTCGACGAATAATAACAACAACAACAACGATGGGATGAACCCCAATTCGGTTTAGTAATTGGTGAACCTGCTGACGGGAGCACTTGCGAATCAGCCGCAAGTCCAAGACAGTGATTCTTATGAAGTATAAGCTTCATAGAAACATCATATAATGATTCTAACATGCTTTTTACACTTTATATCATGTAATTACTCAGATCAAATCACATAATTTCACTGTTCTTAGTATTTGATAAAGTTTTGAAAGAAAACAGGAAATCCGACGTCATGGATTCGTTATAACTCCGAATCCATCCGTTCAAAGTTCATTCTGTTCGTTTAAATATATATAATCATAGTCTACTGTCAATTTTAAGTTAAACAATCAATTCGAAGCATATAATTTGTACATAAGGGCCATATATACAACTTTCATACTTTATAGTTCATGAATCTCCAATTAACGTATAATTATATGAAATTGATTACTCTAACACATGAATGTATGATATAAAACATGTTATCAACATATAATAACACATATATAATCATATCTTAAGTTAATCATCAAAATCGTTCTCTTCACAGAGAACTTGAAAACACGTTAATGGAAAACTCTGAAAACTAAATTTGAAAACTAAAGAGGAGGGATTTACCCTTGCTAGTTTATGAAGATGATGATAGAAACTTGAACTCCTTAACTCTCCTTCAATCATTTCTCTCTAAATTCTCTTCAATCTCCCTATAAGTTCTTTGAACTTCTCTCTCAGATGGGATATATAATATACAATATATGAATATATGTATATAAGATATAAACTACGTATATAATAACGTGTGAATTATGGGTCGTTAGTTAATCCCATAATGGGTTAACAGCCCCCAATATCGGTCAATCAAATCAACTCCAGTCTCAATATCGGGCCTCAAGATCAACCCTGATCTCAATATCGGGCCATCAAATCAACTCCGATCTCCAATCCGATCGTCAAATCAACCCCGATCTCAATAACGGGCCATCAAAGCAACTCTGATCTCCAATCACATCGTCAAATCAACCCAGATCTCAATATCGGCCCATCAAATCAACTCCAATCTCCGATCGGACCGTCAGATCAACCTAGATCTCAATATCGGGCCATCAAATCAACTGCGATCTCCAATCGGACAGTCAAATCAACCCTGAACTCAATATTGGGCCCTCAAATCAACTCCGATCTCCAATCAAACCGTTAAATCAACCCTATTCTTAATATTGGGCCCTCAAATCATCTTTGATCTCTAATCGGACCGTTAAATCAACCCCGATCTCAATATCGGGTCATCAAATCAACTCCGATCTCCTATCGGACCGTCAGATCAAACCCAATCTCAATATCGAGTCATCAAATCAACCCCGATCTCCATATCGGGCCTTCAAATCAGCCTCGATCTCAATATCAGGATGTCAACTCAATCTCGGCCATTAATACCGGGACAACCACAGCCTCGATCATCAGCCTCAGGATGTCAACTCAGTTCAATCCCGGTCTCAACTCGGGAGGTACAGAGCAGCCCCGGTCTCAACCTGGGAGGTTCAGATCAGCCCCAGTCTCAACCCGGGAAGTCAAGTCAACTTCGAGAACAAATCTGAAGCTTCACAACATCTCCAGGAGGAAACCTAGAATGACCAACTCAACCTCAGAGACTACACTGAGGACAAACAGACTCAAATGGGATCCAAGTCTTGGAAACAACTCTCGAAAGTCAACTGAAGGCCATGCCGACACTAAGGGCAACCTTGTGTTGGGTTTGTACGAAATTGTGACGCAATCAAATTGCAAAAATTAGCGGAAGCATGGTATATCAGAGTTTAAAAAATTTCTACAAAACCATTACCCGGATCATCCTTTATGCAAATTATTAATTTAAAACGATAAATAAGAAGTTATGGAATCATACCCTTGTAGAATGAAGCTTCCACAGGTACTAGTACAACTCCTTGTTCTTCGTGATCTCCTTGAATTTCCGGATTAGATTCATTCCTTTGATCAACGTTAGCCACCCAAGTGTTTGGCCTCTAGAGGTGATCCACCAAGGAAGATGAATTATCAAGAAGGAGGGTGGTTGGCTTAGTTTTCTATCCTCTATAGAAAAGGAGTACTCTCCAACAATTAGAATTGCATCAAGTAATATCTATTATAAGAATCCTCTTATATAGATATTGGTCAACCCTTCTAATCCTATTAGACATGGGATTTCTTTTAATTAATTAAACTCCTTTAATTAATTTAGGCTTCCCACCACATGGGAAATAATTAATTAAATTCATTTAATTAATTTATCTCCTAATCTTATTAGGAATAAATGAGAGTACTAATATTAAATTAATTACTAAACTCCTTTAGAAATTAAAATAATAATAATTATAATAATATTAATAAGACTCCTCTTATTAATTTATATTTAATATTTCTAAAATATTAAATAATAAATATTAAGCTATTTAATTTATTCTATCACCATAGATTAAATTAATTTCACTTAATGCATTATTACGATTATGCCATTACCTTCTTAAATAATTATTCTTCCTTTTATGGCCTTTAGGTTCTCCATATTAAACCGGTTGTGAATAAATCAATTAGAACAATTCTAATCTTATTTAAATAAATAAATTAAACTAATAATCTATTTAAATAAATAATATTTATTCTACAATAGGGATAAGCCTCCCTAGCGATCAACGACTTTTCAGATAATATAGATTTCAACATTAATCATAAAAGAACCTGTGAGTAAATAGTTACCATACAATTCAATCCTTCCACCATACAATGTCCCAATTAAATATAAGACATGAATTTACTGTCAAGTCTTATTTTATTTAATTATATGTATTTCGATTAGAAAATGCACAACTCCAAATAATGTAAATTAGAAACTCCTTTCTAATTTCATTTTACCTTGGCCAAGGATTCCTGAGTTGTCATTTAACGAATCACATAGGACATATCTCCTCCTTTACTAGAGGTGGTAGATTCTTTATTGATCATTCATTGTCTCCATATGTAACTCATTATACCCAAGCATACCCTTTTATATACCCTAAAGGGCTTTAAGGAATAAGTCAAAGTATAATTCATTACATACAAGATACTATGATGATCTCAAGTCCAAGGATCACTTGTACTACTATCACATTAGGAATTTCTATTGACAGGCGAGTAAAACTCCATTAGGTATTCCATAGCGAGTCACGTTCAGTGAACTTATTCTCCAATAAGCACCTACATACTTGCTTTAGTGTCTCCACACAAATGATTATGAGATCAATCATCCTCATCTAATGAGCAAGCAACATATGTACTAATCTATCCGGATTTACTAATCCCCTTTTTAGTAATCCCATGATTAGGAACTATTTTAGTTTTAGAGCTTTCTAAGAATTTAGATCTCATTGGCATGATCATCATCATGATTCTAAAAGCATTGCTTAAAACTATGGGTTATTTACATATTATAAAAATAGCACCATGTAGATAATTAAATGCCTTTAATAAATGAATATTTTTATTAATAAATAAATAAGATTGCCTCCAAAGTATATGCTTTATCATCATACATGATTGGCTTGTATGCATACTACTTTCACCTTGGGAGGGGCAAAACGGTCATTTTACCAATGATAAGCGGATTTGGTCAAACTCAAGCCGAATTGATGTCACCATAGTCAGAACAAACCATAACGATGATCCCGAGTGCAAACAGCGCAAGACAACTCAACGGATAAACTACAGGGAATGGAAGACCTGGTTATAAACCTATCTTCTTGGACCCGAAAAACGTTTTATCCTATGTCATTGTGACACTCTCGGGGAGGGCTTTCCGGAAAGGTATAACACGCCTCAAACGGACACTCCGATCAAAAGTTTGAAAGTTTTAACTTTAACCTCGCGTTTCTCGGAGTGCACGTACTTCAAGATGACCAAATCAGAAGGTTGGGCCCCACCAGGGGAGCCGCACCTCTACCTGCGGTAGCAGCAGGTAGAGCTAAGGATCCCTGGCCTATAAATAAATGTGCCCCCTCATTTTGAAGAATTCTGAAACGCAGTGAACCTCTGCCTATTTTTTTTGGACTTTTTCACCTATTCTAAACCCAAATTTTTTCACTCTAACACGTAGATATACCCACATACTACCACATATCAAAAAATAATCAGGTAGATTTGGATGTATAGAGCCTATGATTTGGCAAAAAGCCCGTGTAGCAGTCCATTGTGACTATTTTTAAGATCAGTAAGTTTATATTACTTCTTTGTACTTTTATACACTTGCACGTTAAGTGTCGTTTTCCAAATATGCCCGAAACTTAGTTCTGTGGCCGTTTTCGTCAAAATTTGGTACATTTTTGTACATAACTTAATTGCTGGCATTTTTGCGACTCGGATTGACAATCCGTCAGCTCTAACAGGTTCAGTGCACTAGCATCTTTGTTTTAAACAACTTCTCTAGACTGGGTTATCTTTCCAGTCCGGGTTTGTTTTTTTGTGTTTATTTAACTATATATATACTGACTTTTCAATTCTGTCAAACCCGGATGTCAAATTCAAAGTAGTTTACTGCTTTTATATATATTTATGCATATATAAGTAGCCTTCACCACCACTGGGTTCTCTTCCCAGTCTTGGTTGACTACATTTTTGTCAATGTATATTTATACATTTCAGTTTGGCCTGAATTATTTTGTGGCCTTTTTACTATTTTTTGCTCTCTTCACCATTACTCGGTTATCTTCCCAGTCCCTGGTTGACTACTTTTCTGTACATTTACATTTCTGTTTGACCTGGATTATTCTGTGGCCTTTTTACTGCTTTTATATATATTTATGCATATATAAGCAGCCTTCACCATCACTAGGTTCTCTTCCCAGTCTTGGTTAACTACGTTTCTGTCAATATATATATTTCAATTCCAGTCCGGGCACCAGCGTGAAAACCCATCGCCCTTTACAACTTTTATATATAACTGTGTATATATATTGCTATTACTTGCTTTTTATTCAATTAATGCTTTAAATATTCATTCGATATGAATCGGCATTTTTCAGTTACAAAAGCAACCTCGCGTCCCTTAGATCACCATCTAGTGGGAACAAGACGCTTCGATCGTGCAAATTGGGATTTACTGAATGAATCCTCAGTTCTGACAATCTTGGGATATATATCTATTTTTGTACAAATTTGAACCGTACAGGTTTTTGCCACTCACATGTGAGCCTAGGAATCGTAATATTCATGATCAAACTGATCAGAATCTGATTCCCAAGATGGACAAACTCCGCTTTACGAATGTACCCTGCCGATTTTTTGGTAAAATATTCATACAAAGACCTTAAAACGGTTATCCAGATTTAAGGTCTCAACATAGTGAAAATATGGTTTGCCGTGTCAGCGTCCCTCCGATGGTTTTCATGCCCATGAGGAGACTGACACTTGTATTTATTTATGTGGTCGAGGATGCTTCGCAGCCCGATAAATCACCATTCAAATGCAGCCTTAAGGCTAAAAAATATAAAAATTGGAAGTATCAACAGGCTTTAATTCCTATGGTAGCGTAAGGGTTTAATAAACCAGTTTTCAAAACATTATTTTCAATTAAATTAAAAAAAAGCTTTTGCAAATTAAATTAAATACTTTTGCAGATCAAATCAAAGACTATTTTCAAAACAAGTCAAATCCTTCGTATATAGGTTCAACGAAGCAAAGCACTACTTTCAATCAATCAAACATAGGCCCAATTTTCAAGCAGCATTCACACACGCATTTCAGTTTTAAGGGAAATATTAAAAAAATGCGGTATCGTGTTTACACGGGAGTTGTGGGGTGCCTAACACCTTCCCCACACTTAACTAAGCCCCCGAACTCAAACTTTGTTTTCAAAGATCAAGTTTCGATAGTTTCCAGCAATTGGGGCTCTTTCAAACAAAACTCGGTTGAGTTGGTACAACCATTTCAAATCTACTAACTGACGACTTTATAAAATGTTCAAATCATTGACATGATACATGTTGGCCTTTTCCTAAAAAGCCCTTCAAAACCTTTTTCACAATAAAAGAGTGAGGGTTGTAACCCGACCCGCGGATTTTTTAACCGATGTCGACAGGTGGCGACTCTGCTGGGGACAGTAGAGGGCTTAGGCCGCTTTCAAATATTTTCAAATATTTTCCTTTCAAAACTATGAATGCGTGAAATTCTGCGTCTCCACATTGAATGAATGCGTGAATGCTGCATCTTTACATTAAATGAATGTGAATGAATGCTTTCCTGCTTTTTAGTGCTTCACACCCATATTAATGCTTTGCACGAACTGTCATCATATGCATAACGGTAAGGCACGATGTATGTGAATGTATGTTGTGTTCCTCTCACAAGGAGGCAAAAACCGTCGGTGATATGTAATGTCTCTGGGGATCGGCTAAGTCTCTGGGGCTCATGAAAATGCACCACCCAGATTTGCTCCAGTTGAAAGATCATATTAATTTCCCCTCTAGTAGATTACAATGATCTGGGGACCTTCATGCCAAAAAGCCAACGCGAGAGTAACCTAAGATAGGTCAGCCTCTGATTAACGAAATTCGACCGGAAGTCTCTTCATGCCTTCCTCTTTCAATTCAATGCCCAATTTTCAATATTTAACTCTTATCATCCTGTCATCAAAATAACTAACCTCGATTTTGCATGATAAGAATAAAAAAACACATAATGCATCCTATCCCTACCTACCTCAAGAAATTAATATGCCTATGTTTTGTTATAAGTGAAAAATTGGTCATGTCACTAGGTCTAAGTCTAAGAAAGCATAAGGTCCATCCATGGACATAGCTTCAAGTGCTCAAACAGAGCTTACCCCTGTATCTAGGGAAGGGTTTGAAGGACTAAGAAATCAGATATCTGAACTAGCCGATTTTTTGAGAGAGCAAAGCAAGGCCCTTAAAGAGAAACAAGCCCAAACTCAGGCAGAACTGGGAATACCTGGTGGTAGTAGTAGTCAAGAGACTGAAAAGGCCGAGATTTAGATTCCTGCACCACAGAACAAGGACATAACCAACAAAACCCCTAAAATCACCTCCCTTAACAAAGAATAGGAGGCCGGTGACATCATGAAGAAAGTACAGCAAATGGAGGAAACTCTCCGGTCTATCAAAGGGACTGGGGACATTCGGTAGTGTCAATTACTCTGACCTCTGTATTTTCCCCGGGGCTCGTTATCCCGAGAAATTTAGAACCTCCGATTTTGAGAAATGTGATGGATTGGGAGATCCTTATACCCATCTGAAAGTATTCATCGAAGAACTTAGATCTTACGCAGAGGACGAGAAGCTTCGAATTCAACTATTCCAGAAGAGTCTGACTGGAGAGGCCAGAGCCTGGTATGCCCGTCTAGATAATTCTAAAATTCACAGCTGGGAAAAGCTGGCCTATGCCTTCCTTAGTCAATATAGCTTCCAATCTCAATTGGCTCTAGACAGATACCAAATAACTAAAATCAAGAAAAAGAACACTGAATCATTCAGAGAATATGCCCAGCGATAGAGACGAGTCGCAACACAAGTTATCACAGTCATGATTGAGTCTAAAATAGTCATGACCTTCATCGATATCCAAGAAGCTCCGTATTATGAGAGGGTCCTAGCAGGCATAGGAAAACCATTCTCTGAAATGATCAAGCATGGTGAAATGGCAGAAATGGGACTCAAATCTGGGAAGATAAAAGATCTAATGGCCCTTGAAGCTGTTGTTGAACATATCTAGTTCGAAAATTACGAGAGTAATCCCCAGAGGGTACACAAAAAGAAAGATGAAGAAGTGTCTGTAGTATTGCAAGGATAGAATTCAAGGGGCGAGTCAAACAGTATACCCATTCAAAGGAGGAATTATACCCCTTTCCAAGCTCTGGCTCAGCCTTCAAACCCTCCATTCCAGAAAAATATGGAGGTCAGGTGACGAAGAACTTTCACCCCTCTAGAGGATTCACTTTAGAACGTATTCAAACTTCTAACAGCTCAGAAGAAGATTATCCAACTCCTTCCACCAACTAATACTAATGGTCGGAATTTCAACCCAAGTAAGAAGTGTGCCTATCATTCCGGATCCCCGGGTCATGACACCCAAGACTGTTGGTCTCTCAAGCACAAAATCCAAGACTTGATCGATAACGGAGAGATTGTGGTCACAAAGCCTGAACAACCTCATGTGCAGGACAATCCTCTTCCACAACATAAAGAGAAGAATGTCAATATGATCAGCACCACAAGTGGAGAAGGTTCCAAGTACCTCCGTTATGTGGGAGAATCAACTCAATCCGGAAATAGCACCCCAAACAGTTGGGAAATATTAGAAAGGCGATTCCTGATAGAGCAGGAGATTAAATCTATCAAGTAACAAATCGAACAATTGGCAGATCTGGTCGTTTACCAGCATCAGATCACCAGAAAAATAATAAAATAGGCCAACCGGTCTGACATTGAGTGTCCTCCCACATCAAAGATCAATCCTATGCAGGACCATAGACGATCTTATGAGCAGGAACCCTGGACTGACAAGGGGGATGAAGAAGGAAGTGTCCAAACTGGTAGGAAATTCCTGTTTCAGAGGAACTTCACCAACCTAAACCAGTCAATGGAAGAAATCCTCCATATGCTAATCAACGAGGGAATGGTTGCAGACTTTTTACCTCTATTGAACCCTCGAGCCAGAAAATTCAAACCGGACCAAATATGTCAGTACCATTCAAATTCACCCGGCCATGATACTGAGGATTGCTGGGCACTTCGTAACCTGATTCAAGACATGATTGAAAATGGTGACCTGATAAGGGGAAATTAAATTCTCGATCTTCCAGATAACATCACTCTCTAGATCTCCACTGTACGGAACCAGAACACAGTGGCTGTTATATCATGCGATAGGGAGTCGACCCTCACCCGCTTAGTCCTGCCAGGGAAAAAGGTCGAAGAAATACAAAATCCTATGAAGGTGGCCGCACCCGAGCCTTTGATCTTGCCCTTCAGACCTCAGTAACCAATTATCAGTCTGAAGCGAGTCCCATAGAACTACAAGAGCGACGGAGGTTTCACTTCAAATAATATTGCCATTGTGCCAAAGGACAGTCCATTATACCTACCTCGGCGGGTGATCAAGCCAGTCATCAAAGCCAAAGCAAAGGTAGCTGAAGAGAAAATCGAAGAGTTCCTCAAACAGATGGGAAACCATGAAATAAAAATATTGCAGAGCTTGAAGGATGCACCGAAGAAAATGTCCATCCTCGATCTGGTCTTATCATCGGTGGAGCATCGCAACATTCTAGTGAAAGTACTAGAAGAAGCCCACCTGCCAAAGACAGTGGATGCTGAGAAATTTTGTCATGTGGTAGAACACATTTTCAACAACAATGTGATAACCTTCACTGACGATGTTATCCCTGCCGAGGGAACGGGCCATCATAAGTCTCTGCATATAGCTGTGATGTCTTCCGGGTAGGTGATCGGAGGAGTACTCATCGATGGAGGATAATCCCTCAATATTTGTCCCTATGATACCTTGGAAAAAGTGAAGATTAACCCAAACCGGATCAAGACCAGTCATGTGGTCATCCGGGATTTTGATGGATCGCGACGCCAAGCTATGGGAGAAATAGAGATACCCTTGGAGATTGGCCCACACACTTTCTACGTATCCTTTTAGGTGCTCAATATAGCCACTAGATATAACTTGCTGCTGGGCAGGCCCTGGATTTATATGGCAGGGGCAGTGCCATCCACCCTCCATCAACAGCTCAAATACATTATCAATGGCATCCTAATCACTGTTAACACCGAACCAGAATACCCTGTCTGCATACAAGGAGACATGCCAGTGATCAGCCTGGATGTGGGGATTGAACCTGCAAGATTTCAAGCCATGAAGGTGAGTGATATCTAGTATCTATCTCTCGGGGCACCAGCTCTGAAGCCTAAAGTCTCCACCTAAGTAATGACAGTGGGCCATGGTCATCCGGGATTTCGATGGATCGCGACGCCAAGCTATGGGAGAAATAGAGATACCCTTGGAGATTGGCCCACACACTTTCTACGTATCCTTTTAGGTGCTCAATATAGCCACTAGATATAGCTTGCTGCTAGGGCAGGCCCTGGATTCATATGGCAGGGACAGTGCCATCCACCCTCCATCAACAGCTCAAATACATTATCAATGGCATCCTAATCACTGTTAACGCCGAACCAGAATACCCTGTCTGCATACAAGGAGACATGCCAGTGATCAGCCTGGATGTGGGGATTGAACCTGCAAGATTTCAAGCCATGAAGGTGAGTGATATCTAGTATCTATCTCTCGGGGCACCAGCTCTGAAGCCTAAAGTCTCCACCTAAGTAATGACAGTGGGCCAGGAAATGGTATCTTTGGGTTTCCAACCTGGAGAAGGGTTAGGAAAGAATTAGCAAGGTATCAAGAGTCCCGTGCAAATCTCGAGTCAGACTGGGAGAGCCGAATTGGGATTCTTATCCCGGGCAAACTACCAGAATCCGCATAAGCATCCCAAGGCTCATGCGTCCACCATACTTTTGCCAAATCTAACTGTTAGTTCTCAAAGGCATGTTAGTTATCTAGAAGGGGGGTTGAATAGATATTTTAAAAATTCTTTTTTTAAAATACTTTGTCAGTATTGATTATACTGACAGCAATAGAATATATGTTTTGTTCCCCTTCAAGATATTGTAGTTATGGTTTGATGAGCAGTTAATGCAGTTATAACAGATATGACAGTTATCACAATTAATGAGAGACAATGAGACACAAGATTTTAAGTGGTTCAAAGCACATAAGGCTCCTAATCCACTCTTCTACTCCATGAGTAGGAAATCCACTAAGGATGTCTCTTACAACTTGATCACTTAGATCCCTTCAAGGCCAGCAACCCTAGAACTTCTCTTAGTTCACTTTTGAACTCTTCAAGTCCTCTAACTTGGATCTGCTCTTAGTTCACTTTTGAACTCTTCAAGTCCTCTGACTTGGATCTTCACTTAGTTCACTTTTGAACTCTTCAAGTCTTCTGACTTGGTTCCTCACTTGGATTGACAGTAGTTATTTGAGGTGTGCTACTCAGTTGCAATTAAGAATTCGTTCTGAAGAACTGAGTAACAAAGCAAGCTTTCCTCTTTCAGGATCGTAGAGTTGATCGTTGAGTGTTCTTGAGCTTTTCTCTTGATATTCTATCTTTTTGTATCTTGGTTGCTTAGTCTGAATCTTTGTCTGATGTCCTTATAAAAGAGCAATTCAAAATATATCTGTTTGAATGCTCCCATTGCTGCATTTAATGCTTCAGATGTTTCTATGTAGTTGATGTTGACATCTTACTTTCCTGCGGTACTGCAGACTGGCCCACTAACACAGCAGACTGCAACCTCACCTAACACCTAAAAAGGTGTTTTCTACAGGCGATTTAGTCCTTTCCTTAGCTTTTTCAATACGCTTCTTCGATTTGAATTAAGGATGAATATGGAATCATTGGGACTATCAAATTGTCAACAACTATAAACCTTTCTTCATTTGTTGCTCTTCCTCCCTTCATCAGAACTACGTTCTTTGATGCTGACTGGAGGAACACTACGATTATGGTCATTGTGACACAATCGTTGTGTATTGGTTTGCACAGCTTGACTCAGACTTGATCGTAGAGAACATTACAATTTCTCTTAAGCTCTCTGGTAGACTACGATTCCTGCTTGCTTGTCTTGCAGACTTCACACTTCCAAGAGCACACTGCGTTTCTTGACTTGGCTCAGATTTTTCCATGATTCTCAGTGTGACTTCCAAGGGCAGACTACGATTCTGATACTTTTACTTAAGCTCCACGAATCTTGCCTTGGTCTCTGCAAGCTTGATTCTCTTGGCAGACTACGATTCTAGACATCTTTATTTAAGCTCCACGATTTTGCCTTATCTTTTGAATGCTACCTTTAACAGACTACGATTCTGTCAAGGCTTTAACATTTATAGCACAAATAGATCAACCTAACAAATTTGATCATTCCTTCTATACATTTATTTACATAAATGATAAACATTAAAGCTCAGATCAACCTAACATTTTTGATCTAC
The DNA here is from genome assembly GCA_020205555.1 of Panax stipuleanatus. NCBI lineage: Eukaryota > Viridiplantae > Streptophyta > Magnoliopsida > Apiales > Araliaceae > Panax > Panax stipuleanatus. The sequence goes on from CM035122.1 coordinate 44,910,684, forward strand.
CATCTAAGTCCTTGTACATATGATCATTGAAGGACTGTACACTAAAGTAATTATATTTACTTTCAATATCAAATATGAATATGCAATTCCTAACAATCTCCCCCTATTTGATGTTGACATAATCAAGGAGATTTGGATCATAGCATCATTTTCTAAGTGCAAAGTGCTAGAAAGTTAATATGGCTTAGTGTTTATGTGAGCAGCTGAAATCTTTAGATAATAAGTATGAATTTATTGATGTTTAAACTGATATTACAATCTAGCATAGAAACATCAATACACAGTTAAGCTTAGACTTATCTCTATTTTCTTTGTCTCTTATTTCTGAGAGGGTTGGCATGCTCTGCAGCTCTCCTTCTTCTTGAGGCTTCATCTCTCCTTGCAATGTCTTCTAGCTCATCTCGGGTCAGTGGTTCTGAATGATCATATTTGTTCATGAAAGCATAATCTCTAACTGATAGACTAAATCCAGTGGAGGTTATACCTTGTGAGCTAAAAGCTTGACCTTGACTCCTTTGAGTGGGTTCAGCCATGAGAGAGCTTTGCAGATGTTGATCCAATCATGGAGGTTGAGATTTTGAACTTCTGATATAGCCACTGACGATTGGCCAATGTGAGTTTGTCTTTGCCTTTTACTTCCTCCTCTGCCTCTGCCTCTATCTTCTCATTCCTCATTATTCTCCCCCTTTATGTCAGCATCAAGGGTTAGAACATCTTCAGAGAGGCGTTTGATTCCTTTAACTAGCTCATGCATCTGTGAGTGGTTTTGAGAAGTATCACTATAATTTTCAGCAACTCTAGCCTCAGTGTCTCTTTGCTGTTGTTGAATCCGCTCCATTGCACTGTGATTCTGATTGAGTTGAGTTATGCTGGAGGTTTGGAAGAATTAAAGTGAGGTTCGCAGTTCTAAAATTTGGTTGGTTAGCCTTTATTTTGAGATTGCTAATTTTTTTTGCATTATCTCCATAGCTTCTTTATGCTTCTCTGTGGCAGCAAAGTGAATAGCATCCCTTTGATTTAGACTTTCAGCCATTTCCTTGACAATCTCTTTCAGATTCTTTGACAATTTAGTTTCCAACTTCCCTGATAGAGGCTTGACTGATTCGATTATATGGTCGAATCTCATATGAAGTGCTAGGGAGTGTGCTTTAAGAAGCTCTCCAGATTCTGACCCTATTTGGTTTAATGCTCCAATCAGCTCTTCCTTTGTTGGCATGAGAGACAGCTGATTGAGAATTCGTTGTGTCTCTAGGGGAGGAGGAGTTGTCGTAGTGTGTTCACCTCTCCTTGACATTCTTGCGAGGGCAAGTGTCATGTTAAAATACTCGTTGTTGGAGGATGAGAGGATATCTGCTTGGGTTAGGGGTGTGGCCATATGGTGTATGGGTGAGATGTTTGGTCCAGGTGCATTGATCTGTTCTTGGGACTCTACGATTGCCAAGTCAGATTGATCATTTGGCATAGATCGTAGTTCGTCATCTTGAGCAGATGTCTCAATGGTCGATCTATCGAGCATCTCTTCGACGATTTTGGTGACTTACTCAATAGCCCTTAGATCATAGGCAGTTTGCTCGACGATGATAATTTGGTTATTTGGTCCATCAGTCACAGAGTTTTGGGACTCTGTAACTGGAAATTGGTTGAGTGGATGAAGAACCACTTCCATCCATTTAGGTATTTCATAGAATTTATTAAAGTGTGATGATGGAGAGTGATTCATAATAAATGAAAGAGGAGTGGAATATACCTCATGCTCAGACTCTAGTGTTGAAGCATTTATGATCAATTTCTGGGCAAACCTCCTTTCTCTTGGGAATCCATAAGCAAGCACTGAGATTGCTGGATATGCCTTGAAAGTCAAGAATATGTGATCCCAGGAGTTGAGAATCATAGCTCTATGATATGACATCATGGGCAAGTAATCGAACATCTGATTGTAGTTTGCTATTCTTTTGCCATCTTATCCCACATATATGACCTCAAGATCATCATCTTCTTCTTCATCACTCTCTGCATCATAAACTTGTACCACTTAATTCATCTCATCATCATCAGTAGTATTCACCATTCCTGCAGTATCAGACTCTACGAATTCTTTTAGAACTGAGGGAACTTTAAGAATTTCTTTTGGTGGCTCCCCCTCAGCTTCTGCATTCTCTGTCTCCATTTCTTCTAACTACTCCCCCTCAGCTGAAACACTTTCTTGAACAGGATCTTCCAGAATCTCTTCTTCTTGTATTTTAGCAGTACCATCCTCATTTAGGCTTATCACAATGATTTCTGGCATAACCATTTTTGCCATTTCTTCTCCCAGAGATTCATTAGCATTAACACCAGTATCAGGCATCTCCATATCATCTTGATTTATAGTCTAATCAGGTGCAGCAGAGTTGTGAGTATCTCTGATGTAAGTTAGTACATCTTCAATGATTTTGATCTCTTGTGAAGTTGGACCAGATGCTTGAGGCTCGGTGACCTATTCAGCCTTTTTAGTAGTCCTTCTTTTATCATCTTCTTCCAATATCTCTTTATTGGTAAGACCACCTTTCTTAGCCAGCTTCTTCATCCTCTTCTTTGCCTTGTACACATCCTTTACATCTTTCTCAGCTTCAGCCCTTATAATCTATTTAGGTTGAGGGGCTGTGGTGGTTTTTCCTTCATCAGTGGCAGTCAATCTAGACTCTACGATTGGAGATGATTCCAAAATCGTAGTGAGTGAAGACTTCTTTGCTCTTTTGCTGCGTTTCTTCTTCTATTGTGGTTCAGAGCTATCTTCAGCCTTATCTTCACTCATCTCCCTCTTTTTCTTCTTCTTGTTTTCTTTCAGAACCTTCTCTGGTGATTCAGAAGTGATGACTCTGTTGGATGTAAGACTTATGAACTCCACATCAGTACCAGGATCCTCTTGGAGTGCATCAGTGGTTGAGCCTTGGTGCTCTTCAGTTGCTTGAATATTTTCATACATTTTCTTTTTCCCTTTACTCTTTTTGGTTAGAGCTACAGTCTCTTCTTGGTTGACCTCTTCTTCTTCTTCTTCCCTAGCCTCCCTTACAGCAGATGAAGTTGCAAACATCATCTTCACATTTTCTGCTGGATTCCTTTTCCAATTCTGGAACAACTGTTGGGACATCTTCCTATTGGGATTGACTGAAATGCCTTCATTGTCCCCAATTTTATCACCCAGTGCATACTGAATAATGATGCTGATAAACCTCTCATAAGGCATTTTGGCAGTGCTCTTGGTCTTCTTTGGGCTTTGCATCCATTTTCCAAACCAATCCATCAGCAGGGCTCCATAGTTGAGTTTGATTCTGAGGAGGATGGCTGTCATGAGCTTTAGTTGCTTTTCGTTGATTGAATTGTGACCGAAGCTCTTGCAGCATATGCACTTCCCAACAATGTCAGCTAGGAATTCATATTCTTGGGGAAATTTTTTCTTCTTGTATCCATTATTCCCTTCAGTTTTTGTATAGTCCATCTTCTTCAGACCCTTATGGAAGTTAACAATCTCCATGGATGAAAGACCTTCATTTTTAAAACCTAGGGCTTGGTTTATGCTTTCAGCGTTGAGTCAAATTTGCACATCGTTGACTTTGGTAAGAATGAAATCTTCATTAATAATTCCATTGCAATAGAACTCCTTCACCAGCTTTGGATATATCAGTGTGCTGGTGCTCAGAGCATTTTTGAGGCCTGCTTTCTTCATGAGTGAAAGGATTTTGTGTATCTCAGGTTCAGCCTCCTTGAATTCGTCAAAGCATAGTTGGTAGCCGAAAACTATAATGGAAGCAGCCATTTGTGTAGATTGATTTTTCGGTAACGAACGATTTTGGCTTAGTTTTTTGAAACTTAGGGTTTTGCTTGAGACAGAGAGAGAGAAATAGAATCGTTTGGAATTCAAAAAGTAAACTGACAAATGACAGTTTAAAATTGATTTAAAACTTCCCTCCATATGTTCTGCGTTGTGGGACACGTATTAGATTCTGCAGAACTCTACGATTTTAATCCATGTGGAAATCTTCGTTTTGCCCTTAGCTCCCCCTGAGCTAGTGAGTCCTTGTGAGAGGACTACGATTGCCGAGAACCACTTCACGATTGTTGAGTTCCATCCTTTGCTTGCTCCTTGACCGTAATCTCTACGATTTTCTGTGATGCCTTCTGAAATAACATACCCTCTTCTTTAAGGTTGCTCAGGAAGGGCCAACCTCTTAGTTTGCCACTAAGGATCAGGTTTGTCCCTGAGACACTTATCAGAAAGGTTGTCTAGCTGGATGATGCTGCTATCAACAGTGAGCTTTTCTGTCTTGACTGGATCACTCCACGATCGTGGTTTCTCTTAGTCATCTCTATGATTTTGACTTAGCCTTTATATCTGCAAGGTTAGCACCATCTAGAGCATAGAATTTATGGTTGCAAATTCAACATACCTAACTCACTTATAAGTTTATTAAATCTGGATTCATCTAAAGGTTTTGAAAACACATCAGCAAGTTGATCTTCAGTAGGGATATATTGCAAAGATATTGTTCCATTTTGAACATGATCCCTAATAAAATGATATCTTATCTCCATATGCTTGGTCCTAGAATGCATGACAGAATTATTTGTTATTGCTATAGCACATGTGTTATCACAGTGTATGGGTATAGATTTGAAATCAAACCCATAATCTGCTAGCTGGTTCTTCATCCATAGGATTTGAGCACAACAGCTGCCTGCAGCAATGTATTCAGCTTCTGCTGTTGAAGTTGATACTGAGTTTTGCTTCTTGCTGAACTAGGACACTAGTCTATTTCCTAGCAGTTGACAAGTGCCACTGGTACTCTTTCTGTCTATTTTGCATTCAACAAAGTCATCATCTGAATATCCTGTCAGTTCAAATGAGGACTCCTTGTGATACCATAGACCCAAGTAGAGTGTACCTTTAAGATACCTGAAAATCCTTTTTACAGCAGTTAAGTGTGATTCCTTAGGATTAGCTTGAAATTTAGCACATATACATGTTGCAAACATTATATCTGGTCTACTGAAAGCTAGGTAGAGAAGGGAGCCTATCATACCTCTGTATTAAGTAATATCAATACTTTTACCTTTCTCATCTTTGTCAAGCTTAGTTGCTAGAGCAATTGGTGTTTTCATGGGAGAGGCTGATTCCATGCCATACTTCTTAAGTAAGTCTTTGATGTACTTGTCTTGTCTTATGAAGATACCTTCATCAGTTTACTTTACTTGTAGTCCAAGGAAGAAGTTCAGCTCACCCATCATGCTCATTTCAAACTTGCTCTGCATAAGCTTGGCAAATCTCTTACACAAATTTTCATCAGTAGAGCCAAAGATAATATCATCTACATATATTTGAACTAGTAAAACTTTATCTTTGTGCTTCCTAAGAAATAGCGTAGTATCTACTCTACCTCTAGTGAACCTTTTTTTAATAAGAAAGTTTGTTAGTGTTTTATACCATGCTCTAGGTGCTTGTTTAAGTCCATATAAGGCTTTATCTAATCTATAGACATAATTAGAGAGGGTTGGATTGACAAAACCTGGGGGTTGTTCCACATATACTTTTTCTTGAAGTTCACCATTGAGGAATGCACTTTTGACATCCATCTGGAATACTTTGAACTTCAGGTGAGCAGTAAATGCAAGGAATATTCTGATTGCTTCAAGTCTGACAACTGGTGCGAAGGTCTCATCGTAGTCTATGCCTTCTTCTTGAGAATAACCTTTGGCCACCAGTCTAGCTTTGTTCCTTGTGATCACCCCATATTCATCCATCTTGTTTCTGAAGACCCATTTGGTGCCGATGACTGGGTGATTCTTTGGTCTTTGAACCAATCCCTAGACTTTGCTTCTCTTAAATTGATTTAGTTCCTCTTGCATGGCTTCAATCCAGATTGCATCTAGCATTGCATCTTCAATCTTCTTGGGTTCTATTTGAGATAGAAAACTCAAATAGAAACACTCATTCTAAGTTGCAAATCTTGTTCTGATTTTGGTGGTTGGATCACCAATGTTCAGATCTTGAGTATGATCTCTTGCCCACCTGTTCCTTGTTGGAACATCTGTTTTGGTGTCTTCTTGTCTAAACTCCTCAAGATTGACTTCTGGTTCTTGTCACTCAGAATCATCGTCTGGTTCAGCTCCCTCTACGATTTCTTCTTCGGACACTACGATTCTTTGTTCAGGAACTACGGTCGTAGTGCCAGGCTTGACCACTTTATTCGTAGTGTTGGTATCGTCAATCGTAGTGTCTTGTGGTGCAGACTTGTCTGAGTCTGTTTCATCAAAGATGATGTGGATTGAGACTTCAACACTTAATGTCTTCTTGTTGAACACTCTGTATGCTTTGCTGTTTGTGGCATATCCAAGGAATATTCCTTCATCTGACTTGGGTTGGAACTTAGTCAGATATTGCTTCCCATTGTTGAGAATGTAGCATGAACAGCCAAACACATAGAAGTAACTGACATTTGGCTTTCTTCCTTTCCACAGCTCGTAGGGAGTCTTCTTCAACGTAGAGTGTATAAGAGATCTGTTCTGTGTATAGCACGTAGTGTTGATGGCTTCTGCCCAAAAGTATTCAGGTAGATGAGCTGCTGCTAGTATAGTTCTTCCAGCTTCTATAAGTGTTCTGTTCTTCCCTTCAGCTACTCTATTTTGCTGAGGAGTTCGTGGTGCTGAGAAGTTATGACTGATGCCATTATCTGCACAGAACTGATCCATTTCTGAAAAGTCAAACTCTCTACCATGATCACTCCTGATTGCCTTGATAGTCTCTCCTTTTTCATTCATCACCAGCTAGAACATCTTTATCAGTTGCGAGCTCGTCTCATCTTTTGAGTTGAGAAAGAACACCCATGTGTATCTGGTGTAGTCATCCACTATGACCAGTGAGTATCTCTTTCCACCTAGGCTCATAGTTGGAATTGGCCCAAAGAGATCCATATGAAGTAACTGTAGAGGTCTGTTAATTGAGTTGACTGCTTTGCCTTTAAATGAACTCCTTGTTTGCTTTCCAAGCTGACATGTATTACATGGTCTTTCTTTGATGAAGCTGAACTTGGGTAAACTTGCTACCAGATCTTTGGAGGCCAGCTTAGACATACTCTTGAAGTTGAGATGAGATAATCTTCTATGCCAAAGCCAGCTTATTTCTTCAGATGCTTTAGCAAGAAAACATATTGTCTCATCAGAACTGAGCTGAGCAAGGTTGACAATGTATACATTTCCTTCTCTTATTCCTGTCAGCTTGATAGAGGATGTCTCCAGATCTCTGACTTGACACTGATTGTTGAGAAAGGCGACTTAATGGCCTTTATCACAGAGTTGGCTAATGCTAAGAAGATTGTGCTTTAGTCCATCAACATATATAAGCCACTTTGCTGAAGGATTCCACACCATTTCCAGCTGATCCATAGCCTCTTGTCTTGCCAGATCTGTTTTCTCCAAAGATAACTGTTGGTCCCTCCTTCTCTGTGTAGTTTGACAGGAGGGCTTTATTTTCGGTCATATGTCTTGAGCAACCATTGTCCAGATACCATGTTGTAGTCGTGATGCTCATTTCCTGCAGACAGATTTAGTTTTCATGTTGGTACCCAGACTGGCATGGGTCCTGCAATGTTAGTAAACTTGGGAACCCAAATCTTTTTGATTTTGGCTCTTCCATGCACAGTGGTATGATAACATAATGCAGCATTATAGCTATTCCAATCATAAGCAAAACATTTTATATAATGCATGCTAGAGTGTGTGTATGGATTCCTTATCCATTTGAACTTATGTGAGTACTAGTTTGCCTTATCCTTGTATTGCATCTTTCTTTTCCATGCAGCCTTGGGATTCACATTTTGTGTTGAGTAAGCCTCAACACCACGATTCCTTCCAGGTTGATCCGTGGAGTCTGTTTTACTTGACTCTACCATTCGTCGAGGTTGGATAGTGGTGACTGAGTTTCTCTTCTCTTTTCTGAATCCCAAGCCAGCATGAGATCCGTAGTGTTAAGAAACATGTCTTGGATCAGAAGAGCAAGGTTGCACTATTTCTTCCTTCTGTGTGGATTTCACAAATACAATGCTTCTATTTGAATTAGAAGCAATGATACAGTTTGTGTCCTTAATCTTTTCCACACTTGACTCTAAGGTAGATTCCCCATAACCCAAACCTATTCTGTCAGAAGTACTTCTCTGACTTGAGATCAGGGAATCCATGGATGAGGAAGATCTATTCCACATAGAGATAGTCTTCTCTAGCTCCTTAATTTTGTAGGTTAGTTTTGACTCTCTTTGTGTGCTCAGTTCATTTGTCTGTTTTAAGATTTTATTTTCTGCTTTAACCTGAGAGAGAGATGCACAACTAAGTAGAGCTATTTCCAGTTCTTTCTGAACCTTCTCTTTCTATATTTGAAGATCGGAATAATTCTTGGACAGAATTATGAACCTCCTCATATAATGATAAAGATCATATGCTATGTCATGAATAGTAGTTTTTAAGCAACATATACTTACATCAGAAATGTCAAAGTCAAGTACCTCATCTGTGTTTACCTCAGGATGGCCAGTGTTTTTCATATTGTCTGCATCCTTGGCCATTAAACATAGGTTTGCCTTTTGAGGTTCTTCATCATCTCCAGACTCAGCATTTGTATCATTGTCTGAGTCACTCCACGAACTTCCAGCTACAAGGCCTTTGTCTTTCTTCTGATGTTTCTTGTAGCCTCTGAACTCCTTCTTTGGATTTGTTCTTCTTTTGAGTTCTTCTTTGATGGGCTTGTTGCAGTTTGCAATGAAGTGGCCAGGCTTTTTGCAGTTGTAGCATAGCTCATTGATCTGCTCCTGACTGCTGATGCTTTTGAATTTCTTAGGTCTGTCGCTTCTTCCTTTACGCATGAACCTTCTTAGTTTTCTGGCCAGCATTGCAACTTTGTCAGCATCAGCATCATCATCTTCATTAGATGAAGATTCTTCTTCCTCACAGGCTTTGAATATTTCTTCTGTTGCCTTGAGAGCAACTCCCTTATCCTTCTTTCTTCCTTCAGATAGAGTCTCAGCTCGTTGAGTCAGCTCTAGTTCATATGTAAGAAGGTTTCCGTAGAGTTGTTGAACAGTCATCTCATGCATGTTCTTTGATTCTCTTGTTGCAGTGGTCTTGGCATCCCATCTGCTTAGTAAGGACCTCATGAACTTGATGACTATATCTTTGTTTGGATATTTCTTTCCATAAGCTCGAAGAGAGTTGAGCAGTGTAGTGAATCTTTCATAAGTGGAAGTGACGTTTTCTCCTGGAACATAAGCAAACATCTCATACTGTTGGGTCAGTAAAGATTGCTTGTTTTCTCTGACTTCTTTAATTCCTTCATGCATAATGAGAAATGCATCCCAGACTTCTTTTGCAGTTTGGCAGTTGACTACGTTTTCAAATAGAACATCTTCTAAAGACTGGAACAGAATGTTCTTAGCCTTTTTGTCTAGCTGCACATTCTTCTTCTCGTTTTCAGTCTATTCAGCTTTGACCTTGATCACCATGTTGTTTGGATCTTCTAGAGTTGGTGCAAGCCTTTTTGGAACATAGGCCCATTCAGAACTATTTCAAATAGATCATCATCTATTGAATCCATGTAAGCCTGCATCCGAACTTTCTAGTTGGCAAATTTATCTTTGTTGCACATAAGGTGGTTTGCTTCCTCCACCTGTCTTGGTCTCGCTTATCAGTTGTGCCATTTGATCTACTCAAGCTTATATGCTTAGATGTGAGAACCTGCTCTGATACCAATTGTTAGTTCCCAAAAGCACGTTAGTTATCTAGAAGGGGGGTTGAATAGATATTTTAAAAATTCTTTGTTTAAAATACTTTGTCAGTATTGATTATACTGACAGCAGCGGAATATATATTTTGTTCCCCTTCAAGATATTGCAGTTATGGTTTGATGAGCAGTTAATGCAGTTATAACAGATCTGACAGTTATCGCAATTAATGAGAGACAATGAGACACAAGATTTTAAGTGGTTCAGAGCACACAAGGCTCCTAATCCACTCTTCTACTCCACGAGTAGGAAATCCACTAAGGATGTCTCTTACAACTTGATCACTTAGATCCCTTCAAGGCCAGCAACCCTAGAACTTCTCTTAGTTCACTTTTGAACTCTTCAAGTCCTCTAACTTGGATCTGCTCTTAGTTCACTTTTGAACTCTTCAAGTCTTCTGACTTGGATCTTCACTTAGTTCACTTTTGAACTCTTCAAGTCTTCTGACTTAGTTCCTCACTTGGATTGATAGTAGTTGTTTGAGGTGTGTTACTCAGTTGCAATTAAGCATTCGTTCTAAAGAACTGAGTAACAAAGTAAGGTTTTCTCTTTCAGGATCGTAGAGTTGATCGTTGAGTGTTCTTGAGCTTTTCTCTTGATATTCTATCTTTTTGTATCTTGCTTTCTTAGTCTGAATCTTTGTCTGATGTCCTTATAAAAGAGCCATTAAAAATATATCCGTTTGAATGCTCCCGTTGCTGCATTTAATGCTTCAGACGTTTCTGTGTAGTTGATGTTGACATCTTGCTTTCCTGCGGCACTGCAAACTGGCCCATTGACACAGCAGACTGCAACCTCACCTAACACCTGAAAAGGTGTTTTTTGCAGGCTGTTTAGTCCTTTCCTTAGCTTCTTCAATACGCTTCTTCGATTTGAACTAAGGATGAATATGGAATCATTGGGACTATCAAATTGTCAACGACTATAAACCTTTCTTCATTTGTTGCTCTTCCTCCCTTCATCAAAACTACGATCTTTGATGCTGACTGGAGGAACACTACGATTATGGTCATTGTGACACAATCGTTGTGTGTTGGTTTGCACAGCTTGACTTAGACTTGATCGTAGAGAACACTACGATTTCTCTTAAGCTTTCTGGTAGACTACGATTCCTACTTGCTTGTCTTGCAGACTTCACATTTCCAAGAGTACAATGCGTTTCTTGACTTGGCTCGAATTTTCTCCATGATTCTCAGTGTGACTTCCAAGGGCAGACTACGATTCTGATACTTTTACTTAAGCTCCACGAATCTTGCCTTGGTCTCTGCAAGCTTGATTCTCTTGGCAAACTACGATTCTGGACTTCTTCATTTAAGCTCCACGATTCTGCCTTGTCTTCTGAATGCTACCTTTGGCAGACTACGATTCTGTCAAGGCTTTAACATTTATAGCACAAATAGATCAACCTAACAAATTTGATCTTTCCTTCTATACATTTATTTACATAAATGATAAACATTAAAGCTCAGATCAACCTAACATTTTTGATCTACCATCGAAGTCCTTGTACATATGATCATTGAAGGACTGTACACTTAAGCATTTATATTTACTTTTAATATCAAATATGAATGTGCAATTCCCAACACTCACTAATGCCAGATGGGCAAAACCAATGAGGAAGATCCCTACTGTGGTATCTGCCATGCTGTTTCCTCCCATTATACTTGTCAATGAAAGAAAAGCCCTCAAGCCTGAGGCGGATAGCAAAAAAGGAAAAGAGAAGATCCTGTACGAAGGACGAGACCCATTCGTTAACATAAGGGTCATCATAAATTACGAGGGTATGAATGATAAGATCCCAGACAGTGAAGACGAGGATCAAGTTCAAATTCCTCGCATCAAGAAGAGATAAGGGAGCAGTTCAAAGAAGAGCCCCAACCCTATTATAAAGGATGTCTCAGTCCTCATCCAAGACGAGACAGATAATCACAAAGCCTCGATCCTCCTGGTTTATAAGGATCTGGCCTTGGATAACTGGAGCAGTGTCCCTTGCCTCAGTCGAAAAGGGTAAAGGGGCAGAGAGAGTCAATGTGCCTTTTAATCATGCTTTCATTTATTGCTTACTTTTGATTGCACAGCTATAGCAGCAACTTTGTCATGCTTTGCAGAATGCTATGTATATTTAAGCAGTTGTATATATCAAAGATGAAAGCCTTTTTATTTTCAGGACTCAAGTGTTGGATGTGTTTGTCTCTGCTGATGAGATGCCAACCTGTCAAAGTGACTACGACTTTGATGTAGAATTGAATTTTGACTTGATGGCTATTGATCAAGAGGAGGAAGATGACTATGAGGTGCCCGAGGAGATCAAAGAATGGGTCGAAGACAAATCCAAACCAAACCTCGACCAAACCACCACTATCAACATAGGAACCTCCGAAAACATCAAAGAAATCCAGATAGGTTTAGACCTCACACCAGACCAAAAAATTGACCTGATTAAACTTCTAACACAGTTCCAGGATGTGTTTGCATGGTTACATGAAGACATGATTGGCCTGCCCACTGACATTGTCATCTATCGAATGCCCATCAAAAATGGGTTCAAGCCAGTCAAACAAAAGCTCAGGCGATTGAAACTTGAATGGAGTCTGAAAGTCAAAGAAGAAATTGTTAAACAATTCAAAGCTGGGATTATCATGGTATCAACCTATCCAGAGTTGCTTTCAAACATAGTCCCCGTACCTAAGCTCAGAGGGAAGGTACGAGTATGAGTGGATTACCGGGATTTGAACAAAGCCTACCTCAAGGATAATTTCCCGGTGCCTTTCATCCACATCCTGATCGAAAATACGGTGCAGTACGGCATGTATTCCTTCGTAGATTGCTTTACTGGTTACCATCAAATCATGGTTGCTGAAGAAGACCGGGAGAAAACAGCTTTCATCACTCCCTGGGGAACCTTCTGCTATAGGCGACTATCCTTCGGCCTCATCAACGCTGGAGCCACATATCAGCGAGCTATGATAGCCTTATTTCATGACATGATGCACAAAGAGATAGAGGTTTATGCGGATGACATCATCATCAAATCCCGGAGGGAGGATGATCACATCGACCATCTCAGGAAGTTGTTCAATAGGTTGCGCAAGTGTAACCTCAAGCTAAATCCCTCCAAATATGCTTTTGGCATCAAAGCAGGCAAGCTGCTAGGATTCTTGGTGAGTAATCGAGGTATCGAACTAGATCCTGCCAAAAACAAAGCCATCACTGAGATGTCAGTACCTTAAATAGAGAAGGAGATACGTGGGTTTCTAGGAAGGATCAACTTCATAAGCCGATTCATTTCCCAGCTCACAGCAACCTGTGAACCCATATTCAAGCTACTAAGGAAGAATTCCTCCACCAAATGGAATGAGGATTGTCAACAAGCATTCATTGCCATCAAGAGACAGCTGATCGAAGCACCAGTATTAGTACCTCCAAGGGATGGAGTGCCTTTGTTAATGTACCTGTCTGTTAATGCCAATGCAATGGGCTGCATGTTAGGACAGAAAGATGATAGTAGCAAAGAAAGAGCCATCTACTACATCAGCAAAAGATTCAGCAGCGGTGAACAAAAATACACCCGGATTAAGAAAATATGATGTGCATTAGTATGGGCCGCAATGAGGTTACAACATTACCTACATGGGCACACGACATACTTCATATCCCGTATGGATCCACTCAAGTACGTATTCAACAAGCCAATGTTGAATTGTAGACTGTCCAAATGGCAGTTGATTATATAACAATTCGACATTGTCTACGTAACCCAAAAGTCAATCAAGGGTCAAGGCATTGCAGATCAATTAGCTAAAGCACCTTCAGGAGGGTTCGAGGCCCTGGAGACTTATTTCCCAGATGATGGAATCATGACAATTCAACAACTCCAACAAGAGAATATAGTCCAACCATAGAAAATGTATTTCGACGGAGCAGTAAACATGGAAGGTGCCAGAGCTGGGGCAGTCCTTATCTCTGGTAGAGGAGAACAATATCTTGTGGCTACCAAACTTTAATTTGGCAGCACCAACAACATGACCGAGTATGAAGGCTGTATAATGGGGTTGAAACTAGCCCAATCCATGGGTATCAAACACCTACTGGTCTTTGGAGACTCTGAGTTGGTCATTAGACAATCCATTGGGGCATATCACACCAAGGAACTACATTTGCTGCCTTATCATTGGCAGGTCATCAAAATATCCTTGGAGTTTGAAGACATAACCTTCAGCCATATTCGTCGGGGAAGGAATGACTTCGCTGATGCATTGGCAGCGTTGGCGTCCTTAATCAGCATATCCGATAGGTGTGGGATTCCATGCATCAATTTCATAATTCAGAAAGCCCCGATATACGGGAATTACATTGGAGAAGTATCAGATGAAATACCTCCTGTCAATTAGCCTTGGTATCAAGACATCAAGGAATATCTACGAGATGGATCTATACCCACTGGGGCAAACCAATCGGAGCAAAAGCGAATTCACAAGATGGCTATGAAGTTCTACCTAAGCGGAGATGCCCTCTATAAACGAGATGCTGGAATAGGCCTCTTAAGATGCCTTGATAAAGAACAAGCCTAGAGACTGATGGTTGAAATCCATGGTGGAGTCTGTGGTCCACACATGAGCGCTCATCTGTTGGCCAAGAAGATATTAAGAACATGACAATATTGGATCTCTCTCAAAGCTGACTGCGACGATCACGTCAAGAGATGTTTTCAATGCCAAGTACATGGAAATGACATACACGCTCTTCCAAATGAGCTGCACAACATGAGTTCACCATGGCCTTTCTCCATGTGGGGAATGGATTTAATTGGCCCAGTGGAACATAAAGCCAGAAATGGTCATGGATTCATCTTCACCATGATCGATTACTTCACCAAATGGGTTGAAGCAGCCTCTTTTTCCAAAGTCATGAAAGAGGTCATCATTGGTTTCATCAGAAACATTGTCGTCTGTCGATATGGACAACCGGAGGTGATCATATCAGAAAATGCCAAGAACCTGAACAATCAAATGATGAAAGAACTGTGTAGCAAGTTCCACATTAAGCATCTCAACTCCGTCATCTATCGGCCCAAGATGAATGGTGTTGTCGAAGCAACCAACAAGGACATAAAAAAGATCATGCAGAAAAGGTCTGCCAATCACAAAGAATGGCCTAACCTGCTGCCTCTCACCTTGTTAGCATACAGGACATCAATGCGCACCTCTACTGGGGCTACCCCTTATTCGTTGGTCTATAGCATGGAAGTAGTCCTCCCTATAGAAGTAGAGATGGAATCCTTGCGAGTAATGATTGATGCTCAGATAGACGAAGGTCAGTGGTTGCAAGACCAATACCACCAACTGTCTTTGATAGATGAAAAGAGGGCTACAGCCATTTTCCACGGACAGTTATATCAACAAAGGATTGCTCGATCCTACAACAAGAAGGTCCGAATATAGCAATTCAAAGAAAATGACTTGGTGCTGAAGAAAGTTTTAGCCAATCAAGACGAAGCTAAAGGAAAGTTCGCCCCTAATTGGGAAGGCCTTTTCATTTTCAAGGAAGTGTTGACGGGAGGAGCTATCAGATTATAAGAAATTGACGGGAATGAATTTCCCCAACTTATCAATTCAGACACCGTGAAGAGATATTATGTCTGAAGTACATGCATACCTGCATCCAGGTCCTACAAATCAAATCAGGTTCGGTTTTTCACTATAAAGCCAGAACTACGAATGACCTGATCTCCCTTAACCCGGGAGTACGTAGGCAGCCATTTCTGGTGCAGTTAAACCAAATAAAAACTCAAAAACTCATCAAAAAAATATCAAAACCCAAGACAGATATTCTCCAAACCTCTCTCATACAAATCCAGAACTATGAATGACCTGATCTTCCTCAATCCGGGAGTACGTAGGCAGCCATTTACGGCGCGGTTTAACCTTTAAGAAAAATAAAAACCAGTTCCAAGACACCAAAGACATACAGAAGCTAAATCCTATCAAGCTACCTTGATCAACAGGCCCATCTGAGATACTCCCTGACATCTTAACTGTTAGTCCATCAAGGAGGAGCTCAAGATGCATCAACAACAGCGAGTCATGAAAGAAGTGGTAATCACTCAGCAATGACAATACATCTCCAAATAGGGAAGTGAATCAAAAATATATTTCTTTGATATAAAACTGTTTGATATATACATAATGCCCTGTATATAACAAAAATGGTTGATCTAGTATGTGCAGGAAAAATAAAGCTAGTCTATGGACCCAAGGATAAGTGGGCCAGCAATACCACCATGACATCTCTCTCTGAAGATGGAGGAGCAGCTACAAGTTGTTGGTCCGATTAGATGACACAATTAACGCGCAAGTATATGCGGTCAACAAGTAATAAAGAGTGAGTAAAGATATCGTTCCCACGAGGAATTAAAAGATAAAAGGTCGCCAAATCAATAGTTCGTAATCATCTCAGTCTTATTTAAACAGATGGTAAAGAGAATGGATTAAAACTAAGTTAAACTAGGCAAGGAATTAAAACATGCAATAACTAATCCTAGTGTAAATTTAGATAATGAAGACATAGGATTGCAATTTCCCCCAACACTTCGTTAGAATCTCTTAACTCTCTCACTTAGAATAATAAGCACCTAGAATTGACAACCGAGAAATCACGATTACATAATAGCCTCTTTCGATGGACAACTATGAATCTTCCTAATGCGACATGTAGGTATATGTCTATCCTACACACTATCAAGCAACTAATATCCAGAACAATTAACAAGACACATGTCACGGGAAATCTCGTTAACTACTCCATCAATTACCAACTTTCGCATAGGAAGTCATTAAGATTAGATTCTCAAATGGTTACATACGGCATTTAGGTATATTTCTATCCTAAACACTAACTAATTATCAACTCTTTAGGACAATGAATGAGACACACGTCATATAATCTCATAGATTACCCGCAAGAATCTCTAACTTTCGCATGATATCATAACTAGGTCTAAACCTAAAATCCATTTGTCAATTTCATATAGGTTCACAATAAATCAATCTAAACGCACAAGTTATGATAACCAATTCGCAATAATAGCAAAGAGAGAGAGAGCAATCAATACAACTATGTGTTGGGTTCCATTGAAATCCCAAAATATAAACTAAGTCATAAATACTTGAATATATTATCCACAAGGTTTATAAACATCATCCAAATATACATGAATACAAGGAGAATTAAGAGATAGAAATTGCAAATCTTGAGTCTTTCTCCAAGTGTGGATCTTTGTTGTTTATCCTTTGCTTCAATCTTCAAGTCCAAAAGAAACCCTAGAATCTAACTAAACTAATTAAACCTAATCTACTCTCTAATCTACTCCTAATCTAGATTAAATAAAAAATGAAAAGAGAAGGAAAATGGAAAACTAGGGCATGAACTCCCTAGTGGAGATGCCGAGCAAATGAGGGCAAAAGCCCTAATATAAGCCTTCTCCCGATTTGCTAAGTCGAAAGTCAAACTTGGTCAAGCTGGGAGTCAGCACGGCCGCGCGGCATTTGGCTTTGGTCTTGGAGCGGGCGCGCGAGCACAAAAACTGGGACTCAGGTCTGGGGGTTGGCGCGGGCGCGGGCGCGCGGGCTGGCTGCTTTAACACGGCGCGGCCGCGCGTGCCATGAAATTCTACTGGTGCATTTCTTTGTTGCTGCACTTGGCTTCCGCTCTGCTTCCTTGCACTTCTGCACTTTTAGCCTCGCAACATCTTCATCTATCATTCTATCATGCCTTTAACGCTCAATTTGCTCTCGGAGAGTTCCTAAACATAAAAGGTGCAAACAAAGGAAAAATATATTAAACGCACAGGATTACTTGAGTTTAAGCAACAGAATGAGCTGGTTATTATCTGAATAAGTGGTCATAAAATCGCTTATCACAAGTGCTATACCCTCAGCCTCCATATGGCCCAAAACCTCCACAGTCATCTACAATGTGGCACTGGTCGTCAATATATGCACTCATCTCGGTAACCATACCGTGAGTATAAGATCGAAGGGCAGTACTGTCAGCAATGTGGAAATCACGGGAAGCTATAGCCTCATCCCTTTCTGCAAAAGCTGTATCTCTAGCAATCAAAGTGTCCTCAATCTCAGCAAAAGCTGCATCTCTGGCTGAGCGGATCTCATCCTTCTCCATAATAATTGCATCTCTGGCAGACCGGAGCTCCTCTCTCTCTATCAAGCCAGCATCATGAGCGACTCGAAGTGCGTCCCTTTCAGCTAAAGCTATATCTCTGCCAGATAAAGAGGCCAACATCTGCGCTCTAGCCGAATCCCGCTCAAAGGTCATCCTGAACAATGAATTTGCCAAAGCCGGATCTGTGCCTATAGGGATAGTCGGTGGGTCGCTAACCAAAGCAGCTGTCAAACCTATGAATAACTCATCCTCAGTGGGAGACTCAGGATCCTCCATAGGCTCCCCCTCATCTGAATCTATAATAGGAGCTGAAGGAAATAATGTTGTTGCCATATCTGCCTCCAGCCACGCAGAATACTCTGGAGAACGGTCTGGATGACTACTGGAGAACTCAGCCCTCTCTCTATAAGTCCAACACTCATATACCCTAATCAAATTGGCTGATGATATAGATGATGCCAACATCCTATGATCAGCAGACCCCTCAAATCGGTGTAAGCTCTGGAACTGATCAAACTGGCTCATAACAGCCAGGGGATGATAAGTAGTCACTCCCCTCAAACCCGCTAGGGGCAAGTAATCCATGCCAGGTGCATGAGTAATGAAACTATATGGGGATGCTAGCCTTAAGCATGGCAAAATCACGAACGGATGGTCAATATCTGACAAAAATGCCGACCACGTCGCTGCATCGGTACACTCCGCTGGTTGAAAAGAGTAGGACATAGATATATCATGGGAAAAATAATACCCATGATGCTTGAAAGATCCAATCGGTCGGATATGGGACATAAGCCATATGTACAGCAAGACCGAACTACCCCTGAAGAACCCCTCTGGATGGGTAATACAGTGAGCGGCATACCGCAGCGTCTCAGCTAATATCATCGGGATAATGGTACTACCCTGTCTAAGGGCTCGAACAACAACTATTATTCCCACATCCAAGTGATCCAAGCGCAGCGGCATGTAGACGTATGCCACAATGCACATCAGCAGAATATCTACCCTGGCCAGATGCCACGCCTCAGCTAAAATAATAAAATCCCCGACATATCGATCGTAGCTATCAAGCTCCCCAAACCGATCGATCAAGAAGTCAATCGAGATCACACGCCCAGATATGATCTCGTCTGCGACTACCCTCTGATGAAGACCGGACATCCGCAGGAATGGTCTCCTCATGTTGCTAATAGCAGTCCGGGCGCACGGTAAGTCCACATCAAAATAGGTAAGACGCTTGTACTCCTCCAAAGTCAGCGTCAGCTCATGTCGCCCAAAGCGAAAAACCTGCCTCTTGGGTATCCAGCAAGATAATATGCCATCCACAAACCCGTATGGCACTTGAAAATCTTCAAGGGCCAGTGAATGCCCCAACATCTGGTTTACTGTCCCTCTGGCTGAGAAGGACAGGCTCTCGTACCACGACCTCAATGATAAAGCCACCTCAGACTGTGGCAAGTGCTCAATATGACTCACAGCGGACGACGTCATCTGTGTCACCGTACCACAAGACCATCTAGGGGTCATATCTGAACTCATCTGTCTAAATGCATACATATAACATAATACATACATGATGATAAGTATAAACATGATGCGATAGATACGAAATTGCATGAATATCTACGATAAACTATCTACTGCGGGCATCATCCCTGTTTTATAAATACAAAGTGATGAGAAGAATATAGGGAAATGGGGCACCACCACCCAACTAATACAGTGGTCTATCATAATGATGGCACAACCGCCAAATAGCCAAAACAGTGGCTGACCAAAAATATAGCTGCCATAGCTATCCAAAGACGTTCAGATAATCCACGTCCAAGTGATCAACCTACTCCATCTCAGCTGTGGACACAAAGATGCGGTCGTCAGGCATCTCTAGGCGGTATAAGGGAGGATTTGGCCCTGTAAAACTGCTACTAAATGGACCTGAGGAGGGGCCCGCTCCTAAGCTGGATGGGTCAAAATAAGATGCCTTTGACGGATTCGGCCAAGGTGCCTGATGAAAAAGCGAGCCCTATCCAACTCTCGGGTCAGATCTGCAATCTGGTCTGCATGAGTCGACTCCTAGAGGCAAGCTATCCAGTCCGTCATCATCACGGACCCTGACACCATATCTGCCATGAATTGGGTAGCACGAGTCTGAGCTCCAATAGTGCGAGGACTCCACCATCTGCTAAATGCCTCCTGGCTGAATGGACCCTCTGATAGGGTTAAGCCATCTATACCCTCCATGGGGATCTCTGTCAATGGCATAATCAATGGCCAATGATGCCAAGCACGAGGAATAATGGGAATGCGGATCTCACCCGTGACACTCCTGATAGCACGCTCTCCCAAATAGAGCTCCCAGCCTCCCTCTGTCAAAATCGGGACTCTGCGAGTCGACAAAGTAAACTTTCGACCAGTGGAAAAGCCTCCCTCGAACCTGACGGTCAAAAACTCAAAGGTATACGGCGTCTAGGAGATCGATCCAGTCATCAAAAGCTCTAACTATAAACGAGCATGAGTAAATCCCTCAGCAACAGGGACCTCCGTCAAAGTCGAGTGCTGCCAACACCGTCCTCGAGGATAGGTCTCCATACCTAAAGTAGTGGCGGGCCGTAGGCAAGGAAGTCTCTTAAAGGCCCAGAACTGGCCATGTCAATATCAAAAGTCCTCAGTGATCAAGACTGACAAATATAAATGTTGAAATAAAAAAGGTACAAGAAATATGTACTCACCAGCAGAAACGGGTAGAATCCTAACCAAGCCTCTGTCGAACCCTTCGAAAGCATACGCATGCCCCAGAGAAAATAGGCAAAGGTGTAGGAACCCCAATCAAAGTCACTGAGGTGCTCTACATATCGGGTGGCGCTAATCAGGGCAAAGGACACAATAGATGAGTTGTCTGTCACAAAACCACCCCTGATGATCACCAGAAATAGTCGCCTCAGAATGCGATCTCTAACCCTCTGGTCATCAGGCTGAGGCTCCAGCAAAGTCCCATTCTGGGCATTTATACTCAAGGGACCAGATCGGACTGACCGACCCTTGAGCGCCGCCACGAAAACTCCCAGCAGGGACCTAACGGCAGTAGGAGTGATGTCAGCCACGACAGGCACTGGCTCACCCTCAAACTTAATACCGGTGATGAACCTCCAGTCCATAAGAGTCATCATCACCTCGTAATCCAGCAGATGAAGGGACTGAGTCTGGTGGAACTAGCGCTCAGATAAAGCCCTCATATACCCCTAGGGGTAGCGGCGGGGAAGAATGGAAAAGAAAGCCTGGAACCCCTAGCCATTGACAAAATCCCTGCAATCCTCATGTAGAGTGTGATAAAGGGAATGCACGTTGAACCAGTTCCCTCGAGGCTGCGTAAAACCGGGAACTTGCATCAAAAATTAACCCATGTCAAAAACCTGTGCCCCAAGAATGGCTAAAGAAAGAAAAGAATCCAAGAAGAGAAAAACTTTAAGTCACCTCATTGGCATGGAGATATCTCAAAGGATGTCGACTTAAGTCGCCCAGCAACTCCTGTGCAGGAGCAACAATGCCTAGAACCTCCGCACATGGAGCCTGAGCTGGAACTGGAGCAGTAAAAGTAGCCTGCTCATCATCAATGGCGGTTCATCCTGAGCTGGATGAACCACCGACTCCACCAACCTGCGAGGTGGTCTACCCGGACGTGACTGATGAACATCAGAAGCTCACCTCCGTCTAATACCTGAGGATACCCTGCTAGTACTGCCGGGTCTATCACGGTCCATCACCTGTACAAAGTCTCCAAATCACCTCAGAAAGGGTGTGGTAAGCCTAAAACCTATGGCTTATTATTTAAATCAGTACTCTATGCATCTCTAAGTCCTAAAACATGCATGGGTCAGTCAAAAATACCCCGTAAGGTTAAAATTGCATGTTTTTCAAAAGATAAATCCTAAAAACATGCATAGGTCAGTCAAAAATTCCTAGTAGAGTCATAAATTCAATGTTCATTAAATGCTCCACCTACGGCTCCCTAAGGTGAGTCCCACTCCCTCGGGCTCAATTCGGTTCAGTTTGAAACGGAGTTTCCATGCGCTGCCATGTCAAATTTGAAGAAAAATCGCTACGCGATTGAGCTGTTTGTCCTGAAATCCTGCGTTCCAGC
Source organism: Panax stipuleanatus (assembly GCA_020205555.1). Lineage (NCBI taxonomy): Eukaryota > Viridiplantae > Streptophyta > Magnoliopsida > Apiales > Araliaceae > Panax > Panax stipuleanatus. Next base: position 44,932,809 of record CM035122.1, read on the forward strand.
AGCGTAATCCTGACAGAAAGGAAAACTCTCTGGAAACCCTTGGTATTCATCCTGGAGTCATATCTGGGGAATAACAATGCAAACTAAGAGAAAACTGCCAAAAACTATGCAAAACTGCCGAAAACGAAGTATCGGGTACAGACCGAGTTCAATACAGCCGTTGGCTTCAACCCAACGAAGTATCGGGTATAGACTGAGTTCAATTCAGTCATTGGCTTCAACCCAGCAAAGTTTTAGGTATAAATCGAGTTCAATTCAGCTGTTGGCTTCAACCCAACGAAGTATCAGGTACAGACCGAGTTCAATACAGCCGTTGGCTTCAACCTAACGAAGTATCGGGTACAGACCGAGTTCAATTCAGCCGTTGGCTTCAACCCAGCAAAGTTTTAGGTATAAACCGAGTTCAATTAAGCCGTTGGTGCAGCCCCAATGAAGTATCGGGTATAGACCGAGTTCAATACAGTCGTTGGCTTTAACCCAACGAAGTATCGGGTACAGACCGAGTTCAATTCAGCCGTTGGCTTCAACCCAGCCAAGTTTCGGGTACAGACATAGTTCAATTCAGCCGTTGGATTCAACCCAGAGAAGTATCGGGTACAGACCGAGTTTAATTTAGTCGTTGGCTTCAACCCAATGAAGTATCGGTATACACCGAGTTCAATTCAGCCGTTGGCTTTAACCCAGCTAAGTATCGGGTACAGATCGAGTCTAGTTTAGTCGTTGGCTTCAACCCAGCGAAGTTTCGGGTACAGACCGAATCTAGTTCAACCGTTGGTTCAACCCCAGCAACGTTTTAGCCATCGGAGCAGCCTCCGCGAAGCATTGGAAATTATCCGATGACAAAAACCATGTAATAGTCCATCCCCGATGATGGAATTTGTTATACACATCCTCAAAAGGAGCACCAAGGTGATATCAATAATATCAACCTCATCATAATCTACGAAGCTATCGCAGAGGACGTCATCCCCAGTAGAGCAATACGAGAATAATCTTTGATAGCTCATCTCTGACCAGCACGTCAGTGGTTCCACTACCAGTACTAGTCTGACAACGACCACCTTAAGCTATCAAGAATGATGTCATCCCCAGCAGAAAGTGACAAAAATAGTTCGCGGTAGCCTAGTATTGACATCCCCAACAGAAATGTAGAAAGCATTTCAGTTTATCATCATTAAACAAACATCGATAACACCGATGGGAATCAAACCGTTGGTATCAGCCCTAACACAAGCACCGATAAAGGTAAACAATTTGCGATGCGATTATCGAAGCGATTTGCGATGTGATTGGCGATGCAAAGTGTGACCTGCGATCTGTGAAAACATTTCAACATTCATTTCATTGCATCATTAATATCTTTGCATTTCAAGTGTCTAGCAATCTTTATCCTGCTCATTCCATTACATTGCATGAGCATGATAAAGAGGGGCATCTGTAGACACTCAAAATTTCCTTTCCATGTTACTAACGCTGTAGGAAGGCAAAGCGGTCAATCAAATCAAATTCGATCTCAATACCGGTCAATCAAATTAACTCTGGTCTCAATACCGATCAATCAAATCAAATCTGGTCTCAATACCGGTCAATCAAATCAACTTTAGTCTCCATATCGGGCCTCAAGATCAACCCCGATCTCAATATCAGGCCATCAAATCAACTCTGATCTCCAATCGAATTGTTAAATCAACCCTGATCTCAATATCAGGCCATCAAATCAACTCTGATCTCCAATCGAACCATCAGATCAACCCCGATCTCAATATTAGGCCATCAAATCAACTCCGATCTCCAATCGGACAGTCAGATCAACCCCGATCTCAATATCGGGCCATCAAATCAACTCTGATCTCCAATCGGACCATCAAATCAACCTCAATCTCAATATTGGGCCCTTAAATCAACTCCGATCTTCAATCGAACAGTAAAATCAACCCCGATCTTAATATCGGGCCCTCAAATCAACTCCGATCTCCAATCGAACCGTCAAATCGACCCCGATCTTAATATCGGGCCATCAAATCAACTCTGATCTCCAATCGGACCGTCAAATCAACCCCGATCTCAATATTGGGCCATCAAATCAACTTTGATCTCCAAATGGACTGTCAGATCAAGCCCGGTCTCAATATTGGGTCATCAAATCAACCCCGATCTCCATATCGGACCTTCAAATCAGCCTCGATCTCAATATCGGGACAACCACAACCTCGATCATCAGTCTCGGGATGTCAACTCAGTTCAATCCCTGTCTCAACTCGGGAGGTAGAGAGCAGCCCTAGTCTCAACCCGGGAGGTACAGATCAGCCTCGGTCTCAACCCGGGAAGTCAAGTCAACTTGGGGAACAAACCTAAAGCTTCACAACATCTCCAGGAGGAAACTTGGAATGACCAACTCAACCTCAAAGACTACACTGAGGACAAACAGACTCGAATGGGATCCAAATCTTGGAAACAACTCCCGGAAGTCAATCGAAGGCCATGCCGACACTAAGGGCAACCCCGGGAGGGGCAAAATGGTCATTTTACCAACCCTAAGCTGATTCGGTCAAACTCAAGCTGAATTGATGTCACCAAGGTTAGAACGAATCATAACGACGATCCCGAGTGCAAACAGCGCAAGACAGCTCAACGGGCAAACTGCGGGGAATCAAAGACCTGGTTATGAACCCATCTTCTTAGACCAAGAAAATGTTTTATCCCATGTCATTGTGACGCTCTTGGAAAGGGCTTTCCAGAAAGGTATAGCACGCCTCAAACGGACGCTCTGATCAAAAGTTAGTAAGTTTCGACTTCGACCTCGCATTTTTTAGAGTGCACGTACTTCAAGATGACCAAATCAGATGGGTGGGCCCCACCAGGGGAGCCACACCTCTACCTATGGTAGCAGAAGATAGAGCTGAGGCTCCCTGGCCTATAAATAAACGTGCGCCCTCATTTTGAAGAATTCCGAAACGCTGCGAACCTCTGCCCTTTTTTTCTAACTTTTTCACCTCTTCTAAACCCAAATTTTTTCACTCTAACACGTAGATATACCCACATACTACCACATATCAAAAAATAACCGGTAGATTTGGAAGTATAGAGCCTACGATTTGGCAAAAAGCCCGTGTAGCAGTCCATTGTGAGTATTTTTACGATCAGCAAGTTTATATTACTTCTTTGTACTTTTATACACTTGCTCGTTAAGTTTTGTTTTCTAAATATGCCCGAAACTTAGTTCCGTGGCCGTTTTCGTCAAAATTTGGTACATTTTTGTACATAAACTCAATTGCTGGCATTTTTGCAACTCGGATTGACGATCCGTCAGCTCTAACAGCTTCAGTGCACTAGCATCTTCGTTTTAAGCAACTTTGTTGGACTGGGTTATCTTCCCAGTCCGGGTTTGGCTTTTTTTTTCGTGTTTATTTAACTGTATATATACTGACTTTCAATTCTTTCAAGCCCGGATGTCAAATTCGAGGTAGTTTACTGCTTTTATATATATCTATGCATATATAAGCAGCATTCACCACCACTTGGTTCTCTTCCCAGTCTTGATTGACTACATTTCTGTTAATATATATATATATATATATATATATTTATATATTTCAGTTCGGCCTGGATTATTCTATGGCCTTTTTACTATTTTTTGCACTCTTCACCATTACTGGGTTATCTTCCCAGTCCCTGGTTGACTACTTTTCAGTAAATTTACATTTTTGTTCGGCCTGGATTATTCTGTGGCCTTGTTACTGCTTTTATATATATTTATGCATATATAAGCAGCCTTCACCATCACTGGGTTCTCTTCTGAGTCTTGGTTGACTACATTTCTGTCAATATATATATATATATATATATATATATTTCAATTCCAGTTCGGGAACCAGCGTGAAAACCCATTACCCTTTATAGCTTTTATATATTACTGTGTATATATATTGCTAGTACTTTATTTTTATTCAATTAATGCTTTAAATATTCATTCCATATGAATCGGCATTTTTCAGTTACAAAAGCAACCTCGCGTCCCTTAGATCACTATCTAGTGGAAACGAGACGCTTCGACCGTGCGAACCGGGATTTACTGAATGAATCCTCGGTTCTGGCAATCTAGGGATATATATCTATTTTTGTACAAATTTGTACCGTGTAGGTTTTTGCCACTCATATGTGAGCCTAGGAATAGTGGGATTCATAATCAAACTGATCAGAATCTGATTCCCACGATGGACAAACTCCGCTTTACGAATGTACCCTGCCGGTTTTTCGGTAAAAATGTATATACAAAGACCTTAAAATGGTTATCCGGATTTAAGGTCTCAACATAGTGAAAATATGGTTTGCTGTGTCAGCGTCTCTCCGATGGTTTTCATGCCCATGAGGAGACTGACACTTGTATTTATTTTTGTGGTCGAGGATGCTTCGCAGCCCGACAAATCACCATTCAAATGCAACCTTAAGGCTAAAAAAGATAAAAATTGGAAGTATCAACAGGCTTCAATTCCTATTGTAGCGTAAGGGTTTGATAAACCAGCTTTCAAAACATCATTTTCAATTCAATTAAAAGAAAAGCTTTTGCAAATCAAATTAAATACTTTTTCAGATTAAATCAAAGACTATTTTTAAAACAAGTCAAACCCTTCGTATATAGGTTCAACGAAGCAAAGCACTACTTTCAATCAATCAAACATAGGCCTAATTTTCAAGCAGCATTCACACACGCATTTTAGTTTTAAGGGAAATATTAAAAAGATGCGGTACCATGTTTACACGGGAGTTGTGGGGTGCCTAACACGTTCCCCACACTGAACCAAGCCCCCGAACTCAAACTTTATTTTTAAAGATCAAGTTTCGATAGTGTCTAGCAATTGGGCCTCTTTCAAAGAAAACTCGGTTGAGTTGGTACAACCATTTCAAATCTACCAACTGGCGACTCTGTAAAATGTTCAAATCGTCGACATGATACATGTTGGCCTTTTCCTAAAAAAACCATTCAAAACCTTTTTCACAATAAAAGTGTGAGGGTAGAGATAACTTAGGAAGAGATAAAAAGTTTCGGGTTGTAACCCGACCCGCGGATTTTTTAACCGACGTCGACATTTATAAGGTTGTAATTTATTTTGCATTTCTTATTATTGGGCAGTAGTTGTATCTTATTTAGATAATGAGTACAAAATCATGTGGAAATGAAGTACCCAGATTTGGGGGTGTCACATGTTGGTATCAAAGCTTTAGGTTATAAACCTTAGGTGGGGGAAACCTTAGATAGTAGCCTTGTAGGAGATCGAAAAGACAGTGATGATAGTAAAGATAATAAACTACCTTATGTGCTATGTATTTTAATTATGTATGCGAAGAGTATCGATCGATATCACGTAATAATTAAACTTTAAAACTTTGTTGTCACGATGACGAACGTTAGAGAGTCCAGTCAGGCTAGGGAGGAGTTACCCCAGATGCCTAAAGACGAGGAGCCCTGAGACATCCATGTTATCTTGGAGCAGTTGGTTCAGAGAGATCCGTCTCCATTGATCACCGTAGCTGGTCAGGAGCATGAGTCGGTATCTGATCGAGATGACGAGGATGAGTCAGAAGAAGAGGAGGAGGATCCCGAAGAGGAATTTCCACCTCACACAACTAGCGCTGAGATGTACGAGGAGATCTACGATCGCAACATGGAGCTTCATGGGAGAGGCAGAGAGCTCGACGAGCTGGTAGACGAGAGTCGGACGACCATACAGCAGCAGGACGAGACCATTGAAGAGCTAGACAGTGAGCTTGGAAACACAAAGTGGGATCTAGTCCATGTGGAGAGTGAAAGAGACAATGCACTGAATGACTTAGCAAAGCTGAAGAATGACATCCAAGAGGAGTCAGCGAAGCGTGCCAGAGCGGAGGAAACAAGCTTGAGGGCTACTCAACGTGCAGATCGAGCTGAAGACGAGGTCCAAGCGAAGAAGGCCAAGGAGAGGGAGACGGAATATGCTTTCCATACAGCTATAGATAGGGCCCAAGATCGTGTCTTTTATTACCCAGCTCAGTTCAACGATTTACCGTGGTACATGGTGGATCACAGAACAGTGTTCCGGGTGATGGAAGAAGAACGTAGAGAGGCTGTGCGACTTCTTAACATGCCTAGATAGTAGAGTCTTTAATTATGTGTTTCTTTTTATATAAATAAATGTAAAAACCAGAATTTCAGATAATAATGGGATAAGATGATAATGTAATCCTGCAACTTGTTCAGTTCAGGAAAGATGATGTAAATAGCAGAAATGCTATCTAATCTATGTTTGAGAATTAAGAATGAATAAAATAACGAAGTTATTTGATGTGCTATGTGTTCAAGTGTGAATTGAGTTAATTTAAATATTTAAGTATAAACTTGAATACTTAAGGATATGAGTAAATGATCTAATAAGAGTATTTCTTAACAGAAAGATGCCTCCTAAAAGAAGACCTACACGTCTACACCTAGAGTGTTAGATGAATAATAACAACAACAACGTTGGGACTGAACCCAAATTTGGTTCAATAATTGGTGAACCTTCTGACGGGAGCACTTGCAAATCAGTCGCAAGTCCAAGACACGACTTTTAAAGAATTTAAGGTAGTAGGACCGCCAGAATTTTTGGGATCGGTGAATCCGATAAAGGCTCAAACATGGATAATGGAGATGGAGAAGGTCTTCGACGTGGCTAGAGGTAACGAGGACCAAAAGACGGCTTTTACGACCTTCATGTTGAAGTCGGAAGCTAGCTTCTGGTGGCAGGCCAATAAGACTAGGGAAGGAGAAGGTGTGATAGCATGGGACCATTTTAAAGAGATTTTCTTTGAAATGTATTTCCCTATAAGCTCGCAGAACCAGATGGAGGTTCAGTTTCTAGAGCTAAAACAAGGAGCGATGTCGGTGTCGGAATACGCTGCTAAATTCAACGTGCTGGCCAGGTTTGCTATGTACCAGGTCAGTACTGACGAGAGGAAGGCGAGAAGATTTGAGCAAAGACTAAAGCCTTGGCTCTATAGCAAGGTCTCCATGTTCCAGCTGAGAACGTTTGCAGCTGTGCTGGAAAAGGCCATCCTCTCTGAAGGTGAAAACGACGCGGTGATTAAGTACAATCAAGATTTGAAGAAGAAGAAGAATGAGACGGAAAACAAGACTGGTGGTAGCGGAGCTATCAACCAGAAAAGGAAGTGGAACGACAACACGACTGCTGAGAGTCAACAGGGAAGCCAGCAGAAGAAAAAGATTGAAGCATGTGCTACATGAGGGAAGAATCACAATGGAGTGTGTCTGAGGGGAAAGCGGGTATGCTTCGACTGTGGTCAGGAAGGCCACAGTGCGCTGAATTGCCCTAACCCAAAGAAGGGAGCTTGATACACATGTGGATCTAAGGATCACATGGCTCGTAGTTGCCCGAGGAAGCCAGCTAGAGGGTTAACAGGAAATGGAGAATATGGCAGCGACAACACTCTGACTATCGCTGGACCACTGTAGGCAGTTCGACCCACTGCCAGATCGTTCAACATGACGGTGTAGGATGCTGTGCAGTCAAAAGATGTGGTGTCAGGTATTATTCCGTTCAATAGTATAAATGCGTATGTATTATTTGATTCGGGTGCTACTTGTTCACTCATATCTGATGATTTTGCTAAGACCTTAGACTTACCTAAAGAGGAATTAGTTTACCCCTTGAACATAGAGATTACGAATAGGGAGGTTATTCCTGTTAGGTTTGTTTACAAGAACTGTAGATTGGACATTAAGGGTAAGGAATTGAGGGTAGATTTGATTTTGATAAAACTTGGGGAGTTTGATGTTATACTGGGTATGGATTGGTTGTTCAACCATGGGGCGATAATTGATTGTCAGAAGAAGTCTGTAAACCTTACGACTCCGTTGAAGGTAGTATTTTATAGTAGCAAATCACCTAGACAAGTGAGTTATCTGACGATTATGCAAGCCAAGAAGCTATTAAAGCAAGGTTGTGTAGGATACTTAGCCTACATAGTGGATACTCGTAAGGAGAGCCCGAAGATAGAAGAGATATCAGTGGTTAGGGAGTTTGTGGACATATTTTTGAATGACTTGCTAGGACTTTTTCCAGATAAAGAGATAGAGTTCGTGATCATCTTAGCACCGGGGACTGCTCCGATTTAGAAAGCCTCGTACGGAATGGCTCCAGTAGAGATGAAGGAGTTGATGGTTCAACTGCAGGAATTACTGGACAAGAAGTATATTCAGCCGAGCGTTTCACCGTAGGGAGTGCCAGTATTGTTCGTGAAGAAGAAGGATGGATAGATGCGGCTTTGCATTGATTATAGGGAGTTGAACAAAGTTACGATCAAGAATAGGTATCCTTTACCTAAGATCGATGACTTTTTCGATCAACTGAAAGGTGCTAGATACTTCTCAAAAATAGATTTGAGAAGTGGATATCATCAGTTGAAGGTAAGAAGAGAAGATATACCAAAGATAACTTTTAGGACTCAGTATGGACATTACGAGTTCTTTGTGATGTCATTTGGTCTAACAATTGAACCAGCAGCATTTATGGACTTAATGAATAGGGTGTTTACGCCATTTCTAGTGGTGTTCATAGATGACATTTTGGTGTATTCCAAAACTAAAGGGGAACACACTGAACATTTACGGCTAACATTAGAATCGCTAAGACGGGAGAAGCTATATGCAAAATTCTCGAAGTGCGAATTCTGGTTAGAACGTGTGCAATTTCTTGGCCACGTGATTGACAAGGATGGGATTTTGGTAAATCCGTTGAAGGTCGAAGCGGTGATGACTTGGGATCAGCCGAAGACACCATCTGAAGTGAGGAGTTTCTTGGGATTGGCAGGTTATTATCGAAGATTTATCCAAAACTTTTTTAAGATTGCAACTCCGTTAACGAATTTGACTCGTAAAATAGTTAAGTTTGTTTGGACTGAAAAGTGTGAGGAAAGTTTTCAAAAACTGAAGAAGAGGTTGAGTACTGCACCTGTGTTGTCTTACCGGATAATACAGGAAATTTTGTGGTATACAGCGATGCTTTACATAAGGGATTAGGTTGTGTACTGATGCAGAGTGGCAAGGTTATTGCATATGCATCACACCAACTGAAGGACTACGAGAAAGGGTATCCAACCCATGATTTGGAATTGCAGGCAGTAGTGTTTTCTCTGAAGATTTGGAGACACTACCTTTATGGACAAAAGTGTGAGATATACACAGATCATAAGAGTCTGAAGTACATCTTTACATAAAAGGATTTAAACATGCGCCAAAGGAGATGGTTGGAACTTATCAAAGACTACGACTGCGTGATTCTTTACCATCCGGGTAAAGCTAATGTGGTTGTCGACGCTTTAAGCAGGAAGGGTTGGGAGCAGTTAAATATGTTAACTGATCAGAACCAGTTAATAGAAGAGATGACTAAGTTGGAACTATAAGTTAAATATCCGAAGAAATCGGATAAGAAGCTGTTTCAAGTAACTACTGGTTCAACCTTGGTGGACAGGGTAAAAGAGGCACAACTTCACGATGAGGAGTGCAAGAAGATCCGGAAGAGAGTAACCGATGGGGAAGAAATCAAGTTCAAGATCGATAATGAAGGACTGCTGTGATTTGAAGGTAGAATATGGGTATCGCCAGTACCAAAAGTCAAAGAGGAGATTTTGGGCAAAGCTCATAGTTCGAGATATTCAATTCACCTTATTAGTACAAAGATGTACAAGGATCTCAGACAACATTTCAGGTGGCTGAATATGAAGAGAGACGTGGCTGAATACGTTGCGAAATGTCTAATGTGCCAGAAAATCAAAGCAGAACACTAGCGACCGAGTGGATTACTATAACCGCTAGAGATTCCGGAATGGAAGTGGGAGCATATCACGATGGATTTCGTGGTTGGTCTTCTAGTAACTCAGAAGGGTTTTGATGCGATATGGGTGATAGTGGATGGATTGACAAAGTCAGCGCATTTCCTACCAATCAAGATTAAATTTAACTTGGATCAGTTAGCAAAGATGTACGTGAAGGAAATTATTTCTAGACAAGGTGCTCCAGTATCGATTGTGTCTGACAGAGATCCACGTTTCACGTCGAATTTCTGGAAACATTTACAAGAATGTCTGGGAACACAATTGCGAATGGGTATGGCGTACCATCCTCAGACTGATGGCCAAAGCCAAAGAACGATTTAGACTCTAGAGGACATGCTGAGAGGTTGCGTTATAGACTTCAAAGGAAGCTGGGATGGCCATTTACCGTTGGTGGAGTTCGCCTACAATAATAGTTACCATGCAAGTATTGGCATGCCGCCTTACGAAGTATTGTATGGCAAGAAATGCAGGACTCTATTGTGCTGGGATGTGGTCGGTGAGCGTCAACTGTTGGGACCGGAATTAGTGCAACAAACTACTGAGATCGTGAAGCTGGTCAGAACGAGATTGGTTGCTGCTCAAGACAGACAGAAGAAGTATGCCGATCAACATCGACAGAATCTAGAATTTGTAGCAGGAAGCTTCGTTTTCCTGAAAGTATCTCCCTGGAAGGGGAAGATTCGATTTGGCAAGAAGGAAAGCTGAGTCCCCGATTTATTGGACCTTTCGAGATACTACGAAGGGTGGACGAAGTGGCTTACGAGGTCGCATTACCTCCGGAGCTAGATAATATACACAATATTTTTCATATTTCCGTGTTACGACCGTACAAACACGATTACAAGCATGTAATAGAATACAAGCCTTTACAATTCGATAAAGAATTAACATACGAAGAGGTTCCTATTCAAATAGTTGATAGAAAAGAATATGTACTTAGAAATAAAATGATACCTTCTGTTAAGGTAATCTGGAGGAACCACAGTGTTGAAGAAGCTGCGTGGGAACTCGAAGATGTAATAAAGAAAACTTATCCTCATTTATTTGTATAATTCCTTGTATGTCGATTCTAGGGACAGAATCTTTTTAAAGGGGAAGAATGTAACAGATGAGGTTTTTTTAGTTGTGATTCTTGGGACAGAATCCTTTTAAGGAGGGAAGATTGTAACGAATGAGAATTTTTTATATGAATTTTAATATTTATTGAATTAAATAAATATTTTAATTGATTTATTTTTTGAGTTAAATAAATAATTTATGTGATTATTATGGAGTAATTTAATTAAGTGCAATATGTTAATTAAATGAATATTTAATAATTAATTGATGTGTATTGATTTTATGGTATAGTTAATTTAATTGAGATAATTAAATTAAATGAATATTATGTGATAATTGTTACATGAGATTATGATTAGCGAGTAATTAAAATTGTTATGTGGCAAATTTATTTGGTTAATTGATGTTAGCTTTAATTTGATTAAATTAGAATGTAAGAATTTAATTAATTAAAGTGTAAAATTGAAAATATGTGTTAAAGGATTTATTAAAAAATTAAAAGGGTTTTCAAATTAGTTTTGCCAAACAAGGCCCTTAAAACTGTTTTAAAGAGTTTTACCAAACAAGGCCCTTGCACCTATTTTAAAGAGTTTTTACCAAACATGGCCTTAACTATTAAAAAGCTAGTTTTTAAAAATAATGGATTTTGCCAAACAAAGCCTTAGAGCTTTTGATTTTAAAAAAAATATGTAACTGATATATGTATTAAGTATAGAAGTTAATATTTGACAGTTATAGATATATTATATAATTATATGTATAATATATCATTACTATTATATCAGTTAAAATATTTCATTACGTTAGAAAAACAAGGAGTTAGAACAAAGAGAAAACAAAGAAGAAAAGAAAGAACAGAGAGTTAGAGAGAAGAAGAAGAGGAAGGAAAAGCTTGAGAAGTCTAGAGTAAACCATATTCATCTTCTTCCTCATTAAACAAAGGGTATAGTCCTAATCCTTATATTTTAGAAATTATGTTTTATGTTCTTCGTATTTTTAGTTCTTTGTAAATATAAATTTTCATGAAAATTGTGTGATTGTGATTTATACATGTTATATGGTATATATATACGCTTATATAAGATTTGTATGTATAATTAGATAGTTTAATTCATGTAGATATGATGAACATGAAGAAATCATGTTCATCAAAAGTTAAAGTGAATTAATTTTGATAATTGGCTTATTTAAGATGAAAATTTATGTTTGATTGTTAATTATTGTGTAAATTGATTATAGATAATGATAACATGTTTAGAAACGAATTCAATATGCTTTGAATTGTGTATTTTGATTTAGAAATAAACTTACATTGTTCAATTTTATCCAGAACACTAAAAATGGCTTTTCTCCAAAATTTATAAAATTGAGAGTTTTTGTAAGAACCCGAATTTTCAGATATTATTAAATAAGAATTTAATAAATAAAATTCTTAAACTGTGAGATGGGTTCGAATAATAATATATATATGTGATATGAGGTATGTGGTATTAAATTACATAGGATAATATGGACTATGTAAAATGTGTTTTTTTGATTTATAAATATATTATTAATATATATTGGTTACTTATCGTAGAGACGATCCAGTTGAGATAAAGGAAGTGGATAAATTCCTATCGATATTAAATAATTTATAGAATTATTTTATCATAGTAAGTTGGTGACATTAAATATCCTTAATGTATAATCACCATATTCTTGTGTATGCATTAATAACTAGTATGTTTATAATATAGGTTATTAATAGCACTTAAGCTATCCATGAATAGGTTTGGATAGTGAAGCATGAGTTAGTTAAGGAATTAACTAATAAGAATAAATATTAGTTAATTTAAGTTGGGAGTTATATTATGGAATAATATAATGAGAGTATTGAACCTTAATTAACTATGATGATATAGTACAATGTTTAATTTACTTAAGTAAATGAGTGAATTAATATGTGTGTTGAATATGTAATTATAGTTGATACTTTTATATATATTACTTAGAATAGTAATATGTGAGAAAGTCTAATGTGCGAATCACGTTAAATATATATACGTTATTAAATGGAGATGGAAATCATTATATGATTAAATGTATATTGAAGAAATTATTTTGGGGAACAATTTATAGAAAAGAAAGAGAAATAGTTATTATATATTTCTAATAAAGGATATTAAAATAATTTCTAATATTGAATTATTTTAATAAAAGGAGGAAATGTTATTTTTGAATAATAATATTACCTTATATGTTTTTGTATGAGGTGTGATTGGTTAATATAGTAAATATATTAAAACGTATTTGCTATATGTAATTAAATTGATGGAAAAAATTTATTATAATAGAAAATAAACTTATTATCTATTTTCTATATATAATATATGTACATGTGTCGTACATATAGTTATTTGATATTATATTAAGAATAATATCATGAGACAATAAGTAAACTATTTTCTAATAACGAATGTGCTTATTTGGAGAAAACATAATATTTTATGATATGGCTAAATACATAATTTTAAATGTATTTTCAAGGGAGTTTAATTAATGAAAGGAAACTAAGTTATTTTAATATATTAAATAACTTAAGTTATTATTTGATCGCGAATATTATTATTGGAATAATTAATAGAGTATATATTAATACTTATTATAAGTATAATTAATTGAAGTAATTTAACATTTTAATAGCTTGAGTTATTATATTTCCGTAAAGGTTATATATAATATTTGAATATTCGATTTGTAAAATATTTATATGTGGACCTTGGATTTAATAGTTCTAATTTAATTGAACATGTTATGAGTAGTAATGTGGTGAGAGATGAGTAAGTGATGAGAATAATGATAAGCTTAAGTTTGAGCTTGTGAGAGATGCCTTGTGTGGCACAATAATAGATTCGGTAATGAATTGACTAATTTAATGATGGAGGAATTATTAATTAAACGATTAATCTAAATTAATTGTTAATTGTTATTATGATAGTATGTTAAATTATTATGGCTAGTGATAGTATAATAATAAGGAAATCGATTATAAGTATAATCGGATTTGTGATGAGATAAATTGTCTTCTAATATTAATTATTATTATGAACAATATACTATTATCAAGTAATTATTTGATAATATGATGATTAATGAGTAAATATTTATAAATATAAAAAGATTTATATTTATTTAACGTGATAATAAATCATATAAAGTGTTAATCAATTAGCGTGGGAATTATAATTCCATGGATTAATGAGAAATGGATTAATTAATATTATTATTAATTAATTGATAAGATAAGTAATTTATTAATTTCTATGTGCAACCATGCGATATTAAAGTATAACGTATGATAGTTAACTATATGTTATGCGAAGTATAAAGTGCAATGCGACTATGCTATATATGAATATAAACTATATAGTAAAGTTTATTGAGTTGTAAGAGATACATGAAATGTGGGTGTGACAATGTGTATATTAAGTATACAATAAAATAATATATCATAGATATATTGTAAACAATTATTGAATTTACTAATAAAGGAGACAATACACTGTGATGGTACCCGATAGAATTATATTCGGCATTAATAAGATGTACATTGATTATATGTATGTACACTACTTGATACATTATATTATTATTTGCTCATTATGAGTGATATTGTGTACCCTCTAATTCATTATAACCTAAGTGTTTATGAAATGAATTATGATATAGTCTTAGTAAGCATGATAGGCTATATATATAACCTTAGTGTATTGTATAGCCAGTTGCTAAGTTATTTATTGTCCCACATTATGTGCCCATCTCATTTCTCCTTCACGTGATATGCTCCAAGCTAGTCTACTTCCTACTCCTCAAACTCAGCATTCCATAGCAAATGATGAGTAAGGGTGAGGAATTCATGATGAGTTCCACCCACTCTCACCAACTCTCCCTTATCCATTGAACAAGCTTGCATTCCTTTGGTTTAATTTGAGGTGGAATTGTAATGTCTGTGTAAACATTTGCCTATATAAGGAACTCTCTTCCTTCTCTATTTCAATTGCTGAGAATTGCTTAAGTTGAGAGCATATAGAGGGTGGATACTTGTATACATATTAGTAGAGGAAGTGAGGATTAGCAAGTTCTAATTGAATGTTGACAGAGGTATAATCCCTCCTTCATTGTTCTTCATTTATATTTTACTGTCAATTTTTCGGTTTTAGAATTGAGTATGGAATCCATGATTATGTGATCAAGCAATGTTTGTTAATTGCTCCTTAGTTGCTATGCTAGCTTATAATCATGATAGAACTGTAATGTAGTAGCTTAGAATGATAATCGTTGCGAAATTCAGAGTTTGGCTTGAGGTACTGCCGAAGCAGAAGCTGCTCTGTTTCTGGCCGACCAACTGCGCAGCTGCGCCAGTTTTGTACTGGCCAGCGGCGCAGCTGCGCCGGTACCAGACTTGAGTTGGGCAAGGCTCTGCGCAGCTGCGCCAGTTTTGAACTGGGGCTCTGCGCAGCTGCGCCGGTTCCTGATCCCAGTTTCTGCAGATTTTGTTCCTGCTTGATGTCTGCTAAGTGATAGATATTGAAAGAAATTAGGACAAGCATGCTGGTATGATTAATACATATATATGGACTTGTTAAACTAGTATGTGCATATTATATTCGGATCGCTTACGTGAACGATGAAGTTATAGTTTTGAAAATAAACTTAAGGTTTTATAAACGAATTTTGGCGTATATAAGTCATGTTTATATTCTGATTTTGTGAACCCGATAGTATGGTTTATATTGACATGAAATACATGTTTAAGGTGTTAATCACACTACCATACATTATTGATAGAAAAGACTTGTAGTTTGAAAATAGACTTAAAGTTTTATAAACGAACCTTGACATATACATATGATGTGTATGTTCTGATTTTTAAGGATGATTGTATGACCTTAGTAGTTGGCCTTGAAGTATGGACTTGAATTACTTAAGGTATATGAAAGTCCGACATGAAAACCATGTAACTTTGAATTAGATTTGAATGTGCATGCTAGGTTTCAAACTTGAGTTAATGACCCTATAGATATAGGTACGTAATGGATATCAGTAATCTGAATGCTAGTGAATGACCTCGGGTTGTCCAGCAGAATGAAAGGTCATTTCTAGTTTGACCATTGAGTGGCGCAGCTGCGCCACTCTTAAGGCCAATACCTGCGCAGCTGCGCCATCCTGTTTTCAGGATTTGTGCAGTCTGTTTGTTCTTGATTTTGTAGTAGACTTGTATTATTACATAAACTGCAAATCATGGTCTGACCCCTACTGGTTTATGACTATATGATAAACATAATAACCTTGCATGCCTAGTTTAAAATATGACAAGGATTTTGAAAGGTGAAACTTAGAAAAGTTTGAATGTAATGGTTTCGATAAGGTTTGAGAAACATGAAAGCAATATAGATCATGTATCTATGAGCTTTAAATACATGTCGAACACATAGCGAGTCGAGTAAAGGTGTATGAATGTTGATATTAAAAGTATACCTATACTAGCTATTATAGGAGTATGTTAAGAAAGTGAAACAAGGTTCTAAGAACCAAGTTAGACAACAATATAACCTTTATTATTACATTGACAATGTGTGATGCATATAACTGATGAGTGTGATCTCTATGGTTAATATAACTGTGTAGGATTACACAAAGTGCAGAGATTCTTAAGCAGTTAAGTCGTAGTTGTTAAACTACGAATCAGGCAAGTCTTTCAGTTCCTATTTGATATATGAATTCAATAACTGTTAGTTGAATTATATTATGCTGTGATAATGTGAACTTATATATGAACTGTATATGAGATATAAATGAGATTGAAAATTGATCTTTGATGATATACTTGTTATGTGAAAAGTAACATGCGTAGTAAATATAAACTGTTTATAAATGCATGAACTGAGTATGATGTTATATGCTATGTGATGCATGAGGACTGTTAGAATTGCTGAGCTGTCGAGCTCACTCTTGCAAATAACCACTTTTGCAGGTTAAGGACTTACGATAAAGACTTCGTGCTTCTTGATTGATAAAGACAGATAGTATCACAACGAAGAATACTAATTAGATTATTACTCGAACCATGTCTAGGTTCTAGTAGTTGTACTTGATATTTGTTTACGAGGTTTAATGCTTGTCGTACTATAAAGATGTATTAGATAATACATAGAGGATATCGAGTTGAGTTGTAAACCTTTATACGATAGTTCTAATAGAATGAATCATAGTATATAGTTGATTCAAGGATTGTATTTAATTCAAAGTTATGAAATCAATAAAAAGAATTTATTCAAAGGATATTGAAAAGTTTAAATTATTCCGCATTTTAGTAACATCGAATATGATGTAAAGACGAGATCTTGGATATTAATAGAATTTATATTCTAAATTGTAATAAACAAAGTTGTATTCTTTTAGTAATAAATAAAAGATATAATAATTTGGCGATAATAGTATCGTGACTGCACCGAATCCGAGGTTTCGAAGGAACGTGGATTTGGGGGCGTCACAGTTTTGATTATGTGTTATGATGATTATATATTTTAAAACATGTTAGAAGCTTATAATTATGTTTTTTATAAAGTGTTATATGCAATATGTTGGTTAAATATGAAATTTGGTGTGGAGAAATAAGTTAAATTGACTTTTTCTCTACAAAGTTTGCGACACTGTCAGACCTGTCTGCACAATGGCGCGGCCGCGCCGCTGCCAAGGCTAATTGGAGCGCGGCCGCGCTGGTCCTACAGATTGGGCAGAAAGCTATTTTTAATTGTATAATTTTATGAGATTAATGATGTAATAAATTATAAAGCATGTTAATAAAATTAAAATGCTAAATTGACAGTAATGAATTATATTGTTAAAATATAATATATAATTATAATTAAAGTAAATGTTTAATTTAAAATTATAATTTTGTTCAATTATAATTTAATTAGTATAAGTACATAAATTTAAGTTTGATTAAATTATATGAATATGTGATGTGATAATTAATTATTAAACTTAATAATTAAAGAGAAATGAGTTAAACCAAATGGGTTAACTAATTATGTGAATTAGTTATGTGATAACTAATTATATTATTAATGTTAATTACACATACGTAGGGTTAATTAAGGAACGTGAGTATAACTTATAGCTTGCGCTTGATGCAAGTTTTCTAAACTCAAACTTTATTTGAGCAAATTCTCTATCCCTAAACTTGTGATTTATATGCAAGTATTTTAAATTCAAATCTTAATTGTATTTGAGCCTGTCCTTTTATTTCTGCAATGGACAAGTAATTATTTAAAGTTCACGATTTAATTAAAGTGACCTTGACTTTATTGTTCATGTAATACCTGAGAATTTCCTAATATTATTAAATAAATATATTAATGGATATGAGAATTTATTTGAAATATAAATGATTTTGTGTTATGAGAATAATTAATTCAATTATATATAAAATTGAATAATTATAATAATAGAGAAATTGATGGAGTTTGCGATAAACTCATTGATAGCCTTGTGTGGCACAGTGACGTAATATAAGAATGATTATATTAATTTAAGCGAACAATTAATCTATATTAATTGTTAATTGTAGAATATTAATTAATTGTCATCATAGAATAATTGTTATAGAATATTAATGGTGATTAATTAATAATATGTGATTATTATTATTACAAGAAATATAATAATAATAATAATAATAAGCAATGTGTTTATATTATAATAAGATTTATATTCATTTAATGTGATATTTAATCATATAAGTGTTAATCGATTATTATGGAAATTAATAATCAGTGAGGAATGGATTAATTAATATTATTATTAATTAATCAATGAAATGAATAATTTATTTATTTGATATTATGAATAATAAAATAAATAAGTAAGTTATTAATATAATAAGATTATATTCATTGTTATGTGCAAGCATGCGAATTAAATGTGTAACATACATTAGCTAACTATGTATTATGTGAAGTGTAATATGACACTATTATATGGTAAGGCTTATTAAACTATATGAGCTACTTGATTAATAGCCTATGTGACAATATGTATGTAAGTATACATTAAAATATTGTATCATAAATATAAATAATAATTGATGAATATTTATATATATAATGGAATAATAAAATTTAATAAAGGAAATAATGTGATGTGATTATATCCGGTATTAATAAATGTACATGGATGATATGTATGTTACATTGCCATATCACATCTACTACTTTGAAATATTAAGCATGTGACTTACATTATAATGATAATTATAATCTAAATATATAGTATGAATGTATATGTAATAGCCTAAGTGTATGATATATGTATATATGGCCTTAGTGTTAATACACTTCATGTTGCAAAATGCTGGATACTTAGAAGCTTGGCCCATGCTGACAAACACAATCCTTATACACGTGAACAACTCAAGCTAGCCTACTCCCTATTTCTTCCTCAAACTCAGCATTGCATAGCTCATGATTATGGAGGGAATGGGATTCATGATGAATCCAACTACCATTTACCTACTACTCTTTAACCCCCATGCAATTCACAAATCTCGTTGGTTTAATTTGTTGTACAATTACATTGTCTGGGTCTTGGCTTTGCTATTTATATGGCCCCTTCTCCTTCAATTTCATTTGTTGTGAGTTTACATAAGTGTTGAGTTGAGAGAATACATTGATAGTATAGCAGCATTGTATGTAGTAGTATAGCAGCAAGTTCAATTCACAAACTAACAGAGGTATAATTCCTCTCCTTGTTCTTCATTTTCATTTCCTGTTTCTGTTACTGCAATTGCTTAAATTCTTGATTATGCAAAATTGGATTGCAATTGGATTGTAGAGCACTTATATTGTTGTTATATGAACATACATACCTGATGGAACCACTATATAGCTTTCTTGACTTTCATTTCCATTGTTGCTCTGTAATTTTTGTAAAGCATCAAATTCGTGTGGAATTAGTTAGGGTTCATGAATTTGAGAATTTATAAATGCGATTGACTGTTATATAAGCATATATATGTGTTAGTAAGTTAAAAACGTTAGTGTAATGGCATATGGGTATGTTGAAATCGATGAAATGGGAGGTTTTGGGTCGGTTTTGGCTACACTGTGAACTGCAAAAACTGTCCCCACGCCGCAGCGCCATTCTCCGCGCCTCCCACGCCGCAGCTCCAATCCTCGCGCCGCAGCGCCACCCTGCGCCGCAGCGCCAGATTGTGGCTGCTGTTGCCGCGCCGCAGTGCCGGCCTCTGTGTGCAGTTTTCTGCATTCTGCAACAAAACTGTTATGTACTAATTGTTTGATTTTTGTTTAAACAAGCATGGAAGCATGATTAATACATATATATAAACCTAATGAGGCAATGTAAGCATGTTTTAGTATATTAGCATGCATGGTTAACCAAACGACATATAGTTTGGAAACGAACTTAAAGTTTCCTAAACGAACGTTAACATATATGAAGCATGTTAATATTCTGATTTTTCAAGGCATGTCGGTATGAGGTAGAGATGCATAAAAGACATATTAACTTATGTATATATGGTTCGTAGTATGACAAGAGCATGTTAGACCTCACTATTGAACATATCTAACAAAAATACAAGTTTTGAAGGATGATATTGACATGTAAAGACCATGTATACATTCTGCCTTTTCGAGCATGTTTATAGGGCCTTGAAATGCATGAAAAGCATGTTAACTTATATATATAGGTTTCATAAGGAATCATGGACATGATAGACCTTATTAATGAACTAAACTAACAAAGTATAAGCTTTGAACATAAACTTTAGTGAATCTGATAATTTGGACACATGTGATAGTACTCTTAGACTCATTCATGTGTCATGCATGTATATATACCATGATTAGTTGCCGTGATTAAAGTTTAGCATAAACGAAGCATGTTTTCAAGATAATAACAATGCTAGCTACATATATGCGATACGAGTACTCATGAGCATGCCTAATACAAGTTATATGAAAATCTTATGTGTTTAAAAAGCAAGCATGTTAGACCATATGAGTTTGTGTCCTTGAATGGATTTAAGTATTAACTTAAGAACCTATACCATGTACGATTGGATTTGAAAAAGTTATACAAGCATGAAAGTATCCTTTAAATATGAATACATGCTACGTGATATTATAGGATGTTACTTGAACCCGATTTTGACGGTTAACTTAAGGGGATGCCGTAACTTGCTAAAATAAAATATATTTAGTATTGATTGCGATCTTATAAGATATGAGAATGTGTTTAAACTCTAAAGGAGGAACGTTAAGGATAGAAATTATATTCTATATAACTGTGTAGCTAGGTAAAACCTAGCTTATGTGTTGATCGTATATTCGAAGATAAAATGTGAAGTTTAATTATATGACTAATGACTATCATATATATACGTAACTGTATTACGATAGGAATTCAAAAGTGTTGATTTGCTTTTCGTGGATAAACTACGCTAAAGGCAAGTTCTCTTACTTACACTCTTTTAAAGTGCAAGTATCCTAACCGACGCATTTACTTTATGCAAGGAAATCTATGATTGTGCAAGTTTCCTAACTTACACTCTTTTACTGTGCAAGTATTCTATCCTTGTATATTGCGAACTAGTTTCCTACTTAATCGGTTGAATTGAATTAGCATACTTGAACTCTTATTTCATTAAAGCTATTATTCCTGTTGAACTTAGTATTGTTCTTGAATATTGTGAAAGTGTCTATGCCATTTAATTCGGCTAGACTTATATTATTGGAAAGCAACCCAAACTAATTGATTGGTGCGGGATCTTGTATTTGACTGAGAAGAATAACCTTCTTTGAAGGGAATATATAATTGTCGGAGGACCGACGTGCACACTTGAGTATGATTGATTGTTATGCATAACGATTGTACTTTAGGCTGATCACCTGTTGTACCTGTTTTTGTTGGATTTTCAGTTTATTACTGTTAATTCTAGTAGAAGTTCATAGTCCTTAGCGACTGCTCAGTATTCAGTTATCTTGAAATCTTGAATCGATTTGTTATTGAATCACATTGATATTATTCTGTCCTGAGCGACTGTTATTGAAAACTGTTGATATTCTTGTTATCCTTGAATTATCAAACCTTGCTATACTTTTTTTTTAAGAATTGAGAATTATATTACAAACCCTTATTGTATATTACTTGCTGGGCAATTTGTGCTCATTCTTGCTTTCCCTAAAATATTTCAGTTAAGACAGAGCATGGTGAACCTTCGGGCGTTGATAAGGGCAAGGGCAAGGCTACCAACTAGCTTGTCTCTTTTATGTTTTTAAATATTTTAATGTTGTATTAAGATGATGTAGTAAGACTGGATTTATTTATGTTTAAGCTTAAGTTAGATTATGTAATAAGTCGTTAATTGATATTATTATGTAATCTATTAAGTACTGTAGGTTGCGAGACTTGGGGGAATAATTATGATAAATCATTGTAAATTATTCTAGAATAGATTTTCCGCTGTGATTGTGTGATATTTAGTTATTATTATTGTGATGTATTACCATAAGCACGTAATGAACCGAATTCGAGAGACCCCGTGACGGTCCTGGAATTTGGGGGCGTCACAGGTTGGTATCAGAGCCGTAGTTATAAACCTTAGGAACGAGTGTCCTTAGACTATAACTTAGGCGAACTTAGAAGTTAGGAAGGAGATAAAACTCATGTAGAGTTTTCCTTGAGAGACTTAGTCTGTTATAAAATGTAACTTCATTCTATACAATGAACTTATGTTTTATTTAACATTCTAATGGAGTTGCTGTTTGTTTGTCATGTGTTTGTGATTGTAGGATGACAGACACAGGTGTACCTAGTAGAGTGGCAGAGGAGGAGCCCAGTGATATACATGTAGTATACGAGGCACCTCTAGAGGCTGTGCTAGTGCAAGAAATTGCACCATCCGAGTTTGATGACGAGGATGAGATCGAGATTGAGATAGAGACTGATCCAGAGGAGGAGCCGATGGAGGATGAACCAGTAGAGGACTCTGATGAGGCTACTATAGAGGAGCAGATGTTAGGAGAGTACGAGGAGCGGATCCTAGAGTTAGACTGCAGGGTCCATGAGCTGGAGGCAGAGGCCCATGAGAGAGAGTCCGAGTTCCAGAAACTAAGGGACGAGGACCATCAGAGGAAGCTGGCCATACAGGAGTTAGAGGTGGAGATTGCCTACCGTAGGGAGGCAGGAATCCAGATGGAGACTCTGTTTCACAGGTCAGTGGCTCGGAACGTGGATCTGGCAGGAAAGCTGGAAGAAGTAGAACAGAGAAAATTGAGTGAGAAGACTGAGAAAGAGGCACTCCGTACTCAGCTAGAATTGGAGGTGATGGATAGGTTACACTTCGAGGAGAAGTGGGAGGCGTCCATTGAGAGAGCTGACGACCTAGAGGACGAGGTCAGGTGCAAGAAGAGAAAGATGAACAAGATGGGGTATGTGTTCCGTTCAGCTTTTGAGAGGGTACTTGATGGTGTGTACCACTACCCGGCAGAACAGGGACAGACCCTACACACCATGAGTCGAGAGCTGGTTGCGTATATAGCACAGTTGGAGTACAAGAGCGCAGTGGAGCGCGGGATGATGGGATGAGATTTCCTTAGACAGTCTAGTAGTAGTTAGTAGCATTTATCTCTATGTGTTGTACATTCTATGTTGTAATCCCGATCTTTTATGTAAGATGAGGGATAATGATGTGAACCCCGTGTTAGCTTTTGTTAAAGGGGTAGTATGGTAGTAGGTTGGTATATTCCCTGTCTTTTGTGATATTAGGGGATATATGTGATAACATTTATAGCAGTATGCTAGGAAATCTTGTAATGAAACGATTTGGCATATGAATATAAATGAAGTTTATTTCAGAAATGTGTTACAAATTTTGTTTTCTTTTAGTATTAAAAGAAATACTTAAGTAATATACTTGAATAATATTAAAATGAAAACTTGTGATGCAGATAATGCCGCCCATGCGTAGATTAACTACACCCGAGGAGTCAGTAAACAATGAGAGGGAACAAGTAGACCCGATCCAGAAACTGGTAGACTTGTTAGGAGAAGCCTTAAGGGGAAGGAACAATGAACCCGTTCGCCCGAACCCTCAGACTGTGTCAGTAACAACCTTTAAAGACTTTAAGAGTGTAGGACCCCCGGAGTTCAAGGGAACTACCGACCCAATCGTCGCACAAACGTGGATCAAGGAGATCAAAAAAGCTTTCACTATAGCCAGCATAGGCGAAGATCAGAAGACGGTGTTTGCCACGTACATGATGAGGGGAGAAGCAAACTACTGGTGGGAGGCTAATCAACAAAGAGCTGGAGAAGGGATAATAGCTTGGGATAAGTTTAAGACGCTGTTCTTCGAAATTACTTCCCAAAGAGTATGAAGAATCGGATGGAGGTGAAATTCTTAGAGTTAAAACAAGGTGAGATGACGGTGGCACAATACGCGGCTAGGTTTAACGAACTAGCGCGATTTACGGAGCACCAAGTTGGTGATGAAGAGAGAAAGGCTAGACGCTTCGAACAAGGGTTGAAGCTGTGGCTGTTCAATAAGGTATCAGTTCTTCAAATTGATTCCTTTGCAACATTACTGGAAAAGGCAATCATTGCGAAAGGACACAGTGAGGCCTTAAGCCTGTATAACAAAGAGAAGAAAGGAAAGAATGCTGGAGGAGAGAATCGTACTGGAGGAAGCAGCAGTGGAGGAAGTAACTTGGGAAAGAGAAAGTGGGAGAATAACAACAAAAAACAACAATAATCAATCAGGGAATTTTCGTGGAGGTTTCAAGAAGAAGGCTGAAGGATGCCCAAAGTGTGGGAAGAATCACCAGGGCGAGTGCTGGAAGGGACGTGGCACTTGCTACAACTGCGGACAAGAAGGGCATATCTCGCCCAACTGTCCGAAACCAAAGAAGATCCAAGGGTGTTTTGCTTGCGGCTCAACTGAGCACCGTATTAAGGATTGCCCGAAGAAGGGAAGTGGTAGAAGTGGTAGCCAACAAGGGGGAGGAAACAAACTGATGATCGATGGACCGGCACAATCCAACCGCCCAACCGCCAGAACCTTTAACATGACCGTCCAGGACGCCGTGGCTGCGAAGGACGTGGTGTCAGGTATAATCCCAATCACTGATATAAATGCTTATATATTATTTGATTCGGGTGCCACCTGTTCTTTTGTATCTGAAGAATTTGCTAGTAGACTTAGTACACCCCGAGAACGATTAGAAAATCCTTTAGTTATAGAAGTTGCTAATAAGGAAGTAATCTCTGTAGAATACGTTTATCGAGATTGTCGCGCAAACATTAGAGAATATGAACTGAGCGTAGACTTGATTCCTATTAGATTGTGAGAATTTGACGTAATACTGAGAATGGATTGGTTGTATAACCATGCTGCGATAATTGACTGTCAGAACAAATGTGTGAACCTTCAGACTCCGAGTAAGTCTAAGATAGTGTTTTATGGTAGCTCATCGCTTAAGCAATCGTGTTGCGTTACGATGATGCAGGCCAAGAAATTGTTAAAAAGGATGTGTAGGTTATCTAGCTTACATCGTTGATACTCGGAAAAAGGGAGTAGAAATTAAAGATATATCCGTAGTTAATAAATTCCAAGATGTATTTTCAGATTATCTGCCTGGACTACCGCCAGATAGAGAAATCGAATTCGTAATAGACTTAGCACCGGGAACGGCACCGATTTCGAAAGCTCCATATCGTATGGCGCCAGTAGAAATGAAGGAATTGATGATACAATTGCAAGAGTTGTTGGATAAGGGTTACATTCGACCGAGTGTTTCTCCTTGGGGAGCACCAGTGCTATTCGTTAAGAAGAAGGACGGATCGATAAGACTCTGTATCGATTATCGAGAATTGAACAGAGTAACGATCAAGAACCGATATCCGCTACCGAGGATAGACGACTTATTTGATCAACTGAAGGGAGCAAAGTGTTTCTCAAAGATCGACCTACGAACAGGATATCATCAACTGAAAGTGAGGGATGAGGACATACCAAAGACTACGTTTTGAACCCGTTATGGACACTATGAGTTTTTGGTAATGTCATTCGGATTGACTAATGCTCTGACAGCATTTATGGACTTGATGAACCGAGTTTTCAAGCCATACTTGGATAAATTTGTAGTGGTTTTTATCGACGACATTTTGATCTACTCGAAGACAGAGGAAGAACACGCCGAACATCTGAATATTGTTTTGGAGGCACTAAGGAAGGAAAAGATGTATGCTAAATTTTCAAAGTGCGAATTTTGGATGGAGAAGGTTCAATTCTTAGGCCACGTGGTGGATAAGAATGGAATCTCTGTAGACCCTGCGAAGGTTGAAACAGTAAGTAATTGGGAACAACCGAGAACACCAACGGAGGTGAGAAGCTTTTTAGGGTTAGCTGGATACTATCAAAGATTCATCCAAGATTTTTCTAAGATAGCAACCCCGCTGACCAATTTGACTAGAAAGACGGTGAAATTTGTATGGACCGACAAATGCGAAGAAAGTTTTCAAGAACTGAAAAGGAGATTGAGCGAAGCACCTGTGTTATCATTACCAGATGATACGGGAAATTTTGTGGTGTATAGTGATGCATCGCACAAGGGGCTTGGTTGTGTGCTCATGCAACATGGCAAGGTCATTGCGTATACGTCACGACAATTGAAGGATTACGAAAAATGATACCCTACTCACGACTTAGAGTTAGCGGCAGTAGTTTTTGCGTTAAAGATATGGAGGCATTATTTGTACGGAGAAAAATGTGAGATATACACGGACCATAAAAGTCTGAAGTATATCTTCACACAGAAGGAGTCGAACATGCGGCAGACGAGGTGGTTAGAATTAATCAAAGACTATGATTGCGATAGTCTTTATCACCCGGGGAAGGCGAATGTGGTTGCCGACGCTCTGACCATGAAAGGAAGGGAGAAGTTGTTTAATTTGACGATTTAGGAAGAGTTGATAAGAGAGATGGAGAAATTGGAGATAGAAGTGAAAGGACCAGAAAAGTTTGGTGAGAAGTTAATTGTAATGGAAGCTTGTCCGACGTTGTTGGATAGAGTAAAGGAAGCCCAGGAAAAGGATGAAGAGTGTGAGAAAATCCGAAAGAGGATCACAAAAAATGAGGAAGAGAAATTTTGAATGGATAAAGACAGTATCTTAATATTTGAAGGAAGTGTGTGGGTACCAGCGGTAACCGAGTTAAGGGAAGAGATTTTGCACGAGGCACATAATACGACATATTCCGTTCATCCGGGAGGCACTAAGATGTACCGAGATTTGAAGCAACATTTTTGGTGGCCCAATTTGAAACGGGAAGTCGCAGAGTGCGTCAGTAGATGTTTGACTTGCCAACGCGTTAAAGCAGAGCATCAACGGCCAAGTGGTTTACTACAACCGTTAGAAATACCAGAGTGGAAATGGGAGCATATTACGATGGACTTCGTGGTAG
The DNA here is from genome assembly GCA_020205555.1 of Panax stipuleanatus. NCBI lineage: Eukaryota > Viridiplantae > Streptophyta > Magnoliopsida > Apiales > Araliaceae > Panax > Panax stipuleanatus. The sequence continues at coordinate 44,960,266 of CM035122.1, forward strand.
GACTTCCAGTTACGCAAAAAGGTTATGGTGCTATTTGGGTTATCGTGGATCGACTAACCAAGACCGCATATTTTCTACCAATCAAGATCCGCTACAGTTTGAATCAGTTAGCGAGCTTATACATAAAAGAAATTGTCTCACGACATGGAGTGCCGGTGTCAATTGTCTCTGATCGAGATCCGCGCTTCACGTCTAATTTTTGGAAGAGTTTACAAGAAAGAATTGGAACGCAGTTGAGGTTAAGTACTGCTTACCATCCTCAGACAGACGGACAGAGTGAGCGAACAATACAAACGCTGGAGGACATGCTTAGGACTTGCGTGATGGATTTTAAGGGAAATTGGGACGACCACCTACCCATAGTAGAATTCGCATATAATAATAGTTACCATGCAAGTATCGGCATGTCACCGTATGAAGCTCTTTACGGAAGAAAGTGCAGAACGCCATTATGTTGGGACGAAGTCGGGGAGCGACGAATACTCGGACCAGAGTTAGTACAACAAACCGCAGACGTGGTGACAGTGATAAGAGCCAGATTAGTAGCAGCTCAAGATCGCCAGAAGAAATACGCAGATTTGCATCGGCAGGACCGAGACTTCAAAGTTGGCAGTTTCATATTCTTAAAAGTATCTCCCTGGAAGGGAAAAATCCGTTTCGACAAGGAAGGAAAATTGAGTCCAAGATTCATAGGACCGTTCGAGATACTGAAGCGAGTGGGCGAAGTGGCATACAAAGTTGCGTTACCACCCGAACTGGAGCACATCCACAACGTGTTACACATTTCCGTGTTGCGACTGTACAAGGCCGACTACAAGCACGTGATTTCTTACGAGCCCATTCAAGTGGAGAAGAACTTGGCATATGAAGAAATTCCTGTCCAGATATTAGATAGGAAAGAGCAAACCTTGAGAAATAAAATTATTTCATCTGTAAAAGTACTTTGGCGTAACCACGATGTCGAAGAGGCAACGTGGGAGTTAGAAGATAGGATGATGAAGGACTATCCCCATCTATTCGTGTACCCTTGTAGCAATTCCGGGACAGAATTTTTATAAGGGGGGGAGGATGTAATACCCAAGAATTTCCTAATATTATTAAATAAATATATTAATGGATATGAGAATTTATTTGAAATATAAATGATTTTGTGTTATGAGAATAATTAATACAATTATATATAAAATTGAATAATTATAATAATTGAGAAATTGATGGAGTTTGCGATAAACTCATTGATAGCCTTGTGTGGCACAGTGACGTAATATAAGAATGATTATATTAATTTAAGCGAACAATTAATCTATATTAATTGTTAATCGTAGAATATTAATTAATTGTCATCATAGAATAATTGTTATAGAATATTAATGGTGATTAATTAATAATATGTGATTATTATTATTGCAAGAAATATAATAATAATAATAATAATAAGCAATGTGTTTATATTATAATAAGATTTATATTCATTTAATGTGATATTTAATCATATAAGTGTTAATCGATTATTATGGAAATTAATAATCAGTGAGGAATGGATTAATTATTATTATTATTAATTAATCAATGAAATAAATAATTTATTTATTTGATATTATGAATAATAAAATAAATAAGTAAGTTATTAATATAATAAGATTATATTCATTGTTATGTGCAAGCATGCGAATTAAATGTGTAACATACATTAGCTAACTATATATTATGTGAAGTGTAATATGACATTATTATATGGTAAGGCTTATTAAACTATATGAGCTACTTGATTAATAGCCTATGTGACAATATGTATGTAAGTATACATTAAAATATTGTATCATAAATATAAATAATAATTGATGAATATTTATATATATAATGGAATAATAAAATTTAATAAAGGAAATAATGTGATGTTATTATATTCGGTATTAATAAATGTACATGGATGATATGTATGATACATTGCCATATCACATCTACTACTTTGAAATATTAAGCATGTGACTTACATTATAATGATAATTATAATCTAAATATATAGTATAATGTATATGTAATAGCCTAAGTGTATGATATATATATATATGGCCTTAGTGTTAATACACTTCATGTTGCAAAATGCTGGATACTTAGAACTCATGCTGACAAACACAATCCTTATACACGTGAACAACTCAAGCTAGCCTACTCCCTATTTCTTCCTCAAACTCAGCATTGCATAGCTCATGATTATGGAGGGAATGGGATTCATGATGAATCCAACTACCATTTACCTACTACTCTTTAACCCCCATGCAATTCACAAATCTCGTTGGTTTAATTTGTTGTACAATTACATTGTCTGGGTCTTGGCTTTGCTATTTATATGGCCCCTTCTCCTTCAATTTTATTTGCTGTGAGTTTACATAAGTGTTGAGTTGAGAGAATACATTGATAGTATAGCAGCATTGTAAGTAGTAGTATAGCAGCAAGTTCAATTCACAAACTAACAGAGGTATAATTCCTCTCCTTGTTCTTCATTTTCATTTCTTGTTTCTGTTACTGCAATTGCTTAAATTCTTGATTATGCAAAATTGGATTGCAATTGGATTGTAGAGCACTTATATTGTTGTTATATGAACATACATACCTGATGGAACCACTATATAGCTTTCTTGACTTTCATTTCCATTGTTGCTCTAGTAATTTTTGTAAAGCATCAAATTCGTGTGAAATTAGTTAGGGTTCATGAATTTGAGAATTTATAAATGCGATTGACTGTTATATAAGCATATATATGTGTTAGTAAGTTAAAAACGTTAGTGTAATGGCATATGGGTATGTTGAAATCGATGAAATGGGAGGTTTTGGGTCGGTTTCGGCTGCACTGTGAACTGCAAAAACTGTCCCCACGCCGCAGCGCCATTGTCCGCGCCTCCCACGCCGCAGCTCCAATCCTCGCGCAGCAGCGTCCACCCGCGCCGCAACGCCAGATTGTGGCTTCTGTTGCCGTGCCGCAGCGCCGGCCTCTATGTGCAGTTTTCTGCATTCTGCAACAAAACTGTTATGTACTAATTGTTTGATTTTTGTTTAAACAAGCATGGAAGCATGATTAATACATATATATAAACCAAATGAGGCAATGTAAGAATATTTTAGTATATTAGCATGCATGGTTAACCAAACGACATATAGTTTGGAAACGAACTTAAAGTTTCCTAAACGAACGTTAACATATATGAAGCATGTTAATATTCTGATTTTTCAAGGCATGTCGGTATGAGGTAGAGATGCATAAAAGACATATTAACTTATGTATATATGGTTCGTAGTATGACAAGAGCATGTTAGACCTCACTATTGAACATATCTAACAAAAATACAAGTTTTGAAGGATGATATTGACATGTAAAGACTATATATACATTCTGCCTTTTCGAGCATGTTTATAGGGCCTTGAAATATAATATAATAAGATTATATATATAGGTTTCATAAGGAAGCATGGACATGATAGACCTTATTAATGAACTAAACTAACAAAGTATATGCTTTGAATGTAAACTTTAGTATGTTATGACGAGAGTTGGAATCTGATAATTTGGACACATGTGATAGTACTCTTAGACTCATTCATGTGTCATGCATATATATATACCATGATTAGTTGTCGTGATTAAAGTTTAGCATAAACGAAGCATGTTTTCAAGATAATAACAATGCTAGCTACATATATGCGATACGAGTACTCATGAGCATGCCTAATACAAGTTATATGAAAATCTTATGTGTTTAAAAAGCAAGCATGTTAGACCATATTAGTTCGTGTCCTTGAATGGATTTAAGTATTAACTTAAGAACCTATACCATGTACGATTGGATTTGAAAAAGTTATACAAGCATGAAAGTATCCTTTAAATATGAATACATGCTACGTGATATTATAGGATGTTACTTGAACCCGATTTTGACGGTTAACTTAAGGGGATGCCGTAACTTGCTAAAATAAAATATATTTAGTATTGATTGCGATCTTATAAGATATGAGAATGTGTTTAAACTCTAAAGGAGGAACGTTAAGGATAGAAATTATATTCTATATAACTGTGTAGCTAGGTAAAACCTAGCTTATGTGTTGATCGTATATTCGAAGATAAAATGTGAAGTTTAATTATATGACTAATGAATATCATATATATACGTAACTGTATTACGATAGGAATTCGAAAGTGTTGATTTGCTTTTCGTGGATAAACTACGTTAAAGGCAAGTTCTCTTACTTACACTCTTTTAAAGTGCAAGTATCTTAACCGACGCATTTACTTTATGCAAGGAAATCTATGATTGTGCAAGTTTCCTAACTTACACTCTTTTACTGTGCAAGTATTCTATCCTTGTATATTGCGAACTAGTTTCCTACTTAATCGGTTGAACTGAATTAGCATACTTGAACTCTTATTTCATTAAAGCTATTATTCCTGTTGAACTTAGTATTGTTCTTGAATATTGTGAAAGTGTCTATGCCATTTGATTCGGCTAGACTTATATTATTGGAAAGCAGCCCAAACTAATTGATTGGTGCGGGATCTTGTATTTGACTGAGAAGAACAACCTTCTTTGAAGGGAATATATAATTGTCGGAGGACCGACGTGCACACTTGAGTATGATTGATTGTTATGTATAACGATGGTACTTTAGGCTGATCACCTGTTGTACCTGTTTTTGTTGGATTTTTAGTTTATTACTGTTAATTCTAGTAGAAGTTCATAGTCCTTAGCGACTGCTCAGTATTCAGTTATCTTGAAATCTTGAATCGATTTGATTTTGAATCACATTGATATTATTCTGTCCTTAGCGACTGTTATTGAAAACTGTTGATATTCTTGTTATCCTTGAATTATCAAACCTTGCTATACTTTTTTTTAAGAATTGAGAATCATATTTCAAACCCTTATTGTATATTACTTGCTGGGCAATTTGTGCTCATTCTTGCTTTCCCTAAAACATTTCAGTTAAGACAGAGCATGGTGAACCTTCGGGCGTTGATAAGGGCAAGGGCAAGGCTACCAACTAGCTTGTCTCTTTTATGTTTTTAAATATTTTAATGTTGTATTAAGATGATGTAGTAAGACTGGATTTATTTATGTTTAAGCTTAAGTTAGATTATGTAATAAGTCGTTAATTGATATTATTATGTAATCTATTAAGTACTGTAGGTTGCGAGACTTGGGGGAATAATTATGATAAATCATTGTAAATTATTCTAGAATAGATTTTCCGCTGTGATTGTGTGATATTTAGTTATTATTATTGTGATGTATTACCATAAGCACGTAATGAACCGAATTCGAGAGACCCCGTGACGGTCCTGGAATTTGGGGGCGTCACAGTTCAAGTAAGGTCTATTTTATCTTTCGAACGCTTTACGTTTAATTCTAAAGCATAAGTTATTTCATAATTCTTTATTGTTGAATTATTCTAGAATATTGTAAGTCGATTCAACTACTCCTTAGTTGATGGTAGTTGAACTCCAAATTTCTTTTTTAAGCTTATCCAACCCAAACTTTCTTTGGTGCAGACTTGTTATCAAATACTGAGATGAACAACCCTATTTAATAGGGGATACATGCGAAAGCGTTAAGATGTTTATGCACAATACATGGTACGAAGGGCTGATCCCCCTAAGTACGAATTAAGAGTCCATATAGTCTAATAACTGTTAAAGGTTTTAAATAGAAATGTTTATAACCTAGGACATAGTTCAAGGTCTTATGACCCTCAGATGATTTCTATATTCGAGTTTTAAATGTTGATAAAAGAATTATTATTCAATTCTTTATTATTGATGAAAGAAAAGTTATTCAAATCTTTTGAAGGTATTCAGATTATGTCATCACTGTTATTGTTATTATTCCAAGTGAGCTTTTGTTTGCTCACTCTTGCAATTAAATAACTATTGCAGCTAAAGTCGAGAATGTTGACGCACCGTCAACAAGTAAAGGAAAAAGCAAGATAAACAAGTGAAGACTTGTTATGTTTGAATATGATGTGTAATAAAATTTTATTGTGTTTTGTTTTACTTTCGCATTTATTTGACGATTAAGGTTAGCAACCCTGGGATTAATTTGATTAAGTTGTAATCCTTTTATAAGGAAGGTTTTTATTTATTTATAAGGTTGTAATTTATTTGCATTCCTTATTACTGGGAAGTAGTTGTATCTTATTTAGATAGCGAGTACTAAATCATAGTTGAAATGAAGTACCCGGATTTGGGGTTGTCATAGGTTGGTATCAAAGCTTTAGGTTATGAACCTTAGGCGGGGGAAACCTTAGGTAGTAGCCTTGTAGGAGATCGAAAAGATAGTGATGATAGTAAATATAATAAACTACCTTATGTGCTATGTGTTTTAATTATGTATGCGAAGAGTATCGATCAATATCACGTAATAATTAAACTTTAAAACTTTGTTGTCAGGATGACGAACGTTAGAGAGTCCAGTCAGGCTAGGGAGGAGTTACCCCAGATGCCTAGAGACGAGGAGCCCCGAGACATCCATGTTGTCTAGGAGCAGTTGGTTCAGAGAGAGCTGTCTCCATTTATCACCGTAGCTGGTAAGGAGCAAGAGCCAGTATCTGATCGAGATGACGAGGATGAGTCAGAAGAAGAGGAGGAGGATCCTAAAGAGGAATTTCTAACTCACTCGACTAGCGCTGAGATGTACGAGGAGATCTATGACCGCAACGTGGAGCTTTATGGGAGAGTCAGAGAGCTCGAGGAGCTGGTAGACAAGAGTCGGACGACCATACAGCAGCAGGACGAGACCATTGAAGAGCTAGACAGTGAGCTTGGAAACACAAAGTGGGATCTAGTCTATGTGGAGAGTGAAAGAGAAGATGCAATAACTGAGTTAGGGAAGCTGAAGAACGACATCCAAGAGGAGTCAGCGAAGCGCGCCAGAGCGAAGGAAACAAGCTTAAGGGCTACTCAACGTGCAGATCGAGCTGAAGACGAGGTCCAAGCGAAGAAGGCCAAGCTGAGGGAGACGGAATATGCTTTCCATATGGCTATAGATAGGGCCCAAGATCGTGTCTTCTGTTACCCAACTCAGTTCAAAGATTTATCGTGGTACATAGTGGATCGCAGAACAGTGTTCCGGGTGATGGAGGAAGAACGTAAAGAGGCTGTGCGATGTCTTAACATGCCTATATAGTAGAGTCTTTAATTATGTGTTTCTTTTTATATCAATAAATGTTAATACTAGAATTTTAAATAATAATGGGATAAGATGATAATGTAATCCTGCAACTTGTTCAGTTCAGGAAAGATGATGTAAATAGTAGAGATGCTATCTAATCTATGTTTGAGAAATAAGAATGAATAAAATAACGAAGTTATTTGACGTGCTATGTGTTCAAGTGTGAATTGAGTTAATTTAAATATTTAAGTATGAACTTGAATACTTAAGGATATGAGTAAAGGATCTAATAAGAGTATTTCTTAACAGAAAGATGCCTCCTGGAAGAAGACCTACACGTCTACTCCTAGAGGGTTCGACGAATAATAACAACAACAACGATGGGACGAACCCCAATTCGGTTCATTAATTGGTGAACTTGCTGACGGGAGCACTTGCTGAATCAGCCGCAAGTCCAAGACAGTGATTCTCATGAAGTATAAACTTCATAGAAACATCATATAATGATTCTAACAAGCTTTTAACACTTTATATCATGTAATTACTCAGATCAAATCACATAAATTCACTGTTCTTGGTATTTTATAATGTTTTGAAAGAAAACATGAAATCCGACGTCACGGATTCGTTATAACTCCGAATCCATCCATTCAAAGTTCGTTTTGTTCGTTTAAACATGTATAATCATAATCTACTGTCAATTTTAAGTTAAATAATCAATTCGAAGCATATAATTTGTACGTAAGGGCCATATATACAACTTTCATACTCTGTAGTTCATGAAACTCCAATTAACGTATAATTATATGAAATTGATTACTCTAACACATGAATGTATGATATAAAACATGTTATCAACATATAATAACATATATATAATAATATCTTAAGTTAATCTTCAAAATCGTTCTTCACAGAGAACTTAACAACACGTTAATGGAAAACTCTGAAAACTAAATTTAAAAACTAAAGCAAAGGGATTTACCCTTGCTAGTTTGTGAAGATGATGATAGAAACTTGAACTCCTTAACTCTCCTTCAATCTTTTCTCTCTAATTTCTCTTCAATCTCTCTCTAATTTCTCTGAACTTCTCTCTCAGATAGGATATAGAATATACAATATATGAATATATGCATATAAGATATAAACTACATATAATAACTTGTGAATTATGGGTCGTTAATTAATCCCATAATGGGTTAACTACCCCCAACCCCCATTAAGGCCTTGTTTGTTTGCCCCTTTTATTCTTCCTTTCTTATTTAATTTAATTAACTTATTTATTATATAGTTAATTGTCACACTTTTAAATAATCATATAATCTTATTTAAATTAATTAAATAAAATATCACAATTCACATTAAATTACATAATCACATAATTAAAATTCTCCTTTATTAATTATGTCAAATCATTAAATCTCTAATTAATTATTAAATTAATTAGAATAACATTATGCTTATTAAATAATTTATTTAATCAAATAAGCTCAATTAAATTCATATTCTGAATAATAAAATTCTCCACATTAATTTAATCAATGTAACACATATAATTAAATTAATCTACCACAATTCCATCAATTAATTATTTAACTTAATAATTAAATCATTAAAAAATATTTATTTAATTCAATAAATATTAAAAATAAATTATAAAATTCTCGTTCGTCACGTGTGACGGCTATGAGCACAAATTCTGGCAGAACACAAGGTGGACTGATCCTAATGCTGGGTGTGACAGAGGAGACAAGAGAATCCCCTGAGGAAATTCATCCACCGTCATCTAACATCTTGTTGCCAAAAGTTAGCAACCACATTCCTGACTTTACCCTCCTGGATGATGAGGAGGAAATACTGATCCTTCCCAGCGTGGAAAAAGCCAAAAAGGAAAGTTCCTTGCGAGAAATACAACAACAGTTTGAGAGTGATTTCATACTCAAATCCTCTCAAACCTGTGAGTAAGGTGAAGGAACAGATGAAGAAAAAGGTAGGTGCAGTTCTCGAGGAAGCCAACCCATCGAGGAATCAAGAGTTCATCTGTGAACACCCCCAAATCTGGGTACTTCAATTACACGGGACTTGGTGTTCACTGTACGAATATTATCTATCTATCTACCCATAGTAAATGCAAACCATGCAATAAATAGAATTAAATCCTCCCCTTATGGGGTTACAACATCTGAGTAATAAATAAAATAAATCCCAGGTCATACTAACCTTAAACATCTGTGCGGAACATAAACAAATAAATAAGTCTTACACAACTCTAATATAAGTCTGAAACATAAACACATAAAATAAACAACAAGTCTTCATCACTTGTTGACCTTGCCCTTGCCTTTGCTAGTAGAAGGCTCGTTGGACCTTTCGTTCTTAACTGCAATGTTATTATTACGCAAGAGTGAGCACGATTGCCCACAAGTATAATAATATGACAACAATATAATAACATGCGAGTGAATCAAAGACATCTGAATAAAGAAACTCAACTTTTGACTCAAGAATGAATAACAGGAATCAAAAGAACGTCTGAGGGTCATAAGACCTTGAACTATGTCCTAGGTTGTAAAGTTTTTATGCTTTAAACCTTTAACAGTCATAAGACTATGGACTCTACTTCTCGTACTTAGGGGGATCAGCCCTTAGTACCATACTGTGCACAATATCTCAACGCTAAAGCGTAAATAATCCCCTTTTACAGGGTTGTTCATCTCAGTTTTGACATCAGAGTCTGCACCAAAGGAAGTTTGGTTTGGATAAGCTCAATAAGTATTTTGGAATTTAGAACGTTCATCAACTATGGACTAGTCGAATCAATAAGGGTTCACTAGTCCTATAAGGTTCAACAATAACATCGATATTCAACTTGAATAATAAATCTCAAGAGTATACAATCGAATAAGTATTGTATAACTGAATCATGCTTTTAAAAGAGTTACAATATGTAATATGAATTTCGAACTTGAACAATTAAGAACACGAGCTTACTCGATATAGAAACACAAGTCTAAGACTTAATAAATGAATAAATTAGAATTTAGGGAACTTGCTAAATCAATAAGTTAGGGATAGGATACTTGCCTCTTGCACAAGCTACAAATATAATTACAATTCACTTCCTCAACGTCCTACACATTACATTATGTATACGACACCGATTAGTTTTCATAACTACCTATGTTTAACTGTAGAACTATTCACTTAAGTTCGACTTACAACTTGGTTTATAATATTACTCAATGGCTAACCACATAACATGAATGTAAACTCACAACATGCATATCACACATGTATAGCCCTTTAAACAATCATAATCAAGTTTTACAATTACGATATTCAAGTTCGCACTTAGTTTGTTAACTTGAACCTTCACATTATCTTATACATGTCAATAACTTAATTTATTAATCATGAACTTCAAATCATATAATATTCATTTATGTAACTTAAAACATCTTTTATTATCGAGAACACTACACTTGTGTGCGTGCATGTCCGAAACCCTCCGATTGCCTCCGAATACGCATCAGTCACAAAGATGGCCAATTTTACCCATTTTAACGATTTCAAATTGAAAAACTTAAAGAATGAAAGTTGTAGGTCTACTCGTTATCTTTCCGAATCATCTTGAATCGCCTTAATCGGAGTTCGTATGAAAACGTTATGCTTATTTTACTACAGGAGGTCAAAACAGTCTCGAAAATAAAAAAAAACAAAGGCTCCTGGACAGCCCTTATACCCATTGGGGTGGATCCTAATACCCATGAACACCCGCTGGGGCGGGTCCCCCTGCTGGTGCACTCCCTGGTTCGCGATGAACACACAGAGTAGCCCAAATAAATCCAAATTAAACTAACGTAATGAATTATAAGGCTACCCATAATGTAAAAACTCCACAGAAACATTATATAACATTTTTAGCATGATCTTAGCATTTTAAATTACGTATTTACACAATCCAAGGCTTCTATTTTCACTGTTTTCAATATTTTGTAAAGTTTTAAAGGAAAACAAGAAATTCAACGTTACGGATTCGTTATAACACCGAATCCGTTCGTTTAACTTCCATTTTGTTCGTTTAAACGTACATAATTACATGCAAGTATCAATTTAAGTTAAATAAATGTATAAGGCGTGTAAATTTTGTACGTAAGGGCTATATGGGCCATATGTACAATTTCTACACTCTGTAACTTTTGAAAACCCAATTATCAACAAAATTCCATGGTGTGATCACTGAAAGTTATGCATATATGGCATATAATATGTTATAAACACATATTAACACAAATATAGCCATATAATGAATAAATATCAATTTTTTTCCATTCACAGAGAATTTTTAAAGCTCGTAAATGGAAAAACTCTGTTAAATTTTAAAAACCCAATTAAGGCCTAATTACATGAATTCGATTATTTTAATTCATTCATACCAAATACAAAACATGTTATAATGATATAATAACACATATATAAGCATATAATCAAAAATTGCTAATTTTTCCCATACACGGAGAACTCATAATATATGTTCATGAAGGAAACATAGTACGTGAAATAAATTGGGACAAAGGAATTACCCCTAGTAAACTCTGTGAAGATGATGATATGGGCTTTAATTCTTCAATCTCTTCTCTAATCGATTCTTCTCTCAATTTTCTCTCCTAATCTCTCTAAGTTCTCTGATGTTTGTAATATAAAATATAAGACTGATGTATAAGATATATGTATAGCGTAATACGTATAATGTGTATAGTGGGTGAGTGGTCGTCGGTTAGTCCCATAGTGGGTTAACTGATCAACTCCCCATAAGGCCATGTTTGGTTTCTCCCATTCACTCTCCTTACCCTTTAATTTAATTAACTTACTATAATATAGTTTAATAATGTCACACTTTTAATTAATCAATTAATGTTATTTAAATCAATTAAATAAAATAGAATAAATCCACATTAAATCACATAGTCACATAATTAAAATTCTCATTCATTAATTATGCCAAATCATTAAATCTCCAATTAATTATTTAAATTAATTAGAATAACATTATGCTTATTAATTAATATATTAATCAAATAAGCTCAATTAAATACATACTTTGAATATAAAATTCACCACATTAATTTAACTAATGTGACACGTATAATCAAATTAATCTACCACAATTTCATCAATTAATTATTTAACTCAATAATTAAATCATCGAAAAATATTTATTTAATTTAATAAATATTCAATTTAAATTACAAAAATCTTGTTCGTTACATCTTTCCCCCCTTAAAAGGATTCTGTCCCTAGAATCACGGTTCAATTAAAAATTCGTCCCGTTACATTCTCCCCCCTTACAACGATTCTGTCCCCAGAATCATATATACAAAAAATTTAAGTAAATAAATCTGGGTAATTCTTCATCATATGCTCTTCGAGTTCCCACGTAGCTTCTTCAGCATTGTGGTTCCTCCAAATTACCTTAACAGAAGGTATAACTTTGTTTCTGAGGACTTGCTCTTTCCTGTCAACAATCTGAATAGGAATTTCTTCATAGGATAAGTCTTTTTCAAAATGTAGGGGTTCATATTCAATCACATGTTTGTAATCGGGTTTGTAGGGGCGTAAAACTGAAACATGAAAGACGTTGTGGACATTCTCAAGCGCTGGAGGTAAGACTACCTCATACGCAACTTCTCCAATCCTTCGTAGTACTTCAAAGGGTCCAATGAACCTTGGGCTCAATTTTCCCTTCTTACCGAATCTGATCTTCCCCTTCCAGGGAGAGACTTTCAAGAACACATAGCTTCCCGATTCAAACTCAACGTTCTTACGGTGTGGATCGGCGTATTTCTTCTGTCTATCCTGAGCGGCTACCAGTCTTGTCCGGATCACTTTGACTATCTCTGCTGTCTGTTGTACCAACTCTGGACCTAGCAATTGTCTCTCGCCAACTTCATCCCAGTATAGCGGAGTTCTGCATTTTCTTCCGTACAACGCTTCGTAAGGCGGCATGCCAATACTAGCGTGGTAACTGTTGTTGTAACCGAATTCCACAAGTGGTAGGTGATCATCCCAATTTCCTTTAAAATCTATGATGCATGCTCTCAACATATCTTCCAATGTCTGGATCGTTCTTTCACTTTGCCCGTCTGTCTGAGGGTGATAAGCTGTACTCATTCTCAACTGTGTCCCTATGCATTCCTGTAGTCGCTTCCAGAAGTTTGATGTGAAGCGCGGATCTCTGTCGGAAATAATTGACACCGGAACTCCGTGCCTCGAAAAAATCTCTTTCACATATAACCTTGCCAACTGATCTAAGTTGAATCTGATTTTGATCGGAAGGAAGTGTGCTGATTTCGTCAGTCGGTCAACGATAACCCATACTGCGTCGTAGCCTTTCTGAGTCGTCGGAAGGCCAACCACGAAATCCATCGTAATGTGTTCCCATTTCCATTCTGGGATTTCCAGGGGTTGTAGCAAACCACTCGGCCTCTGATGTTCTGCTTTTACTTTCTGACAGGTCAGACACTTTGCAACACACTCAGCAACATCTCGTTTCAAATTCGGCCACCAGAAGTGTTGTCGAAGATCCTGGTACATCTTGGTACTACCGGGGTGAATCGAATACCGTGAGCTATGAGCCTCGCTCAAAATGTCATCCTTGATCTCTGGCACTGACGGTACCCAAACTCTGTTCTTAAATCTCAGTAGTCCCTCACTGTCTATCTTGAATCTCAGTTCGGTTCCTTCAGATATCTTTTTCTTAACCTTTTCACATTCTTCGTCCTGAAGTTGAGCTTCTTTAACTTTATCCAATAGGATTGTACCAGTTTGCATCTGAAACAACTTCTCGTCAATCTCCATCGGATACTTCACTTCCAATTCCAGCTTTTCCATTGCTGAAATTAGCTCCTCCTGAGCAGTCAACATCATCAATTTCTCCCGACCCTTTCTGCTTAAGGCGTCGGCAACCACATTAGCCTTACCCGGATGGTATAAGATTTCACAGTCATAGTCCTTAATTAACTCCAGCCACCTTCTCTGGCGCATATTCAAGTCCTTCTGTGTAAAAATATATTTCAGACTCTTGTGGTCTGTATATATTTCACACTTCTCCCCATAGAGATAGTGTCTCCAAATTTTCAAAGCAAATACCACTGCAGCTAACTCCAAGTCATGGGTCGGATACCCTTTCTCATAGTCTTTCAATTGTCGTGACGCATACGCAATGACCTTGCCGTTTTGCATAAGCACACAGCCAAGTCCTTTATGCGACGCATCACTATAAACCACAAAATATCCTGTGTCGTCCGGAAGGGATAACACAGGTGCTGAACTCAACCTCCTCTTAAGCTCTTGGAAACTTTCCTCACACTTCTCTGTCCAAACGAATTTCACCGATTTTCTAGTCAAATTCGTCAACGGAGTTGCGATCTTGGAAAAGTCCTGAATGAATCTTCTATAATAACCCGCCAATCCAAGAAAACTCCTCACTTCTGACGGTGTTTTCGGCTGATCCCAGTTCATCACAGCTTCGACTTTAGAGGGATCTACCGAAATTCCGTCCTTGTCGATCACATGTCCAAGAAATTGCACTCTTTCAATCCAGAATTCACATTTCGAAAATTTAGCATACAACTTCTCTCTTCTCAACGCCTCTAATGTTAACTTCAGATGTTCTACATGTTCTTCCTTGGTCTTTGAGTATACTAAAATATCGTCGATAAAGACCACCACGAATTTGTCCAAAAATGGCTTGAACACTCCATTCATTAAGCCCATGAATGCTGCAGGAGCATTCGTTAGACCAAATGACATTACCAGAAATTCATAGTGACCATATCGAGTCCTAAATGCTGTCTTTGGAACATCCTCTGGCCTCACCTTCAGCTGATGATAGCCACTCCTCAAGTCTATCTTTGAAAAGTACCTTGCACCCTTCAATTGGTCAAACAGATCGTCGATCCTCGGTAATGGATATCTATTCTTAATTGTGACCTTATTCAGTTCTCTATAGTCGATGCAAAGTCGCATCGTCCCGTCCTTCTTCTTCACAAACAACACCGGCGCTCCCCACGGCGATACGCTCGGTTGGATGTACTTCTTGTCTAGTAACTCTTGTAGTTTTACCATTAACTCTTTCATCTCTACCGGAGCCATCCGGTATGGTGCCTTCGATATTGGGGCAGTCCCTGGGGCCAAATCGATCACAAACTCAACCTCTCTGTCTGGCGGAAGTCCTGGCAGATCATCCGGAAATACGTCTATGAAGTCCCTCACGACTGGTATATCTTCCACTTTCGGGTTTTCTTTACGACTATCAACTATGTAGGCTAAATATCCTACACAGCCTTGTCTTAACAACTTCCTGGCCTGCATCATCGTCAGACAACTTGCTTGTCTAGGCGATTTGCTGCCATAAAACACAACCTTTGACGGGGTCATAAGGTTGATACACTTCCTCTGGCAATCAATTACAGCCCCATAATTGACTAGGTAATCCATTCCCAGAATAACATCGAATTCCCCAAGTCTAATCGGGATAAGATCTACGTTCATAATATTACCCTTAATATCTACTCTACAGTTCTTGTGTACATACCTAACAGGGATCACTTCTCTATTCGCAATCTCTATGTTCATGGGGTATTCTAACTCGTCCATAGGAAGTTCTAAGTTCTTAGCAAAGTCATCGGATATAAATGAACAAGTAGCACCCGAATCAAATAGTACATAAGCATTAACTTTATTGATCGGAATGATACCTGACACCACATCGCGAGACTGTACAGCATCCTGTACGGTCATGTTGAAGGTCCTGGCAGGTCGGTCGGTTGGTTGCGGTTGGTCCCGTGATAGTTAGAGCACTTCCACTGCTGTTTCCCCTGTTCCCTCCTGATCCTGCCCCTCCAGATCCCTTCTTGGGACAGTCCCTTGCCAAATGGTCCTTTGAGCCGCAAGTGAAGCAAGCGCCCTTCTTTGGGTTCGGACAGTTAGGTGCTATGTGGCCTTCCTGACCACAATTGTAGCATACTCGTTTTCCTTTCATACAGACCCCCAGGTGAGCTTTTCTGCAGGTCGGACATGCTTCGATCCTCTTCTTCTGACCTCCTTGCTGATTCCCAATTGATGAGTTATCATTCCACTTCCTCTTCTGATTATTACTCCCTCCCGTGTTGCTACCACTAGCCTTGTTGATTCCTTCACCTTCACTCTTCTTCTTTTTTTGATCTTGGTTATACTTTGTAATAGCGTCACTCCCACCTTCAGCGAGAATGGCCTTCTCCAACACCCCAGCAAAAGTGTTCAATTGGAACATTGACACTTTGCTATACAACCAGGGCTTCAGGCCTTGCTCAAACCTCCTTGCCTTCCTCTGATCGGTGTGCACTTGATACGTGGCAAACCTAGCCAACTCATTGAATTTCGCCGCATATTCCGGTACGGACATATTCCCCTGTTTCAGCTCCAGGAACTGGACCTCCATTTGATTCTGCGAACTGGTCGGAAAGTACATCTCGAAGAACATCTCTTTAAACCTCTCCCAAGTAATCACACCTTCACCTCCCCGACCTTATTCGCTTGCCACCAATAGCTGGCCTCGGATTTTAGCATGAACGTTGCATAGGCGGTTTTCTGGTCTTCTCTAACTCTGGCGACGTCGAAAACTTTTTCCATCTCCATAACCCAGGTTTGAGCTTCTATCGGGTTCATGGTGCCTTTAAACTCTGGTGGTCCCACCGCCTTGAAGTCCTTGAACGTTGTGTTCGGTGGAGCTTGAGGTTGGTTGTTAAGCGCTCCAGCAAGTAAGTTCGCCAACTGCTGAACGGGGTTAGCATTGGCGTCGTTGTTGTTGTTAGTTGACCCTTCCTGGGCCGGTCGACGGTTTGGTCTTCTCCTTGGCGGCATATTTCTGTTAAGATATATGCTTATTAGAACTTTATTCAATCTTTTAAATATTTAAGGCTTAACTTAAACATTTAGACACAATCAGTCAACACATTATCTCAAATAAACTCTGATATATTACTAAATCAAAAGTTTTAACATAATACGATAGCATCACTGCTATTTACATCAACTATCCTGAGATAAAGAATCTACAGGATTTAAAACATAAAATATTCCTCTGTTTATAAACACATTGGAATTTACATTATTAACTACCAGATAGGTTTCACAAAATCAAATGTTCCTATCACTGCCCATTAAGGCGACGAACAGCTTTGCCACGCTCTTCTTCCATAATTCGAGACATCGTCCTGCGATCTAGCATGTATGACGGTAGTCCTTCGAACTGAATTGGGTACCTCATAACCCGATCCTGGGCCTCATTAATTGCATATTGAAGCGTAGAGTACGTCTCCTCAAGCTTGGCCTTCTTCGCCCGACAATTATCTTCTGCGAGATCTGCTCGTCGTGATTCCCTTACCCAAGCCTCCTCTGCTATGGCCAGCCTTGCTGATTTCTCTTTCAGTTCATTCTTCAATTCCTCTATTTCCTCTGACTTCTACTTAGTTTGGCCTTTCTCGTGAACCAAATTCCACTCTATATTTCCCAAACGTGTGTGAAGAGCCTCAACCTCTCCATCCCTCAGCTCGATGGTAGACTGTTGAGTAACCGACCGCTCCCTCAGCTCCTGAACAGTCTCCCTCAGCTCCTGAACAGTATCACGTAACTCTATGTTACGGTCATACAGCTCGTCATACATCTCGGCACTGATAGAGCTCGGCGGAAACTCTTCAGGGTCTTCCTCCTCCTCTACGGCTGCCTCAGCCTGAACCTCAATCTCCTCAGGGTCTTCCTCAGAGTCCTCATCTGAATCAGACACCGGCATATACTCCTGACCAATGACTGTGATCAAGGGTGATGGCTCTCGTTGGACTAACTACTCCCAGACTACGTGGATATCTCGGGGCTCCTCTTCTCTAGCCTCTAGGGGTATAAGGTCCCTGGACTGACTAGGTTCTCCAGCATCTGTCATCCTGACAAATAAAATTTTAAGTTTTAGTAATTGCGTGATGTTAATCGATACTCGAATATATAAGTATATGCACATAACACATAAGGTAAGTTATTATCTTTCTTAGAACTCGATAAGAGTTATCATTACTATGTTCTCGATCTCTAAAAAGGCTACTATCCTAAGGTTTTCCCCCAACCTAAGGTTCATAACCTACAGCTCTGATACCAACCTGTGACACCCCCAAATCCGGGTACTTCAATTCCACGGGACTTGGTGTTCACTGTACGAATATTATCTATCTATCTACCCATAGTAAATGCAAACCATGCAATAAATAGAATTAAATCCTCCCCTTATGGGGTTACAACATCTGAGTAATAAATAAAATAAATCCCAGGTCATACTAACCTTAAACATCTGTGCGGAACATAAACAAATAAATAAGTCTTACACAACTCTAATATAAGTCTGAAACATAAACACATAAAATAAACAACAAGTCTTCATCACTTGTTGACCTTGCCCTTGCCTTTGCTAGTAGAAGGCTCGTTGGACCTTTCGTTCTTAACTGCAATGTTATTATTACGCAAGAGTGAGCACGATTGCCCACAAGTATAATAATATGACAACAATATAATAACATGCGAGTGAATCAAAGACATCTGAATAAAGAAACTCAACTTTTGACTCAAGAATGAATAACAGGAATCAAAAGAACGTCTGAGGGTCATAAGACCTTGAACTATGTCCTAGGTTGTAAAGTTTTTATGCTTTAAACCTTTAACAGTCATAAGACTATGGACTCTACTTCTCGTACTTAGGGGGATCAGCCCTTAGTACCATACTGTGCACAATATCTCAACGCTAAAGCGTAAATAATCCCCTTTTACAGGGTTGTTCATCTCAGTTTTGACATCAGAGTCTGCACCAAAGGAAGTTTGGTTTGGATAAGCTCAATAAGTATTTTGGAATTTAGAACGTTCATCAACTATGGACTAGTCGAATCAATAAGGGTTCACTAGTCCTATAAGGTTCAACAATAACATCGATATTCAACTTGAATAATAAATCTCAAGAGTATACAATCGAATAAGTATTGTATAACTGAATCATGCTTTTAAAAGAGTTACAATATGTAATATGAATTTCGAACTTGAACAATTAAGAACACGAGCTTACTCGATATAGAAACACAAGTCTAAGACTTAATAAATGAATAAATTAGAATTTAGGGAACTTGCTAAATCAATAAGTTAGGGATAGGATACTTGCCTCTTGCACAAGCTAC
Source organism: Panax stipuleanatus (assembly GCA_020205555.1). Classification (NCBI taxonomy): domain Eukaryota; kingdom Viridiplantae; phylum Streptophyta; class Magnoliopsida; order Apiales; family Araliaceae; genus Panax; species Panax stipuleanatus. The sequence continues at coordinate 44,979,675 of CM035122.1, forward strand.
AAATATAATTACAATTCACTTCCTCAACGTCCTACACATTACATTATGTATACGACACCGATTAGTTTTCATAACTACCATGTTTAACTGTAGAACTATTCACTTAAGTTCGACTTACAACTTGGTTTATAATATTACTCAATGGCTAACCACATAACATGAATGTAAACTCACAACATGCATATCACACATGTATAGCCCTTTAAACAATCATAATCAAGTTTTACAATTACGATATTCAAGTTCGCACTTAGTTTGTTAACTTGAACCTTCACATTATCTTATACATGTCAATAACTTAATTTATTAATCATGAACTTCAAATCATATAATATTCATTTATGTAACTTAAAACATCTTTTATTATCGAGAACACTACACTTGTGTGCGTGCATGTCCGAAACCCTCCGATTGCCTCCGAATACGCATCAGTCACAAAGATGGCCATTTTTACCCATTTTAACGATTTCAAATTGAAAAACTTAAAGAATGAAAGTTGTAGGTCTACTCGTCATCTTTCCGAATCATCTTGAATCGCCTTAATCGGAGTTCGTATGAAAACGTTATGCTTATTTTACTACAGGAGGTCAAAACAGTCTCGAAAATAAAAAAACAAAGGCTCCTGGACAGCCCTTATACCCATTGGGGTGGGTCCTAATACCCATGAACACCCGCTGGGGCGGGTACCCCCTGCTGGTGCACTCCCTGGTTCGCGATGAACACACAGAGTAGCCCAAATAAATCCAAATTAAACTAACGTAATGAATTATAAGGCTACCCATAATGTAAAAACTCCACAGAAACATTATATAACATTTTTAGCATGATCTTAGCATTTTAAATTACGTATTTACACAATCCAAGGCATCTATTTTCACTGTTTTCAATATTTTGTAAAGTTTTAAAGGAAAACAAAAAATTCAACGTTACGGATTCGTTATAACACCGAATCCGTTCGTTTAACTTCCATTTTGTTCGTTTAAACGTACATAATTACATGCAAGTATCAATTTAAGTTAAATAAACGTATAAGGCGTGTAAATTTTGTACGTAAGGGCTATATGGGCCATATGTACAATTTCTACACTCTGTAACTTTTGAAAACCCAATTATCAACAAAATTCCATGGTGTGATCACTGAAAGTTATGCATATATGGCATATAATATGTTATAAACACATATTAACACAAATATAGCCATATAATGAATAAATATCAATTTTTTTTCCATTCACAGAGAATTTTTAAAGCTCGTAAATGGAAAAACTCTGTAAAATTTTAAAAACCCAATTAAGGCCTAATTACATGAATTCGATTATTTTAATTCATTCATACCAAATACAAAACATGTTATAATGATATAATAACACATATATAAGCATATAATCAAAAATTGCTAATTTTTCCCATACACGGAGAACTCAGAATATATGTTCATGAAGGAAACATAGTACGTGAAATAAATTGGGACAAAGGAATTACCCCTAGTAAACTCTGTGAAGATGATGATATGGGCTTTAATTCTTCAATCTCTTCTCTAATCGATTCTTCTCTCAATTTTCTCTCCTAATCTCTCTAAGTTCTCTGATGTTTGTAATATAAAATATAAGACTGATGTATAAGATATATGTATAGCGTAATACGTATAATGTGTATAGTGGGTGAGTGGTCGTCGGTTAGTCCCATAGTGGGTTAACTGATCAACTCCCCATAAGGCCATGTTTGGTTTCTCCCATTCACTCTCCTTTCCCTTTAATTTAATTAACTTACTATAATATAGTTTAATAATGTCACACTTTTAATTAATCAATTAATGCTATTTAAATCAATTAAATAAAATAGCATAAATCCACATTAAATCACATAGTCACATAATTAAAATTCTCATTCATTAATTATGCCAAATCATTAAATCTCCAATTAATTATTTAAATTAATTAGAATAACATTATGCTTATTAATTAATATATTAATCAAATAAGCTCAATTAAATACATACTTTGAATATAAAATTCACCACATTAATTTAACTAATGTGACACGTATAATTAAATTAATCTACCACAATTTCATCAATTAATTATTTAACTCAATAATTAAATCATCGAAAAATATTTATTTAATTCAATAAATATTCAATTTGAATTACAAAAATCTTGTTCGTTACATCATCTCTTTTTGCAACGATTCCAATTTGAGCCTCCTTAAGGGATATGCTGAATCAGAAGAAGATTAAGTTATGACCATGAGTGAAGATATTCAGAACTAGGAGGTAACCTCTATCACGAGCCTCGAAGGTAATATAACTACTGATAACTCAACTATCGGGCCTCAGCTAGCCAAGAAGACGTAGATCCAGAGGAAAGTTGCGAGTTCCAAAAGATGTTGGAACATTATCACTTTCTTAGAGTTATGCCTTTTATTTCCCATGTATATAAATATAAAAAAATTAAAAAAAAATTAAAAAATTAAAACATTAAAAAATCAAATCAATCAGGTCTTGTCCAAGCTCGAACTACGAATGACCTGATCTCCCTCCACCCGGGAGTACGTAGGCAGCCATTCCTGGTATGCTCAAACCAAACAAAAAGCTCAAAAACCCTTCAAACCAAAAAACCCATCAAATCAAACTCAAACCCAAAAGTAAACACTTTTCAACCCTTTCAGGCTGAACCTGAACTACGAATGACCTGATCTCCCTCCACCCGGGAGTACGTAGGCAGCCATTCATAGTGCGGTGTGACCTTCAAAGAAAGAACAAAACCCAATAAGAACCAGTCCCAAGACATTGAAACCTGATAAAACCTAAATTCTATCAAGTCTCCCTAGTCAATGGGCCCTACTGAAGTACTCTCTGACATCTGACTGTCAATCCATCAAGGAGAAGCTCATGATACATCAACAACAACAAGTCATGAAAGAAGTGGTAATCACTCAGCAATGACATTACATATCTAACAAGGAAGTGAATCAAAATATATTTCTCTGATATATAATAGTGTTTAATATATACATGGTGTCCTGTACATGACAAAAATGGCTGATCTAGTATGTGCAAGAAAAATAAAGCTAGTCTATGAACCCGTGGACAAGCGGGATAGCAGTGCCAACATGGCATCCCTCTCTGAAGATGAAGGAGCAGCTGCAAGCTCATTACCCTTAGTCTCCATGCGAGCAAGAACATCCACAGCCATCTGCATAGTGCTGTTGTGACCATCTATGAAAGTGCTCATATCTGCAACCAGGTTGTGGGTATACGATCTGAGTGCCATACTTTCCGCCATATATATATCTCGGGTAGCTATGGCCTCATCCCTCTCTACATAAGAGGTATCCCGAGAAACCAAAGTCTCCTCAATCTTAGTGTAAGCCACATCTTTGGAAGATCGAGCCTCATCTCTCTCAACCAATGTTGTATCCCGAGTAGCTCGAGCCTCGCCTCTAGTGGTAAAGGCTGTATCTCTGCTAGAAAGGGCTGTCAACATCAACACTCTTACCTGATCCCTCTCAAAGGTCATCCGAGCTAATCAATCAACAAGAGCTGGATCTGTCCCAATCGGAATGCTCGGTGGGTCACTAACCAAGGATGCCATCAAACCAGCAAACAAATCATCCTCGGTGGGAGAATCAGGATCCTCCATAGGTTCCTCCTTGTCGGAGTCAATGCTCGAAGCTAAATGGATAACCGCAGCCAGTGCAATATCTGCCCCCAACCATGCAGAATACTCTGGGGAACGATCTGGATGACTAGTAGAAAAATTAGTCCTCTCCCTGTGAGTCCAACACTCATAAGTCCTAGTGAAGTCAGCTGACGACAAAGATGAAGCTGATACTAGCTGATCCATATCCCCCTCAAAGTGGTGAAGGCTCTAAAACTGATCAAACTGGCCCATGACTGCCGGCGGATGATATGTGGTCACCCTTCTCAAACCCGCCAAGGGCAGGTAATCCATAACTTCTGCATGAGTGATGAAGCTATAAGAGGAGCTAAACCCTGAGCAAGGCAAAATCAAAAATGAATGATCAATCGCCATCAAAAATACCAACCAAGATGCTGCGTCTGTACACTCTGTTAACCGAAAAGAGGAGGACATGGCTATCTCATGGGTAAAACAGTACCCATGATGTCTGAAAGTGCTGATAGGACTCAAATGTGTCGTGAACCACACGTACAACAGAGCGGCGCTACCCTCAAAAAACCCCATTGGATGGGTATGACAAAATGTCGCTGACCTCAAAGTCTCGGCTAATATCATAGGTATGATGGTACAACCCTGTCTGAGAGCACGAACCGCTACCATTAAGCCAATGTCCAAGTGGTTCATATATAGTGGCATGTACAAATAAGCTGTGACGCACATCAACAGAACGTCCACACGTGTAAACTGCCACTCATCTGCAGGGATGATGAAGTCTCCTGAATATCGATCGTAGCTGTCCAGCCGGCCAAAGCGACCGATCAAAAAATCTATGGACACCACGTGCCCCGCAGTAATTTCCTTAATGACAAATCTGCATCTTAGACCAGTCATGGTCATGAACGGTCGTCTCATATCACTAATGGTTGTCGTAGAACATGGCAGATCTAATGCAAAACCCGTGAGGCGCTCATACTTCTCCAACATAGGAGTTAACTCATGAAGGCCAAACCTGAAAAGCCTATATCCAAGAAAGACACTCAAAATCGATGACCCATGTTGAGAGGACCCAACGGCACCTCCATGTTGTTCCATCAAATCCGGAGCAAGTCTCGAAAGGAAGAAGTAGCGATGTATTAAGACAGCTAGTCCAAGTGATGAAATAGCATGCATCATAAGATGCAAACCTTCAACAATTCATCACTCCTGAAGTGTGAGAAGACTTGATCTCTTTTGACCTACAGAAGAATAGGGGTGGCCGTCATGAAAAACTCTATCTCATACCCGATGATCTGGTCCCTGAGCAAAAGGCTACAGATTAAACTTCATATATCAAACCAAATCTGGTTAAAGTTATCACATCACCAACCATCACTAGCCCTTGAGTCCAATTTAGTGGAATCCGCAGGCCTTTCGATATTAACCATCAAAGTCAATTACGCCTACATGTCAGAGACAATGATTGGGGCATCCAAACATCAAGGCCCATATCCACTACCTATTCACCATGTGGGTTATGAGATGACAAGTAAGATCGGGGCAATTTTAGAATCGGCGACAACCCGATGTTGGGGCCCTTACAATAAGACTGGGGCAATTTTGAAAATTAAGACAACTCAACACTGGGGCAATTATCAACCATCCAATGAAAGTGCACCAGTCAACACCATCAACATGGTCTGTCATCATCAAAGATTCCATTATTGGCAATCCGGTATGATCAATCGATCTTTTCCAATCATAATTTTCTTAGAATACTGCGATCCATTGATAAGGTACGACTCTTTCATCTCTTTATGTGCTTTCAATTTCCTGTTACATGCATTGGCAATGGTATGCATGTTAAGTAAAGATAAATCTTGTGTTAGAATCTTAGAAAAAAAGGTTTTAAAAAGATGAGATTTTTGCTTAACTTGTTGTGAATTGGATTAATTCCGATAAGTGTCTATGGATCAAGAATCATGGGAATGATTAGAAAATTAAGACAATTCAACCTTTTGATTAGGCACGACATCCTAGTTTAAAGCGCTTTTTAGAACAAACTTGACTTCATATGCATGTCTGCACTTTGCGATCACCCTAACTCTTAGTTGTGGGGTATAAAACTATGGCAAAAAGGATGACAATTAGTAGCCAGCCTAATATCTCGAATCATGGCTTGGGTTACTCGTGGTATTAAGCCTGAGGGGTGTCTTTACCTGGTGCCCTAAAGCCATCTGGTTTCGGAGTCACCGGCCCAATGCTCGTTATATGGGTAACTCAATGCCTAAGAAAACGAGTATTACAAGAAGAAAAAGGCAAAACCTAAGCAGATTCAAATTGCAGCCTAGGTTACTCGAGTAATTAAGCCCGAGGGATGTCTCTACACCTGGTGCCCTAAAGCCATCTGGTTTGGGAGTCACCGGCCCAACACTCGCTACACGGGTAATTTAGAGCCTAAGAAAATGAATCTTGTACAAACTCAGGCGAGGATCAAATAGAAGAAACCACTTGACTTGTCTCGAAGTGTGGCCTTTGTTACTCGAGCCAGTAAACCCGAAGGGGTGTCTTACCACCTAGTGTCCTAAAGTCGTCTGGTTTAGGAGTCATTGGTCCAAAACTCGTTACATGGGTAACCCTGAATAGCCTAAGAAAATGAGACAAAGTTAGGCGAGAAAAGCAGAAAATTTTTGCAAGATAAAAATGAGATCATCTAAAGTTATAGAAGAGAAACCCCTGCTAAGGGTTACATCACTCATAGTGCACATGTCATATGATGTTTAATTTTGTGAAGAACGGTGTTTAGAGTGAAGATGAGGTGTCTCTGGTAAAGGGAGATAAGTCTTTTGAATCTGATCCTGCCCATGAACAATGACCATGGATGCTTAAAAGGTTTCTTGCGATTTCATAACTTGTCAAAGGAAAATTTCAATTTCCTTAGGAAAAATTCATTTTCATACTCAATTTTAAGATTTTTAGCAATAAGATAAAAGCTTAGTGAACACAAGCATTCAATTTCATAAACTTTAACTTTAAATGCTTCATTCACAAGAACATACTAATCCCGATGGCCCGAGCCGTCAAGCTTTTGGCACATTTTATTATTTGTCTATTGTGCAGGATCTTGCTCACTCTGGATGTGGTTAATAAATCGAGTTTCTTCTATGAACCCCAGTACTAACATGAGAAAGGCCTGGGTCATTTCGTAATTCAATGAAATGGAAAGGAGTCTACGGTGGGACTAAACTTCTCATCAAAAGAAAAGGGAGAATTCCTAAAAGAAATCACGGCAACATAAGCTTGCCCCTACAAAAGAAAGGAAAAATTCTCAAGAGAGTCATTAACTTGAAAAAAAATAGATTCCTGATGACAAAAGGTCTGGTAAATGAAATCTACATCATCAAAATATGCGCCAAGTCTTCACAAGTCAAGGCCTATACACCGAAGTTCAAATCTGGGCAATGAAAGAATGTGCTACATCCTCCAGGACGTCAGCATCACCCGGGTCATCATCCAAGCCAGATCTAATCCAGCAGGGTTGCAAAGTAAAGAGCTCGCCCCTTTTCATAATCAATGCTCACGTAGTTGGCGGCAATCCAGCGTAGCATCGGAGAAGGATCCGGTGATGTAATCCGTTGAACACTACTTCAGTGAAGATATCGAGACGTCTTCTAGTAAAGCCATCAGTGTCTGAACCGCCAGAGGGACCAGCAACAGGTCCAGATTCAGAAAGAAAATAGCAGCCTCTACGAGATTCCCACCAAAGACGACATATGAAATGGGAACATCCGAATCTGCTCTACGAATGACAAAAGGAGCCATATGGGAGTTGGCGTTGATAAGCCTATCAAAATCCATGCTTGAAAATAAACTCCAAATTGCCTCAGAAAGTGTGAGGTATGGTTCTACATCAATTCAATTAAGCATATGCATTAACCTAGGATAAAATAAGATCATCACATCATGCCTGGTCTGCACATGTGCAACAAGCGCTATATCAGCGCACATCTCCATTACAAAGTTAAGCATGCATACCTAGTAGAGTTAAATATGCATACGCATTAAATACCCAGACTCAAAGAAAATTTTTGCTGGTAACTACAGTCTGAGTAGGCATCGAGACAGTTTGGTGAGATAAAACTTTGAAAACTACAGTTCGAGTAGGTATCAAGACAGTTCGCTGATCAACAGTTGTCAACGACCATCAGGGTAGGCACCGTTGTCAACTACCAACAGGGTAGGCTTCGTTATCAAACTACCAGCAGGGTAGGCACCGTTGTAAACTACCAATGTAAACATCGGGAAGATCCAATGATTTTTGAACATCATCCCCAGCAGAAATGTAGAAAATATTTCAGTTTATCTTCATCAAACAAACATCGACAACACCGATAGAAATCAAACCATTGGAGTCAACACCAGCACACAGACATCAGCAGCACTGATAAAAGTAAACCGTGGAGATCAGCCCCAACACAAGCACCGGTAAGGGTAAGCGATTTATGATGCGATATGCGACTTGCGATGCGATTTGCAATACGATATGCAGCGAAGTGTGAAATACAATTTGCAAAAACATTTTATCATTCATTGCATTTCGATTTACATCATTAAATATATATTTTGTCATATTTCAAGTGTCTAGTAAATCTTTATCATATTCATTATACTACATTACATAAACATGATAAAGAGGGGCTTCTGTAGACACTTAAAATTTCATTTTCTTATTACTAACCATACAGGATGGCAAAATCATCTTTTTCCACTCTAGAGAACAACCCCGGAGGATTACGACATCAAACTAAACCCCGGCGACAACCCCGGGATGTCAAGCTCAACCCCGATGACAATATCGGGATGTCAAACAGCCCTAGTGACAACCCCCGGGATGTCAATCTTAACCCCGGTCACTATACCGGGATGTTAAGTCAGACCCCGGCAACACCGGGATGTCAGTGAAGCCCCGATGACAATACCGGGATGTCAAGCAGCACCGACGACAACCCCGGGATATCAAGCTCAACCCCGGTCACTATACCGGGACTGTCAAGTCAAACCCCATTAACATTGGGATGTCAAGTGAAGTCCCGATAATAATACCGGGATGTCAAGCAGCCCCGGTGACGACCCCGGGATGTCAAGCTCAACCCCGATCACTATACCGGGAAGTTAAGTCAAACTCCGACAACATCGGGATGTCAAGTGAAGCCCCGATTACAATACCGGGATGTCAGTTGCCCCGATGATAACCCCAGGATGTCAAGCTCAACCATGGTCACTATACTAGGATGTCAAGTCAAACCCCGGCAACACCGAGATGTCAAGTGAAGCCCCGGTAACAATACCGGGATGTCAAGCTCAACCTCGATCACTATATCGGGATGTCAAGTCAAACCCCGGCAACACCGGGATGTCAAGTGATGCCCCGATAATAATACCGGGATGTCAAGCAGCCCCGACGACAACCTTGGGAAGTCAAGCTCAACCCGGTCATTATACCGGGATGTCAAGTCAAACCCCGACAACACTGAGATGTCAAGTGAAGCCCCGGTAATAATACCAGGATGTCAAGCAGCCTCGGCGACACCAGGATGTCAAGTCAAGCGTCGGTCACAACCCAGGAGGTGTAGGAGCCCCTACAACAACACTGGGAGATCAATTCAACCTTTGGAGACAACCTTGAAGCATCATATCATCCCCAAAGACAACCCAGGGAAACCAAGTCAGCCTTAGAGATAACCCTGAGGACAAACAGAGTCGGCTGGGAACAAAACCTTGGAGACAACCCCGGGAAAACAGTCGAAGATCGTGCCAGTACCGAAAACAACCACTAGAGGGGAAAAATGGTTATTTTACCAACTTGAAGCCAATCCGGTCAAAATCAAGTTGAATTGATGTAATGACGGTCAGAACAAACCATAATATTGATCCCGAGTGAAAACAGCACAATACAGCTCAACGGACAAACTGCGAAGAAACAAAGATCTAGTTATGAACCCATATTCTTAAACTCAGAAAAGGTTAAGTCCCATGTCATTGTGATGCTCTTAGAAAGGGCTTTTCTGGAAAGGTATAGTACACCTCAAACGGACGCTCTGATCAAAAGTTAGAAAGTTTCGAACATGACATTATGTTGCTTGGAATGAACGTACTTCGAGATAACGAGACCCACCAGGTGGGGCCACCCTAGGGAGCCGCAGGTAGACCCGCGGCTACCGCGGGTAGACCCGCTACCATCGAGTCTTTAAATACAAGACCACCCCTTGCCAAAAAAGGAGAAACAAATTAGAAAAAGCTCTGAAACTTCGCCCATTTCGTTTCCTAGCCCGACTTCTAGTACTCCAAACCTAGATTTTATTACTCTAACATGTAGGTATACTCAAATACTACAATATACCAAAAATTAACCGGTGGAAACGTCCGTTTGAAGCCTACGAAGTGGCAAAAAGCCCGTATATCAGTCCATTGTAAGTATTGTCACGATCAAAACTTGTTTCCTACTTCATTGCATATTTATACACGTGCATGTAAAGTTTCATCTGCTGATTTTGCCCTGAACACAGTTCTGTGGCCATTTTTGCTTATTTTTTAGTACATTTTAGTACATTTATACTTTTTTTGCATTTGCACAGCCAGGATTGACGATCCGTGACTTTTACTCGCTTTTATGTATATATATACATATATGTACTAACTTGCACGGCCTTGATCGCTGATTCGTGGCCTTTTCAATTAATTATGTATATATTTGACTATATATATACTAATTTTCAATTCTGTCAAGCCCGGATGACAAATCCGTGGTAGTTACTACTTTTATATATGTAACTATATATATATATATATATATATATATAATTTTTTCTGACTTCGTTTGGTCTGGATTGCTAATTCGTGGCCTTTATTGCATTAATATATATATACTAACTGTATATATTAACATTTATATTTCAGTTTGGCCTGGATTGAAAATACAGGGCCTTTTTTCCTCTTTTATACATATATATATATATATATTTATTTACATTCTGTCAATCCTTGATCATTTCGTGGGTCTTTACAACTTTGCTATATATATATATATATATATATATATATTTACATTCTGTCAAGACTGGATTATTCTGTGGAAAATTTACATCTTTTATAAATATATATATATATATATATATTTACTTTTCTTGTCAAGCCTGGATTATATATATATCTTTATAAAAGCTGTTAAAGAGCCACGGAATAATCCAGGCTTTAATCACCAACTAGGAGAACGTGCAACAGAAAGGAAATATTCCTCCTATAAATAACACCACCGATCAAACGATGAACGATGGGATGTTTAGAAGCTTTTTTCAGTTCATGCAAAACCAGACGAGGGAGACTCGTGTTCAAAATATAGGTGGGAGTAACAGTAACTCGCGGCTTGTCACTGCCAAGCAGTTCAAAGAGTTGGGACCACTAGAGTTTTTGGGAAAGCCAGATCCAATCAAGGCAGAAACGTGGGTTAAGCAAATCACCAAGATATTTGATGTCTTGGAATGCACGAAGGAGAAAAAGGTTCCATTCGCCACCTTTATGTTCCGTGGAGAGGCAGATTACTGGTGGGAATCTGTGAAGCGTACCCAGCCTGCCGCACTCAAGATGTCTTGGGAAGAGTTCCAGAAACTATTCAATGACAAGTACTTTCCAAAAAGTATTCATCAGATGAAGGAGGTAGAGTTTATCAAACTAGAACAGAACAATATGACTATGTCCCAGTACGAGGCTAAGTTCGCGGAGTTATCCCGGTTCGCATCTCATTTGGTGGATAATGAGGAACGTATGACGCGGATGTTTCTGAGAGGTTTACAACCCAAAATTCATCAATACCTCATTTCTCACAAATTTTCTTTATATTCAGATGTTGTGAACAGGGCTCAATTATTAGAACGAGATAATGAGTCTGCTCAACCAAGAGAGAACAACCAAGGTCGTACCGGTGGCAGCAATCATCGAAACAATGATAACCAATGGGAAGAAAGTATCATGATAGAAGCGGTAACCACTCTGGTGGTAATCGTGGCCATGATAATAAAAGAAGTGAGTCGAGGGGAGATTTCAAAAAGAGAAGGTACAACAATGACAACGTGAAGACGTCGGCACCAGCATCAACAACCTTTTCTAGGGGAGGAGAATGACCATCGGTCGTATGTTATAAATGCGGAGAAGAGGGACACATCAGTCCCAACTGCACACAGCAATCCAAGGTATGTTATAACTGTAGAAAGGAAGGTCACATAGCTCGAGTGTGTCCTGTAGCAAAACCAAGTCTAGCGAGGATGGTGACTTCAAAGGCTGTCCCGGACAAGTCAAAGTTGGTGGTTCCTGGAAGAGCGTTTGTTGTGACTGCCCAAAACGAGGTGATCACGGGTAAGCTAATTGTAAACTCTTGTGAAGTCTATACCTTATTAGATACCGGTGCTACCCATTCGTTTATTTCACCTGCTTGTGGTCAACGTTTGAACTTGACTTCTAAGAAATTAGACTTTGACTTATCTGTTAAAACTCCATTAGGAGAAACCTTCGTTACATCCACAGTTTACAAATCTTGCTTGATTCAAATTGGTACCCTCACCCTACCTGTTGATCTTATAGCTTTGAAAATACTTGCATTTGATGTGATTTTAGGAATTGACTGGTTAACCACTTACTATGCCAAAATTGATTATTTTCGTAAGGTTGTTAGTTATCATATTCCTAACCAACCTGTTGTGCGAATTCAAACAACCAAACCACTAAAATCAATCATTGTCATTTCAAATCATAAAGCTATTCGTTTATTGAAAAACAAATGTCAAGCTTTCTTAGCCCATGTCACTGATTTAAATCAGAATACGTCAGATTTGAATGATATTTCTGTTGTCAATAAGTTTCCTGATGTATTTCCCGAAGAACTTCCCGGTCTACCCGCAGAACGTGAAGTTGAATTCTTTATTGACCTTGAACCTAGTACAAAACCCATTTCTAAAACCCCATATCGAATAGCTCCTATTGAACTTCAAGAGTTAAAGGTCCGACTACCGGAGTTGTTAGACATCGGTTTTATTCGTCCTAGTACATCTTCTTGGGGTGCTCCTGTTTTATTCATAAAGAAGAAAAACTGGAGTATGCGACTTTGTATTGACTATCGAGAGTTGAACCATGTCACCATAAAGAATAGGTATCCGTTACCTCGCATTGATGACCTGTTCGACCAGTTTCAAGGTGCACAATTCTTCTCAAAGATCGATCTTCGTTCTGGATATCATCAATTAAAGATTAAAACTGATGACATTCCAAAGACTGCCTTCAGAACTCGATACGGGAATTATGAATTCTTAGTCATGTCTTTTGGATTGACTAATGCTCCTGCTGCTTTCATGGATATGATGAACCGAATATTCAAGGAATATTTGGATCATTTTGTGGTTGTCTTTATTGATGACATAATCATTTATTCCAAAAGCCGTGAAGATCACGAGCACCACTTGAAGCTGGTACTTTAAAGGCTTTGTGAAAATAAGCTATATGCTAAGTTGAAGAAATGCAAGTTTTGGCTTGAGGAAGTAGCATTCCTTGGACACGTGGTATCGAAACATAGAATATCAGTTAACCCGGCAAAGATTGAAGCAATACACAGTTGGGAGAAACCTAAGTCGGTAACCGAAGTACGTAGCTTTCTGGGCTTAACTGGTTATTATCGGAGATTCGTGAAAGGATTTTCTCGAATCGCTACTCCATTAACTCAGCTGACTCGAAAAGATACAAAATTCTTATGGAATGAGGAATGCGAGAACAGCTTCCAAGAGCTCAAGAGGAGATTCATTTCGGCACCTGTTCTGACAATACCATCTAGTTCGGATAGATTTGTCATCTACAGCGATGCTTCGGGCAAAGGGTTAGGATGTGTTCTCATACAACATGGAAAAGTCATAGCCTATGCCTTGCGATAACTCAAAGAATATGAGAGGAATTATCCTACTCATGATTTAGAGTTAGTAGCTGTCGTTTTCACGTTAAAGATTTGGAGATATTATCTGTATGGGGAGAAAGTGGAGATCTATACGGATCATAAGAGCCTCAAATATTTCTTCACTCAAAAGAAACTCAACATGCTGCAATGACGTTGGCTTGAGTTCTTGAAAGATTACGACCATACTATCCAATACCATCTTGGAAAAGCAAACGTGGTATCTGACGCGTTGAGTATAAGATCATATGCGGGAACGAGTGCGATGGTGTCAACACAAAGGCCCATTTTGTGTGACTTACAAAGGATGGACATAGAGTTCAAGACTTCGGGGACCCACATGATGATGTCAAATATACGCGTAGAACCAGCTTTAATTGATAAAGTTAAAGCTGCTCAAGCTACAGACCCGGAGCTGATGAAGATGCAGAAGAAAGTGCAAGAAGGTGCTATTCCAGAAGCAAGAATCGATGAAGAAGGAATACTTCGAGTCAACTCCATACTTTGTGTTCCTAATGATTCTGATTTGAAGTATAGAATCATGATGGAGGCACACAACACACCGTTTGCAATCCATCCTAGGAGTACCAAAATGTATCGTGATCTTCAACATACATTTTGGTGGAGTAATATGAAGAGAGAGATCAGCAAAATTTATCTCGAGGTGTTTAACGTATCAACGTGTTAAGGCGGAGCATCAAGTGCAAAAGGGTCCATTACAACCACTTGAGATTCTAAATGGAAGTGGGAACATGTAACCATGGATTTCGTTACGAGTCTTCCCAAGGTTTCTCAAGGCATAGATGCGATTTGGGTTATTGTCGATAGATTAACCAAGTCTGCTCATTTCTTGCCTATACGATAGACTTATTCACTGGAACGTCTTGCTCGTATGTACGTAAATGAGATTGTGAGATTGCATGGCATACCAGTATCCATAGTTTCGGATCATGACCCAAGATTCACTTCACGATTTTAGGTCAGTTTGCAGAAAGCTATGGACATCGATTTACGATTCAGTTCTGCATATCATCCTCAAACAGACGGGCAATCGAAAAGGACTATTCAAACTCTTGAAGATCTATTGAGACTCTGTGTTCTAGATTTCAAAGGGAGTTGGGATAAGTACTTACCATTGGTGGAATTCTCCTACAATAATAGTTATCAGGCAAGTATAGGCATGGCTACATTCGAGGCGTTGTATGGATGAAAGTGTCGTTCTCCAGTATGCTGGGACAAGGTGGGTGAAGCAACATTGTTAAGACTGGAGTTAGTACATATAACTACGGAAAAGATCCAAATGATCAGCCAACGTATACAAACGGCACAAGATTGACAAAAGAGTTATGCGGATCTTCATCGAAGGGACGTGGAATTTAATGTTGGGGATCATGTATTATTACGTGTTGCTCTATGGAAAGGAGTTACTAGATTCAGGAAGAGAGCAAAGCTCAAACCACGATTCATTGGTCCATTTAAAATCATTGACCGAGTAGGAAATGTGGCCTATAGACTCGCCTTACCTCCAAGCATGTCTCGTGTTCATAACTTTTTTCACATATCTGTGCTTTGTAAATATGTGAAAGACTCAAACCACATTATTGAGTTAGAACCGGACGAGATAGCCAAAGATTTAACGTACGTGGAGGTACCTATCAAGATCTTGGATAGAAAGGAACATGTCCTACCCTCAAAGGTTATACCACAAGTCAAGGTTTTGTGGAGAAATCATAATATCGAGGAAATGACCTGGGAGTTAGAATCGAAAATGAAAGCGAGGTATCCTCACCTTTTCGAAATACCAGGTACGCACGTCAATTTCGAGGACGAAATTTCATAAGGAGGGGAGGTTGTAAGACCCCAACTTTTATGAATAAAGATTTAATTTTCTTTATATATTCTTTTTAAATAGTAAGGTGTTGATTTAATAAATGTGATAGTTATGGGTAATATGTGCAAATTTTACAAAGTAAGAAAGTGGTTATAAATATTCGTTTGGTCGGGAAATATTCTTTTTGTCGGAGAATATTCGTACGACAGCGCAATCATTGGTGGGCCCCATAACGGAAAACTGTCGGATGAAGAAAACGACAAGAATAAGTTTTCTAAAGATAACGGCGAAACTTTTACTGTTAACTGTTGAAATACCCGGTGATAAAAATACGTTAATACGCGTTATTACACAGTAGCACACAATATTGCACAGTATTTCTGATTATTGATGCTTACGTAAGAAATCACTTAGTAGTTCATTCAATAATTGCTACAGTGATAATTGCACAGTATTTTATAATTTCTGATTCAATAATTGTCGCACATATTATTTAAATGATATTATTGATTAGCATTATCGGCAATGTTTAGAAAGTTCTGTCGAGGAAAGGGGTTAGATTATTTAATTGCTCGCCAATAAGGAGAAATTCTTATCGAAAAGCCCCCCCTTTCCTAGGAACGATCTGGTTGTCAATATTGTGAATCTATAATATTAATTATGAATAATTATGAAAGGATAAAAAAGCGTTGATTAATTGTGTGATGAGTAACATAACCATTAGAAGAAGTTGCCGACACTCGAAGGAAATAATGGTGATATGTGGCGTTTTGTAAGTTTGGCTTGTCCGCGGGACCCATAATTTTATTTCCTCCGTGAATTTAATTTCTCCTGTGGGACCCACAGATCATCCAAAAGCCAGTTGTCTCTTCACATTGCTAAGAGTCACTTTCGCAAATAGTAACTCAAATAGTAACTTGTCTCTTCATTTTTCCAAGAGTTACTTGTCTCTTCATTTTTCCAAAAGTTACTTACCTCTTCGCTTTTTCAAGAGTTATTTGCCCCTTCGCAAATATTAGTTGCCCCTTCGCAAATATTAGTTGCCTCTTCAAGAGTTATCTGCCCCTTTGCAAATAGTAGTTGCCTTTTCAATATTACCAGGAGTCATTTTGACCCTTCGTTAAAGCCAATGGCCACTTTCAGTTCTTCTATAAATAGAAGTTCAATTCTTCATTATTTCTCACCAATTCATAAAGTTATACAGAGAGAAACTATAGAGCGAAAATAAGAGAGAAAGAAGAAGAATATTTTGCTGCTACACTATTGCAGTATCCAAACTTCTACTAAGGTAAGGGATGTTATTCTTTTCATAAGGGATATTACTTTTCTTGTAGATGATGTTATTTTTTCAATATCATTTCACAGAAATATGGGTATGAATTTTATTATAAAATTTTTACCTTTACATGGGGTTACTATTCACGTATACGGCACTATTAACGAATACAGTACTATTCACAGAAAAATTAAATTTTCTTTTTTTTGTCCAAGTTGTCTGTTATGGTTCCTATCTTTGATTGGATCCATGTTTTGAACTTTATTTTTGAATTTTGCTCCACAATTAATTATTATGCAGTAGTCTTGAACTTGGATAAACTAATTTACGAATCCCTAATTTTGTCTTTTATCTCACTAGATTCATTATTTATATTATTTTTCATCATCCTCGGTCCTAAATGGTGATATAACTGAATATCTTTGGCATGTAGTGCAAAGATGAATGATTACTTGATGAATATCTTTGGTCTATAGTGCAAAGATGAATGATTACCTGATGAATATCTTTGGCCCGTAGTGCAAAGATGGACATGTGTTTAGATGAACATGACCACTGGTGATACAAATGAATATCTTTGGCCGTAGTGCAAAGATGAATATTTGATTTGAGATATATATTGATTGATGTTACAGAGATAAAATATTGATGATGGACTTTTAAATCATAGAAGATAGTAGACATCATTTTTTACTTAACTCTTCTAATGAATTGTTATTTTCGCTGCAGTTGCTGATCTAAAACTTGTTGTCCATAATATTTTATCTGATTTGTTGAAGACTAACGATAATTTATTCTTCATTATCTTAGTCATAATATTCTTTATTGGGCTAATTGAGCTCACTCTTTTCTTCTATTGTCCTCTTCAGGAAAATGAGAATGTCGCAGGGACTAGTCGGGGGACAGAGTGATGGTCCGAGTTAGAGTAGTAGTAGTTCTCACTATTTTTGTAAAATAGTGTGATAATAATTGTAATGAGGACTTAGTTTGAGTGTTTATATTTTTTACATGTTTGTATTGACACTCACAGTTGTGTGGTTGTATTTTGCATGACCGTATGATATAAAAGATTGTATTTGGATTCTGTACCATGTATTTGGCGACTCAGAATGGATTTAGTATCGAACTTATTTTGGGGGCATCATGTAATACCCGTGAATTTTCATATATTATTAAATAAATATATTAATGGAAACGAGAATTTATTTGAATATAAATGATTTTGTGTTATGAGATGAATTAATTCAATTATATAAAATTGAATAATTATAATAATTGAGAAATTGGTGGAGTTTGCGATAAACTCGTTGATTGCCTTGTGTGGCACAGTGACGTAATATAAGAATGATTATATTAATTTAAGCGAATAATTAATCTATATTAATTATTAATCGTAGAATATTAATTAATTGTCATCGTAGAATAATTGTTATAAAATATTAATGGTAATTGATTAATAATATGTGATTATTATTATTGCAAGAAACATAATAATAATGAGCAACGTGTTTATAAATATAATAAGATTTATATTAAAGTGATAATTAATCATATAAGGGTTAATTAAATTGTTATGGAGATTAACAATTATATTGATTGAAATATATAAGCTACATGTTTATGCCTATGTGACAATATATATGTAAGTATACATTAAAATAGTACATCATGAATATATGATAAACAATTGTTGATTAGTAGAACTTAATAATAAAGGATACAGTGTGATGTGATTATATCCGAGAAAATTATACCAGTATGATAAAAATATACCTGGATTATATGTGTACAAGTCACACTTACTACATTATGTGAATTATAGTGTGACATTTCAATTAAAGATATATGTATAAAATATATATATATATATATATATATATATATATATATATATGTGTGTGTGTGTGTGTAGATAGCCTAAGTATTTAATATATATGTGTATAATGAATCAAGTGTGGTATGTTGCTAGAAGGCTGAGTTTGTTTTGCTGGGAGAGCCACTATCTCTTTCACGTGATATACTCAAGCTATCCTACTCCCCTATAACCTTAAAACTCAGCAAGCCTTTGTAATACCCGAGACTTTCCATATATTATTAAATAAATATATTAATGGAAATGAGAATTTATTTGAATATAAATGATTTTGTGTTATGAGATGAATTAATTCAATTATATATAATTGAATAATTATAATAATTGAGAAATTGGTGGAGTTTGTGATAAACTCGTTGATTGCCTTGTGTGGCACAGTGACGTAATATAAGAATGATTATATTAATTTAAGCGAACAATTAATCTATATTAATTGTTAATCGAAGAATATTAATTAACTGTTATAAAATACTAATGAGGATTGATTAATAATATGTGATTATTATTGCAAGAAACATAATAATAATGAGCAACGTGTTTATAAATATAATAAGATTTATATCAAAGTGATAGTTAATCATATAAAGGTTAATTAAATTGTTATGGAGGTTAACAATTATATTGATTGATGTAGGATATGTGTATATTATTAATTAATATTCAATTTATAAGATGAGAAATTATATGTGCAAGCATGCAAATTAAATGTATAGTAACTATATGTTATGATATGTGTAGGTGACAAATGATGTGTGGATATACATTAAAATAATGTATCATGGATCTATTATAAATAATTGTTGAGTAATACAATTTAATAATATATGATATAATGTAATGTGGTAGTATCCGATTGTATTATATCGGTAAGATAAAATGTACATAGATTATATGTATTCAAATTACATTTATTACATTATGGGGAGAACATTGTAATTATAACCTAAGAGTACATATAATATAACATAAGTGTAGCATATAGTCCATTTGTAAGAATGCTGAGATTTGCTTGGCTTGTCCCAATATAATAGTCACTCTCCTTTCCCTCATTCACGTGCACAGCCATTATGGCCTAAGCCTATTGCTTCTCCTTAAACTCAGTAAATTTCCATAGCCTTGTAGCAATGATGAGCAAGGGAGTGGTTTTAATGATGGATTCTAACAACTAAATACCTACCATTCTATAACCTTCATGCAATTTGACAATCCGTTAGTTTGATTTGGGAGTTAGAAGCTTGGACTGTGTATTCATTCTTCTATATAAAGGAACTCCCTGCACCTTCATTTCATTGCTGAAATATTTTTAAGAGAAGAGAGTATACTTGTGATTGTCTATTTAGTTCAGAAGGAATTTCTATAGTAGCATCAGCAAGCTTACTCCATAACAGAGGTATAAATCCTCTTCGTGTCTTCATTTTCATTTTCTGTCAAAAGAACTCCATTGTTGTTCTTTGAGTTTTGTTGAAATTCTTGATTATGCCAAATTGGTTCATGATTGGTTTGTAGAACCCTTATATTGTTGTTATATGAACATACACACATGATGGAACCACTGAATAGTCTTTCATTTCCATTGTTCCTCTTCAATTTCTGTAAATACATGAAATTCGTAAATTAGTTAGAGTTCATGAAATTGGGAATTGATAATTGCTATTGACTGTTATATAAGCATATATGTATGTGTTAGTAAGTTAAACAAGTCTAATATCTGGGTATGTTGAAATCGATGAAATGGGAGGTTTTGGGTCGGTTTTCGCTGCAGTCTGAACCGCAGAGAACTGCCTCGACGCCGCAGCGCCGCAGCCCGCGCAGCGCCACACGCGCCGCAGCCCGCGCCGCAGCGCCGCACGCAGCGCCAGTATTAAGCTACTGTTGCCGCGCCGCAGCGCCAGCCTCTGTGTTCAGTTTTCTGCATTCTGCAACAAAACTGTTATGTACCAATTGTTTGATTTTTGTTTAAACAAGCATGGGAGCATGATTAATACATATATATAAACCTAATGAGGCAATGTAAGCATGTTTTAGTATATTAGCATGCATGGTTAACCAAACGACACATAGTTTGGAAACGAATTTAAAGTTTCATAAACGACGTTAACATATATGAAGCATGTATACATTCTGACTTTTCGAGCATGTTTATAGGGCCTTGAAATACATGAAAAGCATGTTAACTTACATATGTAGGTTTCATAAGGAAGCATGAACATGATAGACCTTATTAATGAACTATACTAACAAAGTATAAGCTTTGAACGTGAACGTTGGTATGTTATGACGAGAATTAGAATTTGACATTTATGGACACATGTGATAGTACTCTTAGACTCATTCATGTGTCATGCATGTATATATACCATGATTAGTTGCCGTGATTAAAGTTTAGCATGAACAAAGCATGTTTTCAAGATAATAACAATGCTAGCTACATATATGCAATACGAGTACTCATGAGCATGACTAATACAAGTTATATGAATATCTTATGTGTTTAAAAGCAATCATGTTAGACCATATGAGTTCGTGTCCTTGAATGGCTTTAAGTATTAACTTAAGAACCTATACCATGTACGATTGGATTTGGAAAAGTTATACAAGCATGAAAGTATCCTTTAAATATGAATACATGCTACGCGATATTATATGATGTTACTTGAACCCGATTTTGACGGTTAACTTAAGGAGATGCCGTAACTTGCTAAAATAAAATATATTTAGTATTGATTGTGGTCTTATGTGATATTAATAATATGCAAGCATGTTTGCTAATTGTTGAGATCTTATATAATATGAGAATGCGTTTAAACTCTAAAGAAGGAACGTTAAGGATATAAATTATATTCTATATAACAGTGTAGCTAGGTAAAACTTAGCTTATGTGTTGATCGTATATTCAAAGAGAAAATGTGAAGTTAAATTATATGACTAATGAATATCATATATATACGTAACTGTATTACGATAGGAATTCGAAAGTGTTGATTAATTTTCGTGGATAAACTACGCTAAAGGCAAGTTCTCTTACTTACACTCTTTTAAAGTGCAAGTATCCTAACCGACGCATTTACTTTATGCAAGGAAATCTATGATTGTGAAAGTTTCCTAACTTATACTCTTTTACTGTGCAAGTATCCTATCTTGTGTATTGCGAACTAGTTTCCTATTTAATCGGTTGAATCGAATTAGCATACTTGAACTCTTATTTCATTAAAGCTATTATTCATGTTGAACTTAGTATTGTTCTTGAATATTGTGAAAGTGTCTATGTCATTTGATTCGGCTGGACTTATGTTATTGAAAAGCAACCCAAACTAATTGATTGGTGCGGGATCTTGTATTTGACTGAGAAGAACAACCTTCTTTGAAGGGAATATATAATTGTCGGAGAACCGACGTGCACACTTGAGTATGGTTGATTGTTATGCATAACAAGGGTACTTTAGGCTGATCACCTGTTGTACCTGTTTTTGTTGGATTTTCAGTTTATTACTGTCAATTCTAGTAGAAGTTCATAGTCCGTAGTGACTACTTAGTATTCAATTATTTGAAATCTTGAATTGACTTATTATTGAATCATATTGATATTATCCTGTCCTTAGCGACTGATATTGAGAACTGTTGATATTCTTGTTATTCTTGAACTATCAAATCTTGTTATACCCTTTCGAGAATTGAGAATCTTATTACTCACCCTTATTGTATATTACTTGCTGGGCAATTTGTGCTCATTCTTGCTTTCCCTAAAACATTTCAGTTAAGGCAGAGCATGGTGAACCTTCGGGCGTTGATAAGGGCAAGGGCAAAGCTACCAACTAGCTTATGTCTGTTATGTTTTAAATATATTAATATTGTATGAAGATGATGTAGTAAGACTGGATTTGATTATGTTTAAGCTTAAGTTAGATTATGTAATAAGTCGTTAACTGATATTATTATGTAATCTATTAAGTACTGTAGGTTGCGAGACTTGGGGGAATAATTATAATAAATCATTGTAAATTATTCTAGAATAGATTTTCCGCTGTGATCGTATGATATTTAATTATTATTATTGTGATGTATTACCATGAGCACGTGATGAACCGAATTCGAGAGACCAAGTGGCGGTCCTGGAATTTGGGGGCGTCACAGGTTGGTATCAGAGCCGTAGTTATAAACCTTAGGAACGAGTGTCCTTAGACTATAACTTAGGTGAACTTAGAAGTTAGGAAGGAGATAAAACTCATGTCGAGTTTTCCTTGAGAGACTTAGTCTGTTATGAAATGTAACTTCATTCTATACAATGAACTTATATTTTATTTAACATTCTAATGGAGATGCTATTTCGTGTCTTGTGTTTGTGATTATAGGATGACAGACACAGGTGTACCTAGTAGAGTGGCCGAGGAGGAGCCCAGGGATATACATGTAGTGTACGAGGCACCTCTAGAGGCTACACCAGTGCAGGCTGTTGCACCGATCGAGTCCGACGACGAGGACGAGATTGAGATAGAGACTGATCCAGAGGAGGAGCCGATGGAGGATGAGCCAGTAGAGGACTCTGATGAGGCTACTATAGAGGAGCAGATGCTAGGAGAGTATGAGGAGCGGATCCTAGAGTTAGACTGTAGAGTTCAGGAGCTGGAGGCAGAGGCCCACGAGAGAGAGTCTGAGTTCCAGAAGCTGAGGGACGAGGACCACCAGAGGAAGCTGGCTATGCAAGAGTTAGAGGTGGAGATTGCCTACCGTAGGGAGGCAGGGATCCAGATGGGGACTCTGTTTCACAGGTCAGTGGCTAGGAATGCAGATTTGGCAGAGAAGCTAGAAGAGGTTGAGCAGAGGGAACTGAGTGAGAAGACTGAGAAAGAGGCACTCCGTACTTAGCTAGAGTTGGAGGTGATGGATAGGTTACACTTCGAGGAGAAGTGGGAAGCGTCCAATGAGAGAGCTGACGACCTTGAGGATGAGGTCAGGTGCAAAAAGAGAAAGATGAACAAGATGGGGTATGTGTTCCATTCAGCTTTTGAAAGGGTGATTGATGGTGTGTCCCACTACCCAGCAGAACAGGGACATACTCTACATACCTTGAGCCGAGAGCTGTTTGCGTATATAGCACAGTTGGAGTACAAGAGCGCAGTGGAACGCGGGATGATGGGATGAGATTTCCTTAGTCAGTCTAGTGGTAGTACTAGTTGTGTCTTATGTATTGTATATACTATGTTGTAATCCCGATCTTTTGTGTAAGATGTGGGATGATGATGTAAACCCCGAGTTAGCTTCTGTTAGAGGGGTAGTATGGTAGTAGGTTGGTATATTCCCCGTCTTTTGTGATATTAGGGGATATATGTGATAACATTTATAGCAGTATCCTAGGGAAAATCATGTAATGAAATGAAATGGCATATGAATATAAATGGAGTTGATTTTAGAAACGTGTTATAAATTTATTCTTTTAGTATTAAAAGAAATACTTAAGTGATATACTTGAATAATAATAAAATGAAAAATTGTGATGCAGATAATGCCGCCCAGACGTAGATTGACTGCACCCGAAGAATCCGTTAACAATGAGAGAGAACAAGTAGACCCGATCCAGAAACTGGTAGACTTGTTAGGAGAAGCCTTAAGGGGAAGGAACAATGAACCCGTTCGCCCGAACCCTCAAACTGTGCCAGTAACAACCTTTAAAGACTTTAAGAGTGTAGGACCCCCGGAGTTCGAGGGAACTACCGACCCAATCGTCGCACAAACGTGGATCAAAGAGATCGAAAAAGCTTTCACTATAGCTAGCGTAGGCGAAGATCAGAAGACGGTGTTTGCCACGTACATGATGAGGGGAGAAGCGAACTACTGGTGGGAGGCTAATCAACAAAGAGCTGGAGAAGGGATAATAGCTTGGGATAAGTTTAAGACACTGTTCTTCGAGAATTACTTTCCGAAAGAGTATGAAGAATAGGATGGAGGTGAAATTCCTAGAGTTAAAACAAGGTGAGATGACGGTGGCGCAATACGCGGCTAGGTTTAACGAACTAGCGCGATTTGCGGAGCACCAAGTTGGTGATGAAGAAGGAAGGCTAGACGCTTTGAACAAGGGTTGAAGCCATGGCTGTTCAATAAGGTATCAGTTCTTCAAATTGATTCCTTTGCAACATTACTGGAGAAGGCAATCATTGCGGAAGGCGGCAGTGAGGCCTTAAGTCTGTATAACAAAGAAAAGAAAGGAAAGAATACTGGAGGAGAGAATCGTACGGGAGGAAGCAGTAGCGGAGGAAGCAACTTGGGAAAGAGAAAGTGGGAGAACAACAACAACAACAAAAACAACAATAATAATCAATTAGGGAATTTTCGTGGAGGTTTCAAGAAGAGGGCTGAAGGATGCCCGAAGTGTGGGAAGAATCACCAGGGCGAGTGCTGGAAGGGACGTGGCACTTGCTATAACTGCGGACAGGAAGGGCACATCTCGCCCAACTGTTTGAAACCGAAAAAGATACAAGGATGCTTTGCTTGTGGCTCGACGGAGCACCGAATTAAGGACTGCCCAAAGAAGGGAAGTGGTGGGGGTAGTAATCAGCAAGGAGGCAACAAGCTGATGATCGGTGGACCGGCACAATCCAACCGCCCAACCGCCAGAACCTTTAACATGACCGTCCAAGACGCAGTGACTGCGAAGGATGTGGTGTCAGGTATAATACCAATCAATGATATAAATGCTTATGTATTATTTGATTCGGGTGCCACCTGTTCTTTTGTATCTGAAGAATTTGCTAGTAGACTTAGTACACCTCGAGAACTATTAGAAAATCCTTTGATCATAGAAGTTGCTAATAAGGAAGTGATCCCTGTAGAATACGTTTATCGAAATTGTCGCGCAAATATTAGTAAACATGAACTGAGCGTAGACTTGATTCCTATTATACTGGGAGAATTTGACGTAATACTGGGAATGGATTGGTTGTATAACCATGCTGCGATAATTGACTGTCAGAACAAATGTGTGAACCTTCAGACTCCGAGTAAGTCTAAGGTAGTGTTTTATGGTAGCTCATCGCTTAAGCAATCGTGTTGCGTTACGATGATGCAGGCCAAGAAATTGTTAAGGAAAGGATGTGGAGGATATTTAGCTTACATCGTTGATACTCGGAAGAAGGGAGTAGAAATTAAGGATATATCCGTAGTTAATGAATTTCAAGACGTGTTTCCGGACGATCTGTCTGGTCTTCCTCCAGACAGAGAAATCGAATTCGTAATAGACTTAGCACCGGGAACGGCACCGATTTCGAAAGCTCCATATCGTATGGCGCCAGTAGAAATGAAGGAATTGATGATACAATTGCAAGAATTGTTGGATAAGGGTTACATTCGACCGAGTGTTTCTCCTTGGGGAGCACCAGTACTATTCGTTAAGAAGAAGGACGGATCGATGAGGCTCTGTATCGATTATCGAGAATTGAACAGAGTAACGATCAAGAACCGGTATCCGCTACCGAGGATAGACGACTTATTTGATCAACTGAAGGGAGCAAAGTGTTTCTCAAAGATCGACCTACGAACAGGATATCATCAATTGAAGGTACGGGATGAGGACATACCAAAGACTGCGTTTCGAACCCGTTATGGACACTACGAGTTTTTGGTAATGTCATTCGGATTGACTAATGCTCCGGCAGCATTTATGGACTTGATGAACCGAGTTTTCAAGCCATACTTGGATAAATTTGTAGTGGTTTTTATCGACGACATTTTGATCTACTCAAAGACAGAGGAAGAACACGCCGAACATCTGAAGATTGTTTTGGAGGCACTAAGGAAGGAGAAGATGTATGCAAAATTTTCTAAGTACGAATTTTGGATAGAGAAGGTTCAATTCTTAGGCCACGTGGTGGATAAGAATGGAATCTCAGTAGACCCTGCAAAGGTCGAAGCAGTAAGTAATTGGGAACAACCGAGAACACCGACGGAGGTGAGAAGCTTTCTAGGGTTAGATGGGTACTATCGAAGATTCATCCAAGATTTTTCTAAGATAGCAACCCCGTTGACCAATTTGACTAGAAAGACGGTGAAATTTGTATGGACCGACAAATGCGAAGAGAGTTTTCAAGAACTGAAAAGGAGATTGAGCGAAGCACCTGTGTTATCATTACCAGATGATGCGGGAAATTTTGTGGTGTATAGTGATGCATCGCACAAGGGGCTTGGCTGTGTGCTCATGCAACATGGCAAGGTTATTGCATATGCGTCACGACAATTGAAGGATTACGAAAAGCGATACCCTACTCATGACTTAGAGTTAGCAGCAGTAGTTTTTGCGTTAAAGATATGGAGACATTATCTATACGGAGAAAAATGTGAGATATACACGGACCACAAAAGTCTGAAATATATCTTCACACAGAAGGAGTTAAACATGCGGCAGAGAAGGTGGCTAGAATTAATCAAAGACTATGACTGCGATATTCTTTATCACCCGGGAAAGGCAAATGTGGTTGCCGACGCTCTGAGCAGGAAAGGAAGGGAGAAGTTGTTTAATTTAACAACTCAGGAAGAGTTGATAAGAGAGATGGAGAAATTGGAGATAGAAGTAAAAGGACCAGAAAAGTCTGGTGAGAAGTTAATTGTAATGGAAGCTTGTCCGACGTTGTTGAATAGAGTAAAGGAAGCTCAGGAAAAGGATGAAGAGTGTGAGAAAATCCGAAAGAGGATCATAGAAAGTGAGGAAGAAAAATTTCGAATGGATAAAGACGGTATTTTGAGATTTGAAGGGAGAGTGTGGGTACCAGCGGTAACCGAGTTGAGGGAAGAGATTTTGCACGAGGCACACAATACGACATATTCCGTTCATCAGGGAGGCACAAAGATGTACCGAGATCTAAGACAACATTTTTGGTGGCCTAATTTGAAACGGGAAGTCGCAGAGTGCGTCAGTAAATGCTTGACTTGCCAACGCGTTAAAGCAGAGCATCAGCGGCCAAGTGGTTTACTACAACCGTTAGAAATACCAGAGTGGAAATGGGAGCATATTACCATGGACTTCGTGGTAGGACTTCCAGTTACACAGAAAGGTTATGATGCTATTTGGGTTATCGTGGATCGACTAACGAAGACCGCACACTTTCTACCAATCAAGATCCGCTACAGTTTGAACCAATTAGCAAGTCCTATATGTAAAAGAAATTATTTCACGACATGGAGTGCCGGTGTCAATTGTCTCTGATCGAGATCCGCGCTTCACGTCCAATTTTTGGAAGAGTTTGCAGGAAAGAATGGGAACGCAGTTGAGGTTGAGTACAGCTTATCATCCTCAAACAGACGGACAAAGTGAGCGAACAATACAAACGCTAGAAGACATGCTTAGGACTTGCGTGATGGATTTTAAGGGAAATTGGGACGACCACCTACCCTTAGTAGAATTCGCATATAATAATAGCTACCATGCGAGTATTGGCATGCCACCGTACGAAGCTCTTTACGGGAGAAAGTGCAGAACGTCGTTATGTTAGGACGAAGTCGGAGAACGACGAATACTCGGACCAGAGTTAGTTCAACAAACCGCAGACGTGGTAACTGTTGGGTTTGTACGAAATCGTGACGCAATCAAATTGCAAAATTAGCGGAAGCATGGTATATCAGAGTTTAAAAATTTCTACAAACCATTACCCGGATCATCCTTTATGCAAATTATTAATTTAAAATGATAAATAAGAAGTTATGGAATCATACCCTTGTAGAACGAAGCTTCCACAGGTACTAGTTCAACTCCTTGTTCTTCGTGATCTCCTTAAATTTCCGGGTTAGATTCTTTCTTTTGATCAACGTTAGCCACCCAAGTGTTTGGCCTCTAGAGGTGATCCACCAAGGAAGAGAAATTATCAAGAAGGAGGGTGTTTGGCTTAGTGTTCTATCCTCTATAGAAAAGGAGTACTCTCCAACAATTGGAATTGCATCATCTAATATCTATTATAAGACTTCTCTTATATAGACATTGGTCAACCCTTCTAATCCTATTAGACATGGGATTTCTTTTAATTAATTAAACTCCTTTAATTAATTTAGGCTTCCCACCACATGCGAATAATTAATTAAATTCATTTAATTAATTTGTCTCCTAATCTTATTAGGAATAAATGAGAGTACTAAATATTAAATTAATTACTAAACTCCTTTAGAAATTAAAATAATAATAATTGTAATAATATTAATAAGACTCCTCTTATTAATTTATATTTAATATTTCCAAAATATTAAATAATAAACATTAAGCTATTTAATTTATTCTATCACCATAGATTAAATTAATTATACTTAATGCATTATTACGATTATGCCATTACCTTCTTAAATAATTATTCTTCCTTTTATGGTGTGACCCTTTAGGTTCTCCATATTAAACCGGTTGTGAATAAATCAATTAAAACAATTTTAATCTTATTTAAATAAATAAATTAAACTAATAATCTATTTAAATAAATAATGTTTATTCTACAATAGGGATAAGCCTCCCTAGCGATCAACGACTTTCCAAATAATATAGATTTCAACATTAATCATAAAAGAACCTGTGAGTTAATAGTTACCATACAATTCAATCCTTCCACCATACAATGTCCCAATTAAATATAAGACATGGATTTACTGTCAAGTCTTATTTTATTTAATTATATGTATTTCGATTAGAAAATGCACAACTCCAAATAATGCAAATTAAAAACTCCTTTCTAATTTCATTTTACCTTGGCCAAGGATTCCTGGGTTGTCATTTAACGAATCACATAGGACATATCTCCTCTTTTACTAGAGGTGGTAGATTCTTTATTGATCATTCATTATCTCCATATGTAACTCATTATACCCAAGCATACCCTATATATGCCTTAAAAGGTCTTAAGGAATAAGTCAAAGTATAATTTGTTACATACAAGATACTATGATGATCTCAAGTCCAAGGATCACTTGTACTACTATCACATTAGGAATTCCTATTGACATGCGAGTAAAACTCCATTAGGTATTCCATAGCGAATCACGTTCAGTGAACTTATTCTCCAATAAGCACCTACATACTTGCTTTAGTGTCTCCACACAAATGATCATGAGATCAATCATCCTCATCCAATGAGCAAGCAACATATGTACCAATCTATCCGGATTTACTAATCCCCTTTTTAGTAATCCCACGATTGGGAACTATTTAAGTTTTAAAACTTTCTAAGAATTTAGATCTCATTAGCATGATCATCATCATGATTCTAAAAGCATTGCTTAAAACTATGGGTTATTTACATATTATAAAAACAGCAACATGTAGATAATTAAATGCCTTTAATAAATGAATATTTCATTAATAAATAAATAAGATTGTTTACAAAGTACGTGCTTTATCATCATACATGATTGGCTTGTATGCACACTACTATCAGTAACAGTGATAAGAGCCAGACTTGTAGCAGCTCAAGATCGCCAGAAGAAATACGCAGATTTGCATCGGCAGGATCGAGACTTCAAAGTCGGCAGTTTCGTATTCTTGAAGGTATCTCCATGGAAGGGAAAAATCCGTTTCGGCAAGAAAGGAAAATTGAGTCCAAGATTCATAGGACCGTTCGAGATACTGAAGCGAGTGGGCGAAGTGGCATACAAAGTTGCGTTACCACCCGAGTTGGAGCATATCCACAACGTGTTCCACATTTCCGTGTTGCGACCGTACAAGGCCGACTACAAGCACGTGATTTCTTACGAGCCCATTCAAGTGGAGAAGAACTTGGCGTATGAAGAAATTCCTGTCCAAATATTAGATAGGAAAGAACAAACTTTGAGAAATAAAGTTATTTCATCTGTAAAAGTACTTTGGCGTAACCACGATGTCGAGGAGGCAACGTGGGAGTTAGAAGATAGGATGATGAGGGACTATCCCCATCTATTTGTGTAACCTTGTAGCAATTCCGGGACGGAATTTTTATAAGGGGGGGAGGATGTAATACCCGAGAATTTCCATATATTATTAAATAAATATATTAATGGAAATGAGAATTTATTTGAATATAAATGATTTTGTGTTATGAGATGAATTAATTCAATTATATATAATTGAATAATTATAATAATTGAGAAATTGGTGGAGTTTGTGATAAACTCGTTGATTGCCTTGTGTGGCACAGTGACGTAATATAAGAATGATTATATTAATTTAAGCGAACAATTAATCTATATTAATTGTTAATCGAAGAATATTAATTAACTGTTATAAAATACTAATGAGGATTGATTAATAATATGTGATTATTATTGCAAGAAACATAATAATAATGAGCAACGTGTTTATAAATATAATAAGATTTATATCAAAGTGATAGTTAATCATATAAAGGTTAATTAAATTGTTATGGAGGTTAACAATTATATTGATTGATGTAGGATATGTGTATATTATTAATTAATATTCAATTTATAAGATGAGAAATTATATGTGCAAGCATGCGAATTAAATGTATAGTAACTATATGTTATGATATGTGTAGGTGACAAATGATGTGTGGATATACATTAAAATAATGTATCATGGATCTATTATAAATAATTGTTGAGTAATACAATTTAATAATATATGATATAATGTAATGTGGTAGTATCCGATTGTATTATATCGATAAGATAAAATGTACATAGATTATATGTATTCAAATTGCATTTATTACATTATGGGGAGAACATTGTAATTATAACCTAAGAGTACATATAATATAACATAAGTGTAGCATATAGTCCATTTGTAAGAATGCTGAGATTTGCTTGGCTTGTCCCAATATAATAGTCACTCTCCTTTCCCTCATTCACGTGCACAGCCATTATGGCCTAAGCCTATTGCTTCTCCTTAAACTCAGTAAATTTCCATAGCCTTGTAGCAATGATGAGCAAGGGAGTGGTTTTAATGATGGATTCTAACAACTAAATACCTACCATTCTATAACCTTCATGCAATTTGACAATCCGTTAGTTTGATTTGGGAGTTAGAAGCTTGGACTGTGTATTCATTCTTCTATATAAAGGAACTCCCTGCACCTTCATTTCATTGCTGAAATATTTTTAAGAGAAGAGAGTATACTGTGATTGTCTATTTAGTTCAGAAGGAATTTCTATAGTAGCATCAGCAAGCTTACTCCATAACAGAGGTATAAATCCTCTTCGTGTCTTCATTTTCATTTTCTGTCAAAAGAACTCCATTGTTGTTCTTTGAGTTTTGTTGAAATTCTTGATTATGCCAAATTGGTTCATGATTGGTTTGTAGAACCCTTATATTGTTGTTATATGAACATACACACATGATGGAACCACTGAATAGTCTTTCATTTCCATTGTTCCTCTTCAATTTCTGTAAATACATGAAATTCGTAAATTAGTTAGAGTTCATGAAATTGGGAATTGATAATTGCTATTGACTGTTATATAAGCATATATGTATGTGTTAGTAAGTTAAACAAGTCTAATATCTGGGTATGTTGAAATCGATGAAATGGGAGGTTTTGGGTCGGTTTTCGCTGCAGTCTGAACCGCAGAAAACTGCCTCGACGCCGCAGCGCCGCAGCCCGCCGCAGCGCCACACGCGCCGCAGCCCGCGCCGCAGCGCCGCACGCAGCGCCAGTATTAAGCTACTGTTGCCGCGCCGCAGCGCCAGCCTCTGTGTTCAGTTTTCTGCATTCTGCAACAAAACTGTTATGTACCAATTGTTTGATTTTTGTTTAAACAAGCATGGGAGCATGATTAATACATATATATAAACCTAATGAGGCAATGTAAGCATGTTTTAGTATATTAGCATGCATGGTTAACCAAACGACACATAGTTTGGAAACGAATTTAAAGTTTCATAAACGACGTTAACATATATGAAGCATGTATACATTCTGACTTTTCGAGCATGTTTATAGGGCCTTGAAATACATGAAAAGCATGTTAACTTACATATGTAGGTTTCATAAGGAAGCATGAACATGATAGACCTTATTAATGAACTATACTAACAAAGTATAAGCTTTGAACGTGAACGTTGGTATGTTATGACGAGAATTAGAATTTGACATTTATGGACACATGTGATAGTACTCTTAGACTCATTCATGTGTCATGCATGTATATATACCATGATTAGTTGTCGTGATTAAAGTTTAGCATGAACAAAGCATGTTTTCAAGATAATAACAATGCTAGCTACATATATGCAATACGAGTACTCATGAGCATGACTAATACAAGTTATATGAATATCTTATGTGTTTAAAAGCAATCATGTTAGACCATATGAGTTCGTGTCCTTGAATGGCTTTAAGTATTAACTTAAGAACCTATACCATGTACGATTGGATTTGGAAAAGTTATACAAGCATGAAAGTATCCTTTAAATATGAATACATGCTACGCGATATTATATGATGTTACTTGAACCCGATTTTGACGGTTAACTTAAGGAGATGCCGTAACTTGCTAAAATAAAATATATTTAGTATTGATTGTGGTCTTATGTGATATTAATAATATGCAAGCATGTTTGCTAATTGTTGAGATCTTATATAATATGAGAATGCGTTTAAACTCTAAAGAAGGAACGTTAAGGATATAAATTATATTCTATATAACTGTGTAGCTAGGTAAAACTTAGCTTATGTGTTGATCGTATATTCAAAGAGAAAATGTGAAGTTAAATTATATGACTAATGAATATCATATATATACGTAACTGTATTACGATAGGAATTCGAAAGTGTTGATTGATTTTCGTGGATAAACTACGCTAAAGGCAAGTTCTCTTACTTACACTCTTTTAAAGTGCAAGTATCCTAACCGACGCATTTACTTTATGCAAGGAAATCTATGATTATGAAAGTTTCCTAACTTATACTCTTTTACTGTGCAAGTATCCTATCTTGTGTATTGCGAACTAGTTTCCTATTTAATCGGTTGAATCGAATTAGCATACTTGAACTCTTATTTCATTAAAGCTATTATTCATGTTGAACTTAGTATTGTTCTTGAATATTGTGAAAGTGTCTATGTCATTTGATTCGGCTGGACTTATGTTATTGAAAAGCAACCCAAACTAATTCATTGGTGCGGGATCTTGTATTTGACTGAGAAGAACAACCTTCTTTGAAGGGAATATATAATTGTCGGAGAACCGACGTGCACACTTGAGTATGGTTGATTGTTATGCATAACAAGGGTACTTTAGGCTGATCACCTGTTGTACCTGTTTTTGTTGGATTTTCAGTTTATTACTGTCAATTCTAGTAGAAGTTCATAGTCCGTAGTGACTACTTAGTATTCAATTATTTGAAATCTTGAATTGACTTATTATTGAATCATATTGATATTATCCTGTCCTTAGCGACTGATATTGAGAACTGTTGATATTCTTGTTATTCTTGAACTATCAAATCTTGTTATACCCTTTCGAGAATTGAGAATCTTATTACTCACCCTTATTGTATATTACTTGCTGGGCAATTTGTGCTCATTCTTGCTTTCCCTAAAATATTTCAGTTAAGGCAGAGCATGGTGAACCTTCGGGCGTTGATAAGGGCAAGGGCAAAGCTACCAACTAGCTTATGTCTGTTATGTTTTAAATATATTAATATTGTATGAAGATGATGTAGTAAGACTGGATTTGATTATGTTTAAGCTTAAGTTAGATTATGTAATAAGTCGTTAACTGATATTATTATGTAATCTATTAAGTACTGTAGGTTGCGAGACTTGGGGGAATAATTATAATAAATCATTGTAAATTATTCTAGAATAGATTTTCCGCTGTGATCGTATGATATTTAATTATTATTATTGTGATGTATTACCATGAGCACGTGATGAACCGAATTCGAGAGACCAAGTGGCGGTCCTGGAATTTGGGGGCGTCACAGCCTTCATAGCAATCATACAATGGGGTGTGGGCATGATGATGGCTTTCAACAACTATCTACCAACTTCTTCTTATCTAGCATGCAAATCAAACATACGTTAGTTTATTTTGAGAGTCAGAAGCATGGACTGTGTTTTGATTTTTACTATAAATGAAGCATCTCTCCTTCACATTTCATCTTGCTGAGAGTTTTCTTGAGTTTGATAAATTGAGAGCATATATAATATCAGTCTAGATTTGTAAGAATTGAATAGCTGCAAGCTCAATCATTTACAGAGGTATAATCCCTCTTCCTTTGTTCTTCATTTTCGTTTTCTGTTTCTGAAGTTTTCTTCAAATTCTTGATTATGCCAAATTGGTTCATAATTGGTTTATAGGACCCTTATATTGTTGTTATATGAACATATATACCTGATAGAACCACTATATAGCTTTCTTGACTTTCATTTCCATTGTTGCTCTGCAATTTTTGTAAAGCATCAAATTCGTGTAAAATTAGTTAAGGTTCATGAATTTGAGAATTGATAAATGCGATTGACTGTTATATAAGCATATATATGTGTTAGTAAGTTAAAAAGGTTAGTGTAATGGCATATGAGTATGTTGAAATCGATGAAATGGGAGGTTTTGGGTCGGTTTCGGCTGCAGTGTGAACTACAGAAACTGTCCCCACGCCGCAGCGCCATTGTCCTCATCGCAGCGCCTCCCACACCGCAGTGCCAATCCCAAGGCATTATGCCGGCACCGCAGCGCCAGATTGTGGCTGCTGTTGCCGCGCCGCAGCGCCGGCCTCTTTGTGTAGTTTTCTTCATTCTGCAACAAAACTGTTATGTACTAATTATTTGATTTTTGTTTAAACAAGCATGGAAGCATGATTAATACATATATATAAACCTAATGAGGCAATGTAAGCATGTTTTAGTATATTAGCCTGCATGGTTAACCAAACGACATATAGTTTGGAAACGAACTTAAAGTTTCATAAACGAACGTTAACATATATGAAGCATGTTAATATTCTGATTTTTCAAGGCATGTCGGTATGAGGTAGAGATGCATGAAAGACATATTAACTCATGTATATATGGTTCATAGTATGACAAGAGCATGTTAGACCTCACTATTGAACATATCTAACAAAAATACAAGTTTTGAAGGTTGATATTGACATGTAAAGACCATGTATACATTCTGACTTTTCGAGCATGTTTATAGGGCCTTGAAATGCATGAAAAGCATGTTAACTTATATATATAGGTTTCATAAGGAAGCATGGACATGATAGACCTTATTAATGAACTAAACTAACAAAGTATAAGCTTTGAACGTAAACTTTGGTATGTTATGACGAGAGTTAGAATCTTATAATTTGGACACATGTGATAGTACTTTTAGACTCATTCATGTGTCATGCATGTATATATACCATGATTAGTTGCCGTGATTAAAGTTTAGCATAAACGAAGCATGTTTTCAAGATAATAACAATGCTAGCTACATATATGCGATACGAGTACTCATGAGCATGCCTAATACAAGTTATATGAATATCTTATGTGTTTAAAAAGCGAGCATGTTAGACCATATGAGTTCGTGTCCTTGAATGGCTTTAAGTATTAACTTAAGAACCTATACCATGTACGATTGGATTTGGAAAAGTTATACAAGCATGAAAGTATCCTTTAAATATGAATACATGCTACGTGATATTATAGGATGTTACTTGAACCCGATTTTGACGGTTAACTTAAGGGGATGCCGTAACTTGCTAAAATGAAATATATTTAGTATTGATTGCGATCTTATAAGATATGAGAATGTGTTTAAACTCTAAAGGAGGAACGTTAAGGATAGAAATTATATTCTATATAACTGTGTAGCTAGGTAAAATCTAGCTTATGTGTTGATCGTATATTCGAAGATAAAATGTGAAGTTTAATTATATGACTGATGAATATCATATATATACGTAACTGTATTACGGTAGGAATTCGAAAGTGTTGATTTGCTTTTCGTGGATAAACTACGCTAAAGGCAAGTTCTCTTACTTACACTCTTTTAAAGTGCAAGTATCCTAACCGATGCATTTACTTTATGCAAGGAAATCTATGATTGTGCAAGTTTCCTAACTTACACTCTTTTACTGTGCAAGTATTCTATCCTTGTATATTGCGAACTAGTTTCCTACTTAATCGGTTGAATTGAATTAGCATACTTGAACTCTTATTTCATTAAAGCTATTATTCATGTTGAACTTAGTATTGTTCTTGAATATTGTGAAAGTGTCTATGCCATTTGATTCGGCTAGAATTATATTATTGGAAAGCAACCCAAACTAATTGATTGGTGCGGGATCTTGTATTTGACTGAGAAGAACAACCTTCTTTGAAGGGAATATATAATTGTCGGAGGACCGACATGCACACTTGAGTATGATTGATTGTTATGCATAACGATGGTGCTTTAGGCTGATCACCTGTTGTACCTATTTTTGTTGGATTTTCAGTTTATTACTGTTAATTCTAGTAGAAGTTCATAGTCCTTAGCGACTGCTCAGTATTCAGTTATCTTGAAATCTTGAATTGATTTGTTATTGAATCACATTGATATTATTCTGTCCTTAGCGACTGTTATTGAAAACTGTTGATATTCTTGTTATCCTTGAATTATCAAACCTTGCTATACCCTTTTTAAGAATTGAGAATTATATTACAAACCCTTAATGTATATTACTTGCTGGGCAATTTGTGCTCATTCTTGCTTTCCTTAAAACATTTCAGTTAAGACAGAGCATGGTGAACCTTCGGGCGTTGATAAGGGCAAGGGCAAGGCTACCAAGTAGCTTGTCTCTTTTATGTTTTTAAATATTTTAATGTTGTATTAAGATGATGTAGTAAGACTGGATTTAATTATGTTTAAGCTTAAGTTAGATTATGTAATAAGTCGTTAATTGATATTATTATGTAATCTATTAAGTACTGTAGGTTACGAGACTTGGGAGAATAATTATGATAAATCATTGTAAATTATTCTAGAATAGATTTTCCGCTGTGATTGTGTGATATTTAGTTATTATTATTGTGATGTATTACCATGAGAACGTGATGAACCGAATTCGAGAGACCACGTGACGGTCCTGAAATTTGGGGGCGTCACACATCACATATATATAATAGTTAATATCCCTCTGTTCCTAAAAGATTGTCGTTTTAGAAGAAAAAATGTGTTTCTAAACGATTGTCATTTACAACTTTCTAGGAAAATATACTATTTACTTTCCTATATCACCCTTACCTTCTCTCATTGTCCCAAGAAATTCTCTCCCTTGTATTAATAGTTTTCAACTTCCCATAAAGGGGTAGTGATGGAATTTACATAAATTTTAATTATTAAATGATAGTATTCAATGACTTTCTTAATCCATGTGCAAAAATCTTAAATGACAATCTTTTAAGAACAGAAGGAGTAACATGTTATCACCATCCTGATGGTATTATATATATATATATATATATATATATATATATATGGTTACTATATATATACGGTAATATATATATATATAATATATATATATATATATGTATATATAATATTCTTAATAATTTTATAATTAAAATAAAGAGTTTATTTTAATTTTGAAATTAGATTTCATGCAATTTAAAATTGCCTATTAAATGATACTCATATATATATGGAATGTTTTAATTCAGGAGATGAATATTTATTTATTGATATATATGGTGATATGTATGATTATAAATGGGGATTGACTATGGATTATTTGACCAATGTGATTGAATTTTATTTTAGTTGAATGCTTGAATGAATGAGTTTTATTAAATGGGGTCTGCGTACCTCGTCTTCTCTAGTTTTTTCTTGCTATAAAATTCTATCTCCCTCCTATGTACTTCTCCTTGACTGCTGATCAAGGTTTTTATTTAAATTAAATAGTTTAATGTAATAGAAATAGTTAGAATTATCTTGAAGAAATTGGAGACCAAGGAGCGCGTGAAGACCCGTTTGTATGGAGCCCGGGTTTAAATGTAATAGTTACGTTTAAATTTAAATTCTTGCACTCCTAGGTTTAACCTTTTGGTTCACTTGGTGGCTCTAGTGAACCAAACTAGAATAAAAGTCCATAATCAATCCGGGTAAAATATAGTATTCTATATGTGCATGCTTAGTATTATATATATTATATTTTATACAAACATGCTTCGCATGTTTAATAAAATTACGCGTATTATATATATATATGTGCATGTGCGCTAAATAAGATGAGACAAATAATAACAAACCCATCAAAGAAATAATATTAAGTCCGAAGCGTTCAATGATATTTGGAATATCGAACGTCGTCTTCTAGCATGATAAATTAATAGAGTATTAAATATTTAATATGAGCTTGTTGTGCTATCCATAAGGCGAGTATTGCGTATTTAAGATATTAATTAATCACATTTGATGCTTATCAAGAAAATTGAACAATATAGTCTTGTTGTGCTATCCACAAGGACGAATATTTTTCTTTTTTGAATTTATGAAAGTGCTAGGATGGACTTAACTTAAATCATTTTAGTTCGGATGTGCACACACTTGACCATTATGATTTAAGAGGCAAAATAAAATGAGTTACATGTTGATGTAATTGACAAGAGTTGTCTACCTATTTATTTATATATCGTTTGTTGTGTTATCCACAAGGCTGTATACATTTGAAATGGAATCCTTAATCTCACTAACAAATATTTAATTAGATGTTACCGAACTATATAACTGAGGGTAATATAGTTTGATGAAAATAGTGGAAGATACCAATTTAAAATAAAGACCTAAATTTATTTTAGTATGCAAAATTAATTAAATGGATGTTTGCTAAAATATTGTCTTTTCACATATAGAAATTTAAAAAATGTCAAAATCACTAATTTCACTGCGTAGCATACTTGATGCTAATAAACTAACCGGAACAAATTATACGGACTGGTTAAGGAATCTGAGAATAGTTCTCACTGCTGAAAAGATTTCTTATGTCCTAAATTCACCTATCTCTGGAACTGTTCCAGAATCAGCATCTGAGGAAGAAATTGCCACCATTATAAAGTGGCAAAATGACGCATCTGTGGCTCAATGCATCATTCTCGCATCCATGAATAACGAGCTTCAGCGTCAGCATAAAAATATGGATGCTCCTACTATGTTGCTTCACCTCAAAGAGTTGTATGGTGAACAAACTAGGACTGCTAGATATGAGATATCTGTTGGGTTTGTACGAAATTATGGCGTAATCAAATTGAAAAATTAGAGGAAGCATGATATATCAGAGTTTAAAAATTTCTACAAAACCATTGTCAGGATCATCCTTTATGCAAATTATTAATTTAAAAGATAAATAAAAAGTTATAGAATCATACCCTTGTAGAATTAAGCTTCCATAGGTACGAGTTCAACTCATTGTTCTTCGTGATCTCCTTGAATTTTCGGGTTAGATTCCTTCCTTTGATCAACGTTAGCCACCCAAGTGTTTGGCCTCTAGAGGTGATCCACCAAGGAAGAGGAATTATCAAGAATGAGGGTGGTTGGCTAAACCCTAGATTTCTATTCACTATAGAAAAAGAGTACTCTCCAACAATTGGAATTGCATCAATTGATATCTAACATAAGACTCCTCTTATATAGATATTGGTCAACCATTCTAATCCTATTGAAATAGGTTTTTATTTAATTAATTAAATTCTTTTAATTAATTAGGCTTTCCAACATATTGGGACTAATTAATTAAACTCCTTTCATTAATTTGCCTCCTAATATTATTAGGAATAAATGAGAGTACTAATATTAAATTAATTTCTAAACTCCTTTAGAAATTAAAATAATAATAATTGTAACATTATTAATAAGACTCCTCTTATTAATTTATATTTAATATTTCTAAAATATTGAATAATAAATATTAAGCTATTTAATTTATTCTATCACCATAGATTAAATTAATTACACTTAATGCATTATTACGATTATGTCATTACCTTCTTAAATAAATATTCTTCCTTTTATGGTGTGACCCTTTAGGTTCTCCATATTAAACTGGTTGTGAATAAATCAATTAGAACAATTCTAATTTTATTTAAATAAATAAATTAAACTAATAATTTATTTAAATAAATAATATTTATTCTACAATAGGGATAAGTCTCCCTAGCGATCAACAACTTTCCAGATAATATAGAATTCAACATCAATCATAAAAGAGCATGTGAGTAAATAGTTACCGTACAATTCAATCCTTCCACCATATAATGTCCCAATTAAATATAAGATATGGAATTACTGTCAAGTCTTATTTTATTTAATTATATATATTTCGATTAGAAAATGCACAACTCCTAAATAATGCAAATTAGAAACTCCTTTCTAATTTCATTCTACCTTGGCCATTGACTACTGGGTTGTCATTTAACAAATCACATAGGACATATCTCTTCTTTTACTAGAAGTGGTAGATTCTTTATTGATCATTCATTATCTCCATATGTAACTCATTATATCCAAGCATACCCTTTGATATACCCTAAGGGTCTGAAGGAATAAGTCAAAATATAATTCATTACACATAAGATACTATGATGATCTCAAGTCCAAGGATCACTTGTAATACTATCACATTAGGAATTCCTATTAACAGGCAAGTAAAACTCCATTAGGTATTTTATAGCGAGTCACGTTCAGTGAACTTATTATCCAATAAGTACCTATATACTTGTTTTAGTGTCTTGATGAGTGTGTTTCATACATGCAAATCAGTATTCGTTATAGCTTGGTTTTTGTTATTTTCAAGTAATTTTCCATCATTTTACTGGGTTTTATGTTATTGTGTGCAGGAGATGAAAAGGATGTAAAAGGAGCTTAAAATGACGATTTTCAGCACACTTGAAGGGTCCCGTAACTTTGAAAATAATTTAAAGACAAATTGAGCATTATTGGGCTAACAGAATTAAACAAGCTATTCATGAAAGTATTAAGTGGGCCCACGTTGCAGCAACTTGTGAAGAAAAGTTGAAACAAATCAACACGAACATGCAAATTCTGGCTGGGCAGTAGTGAATCCCGCTGGGGCGGGGAGTGATGCATGAATTTCCCCGCTGGGGCGGGGAGGCGGACACTGCTGTAGTGGGCTGCGGACATGTGAGATGAGAAGGGACTTAACCTGGACTATATAATGGACCAGATACAAAGCAACTGCATGTTTCCTATTGTTTGCGGTAATAAGATAAAGGCTGCAATAGTGGGATGCTAAACATAGCATATTAAAAGGGGCTGACCCGATACGAGTGGGCTAGCAATTGGACCGAACATAGAGGAGAGCATGTGTGCAGCAGCTTGTAATTAGAAAGGAGCTGATCTCCTTTTCTTAATTGGACTCGGACGTGACCTGTTGCAGGGGCAGGGGAGTTTAGGATATATATATATATATATATATATATATATATATATATTTAATTAGATGATAATAGAGGGGGACGTGACCTGCTGCAAGGGGTAACAACTTAGGAGATTAGCTTAGCTTGGATATATATTATATATTATATAGTTTTATGCGGAGCAGCTTATATATATATATATATATATATATATATATTAGATTAGTAGTAGCAAAACGAGGAATTAATTTAGATAGTTAGTATTTAGTTTTCTAAAAAAAATAATAAACCCTAATTGAAAGGGGATTGGGAGATTGAAGCACTTGAAAGTCATTGGAGATCCAGATCAAGAGCGAGACGGAGCAGAATTTGCCGGCAACAGATTCAATTCTTTTTCTTAATCTTTTGATATGTATTCAAGTATGGATTCTTTGTTTTAATTCAATGAACTAATTCTTTGTTTGAGATTACAATGGATCTTATTGTGTAGTTTATTTTAATATGCTTCGCTATCAATTATTATGTTCTATCGTTGTGATTGTCTATTGTGATTTGGACTTAATTGTTTAATTGATTGGCCATCAATTACCGTGGTGATCTATATGAATTCGGAAGAGGAGTATAGATTTAGATCTGATCATGATAGCATGTGTTTGTGATTTCTGCATAGATGAAAATCATGATTCGTGTTTAGGGTAGAAGTATGCCTTTACGCCATGTGTAATCTTATAGAGAATTTGTGATTAAATCCTTTTTAATTGTAATTCACATAGAAATATAATAAATTAGTTAATTAGGGTGTCTTGCATAATTTTATCATCTGTGGATTTAAGTGAGTATGATATGATGCATCGAGAGGTGGTTATATTTGCTTTCGTGTTCTTGATTAACAATTCAGGATAGAGAATAATTGATGAGAAGTGTGTTAACTTAACTGAAGCAATAAGTGAAGTTGTGATTTTAAATCTCCGTAATCTTAATTTAACTAGTGGAATTTAATAGTAGTTTAATTATATAATTTGAAATTCATTCGTTTAAATAAGATTGAGTTAGTTACGGGTTAGTACTTGGTGATTCTTATTAAATAATTCCTCGTGGGATCGACACTTTACTTTCACTTTATTACTTGTTGACCACGTATACTTGCGTGTTGTGCGTAACTAGATTTTACCCAACATGTCTCCACACAAATGATCATGAGAACAATCATCCTCATCCAATGAGCAAGCAACATATGTACCAATCTATCTGGATTTACTAATCCCATTTTTAGTAATCTCAC
This sequence comes from Panax stipuleanatus, assembly GCA_020205555.1. NCBI lineage: Eukaryota > Viridiplantae > Streptophyta > Magnoliopsida > Apiales > Araliaceae > Panax > Panax stipuleanatus. The sequence continues at coordinate 45,022,846 of CM035122.1, forward strand.
GATTGGGACTTATTTTAGTTTTAAGCTTTCTAAGAATTTAGATCTTATTAGCATGATCAACATCATGATTCTAAAAGCATTGCTTAAAAGTATGAGTTATTTATATATTATAAAAATAGCATCATGTAGATAATTAAATATCTTTAATAAATGAATACTTTTATTAATAAATAAATAAAATCGTTTACAAAGTATATGCGTTATCATTATACATGATTGGCTTGTATGCATACTACTTTCAATCTCCCACTTGCACTAAAACCAATCGCTATGGTATCTCATACCCATCTTCTCTAAGTGACGATCAAATTGATGTTCTGTTAAAGCTTTAGTAAATGGATCGGCAATATTGTCTTGAGAGTCTACACGCTTCAAGGTGACTCTTTTCTTTCAATGATTTCTTTAAGCAAAGTATCGCAACATATGTTTAGATTCTAGATGAGACATAGGAACTATTCCTAGTTCTGTAATGAACTTTTCATCCTAAACATCAACTTGCAACTTCACTTACAGTTATATACTTTGTCTTTGTCACTAGACCAACAACCTTTTGCTGTTTGGAACAATTTTAATTCATTGCACCACCTTTCAAGGTAACGGCTTACCCTAAAGTAGATTTGATGTCGTATTGGTCAATCTGAAAACTTGAGTCTGTTTAGTGCTCTAGTTTAATTTAGACCCAACATGTGTCATGATGACATCCTTAGTGTCAGTTAAGTTCTTTAAGAAGTTTAACACTGTCTTACAGTGATCTTCTCCAGAATATGACTGATCAACATCAAGTCTCATATATTTCATTGCATACATGATAGTAACTCATGCGTTCTCTCATTTATTGAGGATAATTTTAGAGAGATACACTCCATGGCTCATCATCATGAGACACCTTTTGGATTTTTCCATGCTAAATGCCTTTAGCATCTATTGAATATACGTTTCTTGGGTTTAGCCGAACATCTTTTTAAATCTATCTATACAGATTTATATCTTTAATATAGGATGTTCTAACCAAATCATTCATGAAGGAATGTTTAGACAACTTTATCCATTGTAACATAGGAATGTCATTCCCTATCAGTAATATATCATCAACATATAATACAAGGAATGAAACAGCGCTCCCACTAACCTTCTTATACACACATGGTTCATCCTCGTTTTTGATAAAATCAAACTCTTTGATTGTTTCATCAAAACGAATGTTCTATCTACAAGAAGCTTGCTTCAATCCATAAAAGGATTGTTGTAGCTCATATACATGAATTTCTTCAACCATTGAAATAAATCCATTTGGCTGCATCATACATACATTCTCCTCTAATAATTTATATTTGAGGAAGGGCTTCTCTGTAATGACCTTGAATTTTTAAACTCCATTATTAATTAAATATAGGATTTAATTTTAATGAGTTAGTTTTGTATGCTTATTTAAACCTTATGTGGTTATGTGAATTTGTGCCTATGCGAATAATTGCTAGGATTAGATTAAAGAGAGTCACTAATGGTTTATTTAAATTAGTGGACTAGCCCTAAGGTTTTTATATCAAAAGAATTGATAGGATGGCTAGTAATTAAATATTGAATTTACTTGAATATAGTGAAAGGATTTAATGGTATAGATTGATTAATAAAAGTGAGCAATATTAATATTTAATAGTCTATTTAGAAATTTAAATACTAATAGACTAGATCATTTATTTAAGTAACCAATTCAATATTTTATTTAATCATGAATTAGGAATTAATATACACTATAATAATAGAGTTGGGATGATGTAATATAATAATACCCTATTGAATTATATTCGGTATTAATGAAATGTACATGGATTATCTTTGGATATGTATAACCCAAGTTGCTATTATGTATAATGTTATCCATGTGTACCCTCTAATTAAATTTATAACCTAAGTGTTTATTGAATGTTTAAGTAAATATAACATTAGTATATTGTATCCATATTGCTGAGCATTATATTGCTTGTCCCCTAATAAGAGTCCCTTCTCTCCCACACGTGAAAACTCATAAGGATAGTCTACTCTTTCCTCAAACTTAGCATTTCTAGCTAATGATGATAAGGGAGTTGGTTTCATAATGGATTTCACCAACTCTCAACAACTCTCCCTTAACCATTATACAATCTTTCAATTCGTTGGTTTAATATAGTGGAAGAAAGCTTTGTCTAGATATCCAATTCTCTATAAATGAAGCTTCTTTTCTTCTCATTCCATTTGCTGAGATTTTCCTTAAGTATAGAATTGAGAGCAAGTATATTTATCTGTGATAAGCATTCTGAGATTGAAGGAGTCCAATTTAGCAGCAAACTCGTTTAGTAATTAATAGAGGTATAACTCTATGTTCTTCATTTTGGAAATTTCTACTTCTTGATCTTGGTTTAAGCTTAAGTTCATGATTATTGGACTGGGGAATAGTTGTTAGTTATTATATAAACATTATAAACATGTTGGTAATGTAATGTGACTTGGTTGGAATAGTTTTCGTAAGAAATTTTTAGTTGGGTTTGTTGAACTGCCGAGCAGAAAGCTGCTTTATTTTTGGCCGAGCCCTAGCGCAGTTGCGCCAGTTTTGTACTAGGGCGCAGCGCAGCTGCGCCAAGCCCTGAATCTGATTTCCTATTTTTTGCTACAAACCTGCTAAGTGATAACATATTGATACTACTTAGACAAGCATGAAAACTGGTTTAACTCCTATATACATGTTCCTTGATACAACATGCATGTTTGTGGCCATGATAATACACACTATTGAGAGAAAGTATGAGTTTTATAAAAGAAAAACTTAAGAACTTGAAATAAACTTGACAAGGATTATTCCTTTTAAGTTCTGACCATTTGAGTATATATATGTGGTTTAGAAATGCATGTAATGTGAGTTATGATTTCAAGACACTTGCATATACTAAGTTGCCTTTGTTGACTTGGTGTAATTTTTGAAGGAAACTTAGAATTTGGAGACTAATATCAACAAATATTATGTGAGTTACATTCTGATCATGCAAGCATGAATAATAGGATTCATTATGCCTCTAGACATGTTGACATGAGCATCATTTGGTTAAACATGGATTTTACCTATACACACATGTTCATGAAAAGGGAATTTCAAGTGTAAGCTATGTGGCTAAGATAAACATATGTGGTATACGCACAAGCGTGCATACTTAGTATTGTTTAGTCTCGTTATGTGGTATTACGGCTATAGTAGCTGACCCTTAGTAATATGGACTTGATTAGCTTCAGGTGTGAGAGTTACCGGCATGAAAACCATACAACTTTGAATTATGGACAGAACCCTGCAATAAGTGTGTGTCTTAAACTGTATTGCATGATTAATTGAAGTGCTATGTGTTCAAGCCTATGTTGATGCATAGAGACTAGATATGCTAAAGTTATTAATCTAGGACAGAGTTAAATATTTATAGACTCAGTCATAGTAATCGACTTACGTGAATTATGTGATAGACTTATCTGATGATTAGATTCTTGTAAGTATGAACTCATACCAGTCTACACAATACTAATTGAGAGACCCACTTGGTAATGTTAGGTCGTTTTAACACAATTTAGTTAAAGCTAGATTATTTATAGTTGAGCAAGTAGGCAAGTTCCCTATCTTACACAACTTTGAATATTGTGCAAGTTTCTGAACTTCACTCATTATTATGCAAGTTTCCTTGAACCCGTTCTTGTATTATTAATTGCAAGTTTTCTAACTTCATTTGATTGTTATATTGAATTCAAGTTCCCTATCTTACACAACTTTAAATATTGTGCAAGTTTTTGAACTTCACTCTTTATTGTGCAAGTTTCCTTGAACCCGTTCTTGTATTACTAATTGCAAGTTTCTGAACTTCACTCTTTATTGTGCAAGTTCCCTAACTCAAACTTGAGTTATTATTTTCAAAGCATATTGGTAAATATTTATTGTCGATTATTTACATCTACATTTGATTATTGATATTCGCACTTGGTGCACTTGAGTTCGTACAGTCTTGGACTTATACATTATTTAAAAGTTCTATAATTCATGAACTGCTTCAGATAGAGTCTGAACCTTTGTTCGGTCAGACAATTGCATGAAATTTTTATAAAAGCTATCCAGGCAAATTGATGGTAGGGATTCTTAGACTGAAGAGAACACCCCTTAGGGGAGTACCCCACGTATCTAATGTAAGATACAAACAGCAGAGTTGAATGTTATGCATATACATGGTGTATGCGAGGCTGATCCTCTTAAGTATATATTCTGTAGCCAATAACCAAAGGATCAATTAGCTATTGATTCCATTGGAAGTTTATAGTTCGAAGTCTATTCGTCTATCAGTTATTCTAAAAGCAATTATTCTTCTTGCTTCCGATATTCATATTGTTGAATTCTTTTAATCATGATATATCCTTTATTGTTGTATTTAAACTTGTTGAGCAAACTAGTTGCTCACTCTTGCTATATCATGACATTTATTGCAGTTAAAATAGAGACTTCAGGGAATGACAAGGGTAAAGAAAAGATGAAGTAATAGACTTCAAGTAGCTGACTTTGTTTTATGATTAGTTTAATTACTGTTTATATAATTTGAACCCTAATGGTTATTATAGGGTATGATTGTAAGGTTGTATTATGGTTATCGAATCTTGGGACTAGTAACACCTTTTGAATGAATGACATACATTTATTTTATTCTGCATTTAGTTATTGTATGTTGTTTAGAGGTGGATATTTATATTGAATCATGATGACCGAATCCGGGTGTTTGAGACCCAAATTTGGGGGCATCACAGGTTGGTATCAAAGCTGTAGGTTATAAACATTAGGAATGCGAAACCTAGGTTATAACCTTAGTAGAAAACTCAAATAGAGTATGTAGGTGATGGGTTGAGGAGATCCATCGAGTTTTAGCTATACTGAATAAAATATCATTTCATTTTATCAATGAATATATTTTATTGTGGTACTGAAGTTGTTTTGATGATTTATTATGGTCATAGGATGGCTGACGAGAGTCAAGATAGCTATTCAATGGACCGGGAGTCGAGGGACTCTAGTAAGAAGCCCATGGAGCATGAGGTGATAGGAGATTTGTTGGCGAGGAACGTCGAGCTAGAGATTAGGGCTAGACAAGTGGAGGCGTAGAACCACACCTTCCAGATTACTGAACAGCAGTACAAGGACGATGCTTATCAGGCCCAGGCTGAGTTAGCCGAGTTGCAAGTGAGGCTGGAGCAGAGAGAGCTACAGCTAGGACAGTTGAGGGATGAAGTGGAAGCCAAAGATGTGAGAATCTATACTTTGGAGCGAGCTTTAGACAGCGCCTTTATGCAGTTCGACGCCAAATGGATGGAGCTGCCCTTCAGTAGCGGGAGCAGGCGTTGATTTGTTTTCATGTTAGATATAGTCCCACTTTTGTTTTAATATGGACAGTTTTATGTTGTAAACCCTTATGCTTTGATGTATGCATAGGATGGTAGTCAATCCCAACTTTTGTTGTGATATAGGGGGCAGGTAGTAGTGAATCCTCACCTTTTTGCTTAATAGAGGATAGTCAGCAGTAGGCAGTTTATGCCATTGAGCGTTTATAGTAGTATGCCAAATGTTGAATCATGTTGTATTAAAATAGTGGTATATGAATATAAATGCAGTTGTTTTACTTGAATCAAATATGATTGATGGACGTCATAACTTTTAGATGTTAACTAGAATAGCATATCGCATAGAACGTAAAAACGATAAGCCTAAGTTTTTTTCCTTTCCTCAGATCATGCCGCCTAGAAGACAACCACGAAACCAAAGGGAGGAAGGATCCGTTAACAATGAAGGAGGGAATGCCGATCCAATGCAGAACTTTGTTAACCTGTTAACAGAGGTGATGCAAAATAGACCCCCACCAGTAGCAGGGCAGCCAGGGCATCACTTGGCTAGTTTAAAAGATTTTAAGTTGGTAGGACCTCCGGAGTTTCGAGGAACCTTAGACCCAATCGAAGCCCAAACATGGGTAAAAGAGATGGAGAAGGTGTTTGAGGTCGCATGAGTGGCCGAAGCACAGAAGACGGGATTTGCCACCTTCATGATGAAAGGCGAAGCTAACTATTGGTGGAAAGCCAATAAGGGATGAGCAGGCGAAGGGGTTATTCTATGGGACAGATTTAAGGAGCTATTCTTTGAGAATTACTTACAGGGGAATACGCAACAGGATATGGAGGTTAAGTTTTTGGAACTGAAACAGGGTGGAATGACGGTCGCAGAGTACGCGATAGAATTTAACGTGTTGGCCCGATTCGCTACACATCAGGTGGATACAGAGGCCAGGAAGGCAAGAAGATTTGAATTGGGATTGAAGCCATGGGTGCAGAAAGCAGTAGCTATGTTGAAGATTAAGAATTTCTCTAAACTGCTAAAAAGGGCTATCATTGCAGAAGGAGGCAATGAAGCCATAGCATGATTTAAACAAGAAAAGAAGTCCTGTCAGGAAGGACCGAAAGGGGGAATCAGCGGAGGCAGCAACCCCAACAAGCGTAAATGGATGGAGAGCCAATCCTCTGAAGGCAACAAGTCCGGGGGAGAGGCCAAGAAAAGTGGGAAGTGCAGTAACTGCGGGAGGAACCACTCCGGGGAGTGTATGAAGGGGAGAAGCGTCTGTTATCGCTGCGGACAACCGGGGCACATGGCTCCTCAGTGTCCGAATGAACAGAAGGAAAGGTATTACTCGTATGGAGCCCCAGATCACCAGATCAAGGACTGCCCGAAGAGAAAGGGCGATGCAGCTAGCGGCAACCGCAACAACAACAACAACAACAATGGGCTGAGCATTGGGGGGCCAGCCAGTCAAGCCAACAGACCAGCGACACACACATTCAACATGATCGTACAGGATGCGGTAGAGTCCAAGGACGTGGTGTCAGGTATCATCCCAATCAATAATATAAATGCATATGTGTTATTTTATTCGGGTGCTACCTGCTCTTTTGTTTTCGAAGGATTTGCTAAATAGTTAGACTTACCCCGTGAGAAATTAGACCACCCTATGAACATAGAAGTAGTAAATAAGGAAATTATCCCCGTAAAATGTATTCATAGGAACTGTTATACCGAATTATGAGGATTTAAGCTCAAAGTGGATTTGATACCGATTCATTTGGGGGAGTTCAATGTAATCCTTGGAATGGATCGGTTATTAATTCACGGAGTAGTCATCGACTGTAAGAAGAAGTGTGTACACCTTAAGACTCCGAATAAGTTAAAGGTGGTGTTCTATGGTAGTAAATCGTCGAGACACTCTTGTTGTCTGACGATGATGCAAGCAAAGAGATTGCTTAGGAAGGGTTGTATAGTTTATTTGGCGCACGTAGTTGATACTCGACGTGTTGAGGGCGAACTGAGTCAGATACCTGTCATTAGGGAATTCGCTGATGTCTTCCCAGATGAAATTCCTGGATTTCCACTGGATAGGGAGATATAATTCAAAATTAACTTGGTACCGGGAATAGCACCGATATCCAAGGCACCATATCGAATGGCTCTAGTAGAGATAAAAGAGCTGATGGTTCAATTGCAGGAACTATTAGATAAGGGTTATATCAGACTGAGCGTGTCACCATGAGGAGCGCCAGTTCTGTTCGTAAAGAAGAAGGATGGTTCGATGAGACTTTGTATTGATTATCACGAGTTAAACAAAGTCATGATTAAGAATAGGTATCCGCTGCCCAGGATAGACGATCTGTTTGATCAACTCCAGGGAGCGAAGTATTTTTTAAAAATTGATTTAAGAACGGGCTATCATCAACTAAAGGTGAGACAGGAGGATATCCCGAAGACATCATTCAGAACTCGTTATGGACATTTTGAGTTTCTGGTAATGTCATTCGGACTGACAAATGCACCAGCAGCATTCATAGATATGATGAACAGAGTGTTCAAGCAGTACTTGGACAAGTTCGTAGTCGTATTCATCGATGACATCTTGGTATATTCAGTAACGGAGGAAGAACATGCTGAACATCTAAGGATTTCTTTAGAGGCATTAAGAAGGGAGAAGCTGTACGCGGAATTTTCAAAGTGTGAATTTTGGTTGTAGAGAGTGCAGTTTCTAGGGCACGTCATTGACAAGGATGGCGTTTCGGTAGACCCAGCAAAGGAGGAAGCCGTTATCAACTGGGTGCAGCCGAAGACGCCGACGGAGATCAGGAGTTTCCTAGGGTTAGCGGGATACTATCATAGATTCATCCAGGATTTTTTGAAGATAGCATCGCCGTTGACCAATCTAACCAGAAAAGGCAAAGAGAAGTTACTGAAGCTAACCACTCAGGAAGAGTTTGTAAGGGATTTATAATGACTCGATTTGGAGATCAAGTATCCGAGGGAATCAGACGAGAAATTATTTTCAGTGATTGCAAGCCCGACACTATTGGATCAAATCAAGGAGGCTCAAGAAAAGGATGAGGATTGTGATTCAATAAAGAAGCGAATTGCCAAAGGCGAGGAGCTTAAGTATAAGATTGATAGCATAGGGTTGCTAAGGTTTGAAGGGAGAGTCTGGGTACCGTTGAATCGGGAATTGAGGGAAGAAATCCTTTAGGAAGCTCGTAGCACGAGGTACTCGGTACATCCTGGGAGCACGAAAATGTATCAGGGTTTACGGTAGTATTTTTGGTGGCCGAACATGAAGAGGGAGGTAGCAAAGTGCGTCAGCAGATGTCTGACATGCCAACTAGTTAAAGCAGAACACCAGCAACCGAGTGGACTGCTTCAACCATTAGACATTCCAGAGTGGAAGTGGGGGCACATCACAATGGACTTTGTGGTGGGTCTGCCACCTGACGCAAAAAGGTTTAAACACCATCTGGGTAATCGTGGACCGTCTGACCAAATCTGCTCATTTTCTACCGATCAGGATACGGTACAATCTGGAGCAATTAGCGAAACTCTATGTGAAAGAGATAGTGTCACGACATGGAGTGTCGATATCAATTATTTCTGACAGAGATCCGCGCTTCATGTCAAATTTTTGGAAGAGTCTACAAGAGAGATTGGGAACGCAGTTGAGGTTGAGTATGGCGTACCATCCTCAAACTGACGGCCAGAGCAAGTGAACGATTCAGACCTTAGAAGATATGCTTCGAGCGATTGTAATGAATTTAAAGGGTAGCTGGGATGACTATTTTCCACTGGTAGAGTTCGCTTACAATAATAGTTATCACGCTAGTATCGGAATGCCACCGTACGAAGCGCTATATGGGAGAAAGTGCCGAACACCGTTGTGTTGGGACGAGGTTGGAGAACGAAGACTACTAGGACCTGAAATGGTGCAACAGACAGCAGATACAGTGAAGCTGATCATAGATCAACTGGTAGTAGCCCAAGACCGCCAGAAGAAGTACGCTGATCTACATCATCAAAAGCGGGACTTCGCCGTGGGTAGTTTTGTGTTTTTAAAGGTATCTCCCTGGAAAGGGAAGATTCATTTTGGTAAGAAGGGCAAGTTAAGCCCTAGGTTCATAGGACCATTCGAGGTTCTGAGGCAAGTCGGTGAAGTGGCGTACGAGGTAGCTTTACCTCCTGAACTGGAGCACATTCACAATGTGTTTTATGTGTCAGTGTTGCGGCCGTATAAACCGAACTACAAACATGTTATCTCCTATGAACCGATCCATGTCGAGAAAGACTTATCGTACGAGGAAGTTCCTGTCCAAATACTTAATAGGAAGGAACAGAAGCTGAGGAATAAGATCATCCATTCCGTCAAGGTTCTCTGGAGGAATCACGTTATCGAAGAAGCTACGTAGGAATTAGACGAGAAGATGAAAGCGAATTATCCATTTTTATTTGAGTAACCTTATTTTTATAATTTCGAGGATGGAATTTTAATAAGGGGGGAGGATGTAATGACAGTGAATTTTTAAACTCCATTATTAATTAAATATAGGATTTAATTTTAATGATTAGTTTTGTATTCTTATTTAAACCTTATGTGGTTATGTGAGTTTGTGCTTATGCGAATAATTGCTAGGATTAGATTACAGGGAGTCACTAATGGTTTATTTAAATTAGTGGACTAGCCCTAAGGTTTTTATATCAAAAGAATTGATAGGATGGCTAGTAATTAAATATTCAATTTACTTGAATATAGTGAAAGGATTTAATGGTATAGATTGATTAATAAAAGTGAGCAATATTAATATTTAATAGTCTATTTAGCAATTGTAATACTAATAGACTAGATCATTTATTTAATTAACCAATTTAATATTTTATTTAATCACGAATTGGGAATTAATATACACTATAATAATAGAGTTCAGATGATGTAATATGATAATACCCAATTGAATTATATTCGGTATTAATGAAATGTACATGGATTATATATCAATATGTATAACCCAAGTTGCTATTATGTATAATGTTATCCATGTGTACCCTCTAATTAAATTTATAGCCTAAGTGTTTATTGAATGTATAAGTATATATAACATTAGTGTGTTGTATCCATATTGCTGAGCATTATATTGCTTGTCCCCTAATAAGAGTCCCTTCTCTCCCACACGTGAAAACTCATGAAGGCTAGTCTACTCTTTCCTCAAACTCAACATTTCTAGCTAATGATGATAAGGGAGTGTGTTTCATAATGGATTTCACCAACTCTCAACAACTCTCCCTTAACCATTATACAATCTTTCAATTCGTTGGTTTAATATAGTGGAAGAAAGCTTTGTCTGGATATCCAATTCTCTATAAATGAAGCTTCTTTTCTTCTCATTCCATTTGCTGAGATTTTCCCTAAGTATAGAATTGAGAGCAAGTATATATATCTGTGATAAGCATTCTGAGATTGAGGGAGTCCAATTTAGCAGCAAACTCGTTTAGTCATTAATAGAGATATAACTCCGTGTTTTTCATTTTGGAAATTTCTACTTCTTGATTTTGGATTAAGCTTAAATTCATGATTATTCGATTGGGGAATAGTTGTTAGTTGTTATATAAACATTATAAACATATTGGTAATGCAATGTGACTTGGTTGGAATAGTTTTTGTAAGAAATTTTGAGTTGGGTTTGTTAAACTGCCGAGCAGAAAGCTGCTCTATTTCTGGCCGAGCCCTGGCGCAGCTACGCCAGTTTTGTACTAGGGCGCAGCGCAGTTGCGCCAGGCACTGAATCTAATTTCCTATTTTTTGCTACAAACCTGCTAAGTGATAACATATTGATACTACTTGGACAAGCATGAAAACTGGTTTAACTCCTATATACATGTTCCTTGATACAACATGCATGTTTGTGGCCATGATAGTACACACTATTGAGAGAAAGTATGAATTTTATAAAAGAAAAACTTAAGAACTTGAAATGAACATGACAAGGCTTATGCCTTTTAAGTTCTGACCATTTGAGTATATATATGTGATTTAGAAATGCATGTAATGTGAGTTATGATTTCAATACACTTGCATGTACTAAGTTGCCTTTGTTGACTTAGTGTAATTTTCGAAGGAAACTTAGAATTTGGAGACTAATATCATCAAATATTATGTGAGTTACATTCTGATCATGCAAGCATGAATAATAGGATTCATTATGCCTCTAGACATGTTGACATGAGCATCATTTGGTTAAACATGGATTTTACCTATACACATGTTCATGAAAAGGGAATTTCAAGTGTAAACTATGTGGTTAAGATATACATATATGGTATACGCACAAGCGTGCATACTTAGTATTGTTTAGTCTCGTTATGTGGTATTATGGCTATAGTAACTGACCCTTAGTAATATGGACTTGATTAGCTTCAGGTATGAGAGTTACCGGCATGAAAACCATACAACTTTGAATTATAGACAGAACCCTGCAATATGTGTGTGTCTTAAACTGTATTGCATGATTAATTGAAGTTCTATGTGTTCTAGCCTATGTTGACGCATAGAGACCTGATATGCTAAAGTTATTAAACTAGGACGGAGTTAAATGTTTATAGACTCAGTCATAGTAATCGACTTACGTGAATTATGTGATAGACTAATCTGATGATTAGATTCTTGTATGTATGAACTCATACCAGTCTACACAATACTAATTGAGAGACCCACTTGTTAATGTTAGGTCATTTCAACGCAATTTAGTTAAAGCTAGATTATTTGTAGCTGAGCAAGCAGGTAAGTTCCCTATCTTACACAACTTTGAATATTGTGCAAGTTTCTGAACTTCACTCATTATTATGCAAGTTTTCTTGAACCCGTTCTTGTATTATTAATTGCAAGTGTCCTAACTTTATTTGATTGTTATATTGAATGCAAGTTCCCTATCTTACACAACTTTGAATATTGTGCAAGTTTCTGAACTTCACTCTTTATTGTGCAAGTTTCCTTGAACCCGTTCTTGTATTACTAATTGCAAGTTTTTGAACTTCACTCTTTGTTATGCAAGTTCCCTAACTCAAACTCATGTTATTATTTTCAAAGCATATTGGTAAATATTTATTGTCGATTATTTACATCTACATTTGATTATTGATATTTGCACTTGGTGCACTTGAGTTCGTACAGTCTTGGACTTGTACATTATTTAAAAGTTCTATAATTCTTGAACTGCTTGAAATAGAGTCTGAACCTTTGTTCGGTTAGACAATTGCATGAAATTTTTATAAAAGGTATCCAGGCCAATTGATGGTAGGGATTCTTAGACTAAAGAGAACACCCATTATATTATAGGGGAGTACCCCACGTATTTAATATAAGATACAAACAGCAGAGTTGAATGTTATGCATATACATGGCGTACGCGAGGCTGATCCCCTTAAGTACATATTTTATAGCAAATAACCAAAGGGTCAATCAGCTATTGATTCCGTTGGAAGTTTATAGTTCAAAGTCTATTCGTTTATCAGTTATTCTAAAAGCAATTATTCTCCTTGCTTCCGATATTCATATTGTTGAATTCCTTTAATCATGATATATCCTTTATTGCTGTATTTAAACTTGTTGAGCAAACTAGTTGCTCACTATTGCTATATCATGACTTTTATTGCAGTTAAACCCGAGACTTCAGGAAAAGATAAGGGTAAAGAAAAGATGAAATAATATACTTCAAGTAACTGACTTTGTTTTATGATTAGTTTAATTATTGTTTATGTAATTTGAACCCTAATGGTTATTCTAGGGTATAATTGTAAGGTTGTATTAAGGTTATCGAATCTTGGGACTAGTAACACCTTTTGAATGAACGACATAGGTTTATTTTATTCCACATTTAGTTATTGTATGTTGTTTAGAGATGGATATTTGTATTGAATCATGATGACCGAATCCGGGTGTTTGAGACCCGAATTTGGGTGCGTCACAGTCTCCACGTCCATTTTGCCAAATCTAGTAATAATAAGCTGCAATCACAAGTAAAATCCAAATGGTCTTGTGCATTGCTTCAAAGATCCATTTTAGAGTTTATGGTCATCTACCATTTCTTTGAGTTTTAATTACTCATAGCATGTTCGTAATTCAATGGATCATCATCATTTATGTCGTGTACCTTATCGTCATCCTCTATGACGAATTCATACCTCTTAGGTATCTTCGGTACTCTTCCAGATTTACAAATATGGTGTTGTACAAAAAATGTCTCTACTTGGACAGGTTCATCCAATTGATCTGTAGTGGTTTGTGGTTCTTGAATTTCTTCAAGATCTATTTTCCTCCCACTAGCCCATTAAAGGATAAACTCCTTTTTCAAGAAGGCAGCGTGTTTCACAACAAACACCTTTTACTCAGTAGGATTGTAGAAATAGTATTCCAAACTGTCTTTAGGATATCCCACAAGTGTGCACTTATCATATCTTGTCCCAAGCTTATCATTTTGAAACTTTTTCACATAAGCTGGACATCTCCAAATCTTAACATGCTTAAGACTAGGTTTTCTCCCTGTCCACATCTCATATGGAGTCTTGGGGACGGATTTTGAGGGGACCTTATTTAGTAGATATGCTGCCGTTTTTAGGGCATAACCCCATAACAAAATTGGAAGATCGGTAAAACTCATCATGGAACGAACCATGTCCAACAATATTCGATTTCTCCTTTCAGATACTCCATTTAACTGTGGTGTACCTGATGGAGTCCAATGTGAGATTATACTATTATCTTTGAGACAATCGAGAAACTCACCACTTAAGTATTCACCACCTCGATCTGATGGAAGAATCTTAATACTTTTGCCAGTTTGTTTCTCTACTTCACTTCTGAACTCTTTGAACTTTTTAAATAATTTAGATTTGTATTTCATTAAATACACATATCCATATCTCGAGTGATCATCAATGAAAGTAATAAAATAAGAACACCCTCTCCGTGCATTCGTTATCATAGGTCCACAAACGTCTGTGTGAACCAATGCTAACAACTCTGTAACTCTTTCTCCTTTTCCACTAAAAGGAGATTTAGTCATTTTACCCATAAGACAAGATTCACAAGTTGGATATGATTCATAATCGGATAGCTCTAAGAGCCCATCCTTATGCAACTTGAATAATCTTGTTTCATTGATATGACCGAGTCTATAGTGCCACATATAGGTATAATTAACATCATCTCTTTTTCTTTTCTTAGTTTATTCTATTTGAAGTATATTTTCATGCAAGTCAAGTATATAAAGTCCATTTCGTAAATTACCAACTCCATATAAAACATTGCTTTTATAAATAGAACAACTATTGTTCTTTATTATAATGTCAAATCCATCCATATCTAATACGAAAATAGAAATAATGTTTCTAATGATATTCGGTACAAAATAACAGTTACTTAAACTAGCCCATAGGTAGTGTTAAACAATAAGTGCCTACAACTAATGCAGCAACCTTTGCTCCATTTTCCACTCGTAGGACAACCTCATCCTTGTTCAGCTTTCTACTTCTGACCAGTCCATGCACAATATTACATATGTAAGAACTACAGGCCGGTATCCAATACCCAAGTAAAATTTTGACTTTCTAAAAAATTAATTTCAATCATGAACAAACCTTAATTGGAAGTCAAAGCTTCTCCAAGCTTCTTCTCTATCAGAAACTTCTTGTAGTTCCTCTTCCAGTGACCCGACTTGTTGCAATGGAAGCACATTCCTTTGCTAGCTGGATCAGGTTTCTTTTGTTCTTTTATGTTCACCTTGCCCTTAGCCTTCTTAGATTTCTTCTTTTCAGAAGATACCTTGGGCCTCTTCCTATTCTTGGAAGAATCCACTATTAAGACATGGTTCTTCTTGAATGAGAAGTGACCTTCTGCAGTTTTCAACATGTTAAGTAATTTAGACAAGCAGACATCTAACATATTCATGTGGAAATTTACAACAAACTGCGATAAGGTCTCAGGAAGTGTCTGCAAGACTAAGTCTTGACTTAACTCCCCATCCATGATGAACCCAAGCTGTCTAAGGCATTCAATAAGATTGATCACCCTTAGGACATGAGACTTCACGGCAGTGCCCTCAGTCATCTGAGATCGGAAGAGCTCCTTAGATATCTCATATCTAGCAGCCCTACTTTGTTCACCATACAATTCCTTGAGGTGAAGCAACATAGTAGGAGCATCCATGTTTTCATACTGACGCTGAAGCTCGTTATTCATGGATGCGAGCATAATGCATTGACCTACAGATGCATCATCTTGCCACTTTAAAATGGTGGCAATATCTTCCTCAAAGGCTATTTATGGAACAGTTCCAAGGTCAGGTGAATTTAGGACATAAGAAATCTTTTTAGCAGTGAGAACTATTCTCAGATTCTTTAACCAGTCCGTGTAATTCGGTCCGATCAGTTTGTTAGCATCAAGTAAGCTACATAGTGAAATTAGTGATTTCGACATTTGTAAATTTTTGTATGTGAAAAAATAACATTTTAGCAAACATTCATTTAATTAATTTTATATACCAAAATAAATTAGGTCTTATTTTAAATTGGTATCTCCCACTATTTTCTTCAAACTATATTACCCTCACTTATATAGTTCGGCTAAATCTAATTAAAGATTTGCTAGTGAGATTAAGGATTCCATTTCAAATGTATATTATCTTGTGTGTGCACAACAAACGATATATAAATAAATAGGTAGACAACTCTTGTCAATTACATCGACATGTAACTCCTTGTATTCTGCCTCTTAAATCATAATGGTCAAGTGTGTGCACATCCGAACTAAAATGATTTAAGTTAAGTCCAACCTAGCACTTCCATATATTCAAAAAAGAAAAATATTGTCCTTGTGTGTGCACAACAAAATAATTTTGTTCAATTAACTTTATAAGCATCAAATGTGATTAAATTAATATCTTAAATACTTAATACTTGCCTTGTGTGTGCACAACAAACTCATATTAAATATTTAATACTTTATTAATTTATCATGCTAGAAGGCGACGTTCGATATTCCAAATATCACTGAACGCTTTAGAGTTAATATAATTTCTTTGAGGAGTTTGTTATTATTTGTCTCATCTTGTTTAACGCGCATGCATATATATATATATATATATATATATATATATATATATATATATATATATATATATATATATATATATATATATATATATATATATATATATAAAATACGCGTCATTTTATTAAACATGTCAAACATGTTTGCATGAAATATAATATATATATATATATATATATATATATATATATATATAATACTTAGCATACACATATAGAATACTATATTCTACCCGGATTGATTATGAACTTTTATTCTAGTTTGGTTCACTAGAGCCACCAAGTGAACCAAAAGGTCAAACCTAGGAGTGCAAGAATTTAAATTTAAACGTAACTATTACATTTAAACCCGGGCTCCATACAAACGGGTCTGCACGCGCTCCTTGCTCTATGGTCTCCAATTTCTCCAAGATAATTCTAACTATTTCTATTATATTAAACTATTTAATTTAAATAAAAACCTTGATCAGCAGTCAAGGGGAAGTACATAGGAGGGAGATAGAATTTTACATCAAGAAAAAACCAGAGACGACGAGGTACGCAGACCCATTTAATAAAACCCATTCATTCATGCATTCAACTAAAATAAAATCCAATTACATTGGTCAATAGTCCATAATCAACCCCATTTATTTTTTATATATATCAGCATATGCATCAATAAATAAATATTCATCACATGAATTAAAGCATTCCATATATATATATATATATATATGAGTATCATTTAATGGACAATTTTAAATTTCATGAAATCTAATTTTAAGATTAAAATAAACTCTTTATTTTAATTATAAAATTATTTAAAATATAATATATATATATAAGTGTATATATATATATATATATATAATATTACCGTATATATTATATATTTATATCTTATATATATATAAATGGTAATCACTTGTTTTAGAATCTGGGTCACCATCCCTTGTAAAGCAATCTGGTCATGTGGAAGGAGGTTCCTTTTATTGAAATCCTGTATCACATTTACTATATATATAATATATCTACCGTATATTATATATACATATGATAACCCCTTTTTGCAATGCTTCAGTATCTTTTATCAACAGAATTCATGGATCACTAAAAGAAAAAGGATTCGTCGGTTACAAATAAATAAAAAATTCGTGCAGCACAATTCGCAATCACAA
Source organism: Panax stipuleanatus (assembly GCA_020205555.1). Taxonomy (NCBI): domain Eukaryota; kingdom Viridiplantae; phylum Streptophyta; class Magnoliopsida; order Apiales; family Araliaceae; genus Panax; species Panax stipuleanatus. Next base: position 45,040,495 of record CM035122.1, read on the forward strand.
TAAAGAAATTTGTGCACGACAATTCGCGAATTGATTGACTTTCCCTTTTTTTTCTTTTTTTCTTTTGAAATAATTTTATACAATAAATTATGCTCAATAAATTATTCTAAATACATACTCATACATATATGGAATAAAAACAATTAATAATTGCATAAAGGTTTGACTTGATACCATTGTTGGATTTGTATGAAATTATGGCGCAATCAAATTGCAAAATTAGCGAAAACATGGTATATAAGAGTTTAAAAATTTTACAAAACCATTACTCGGATTATCCTTTATGCAAATTATTAATTTAAAACGATAAATAAGAAGCTATGAAATCATACCCTTGTAGAACGAAGCTTCCACAGGTACGAGTTCAACTCCTTATTTTTCGTGATCTCCTTAAATTTTTGAGTTAGATTCTTTCCTTTGATCAACGTTAGCCACCCAAATGTTTGGCCTCTAGAGGTGATTCACCAAGGAAGAAGAATTATCAAGAAGGAGGGTGGTTGGCTAAACCCTAGGTTTCTATCCACTATAGAAAAGGAGTACTCTCTAACAATTAAAATTGCATCAACTGATATCTAATATAAGACTCCTCTTATATAGATATTGGTCAACCCTTCTAATCCTATTAGAAATAGGTTTTCATTTAATTAATTAAATTCCTTTAATTAATTAGGCTTCTCAACATATTGGGATTAAGTAATTAAATTTTTTTAATTAATTTGCCTCCTAATCTTATTAGGAATAAATGAGAGTACTAATATTAAATTAATTTTTAAACTCCTTTAGAAATTAAAATAATAATAATTGTAACAATATTAATAAGACTTCTCTTATTAATTTATATTTAATATTTCCAAAATATTAAATAATAAATATTAAGCTATTTAATTTATTCTATCATCATAAATTAAATTAATTACACTTAATGCATTATTACGATCATGCCATTACCTTCTTAAATAATTATTCTTCCTTTTATGGTGTGACCCTTTAAGTTCTCCATATTATATCGGTTGTGAATAAATCAATTAGAACAATTATAATTTTATTTAAATAAATAAATTAAACTAATAATTTATTTAAATAAATAATATTTATTATACAATAGGGATAAGCCTCCCTAGCGATCAACGATTTTTCAGATAATATAGATTTCAACATCAATCATAAAAGAACCTGTGAGTAAATAGTTATCGTACAATTCAATCATTCCACCATACAATGTCCCAATTAAATATAAGATATGCAATTACTATCAAGTCTTATTTTATTTAATTATATGTATTTCGATTAAAAAATGCACAACTCCAAATGATGCAAATTAGAAACTCCTTTCTAATTTCATTTTGTATTGGCCAAAGACTACTAGGTTGTCATTTAACGAATCATATAGGACATATCTCTTCTTTTACTAGAAGTGGTAGATTCTTTATTGATCATTCATTATCTGCATATGTAACTCATTATATCCAAGCATACCCTTTGATATATCCTAAGGGTCTTAAGGAATAAGTCAAAGTATAATTCATTACACACAAAATACTATGATGATTTCAAGTCCAAGGATCACTTGTACTACTATCACATTAGGAATTCCTATTAACAGACAAGTAAAACTCCATTAGGTATTCCATAGCGTGTCACGTTCAGTGAACTTATTCTCCAATAAGCACCTACATACTTGTTTTAGTGTCTCCACACAAATGATAATGAGATCAATCATCCTAATCCAATGAGCAAGCAACATATGTACCAATCTATCCGGATTTACTAATCCCCTTTTTAGTAATCCCACGATTGGGAACTATTTTAGTTTTAAGCTTTCTAAGAATTTAGATCTCATTAGCATGATCAACATCATTATTCTAAAAGCATTGCTTAAAATTATGGGTTATTTACATATTATAAAAACAACATCATGTAGATAATTAAATGCCTTTAATAAATGAATACTTTTATTAATAAATAAATAAGATCGTTTACAAAGTATATGCTTTATCATTATACATGATTGACTTGTATGCATACTAGTTTCAATATCTAAGGAGCTCTTTCTATCTCGGATGTTCGAGGGCACTGCCGTTGACACTCATAACCTAAGGGTGATCAATCTGATTGAGCGCCTTGGACAACTTGGGTTCGTCATTGATGGGGAGCTGATTTAAGACTTGGTCTTGCAGTCACTCCCTGAGACCTTATTGCAGTTCGTTGTTAATTTCCACATGAATAAGTTAGATGTCTGCTTGCTTGAATTACTTAACATGTTAAAAACTGCAGAAGGTCACTTCTCATCAAAGAAGAACCATGTCTTAATGGTGTATTTGTGACATCCCGGATTTTTAAGAATTAATAAATGAGAATTTAATAAATAAAATTCTTATTTTAAGATGTTTAAGTACGAGTATGTGTGTATGTGTTATATATTGTAAAATATGTGATTTGGTGTGAAGAGAATTTATATATTTATTGAATTAAATAAATATATTAATTGAATTATTTATTGAGTTAAATAAATAATTATGTAATTATTATGGAGTAATTTAATTAAGTGTTTTATGTTAATTAAATGAATATTTGGTATTTAATTTAATTGACATAATGATTTTATGTTATAGTTCTAATTTAATTGGGATAATTAAATTAGATGAGTTATGTGGTGAGAGTAACATGAAATTATAATTAGTGAGTAATTATAATTATGTGATAATTTTATGTGATTAATTGATGTTAAACTTTTAATTAATTAAATTAATGTTGAGTTTTAATTAGTTAAAGGATAACATTAAAAAGTATGTGTCAAAATGATTTATTAAAAGAGTTTTCAAAACTATTTTCCCAAACAAGGCCCTAGCACCGTTTTTAAATTCGTTTTGCCAAACGGAGCCTTAACTATTAAAACCTGTTTTTAAAATAATGAGTTTTACCAAACAAGGCCTTGTACTTGTTTAATCTAATTTCTTCCAAACAATGCCTTAAACTCAAGAAGTTAGTTTTTAAAAATAATGTGGTGTTGCCAAACATGGCCTTGGGCTTTTCAAATTTTGTAACCTATGTAATAAGTGGTAGTTAGTATAGCAATTAGTATATTATTTATTAGCTATATTAATAATATAAGTTACATATATTGTATATGTATATTGTATATTGTATATTGTATAATATATGCTAAGTTAAAAGATACGTTAGTTTTCTAAAAGCCTAAGTCTAAACAAAACAAAGAAAGAAGAAGAGGGTTAGAGAGAAATGTCAGAGAAGAAGAAGAGAGAAGAGGAAGAAAAGCTTGAGAAGGCAAGAGAGGATCATCATCTTCATCATCTCTCTCTTAAGTCAAAACTAGTAAAGTTATAATTTTAACCCTAGAATTAATTCATATGTGTTGTGTTTTCTTCTTTATCAAATTAGGTTTTTACAATCATAAAATTATATGTATATATGGTGTTCATATGTTTTCATATGTAATTGTATGCCATGAAAGGGTTTTCAAAATCAATTGTTGTAAAAACATGTTTTCAAAGCATATTCTTCTATGTTTTCATGGTTTTAGAATTCTATGTGGAAGTCTCTTTGTGAAACTTCATAATTTTGTTATGAGAATGGGATATGTATGTATGTATATATATATATATATATATATATATATATATATATATATATATATATATACTTACATGAAAGTTTCATAGTTGTTTAAGAATTTCAATTCACAAGTATATGATGAACACCATGAAATTCATGTTCATAGTGTTAGATTATGGAATTATGTTGAAAATTCTTTAAATCCTTGATGTGAGCATGAATTATGTGTAATATGTGATATAACATGATTATATATGAGTTATATGGTTGTTCTAGCAATTCAATCCATAAATTTTTGATTAACAATAGGAAGTGTGTTCATAGTGATTCTCGGTGAAGTAATTTCTGAAAAATAACTTTTAAAACTATCAAAATTGATGTTGATTATGAGTTATTGTTAAAATTGATTAAGTATTATGTTAGTATGTTAAGAATAGAAGTGATTACAGTTGGAATCACTTGAATTGATTGAAAAACGAGTTCGTAATAGCAATTTCCGTCAAGAACGCTTAAAGTTGTATTTTTCTTCGAATTCCATGAAATCTTGGTTGTGATTATGTGTTTATATGAAAATTTTATGTTATGAGCATGTTAATAAGCTTAAAATATTGTTTGTCACATGTTTCATGTTTATCATGTTGGGAAAATTCGAATTCGGTGTGACGGAATAAGCCAAATTGACTTATTTCTCCACCAGTTCGCGACCCAGCACCTCCACCAGCCCCTGGACCCGTCCCCAGCGGGTTTTTATGCCTTGGGGGACCCGCCCAGAGGGTATACTTGCTGCCCGGGATAGTTTAGTTGTCGTAATGCAAAACTATTTTGACCTCTATTACTAAAATGGCCATAACGTTTTCATACAAACTCCGATTGAGGTGATTCAAGATGATTCGGAACGAGCACGAGTAGACCTACAACTTTTGTGTTTTTGACTTTTTGATTTGAGGTCGTTATCTAGGGTAAAAATGGTTATTTTTGGGACTGATGCGTATTCTGAGGCAATCGGAGGGCGTCGGTCATGCGCATACACAAGTATAGTACTGTCAATGATATTAGATGTTGTTATAAGTTATAAAACATGAATGTTAGTAAAAATATAATTATGTTTAACTTGAAATGTAATTTGATTGACGTAAGATGTAATTATAATTGGTTAATTATGTGAAATGTAATATGATTATGTGAGGAGATTAAATTACGTGGTGATTAATTATTAACTTATTAGTTAATGAAGAATGAGTTAATCTTAATTGGTTAACTAACAATGAAGATTAGATATGTAATAATTATACATATGATTTGACAGCGAGTGTCAAACGAGTGAATGGAAGAGAGTTACGAAGTGTAAATTAGAAAGTGTAAATTAGAATTTACTTAGATGTTTGATAAGCGTTGCTAAGTGTCTAATAATTGATGCATATGGTGATACGTTATGTAGGATCATGAAGCAGATTATATTAAGCAGTTTTTCGGTAATTGGTAATCCACGAACCAGGTAAGTCTTTCGGTTTCTACTTGTCTACGTGAATTTGGTGAACTGTTTTAAATTGCAAGCGAGCATGATATGTTATACATGTTGTAATTATGAAATGTCAAAGTCAATTTATGACTACACTGTTTGGTTAAATAATGTTGATTGAGTATGGAATTCAATCTTTATATTTGTTATGTGAATTAAAGCATGTATGCCATGTTACTTTAATTATTATGAGATTTATGTTGAGCATGTTTATTATGTGATACGTGATGCATGAAAACTGTTAGAACTTGCTGAGCTGTCGAGCTCACTCTTGCAAATAACCATTTTTGCAGGTTAAGGACGCAAGGTAATGATACGTGTTAAGAGATTTATAGAGATCAATGTTCAAGAATATTAGTTATGTTCAATTTCAAATTGTAGTTAATGTTTTGAATGAAATATGTCGCTGAGTTATAAGTAGAGTTATCCAATATAGATGGATATTGTTTTATTATGTAAGACTTTGTATAGTCATTTTGTTGTAATGATTCATGATATAGATTTAAATCAAAGAGATGTAATGTAAAGGTTGCGATTCAGGGCAATATAGAAAGAAAGTTTATAAAAGTTTTAAATATTTCGCATTTTTAGTGATTTTTAATATCGAATAATGATGTAATGAGAGATTAAAGTTATATTATTAACGATCGAGAAGGAGAATATTATTGTATGAATTTTGGGGTCGTTACAGTATTCTTCCAAGAAAAGTAAGAGGCCCAAGGTATCTTCTGAAAAGAAGAAATCTAAGAAGGCTAAGGGCAAGGTGAACATGAAGGAACAAAAGAAACCTGATCCAGTTAGCAAAGGAATGTGCTTCCATTGCAACGAGCCGGGTCACTGGAAGAGGAACTGCAAGAAGTTTATGGCAGAAAAGAAGCTTGGAGAAGCTTCGAATTCCAATCAAGGTTTGTTCATGATTGAAATTAATTTTTTTAAAAGTTAAAATTCTACTTAGGTATTGGATATCGGCTGTAGTTCTCACATATGTAATACTGTGCAGGGACTGGTCAGAAGTAGAAAGCTGAACAAGGATGAGGTTGTCCTATGAGTGAAAAATGGAGCAAAGGTTGCTGCATTAGCTGTAGGCACTTATTGTTTAGCACTGCCTACGGGCAAGTCTATTTATTTAAATAATTATTATTTTGTTCCGAATATCATTAGAAACATTATTTCTATTTCTGTATTAGATATGGATGGATTTGAAATTATAATAAAGAACAACAGTTGTTCTATTTATAATAACAATGTTTTATATGGTGTTGGTAATCTGTGAAATGGACTTTACGTACTTGACTTGCATGAAAATATACTTCAAATAGAACAAACTAAGAAAAGAAAAAGAGATGATGTTAATTATACATATATGTGGCACTGTAGACTCGGTCATATCAATGAAACAAGATTATCCAAGTTGCATAAGGATGGGCTCTTAGAGCTATCCGATTATGAATCATATCCAACTTGTGAATCTTGTCTCATGGGTATGTCGACGTTGGAAAATTTAAGAACCCCGCGGGTCGGTTCATAACCCGGGTTTCCTCAAATCGATCTTCCTAAGTTCTCTCTACCCCCACTCTTTTTATTTAGGAAAAAGATTTTGAAGGGTTTTTTGGGAAAGAGGCCAACATGTGTTTATGTCTACAATTTTTGAATGTTTTAACAGAGTCGCTAGTTGGTAGATTTAAAAATGGTTGTACCAACTCAACCGAGTTTGATTTGAAAAGAGGCCCAATTGCTGGACATTGTCGAAACTTGATCTTTAAAATCGGAGTTTTGAGTTCAGGGGCTTGGTTAAGTGTAGGGAAGGTGTTAGGCACCCCACGACTCCCGTGTAAACACGGTACCGCATCTTTTCAATATTTTCCTTAAAACTGTGAATGCATGAGTGAATGTTGTTTGAAAATTGGGCCTTTTGATTTGATTGATTGAAAGCTTTGACAGACTTCGTTGAGCCTATATACAAAGGGTTTGATTTGATTTGCAAAAGTATTTGATTTACAAAAGCTTTTCTTTTGATTGAAAATTATATTTTGAAAGCTAGTTTATCAAACCCTTACGCTAGCATAGGAATTGAAGCGTATCGCTACTTTCAAGTTTTTTTTATCTTTATAGCCTTAAGGCTGCATGTGAATGGTGATTTATCGGGCTACGAAGCATCCTCGACCACAGGAATAGACAAGTGTCGGTCTCCTCATGGGTATGAAAACCATCGGAGGAACGCTGACACGATAATTTTGATATTTCATTATGATAAGACCTTAAATCTGGATAACCGTTTTAGGGTCTGTATATGTACATTTTACAAAAAAATCGATAGGTTACATTTGTAAATTGGAGTTTGTCCATCATGGGAATCAGATCTTGATCGATTTGATCGTGAATCCCACGATTCCTAGGCTCACATATGAGTAGCCCATAAACTTGCACAGTTCAAATTTGTACAGAAATGGATATACATACATCATCACGTTGCAATGGAACCAAGGATGCATCAATAAATCCTGGCTATGAGTGGATAAAGCGTTTCGTTCCCACTAGATAACGATCTAAGGGACACGAGTATGCTTTCAAAGATGAAACTATAAAAAAAACTAGATTTAAAGAAATCTCAGCCACTATAGCTTCCAGGTTCTATCAGGACCTATTTGAACCGTTGAAAACTAGAATTGGCGAGATTTGGATGAATCTAGTCCGCCTATAGATACGTCAGTGCAAATTCATATACAGATGAATGTTAAATGCAGCAATTGAATAAATTGAATAAAGCACTATATATATAATTATATATATACAAAAGCTATAAAAGGGCGATGGGTTTTCACTCGCAAGCCCGGACTAAAATTGAAATACATATATATATATAAAACTGTAAATAGCCACGAAATAATCCAGGCTGTGACAAAAATGAAATATATATATATATATATATATATAAAAAAGTAATAAGGGCGATGAGTTTTCACACCGGTGCCCGTACTGGAATTAAAATTGACAAAAAAATAGTCAACCAGTGACTGGGGAGAGCACCCAGTATGACGAAGTGTGCAACAGCAGTAAAATGGCCACGAAGTAATCCAAGACGGACTAAAAGAAAATATATATATATATATATATATATATATATATATTGATAGAAATGTAGTCAACCAGGACTGATATGAGTACCAGTGATGGTGAAAGTCGCTTATATATGCGTATATATATAAAAGCGATAAACTACCTCGAATTTGGCATCCGGGCTTGACAAAATTGAAATGTTAGTACATAAACAGTTAAATATATACAAAAAGGGGCCAAACCCGGACTGGGAAGATAACCCAGTTCGGCAGAGTTGCCAGAATGTGTGTGCTAGTGCATTGAAACTGTTGGAGCTGACGGATCGTCAATCCGAGTTGTAGAAATGCAAAAAACTATGTTTATGTATAGAAATGTACAAAATTTTGTCAAAAATGGCCACGGAACTAAGTTTCGGGCATATTTAGAAGATGAAACTTCATGTGCAAGTGGAAACAGTGCAAAGTAGTATTATTGACTTTCTGATCGTAAAAATACTTACCATGGACTGCAATACGGGCTTTTTGCCAAATTATAGGCTTTAAACGTCCAAATCTACCGGTTATTTTCTGATATGTGGTAGTATATGGGTATATCTACGTGTTGGAGTGAAAATATTTGGGTTGGGGAAGAGGTGTAAAAGTCAAAAAATCAGACAGGCAGAGCTTCGCTGCGTTTCTGAATTCTTAAAAATGAACTGGGGTGCACCTCTATATATAGGTCAGGGAGCTGTAGCTCTACCTAGGGCAGCCGCAGGTAGAGGTACGGCTCCCCTAAGTGGGCCCCACATGCCCGGTTTGGTTATCTCGAGGTGCGTTCATGTCAGGCGATGCAATGTCAGGTTTGAAACTTTATAACTTTTGATCGGAGCGTCCGTTTGGGGTGTGCTATAGCTTTTCAAAAAGCCCTCACTGATAGTGTCATAATGACATAAGATTTAACCCCTTTTAATTCCCAAAAGTTGGGTTCATGACCGGGTCTCCATTTCCCCGCAGTTTATTCGCCGAGCCGTCTAGTGCTGTTTTCACCCGGAATCACCGTTGTAGTTCTTTCTGACCTTGGTGGAATCAATTTGGCTTGATTTTGAATGAATCGGCTGTGATTTGGTAAAATTACCATTTTGCCCCTTCCGAGGTTGCCTTTAGTGTCGACATGGCCTCTAGTTGACTTCTGGGAGTTGTTTCCAAGATTTGATCCCATTCGAGTCTGTTTGTCCCCAATGTTGCCTCTGTGGCTGACGGGATTGTTCCATGTTTTCTTCTGGAGTTATTGTGATACTTTAGGTTTATGTCTGAAGTCGACCTGAGTTCCTGGACTGATGTCGGGGCTGACCTATACTTCCCGGGTTACTGCCGAGCCTGATTTGTACCTCCCGGATTGCTGCCGGGGATGCGTTGACATCCGGATATGGTTGATCGGTGTTGTGGTTGTCCCTGATATTGGTGACCAAGTTTGAGCCGATGTCCCGATATTGAGATTAGGGATGATCAGACGGTCCGATTGACTATCGGAGCTGGATTGACGGTCCGATTAACTATCGGAGTTGGATTGACGGTCCGATTAACTATCAAAGTTGAATTGACGGTCCGATTGATGATCGGAGCTAGATTAATGGTCTAATTGATGATCGGAGCTGGATTGATGGTCCGATTGACGATCGGAGCTGGATTGACGGTCTGATTGACAATCGAAACTGGATTGACGGTCCGATTAACGATCGGAGCTGGATTGACGGTACGATTGACGATCGGAGCTGGATTGACTGTCTGATTGACGATCGGAGCTGGATTGACGGTCCAATTGACGATCGGAGTTGGGTGGAGTACCGATATTGGTGATCGGATTTGACTGGAGCTGACCGACATTGGGGATCAGATTTGAGTTGAAGGACCGGCATGGGTGGCCGAGTTTGGATTGGAGGATCGGTATCAGGACCGGGGTTGAGTTAAAAAGATAACTTTGCACTCCTACAGTGTTAGTAACAGGAGAACGAAATTTCGAGTGTCTACATGGTAAAATGACTAAATCTACTTTTAGTGGAAAAGTAGAAAGAGTTACAGAGTTGTTAGCGTTGGTTCACACAGACGTTTGTGGACCTATGACAACGAATGCACGGGGAGGGTATTGTTATTTTATTATTTTCACTGATGATCACTCAATATTTGGATATGTGTATTTAATAAAATATAAATTTGAATCATTTAAAAAGTTCAAAGCATTCAGAAGTGAAGTAGAGAAACAAATGGGCAAGAGTATTAAGATTCTTCGATCATATAAAGGTGGAGAATAGTTAAGTAGTGAGTTTCTCAATTGTCTCAAAGATAATGGTATAATCTCACAATGGACTCCACCAGGTACATCACAGTTAAATGGAGTATCTGAAATGAGAAATTGAACATTGATGGACATGATTCGCTCCATGATGAAACGGCTGCATATCTACTTAACAAGGTGCCTACCAAATCCGCCCAAAGACTCCATATGAGATGTGGAAAAGGAGGAAACTAAATTTTAAGCATGTTAAGACTTGGGTTTGTCCAACTTATGTCAAAAAGTTTGAAAATAATAAGCTACAGACTAAATTTGACAAGTGTAGATTTGTGGGATGCCTTAAAGAAACTTTAGGGTATTATTTCTATCATCCAACTGATCAAAAGGTGTTTGTTGCGAAACATGCTGCCTTCTTGAAAAAGGAGTTTATCTATGAAGGGGTCAGTGGGAGTAAGATATATCTTGAAGAAGTTCAAGAAACATAAATTACTACGGATCAAAATCAGGTACCTGACCAAGTGGATGAACTTACTATACCACACCCTATTCTTAAATCTGAGAGAGTACCGAAGATAACTGATAGGTATGGATTTGTCATAGAGGATGCGATAAGGTACGCATCATGGATGATGATGATCCATTAAATTACGAACATGCTATGAGTAAAATCTAAATGGACTTGCGCATTGCTTCAAAAATCCATTTTAGATTTTATGGTCTTCTACCATTTTCCTGAGTCTTTATTACTAGATATAGCAAAATGGACATGGAGACGCCCTTCCTCAAATATACATTATTAGAGAAGAATGTATATATAATATAGCTGATAAGTGCATATTATTCATTTATTTCAATTCCATTATATTTAGTTTCTTACATATTTTGTGATGTAAATGGGCTTATTACTGTGTTTATTGATTTCAAGATTATTTGGAGCTAATATATTGAAACGGGACGAATTGGAGTTTAATTTGGCAAATTGGAGCAGCTTGTGGGTCACGTGATAGCCAACTTATAAAAGGAATTCAATTACATAAATTTCCTAGCAATCAAGTGGAGGCCCACAGTTTTGGGAGTATAAAAAGAAATGAGCAGCTAATGGATTCAATTGAAGCAAAAGGATTCCTAGCAATTAGTAGCTCACAAAGCAAGTAGGTGGGGGCCACAGATTTAATACTAGCAAAATGGGAGCTCACGAATTTATATATGGGTCACGGATTGGGTGGTGTCAATTAGAGGGATAAATCAACTTTTGGTACCTGTACTGGGATACGACTTTCAAGTTGGTACCCGAAGTGAAAAAAGTTACAAACTGGTGATTGTACTTGAAAAATGTTACACTCCGTGAAATAGTAGGGTTTCATCCTTATTCTGTTTGAAAATTTGACAGGTCAGAACCAAAGGATGACATGACGATGACTGGGCAACAAAGTTGTATTGATGTGTATTTCCCCATGTATAATTTATAAAGGAACAGATTGATATTCGGGGGAAAAAAAACTAGGTCTTCGGTCTCTTCTTCTGTCCTTCTTCTTCTCTCATTCTTCTTGTCTCGATTCTCCATTGATTACTAGTTCCCATATATTTATTAAAGGGTTTTCAGTGTTTAATTGAAAGGATGAGCTCGTCTTGGAGTGGAATCGTAAATGAAATCGGGGAAGAAGATTGTAGTTCAGGCAAAAAAATGAATGGATTACACCAGAGTTCCCAAGTCGGTGCCACTGTGGAGCAATGGTGCGAATGTGGGAGGCAAGGAAAGATGCAACAAAACATCCAGGAAGGCGATTAATTGGGTGTATTAATTATCGGGTAAGATTTTGGAAAGATATTTTTTTATTTCTTTCCATATGATTGCTTATGTTAATGGTTGGTGTGTTGCTGTGTAATAGGACAGGAGAGATTACTGCGATTTCTTTAAATGGTATGATCCACCATTTCCTGATAGAGCAAAAGATGTTATTGAAGATTTGACATTAAAGTTGAAGATGAGCAGAGAGATGTTGGATAAATTGAAGAATACAAATAGTGAGAAGACCAAGAATTGGAAAGAGTTGGCAGAACTTGATTCAGTGAAGACATTGGAGAAGGAGGTTAAAAAGTTAAAGAAGATTAATGTCAAAGTTCAACAAAAGAAAGTTTTCTTATGGTTTCTTTTAATTTGCTCATGGATGTTAGTTGGCTGGTGTTGTTTGACATTAAAGTTGAAGATGAGCAGAGAGATGTTTTAATGTAATAGTTAGCTTGAAGGTTTGTTTCTGGTGGTGTTTCAATGGATTTTGATGTTCGGTGTTGTTTGGTGTTAGAATTTGAATGAATGATGCGCTGTTTCAATGTATTAGTTAGCTTGAAGGTTTGTTTCAATGTATTAGTTAGCTTGAAGCTTAAAGGTTTGGTTAGAATTTGAATGAATGATGCTCTGTTTGGTGTTAGAATTTGTATAATGTTGCTGTTTCAATAAATGAATGATGCTCTGTTTTAATTAATGAATGAATGGCATACTTGACAAATAACAATAACAAGCTTGACAAATGTTGTTCAATCCTCTTTTCAAATGAATAAAACTGTCATCATTCAATCCAACCATTTCAATGAAAATCACTACCATTTACAATATCCAACGTAAAACTGCCATCATTCAATCCAACCATAAAAATGAAAATCATTCAATCCAACCATAAAAATGAAAACTGAGATTGTCAACATTTCATTAATAACCTTGAGAGTAATTAACACACTGTCCAAACTTCTTAAGTTCTTGAGGTCATAAATATTAAACAAAGTTCTTAAAAATTAAACAAAGGTCATAAAATGTTGACATTGATATCTCATGTTCCTACTGGCTTCCAACTTAATCTCTCATGTTCTCCAACTGACTTGACTTATTAAGTGGTTCAGTTGTGCTTGAAGTTGGTGGATTGCTGCTTGATGTAAGTGGGGTTCTATACATTCTTGTAGCAGGAGAAGTGTTATTTCTGCTTGATCCATCTTGATATATGACTTCTCCTGGAGTTGGCATCTGCATTTGATATAACCGAGCACAAGTATTGTTACATATGAAAAATGACAAATAAAAGTAACATAAATACTTGCAATTTAAAAAAAGTTGTAACTCACAAAAACTAAGCCAGAGTTGTTTCCATTCATATTATCTATTACAGCTCCCTCAGGACTAACATAAACACCAAATCCTGCTGGTACTTTACTGCGGGTCTTTATCCTCTTAACTTGCAACTTTGGTCTAGTATTAGTCCTTAGATTGTCCTATAAAAGTTAACTCAATTTGTCTGAAATATAGCAAGATATGAGAAATTCAAGATAACTGAAATTGATTGATATAACAATACCTTGTTAGAATTACCAGGCTGCACTATGTTATTGTTATGTTTCTTTTTTGGATCTGCTGATGCATTGCAACTTTTCCTCTTGACCTACCTACTTGCCTGACACAGAGAAACAATAATGTTTAACTCAGGTAAACAAAACTGTTACATAAAAATAATGTTGGAATGCTATAATACTTACATTGCTTGACTGAAGTTCATCTGTTTGGCAACTGATGGTAGGACAGTTACCCTTATTGTGCCCTGTCTGTCTACATTTTGAGCAATGCATTTTCCTTCCCTTCCTTGTTATCCTTGTAGGATTTTTTGGATTCTCCCATCCTTCTTTCCTTCTCATTTTCTTAGGCCTTCCCTTGAATTTGTGGCATATTGGAGGAGGTAACATCTTCTGAAAACTTGTTTCACCCAAAAACTGCTCAGAACTTCGGATATGTGTGTGTAGGCTTTTAGGTATGTTTCTTTCTTGTACCAATGAGCAAGATAAGTTTCAGGCTCTTCCTCCCTGAAATATATTGCTGAAATTGCATGAGCACATGGAATCCCTGTCAAATCCCACTTTCTGCACGTACATGTCTTCTGGTCAATGTTAACAACATATATGTCTCCTCTCATCTTAACCTGAAACTGATTCCCTCCACCCCACATAGGATCATAATAACCAGACTCATCAATAGCTTTATCAAGCTTTTTTCTGTTCCTAGGACATATACTATCACCTGACTTCTTCATTGCATCCCTTTTAGTGTGGAGCCTTATCATAACCTGGCTCCTTATTTCTTCTAACATATCAATACAATTCATCCATCTTGCTTTCACAATCCAAGCGTTAAAGCATTCTGATATATTATTCTCAACTACATCTGATTTGCATACAGTCTTAAAAAAAGCCTTGATCTATACCTTAGGATTTAGTTCTTGAAGTTTATCATGTGCATCCTTATTGAGTCTATTCACCTCTTTCATGTTTCTCTTGAACTCTGCTTCATATGTTGACATTGATGTTGCCCAAAAAGCCTTCCTTAATGCTAAGGATGAGAACCTTTTTCTGAAATTTGCGTATATGTGTCTTGAACAATTCCTATGCTCAGCAAAAGGAAGAACATCGTCGATAGCCACTTTCAACCCTTTTTGTTGATCACTGACCACTGTCCACCCAGACCCATCACCTCCCTCCAGGTCTTCAACCAATAATTTCAGAAACCATCTCCAACTATCTGTGTTTTTAGTCTCCACAATAGCCCATGCAATAGGATACATTTGATTGTTCCCATCTCTACCCATGACTGAGATCAATTGTCCCCCAACAACAGTCTTAAGAAAACATCCATCTAGCCCAATTATGGGTCTACATCCCTCAAGCCAACCCCTTTTCAAAGCATGAAGACATACATAGAACCTTTGCAAGTAAGGCTGATCAGTAGGATGAAATCTGTGTGGAAGAACATCAATTGTATTGTTCTTGTTGGACTTGATCAATTCAGTAGCATAATCCCAAAATTTTTCATAGTGTTCCACCAGTAAATCCCATACATTGCTTAAAGCCCTGTTTCTAATCCTAGAACATTTGCATATAGTAATGTCCAACTGAAACTTCCTCTTGATCTCATCTTGTATGTCTTTTAACTTCCACTTCTGTTGCCATAAAACTCAGTCATGAATTTGACTGATCCCTTCCTGTTTTTGAAAGCCCTGCTACAAGTATGTTTTTTCTGGTATGTCTTAACCTGCAGTGTCTCAGATGAGTCATCCATTCTGCTTACAAACAGCTCCCAACGACATTTTGGGTTTTTACACTTTAGCTGAAACTTTTTCCCAGTATTTCTAAGGTACCTGACATCTTTTCCTTTTCCCAAACAATATCCTCTAATAGCCTCTCTGAATTCACGAGGTCCACTAAACATCAATGCAACAGAGAAGTCAATATCTTTCCTCTTGGTCAGGGGGTCAAATATTATCATTACTCTTTCCACATTCTTTTTCTTACTTAGCCTATCTGGTTGATCTACTTCTTCAGCATCTTCACTGTCTTCATCACTGTCTACATCCATAGACCTCAGCTGATCTGAATCTTCATATTCACTAGGTGACCACTCCTTATCAGTGCTGTCTGTATCTTTTCCATCATCATCAGAATTTGCAGTCTGTTGTTGTTGAACATTTTCCTGTGTATCTGAGTGTAGATTAGTCTCTTCTTCCTGTGTACTTGTCTGTACATTAGTCTCATTTTTAGCCTCCTTTTCTCCCTCCTCTTGCAACTCATGCAGATCAATACCACCAACATCATCAGGTCTCCAACCTCTCTCATTTGTTTAGTATACTCCTTAAATTTTGTTCTTGCATTTTGGTACTCTTCATCACTGCTTAATTGTTCATCATCACCAGTCAAGTCAACATCAGAGTCCTCAAAACTTTCATCACTAGTGAAGTCACCATTCACATCAATGTTCCCCTTAGCATTCACCCCATTGTTCTCCTCATTTTCATTTTCTTCGAGCTTACTAAGTAGATCAAGGTTCTTCAGATAATCAGGGTGATCCTTGTCAAGTTTATAATCCACAAAAACTTCTACAGTCATATCTTTTGCAGAAGCTTTAATTAAATCCCTAATCGAATCATCATCATGAATTAATCTAAACCCTTCAACATATTTAAAGAAAACCTTAGGAGTAGTATGGTACCCTAATATATGAGCCATTTGTTCATTTATGCGTGTAGTGCACAAGAAATCAGGATCACTAGGGACAACCTTTTTCAACCCTCCTACATAATATTCTGTGGGCTCAGTGACAAACTCTCCACCATAGTGCACAATTAATGAAATCATATCTGCCACTGTAAATAAAACAAAAAAATAACATTATAAACATTTACAAAGACCAAACATGACAAAGCAAAGGAACCAGAGCACAAATTTTGGGGAAAACTACCACAAATATCCAACAAGGTGGGCATTAACCACATAAAGTAAGCATAAACAAAGATTAGGTTAAAAATTGAGTGCACCAACACTCCAAATCTTTAACACAGACCAAAAAATAAGGGTTTGGTGCTTACTTTTTGTTGTCGAGCAAATTTGGGGATAAATCTGGTCGAATCCACTGTAAACTTAATCTCTTCGCGTCGACTTCACTTCTCCCTCTGTATGTTTGTCTCTCTCGTTGGATCTTCTTTCTGTCCCTAACCCTTATTTCTCCCTCACTTAGTCACGTGAGAAGTATAATTCCCTCCAAAACTGAGGTCTCATGTACATATCATTATCCACGTCATATGAGTAAGCCACGTTAGAATTTTCCATTTACCCCGTTAGTCAATTTTAACGATTCTTTAAAAGTTGGAAAGTACAAGCACCAGATCACAACGTTTTTCGAGTACAATCACCAGTTTATAACTTTTTCACTTCGGGTACCAACTTGTAAGTCGTGTCCCAGTACAGGTACCAAAAGTTAATTTATCCCGTCTATTAGATAAAGGATTTCCTTGTGCTATTCGGATTTGTCCTAGCAGTTCACGTGCCTAGTGTCTAAAGGTTTGTTAGCCCACACGATTTTAGCTTGCTAAGGAATAATAAGGTGGCCCACGAATGAAAAAAGTTTGACAAAATGAGAGTATATCATATATATTAAATTGTAGCAGCTCACAGTTTCAAGAGTCCAAGCAGCACGTGAAGTCCCTAGGCACACGAATTGAGAGCAGCCAAGAAATACGAAGCAAGAGGCGTGAAATAAGTGGATCATATATTGTTGGACAGTGTGTTGCCCCGCCGGGGCGGGGCATTAGGATAGTAAATCCCCGCTGGGGCGGGGATGCGGAGAAGTCCGTCATTAATTTCATTTAGCAGCTTGGATTCGGCTACAGCAAGAAGGGAGCTAGGGCATAAAATAATCCTAGGTTTTAATAGTTATAAATACGGGATCTATTCTCTTGTATTTACACATTATTATTCATCTTTTATTGCCTGTAGACTTGGAGCATGCTAGTTCCTTTATTCAGTTCTAAAGGGAGGTGGAACCTTGTTACAAGTAATTAATTAATTGAGTATTATTATTTATTCCTTCTTGTATGAGATTTCTTCTGATAATCTATTTTTATTGATTACATACTAATTGATCTAATTAATTTGATATGGCCAATTGAATTAATTTAATTATTATCATATGCTAGATTAAGATTGGTATTACGTGTAATTGATATCTGTCTTCATCACAAGTAGCAAATTAGTGATACTAATTGTGGACAAGCTTTTGTGTATTGCTAAGATTATCAGAAAATAAGTTAAACAAATCGAGCTTATATGTTTGTTGCTTGGATTAGCCTAATTCTCTATTTCTTAATGCTTCTATTATATTAAATCTAGAGAGCTTGTTCTAGGTTATATGCTAGTTGAATCTGGTGAAGAGCTTGTTTCATACAGTGACGATCTAAGGAGAATTTCAGGTAGCAGAGCTTGTTGCTATCTAGGGCTAATAGTTTCATTGAAGGGTAAATAAACAACTTAATTAATTGATTGTTGTGCTTGGTGAAACTGAACTGCAGAACTGAAGTTTTTACATATTTGGTTAATCTCAATATTTAATTCTGTTTTACTTAGTTTAAAACAAATTTAAAAATCCCCAATCTTTATTTTCTGTTAAAATAGTAGAATAAATCTAAAACAAACTTACTCTCTGTGGGATCGATCCTGTCTTACTAGTGTGCTAATTATTGAAATTCGTGAAGTGAAAATAAGGTTAATTTAGGAGTGCAAACGACAGCTCCCAAATTTTGGTGCTGTTGCCAAGGAGTAATTGTGTGTTTTGTTTTTACTCTATTATTTCTTTTGTTTTTGTTTGATGACTCGATCTTCTCAGGCTACTATATTAGATTTTGATCCAGAGATTGAGAAAACTACAAGGAGGCTAAGGAAGCAAAAAGTTCAATAGTCTACTGCAGATTTAGACGAGGCTTCTGCTTCATCACCGGGCCTCAACTTAGCTTTGGAATTACTTTCTAATAAATTATTCACCGAATCAGACGAAGAAAAAAAGATGGCGGAGCCCAACAATAATCGGACATTGAAACAATTGGCTACTCCTTATCTTACTCATCAACCTTTGTGCATTAAATATCCTACTTTAAACATTTGAACTTAAATCCGGACTAATTCATCTTTTGCCTACTTTCTGTGGTCTTACAGGTGAAGATCCATACAAGCATTTGAAGGAGTTCCATTTGGTGTGTTCTACCATAAAACCACACAGAATTTCAGAGGAGTAAATCAAGCTAAGAGCCTTCCCATTCTCCCTAGCAAATTTAGCAAAGGATTGGCTGTACTATCTCCCATCCAGATCAATAAATTCATGAAGCGACATGAAAGGGCTATTCTTAGAGAAGTATTTTCCTGCTTCAAGAGTGGCTAACATAAGGAAGGAGATCTGCAGGATCCGACAATTTAGTGGAGAGACACTGTACGAGTACTGGGAGAGATTCAAGAAATTATGCTCCAGCTGCCCTCCCCACCAAATCGATGAGCAACACTTGATTTAGTACTTCTACGAGGGACTGATACCAATGGAAAGAAGTATGATCGATGCGGCTAGTGGAGGAGCATTAGTAGACAAGACACCAAAGGATGGAAGAAATCTGATTGCAAACATGGCTGCTAACTCACAACAATACGGAACAAGGAATGATCATGCTCCGAAAAGGGTAAGTGAGGTAAGCACGAGTGAATTGGTACAACAGATTTCTAACTTAACTGCTGTGGTGCAACAATTAACAACAGGAAACGTGCCGGTTGCGAAGGCTTGCGGATTATGCTTAATGGCAGGGCATGCTACTGATTCGTGCCCAACATTGCAAGAGGATGAGAATGCACAGCAAGACAATGCAGTAGGTAACTACCAAACACAACCAAAGAAGTATGATCCCTACTCAAACACTTACAATCCAGGCTGGAGAGATCATCCGAATCTCAGTTACGGAGGGAATAGGCCAAAAACACAAGGAGTGTTCCCACCTAGACAGCAAGGTTTCCCACCGACATAGCCTCAGTACCAACCGCGACAAGCAGCTCCAACCACTTCAGGAACATCCCTTGAAGACATGTTCAAAGCATTCATGACTCAGACACGACAGTTTCAGCAGAAGACAATGTTGGGTTTGTACAAAATCATAACACAATCAAATTGCAAAAATTAGCGGAAGCATGGTATATCAGAGTATAAAAAATTTCTACAAAACCATTACCCGGATCATCCTTTATGCAAATTATTAATTTAAACGATAAATAAGAAGTTATGGAATTCATACTCTTGTAGAATGAAGCTTCCACAGGTACGAGTTCAACTCCTTGTTCTACGTGATCTCCTTGAATTTCCGGGTTAGATTCTTTCTTTTGATCAACGTTAGCCACCCAAGTGTTTGGCCTCTAAAGGTGATCCACCAAGGAAGAGGAATTATCAAGAAGGAGGGTGATTGGTTTAGTTTTCTATCCTCTATAGAAAAGGAGTACTCTCCAATAATTGGAATTGCATCAACTGATATCTATTATAAGACTCCTCTTATATAGATATTGGTCAACCCTTCTAATCCTATTAGACATGGGATTTCATTTATTTAATTAAACTCCTTTAATTAATTTAGGCTTCCCACCACATTGGGAATAATTAATTAAATTCATTTAATTAATTTGTCTCCTAATTTTATTAGGAATAAATGAGAGTACTAATATTAAATTAATTACTAAACCCCTTTAGAAATTAAAATAATAATAATTATAATAATATTAATAAGACATCTCTTATTAATTTATATTTAATATTTTTAAAATATTAAATGATAAACATTAAGCTATTTAATTTATTCTATCACTATAGATTAAATTAATTACACTTAATGCATTATTACGATTATACCATTACCTTCTTAAATAATTATTCTTCCTTTTATGGTGTGACCATTTAGGTTCTCCATATTAAACCGGTTGTGAATAAATCAATTAGAAAAATTCTAATCTTATTTAAATAAATAAATTAAACTAATAATCTATTTAAACAAATAATATTTATTCTACAATAGGGATAAGCCTCCCTAACGATCAACGACTTTCCAGATAATATAGATTTCAACATTAATCATAAAAGAACCTGTGAGTAAATAGTTACCGTACAATTCAATCCTTCCACCATACAATGTCCCAATTAAATATAAGACGTGAATTTACTGTTAAGTCTTATTTTATTTAATTATATGTATTTTGATTAGAAAATGCACAACTCCAAATAATGCAAATTAGAAACTCCTTTCTAATTTCATTCCACCTTGGCCAAGGATTCCTAGGTTGTCATTTAACGAATCATATAGGACATATCTCCTCCTTTACTAGAGGTGGTAGATTCTTTATTGATCATTCATTATCTCCATATGTAACTCATTATACCTAAGCATACCCTTTTATATACCCTAAAGGGCTTTAAGGAATAAGTTAAAGTATAATTCATTACATACAAGATACTATGATGATCTCAAGTCCAAGGATCACTTGTACTACTATCACATTAGGAATTCCTATTGACAAGCGAGTAAAACTCCATTAGGTATTCCATAGCGAGTCACGTTCAGTGAACTTATTCTCCAATAAGCACCTACATACTTGCTTTAGTGTCTCCACACAAATGATCATGAGATCAATCATCCTCATCCAATGAGCAAGCAACATATGTACCAATCTATCCGAATTTACTAATCCTATTTTTAGTAATCCCACGATTGGGAACTATTTTAGTTTTAAACTTTCTAAGAATTTAAATCTCATTAGCATGATCAACATCATGATTCTAAAAGCATTGCTTAAAACTATGGGTTATTTATATTTTATAAAAACAGCACCATGTAGATAATTAAATGCCTTTAATAAATGAATATTTTTATTAATAAATAATAAGATTGTCTCCAAAGTATATACTTTATCATCATACATAATTGGCTTGTATGCATACTACTTTCAATCTCCCACTTGCACTAAAGCCAATCGCTATAGTATCTCATACCAACTTCTCTAAGTGACGATCAAACTGCTGTTGTGTTATAGCTTTAGTAAATGGATATGCAATGTTATCTTAAGAGTCTGTATGCTCTTCTTTCAATGATTTCTTTAATCAAAGTGCCGCAACACATGTTTAGATTCAAGATGAGACTTAAGAACTATTCCTAATTCTGTAATGAACTTTTCATCCGAAACATCAACTTGCAGCTTTACTTACAGTTATATACTTTGTCTTTATCACTAACCCAGTAACTTTTTGTTGTTTGGAACCTTTCCAATTTGCTGCACCACCTTTTAAGGTAACGACTTACCCTAAAGTGGATTTTGCTGTCGTCTTGGTCAGTCTGAAAACTTGAGTCTGTTTAGTCCTCTAGTTTAATTCAGACCCATCATGTGTCATGATGACATTCTTAGTGTCAGTTAAGTACTTTGAGATGTTTATCACTATCTCACAGTGATCTTCTCCAGAATATGACTGATCAACATCAAGTCTCGTATATTTCATTGCATACATGATAGTAACTCATGCGATCTCTCTTTTACTGAGGACAGTTTTAGAGAGATACACTCCTTGGCTCATCATCATGAGGCACCTTTTGGAGTTTGCCATGCTAAACGCCTTTAGCATCTAATGAATATACGTTTCCATGGGTTAAACCGAACATCCTTTTAAATCTATTAATACAGATTTATATCCCCAATGCGGGATGTTCTACCCAAATCATTCATGGAGGAATGTTTAGACAACTTTATTTTGATCGATTTTAGCATAGGAATTTCATTCCCTATCAGTAATATATCATCAACATATAATACATGGAATGAAGCAGCGCTCCCACTAACCTTCTTGTACACACATGATTTATCCTCATTTTTGATAAAATCAAACTCTTTGATTGTCTCATCAAAACGAATGTTCCATTTACGAGAATCTTGCTTCAATCCATGAATGGATTGTTGTAGCTCATATACATGATTTGCTTCAACCATTGAAACAAATATCTTCTGGCTGTATCATACATACATTCTCCTCTAATAATGTATATTTGAGGAATGGCGTCTCTACGTCCATTTTGCCAGATTAAGTAAAAATAAGCTGCAATCGCAAGAAAAAGCCAAATGGACTTGAGCATAGCTTCAAAATCCATTTTAGATTTTATGGTCATCTACCATTTCTCTGAGTCTTTATTACTCATAGTCTGTTCGTAATTCAATGGATCATCATCATCCATGATGTGTACCTCATCGTCATCCTCTATGACGAATCCATACCTTTTAGGTACCTTCGGTACTTTTCCAGATTTACGAATAGGGTGTTGTACAGTAGGTGTCTCCACTTGGACAAGTTCATCCACTTAATCTGTAGTGGTTTGTGGTTCTTGAATTTTTTCAAGATCTATTTTTCTCCCACTAGCCCCTTCAAGGATAAACTTATTTTCCAAGAAGGCAATGTGTTTCGCAATAAACACCTTTTGTTCAGTAGGATTGTAGAAATAGTATCCCAAACATTCTTTAGGATATCCACAAACGTGCACTTATCAGATCTTGTCCCAAGCTTATCATTTTGAAACCTTTTCACATAAGTTGGACATCCCCAAATCTTAACATGCTTAAGACTAGGTTTTCTTCCTGTCCACATCTCAGATGGAGTCTTGGGGACGAATTTGGTAGGTACCTTGTTAAGTAGGTATGCAGTCGTTTCTAGGGCATAACCCTAGAAGAAAATTAGAAGGTCGGTAAAATTCATCATGGATCGAACCATGTCTAATAGTGTTCGATTTCTCCTTTCAGATACTCCGTTTAACTGTGTTGTACCTAGTGGAGTCCATTGTGAAATTATACCATTTTCTTTAAGACAATCAAAAAACTCACCGCTTAAGTATTCACAACCTCGATCTGATCGAAGAATCTTAATACTCTTGGCCGTTTGTTTCTCTACTTCACTTCTGAACTCTTTGAACTTTTCAAATGATTCTGATTTGTATTTCATTAAATACACATATCCAAATCTTGAGTGATCATCAGTGAAAGTAATAAAATAAGAATACCCACCTTGTACATTCGTTGTCATAGGTCCACAAACGTCTGTGTGAACCAACGCTAACAACTCTATAACTTTTTCTTCTTTTCCACTAAAAGGAGATTTAGTCATTTTACCCATGAGACAAGATTCACAAGTTAGATATGATTCATAATCGGATAGCTCTAAGAGCCCATCCTTATGCAACTTGGATAATTTTGTTTCATTAATATGACTGAGTCTACAGTGCCACATATAGGTATAATTAATATCATCACTTTTTCTTTTCTTAGTTTGTTCTATTTGAAGTATATTTTCATGCAAGTCAAGTATATAAAGTCCATTTCGCAGATTTCCAATACCATATAAAACATTGTTTTTATAAATTGAACAACTGTTGTTCTTAATTATAATTTCAAATCCATCCATATCTAATACAAAATTTGAAATAATGTTTCTAATGATATTCGGAACAAAATAACAATTATTTAAATAAATAGACTTGCCCGTAGGCAGTGCTAAACAATAAGTGCCTACAGCTAATGCATCAACCTTTGCTTCATTTCCCACCCGTAGGACAACCTCATCCTTGTTCAACTTTCTACTTCTGACCAGTCCCTTCACAGTATTACATATGTGAGAACCACAGCCGGTATCCAATACCCAAGTAGAATGTTAACTTTCTGAAAAATTAATTTCAATCATAAACAAACCTTGATTGGAAGTCGAAGCTTCTCCAAGCTTCTTCTCTGCCAGAAACTTCTTGCAGTTCCTCTTCCAATGACCCGGCTTGTTGCAATGGAAGCACATTCCTTTGCTAGCTGGATTAGGTTTCTTTTGTTCCTTTATGTTCACCTTACCCTTGGTCATCCGAGATTGGAAGAGCTCCTTAGATATCTCATATCTAGCAGTCCTACTTTGTTCGCCATACAACTCCTTGTGGTGAAGCAACATAGTAGGAGCATCTATGTTTTCATGCTAACGCTGAAGCTCGTTATTCATGGATGCGAGCATGATGCATTGAGCCACAGATGCGTCATTTTGCTACTTTACATTGGTGGTAATTTCTTCCTCAGATGCTGATTCTGGAACAGTTCCAGAGACATGTGAATTTAGAACATAAGAAATCTTTTCAGCAGTGAGAACTATTCTTAGATTCCTTAACTAGTCCGTATAATTTGGTCCGGTTAGTTTATTAGCATCAAGTATGCTACGCAGTGAAATTAGTGATTTTGACATTTTTTAAATTTCTGTATGTGAAAAGACAATATTTTAGCAAACATTCATTTAATTAATTTTGCATACCAAAATAAATTTAGGTCTTTATTTTAAATTGGTATCTCCCACTATTTTTATCAAACTATATTACCCTCACTTATATAGTTCGGCAATATCTAATTAAAGATTTGCTAGTGAGAATAAGGATCCTATTTTAAATGTATATAACCTTTGTGGATAGCATAACAAGCGATATACCAATAAATAGGTAGACAACTCTTGTCAATTACATCACCATGTAACTCCTTTTATTTTGCATCTTAAATCATAATGGTCAAGTGTGTGCACATCCGAACTAAAATGATTTAAGTTAAGTCCAGCCTAGCACTTCTATAAATTCAAAAAAGAAAAATGTTCGTCCTGTTGGATAGCACAACAAGACTATATTGTTCAATTTTCTTGATAAGCATCAAATGTGATTAATTAACATCTTAAATACGCAATACTCGCCTTGTGGATAGCACAACAAGCTCATATTAAATATTTAATACTCTATTAATTTATCATTCTAGAAGGCGACGTTCGATATTCCAAATATCACTTGAACACTTTCGACTTAATATAATTTCTTTGAGAGGTTTGTTATTATTTGTCTCATCTTGTTTAGCGCGCATGCACACATACACACACACACACACACACACACACACACACACACATATATATATATATATATATATATATAAAATACGCGTTATTTTGTTAAACATGCGAAGCATGTTTGCATTCAATATAATATATATAATATTTAGCATGCAATATAGAATACTATATTCTACCCGGATTGATTATGGACTTTTATTCTAGTTTGGTTCACTCGAGCCACCAAGTGAACCAAAAGGTCAAACCTAGGAGTGCAAGAATTAAATTTAAATATAATTATTACATTTAAATCCCAGGCTCTATACAAATGTGTATTCACGTGCTCCTTGCTCCTTGGTCTCCAATTTCTTCAAGATAATTCTAACTAATACTATTACATAAACTATTTTAAATTAAATAAAAATCTTGATCAGCAGTCAAGGGGAAGTACATAGAAGGAAGATAGAATTTACATCGAGAAATAAACCAGAGAAGGCGATGTAAGCAGAATCCCATTTAATAAAACCCATTCATTCAAGCATTCAACTAAAATAAAATCCAATCACATTGGTCAAATAGTCTATAATCAATCCCCATTTATTATCAATAGTATCACCATATATATCAATAAATAAATATTCATCTCATGAATTAAAACATTCTATATATATATGAGTATCATTTAATGGGCAATTTTAAATTGCATGAAATCCAATTTCAAGATTAAAATAAACTCTTTATTTTAATTATAAAATTATTTAGAATATAATATATAAATTATCATATATATATATAGATATATATTTGATATTACCGTATATTATATATATAAAATATAAATTCACGTTTATTTTTTAAAAAGAAGTCACCTTCTTTTATTAAAAAAGTCCTGCACGTTTATTAAAAGAGTCCTTTCCTGATGGGTCACCTTTTTTTTGGAGTAAGAAAGAGACAACGCCTTTTCTTTGCAGAATTCAAGATTAGCGCTCATAAAAAAAATTGTGATTCGTCCAAAAAAATGCCATTTTTTTTCTTAAAAAAATAATTTTATACAATAAAATTATGCCCAATAAATTATTCTAAATACATACCCATATGTATATGAAATCAAAAATATATTAATAATTGCATAAAGGTTTGGCTCTGATACCACTGTTAGGTTTGTATAAAATCATGACGCAATCAAATTGCAAAAAATAGCGGAAGCATGGTATACCAGTGTTTAAAAAATTTCTAAAAAACCATTACCCGGATCATCCTTTATGCAAATTATTAATTTAAACGGTAAATAAGAAGTTATGGAATTCATACTCTTGTAGAACAAAGCTTCCACAGGTACGAGTTCAACTCCTTGTTCTTCGTGATCTCCTTGAATTTCCGGGTTAGATTCTTTCTTTTGATCAACGTTAGCCACCCAAGTGTTTGGCCTCTAGAGGTGATCCACCAAGGAAGAGGAATTATCAAGAAGGAGGGTGGTTGGCTTAGTTTTCTATCCTCTATAGAAAAGGTGTGACGCCCCCCAGAATAGGTCCAGTCAACCCAACCTATTCTGAGTCGCCAAATACATGGTACAGAATTCAAATACAAACTTTATATCATACGGTCGTACAAAATACGACCACACAACTGTGAGTGTCAATACAAATATGTAGAAAATATTAAGATTCAAACTAAGTCCTCATTACAATTATTATCACACTATTTATCAGAAATAGTGAGGACTACTACTGCTCTAACTCGGACCATCACTCTGTCCCCTGACTAGTTCCCGCAACATTCTCATTTCCTGAAGAGGACAACAGATGAAAAGGGTGAGCACAACTAGCTCAGTAAAGAATATTATGACTAAGATAATGGGAAACAAATTATCGTTAGTCTTCAACAAATAAGATAAAATATAATGGACAACCAACTTTAGATCAATATTCGCAGCGGAAATAACAATTCATTAGAAGAGTTAAGTAGAGAATGAAGTCTACTATCTTCTATGATTTAAAAGTCCATCATCAATATTTTATCCCTGTATCATCAATCAATATACATCTCGAATCAAATATTCATCTTTGCACTACAGGCCAAAGATATTCATTTGTATCATCAGTGGTCATATTCATCTCAACACCTGTCATCTTTGCACTACAGGCCAAAGATATTCATCAGGTAATCATTCATCTTTGCACTACAGGCCAAAGATATTCATCAAGTAATCATTCATCTTTGCTCTACAGGCCAAAGATATTCAGTTACATCACCTTTTAGGACTGAGAATGATGAAAAACATTTTAAAAAAATGAATCCAGTGAGATAAAAGACAAAGACTAAGGATTCGTATTTTAGTATATCCAATTCATAAATACCTCGTAATAATCAATTATGGAGCAAAATTCAAGAATAAAGCTCAAAACTTGGATACAATCAAAGATAGTAACCTTAACAAGCAATTTGGACAAATAGAAGAAAATTTAATTTTTTCGTGAATAGTGCCGTATACGTGAATAGTAACCCCGACGGAAAAAGTAAGAATTTTAACATAAAATTCATGACAATATTTTTGTATAATGATATTGAAAAGAATAACATCATTTACGAAAAAAAATAACATCCCTTACCTCAAAAAGAAAGTACCTCTGACTGGAATATCGGATATAATACCGAAGGAAACTTGCACTGAATAGCAACACTCAAAGTATTGAAATACTCGCAAAAATACGCTCGATATTATAGAGAGAGAAAACTTCTAATTCTGGTGTGATTTTTAATTCTAACCTAAGCACCCTATTTATAGAAAAAGCTTAGGATGCCAAAGGAGACTAAATGAATAAAATATTATTATTTTTAAAAAAAATTCCGCCGCCTGGCGGCTTCCCAAATTTTTAGATTTTCCACAAAAGTGGGGCCCACCCATTAAATAATATTTATTTTCCGAAACTTCAATAATTCATAACAAATAGCCCGTTTGTCAGAAAATACAAATTCTATGTCCTTTTATAGGAAATTTAATTCTCTACAACTTTGCAGAAGAAAGTTTTTCCAAATTCCAAACATAAATTATCC
Source organism: Panax stipuleanatus (assembly GCA_020205555.1). Lineage (NCBI taxonomy): Eukaryota > Viridiplantae > Streptophyta > Magnoliopsida > Apiales > Araliaceae > Panax > Panax stipuleanatus. The sequence continues at coordinate 45,069,210 of CM035122.1, forward strand.
GGAATCCATAAACAGATGATTTCTCACACCAAAATATTGATAAAACTCATCAGCGCCAATTCCTTCTTTAATATCCACAAAATAAATATTTTCTTATCATATAAATCAATAATTAATTATTCACAAATAATATTATAGAACTACAATATTAACAACCAGGTCGTTCCCAGGAAAGAGGGGGCCTTCCGATAAGGACTTCTCCTTACTAGCGCGCAATTAAATAACTCCTCCTAGACAGAACTTCCTTAGACATTGTCAATAATGCTATCTAATAATATTATTCAAATAATATGAATTATTGAGTTGATAACGTGAAATACTGTGCAACGACAATTATTGAATCAATACTACAAAATATCAACTGTAGCCATTATTGAATCAATCATATAAAATAGCAACGTAGAAATTATTGAGTCAATAAAATATCAATGTAACAATTATTGAGTCAATAATATAAAATATCAACGTAGCAATTATTGAGTCAATAATATAAAATATTGAACAGTAATTATTGTAACAATAATTGAGTAATGGCTTCTCACGTAAGACTCAATAATTCGAAATACTGTGCAATACCGTGTGCTACTATGCAATACCGTGTGCTACTATGCAACACCGTGTATCACTGTATTTTAACCACCGGGTATTTCAACAGTACTAACGGTAACAACTACGCCGTTATTTTGTAAAAAAGTTATTTTTGTCGCTTTCTATATCCGACAGTTATTCCGTTGTGGGGGCCCACAAATAGCTGCGCCGTCGTACGAATATTCCCCGACAACAAGAATATTCCACGACCAAACGAATATTCCCCGACAACAAGAATATTTTATAACCACTTGCTCATTTTTAAAATGTTTGCACATTTCACCCATAACTTTCATATTTATCAAATCAACACCTTACTATTTCGAAATAATATAAAGAAAATTAAATCTTTATTCATAAAAGTTGGGGTCTTACAACCTCCCCTCCTTATGAAATTTCGTCCTCGAAATTGACGTACGTACCTGGTATGTCGAAAAGATGAGGATACCTCGCTTTCATTTCCGATTCCAACTCCCAGGTCATTTTCTCAATTGCATGGTTTCTCCACAAAACTTTAACTTGAGGTATAATTTTCGAGCGTAGGACATGCTCCTTCCTATCCAAGATCTTGACAGGTACCTCCTCGTACGTTAAATCTTCGGCTATCTCGTCTGGTTCTAACTCAATAATGCGGTTTGGATCCTTCACATATTTACGTAACACGGATATGTGAAACACGTTATGGACACGAGACATGCTTGGAGGTAAAGCGAGTCTATAAGCCACATTTCCTATTCGGTCAAGAATCTCAAATGGACCAATGAATCGTGGGTTGAGCTTTCCTCTCTTCCCAAACCTTGTAACTCCTTTCCACAGAGCAATATGAAACAATACATGGTCCCCAACGTTAAATTTCACGTCCTTTCGATGAAGATCCGCATAACTCTTTTGTCGATCTTGTGCTGTTTGTATACGTTGTCGGATTATTTGGATCTTTTCTGTAGTCATACGTACCAACTCCGGTCCCAACAATGTTGTTTCACCCACCTCGTTCCAACATACTGGAGAGCGACACTTTCTCCCATACAACGCTTCGAATGGAGATACGCCTATACTTGCCTGATAACTGTTGTTGTAGGAGAATTCCACCAATGGTAAGTACTTATCCCAACTCCCTTTGAAGTCTAGAACACAGAGTCTCAATAGATCTTCAAGAGTTTGGATAGTCCTTTCCGATTGTCCGTCTGTTTGAGGATGATAAGCCGAACTGAATCGTAAGTCCGTACCAATAGCTTTCTGCAAACTGATCCAAAATCGTGAAGTAAATCTGGGTCACGATCCGAAACTATGGATACTGGCATGCCATGCAATCTCACAATCTCATTCATGTACATATGAGCAAGACGTTCAAGGGAATAAGTCTCTCGTATCGGCAAGAAATGAGCAGACTTGGTTAATCTATCAACAATAACCCAAATCGCATCTAAGCCTTGAGAAACCTTGGGAAGACCCGTAACGAAATCCATCGTAATGTGTTCCCACTTCCATTTTGGAATCTCCAGTGGTTGCAATGGACCCTTCGGCACTTGATGCTCCGCCTTTACACGTTGACAAATTAAACATCTCGAGATGAACTCCGCGATCTCTCTCTTCATATTGCCCCACCAAAATGTATGTCGAAGATCACGATACATTTTAGTACTCCCAGGATGGATTGCAAACGGTGTGTTGTGTGCTTCCATCATGATTCTATACTTCAAGTCAGAATCGTTAGGAACACAAAGTCTGGAGTTAACTCGAATTATTCCATCTTCATCGATTCTCGCTTCTGGAATTGCACCTTCTTCTTCATCTTCATCAGCTCTGCATCCGTAGCTTGAGCAACTTTAACTTTATCAATCAAAGCTGGTTCTATGCGTATACTTGACATCATCGCACTCGTTCCCACATATGATCTTCTACTCAACGCGTCAGCTACCACGTTCGCTTTTCCAGGATGGTATTGGATAGTATGATCGTAATCTTTCAACAGCTCAAGCCAACGTCGTTGCCGCATGTTGAGTTCCTTCTGAGTGAAGAAATATTTAAGGCTCTTATGATCCGTATAAATCTCCACTTTCTCTCCGTACAAGTAATGTCTCCAGATCTTCAACGCGAAAACGACTGCTGCCAACTCTAGATCATGAGTAGGATAATTCCTCTCATATTCTTTGAGTTATCGCGAGGCATAGGCTATGACTTTCCCATGTTGCATGAGAACACATCCTAACCCTTTGCCCGAAGCATCGCTGTAAATAACAAATCCATCCGAACCAGATGGTATTGTCAGAACAGGTGCCGAGATAAGTCTCCTCTTGAGCTCTTGGAAGCTCTTCTCGCATTCCTCTTCCCAAACGAATTTTGTATCTTTCTGAGTCAACTGAGTTAATGGAGTAGCGATTCGAGAAAATCCCTCTACGAATCTCCGTTAATAACCAGCTAAGCCCAGAAAGCTTCGTACTTCGATCACCGACTTAGGTTGCTCCCAGCTTTGTATTGCTTCAATCTTCGCCGGGTCAACAGATACTCCACGTTTTGATACCACGTGCCCAAGAAATGCTACTTCCTCAAGCCAGAACTCGCATTTCTTCAGCTTAGCATATAGCTTGTTCTCACGAAGCTTTTGAAGTACTAACTTCAAATGGTGTTCATGATCTTCACGGCTTTTAGAATAAATGAGGATGTCATCAATAAAGACAACAACGAATTGATCCAAATATTCCTTAAATACACGGTTCATCATATCCATGAAAGCAGCAGGAGCATTAGTCAATCCAAAAGACATGACTAAGAACTCATAATGCCCGTACCGTATTCTAAAAGCAGTCTTTGGAATATCCTCAGTTTTAATCTTCAACTGATGATATCCAGAACGAAGATCTATCTTTGAAAAGAATTGCGCTCCTTGCAACTGGTCGAACAGGTCATCAATATGAGGTAACGGATACCTATTCTTGATGGTGACATGGTTCAACTCCCGATAGTCAATGTAAAGTCGCATACTCCCGTCTTTCTTCTTTACGAATAAAACAGGAGCACCCCAAGGAGACGTACTAGGATGAATAAAACCGATGTCTAACAATTCTTGTAATTGAATCTTTAACTCCTGAAGTTCAATAGGAGCCATTCGATATGGGGTTTTAGAAATGGGCTTTGTACCGGGCTCAAGGTCAATAAAGAATTCAACTTCACGTTCTGGGGGTAGACCGGAAAGTTCTTCTGAAAATACATCAGGAAACTCATTAACAACGGAAATATTATTCAAATCTGATGTATTCTGGTTTAGATCAGTGACATGAGCTAAGAAAGCTTGACATCCATTTTTCAATAAACGAATAGCCTTGGGATTTGAAATGATATTGACTGATTTTAGTGGTTTGGTGGTTTGAATTCGTACAACAGGTTGATTAGGAATATGAAAACTAACAACCTTACGAAAACAATCAATTCTGACATGGTAAGTGGTTAACCAGTCAATTCCTAAAATCACGTCAAATGCAAGTATTTTCAAAGATATAAGATCAACAGGTAAGCTAAGGGTACCAATCTGAATCAAGCAAGATTTGTAAACTGTAGATGTAACAAAGGTTTCTCCTAACGGAGTTTCAACAGATAAGTCAAAGTCTAATTTCTCAGAAGTCAAGTTCAAACGTTGAGCACAAGCAGGTGAAATAAAGGAATGGGTAGCACCGGTATCTAACAAGGTATAAACTTCGCAAGAGTTTATGATCAGCTTACCCGTAATCACCTCGTGTGGATTCCTCGCATTTTGGGCTGTCACGACAAACGCTCTTCCAGGAATCACCGACTTTGACTTGTCTGCAACCGCCTTTGAAATCACCACCCCCGCTGAACTTGGTTTCGCAACAGGACAATCTCGAGCTATACGTCCTTCTTTTCCACAGTTATAGCATCCTTTGAACTGTTGTGGGCAGTTTGGGCTGATATGTCCCTCTTTCCCGCATTTAAAGCATACTACCGGTGGTCGTTCTCCTCCCCTCGAAACAGTTGATGCTGGTGCTGATGTCGACGTCTTCACGTTCTCATTGTTGTACCTTCTCTTCTTGAAATCTCCCCCCGATTCGCTTTTTCTACTATCATGGCCACGATAACCATCGGAGTGGTTACCGCTTCTGTCATACTTTCCTCCTCGCTGGTTGTCATTGCTCCGATGACTGCTGCCACCGGTACGACCTTGGTTGTGGTCCCTCGGTTGAACATAATCATTATCTCGTTCTAATAACTGGGCACTGTTTACTACATCCAAATATAAAGAAAATTTATGAGAAATGAGGTATTGACGTATTTCGGGTTTCAAACCTCTTAGAAACATCCGCGTCATACGTTCCTCATTCTCCACCAAATGAGGTGCAAACCTGGACAGCTCCGCGAACTTAGCCTCGTATTGGGATACCGTCATGTTGTTTTGCTCGAGTCTGATAAACTCTACTTCCTTCATATGACGAATACTTTCAGGAAAGTACTTGTCATTGAACAGTTTCTGGAACGCTTCCCAAGACATCTTGAGTGCGGCAGGCTGGGTACACTTCACGGATTCCCACCAGTAATCTGCCTCTCCACGGAACATAAACGTGGCGAATGGAACCTTCTGTTCCTCTGTACATCCCAAGACATCAAATATCTTGGTAATTTGTTTAATCCACGTCTCCGCCTTTATCGGATCTGGCTTTCCCAGAAACTCTGGTGGTCCCAATTCTTTGAACTGCTTGGCAGTAACAATTCGCGAGTTGTTATTATCGCCACCTATATGTTGCACACGAGTCTACCTCGTCTGATTTTGCATAAACTGCAAAAAACTTCTAAACATCTCATCGTTTATCGTCTGACCAGCGTTATTTTCAGGATGAACATTGCCTTCTTGTTGCACGTTCTCCTGGGTAACGATTAAAGGTGTCTCCACGGTCTCATTCACTTCGTTGTTAACATTCTCAGCTGCCATTCTCAAATACTGCCATAAAACAAGGGTTAATTAAACAAATCAATATATCACATATTAACCCTATGCTCTGACTGACCAATTAAATACCACATAAGCTTAGGTAGGACACACTACCGAAGGATTTACTCGTCTCTCCCCTCCTAGTTCTATTCCCCGATCTCCGCCAGAGATCATATCCCTAAGCTCTGATACCAACTGTGACGCCCCCCAGAATAGGTCCAGTCAACCCAACCTATTCTGAGTCGCCAAATACATGGTACAGAATTCAAATACAAACTTTATATCATACGGTCGTACAAAATACGACCACACAACTGTGAGTGTCAATACAAATATGTAGAAAATATTAAGATTCAAACTAAGTCCTCATTATAATTATTATCACACTATTTATCAGAAATAGTGAGGACTACTACTGCTCTAACTCGGACCATCACTCTGTCCCCCGACTAGTTCCCGCAACATTCTCATTTCCTGAAGAGGACAACAGATGAAAAGGGTGAGCTCAACTAGCTCAGTAAAGAATATTATGACTAAGATAATGGGAAACAAATTATCGTTAGTCTTCAACAAATAAGATAAAATATAATGGACAACCAACTTTAGATCAATATTCGCAGCGGAAATAACAATTCATTAGAAGAGTTAAGTAGAGAATGAAGTCTACTATCTTCTATGATTTAAAAGTCCATCATCAATATTTTATCCCTGTATCATCAATCAATATACATCTCGAATCAAATATTCATCTTTGCACTACAGGCCAAAGATATTCATTTGTATCATCAGTGGTCATATTCATCTCAACACCTGTCATCTTTGCACTACAGGCCAAAGATATTCATCAAGTAATCATTCATCTTTGCTCTACAGGCCAAAGATATTCAGTTACATCACCTTTTAGGACTGAGAATGATGAAAAATATTTTAAAAAAACGAATCCAGTGAGATAAAAGACAAATACTAAGGATTCGTATTTTAGTATATCCAATTCAAAAATACCTCGTAATAATCAATTATGGAGCAAAATTCAATAATAAAGCTCAAAACTTGGATACAATCAAAGATAGTAACCTTAACAAGCAATTTGGACAAATAGAAGAAAATTTAATTTTTCCGTGAATAGTGCCGTATACGTGAATAGTGCCGTATACATGAATAGTAACCCCGACGAAAAAAGTAAGAATTTCAACATAAAATCCATGACAATATTTCTGTATAATGATATTGAAAAGAATAACATCATTTACGAAAAAAAATAACATCCCTTACCTCAAAAAGAAAGTACCTCTGACTGGAATATCGGATATAATACCGAAGGAAAACTTGCACTGAATAGCAACACTCAAAGTATTGAAATACTCGCAAAAATACGCTCGATATTATAGAGAGAGAAAACTTCTGATTCTGGTGTGATTTTCAATTCTAACCTAAGCACCCTATTTATAGGAAAAGCTTAGGATGCCAAAGGAGACTAAATGAATAAAATATTATTATTTTTAAAAAAAATTCCGCCGCCTGGCGGCTTCCCAAATTTTTAGATTTTCCACAAAAGTGGGGCCCACCCATTAAATAATATTTATTTTTCGAAACTTCAATAATTCATAACAAATAGCCCGTTTGTCAGAAAATACAAATTCTATGTCCTTTTATAGGAAATTTAATTCTCTACAACTTTACAAAAGAAAGTTTTTCCAAATTCCAAACATAAATTATCCGGAATCCATAAACAGCTGATTTCTCACACCAAAATATTTATAAAACTCATCAGCGCCAATTCCTTCTTTAATATACATAAAATAAATATTTTCTTATCATATAAATCAATAATTAATTATTCACAAATAATATTATAGAACTACAATATTAACAACCAGGTCGTTCCCAGGAAAGAGGGGGCCTTCCGATTAGGACTTCTCCTTACTAGCGCGCAATTAAATAACCCCTCCTAGACAGAACTTCCTTAGGCATTGTCAATAATGCTATCTAATTATATTATTCAAATAATATGAATTATTGAGTTGATAACGTGAAATACTGTGCAACGACAATTATTGAATCAATACTACAAAATATCAACTGTAGCCATTATTGAATCAATCATATAAAATAGCAACGTAGCAATTATTGAGTCAATAAAATATCAATGTAACAATTATTGAGTCAATAATATAAAATATCAACGTAGCAATTATTGAGTCAATAATATAAAATATTGAACCGTAATTACTGTAACAATAATTGAGTAATGGCTTCTCACGTAAGACTCAATAATTCGAAATACTGTGCAATACCGTGTGCTACTATGCAACACCGTGTATCACTGTATTTTAACCACCGGGTATTTCAACAGTACTAACGGTAACAACTACGCTGTTATCTTGTAAAAAAGTTATTTCTGTCGCTTTCTATATCCAACAGTTATTCCGTTGTGGGGGCCCACAAATAGCTGCGCCGTCGTACGAATATTCCCCGACAACAAGAATATTCCAAGTCCAAACGAATATTCCCCGACAACAAGAATATTTTATAACCACTTGCTCATTTTAAAAATGTTTGCACATTTCACCCATAACTTTCATATTTATCAAATCAACATCTTACTATTTCGAAATAATATAAAGAAAATTAAATCTTTATTCATAACAGTTGGGGTCTTACAAAAGGAGTACTCTCTAATAATTGGAATTGCATCAACTGATATCTATTATAAGACTCCTCTTATATAGATATTGGTCAACCCTTCTAATCTTATTAGACATGGAATTTCATTTAATTAATTAAACTCCTTTAATTAATTTAGGCTTCCCACCACATTGGGGATAATTAATTAAATTTATTTAATTAATTTGTCTCGTAATTTTATTAGGAATAAATGAGAGTACTAATATTAAATTAATTACTAAACCCCTTTAGAAATTAAAATAATAATAATTGTAATAATATTAATAAGACATCTCTTATTAATTTATATTTAATATTTTTAAAATATTAAATGATAAACATTAAGCTATTTAATTTATTCTATCACCATAGATTAAATTAATTACACTTAATGCATTATTACGATTATGTCATTACCTTCTTAAATAATTATTCTTCCTTTTATGGTGTAACCCTTTAGGTTCTCCATATTAAACCGGTTGTGAATAAATCAATTAGAATAATTCTAATCTTATTTAAATAAATAAATTAAACTAATAATCTATTTAAGCAAATAATATTTATTCTACAATAGGGATAAAGCTCCCTAGCGATCAACGACTTTCCAGATAATATAGATTTCAACATTAATCATAAAAGAACCTGTGAGTAAATAGTTACCATACAATTCAATTCTTCCACCATACAATGTCCCAATTAAATACAAGACATGGATTTACTGTTAAGTCTTATTTTATTTAATTATATGTATTTCGATTAGAAAATGCACAACTCCAAATAATGCAAATTAGAAACTCCTTTCTAATTTCATTCCACCTTGGCCAAGGATTCCTAGGTTGTCATTTAACGAATCACATAGGACATATCTCCTCCTTTACTAGAGGTGGTAGATTCTTTATTGATCATTCATTATCTCCATATGTAACTTATTATACCCAAGCATACCCTTTTATATACCCTAAAGGGCTTTAAGGAATAAGTCAAAGTATAATTCATTACATACAAGATACTATGATGATCTCAAGTCCAAGGATCACTTGTACTACTATCATATTAGGAATTCCTATTGACAGGCGAGTAAAACTCCATTAGGTATTCCATAGCGAGTCACGTTTAGTGAACTTATTCTCTAATAAGCACTTACATACTTGCTTTAGTGTCTCCACACAAATGATCATGAGATCAATCATCCTCATCCAATGAGCAAGCAACATATGTACCAATTTATCCGGATTTACTAATCCCCTTTTTAGTAATCTCACGATTGGGAACTATTTTAGTTTTAAGCTTTCTAAGAATTTAAATCTCATTAGCATGATCAACATCATGATTCTAAAAGCATTGCTTAAAACTATGAGTTATTTACATAATATAAAAACAGCACCATGTAGATAATTAAATGCCTTTAATAAATAAATATTTTTATTAATAAATAAATAAGTTTGTCTCCAAAGTATATGCTTTATCATCATACATGATTGGCTTGTATGCATACTACTTTCAGACAAAAGCTTCGGTTCAAGATTTGAGAAACCAAGTAGGACAGGTGGCTACAACTGTGGGGATATTGGAATCCAAAGGCTCTGGAAAATTACCATCTCAAACAGTAGTCAACCCATGGGAGAATGCAAGTGCCATAACACTGCGGAGTGGAACACAGTTATATACACCACCAGCCCCCGTAGAGTTTAAGGAGGAAGCAGCTAAGAAGGAAACAAAAAAATCCAAGGTACAACCTAACCCTCCTAATCAGCTTAAAAACATTCCTCTTCCCTTTCCTCCCAGAAATTCTAAAACCTCAAAGAAAGATGAAAAAGATAAAGAAATTCTGGAAACTTTTAGGAAAGCAGAAGTAAACATCCTTCTCCTTGATGCAATCAAACAAGTGCCAAGATACGCAAAAATTTTAAAAGAATTATGCACTAATAAAAGAAAATTACAAAATGATGAAAGAGTCACAGTTTGGGAAAATGTATCTGCTGTTCTTTAAAGAAAAATGCCTCCTAAATGTAAAGATCCAGGAATGTTTACAATCCCATGCAAAATAGGAAACACCAGATTTGAAAAGGCCATACTAGATTTAGGAGCTTCAATTAATATTATGTCTTTATCTATTTATGCCTCTTTAAATTTAGGTCCTTTGAAAAATACTGGTGTAATTATTCAATTGGCAGATCGTACTAACACTTACCCCCGAGGGGTAATTGAAGATGTCTTAATGCAGGTGAACGAACTAATCTTTCCTGCAGATTTTTACATTGTGGACATGGAAGCTGATACATCACCAAACCCTTCCCACATCTTGTTAGGAAGACCATTCTTAAAAATAGCAAGAACTATGATTGATGTGCATAATGGGACCTTGACAATGGAATTCGATGGAGAAAAGATTCAATTCAACATCTATGATGTCATGAGGTACCCTAGTGATATAGGACATGTTTTTGCTATTGATGTGAGAGACTTTTTAGTGCGTAGAGCTTTTAAACAAATACATAGCGATAGTTTGGAGGTTGTCATCACCAACAGTTTGGATATGGACAAGGAAGATGAGATTGAGCAAACTCAAGAGTTGAAGGAAATTGTGGTTGCACTACACTCGTTGCCGAAATCCTCAGATAAGTATGCAGTACATTCTATTCAATTACCTGTTTCTCATCAAAAGTTATTACCATCTGTTGTGCAAGCTCCAACTCTAGAATTGAAACAATTACCTACACATTTGGAATATGCATATTTGGGGACTAAGGATACTTGGCATGTTATTATTGCTAGCAATCTAACCAAAATACAGGAAGATAAATTGATAAGAGTCCTAAGGGACCATGTCACAATTTTTGGTTGGACGATAGCGGATATCAAAGGTATTAGTCCTGCGATGTGCATGCATCAGATATTGTTAGAAGATGGAGCTAAGTCCACGAGGGACGCACAAAGAAGATTGAATCCACCCATGATGGAGGTGGTGAAAAAAGAGGTGCTCAAATTGCTTGATGCCGGTATCATCTATCCCATCTCCGATAGTCAATGGGTAAGTCCAGTGCAGGTTGTTCCAAAGAAATTCGGAATCACTGTTGTCAAGAATAATCATAATGAGTTGGTGCCCATACGGATGCAAACAGGATGGAGAGTGTGTATTGACTACAGGAAATTAAATGCTGTAACAAGAAAAGATCACTTTCCTCTTCCTTTTATTGATCAAATGTTGGAAAGATTAGCTGGGCACACTTATTATTGTTTTCTAGATGGTTTTTCAGGATATAACCAGATTGTGATTGCACCCGAGGACCAAGAAAAGACCACATTCACATGTCCCTTCGGCACATTTGCATACTGACGTATGTCATTTGGACTCTGTAATGCTCCCGGTACTTTTTAGAGATGCATGGTAAGCATTTTTTTAGATCTTCTAGAAAACTGCATTGAGGTCTTTATGGATGATTTCACAATACATGGTGATTCTTTGGATGCATCCTTAGATAATTTGACTCGTGTTTTGGATAGATGCATGGAAACTAATCTTGTTCTAAACTGGGAAAAATGTCATTTTATGGTAGAACAAGGAATATTACTTGGTCATATTGTATCATCTAAGGGTCTTGAAGTTGATAAAGCTAAGATAGATATTATTTCTGCTTTGCCTTACCCCATTAGTGTGCTGGAGATTCTTTCTTTTCTTGGTCATGCAGGATTCTATCGAAGGTTTATCAAGGATTTCTCGAAGATTGCATTGCCCTTGTGTAAGTTGCTAGAAAAGGATGTGGACTTTCAGTTTAATGATGAGTGTAAGGAGGCTTTTGATATTTTAAAGAAATTGTTGACCTCTGCCCCTGTGATCCAACCACCGAATTGGAAGTTTCCATTTGAAATCATGTGTGACGCAAGCAACTATGCAGTGGGAGCTGTTTTGGGACAAAGGATTGACAAAGTTGTTCATGCCATCTACTATGCTTCTAGAACTTTGAATGGGGCTCAGATAAACTATTCCACAACTGAAAAAGAACTTTTATCTTGGTTTTTGCTTTAGATAAATTTTGATTATATCTACTTGGTACTAAAGTTATTGTTTATTCTGACCATGCTGCTCTCAGGTATTTGCTAACTAAGAAGGACTCTAAACTTAGGATTATTAGACGGATTCTCCTTTTGCAAGAATTTGACTTGGAGATCAAAGATAAGAAAGGTGCAGGACAACTTGGTAGCGGATCACCTGAGTAAACTGTTGAGAGAAGAGGATGAACTACCCTTGCGTGATTCCTTCCCAGATGAGCAGCTACTTTCCATCCATGCTGAAACTCCCTGGTATGCAAATCTGGTTAACTATTTGGTAAGTGCATATTTTCCTAAAAAAATTTCCAAATCCCAGAAGAAAAAGCTAAAGAGTGATGCTAGACACTATGTTTGGGATGATCCATACTTATGGAAATTTTGCACTGACCAGATAGTTAGAAGATGTGTGCCAAATAATGAATTCCAATCTATTCTAGTTTTTTGCCATTCTCATGCTTGTGGAGGGCATTTTGGTGCAAAAAGAACTGCTAACAAAGTTTTGGAGAGTGGTTTTTATTGGCTGTCACTTTTAAAAGATTCCTATCTATTTTGTAAAACATGTGACAATTGCCAAAGGATGGGGAATATCTCTCAAAGAAACCAAATGCCCCAAACTCCTATTTTAGTTGTTGAGATTTTTGATGTTTGGGGTATAGATTTTATGGGACCTTTTCCTTCATCCTTTGGGAATGTATATATTCTTTTGGCTGCTGATTATGTCTCAAAATGGGTGGAAGCTAAAGCCACTAGGACTGACGATTCTAAAGTTAATGCAGATTTTGTCAAGACTAACATATTTGTCAGGTTTGGAGCACCACGGGCCATCATTAGCGATCGCGGAACTCACTTTTGTAAAAGGGTATTAGCGGCTTTATTCAAGAAGTACAGCGTTTTGCACAAGGTTTCTACATCCTACCATCCGCAAAGTAATGGCCAAGCTGAGGTGTCCAACCGGGAGATCAAATCCATTTTGGAGAAGGTAGTCAACCCAAACAAGAAGTATTGGAGTCTGAGACTAGATGATGCACTTTGGGCCTATCGAACTGCATTCAAAACTCCTATTGGGATGTCACCATATCGAATTATGTTTGGGAAACCCTAGCCACTTAACGGTTGAGTTGGAGCATAGGGCTTTTTGGGAAATCAAGCAGTGCAACATAAGTTTGGAAGCAGCTGGAGTACATAGGAAGTTGCAGTTACAAGAATTGGAAGAATTGAGGAATGAAGCCTATGAAAGTTCAAAGATTTACAAGGAAAAGACCAAGGCCTTTCATGATAAGCAAATTGTGCGGAAAACCTTTGTTGTGGGATAAAAAGTTTTGTTATATCATTCTCGGCTTAAGTTTTTTCCAGGTAAATTGTGATCTAGATGGGTTGGTCCTTTTGTTATCACTAATGTGTTTTCTCATGGTGCAGTTGAGATTCATAGTCCAAGTACAGGAAAGATTTTTAAAGTGAATGGACATAGATTGAAACCGTTCTATGAGGGACATCAAGTGGAAAATATTGAGATGGTGGAGCTAGATGATCCGGTCTATGAAGAATGAGAAGGGAGACATGATGTCAAGCCAATGACATTAAACAAGGGCAGCTGCTTGGGAGGCAACCCAAGAAATCAGATTTGATTTTTCTATCCCTTTACTATTTAGTTTTTTTTTATTTTGCATGTAGTCATTTCTTTTTTGCATGATTTTCTTTCATTGGGAGAGATTTAGGTTTTTTATTTTATTTTTAGGGATATTGATCTGCCGATTTTGATAGGAAATAGGACCATCTTGATGCCTTTGAAATTTTTTAAAAAAAATTAGATTCCATGATTCTATTTGCCTATGTGTTTGAAGGATAAAGTCAACAAATGGGAATCAATGCTAAAAATTCAAAATCTGTTTAATGCTTAATTGGTTAATGATTGAGAAAAACTAAGTCATGATCCATAGTAATTGATTTGAGTTGAATTTGTGTCTCATGAGTAATTGAACATGTGATATATGCTTAGTTGGCTTAGTTATCGGTGGAGTTGTCCATGTGCACTAATTTCATGCTCTAGAACTATTGAACTGCTTATGCTTTTTGCAGGACCATGTGAAAATATCAGAAAAGTTAAAAATCAAAGAGATTGTTGAAAAAGTGAAAAAGTAAAAGGGAAGTCATGTGGTGGGATGAGATGGAGCGTAAAACGCACTCACTCATAAACACGTGCGAATAAGTGAGATGGAGCATAAAATGCACTCACTTACAAAAGAATGATTGAGGAAGGTGAAACAGAGCATAAAATGCATTCACCTGAAACAAAGAGAAAAAATGAAAGGGTCCTAGTGAAAAAAAAATAAAAATAAATAAAGTAGGAAAAATATGTTTTCAGTTTTTGAGTGGTGTGCACGATTTTTGCTCCATGATAACTATGTTGAGTAAGTGTGTGGATTCTAGAAGAGTGTTTATGTGTATACTATTTGATTTAATGAAATTCATTGGTGAAGTGGCAAGGTGGTTATCTTGAGTTAATTGATGAACATTGATCATGTTTTGTGGATTTAGTATTGATAATCAGGATTTGGTCTTGAAATCCTTTTGACGTTATGGTTGAGTAGAATTTTTGGAAATCAAACTTTTGGTTTACACGAGGACGTGTAAAGGCTAAGTGTGGGGAAATTTGATAAGTGCATATTATTAATTTATTTCAATTCCATTATATTTAGTTTATTACATATTTTTGTGATGTAAATGGGCTTATTACTGTGTTTATTGATTTCAGGATTTTTTGGAGCTAATATATTGAAACGGGACGAATTGGAGTTTAATTTGGCAAATTGGAGCAGCTTGTGGGTCACGTGCTAGCCAACTTATAAAAGAAATTCAATTACATGAATTTCCTAGCAATCAAGTGAAGGCCCACGATTTTGGGAGTATGAAAAGAAATGAGCAGCTAATGGATTCAATTGAAGCAAAAGGATTCCTAGTAATTAGTAGCTCACAAAGCAAGTAGGTGGGGGCCACGGATTTAATACTAGCAAAATGGGAACTCACGAATTTACATATGGGTCACGGATTGGGTGGTGTCAATTAGATAAAGGATTTCCTTGTGCTATTCGTATTTGTCCTAGCAGTCCACGTGCCTAGTTTCTAAAGGTTTGTTAGCCCACACGATTTTAGCTTGCTAAGGAATAATAAGGGGGCCCACGAATGAAAGCAGTTTGACAAAATGAGAGTATATCATATATATTAAATTGTAGCAGCTCACGGTTTCAAGAGTCCAAGCAGCACGTGAAGTCCCTAGGCACACGAATTGAGAGCAGCCAAGAAATACGAAGCAAGAGGCGTGAAATAAGTGGATCATATATGGCTGGACAGTGTGTTGCCCCGCCGGGGCGGGGCATTAGGCTAGTGAATCCTCACTGGGGGCGGGGATGCGGAGAAGTCCGTCATTAATTTCCTTTAGCAGCTTGGATTCGGCTACAGCAAGAAGGGAGCTAGGGCATAAAATAATCCTAGGTTTTAATAGTTATAAATAAGGGATCTATTCTCTTGTATTTACACATTATTATTCATCTTTTATTGCTTGTAGACTTGGACCATGTCAGGCTAGTTCCTTTATTCAGTTATAAAGGGAGGTGGAACCTTGTTACAAGTAATTAATTAATTGAATATTATTATTTATTCCTTTTTGTATGAGATTTCTTTTGATAATCTGTTTTCATTGATTACATGTTAATTGATCTAATTAATTTGATATGGCCAATTGAGTTAATTTAATCATTATCATATGCTAGATAAAGATTGGTATTACGTGTAATTGATATCTGTCTTCATCACAAGTAGCAAATTAGTGATACTAATTGTGGACAAGCTTTTGTGTATTGCTAAGATTATCAGAAAATAAGTTAAACAAATCGAGCTTATATGTTTGTTGCTTGGATTAGCCTAATTCTCTATTTCTGAATGCTTCTATTATATTAAATCTAGAGAGCTTGTTCTAGGTTGTATGCTAGTTGAATATGGTAAAGAGTTTTTTTCATACAGTGACGATCTAAGGAGAATTTCGGGTAGCAGAGCTTGTTGCTATCTAGGGCTAATAGTTTCATTGAAAGGTAAATAATAACAACACGATTAATTGATTGTTGTGCTTGGTGAAACTGAACTGCAGAACTAAAGTTTTTACATATTTGGTTAATCTCATTATTTTATTCTGTTTTACTTAGTATAAAACAAATTCAAAAATCCACCATCTTTATTTTCTGTTAAAATAGTAGAATAAATCTAAAAACAAACTTACACTCTGTGGGATCGATCCTTGCTTACTACTGTGCTAATTATTTAAATTCGTGAAGTGAAAGTGAGGTTAATTTAGGAGTGTAAATGGCAGCTCCCAATAGCCAGATGGATTTATTTCAATGGTTGAAGCAAATCATGTATATGAGCTACAATGATTCATTTATGGATTGAATCAAGCTTCTCGTAGATCGAACATTCGTTTTGATGAAATAATCAAAGAGTTTGATTTTATCAAAAACGAGGATGAACCATGTGTGTACAAGAAGGCTAGTGGGAGTACTGTTTCATTCCTTGTATTATATCTTGATTATATATTACTAATAGGGAATAACATTCCTATGCTACAATCGATCAAAATAAAGTTGTCTAAACATTCCTCCATGAATGATTTGGGTAGAACATCCTAAATTGGGGACATAAATCTGTATAAATAGATTTAAAAGGATGTTCAGCTTAACCTAAGGAACGTATATTCATTAGATGCTAAAGGCGTTTAGCATGACAAACTCCAAAAGGTGTCTCATGATGATGAGCCATGAAATGTATCTCTTTGAAATTATCCTAAATGAAAAAGAGATCGCATGAGTTACTATCATGTATGCAATGAAATATACGAGACTTGATTTTGATCAGTCATATTCCGGAGAAAATCACTGTAAGACAATGATAAACATCCTAAAGTACTTAATTGACACTAAGGATATCATCATAACACATGATGGATCTGAATTAAACTAGAGGACTAAACAGACTCAAGTTTTCAGACTGACTAAGACGACAACAAATCCACTTTAGGGTAAGTTGTTACCTTGAAAGGTGGTGCAGTGAATTGGAAAGGTTCCAAACAGCAAAAAGGTTGATGATTAGTGATAAAGACAAAGTATATAACTGTAAGTGAAACTTCAAGTTGATGTTTCGGAAGAAAAGTTCATTACAGAACTAGGAATAGTTCCTAAGTCTCATCTTGAATTCAAACATGTGTTGCGACACTTTGATTAAAGAAATCATTGAAAGAGGAGATGTCACCATGGAGCGTGTAGACTCTCAAGACAACATTGCAGATCCATTTACTAAAGCTTTAACACAACAGCAGTTTGATCGTCACTTAGAGAAGATGTGTATGAGATACCATGACGATTAGCTTTAGTGCAAGTGGGAGATTGAAAGTAGTATGCATACAAGACAATCATGTATGATGATAAAGAATATACTTTGTTAACGATCTTATTTATTTATTAATAAAAGTATTCATTTATTAAAGGACATTTAATTATCTACATGATGCTCTTTTTATAATATGTAAATAACCCATAGTTTTAAGCAATGCTTTTAGAATCATGATGTTGATCATTCTAATGAGATCTAAATTCTTAAAAAGATTAAAACTAAAATAGTTCCCAATCGTAAGATTACTAAAAAGAGGGTTAGTAAATCCGGATAGATTGGTACATATGTTGCTTGCTCATTGGATGAGGATGATTGTTCTCATGATCATTTGTGTGGAGATACTAAAGCAAGTATGTAGGTGCTTATTGGAGAATAAGTTCACTGAACGTGACTCGCTATGGAATACCTAATGGAGTTTTACTTGCATGTCAATAGGAATTCCTAATGTGATAGTAGAGATCATCATAGTATCTTGTGTGTAATAAATTATACTTTGACTTATTCCTTCAGACCCTCAGGTTATATCAAAGGATATGCTTGGGTATAATAAGTTACATATGGAGATAATGAATGATTAATAAAGAATCTACCACTTCTAGTAAAAGAAGAGATATGTCTTATGTGATTCGTTAAATGATAACCCAGTAGTCCTTGACCAAGGCAGAATGAAATTAGAAAGGAGTTTCTAATTTGCATTATTTGGAGTTGTGCATTTTCTAATCGAAATACATATAATTAAATAAAATAAGAATTGACAGTAATTTCATGTCTTATATTTAATTGGAATATTGTATGGTGGAAGGATTGAATTGTATGGTAACTATTTACTCACTTGTTTTTTTATAATTAATGTTGAAATCTATATTATCTGAAAAGTCGTTAATCGCTAGGGAGGCTTATCTCTATTATAGAATAAATATTATTTATTTAAATAGATTTTTAGTTTAATTTATTTATTTAAATAAGATTATAATTATTCTAATTGATTTATTCATAACCAGTTTAATATGGAGAACCTAAAGGGTCACACCATAAAAAGAAAAATAATTATTTAAGAAGATAATGGCATAATCGTAATAATGCATTAATGTAATTAATTTAATCTATGGTGATAGAATAAATTAAATAGCTTAATGTTTATTATTTAATATTTTGAAAATATTAAATATAAATTAATAAGAGGAGTCTTATTAATAATATTACAATTATTATTATTTTAATTTATAAAGGAGTTTAGAAATTAATTTAATATTAGTACACTCATTTATTCCTAATAAGAGTAGGAGGCAAATTAATAAAAGGAGTTTAATTAATTATTCCCAATATTCCCAATATGTTGGGAAACCTAATTAATTAAAGGAGTTTAATTAATTAAATAAAACCCTATGTTTAATAGTATTAGAAGGGTTAACCAATATCTATATAAGAGGAGTCTTATGTTAGATATCAGTTGATGGAATTCCAATTGTTGGAGAGTACTCCTTTTCTATAGAGAATAGAAAACTAGGGTTTAGCCAACCACCCTCCTTCTTGAATAATTCATATTCCTTAGAGGATCACCTCTAGAGGCCAAACACTTGGGTGGCTAACGTTGATCAAAGGAAGGAATCAATCCCGGATATTCAAGAAAATCGCGAAGAACAAGGAGTTGAACTTGTAGCTGTAGAAGCTGTGTCAACCCCAAATTCGGGTACTTCAATTCCACGAAATTTGGTGCTCACCTATCTAAATAAAACATAACTACTGCCCATAAATAAATAATGTAAAATAAATTACAACCTTTATAAATCCAATAAAAATCTTCTTTATAAAAAGGATTACAACTTCTCAAATAAATCCCAGGTTCCTAACCTTAATAAACATTAAATGCGAAAAACATCTTAAACAAATAAAGTCTTATTACACATCATAGTCAAATATATAAACAAGTCTTCACTTGTTCATCCTTCTCTTACCTTTGCTAGTTGATGTGACGCCCCCAAATTCCAGGACCGCCACTTGGTCTCTCGAATTCGGTTCATCACGTGCTCATGGTAATACATCGCAATAATAATAACTAAATATCACACAATCACAACGGAAAATCTATTCTAGAATAATTTACAATAATTTATTATAATTATTCCCCAAGTCTCGCAACCTACAGTACTTAATAGATTACATACTAATATCAATTAACGACTTATTACATAATCTAACTTAAGCTTAAACATAATCAAATCCAGTCTTACTTCATCATCTTAATACAACATTAAAATATTAAAAAAAACATAAAAGAGACAAGCTAGTTGGTAGCCTTGCCCTTGCTCTTATCAACGCCCGAAGGTTCGCCCTGCTCTGCCTTAACTGAAATGTTTTAGGGAAGCAAGAATGAGCACAAATTGCCCAGCAAGTAATATACGACAAGGGTAAGTGATATAATTCTCAATTTTCGAAAAGGTATAGAAAAGTTTGATAGTTCAAGGATGGCAAGAGTATCAACAGTTCTCAATAACACTCGCTAAGACAGAATAATATCAATATGATTCAATAATAATTCAATTCAAGATTTCAAGATAACTGAATACTGAGCAGTCACTAAGGACTATGAACTTCCACAGGATTTGACAGTAATAAACTGAAAATCCAACAAAAACAGATACAGCAGGTGATCAGCCTAAAGTACCCTCGTTATGCATAACAATCAATCATACTCAAGTGCGCGCGTCGGTTCTCCGACAGTTATAGTTTGTTTTTCTCAGTCAAATACAAGATCCCGCACCAATCAATTGGTTTGGGTCGCTTTTCAATAATATAAGTCTAGCCGAATCAAATGGCATAGACACTTTCACAATATTCAAGAACAATACTAAGTTCAACAAGTATAATAGCTTTAATGAATTAAGAGTTCAAGTATACTAATTCCATTCAACAATTTAGTAAGAAACTAGTTCACAATATACAAGGATAGAATACTTGCACCATAAAAGAGTGTAAGTTAGGAAACTTGCCTTTAGCGTAGTTTATCCACGTAAGGTAATTCAACACTTTTGAATCCTATTTATAGTGTATTATAAGTATAGGATTTTCATTAGTCATTTATGCTCACATATGATATGTAATTTTAAACGCACCCATAAACGTTTAACTTAGTTGCATACTATACACATACTTCATCATATACTTTTGCGTACATATAGCACATTTCAGTTTACAAGACATTATGAAGTCATCACATAGTTTTTAATCGTTGCTTTATAGTCCCCAAACACCTTTTGGACTTATCCTTGGGAAGTTTATAATCAAACATTCAATTTTATCACTTAGCATGCCTCTTAACACATTTCTTAGCATACTGGTCATATATTACAAGTTAAAGTAATCGCATAAGCTAACTGTAAAAAAAAATCAGATTAACAACTGGCTCAATTCTGATTCTAGACTGGCGCAGCTGCGCCATGGCTAAGCCTAGGGCCAGCGCAGCTGCGCAGCCTTCTGGCCAAGCCAAGGCTGAGCTGTGCCTTATGGTTTCTGTCCGGTCATGCAAGCCAACAACACCACATAGCATATAAACATATTAAAAGATACTTTTATGTTTGTACAACCTTTCCTCATTTCAAATATATGTGATAAAGATTCTAAGTCAATACTTTCAATAACTTAAAGCCATTCAAGGTCATGAGACCACGAAGCTATCATACTTGTTATGTACACACATAAGGTGGTCGTGTAACGTGTTCTAGGCATGTTCATGAATATCTTTACCACATACATATTACTAGCATTGCTATTGGTTTTGAAATCATGCTTCATGTAGTCTTTATGGCATCTAGCATGGTGTGTACACACGTGCTTGTATGACACATTAGTGAGGTTAAAAACATTATCCAACATGTTCATAATGATCAGAATCTAGACTTCGATATAACATGTCAAGATTTAGGTTCAAAACTTATACTTTCACTAGTAAAGTTCATTTAACGCAATCCACGTGCTCATGATACCTTACGAAACATGTATACATCTATTAACATGCTTTTCATGCTTTCCTAGATCATAATAATATGCTTGCAACGTCAAGATACCGTATAAGTGATGAGTGGGATTTATACCCGCAAATCGGATACTTTATGGCTTAAATAGTTGCCTGATCTTCATAGTTTTTATTTAGTTTATTATGTTTATAGTATTTTTATGCTTAATCGATGTATTGCAGGCTTTACAAGAATTTTCTAGCTTTCAGGGGACAAAAAGGAGAATTTTCATATACTGGCGCCGCAGCGCCAATGCCTAGTCTCATTCTCGCGCCGCGGCGCTGCCCCTGGTCCTTGCTGATGTCATCCTGGCGCTGCAGCGCCACAGTTCCTTTATGGGCTCGCGCTGCAGCACGACCTCCGGTCTTTTGATTTTAATATGGCGCCGCAGCGCCACTTATAAGCTGATTGCCCGCGCCGCAGCGCTACCTCCGGTGCCCAGGCAGAAAAGGCTTGCTTTTGACCTAGAAAAAGGAGAAAAAGAGATATATAGACACAGAGAGAGCCTCTGCCAAAGAGAGGCGAGGAGAGGAAAAGGAGGAAGACTGGGATAGAATCGGTTAGCTTAGCTTAGGATAGATTAGATCTCTTTTGTACTTTCTCTCTCTAGTTATTGGGTAATGTTTGTAAATATAGATTAGGTAGATTAGGGTAAAGTTTGGGTTTTCCTTGGAGCAACAAGAGCAGTGAGCTACACGGATTGGAGAGCTTGAAAGGAGCGAAATGCTTGGAGACTGAAGAGCCTTGACAGAGTTTATTCTTGTCCATTCATTTCCTCTATTTTTGTAATCCATAAATGTTGTCTTTATTGCTACTTATATTTTGTTCAATAGCTATGAACTAAGTATTGGGTCTAAGGTTATAATGGAACCCTTTGTTAGTTAAATTGACTGTCTTATCTCTTTGGTTTGCACCATATGGTTTGTTTTAATATATTCATGCTTAATGATTCTCACTAAGACATTAGTGATGATTTTGGTAATCTATATGATATCGAAAGAAGGATTATAGATTTACACCTAAATATATTGGCATGTGATTATGAGTTTCGACTGCATAAGTGTGCGTAGAATAGACATATATCTGTGTGCCACGTGTGACCTAATTGAGAACTTATGCTTAAATCCTTATTAGGTTAATTCGCATAGACATGTGTAGGATTATCACTTAGTTTGGATGTTCTTTTCTGTTCTATTCCCTATCGGGTGGATCTGGAGAGGATATGTTTGTGCATACCTCGACAGAGGTGTATGAGCACCTGTGTGTTCTCGGTCGACAAACTGTCGTGACCCTTAAGACCAAAGAGAGAAGGGTAGGAAGTTTGATGAAGCATAGCACGCCAGGTGTTCGACAGAATGCCTGTGTGGGGTGAAGTTGTAACCTTAGCTTGTAATTCCTTCGATTACCATTCGTTATCCGTTTACTTGCTTTAATAATTAGTTATAACTAGTTTAACCACACTCCTATTAGTTTACTGTTCGAATAAGACTAAAGCGATACAAAGTTGGTATTTGGTAAATATTAGTGATAGTTCCTCGTGGGTACGACACTTTTCTTATCACTGTATTACTTGTTAGACCGCGTATACTTGCGCGTGTTTAGTGATTAGGTTTTCCGACCAACAAGTTTTTGGCGCCGTTGCTGGGGAACTATTATTCTAATATTGTCCAATATTGATTTAAATCAATTTAGTCTTAATTGGAACGTGTTTATATTTCTTTTATTTGTTTGATCTTCCTTTGTGTTTTTAAGTTTATAGGTTATGGACGATCAATGTTATCAATGGCCTTATGAGATGACTACACAACCAAACTCAGAAGGACTCGAGAAATTGCGAGCTCAAATTGCAAATGTCTTGAGGTTTTCTGATAATCTTGAGTGTGAGTCCACTCAGACTGCCTACTGTCAGGAACAAGCTGACATTGAACAGATTTCCTATCATCCAAACTGTCAGGGTTATCCAAACTCTTGGGACTATAGTCAAGAGCAATATCATGATCCGAATTACTCCTATCCGAATCAATTTGAATGTCCATCTCCTCCGCAGTATAAGGTGACATTCCAACCCAATGAGAGCTTTTCGGCAGACTTAATAGAAGAGAAAAGGCTTGAAGAGCTCCTCACCAACTTTATAGAAAGAAATGAGGTTCGAATGGCATGCCAAGACGCCACATTGCAAAGCCTCGAAAATCAATTGGGACAACTCGTCAATGCCATCATAAATCTATCGCAGGGCAATCTACCGGTCATAACCGATCTCAACGATGAAGCAGTAGAGCATTGCACGGTGGATACGCAAGGAGAAGGCGGTGAGTCTCACAAAGTTGTTGAGGGAGATGTCAAGGTGCAAATCGTCCAACCGGTGGAGTCTGAAGTTGGAGAAAAGAGGATAAAGAGTGGTTGTATTGTCAAGACTAATCAACAACAGGAAACCACGCTCACGATTGTGGAAACCCTGGAGGGCCCGCTAGTGCACAAAGAACGCTTTCAACTTGATGAAAAAGGCGAATTAGTGGATAATTCCAGTGGTGAAAGATTCTTCGTGCCGATGGGTGAAGAAAATGAGGATGATCAATCATCCATGTCCGCCACAAATTTTAAGGAATTGTCAAATAGGCGGCATGAAATGGTCAATTTTGCTTATGAGCCGGATTGAGCGGCATCGGTATAGTCAAGCCGACGACTTTAAAACAAGCGCTTGGTGGGGAGGCAACCCCATCTCAGTATCAATTTTCTATGTTTTCTTTACTTATGTCTAGTTTATATTGTGTCTTTTCTTTTTACCATGTAAACATCGTTGCCAATGCGTATGCTTTTGTGATTATAGCAGGCAGCATGTTATTTAGTCTGTTGCTAGTGTATATCTTAGTTAGAATTTAGTATATAGCATGTTGTTTACTTAGCATGTTATCTGTGTAATATATGTTGTCTAATACATGGTTTTTGTGCAGGAAAACTCAGATACAAGGCTGGCGTCGCAGCGCCAGCATATGCACTGAACATCGCGCCGCAGCGCCATGCTAAAAATGCAAATTTCCTATCCTAGCGCCGCAGCGCCCAGGAACAAAAGGGGACTCGCGCCGCAGCGCCAAAATCAGACAAAGCTACTGCCAAGTCGCGCCGCGGCACCAATCAATGAAGGAATTCTCGTGCCGCAGCGCCGGTAGCGAATTTTGGTTTTTAAAAAAGCAACTGAAGCCAGCAGTTGTGCCCATTACCTCCCATTTCTCTCGACCCATATCAGCAGTACAAGCAACCCAACCGTCACTTTTCTCCACAGAACCCCCACCCTCTGCATAACACAGCCGACTCACACAAAATCATACCAACCTCAAGTCAAGCGAGAATCCAAAAGAAGATCAGCAGCAAACTAGGGTTTTTCCCCCTTTAAGGTATTTTATTTGGATTTCAACCAGTCACTAAGATATATTGATAGAATTGTTGGGTTGGTGCTTTGTTGGTGTTTTTCTTGTTGTGTGATTTGGGTGATTTCCACTAACGGAAATCGGGAAAGAGCACTGTCAAGCAAGGGCTGTCCAAGTGGATTTTCAGAACGCACACAAGGTGTTTGATAATTTGCCTAATAGAGAAATTTGATGGATTTGGCTTACAATTAGTGGGTTTTATTGGGGATTTGCTGCCTATTTCTTTAAGGGTTGTTTCTATAGAGAGTGGCATTGCTTAGGTACTATTTTTATCCACACCAGCTGCAAATTCTGACATGGCTTCAAAAAGGCAACGCCTGAGTGTCGGCGGTTCCTCGTCCGCAGCACCAACGGCATGGGACAATACCAAATTTATTAACGAAGAGGCATGGAAACGATACAAAAGCTCCTTTGCCGCACGAAATTTGATTCCTGAACGGGGTTTGAGGCCTGACAAAACAAAGGATGGCGAGTTGTTAGCAATGATTGCGGGTCGCCAGTGGGTGCACTTCACAAAACCTCCTGAGTCTGCCATTGTATCTGTAGTTAGAGAGTTCTATGCAAATGCTAGTCCCGAAGGTCCTGCTGTTGTTCAAGTTAGGGGGCGGTCAGTGGCGTTTGGAAGCCAAGCCATCAATGCACTGTTCGCGACGCCCGGTTTCGAGGGTAAGGACTATATGGAGCAGGGACTCCGCAGCTATGACCTCGAGGATATTGTTAGGAGGCTCTGCAAGCCCGGGACTACATGGAAGACAAATAACTTCATGGGTGAGAGGACCAGTTTCCGGCATGCTGCACTCAGTCGCTATGGGAAGGCATGGTTCAACTTTATTTGTGCCAACATGATCCCGACTCGTCACCTGAGCAACGTGACTAAGGATAGAGCGATCCTATTATTTGCCATTGTCACGGGTCTAAACGTGGACATCGGAGTTCTCATCCATGAGTCCATCATAAAGGCAATCAAGAGCAATATCTCTACGGGACTTCCACATCCATCCTTGATCACCCGACTGTGCAAGAGGGCAGGTATCCATTGGGGGCCAGAAGAGATAGCTTTGCCGCCCATGTCAGTAATTGACCATCAGACCATCTCACGCTTCGATGTGTGGGACGGGGCTATTTCTCATGTTAGAGGCGAAGGATTAGGGCCACCTACCGAGCCACCTCCTACAGCAGAGCCTTCGCAGCCACCAGACGCAGGCCCAGCTTCACAGGGGCTACTGACAGAAATCATGGCATCCCTCACTCTGCTACATTAGAAACAGGATGCTAATGCTCAGAGGCAGCAGAGGCACATAGCAGCGGTGGCCTTGAGGCAAGACATAGCGATGCAGTATCAGGCTGAGCTGGTCAACACGATGCATAGCATATACACTGTGTATAGTGGCGAGGATTCTGAGTTTACGCCATTCCAGTTCCCAGAGCCTCCTGTCTTCCCACCATACCCTCCACCATCACCGCCCGCCGAAGCTGACGAGGACGCTGCTGCTGCCGAGTGACCAGACTTCAGGGAAGCCTTCTTGGTTAGAGTGATATATGTTTAGCAATGAGGGCATTGCTCACCTTAAGTTTGGGGGTGTTATGGTTTATTATCTGTTTTATTTCTGTCTATTGCCATGATAGATTGCTATTTTAGTACTTTACTTAGGTTTTTATCAGGATTGTAGTGCAGTCGTTTTGAACTGCGGTATTATGTTTTGGGTTTATTATGATGGATGCCATGAACAGTTTGTGGTTATTTATTAATGCTTTGGTTATTATTAGCATGTTTGTGGTTTTTAGCCATCTTTTTGGGGCTTTTACAGATTTATATGCTTGTGCCATGTTAATGGCTTTATTACCCTATTTTGAGCTGCTTTTATGCAAGGGTGGTATATTTTTCACTAATTTTTTGATTGTGGCTAATGAAAAGCGTCATGTAATTATGCTTATCTCTTAGAGTCGTGTCAAGCATGTATGAGCTAGGGGTTGTTTAATCGATAAGTTGAGACTGTTATTGATCCGTCCTTTTTAGCAAGCACCGACCGACTGGGCTAACTAGTTATTTTTCAAATTTAGTTCGCCTATTTATTGCTTTGGGAGTATGTTCACTCTTATAAACTTTCATTGTTACAAGGTAATAAAAGACTTCGACGCATATACAGTTTTGGATCTTGGATTCTGGCATGTTGTAAAAAACAAAATTGAAAAGAAGATTGAATATCGAAAGTCTTGCGGTGGGTCGAGATGGAGCGTAAAACGCACTCATTCATAAACGCAGGACCGATGTTGAGATGGAGCATAAAATGCACTAGCCAAATAATCTTCAGATTTCGTAAAGTCTAATTTGGCTTATGTTGATTACGTGGCCTTTGCTGCTCGAGTTATTAGATTCATAGGGGTGTTCCACGCCTAGTGCCCTAAAGCCGTCTGGCTTGGGAGTCACTGATCAAAAGCTCATTAATGGGTAGCTCTGATTAGTCTAAGGTAATTAAGTACTGTCCGAGTCAGATTTTACTTTCTTTATGCTAGAATCTTTTGATCCTTGTCTGCAATTGCGTCTTATTCTTAATGCTTGTTAAATGTTTAAGTTACGGAGTGTGCATATGGGTATTAACAATCGACTGTGCGAACTTATTTGAGCAATGATTAGTTAGGATGGTTGGTCCCCGCACACACACGTAGAATGGATCGAATACAGTCTTATGCTTGAAGCTGAATGAACTCTTACTTATATCTGTGTTTGCCCTGTTCTTTGGGAGTAGCCATGATCGAGCTTAGAAGCCATGATGCTTGTATACAGTGATATTTTTATTTCGCGTGTGTTTTCTATTGTGAGTTTGTGTTAGATAGTTTGCTCGAGGACATGCAAAGACTTAAGTTTGGGGGTATTTGATGAGTGGGATTTATACCCGCAAATCGGATACTTTATGGCTTAAATAGTTGCCTGATCTTCGTAGTTTTTATTTAGTTTATTATGTTTATAGTATTTTTATGCTTAATCGATGTATTGCAGGCTTTACAGGAATTTTCTAGCTTTCAGGGGACAAAACGGAGAATTTTCATATACTGGCGCCGCAACGCCAATGCCTAGTCTCATTCTCGCGCCGCGGCGCCGCCCCTGGTCCTTGCTGATGTCATCCTGGCGCTGCAGCGCCACAGTTCCTTTATGGGCTCGCGCTGCAGCGCGACCTCCGGTCTTTTGATTTTAATATGGCGCCGCAGCGCCACTTATAAGCTGATTGCCCGCGCCGCAGCGCTACCTCCGGTGCCCAGGCAGAAAAGTCTTGCTTTTGACCTAGAAAAAGGAGAAAAAGAGATATATAGACACAGAGAGAGCCTCTGCCAAAGAGAGGCGAGGAGAGGAAAAGGAGGAAGACTGGGATAGAATCGGTTAGCTTAGCTTAGGATAGATTAGATCTCTTTTGTACTTTCTCTCTCTAGTTATTGGGTAATGTTTGTAAATATAGATTAGGTAGATTAGGGTAAAGTTTGGGTTTTCCTTGGAGCAACAAGAGCAGTGAGCTACACGGATTGGAGAGCTTGAAAGGAGCGAAATGCTTGGAGACTGAAGAGCCTTGACAGAGTTTATTCTTGTCCATTCATTTCCTCTATTTTTGTAATCCATAAATGTTGTCTTTATTGCTACTTATATTTTGTTCAATAGCTATGAACTAAGTATTGGGTCTAAGGTTATAATGGAACCCTTTGTTAGTTAAATTGACTGTCTTATCTCTTTGGTTTGCACCATATGGTTTGGTTTAATATATTCATGCTTAATGATTCTCACTAAGACATTAGTGATGATTTTGGTAATCTATATGATATCGAAAGAAGGATTATAGATTTACACCTAAATATATTGGCATGTGATTATGAGTTTCGACTGCATAAGTGTGCGTAGAATAGACATATATCTGTGTGCCACGTGTGACCTAATTGAGAACTTATGCTTAAATCCTTATTAGGTTAATTCGCATAGACATGTGTAGGATTATCACTTAGTTTGGATGTTCTTTTCTGTTCTATTCCCTATCGGGTGGATCTGGAGAGGATATGTTTGTGCATACCTCGACAGAGGTGTATGAGCACCTGTGTGTTCTCGGTCGACAAACTGTCGTGACCCTTAAGACCAAAGAGAGAAGGGTAGGAAGTTTGATGAAGCATAGCACGCCAGGTGTTCGACAGAATGCCTGTGTGGGGTGAAGTTGTAACCTTAGCTTGTAATTCCTTCGATTACCATTCGTTATCCGTTTACTTGCTTTAATAATTAGTTATAACTAGTTTAACCACACTCCTATTAGTTTACTGTTCGAATAAGACTAAAGCGATACAAAGTTGGTATTTGGTAAATATTAGTGATAGTTCCTCGTGGGTACGACACTTTTCTTATCACTGTATTACTTGTTAGACCGCGTATACTTGCGCGTGTTTAGTGATAGGTTTTCCGACCAACAATAAGTCAGAACATTGATATCATACACACATGTCAAAGTCTTGTATTAAAGTTCTAAGTTTGTTTTGGAAAACTATACTTTTCATCAACCATAAACACAAGCGTAATAGAACATGATCATTTTAGGTCTACGTATCTATACATGTAAGTTAGTCATGCTAGCATGCTTCATGTACGTCAATGCAAGAACTATCATATAGTAGGAAGCAAGCAGAAAATCAAAAACTGCAGCAGGGGACCTGCGCAGCTGCGCTGCGCCGCAGTGTAATGCCGGCGCAGCTGCGCCGCGTCCGGTTCAGTTCAAGAACAGCCTGCGTCGGCAGACTTCCAGGCCAAATGCCAAATTACTTCACGAATTTGATTATAATCAACTACATTATATCTTAAACATGTATATAAGTTCACATAACAACTAAATAAGTGCTCTACAATCCAATTGCAATCCAATTTTGCATAATCAAGAATTAGAACTTTTGACAGAAAACGAAAATGAATAACATGGAAACTGTATTATACCTTCTGTTAGATTCTGAACTTGCTGCTACTCAAGAACACTGATAAATATATATATAACTCTTAACTTACTTAGCCAAAATTCTCAGCAAATGAATTAGGAAGAGGATGGGTTATATTTATAAAAGAATTTCATAACCAGGCAATGCAATTACATCCAAAATCAAACTAACAGATTATAGGAATGTTTGCTAGATAAGAGGGAGTTGGTAATTAGTTGGTGATCTCCACTATTCCACCCACTCCCTTCATGATCATGATGGCTAGAATGCTGAGTTTGAGAGAAGAGAGTAGGCTAGCTTCATGATGCATTTCATGTGTACAAGGTTTGTGTTTAATAATATGGGACAAGGCCATATACTCAGCATTTTATTAGTACACAACACTTAAATTATTACACACACATAACATACTTCCTACTCTTATGTTATATTATATATACTTATTGTCCATACATAGGTTATAACTTAATGTCACAATATAAATTTGCATAAGGAATACTTCAATATAGTGAAGGTGACTTGTACGCATATAATCCATGTACCGGATATAATTTAATCAGATACTATCACATTATTAAATTCTACAATCAATAATTGATTACAATATATTCATGATATATTATTTTACTGTATACACACTCACCTTGTCACATAGGCATTATCATGAATTCCTAACATATAGTTTTAACACCACATAATCACATTATGCTTTATGTAATATATGGTTTCTATGTGTAATATATTCGCATTGCATTATATAACATAGTTTATGTATATACATGCATGGTCACACTTAAGTGTCTCTCTACACTATATAATATAGTTGTATTCCATATACTTTATATATTCAAGTATTGCACATTTGCACATATCAATTAATATAATCTTATTATATTAATAACTCACTTATTTGTTTTATTATTCATAATGTCAAATAATTAAACTATTTATCTCGTTGAATAATTAACAATAATATTAATTACACCAAATTAATAATCATAGGATTAATTATCACATTAACAAATATAAATCTCAGCACAATTATAAACAAGTGGATTATTATTATTATATTTCTTGCAATAATAATCACATATTATTAATCAACCATAGTTAATATCCCACAACAATCAATTAATATTCTCTAATAATAATTAACAATTAATTAATTGTTCACTTAAAAATTCTTCGTCAATTAATATAATTATTAATATTTCCCATCACTGTGCCACACTAGGCTCTCAACGAGTTTATCGTAAACTTCACATTTTTCTCAATTGTCATAGATATTCAATTTAATATAATTGAATTAATCATTCTCATAACACAAAATCATTTATATTCAAATAAATTCTCATTTCCATTAATATAATTATTTAATAATATATGAAAATTCTCGGGTATTAAAGTTGACGGTTCGTCAACTTTCTCAACTTTAGCTGCAAGGATTATATAATGCAAGAGTGAGCAAACAAAAGCTCACTTAAAATAACAAATGATAGTGATGACATAAACTGAATAACTTCAAATGATTTGAATAATATTTCTTTCATCAATAATAAAAAGTTGAATATGGAATATAGAATTCATCTAAGGGTCGTAAGACCTTGAAGTATGTCCTAGTTTATAAATATTTTTATTTAAAACCTTAAACAGTCGTTTAGACTATATAAACTCTTAACTCGTACTTAGGGGGATCAACCCTTCGTAGAATGTATTGTGCACAAACATCTTAACGCTTTCGCATGGTAATCCTCTATTAAATAGGGTTGTTCATCTTAGTATTTAATAATAAGTCTGCACCAAAGAAAGTTTGGTTTGGATAAGCTTCAAGGATAATTTAGAGTTCAACTATCATCAATCAAGGAGTAGTTGAATCGACTTACAACAATAATAATTCAACAATAAAGGATTATGGAATAACTTATGCTTTAGAACTAAACTTAAAGCAATTGAAAGATAAGATAGACCTTGCTTGAACAATTAAGTCAAGGTCACATTAACTCAATAATAAACTTTGACAAGATATTTATTCAATATATAATTTATAGAGAATACGATAACTTGCATATGCATAACAAGTTAAAAATAAAAAACTTGCTCAAGTAAAGTTTGAATTTAGAAAACTTGCTCAATGAAAGAGTATAGTTAGAAGACTTGCATAAACGTAAAATAAAGGTTTAGGAAACTTGCACAAACGTAAAAGAATGGTTTAGGAAACTTGCCTTAAGCGCAAGCTACAATTTATAATTTACAAATCACTTCCTCAATCGTCCTACACATTACATTACGTTTACAATATCAATTAGTTTCACAACCACTAGGATTAACCATTGAACTTCTTACTTAAGTTCAACTTAACAACGTGGTTTGTAAACTTAACTCGCTAACTAACCACATACGTGAGTCTAAACTCACAACACGCATATCACACGTATATAACATTTTAAACTATCATAATCATACCCTATGATAACAATATCTAAGCTTACACATAATATGTTAATATGAGACTTCAAATTATCTTATTCATGTAAAAAATATGTTATCTTACTGTTTTATACACTTAACATTACATCAAATTCATTACATTTAATTATTTCATCAAGTTGGGACTTAAAACACACAACAAAATTTTTTGAACAACATAGATACCCGTTGGGGCGGGTCCATGCCTGCTAGGGCGGGTCAAGGTGTTGATGAAAAGTTCAGTTCGTGAACTGTGCAGAGAAAAAGCCAATTCAGCTTATTTCTTCGCACCAAATTTTGATTTTAACTAACATAATGCATATAAAACTTTATGAAAACATAATCTTAAACTTCTAACATGTTTTTAACATACATAAACACCACTACAAATAATCAAAATACTTAATTTCATGATTTTGAAGAAAACATCATTTTTAAGAGTTTTTGAAGAAAATTAACTCTGTGACTTTGTTTTTAAACCAAATCAAACAATTCAAAGCATGTTAATTTTATTTCTTGATATATTATCATAATCTATTATCAATTTACATAACATATCACAATCAACCACAAACTTTGATAATTTAAAGACTATTTTTCAAAACTAGTTCACTATAAATTGTTTGAACATAATTTTTTCATGTTCATCATATTTACTCAAAATTAATCACTTAAACAACCATATGAATCATATATAAGCATTTTATAACACATATTAAACATATATGAAACATATTACACAAATACTTATAAAAATCAAAGTACAGAGAACTTAAACTATGAACACAATGAAGAACAAACTTAAGTTTAAATTATACCTTGTTGAATTAGTAGAAGAAGATGAAAATGGTGATGATGGTGTGTTTTGATTCTCTCAAAGCTTCTTCCTCTTTCTTTTTTCTTCTCTCTTCTTCTTTCTTCTTCTTTCTTTTCTCTCTAACTCGTTGTTCTCTGTTTTTCTTTCTAACACAGACTAACTATCTTTCTAACTTAACGTATTATGAAATTGATATAGATATAATACGTATATAATTATATGATATAATAGCTGACAAATATATTATTACCCTACTAAATACATATATCAGTTACATATTTTTAAAAATCAAAAGCCACTAGGGCTTGTTTGGCAAAACCCATTTTTTTAAAAATAGATTATTAATAGTTAAGGCCCTGTTTGGTAAATACTCTTTAAAATAGGTGTAAGGGCCTTGTTTAGTAAAACTAATTTAAAAATCTTTTAATTTATTTTAATAAATTATTTTAACACATAATTTAAATATTACACTTTATTTAATTAAATCCCAACCTTCTAATTTAATTAAACTCAAGCTAACATTCATTAATTAATTAAAATTATCACATAATACTAAATTGCTACAGAATTATAATTACTCACTAATCATAATCTCATGTAATAATTATCACATAATATTTATTTAATTTAATTGTCTCAATTAAATTAGAACTACACACACAATTACTTACACATCAATTTAATTACTCATATTGCACTTAATTAAATTACTCCATAATATAATCACATAAATTATTTATTCAACTCAATAAATAAATAAATAAATATATTTATTTAATTTAATAAATATTTACAATTAAATATACAAAATCTCATTCCTTACAATATTCCCTCCTTAAAAGGATTCTGTCCCTAGAATCACAATAAAAAAACTCATTCGTCACATTCTTCCCTTCTTAAAAAGTTTCTGTCCTCAGAATCGATATACAAGAAATTGCAAAAATAATTGGGGATAGGTTTTCATCATTACATCCTCGAGTTTCCACGTAGCTTCTTCAGCATTGTGGTTCCTCCAGATTACCTTAACAGAAGGTATCACTTTATTTCTAAGTATTGTTCTTTTCTATCAACTATTTGAACAGTAACCTCTTCATAGGATAAGTCTTTATCAAAATGTAAAGGTTCATACTCTATCACATGTATGTAGTCGTGTTTGTACGGTCGCAACCCAGAAATATAAAAGACGTTATGTATATTATCTAACTCCGGAGGTAACGTAACCTCGTAAGCTACCTCGCCAACCTTCGCAGTATCTCAAAAGGTCTAATGAATCGGGGACTTAGCTTCCCCTTCTTGCCAAATCGAATCTTCCCCTTGCAGGGAGATACCTTCAGGAAAACGAAGCTTCCCACTATAAATTCTCGATTTTGTTGATGATGAGCATATTTTTTCTGTCTGTCCTGAGCAGCAACCAATCTTGTTCTGATTATCTTGACGATCTCAGCAGTTTGTTGCACCATTTTTGGTCCCAACAATTATCGTTCACCAACCTCATCCTAGCACAATGGAGTCCTGCATTTTCTGCCGTATAATGCTTCGTAAGGCGGCATGCCAATACTTTCATGGTAACTATTATTGTAGGCGAACTCCACCAACGGTGGATGATCATCTCAACTTCCTTTGAAGTCCATAACGCAAGCTTTCAGCATATCCTCTAGAGTCTGAATTTTTCTCTCGCTCTGGCCATCAGTCTAAGGATGGTACACCGTAATTATTCGCAATTGCGTTCCCAAGCATTCTTGTAATCGCTTCCAGAAATTTAACGTGAAACGCGAATCTCTGTTGAACACAATCGATACTGGAACACCGTGTCTCGAAATAATTTCCTTCACATATAGCTTCGCTAACTGATCCAAGTTGTATCCAATCTTGGTCGGTAAGAAATATGCTGACTTCGTCAGTCGATCCACTATAACCCATACTGCATCAAAACCCTTCTGAGTCGCTGGAAGACCAACCACGAAATCCATCGTGATATGTTCCCACTTCTATTCTGGAATATCCAGCGGTTGTAGTAATCCACTTGGTTTCTGGTGTTCTTGTTTGACTTTCTGGCATGTTAGACATTTTGCAACACATTCAGCCACGTCTCTCTTCATATTCGGCCCTCAAAAATGCTATCTAAGATCCTGGTACATCTTCGTACTCCTAGGGTGAATTGAATATCTCAAACTGTGAGCTTCGTTCAAAATCTCGTCTTTGACGTTCGGTACAGGGGGTACCTAGATTCTCCCTTCAAATCGTAGTAGTCCTTCATTATCGATATTGAACTTGATTTCTTCCCCATCGATTACTCTCTTTCGGATATTCTCGCACTTCTTGTCGTGAAGTTGTGCCGCTTTCACCTTGTCCACCAAGGTTGAACCGGTAGTTATTTGGAATAACTTCTCATCTGCTTCCTTCGGATACTTATCTTCCAGTTCCAACTTAGCTATATCTTCTATTAACTGGTCTTGATCAGTTAATATATTTAACTTCTTCCGACCCTTCCTGCTTAAAGCGTCGGCAACCACATTAGCTTTACCAGGATGGTAAAGAATCTCGCAGTCGTAGTCCTTGATAAGTTCCAACCATCTCCTTTGGCGCATGTTCAAATCTTTCTGTGTAAAGATATACTTCAGGCTCTTATGATCTGTGTATATCTCACACTTTTCTCCATAAAGGTAGTGTCTCCAAATCTTCAGAGCAAACACTACTGCCTCCAATTCCAAATCATGGGTTGGATACCCTTTCTCGTAGTCTTTCAGTTGACGTCATGCATAGGCAATGACTTTGCCGTTCTGCATCAGCACACAACCTACTCCTTTATGTGAGGTATCACTGTATACTACAAAATTTCCTGTACTATCCGACAATGATAACACCGGCGCAGTACTTAATCTCTTCTTCAGTTCTTAGAAACCTTTCTCACACTTTTCCGTCCAAACAAACTTAACCGATTTACGAGTCAAAGTCGTCAATGGAGTTGCAATTTTGGAAAAGTCTTGAATAAATCTTCTACAACAGCCTGCCAATCCAAGAAAACTTCTCACTTTCGAAGGTGTTTTCGGATGATCCCAATTCATCACAGCTTCAACCTTTGATGGATCCACTAAAATCCCATCTTTGTCAATCACGTGGCCAAGAAATTGTACATGTTCTAACTAGAATTCGCATTTTGAGAATTTCGCGTATAGCTTATCCCATCTCAGCGATTCTAATGTCAGCCTTAAATGTTCAGTGTGTTCTTAATCAATTTTGGAATAAACCAAAATGTCATCTATGAACACCACTACGAACTTATCTAGGAATGACTTAAACACCCTATTCATTAAGTTCATAAATGCAGCTGGTGCATTCGTTAGACCAAATGACATCACCAAAAACTCGTAATGCCCATACCGAGTCCTAAAAGCTGTCTTTGGTATATCTTCTCTTCTTACCTTCAACTGATGATATCTACTTCTCAAATCTATTTTCGAGAAGTATCTAGCACCTTTCAGTTGATCGAACAAGTCATCGATCCTAGGTAAAGG
This sequence comes from Panax stipuleanatus, assembly GCA_020205555.1. Lineage (NCBI taxonomy): Eukaryota > Viridiplantae > Streptophyta > Magnoliopsida > Apiales > Araliaceae > Panax > Panax stipuleanatus. The sequence continues at coordinate 45,106,076 of CM035122.1, forward strand.
ATACCTATTCTTGATCGTGACTTTGTTTAACTCCCTATAATCAATGCATAACCGCATCGATCCATCTTTCTTCTTGACGAATAAAACTGGATCTGCCCATGGTGATACGCTCGGCTAAATATACTCCTTGTCCAGCAATTCTTGCAGTTTAATCATCAATTCCTTCATCTCGACTGGAGCCATTCTGTACGGGGCTTTCGAAATCAGAGCAGTCCTCGATGCTAAGTCGATCACGAACTCTATCTCTCTGTCAGGCGAAAGTCCTGGAAAATCGCTCAAAAATACGTCCACAAACTCCCTAACCACTGATATCTGTTCTATCTTATGACTCTCCTTACGAGTATCCACTATGTAGGCTAAATACCCTACACAGCCTTGCTTCAATAGCTTATTGGCTTGCATAATCGTTAAATAACTCGCTTGTCTAAGTGACTTGCTGCCATAAAATACTACCTTCGACGGATTCGTAAGGTTCACAGACTTCTTCTGGTAATCGATTACTGCCCCATGGTTAAATAACCAATCCATACTCAGTATCACATCAAACTCCCCAAGTTTAATCGAAACCAAATCTACCCTCAATTCCTGACCCTTAATGTCCAATCTACAGTTCTTGTAAACAAACCTAACAGAAATAACCTCCCTATTCGCAATCTCTATGTTTAAGGGGTAAACTAATTCCTCTTTAGGTAAGTCTAAGGTCTTAGCAAATTCATCAGATATGAATGAACAAGTAGCACCCGAATCAAATAATACATATCCATTAATACTATTGACCGGAATAATACCTAAAACCATATCCTTTGACTGCACAGCATCCTGCACCGTCATATTGAAGTCCTGGCAGTGGGTCGAACTGCCTGCAGTGGTCCAGCGATAGTCAAAGTACTGCCACTGCCATTTCCTCTATTTTTTGTTGACCCTCCTGCTGGCTTCCCCGGGCAACTTCGGGTCATGTGATCCTTAGATCCACATGTGTAGCGAGCTCCTTTCTTCAATTTCGGGCCATTCGGCGCAATGTGGTCTTTCTGACCACAGTTGAAGCATACCCGCTTCCCCTTCAGACACACTCCAGTGTGATTCTTCCCACATATCACACATGCTTCAATCCTTCTATTCTGCTGGCTTCCCTATTGACTCCCAACAGTCGTGTTGTCGCTCCACTTCCTTTTCTGGTTGATAACACCACTACCACCAGCCTTGTTGTTTGTCTAATTCTTCTTCTTCTTCTGATCCTGGTTGTATTTGGTCACCGCCTTGCTTCCACCTTCAACGAGGATGGCCTTTTCCAGTACAGATGCAAACGTATTCAGCTGGAACATGGAGACCTTGATGTAGAGCCAGGGCTTCAATCCCTGCTTGAACTTTCTTGCCTTTCGCTCGTCCGTACTGACCTGGTACGTTGCAAACCTGGCAAGCTCATTAAATTTTGCGGCGTACTCCGGCACCATCATCGCTCCTTGCTTCAGCTCTAAAAACTGAACCTCTATCTGGTTATGCGAGCTTATGGGGAAGGACATTTCAAAGAACATTTCTTTAAAACGGTCCCACGCTATAACACCCTCTCCTTCTCTAGTCTTGTTGGCCTGCTACCAGAAACTAGCTTCTGACTTCAGCATGAACGTCGCGAAAGCCGTCTTCTGGTCCTCGTTTACTCTAGCCGCATCGAAGACCTTCTCCATCTCCATCACCCACGTCTGGGCCTCTATCGGATTCACCGATCCCTAAAATTTCGACGGTCCTACTGCCTTGAACTCCTTAAACGTTGTGTTCTAGACTTGCGACTGATTCGCAAGCGCTCCCGTCAGTAGGTTCACCAATTGTTGAACCGAATTGGGGTTAGTCCCATCATTGTTGTTGTTATTAGTAGATCCCTCTGGGTTTTGACGTGTAGGTCTTCTTTTAGGAGGCATCTTTCTGTTAAAACATACTCTTATTAGATCCTTTACTCGTTTCTTAGATATTCAAGTTCATACTTAAACATTTAAGTAAATTAATTCACATTTGAACACATAGCACGTCAATAAACTTCGTTATTTTATTCATTCATAGTTTTAAAACATAGAATAGATAACATCTCTGCTATTAACATCATCTTTCCTGAACTGAAAAAGTTACTGGATTACATTCTTATCTTATCCCATTATTATCTCAAATTCTAAGATTTACATTTATTTAACACATAATTAAACACATATTTAATGACTCTACTATCTAGGCATGTTAAGACGTCGCACAACCTCTCTACGTTCTTCTTCCATCACCCGGAACACTGTCCTGTGATCCACCATATACCATGGTAAATCTTTAAACTGAGCTGGGTAATAGAAGACACGATCCTGGGCCCTATCTATAGCCGTATGAAAAGCATAGTCTGTCTCCCTCAGCTTGACCTTCTTCACTTGAACCTCGTCTTTAGGTCGCTCTGCACATTGAGTAGCCCTCAAGCTCGTTTCCTCTACTCTGGTATGCTTCGCTGACTCCTCTTGGACGTCGTTCTTCAGCTTCGCTAGCTCGGCCAGTGCATCATCTCTTTCGCTCTCCACATGGACTAGATCCCACTTCATGTTTCCAAGCTCATCGTCCAGCTCTTGAATCGTCTCATCTCTCTGTTGTATGGTAGTCTGACTCTCGTCTACCAGTTCCTCAAGCTCTTCGACTCCACCATGTAGCTCCATGTTACGGTCGTAGATCTCCTCGTACATCTCAGCGCTAGTCGAGTGAGGTGAAAATTCTTCTTCAGGATCCTCTTCCTCTTCCTCTTCCTCTTCCTCTTCCTCTGACTCATCCTCATCATCTCGGTTAGATACTGGCTCATGCTCCTGACCAGCTATGGTGATCAATGGAGATGGCTCTCTCTGAACCAACTACTCCCAGATAACGTGGATGTCTCGGGGCTATTCGTCCCTAGGCATCTGGGGTAACTCCTCCCTAACTTGACTGGACTCTCCAATATTCGTCATCTTGACAAAAAAAATTTAAAGTTTAATTATTACGTGATATCGATCGATACTCTTCGTGTACATAAATGTAAACACATAGCACGTAAGGTAGTTTATTATCTTTAACTATCAACACTATCTTTTTGATCTCCTATAAGGCTACTACCTAAGGTTTCCCCCACCTAAGGTTCATAACCTAAAGCACTGCTCCGATACCAAATTGTGACACCCCCAAATCTGGGTACTTCAATTCCACGGGATTTGGTGCTCACTATCTAAATAAAACATAACTACTGCCCATAAATAAAGAATGTAAAATAAATTGCAACCTTTATAAATCCAATAAAAATCTTCCTTATAAAAAGGATTACAACTTCTCAAATAAATCCCAGGTTCCTAACCTTAATAAACATCAAATGCAGAAAACATCTTAAACAAATAAAGTCTTATTACACATCATAGTCAAATATATAAACAAGTCTTCACTTGTTCATCTTGCTCTTGCCTTTACTAGTTGATGGTTCGTCAACCTTCTCAACTTTAGCTGCAATGATTATATAATGCAAGAGTGAGCAAACAAAAGCTCACTTGAATTAACAAATGATAGTGATGACATAAACTGAATAACTTCAAATGATTTGAATAACATTTCTTTCATCAATAATAAAGAGTTGAATATGGAATATAGAATTTATTTGAGGGTCGTAAGACCTTGAACTATGTCCTAGGTTATAAACATTTCTATTTAAAACCTTTAACAGTCGTTTAGACTATATGGACTCTTAACTCGTACTTAGGGAGATCAGCCCTTCGTAGAATGTATTGTGCACAAACATCTTAACGCTTTCGCATGGTAATCCCCTATTAAATAGGGTTGTTCATCTCAGTATTTAATAACAAGTCCGCACCAAAGAAAGTTTGGTTTGGATAAGCTTCAAGGATAATTTAGAGTTCAACTATCATCAACCAAGGAGTAGTTGAATCGACTTACAACAATAATAATTCAACAATAAAGGATTACGGAATAACTTATGCTTTAGAACTAAACTTAAAGCAAATGAAAGATAAGATAAACCTTGCTTGAAAAATTAAGTCAAGGTCACATTAGCTCAATAATGAACTTTGAAAAGATATTTATTCAATATATAATTTATAGAGAAAACAATAACTTGCATATGAATAACAAGTTAGAAATAAGAAACTTGCTTAAGTATAGTTTGAGTTTAGAAAACTTGCTCAATGAAAGAGTATAGTTAGAAGACTTGCATAAACGTAAAAGAAAGGTTTAGGAAACTTGCATAAACGTAAAAGAAAGGTTTAGGAAACTTACCTTAAGCGCAAGCTATAATTTATAATTTACAAATCACTTCTTCAATCATCCTACACATTACATTACGTTTACAATATCAATTAGTTTCATAACCACTACGATTAACTGTTGAACTTCTTACTTAAGTTCAACTTAACAACGTGGTTTGTAAACTTAACTTGCTAACTAACCACATACGTGAGTCGAAACTCACAACATGCATATCACATATATATAACACTTTAAACTATCATAATCATACCCTATGATAACAATATCTAAGTTTACACATAACATGTTAATATGAGACTTCAAATTGTCTTATTCATGTAAAAAATATGTTATCTTACTGTTTTATACACTTAACATTACATCAAATTCATTACATTTAATTATTTTATCAAGTTGGGACTTAAAACACACAACAAATTTTTCAGGACAACATAGATGCCCGCTGGGGCCGGTCCATGCCTGCTAGGGCGGGTCAAGGTGCAGATGAAAAGTTCAGTTCGCGAACTGTGCAGAGAAAAAGCCAATTTGGCTTATTTCTTCGCACCAAATTCCGGTTTTAACTAACACAATGCATATAAAACTTTATGAAAACATAATCTTAAACTTCTAACATGTTTTTAACATACATAAACACCACAACACATAATTAAAACACTTAATTTTATAATTTTGAAGAAAACACCATTTTAAGCGTTTTTGAAGAAAATTAACACTGCGATTTTGTTTTTAAACCTAAATCAAACAATTCAAAGCATGTTAATTTTGTTTCTTGATATATCATCACAATCTATGATCAATTTACTTAACATATCACAATCAACCACAAATTTTGATAATTCAAAGACTATTTTTCAAAATTAGTTCACTGTAAATTGCTATGAACATGATTTCTTCATGTTCATCATATTTACACGAAATTAATCACTTAAACAACCATATAATCATATATAAAGATGTTATAACACATATTAAACATATATGAACCATATTACACAAATTCTTATAAAAATCAAAGTACAGAGAACTTAAACTATGAACACAAGGAAGAACAATCTTAAATTTAAATTATACCTTGTTGAATTAGTAGAAGAAGATGAAGATGGTGATGATGGTGTGTTTGGATTCTCTCAAAGCTTCTTCCTCTTTCTTTCTTCTTCTCTATTCTTCTCTCTTTTCTCTCTAACTCTTTGTTCTCTGTTTTTCTTTCTAACACATACTAACTCTATCTTTCTAACTTAACGTATTATAAAACTGATATAGATATAATACGTATATAATTATATGATATAATAGCTGACAAATATATTATTACCCTACTAAATACATATATCAGTTTCATATTTTTGAAAATCAAAAGCCACTAGGGCTTGTTTGGCAAAACCCATTATTTTTAAAAACAGATTATTAATAGTTAAGGCTCTGTTTGGTAAAAACTCTTTAAAATAGGTGTAAGGGCCTTGTTTGATAAAACTAATTTAAAACTCTTTTAATTTATTTTGATAAATCATTTTAACACATAGTTTAAATGTTATACTTTATTTAATTAAATCTCAACCTTCTAATTTAATTAAATCTAAGCTAACATTAATTAATTAATTAAAATTGCCACATAATACTAAATTGCTACAGAATTATAATTACTCACTAATCATAATCTCATGTAACAATTATCACATAATATTATCTAATTTAATTATCTCAATTAAATTAGAACTACACAACACAATTACTTACACATCAATTTAATTACTCATATTGCACTTAATTAAATTACTTCATAACATAATCACATAAATTATTTATTTAACTCAATAAATAAATAAATTAAAATATTTATTTAATTCAATAAATATTTATAATTAAATTTACAAAATCTCATTCGTTACAGAAGCTTCGTTCTACAAGGGTATGAATTCCATAACTTGTTATTTATCATTTTAAATTAATAATATCCATAAAGGATGATCCGGGTAATGATTTTGTAGAAAATTTTAAACTATGATATACCATGCTTTAGCTAATTTTTGATTGCGCTCACGATTTTGTACAAACCCAACACATGGGGAACTATCAAAATTAGTTTAACAACATAATAACTCAAGGTTAGATCTTCTCCGGCCTCCTTTTCCTGCTTCCCACTTGTCTCCTCTTTTTTACCATCCATGATTATTGGCTCGAGTACTTCATCAGTTTCAGAAACCTTGTTACTTGGCAATTCTCTTTGATGGCGATTGTTAATTGCATTTACTAACTGCCCAATCTGATTCTCTATATTTCTCTGAGTCACTTCATGACTATTTTTCCATGTCTCATTCTTTTTTATGTACTTTGTCATAAGCTCCTCCAGTTCTGGTTTCTGTTCCTGTTGTGGTGGTGGTTGTTGCCAAGCCTGAAATCTAGGTGATTAAGTTTTTCGTGACGCTTGAGGTTGGGCTTGATCATCTTGCCATGAGAAATTTGGGTGATACCCCCAATCCTGATGATAGTTGTTGGTATAAACATAATTGTTAGGGTAGTCACCGAAGTTGCCACCATACTGTATTGACTCGCAAATGATGGCGTATTGATGACTCGGAGGTTTCCAGCACAATAATCACATATCTCCGCTACATTTTGAATAGGTTGTTCTGCTAACGCGTCAATCTTCCTCGAAAGTGTCTCCATCTGTTCTGAAAACTTATCGAGTCCATAAACCCCTGTCGCGTTTGGCTGACTCATTCTCGTATAAGGCCATTGATAATTGTAGTTAGCCATGATGTACCTCGTAAAAGAAAAAAAATATTTAAATAAACTAAATTGATAAAAACTAATAACGAAATAATTATTAGAACATTCCCCGACAACGGCACCAAAAACTTGTTATCCGATTTATATAATGACAAATACGCGCAAGTATACACGGTCAATCAAGTAATAAAGAAGTAAGAAGAGTGTCGAACCCACAGGGAACAATTACTAATAACTATTCTAATTAACAAGTTTTATCAATTTAAATCCACTTAAACAGTCACTCCAATTATTGTGTGAAATTTGTTTTAAATAAAGCAAATTAAGAACTAAATAAACTAACAAGGATTGATCACCAGATGATTAAGACATAGGCGTACAATTTTCCCAATTTCTTTGCAACAATCGCCTTACCATATTTCTACGTATTTAATCCAATGAATTGCTAACTAGGATTGTCTATCAATTTACTAACATCTTTTAATTATTAATAAAAAGACCTATTTTAGTTATTTTGCTACTTTTGTGTAAGACACTTTAAACATATTCATTAAGCACAAACTCCTAACAAAGTTACGCATGGCATACATATACTTTTGTCTCATACACTGTTATGTTATCCTTAACAAGAATCAATATATTCATACGTTATTATATTCAGATCTATTTTAAGATTTCCTCTTTCAATTCCATCAAAGATATTAGATTAATTGCTAGATAGACAATTAATAGATTAAGCATAAAATATAATAATCAACTCAATAGGATCAACAAGTGAAAATAATGATAATTGAATTATTGAATTGCGAAAGGTTCCATTGTATCCCTAATTGGGAAATTAGTGCATCATCATAATAGAAACAAGAAGATTAAAATTAAATAGCATCATAGTTACAGATAATGAAATTAAGAGAAGAAAAAGAAAAAACTTTGTCAAGGAATCTCTAATCTCTAAGCTTCAATCTCTGCCTTCAATGTTCTCCAATGCAATCTCCAAGTCTCCACAAGATGACTCTCAATGATTTGTAGTCAAAAGTCCCCAAATTCAAGTTATAATTAAGTATTTATAGTCCTAAGAGAAACCCTAACACTTTAGGCATCCCAAAATCCTATTACAACTTAACTTGGACACTAAGACACCCAAATAAGCTCTCTCCACGTCGTCGGTGTGCCCCACGCTATTCCTAGGCCATTTTGGGCGTGCCCCACTGTAGACACTCGATATTTCCTTTCCATGTTACAAACACTGTAGGAGGGCAAGACTATCTTTTCGACTCAACCCCGATATCAATACCGGGCCGTCAAATCAACCACGGTCTCAATATCGGGCCATCAGTTCAACCCCGGTCTCAATACCGGGTCATCAGTTCAACCCCGGTTTTAATACCAGGCTATTAGGTCAGCTCCGGTTTCAACCCGGGAGGTACAGGTCAGCCCCAATCTCAACCCGGGAGGTATAGGTCAGTCCCGGTCTCAACCCAAGAGGTAGAGGTCAGCCCCGATCTCAACCCAAAAGGTACAAGTCATCCCCGGTCTCAACCCGGGAGGTACAGGTACAGCCCCGATCTCAACCCGGGAGGTACAGGTCAGCCCCGGTCTCAACCCGGGAGGTACAGGTCAGCCCCGGTCTCAACCCGGGAAGTCAGGTCAACTTCAAAAATAATCTTGAAGTATCACAACATCTCCAGATGAAAACCTGGAGCGACCAAGTCAGCCTCAGAGACAACACTAAGGACAAACATATTCGAATGGGATCCAAATCTTAGAAACAACCCCAGGAAGTTAAACGAAGGCCATGCCGACACTGAAAGCAACCCTGGGATGGGCAAAATGGTTATTTTACCAACTCTAAGACGATTTGGTCAAAATCAAGCCGAATTGATGCCACCAAGGCCAGGACGAACTATAACAATGATCCTGAGTGCAAATAACGCAAGACAGCTCAACGAACAAACAACGGGGAATCAAAAACCTGGTTATGAACCCGTCTTCTTGGACCCAGAAAAAGTTTTATCCCATGTCATTGTGACACTCTTGGCGAGGGCTTTCTGAAAAGGTACAGCACGCCTCAAATGGACGCTCCGATCAAAAGTTAGAAAGGTTCGACTTTGACCTTGCGTTGCTCGGAGTGAACGTACTTCGAGACGACAGAACTCGTCGTGGGTCCCATGACACGTGGAGCCATACCTCTACCTGCGGCTGCCTCAGGTATATTGGAGGCTCCCTGGTCTATATATATGAGGTGACCCCCAGCTCATTTATAATTCAGAAACGCTCCGAACCCCTGCCCGTTTGGTTTTCTAGCTATTTTCTTGTCTTCTAAACCCAAATTTTTTCACTCTAACATGTAGATATACCCACATACTACCACATATCAGAAAATAACTGTTAGATTTGGACGTTTAAAGCCTACGATTTAGCAAAAAGCCCTTGTAGCAGTCCATTGTAAGTATTTTTACGATCAAAAAGTTATTATTACTTCTTCGCACTTTTATACACTTGCATATCAAGTTACGTTTTCTAAATATACCCGAAACTCAGTTCCGTGGCCCTTTTTGTTAACTTTTGGTACATTTTATTACCTAAATGTATTTTTTGGCATTTTTACAACTCGGATTAACGATCCGTCGCTTCCAGCAGATTTTATATACTTGCATCTTCGTATTGAGCAACTTCGCATAACTGGGTTATCTTCCTAGTCTGAGTTTGGCTTTTTTTATATATATTTAACTGTATATATACAAACTTTTTAATTCTGTCAAGCCCGGATGTCAAATCCGCTGTAGTTTACTGCTTTTATATATATTTATGCATATATAAGCAACATTCACCACACTGGGTTATCTTCCCAGTCTTGGTTAACTACTTTTCTATCTATATATATAAATATTTATATTCCAGTTCGGCTTGGATCATTCTGTGGCCTTTTTACTATTTTTATATATATTTATGCATATATAAGCAACATTCACCACACTGGGTTATCTTCCCAGTCTTGGTTGGCTACTTTTTTGTCTATATATATAAATATTTATATTCCAGTTCGGCCTGGATCATTCTGTGGCCTTTTACTATTTTTATATATATTTATGCATATATAAGCAACATTCACCACACTGGGTTATCTTCCCAGTCTTGGTTTGACTACTTTTCTGTCTATATATATATATATATATATATATATATATATTTACATTTCAGTTTGACCTGGATCATTCTATGGCCTTTTTACTGTTTTTGCACCATGCACCACACTGGGTTATCTTCCCAGTCTTGGTTTGACTATTTTTTTATCTATATTTAAAGGTATATATTTACTTTCCAGTCCGGGCACAGGCGTGAAAACACATCGCCCTTTTTACTATTTTTTCTATATATATTTCAATTATGTCCAGCCTGGATCATTCTGTGGCTTTTATACAGCTTTTATAAATATATATATATTTTAATTCCAGTCCGGGCAACGGTGTGAAAGCCCATCGCCCTTTACAGCTTTCGTATATATAATTATATATATATATATATATATATATATATATATATTGCTTTACTCATTTTATTAAATTGTTGCTTTAAATATTCATTTGATATGAATCGGCGCGACCTCTCAGATGAAGACACTCTCTTTATCCCCACTGCATAGAATCAGGATACAGTGGCTGTCATTTCCTATGATAAGGAGTCATCTCTCACACCCTTAGTACTGCCAGGGAAAGGGGTCAAAGAAACACAAAATCCTGTGAAGGTGGCCGCACCTGAACCTATAATTTTGCCCTTCAAATCTCAGTATCCAGTTATTAGTCTGAATAGGGTCCCATGGAACTACGGGAATGATGAAGGTTCCACTTCAAATAACATTGCCATCGTACCAAAGGATAATCCATTATACCTGCCTCAGCGAGTGATCAAAGCAGTCATCAAAGCTAAAGAAAAGGTGACTGATGAGAAAATAAAAGATTTCCTCAACAAAATGGGACACAATGAAATCAAAATAGTGCAAAGCTTAAAAGATGCACCTAAGCAAATGTCCATCCTAGATTTGGTCTTATCATCAATGGATCATCGCAACATTCTGGTGAGAGTACTAGAAGAAGCCCATCTGCCAAAGACAGTGGATGCAGAGAAATTCCGTCCGTGGTAGAAAACATTTTCAACAACAATGTGATATCTTTCGCTGACGATGATATACCTGCAGAAGGGGCGGGCCATCGTAAGTCCCTACATATAGCTGTAATGTCATCCGGGTATATGATTATAGGTATGCTCATAGACGGAGGATCATCCCTCAACATCTGTGCCTATGATACCTTGGAGAGAATGAAGATCAATTCGAATTGGATCAAAACCAGTCATGTGGTTATCCGGGCTTTCGATGGATCTCGCCAACAAGCTATGGGAGAAATAGAGCTTCCTCTAGAGATTGGTCCGCACACTTTCTATGTGTCCTTTTAGGTGCTCAACATTTCCACTGGATACAACTTGTTGTTGGGCAGGCCATGGATCCACATGGCAAGGGCAGTGCCATCCACCCTCCATCAACAACTCAAATACATTATCAACAGCAACCTAATCACGGTCAATACCGAACCAGAATACCCTGTCTTCCTACAGGGAGACATGCCGGTGATCAGCCTGGATATAGGGATTGAACCTATAAGTTTTCAAGCCCTAGAAGTGAGTGATACGCAGTATCTGCCTATCGGAGCACCAGCCCTGAAACCAAAGGTCTCCACCGAAGTTATGACGGTGGGTCAGGAAATGGTATCTTTGGGTTTCCAACCTGGAAAAGGGTTAGGGAAGAATCAGCAAGGTATCAAGAGTCCAATACAAATCTCGAGTCAGACTGGGAAAGCCGGATTAGGATATTCATCCGGGTCAAATCATAAGAACCCACACAAGCATCCTAAGGCTCATGCTACCACAATTTTGCTGCCAAACCTTACGGGACCAATGAGGAAAATCCTTATTGTGGTATCAACCAGGCTATTTCCTCCCATTATACCAGTAAGTGAGAGAACAACTCCCAGATCCGAGGTGGATAGCAAAAAGGGAAAAGAAAAGATCCTGTACGAAGGACGAGACCCATTTGCTAACATGCGGGTCATCATAAACTACGAGGGTATGAATGATGAGATCCCAGATAGTGACGATGAGGATCAGATGCAAATTCCTCTCATCAAGAAGGGAAAAGGGGGCAGTTCAAAGAAAAACTCTGACCCTATTGTAAAGGATGTCTCAGTCGTTATCCGAGACGAGACAGACGAGCACAATTTCTTGATCTTCCCTGTTCATAAGGATCTAATCCAGGATAACTGGAGTAGTGTCCCTTGCCTCAGTCAAAAAGGGTAAAGGGGCAGAGAGTCCGTCTGCCCTTTAAACATGCTTTCATTTACTGCTTACTTTTGATTGCACAACTATAGTAGTAACTTTTGTCATGCTTTGCCAAATGCTCTGTATATTTAAGCAGTTGTATATATTAAAAATTAAAGCATTTTTGTTTTCAGAACTCAAGCATTGGATGTGTTTGTCTCTGCTGATGAGATGCCAACCTGTCAAAGTGACTACAATTTTGATGTAGAACTGAACTTCGACTTGATGGATATTGATCAAGAGGAGGAAGATGACTATGAGGTGCCCGGGGAGATCAAAGAATGGGTCAAAGATAAACCCAAACCAAACCTCGACCAAACCACCACTATCAATATAGGAACCTCCGAAAACATCAAAGAAATCCATATAGGCATAGATTTCACCCAAGACCAAAAAACCAATTTGATCGAACTTCTAATACAGTTTCAGGATGTATTTACATGGTCACATGAGGACATAATTGGCCTATCTACTGATATTGCCATCCACCGAATACCCATCAAGATGGATTCAAGCCAGTCAAACAGAAGTTTAGGCGATTGAAACCTGAATGGAGTCTGAGAGTCAAAGAAGAAGTCGTTAAACAATTTAAAGCCAGTATCATCATGGTATCAACATACCCAGAGTGGCTGTCAAACATTGTCCCCGTGCCAAAACCTAGAGGGAAAGTACGAGTATGCGTGGATTACCTGGATTTGAACAAAGCCTGCCTCAAGGATAATTTCCCAGTACCTTTCATCCACATTCTGATCGATAATACGGCGGAGTACGACATGTATTCCTTCGTAGATTGCTTTGCTGGTTACCATCAGATCATGGTTGCTGAAGAGGATCGGGAAAAAATAGCCTTCATCACTCCCTGGGGAACCTTCTGCTATAAATGATTGTCCTTCAGCCTCATTAATGCCGGAGCCACAAATCAGTGAGCCATGATGGCCCTATTTTACGACATGATGCAAAAGGAGATAGAGGTCTATGTGGACGACATCATCATCAAATCCTGAAGGGAGGATGATCACCTTGACCATCTCAGGAAGCTGTTCAACAGGTTGCGTAAGTACAACCTCAAGCTGAATCCTGCCAAGTGTGCTTTTGGCATCAAATCAGGCAAGTTACTGGGATTCCTGGTGAGCAATCGAGGCATCGAGCTAGACCCTGCCAAGATCAAAGCCATCACTGAGATGCCAGTACCTTGATCAGAGAAGGAGATATGTGGGTTTCTGGGGAGAATCAACTTTATAAGCTGATTCATTTCCCAGCTCACGGCAACTTGTGAGCCCATATTCAAGCTACTAAGAAGAATTCCTCCACCAAATGGAACGAGGATTGTCAACGAGCCTTCCTTGCCATCAAGAAATAGCTGGTCGAAGTGCCTATTTTGGTACCTCCGAGGGATGGAGTTCCCTTGTTCATGTAATTGTTTGTCAATGCCAATGCAATGGGTTGAATGCTAGGACAGCAGGATGATAGTAGCAAAGAAAGAGCTATCTACTACATCAGTAAAAGATTCAGCAGTGGTGAACAGAACTACACCCTGATCGAGAAGACATGTTGTGCGTTAGCATGGGCCGCCATGATGTTGCAACACTATTTTCATTGGCACATAACCTACCTCAAATCTCGCATGGATCCCCTGAAGTACGTATCCAACAAGCCAATGTTGAATTGTCGACTATCAAAATGGCAGTTGATCCTACAATAGTTCGACATTGTCTACGTGACTCAGAAGTCAATCAAGGGTCAAGGTATTGCAGATCAATTAGCTGAAGCACCTGTAGGAGGGTTCGAGCCCTTGGAAACCTATTTCCCGGATGATGGAGTCATGACAATTTAACAATTCCAACAAGAGAATACAGTCCAACCATAGAAAATGTATTTTGACGGAGCAGTAAACATGGAAGGTGTCGGAGTTGGGGTAGTCCTTATCTCTGGTACAGGAGAACATATCTTGTGGCTACAAAACATCAATTTGGCAACACCAACAACACAGCCGAGTATGAAGGCTGCATAATGGGGTTGAAGCTAGCCCAATCCATGGGTATCAAACTCCTACTGGTCTTTGGAGACTCTGAATTGGTTATCAGACAAACCACCGGGGCATATCACACCAAAGAGTTGCATTTGCTGCCCTATCATCGGCAGGTCGTCAAAATATCTATGGAGTTTGAAGACATAACCTTCAACCATATTCCTCGGGGAAGGAATGACTTCGCTGATGCATTGGCAACGTTGGCTTCATTGATCCGTATATCAGATAGGAGTAGGACTTCCTGCAACAAATTCACAATTCAAAAAGCCCCGACATACGGGAATTACATTGGAGAAGTATCAGATGAAATACCTCCTGTCAATCAGCCTTAGTATAAAGATATCAAGGAATATCTCTGAGGTGGATCTACACCCGCTGGGGCAAGCCAATCCGAGTGAAAGCGGATTCACAAAATGGCTATGAAGTTCTATCTGAGCGGAGATGCACTCTATAAATGGGATACTGGAATAGGCTTATTAAGATGCCTTGATAAAGAGCAAGCCCAGAGATTGATGGATGAAGTCCACGGTGGAGTATGTGGTCCACACATAAGCGGTTATCTGCTGGCCAAGAAGATATTAAGAACATGACATTATTGGATCTCTCTTAAAGCTGACTGTGACGATTATGTCAAGAGATGTTTTCAATGCCAAGTACATGGAAATGCCATACACGCTCCTCCAAATGAGCTATACAATATGAGTTCACCATGGCCTTTTTCTATGTGAGGAACGGATGTGATCGGTCTAATGGAACCCAAAGCCCGCAATGGTTATCGATTCATCTTCACCATAATCGATTACTTCTCCAAATGGGTTGAAGCTGCCTCCTTTCCTAAAGTCACCAAAGAGGTCATCATTGGTTTCATCAGAAACAATGTCGTCTGTCGATATGGACAACCGGAGGTGATCGTATCAGATAACGCCAAGAACCTGAACAATCAGATGATGAGAGAACTATGCAGTAAGTTCCACATCAAGCATCTCAATTTCGTTATCTATCGGCCCAAGATGAATGGTGTTGTCGAAGCGGCCAACAAGAACATCAAGAAGATTATGCAGAAAATGTTCGCCAATCACAAAGAATGGCCTTACTTGCTGCCTCTAACCCAGTTAGCATACAGGTCGTCAATGCGTGCTTATACTGGGGCTACCCCCTATTCATTAGTGTATGGCATGGAAGCAGTCATCCCCATATAAGTAGAGATAGAATCCTTGTGAGTGTTAATCGACGCTCAGATGGACGAAGATCAGTGGTTACTGTAACGCCCGAGAAAAATCGAGCGTTTATGTAAATGAATTTTATTTGATTTATTGAATAAAATTTACTTATTTGTTTATTAAACTAAGTAAGCTAATCGTAGGTCGTTCTATGACCTAGAGAATGCAAAAATGAGGAGGTTTCTGGTTACGTGCTAGAAATAATTGATATGAATTTATAAGACGAAAATAAAAGGGTTCAGAGAATAAAAATATTTTTGGAAAAAGACGAAATAAGCACTATTCATCTATGAAACCCTAAGGGTTAGGGTTGGAGACCCTAGGCCATTTTGAGAGTTCAGAATGTCAGAATGACATTATGTCAAAAGATTTGACGGTAATATACCGTGAAAAGCTAAGTTAGCCAAGAAAAGTTTCCTCAGGAGGAAAGTACGGAAATCACTATCCATCCGTTTCTGCTCGGGAATTTATATTGAAATTCCGAAAAATGCATAATTATAGGATTTCAAGGCGAGGTGAAATATGAAATAATAATTCACTTATGGCTCATGAAGTTTTTGCGTGAGGACTTAAAATCCTAAGGGTTAGGGAAAGTGAACTAATGGAATAATGGTTTACGTATAATAATAAATGATTATTATACAAGAAGAATACACGTATAATATTAGTTATTATACAAGAATAATACGGAGAGGATACGAGAATTAATATGGCATATAATACAAATTTTATACGGAGTAAATACGTTAAATTGAATTAAAATTAATAAGTTAACCCGTGGGTCGAACCATTGGGTAAACGGGTGGGTTTAGCCCATGGGGCAACCCACAACCCATGATAGTCACATAGTGGACATGTGAGAGCACAAGGGGAGACATGGGTTGCCATGTGCTAGCATATGGGCTCAAACTTGGTGGGAAAGAAAGGGGAGGAGGTGTGAATAGTAGAGGAGGTTGGGCCTAAAAAACCTAATTACCCTAAGCTTGCCAACTCCTATAAATAGAGAGCCTTGCTCTTCATTTCTTGTTTGTTTGAAAATCCACCAACTTCTAGAGAAAGAGAGAGAGAGAGAGAGAGAGAGAGAAGAAACCAGCTTGAGCTTTGTGAAGAACACACATCAACCAAGAAGAAAGAAAGCCTTTGAGTCTCTATACTCAAGCAAACAAAGAACAAGAAATGTATAACAATAAGAAAACTATGTAAAATTCTCTTTCTTTCAATAATAATTTTGATAGAGAAGTTATTTGAGGAATCATGAATAATAAGAAGTTATAAGGATGGCTTAATAGTGATCTAAGGACCCTAACAAGCCATGCATAATGGAATAATAAGAATTGATTAAGAACTAATGAAGAACTAAATGAATTCATGAGAAATGGATTAGTGAACATGTTAAACCATAAAAACGTCAGTGTTTAAAATGGTTAGAATCATTAATAATCAACTATTAGATTGATTCCAATTAGTTTAAAGTGATAATAACAAAGAACGAAGATTCGACAAAAGTTACGCGATTAGACGATAATCGTCGAAAGCGTACTTTTCTCAGATTGGAAGTCAAAAGTGTCGTGTGACTCAAAAATAGTGGTTTTCAATCGTAACACGTGTAATTAGGAAAATAAGACTTGTGAGAGCAAGAACAAACCAATTCCAACTTAAAAAGAAGAATTGAGCATCGAACATCCACGAACGTTTAACGAACGCGTAAAAATGAACTAATCGGCGAATTTTTTGTCGACGGATTTAGAAATGAATTCTGACTTTCTAGAATGTTAGAACATAACATTTATGAACTATTGGCTTTGGAATGAGCCAATTCTAAGTTATAACGGTTACATTATGGACTCAAAAATTTCAAAAATTTCCATGACTTAGGAAATTTTTATGAGATACAGGGCCGGCGCTGGCCACGCTGCCCAGAAGGCTTCAACCAGCGCGGGGCGCTCCAGTCCGGGGCAGGGTCCCTGCATAGAGAGCGCGGGGCATGCCGTTTTTAAGGGAAAGCTGGCGCGGGCCGCGCCAGCAATAAAAAAATGTTGACCAGGTTTACTAATTACCTAACCTTTTCTATATCAACTAATGGTTTAGTAATTGATGTATGTATACCCCCTTTAAACATCATATTTAATCAAGAGTTTATAAGAAGTAAACGTTAAGCAAACATAATTGAACTTGAGATTCGGAAAACATAAACCGTAAACCAAGATCAAGTTAAGAAACAAGTTAAGGTCTCGTTTATCATCATACTTAGTTATGATTGATGAGGGTTCGGTTTATAACATAGTTATGTAATAAGCCGTAATAAACGTTAAATAACTTGAATGAATGTTATTAGTTAACGTTTCGATTAAGTTATACAAAAAGGAGAAGTTAGGCTATGCATTGTATATCGAATATGAATTCTCATTGGTATACTATGTGTTATGCTTTGTAGACGTTGTAAAGACTGAGTAGAATACGTTTAAAGCTTAAGAGACATGAAGGCAAGTTTTCTAACTTCGTTCATACTTTATTATGAATGCAAGTTTCCTAAACTTGTTCAAGTTCTACTTGATGCAAGTTTTGCTAAACCATTGTCTATACGATATGGTTGGACAAGTGATCATTGTGCATAATTGCTTATGCATGAATTATTATTAAAAAGTCGATGCCATTTGATTCGGTTAGATTGAAACTTTGCATATTTTGGTGGGTTTTTCCATAAATCTTCCCAAAATATATACAATGTGGTGATCCTATGCTAATTGCTTGGTACGGATTCCCAGGTAAACCTGAGTATAAATAAAACAAAGGTTTTAAATGTCGTTAATTAGACAAGCACGTGAGGTTGCCACCAATTAAATGTAAACACGTTTAATGTTTAAGTGTTGATCAACATAGAGTACTACAGGCTGATCACCTGGATGTGCTCGTAAGCTATATCAAACTTACGGCCTTCGTGCCGGGTTGTTCCTTTCATGAATGAGAACTAAAAGATGGTTCATGGTCGTTGACCAAGATGGATTCTAAAGAGGCTATAAAGTCCTTGGGAATGGTTTTAAAGGAATCAAAATGATATTTTGATTATTCTTAAGTACTTCATAACTATTATACAGTTATTGAAGACCAAGGTATATGATTCTTGATTTTGTGGATTCAGGATATAATGTTTAACTTGCTAAGCTATTTATGCTCATTCTTGCTTAAAACTAAATGATTTCAGTTAAGTGTGAACGGACCCGGTAAAGACAAAGGCAAGTCCAAGATGGGCAAGTAGTGACCTTTGTAATAGTATAGTATTAGTATTGTAATTACAGATATTATGACACTGAACAATGTAATGGTTATGAATAACCTAGAAAGGGATTAATAGAAGGTAACAATTAGTAAACTTATGCATTGTTATTGATGTCTTCAATTGAATGTATGAGTAGATTGTAGCACCGTGTAGCACCATATCCTGGGTTTGAAGGTACCCGAATTTGGGGGCGTCATAGGTTGGTATCAAAGCTGTAAGTTATAAAACTTAAGGGGTAAAAACCTTAGGCTATAACCTGGAGAAGTGAAGTAGAAGTTAGAAGTCAACAAACTCGGGAAGGGTTTTGAAAGAAGAAAGTAACCTTAAACATATTAAATATGATATATGTTGTTAATATATTTTGATTGTATACTAATCAAGTTATATGTGTCTTATCGTAGATAACAGGAATAATTAACATGTATAATCAAATACATGAGGTTAGCAAGGATTCAGTTAACATGGTAGAAGTTGTACCAATGCCGGTAGCAGAGGTACCCGTGGTGATTATAGAGGAGACTGATATAGAAGAAGAGGATCCATCCGAGTACTCTGATAACTTTGACTTCGCATCATTGTTTGATGGTATGTCGGAGGAAGAGGTGGAGTCAGTGCCGATTAATACAGTACTGCCTACTGAGGAGGTGGCGGAAGAGTCTACACCTGAGGAGTCCGTGAAAATGCTATCCATGGCAATATTGGCCAAAAATGTCCAACTGAGTAAGGAGGTCCGTGATCTCAAGAAAGTAGTTGACAACGTGGTGGAGGATAGAGAAGATATAGAGGTCTTCTGGGAGGAGGAGCACGATGAGAAAGTGTTTGCGAAAGATAAAGTCCGGGACTTGAACTAGAAGTCCAGGAGCTGAAAGCTGAGCTTCTGAACAATAAGTAGAGAATAGGTCGGATGTCCTATATACATAGGTGTTCGCACAAGGATTACCAGTAGTAGATTGCTAAGTATCTTGTGGAGGAAGGACAGACTTGGCATGTAGACACTCAAAATTTCACTTTCTTTGTACTAACCTTGCAGAAGGGTAAAAGTAAAATTTTACTTTGGCGACAACCCCGAGTTAAAGCAAAAGAGCTAGATCATCTCGGAGACAACCCCGGGAGTGATACAAAGGACCAATGATGTTCGAACATATCGCGAACCGAGCGAGGACCGATGAGCTGAGACAGTGATCACTAGAAACCACCTCAGCAAACCTCGAACGATGTGCCATCAAAGATAAGCCAGCTAACTGATATTTGGACCTGGAAGATATATCTCGGCCACGAGTATCGACTTCCTGAACCCTAATCTAGCTAGACTCGATCTTCTCCCTCTACGTTCATCAAAGACTGTCCGAAAGGTCGTGCGGCGGAGGTCAAATGCTGCCGAACTGGGAGCAAAGGAACACTTATCGAGCTTGTGGGGCCCACCTGGCCTAGCCGCAACCATACATGCAGCTGGCCGTATGTATGTATACTGCTGCCTCCGGCAGATTAAAACCCCCACACTAGTTCATTTTAGAAAAGAGAGAGATACATTTTAGAGAGAGAATAGATATTCTAGAGAGAGAAGCTCGGGTGGAACTTGCTAACACCTAATTGAAGCATAATAATCCCATCTAGTACTTATTTGAAGCCCCGAGAGTGATCCACGTTAGCCACGAGAGTTAAAACGCTTGTTCACGCGTCACCCAAGGTGAAACAACGCACTTTCTAGCTTCGTTTCTTTGTAAATGTTGTTCAAATAATAGATTAACAGTAAATCTTGTTTGAATATAGTTAAACTTGTTGTATTTTAAGCATATCATGTAATAGTTGGTAGATATTACATTTTTATCGATTATATTGTGCTTATTACATTATAAATCGACCACGGAGGCTAGATTTACCTAGATTTAAGCCAAATCTAGCCTTTGAGAGGTTATTAAGCATGAAGCTTTAACCCATGGGCTAGAATAACTTAGATTCATGGTAGATCTATGGATTTATTGCTTTAAATGGTCTCGATTACCCCGATTTCTTCTGATAGTCGATTACCGCCCCATAGTTGAACAACTAGTCCATACCCAGTATGACATCGAATTCCCCAAGTTTTATCAGGATCAAACTTTCCCTCAGTTCCTGACCCTTAATGTCCAATCTACAGCTCTTGTAAATAAACCTAACCGAAATAATCTCCCTATTCGCAATCTCTATGTTCAAGGGGTAAACTAATTCCTCTTTAGGTAAGTCTAAGGTCTTAGAAAAATCATCAGATATGAATAAACAAGTAGCACCCAAATCAAATAATACATATGAATTTATACTATTGACCGGAATAATACCTGCCACCACATCTTTTGACTGTACATCGTTCTACAATGTCATATTGAATGTGCGGGCAGTGGGTCGAACGGCCTGCAGTGGTTCAGCAATAGTCAGAGTGTTGTCGCTGCCATTTCCTCCATTCCCTGTTGACCCTGCCGCTGGCTTCTTCAGGCAATTACGAGCCATGTGATCCTTAGATCCTAATGTGTAACAAGCTCCTGTCTTCAGGTTCGGGCAATTTGGCACAATGTGGCCTTCCTGACCACAGTTGTAGCACACCCGCTTCCCCTTCATGCACACTCTAGTGTGATTCATCCCGTATGTAGCACATGCTTCGAACTTCCTCTTCTACTGGCCTCCCTGCTGATTCCCAGCAGAGGTATTGTCGTTCCATTTCCTTTTCTAGTTGATAGCCCCGCTACCACCAACCTTGTTCTCCATCTCGTTCTTCTTCTTCTTATCTTAATTGAATTTAGTCATGGTGTCGCTCCCACCTTCAGCGAGAATGGCCTTTTCCAGCACAGCTGCAAACGTGTTTAGCTGGAACATGGAGACCTTGCTGTAGAGCCAGGTTTTCAGTCCCCGCTCAAACCTCCTTGCCTTCCTCGCGTCAGTGCTGACCTGGTATGTAGCGAACCTGGCCAGCTCGTTGAATTTTGTTGCGTATTCCGATACCGTCATCCCTCCCTGCTTCAGCTCTAGAAATTGGACCTCCATCTGGTCCTGCAAACTTATGGGAAAGTACATTTCAAAGAATATCTCGTTGAAACGTTCCCATGGTATCACTCCTTCCCCCTCTCTGGTCTTGTTGGCTTGCCACCAGAAGCTAGCATCCGACTTCAACATGAAAGTTGCAAAAGCCGTCTTCTGGTCATCGCTAACCCTAGCCATGTCGAAGACCTTCTCCATCTCCATTACCCATGTCTGGGCATCTATCGGGTTTACTGATCCCTTGAACTCCGGCAGTCCTACTGCCTTAAATTCTTTAAATGCCGTGCCCTGCACTTGCAGCTGATTCACAAGTGCTCCTGTATGTAGGTTCACCAACTGTTGAACTGAGTTGGGATTTGTCCCATCGTTATTATTGTTGTTTGTCGAACCCTCAGAGTTTTGACGTGTAGGTCTTTTTCTAGGAGGCATATTCTATTAAGAAATACTCTTATTAGATCCTTTACTAAATTCTTAAGCATTCAAGTTTATACTTAAACATTTAAATAACTCAGTTCGTATATGAACACATAGCACATCAATAACTTCTTTTATTCATAACTCGTAGTTTTGAAAAATATAGAATAGATAGCATCTCTGTTATTTACATTATCTTTCCTGAACTGGAACAAGTTGCAGGATTACATCATCACTTTATCCCATTATTATCTAAAATTATGGGATTTACATTTATTTATTACAAAAAGAAACACATAGTTAAGGACTCTACTGTCTAGGCATGTTAAGACGTCGCACAGCCTCTCTGCGTTCTTCCTCCATCACCCGAAACACTGTCCTTCGGTCCACCACATACCATGGTAAACCTTGGAACTGAGCTGGGTAATAAAAGACACTATCCTGGTCCCTATCTATGGCCGTGTGGAATGCGTATTCTGTTTCCCTTAGCTTGGCCCTCTTAACTTCAGCCTCGTCTTCAGCTCGATCGGCTCGTTGAGTGGCCCTCAAGCTTGTTTCCTCCGCTCTGGCACGCTTTGTTGACTCTTCCTGGATGTCTTGTTTCAGCTTTGCTAGCTCGGCCCGTGCCTCGTCTCTATCATTCTCTACGTGGATTAGCTTCCACTGCACTTCTCCTAGCTCACTATCCATCTCCTTGATAGTCTCATCCCGCTGCTGTATAGTAGTTCGACTCTCGTCCAACAATTCCTGAAGCTCCACGTTGCGGTCGTAGACTGCCTCGTACATATCAGCACTAGTAGAGTGAGGTGGGAATTCCTCCTCAGGATCCTCTTCCTCCTCAGACTCCTCTGACTCATCCTCGTCCTCCTCCTCTAGAATAGGTGTCAACTCATGCTCCCGACCAGCTACGGTGATCACTGGAGATGGCTCTCTCCTAACCAACTTCTCCCAGACAACATGGATGCCTCGGGTCTCCTCCTCTCTAGGAACCTGAGGTAACTCCTCTCTAGCCTAACTGGACTCTCCAACATTCGTTATCCTGACAAAAGAATTTTAAAATTTATTATTACGTGATATCGAGTCGTCACTCTTCGAATACTTAAACGTAAACACATAGCACATAAGGTAGTTTATTATCTTTACCTATCACCACTATCTTTTCGATCTTCCTATAAGGCTACTACCTAAGGTTTTTCCCCCCACCGAAGGTTCATAACCTACCGCTTTGATACCAACCTGTGACACCCCCAAATCCGGGTACTTCGTTTTCACAAGATTTGGTGTTCACTTTCTAAATAAAACATGCATCTACCCAATAAATAGGAAATTAAAATAAATTACAACCTCATCAATAAATAAAATCTTCCTTATGAAAAAGGATTACAACTTTAATCCAAAATTATCCCAGCTTTGCTAACCTTAACATAACAAATAAGTGCAGAAATAGAATTTCATAAACTAGTCTTATTACAATCAAGATTCAAGATAACAAGTCTTCACTTGATCATCTTTCCTTTCCCTTTACTTGTTGACGGTACGTCAACATTCTCGGCTTTAACTGCAAGGGTTATAAAATATGCAAGAGTGAGCAAACAAAAGCTCACATGGAATATAACAATAATATGCCATGACTGAATAACTTCAAAAGATTTGAATAACTCTTCTTTCTTAAAAAAAAGAATTGAATGATAATTCTTTCGTCGCACTTAAAATTCTAATATAAAATTTATCTGAGGGTCATACGACCTTGAAATATATCCTAGATTATAAATATTTTTATTTAAACCTTTAACAGCCATTGAGACTATGACGCCCCCAAATTCTAAGACCGCCACTTGGTCTCTCGAATTCGGTTCATCACGTGCTCATGGTAATACATCACAATAATAATAACTAAATATTGCACAATCACAGCGGAAATTCTATTCTAGAATAATTTACAATGATTTATTATAATTATTCCCCCAAGTCTCGCAACCTACAGTACTTAATAGATTACATAATAATATCAATAAACGACTTATTACATAATCTAACTTAAGCTTAAACATAATCAAATCCAGTCTTACTACATTATCTTAATACAACATTAAAATATTAAAACATAAAAGAGACAAGCTAGTTGGTAGCCTTGCCCTTGCCCTTATCAATGCCCGAAGGTTCGCCATGCTCTGCCTTAACTGAAATGTTTTAGGGAAAAGCAAGAATGAGCACAAATTGCTCAGCAAGTAATATACAACAAGGGTAAATGATATAGTTCTCAATTCTCGAAAGGGTATAGGAAAGTTTGATAGTTCAAGGATAGCAAGAATATCAACAGTTCTCAATAACAGTCACTAAGGACAGAATAATATCAATATGATTCAATAATAAATCAATTCAAGATTTCAAGATAACTGAATACTGAGCAGTCACTAAGGACTATGAACTTCCACAGGATTTGACAGTAATAAACTGAAAATCCAACAAAAACAGATACAACAGGTGATCAGCCTAAAGTACCCTCGTTATGCATAACAATCAATCATACTCAAGTGCGCGCGTCGGTTCTCCGACAGTTATAGTTTGTTCTTCTCAGTCATATATAAGATCCCGCACCAATCAATTGGTTTTGGGTCGCTTTTCAATAATGTAAGTCTAGCCGAATCAAATGGCATAGACACTTTCACAATATTCAAGAACAACACTAAGTTCAACATGAATAATAGCTTTAATGAAATAAGAGTTCAAGTATGCTAATTCAATTCAAACGATTAAGTAGGAACTAGTTCGCAATATACAAAGATAGAATACTCGTATCCAAAGAGATAAGGTTTAGATACTCGCTTACGATATCCGTTAAATAAAGTAGTGCAAGGGTTTAGGATACTTGCCTTATGCGTAGTTTATTCACGTAAAGCTAGCCAACACTTTCGAATCCTATATATAATGTATTACATGCATAAGATTTTCATTAGTTAACACATCCGTTACACAACTTATTACTCAATATACATATATGTTACTATCTTAGTCACATGTCATACTTATACTCATATGGTATAAAATCAGATCACGAATCAAGTACATAGTTATAATATAAATGATATTATACCAACTCATCATGTTCAAGTAGCTATGATTCTTTGACCCATGGGCTTCCATTATATAAGTTAAACATTATCTTGTTACTTAATCATCACCTATGCACATATATCAGTAGGGTGTAAACCATTTCTAGCAATGTAGGCGTCATATAAGCTATCTGTCCAAAATCAGATTGTCAAACTGCATGGCTTTCAATTCCAGGCCGGCGCAGCTGCGCCATGACTAAGCCTAGGGACAGCGCAGCTGCGCAGCCCTCTGGCCAAGCCAAGGCTGAGCTGTGCCTTATGGTTTCTGTCCGGTCATGCAAGCCAACAACACCACATAGCATATAAACATATTAAAAGATACTTTTATGTTTGTACAACCTTTCCTCGTTTCAATTATATGTGATATAGATTCTAAGTCAATACTTTCAATGACTAAAAGTCATTCAAGGACACGAACTCATAAGGTCTAACATGCTCGCTTTTTAAACACTTAAAATGTTCACATAACTTGTAGTAAACATGTTCATGAGTTTTCATATCACATATATGCAACTATCATTATCATTAGTTTGAAAGCATACTTTATTTACGCAAATTTGGTTTCATTACAAGTAACATAGTAGGCAAACATGAATGATACCTTAGCAAGTCTACAAGTTCTATCAAACATGTTCATAAGTATCGAAGTTCAAATCTCAATGTAACATGCCGACGTTCACGTTCAACACTTATACTTTAATTAATAAAGTTTGCTAATACGTTCTAACACGTTCATGCTACATTATGAAATTTATATACGTAAGTTAATGTGTCCGACATGTATGTAAAGGCCATAGAAACATACCCGAAAATCAGAATATATATATGATCTTTATATGTCAAGGTTTGCCTTTAAAACTTATATTTTCGTTAGAAATGAGCACTAGTTAGGTTCACATGTGCATATTATATCATGGAACCAATATAGATAAGCTAACATGCACTTCATGTATTTCTATGTCATACTATTATGTCTCAAAAGTCAGAATGTATTTATGGTCTATATATGTTAAAGTTTGTTTAGGAAACTTGAGATTTATTTCAACGCTATTAGACATTCCATTAATCTTGTATGACATTATACCAACACACGTGCACTTCATGTTAATATACTCGTGTATAGGTAATACTCATGCTAACATGTTCATTTAAATCAATGCACAAAACTATCACGTTGCAGAAAGCAAGCAGAAAGCAGGGAACTGCTGCAGACTGCTGGCGCAGCTGCGCAGCTTCCCAGTGTAAAACTGGCGCAGCTGCGCCGGCTCCCAGCCAGCGGCAGACAGTTCCAGAACACGGCAGTTTAAAAACCCAAACACAAAAATTCCCAACGAATTCCATTTCTAATTAACCACATTGCTTCCTTATCACATTATAAGGCTATATAACAACTCACTAACATTATTAAACCACCAATTTTGTAAATTCTAACTCAACTCAAGAATTGAACATTTTTACAGAAAAATGAAAACGGAGTTCTTGACAGAAAAATGAGAATTGAAACCAACTACATTCCAATCTTAACATGTATACAAGTCCATACTACACTACACAGGCTTTCTATAATCCATTTATACTTTAATTCCTCATGATCAAGAATTTCAAGAAAAACTCAGAGAACTACAATGGAGTTTTTCTTTGACAGAAAATGAAAATGAAGACAGGGAATAGAATTATACCTTCGAAGCACGAATTAAACTTGCTAATGCTGCTATAGGATTCTCTACTAACACTGATATATAAGGCTCTCACTCAACACTCTAGCAATTTTCAGCAATTGATATGTGAAGAAGAAGAGTTCCTATTTGTAGAGAAATCCTTACACAGGCAATGAGATTATACCACAAATCAAACCAACGTAAATTTGAATTGTATAGAGGTTAATGGAGAGTTGGTGATTAGTTGGTGAAACTCATTATCAATACCACTCCCTTGTTCATTATGATAGCTAGAATGTGCTGAGTTTGAGGATATAGGAGTAGGATAGCTTCATGTGTATTCACGTGAAGAGCAAATGGGACACTTAAAATGAGACAATTGATTTAACTTCTCAGCATTTGCAAATACTACACTTGTATACACACACCATATACTTATGTTATATATTATATGTACTCTTAGGTTATAATTTAAATCACAATGTACTTCACATAATGTAATAAGTGTAATTTACACACATATAATCCATGTACGTTTATCTTACTGATATAATACAATCGGATACTACCACATTACATTATATCATATATTATTAAATTGTATTAATCAACAATTATTTATAATATATCCATGATACATTATTTTACTGTATACACACTCACCTTGTCACATAGGCATTATCATGTATTCCTAACATATAGTTTTAATATAACATAATCACTTATGCTTCATGTAATATATGGTTTCTATGTGTAATATATTCGCATTGCATTATATAACATAGTTTATGTATATACATGCATGGTCACACTTAAGTGTCTCTCTACACTATATAATATAGTTGTATTCCATATACTTTATATATTCAAGTATTGCACATTTGTACATATCAATTAATATAATCTTATTATATTAATCACTCACTTATTTGTTTTATTATTCATAATGTCACATAAATAGACTATTTATCTCGTTGATTAATTAACAATAATATTAATTAATTTATTCCTCATTGATTATTAATTACACCAAATTAATAATCATAGGATTAATTATCACATTAACAAATATAAATCTCAGCACAATTATAAACAAGTGGTTTATTATTATTATATTTCTTGCAATAATAATAATCACATATTATTAATCAACCACAGTTAATATCTCACAACAATCAATTAATATCCTCTAATAACAATTAACAATTAATATAGATTAATTGTTCACTTAAAAATTATTCGTCAATTAATATAATTATTAATATTTCCCATCACTGTGCCACACTAGGCTCTCAACGAGTTTATCACAAACTCTACATTTTTCTCAATTGTCATAAATATTCAATTTAATATAATTGAATTAATCATTCTCATAATAAAAAAAAATTCAAATAAATTCTCATTTCCATTAATATATTTATTTAATAATATATGGAAATTCTCGGGTATTACAGAGACTATGGACCTTTAACTCGTACTTAGGGGGATCAGCCTTTGTACCATGTATTGTACACAAACATTCAACGCTTTCACGTAGTAACCTCCCCTAACAAATAGGGTTGTTCATCTCAGTATTTGAATACAAGTCCACACCAAAGAAAGTTTGGTTTGAATAGCTAAAAGGAAATTAGAGTTTCAACTATCATCAACTAAGGAGTAGTTAAATCGACTCACGATACTTTAATAGTTCGATAATATAAGAATCATGAACCAAATGTAAGATACAAGAATAGATTTCATAATAACTAGACATGCTTTGGAATAACTTAAAGCATTCAAAAGATTGGTGGATCTCGCTTTAACAATTAAGTCAAGATCACATCATTATGACAATAACTTCAACACTTGTGCATTATGAACATTAGAATACAATATAACTTGTACAATACATCACAAGTTAAGAATCGGAAATAAACTTGCATAATATAATGAGCAAGGGTTAGAGAACTTGCACAATGAAAAGATACAATGAGAAAGCTCGCATAAACGTACAAGAAAGGTTTTAGCAAACTTGCTGAACGTAAAAGAGTAAGGATTAGAGAACTTGCCTCAAGCGCAAGCTACACTTTATAATTACAAACCACTTCCACAATTACCCTATATATTACATTGTTTTTATAATATCAATTAGTACACGATTGAACTTCTTACTTAAGTTCAACTCACAACGTGGTTTATAACATAAGTTGCTAACTAGCCACATACGTGAGTCTATACTCACAACATACTCTTCACAAGCTTATAACGCTTTAAACTATCATGCGTACCTTGTGAAAGTAATACACACATACACATATAATATATTTATATAAGACTTCAACTCATCTTAAACATATCAACAATATGTTATCTCATTGTCTATTACACTTAACAAGTCATTAATACAAGTTAGCTAAACAAATACTGCACAAAAACTCAACGAAGCACAAACAAAATTCCCGGACAGACACTAACCCCGCTGGGGCGGGTCATCCTAGGCAAACCGCCCCACTGGGGCCGGGCCCACTACTGGTGGGATCCTCCCAGCTCGCGAACAGTAGAGATATAAGACAATTTAGCTTATTTCTTCACACCAAAGTCCGATTTTTCTCAACACAATGTACATGAAACTTAATGTAAACAAAATTTTAGACTCTTAACATGATTATAACATACAAAATCATTACAACACATAATCCAAACTCAATTTTCATAATTTTTGAAGAAAAACACAATATCAACCGTTCTTGACCAAAATTGCTATTGTGAATTCATTTTTAAACCAATTCATGAAATTCCAATTGTATTAACCCTAATTCTTAACATATTAACATAATCCATGATCAATTTAAACAACAATTGACAAACACATGCCAATTTTGATGATTTAAAGACTATTTTCCAAAATAAGCTCACAATAAATTACTATGAACATGATTTCTTCACGTTCACCGTAATTACGTGGATTGAATCGCTAAAACAACTATATAATTCATATATAAACATAAATATATATATATACATCACATATATACATCATGATCAAGTAATTTACACAAAAAGATTATTACGGAGAAGTTCTTTTTGAAAAATATGGAATATATAAAACACAATAAGAAGAAAGTGAAACTTAGAGATTTTACCCTTTGATTGTGAGGAAGAAAAAGATGATGGCTTCTAGCAAGGCCTCCTTCTTCTTCTTTGAGTTTCTCTCTAACCTTTCCTCTACTCTTTCTTTTCTTTGTTTTGTTCTAACTGACTAACCTTTAACTAACGTATATTGTAATATACATATAATATATAACTTACATATATTATACATGTAATACATAAATATATAATATATAACTTATAAAATATAATGACTCCATAATAATTATAATAAATACAATTAATACATAAGTTACAAGTTTTGAATTTGAAAAGCCATGAGACTTGTTTGGCCAAAACAACATTATTTTTAAAAACAGATTAATAGTACTAAGGCCATGTTTGGTAAAACGGGTTTAAAACAAAAGTAAGGGCCTTGTTTGGTAAAATCAATTTAAAATCCCTTTTTATTCTTTTAATAAATCTTTTTCCCCATAGTTTAAATGCTACACTTTATTTAATTAAATTGCAACCTTCTAATTCAATTAAATAAAAGCTAACATTTATTAATTAATTAAAATTGCACATAATACCAACTCGCTACACAATTGTAGTTCTCTTATTAATCATAATTCATGTAACAAATTAGTAAATCATTATAAACACTTAGCACATAATATTACTCTAATTTTATTATTCTCAATTAAATTAGAATTATGCTACCCCATTACTTACACATCAATTTAATTAATTCTATTGCACTTAATTAAATTACTCCACAACAATCACACAATTTATTTATTTAGCTCAATAAATAAATTAATTAAAATATTTATTTAATTCAATAAATATTTACAATTAATATATAAAATTCTCATTTGTTATAATCTTCCCTCCTTAATAGGATTATGTTCCCGGAATCACAAAAACAAAATCTCATATGTTACATTTTTCCCCCCTTAAAAGGATTTTGTCCCAGAATCGATATATAAGGGGTTACACAAATAGCTAAGCAAATAATTGAGGATATGATTTTCTCATTACATCTTCGAGTTCCCACGCGGCTTCTTCAGCATTGTGATTCCTCCAGATTACCTTGACAAAAGGTATCACTTTTGTAACGACCGAGAAATTCCACTTAGTTTAAAATTTAAGTTTTAAATATTATTTGTATTGTTTGTTTAAATGTCTTTTTATGATCTAGGATGGTGATAATATTGTAGTATTTTTGTTGCGTGCAAGAATAAATAATTAAGAATTCTGAAGACGAAAATAATTTTTTTTTCGAGAAAGTTTGCATAAAAACACTATTCATATAAGAACGATAGGAGTTAGGTTGTGACCCTACGAGTTAGGTTTTGACCCTAGGTTCTTTTGAGAGATCCGTACGTCGTATTGAATTTTCATTTCAAGATCTACCAGTAATACGTCGTGAAAAGTTTTATTGTCTAATAAAAATTTCTCCGAAAAACGTCGTGCTTGACACCTCGTGCTTAATTTTTTTTTTTTTCCCGTTTATAGACTTTTCGGTATATTCGTTTTGACAAGTTGCTTTGTCGTGCTTACACTGACACTTTGTCATGCTTATGGTGACAAGCTGCTGTGTCGAGCTTGGTTGTAAGCTGCTGTGTCGAGCTTGGTAGATATTTTTGGAGGCAAGCTGCTGTGTCGAGCTTAGTTAAAAGCTGCTGTGTCGAGCTTGGTAGATATTTTTAGAGGCAAGCTGCTGTGTCGAGCTTGGTGGCAAGTTGCTGTGTCATGCTTGGTTGTAAGCTGCTGTGTCGTGCTTGGTAGATATTTTGTGGCTTAAAGACCAAAATACCCTAACATAGAAAATCCTATAAATAAACCATTCCACTTACCCTTAAATTTTTTCCAATTCACAACGTTATAATCTCAAGTTGCAAAGAAATAGTTAAAGCTTGCAACTACAAGAGGTAACATCTCTAGGCGTTGTTATGTTCTATTTTATTTCAGTTTATAGTCTATAAGCTCAAGAACATAAGTCGTTACCATGTTTGGATTTTCCAACTTCGTGTTCTTCATAAGTTCTTGAGCAAGACGTTATTATGTTCAATTTTATGTAATTGTATAGTAGAAATGTCAAGAACACAAGTCGTTACCATGTTCGGATTTTCCAATTCCGTGTTTCTTTATGTGTTTTTGAGCAAATCTAGTATTATTTAAGTTTATGTTATTTCATTTATAAAATGTTATAATCACATATGCAAGCCGTTATAATGCCCAAATTATTTTAATTATGAAAACCAAAAGCTCAAGAACATAAGTGGTTACCATGTTCGATTTTTCGTTCCTCGCGTTCTTCGTGTTCTTCGCGTTCTTCGTGTGTTCTTGAACAAAAGTCATAAATTTTACATAAGTAGGTTTAATATTTTATTATTTTTATGTTATGATGTTTTATTAAGTGTTAGAACATGTTATCCTAGCAAATTAATTCTCGTGGTGTCACGTTTTACCAAATGAAATGAAGATTTGTGAACAAAATCACAGTTCTAACATTGCTGTCCATTTTCTAAAATTTTAAAATGGGAATTTGTTTTTGAAATGAATATGAAAGTTGTAGATACGGAAGTTAAGAGCGCGTAGGTACAATAATCATCCAAAAATGTTTTAAAACGAAGAAGATATGGCAGTTTTCGTAAAAGACGTCAAAGCAGAAAATTTCTTGGAGTCTCTTTGATTTAAGGGCTTAAAAGAGCTAGGGTGTTAAGAAGCTTATATCACCTATGAACATAGTTCAGTTAAGTTATTATATGACTTATAAAGTTATATAATTCGATGAATCTAACCGCTTATGCACTATATGATTGAGTAGGGTTATTTTAACAAGGTTATGCTTATAGTTTAGTATACTAAACATCGAGGCAAGTATCTAAACCGTATTTCTTTATTGCAAGTTTTTGGCACTATCTGCAAACTTTTTATTTTGATTGCAAGTTTTTCCTACACTATGTGCAAACTTTCTATTTTCATTGCAAGTCTCCTAACTCCCATAACTTTGTATACTATGCAAGTATCTGAACCTTATTTCTTTATTGCAAGTTTTTCCTGCACTATGTGCAAACTTTCTATTTTCATTGCGAGTCTCCTAACTTACATAAGTTTGTATATTATGCAAGTATCTGAACCTTATTTCTGTATTGCAAGTTTTTTTGCACTCTGTGCAAACTTTCTATTTTCATTGCAAGTCTCCTAACTTACATAACTTTGTATATTATGCAAGTATCTGAACCTTATTTCATTATTGCAAGTATTCGAACCTTATCTTTTCATTGTGCATATAAATGTACTATGTTACGCAGGTTTTACCCTTAATCTTATGACATTACTTGATTACCTTTCGATATCTTTTACCGAAACCTAATTATTATCACTGAAAAAGTTACTGCTATTGTTTCAGCATGACTTAAGAAATGAATTATTTATTCATATGAAAATAAATTATTGTTTATCAAGCATAAACTGTTAGTCAAACCAAATTGTTTTGGTAAGGCATCCTATACTGAGTTGAATTTAACCTAAATTGGGGTTTTCTATATATGTGTCTATAATAGACAATAGAAGTAGTATGATATACATACTCCTAGGATACTGAATAGGCTGATCCCCTATCTCAGATCCGAATACGTAGATTTCTAAATCTGTGTGACTGACAGAAATGGTTGAATGAAATAAAAATTCCAGAAATGGCCGTCAACCCTCAGTGAAGTGAAATTGTTGAACTATTATTTTCTTCAAATCAAACATTTTGTTTATAAATATAAACTTGTTGAGCATGTCATAGCTCATTCTTGCAATATATTCCCTTTGCAGTTTTAGATGATAAATCCGGAACGTCTGGGATGCATAATGGAAAGAAGTTATGCTTAGATTAGTTTTATATTACTGTCTTTATTAATGTAAGTCTTATAAGACTTTTGTTGTAATAAGAACGCAATGTTGAGAACCATGTAACCGAACTTATTATAAAATATATGTATTATCATCTTTTATTTCCGCAATCGTGTACATTTACATTTTTAGATTAATTAGAAAATATTATTGAACTAGTACAGTATCCATATGAACTATACATATGAATGAGGGTATTGAATGACTTTGGGAGTTCTGTAAGCATTGAGGTCGCTCCTCGGTTCTAGGAATAATCTTATCATTCATATTGTGAATGTCAGATAGATAGGAACTATTAATATGAAAGAAATATACATAAGATATAAACCTATTCATCCAAGTGAGGGTATCCAAACACAGAGACTGTTCTGAAGGGAACTATTATATGTTATGGGATACTGTGAATATTGAAGAGATATGAATTATATATTATGGAATATTTATTGACGTAAGCACCAAATTATCTACGGGGAGTGTAAAGAATTTGGGGGAGTCACAAAATGGTATCAAAGCATTAGGCTATAGCTCTAAGGTTGAGGTATCTTAGGATATTGTATTTGAGTCCGTAAAAATATTTAATTACACATAAAATAACCTAAAATGCTTATTATCTTTTTGTGTAAAACTTATATCATATATATATATATATATATTAAATATCTGAACTAATGATTCTTAATTCTATGTGATCTCTGGGAATGATTACCATGTCTGGTTGAACAGAACAACATATGAATTCTAAGTCTTTATGACTGACATAATCTAGAAAATGTGGGGTTGAATAGATAAACCTCAGTATATATATGTGGGATAAAATCTTTGAACAATATGTTCATTTAATTCAAACACAGTGTGAGTATAACTTGTTAAATGTTTAAACTTACTGAGCCTTTTCTTACTCATCCTTGCAAATATAAATTATTTTGCAGAAAGGAAATGTGTATAGATAAGTGAACATTGTTGACCTAATATTAGGAATTTGTTGTGAGAAAGGATGAATTCAGAAAATTTATATTGAAGACTAAGTTAGAAATAATTTCGAGGACAAAATTCTTATAAGGATGAGAGAATGTAATATCCTAAATATTTATAGAACATATAATAAATATGATATTGAATGACTAAAGTTATTTATATAGTTAATTTCGAGGACTAAATTCTTTTAGTAGGGTTGAATGTGATTACCCGACTTTTTAGAACTTACCAATTCAACTTTATGTGAATATATTAAAAAATTGAATTACATGTTAAATGTGGCATGGAATGTTCAATAACGTTCATTTATGTGTTTATCCTTTTTGTTTAAAGTTATATTATCTATATAATAAACAAATAAAATTTCTTTTATACGATGTCAAAAGATAAGAAGTTGTGAAAGATGTTGTGTTGGAAAGGCACCAGTTTTGAGGATACTATATAAGATAATATATAAGATAAAGATGTAGAATAGTTATTCACATCTTTTTATTGGTAATGTGTATCATGATTCTGAGGACAGAATCCTTATAAGAGGGGAAGAATGTAACGACCGAGAAATTCCACTTAGTTTAAAATTTAAGTTTTAAATATTATTTGTATTGTGTGTATAAATGTTGTTTTATAACCTAGGATGGTGATATTATTGTAGTATTTTTTGTTGCGTGCAAGAATAAATAATTAAGAATTTTGAAGACAAAAATAAAAAAAATTTCGAGAAAGTTTGTGTAAAAACACTATTCATGTAAGAACGATAGGAGTTAGGTTTTGACCTTACGAGATAGGTTTTGACCCTAGGTTCATTTGAGAGATCCGTACGTCGTATTGACTTTTCATTTCAAGATCTACCGGTAATACGTCGTGAAAAGTTTTATTGTCTAATAAAAATTTTCTCCAAAAAATGTCGTGCTTGACACCCGTGCTTAATTATTATTTTTTTTTTTCCGTTTATGGACTTTTCGGTATATTCATTTTGACAAGTTGCTTTGTCGTGCTTACACTAACAAAACGCTTTGTCGTGCTTACGATGACAAGCTGCTGTGTCGAGCTTGGTTGCAAGCTGCTGTGTCGAGCTTGGTAGATATTTTTGGAGGCAAGCTACTGTGTCGAGCTTAGTTACAAGCTGCTGTGTCGAGCTTGGTAGATATTTTTGGAGGCAAGCTGCTGTGTCGAGCTTAGTTACAAGATGCTGTGTCGAGCTTGGTAGATATTTTTGGAGGCAAGCTGCTGTGTCAAGCTTGGTGGCAAGCTGTTTTGTCGTGCTTGGTAGATATTTTGTGGCTTAAAGACCAAAATAACCTAACATAGGAAATCCTATAAATAGACCATTCCACCTTCACTTAAATTTTGCCAATTCACAACGTTATAATCTCAAGTTGCAAAGAAATAGTTAAAGCTTGCAACTACAAGAGGTAACATCTCTAGTCGTTGTTATATTCGATTTTATTTCAGTTTATAGTCTATAAGCTCAAAAACGTAAGTCGTTACCATGTTTGGATTTTCCAACTTTGTGTTCTTCATATGTTCTTGAGCAAGACGTTATTATGTTCAATTCTATGTAATTGTATAGTAGAAATGTCAAGAACACAAGTCATTATCATGTTTGAATTTTCCAACTCCGTGTTTTTTCATGTGTTTTTGAGCAAATCTAGTATTATTTAAGTTTATGTTATTTCATTTATAAAATGTTATAATCACATATGTAAGCCGTTATAATGCCCAAATTATTTTAATTATGAAAACCAAAAGCTCAAGAACATAAGTGGTTACCATGTTCGATTTTTCGTTCTTCGCGTTCTTCGTGTGTTCTTGAGCAAAAGTTATAAATTTTACATAAGTATGTTTATGATTTTATTATTTTTATGTTATGATGTTTTATTAAGTGTTAGAACATGTTATCCTAGCAAATTAATGCTCGTGGTATCACGTTTTACCAAATGAAATGAAGAATTGTGAACAAAATCACAGTTCTTACATTTCTGTCCATTTTTCAAAATTTAAAAATGGAAATTTGTTTTTGAAATGAATATGAAAGTTGTAGATACGGAAGTTTAGAGTGCATAGGCGCAAGAATCATCCAAAAATATTTTAAAACGAAGAAGTTATGGCAGTTTTCGTAAAATACATCAAAGCTAAAAAAAATTTGGAGTCTCTTTGATTTAAGGGCTTAAAAGAGCTAGGGTGTTAAGAAGCTTATATCACCTATGAACATAGTTAAGTTAAGTTATTATATGACTTATAAATTTATATAATTTGATGAATCTAACCGCTTATGCACTATATGATTGAGTAATGTTATTTTAACAAGGTTACGCTTATAGTTTAGTATACTAAACATCAAGGAAAGTATCTGAACCTTATTTCTTTATTGCAAGTTTTTCGCACTATCTGCAAACTTTTTATTTGCATTGCAAGTTTTTCCTTCACTGTGTGCAAACTTTCTATTTTCATTGCAAGTCTCCTAACTTACATAACTTTGTATATTATGCAAGTATTTGAACCTTATTTCTTTATTGCAAGTTTTTCCTGCACTATGTGCAAACTTTCTATTTTCATTGCAAGTCTCCTAACTTACATAACTTTGTATATTATGCAAGTATACGAACCTTATTTCTTTATTGCATGTTTTTCCGCACTCTGTGCAAACTTTCTATTTTCATTGCAAGTCTCCTAACTTACATAACTTTGTATATTATGCAAGTATCTGAACCTTATTTCATTATTGCAAGTATTCGAACCTTATCTTTTCATTGTACATATAAATGTACTATGTTACGCAAGTTTTACACTTAATTTTATGACATTACTTGATTACCTTTAGATATCTTTTACCGAAACCTAATTATTATCACTGAAAAAGTTACTGCTATTGTTTCAGCATGACTTAAGAAATGAATCATTTATTCATATGAAAATAAATTATTGTTTATCAAGCATAAACTGTTAGTCAAACCAAATTATTTTGGTAAGGCATCCTATACTGAGTTGAATTTATCCTAAATTGGGGTTTTCTATATGTGTGTCAATAATAGACAATAGAAGTAGTATGATATACATACTCCTAGGATACTGAATAGGCTGTTCCCCTATCTCAGATCCGAATACGCAGATTTTTAAGTCTGTGTGACTGATAGAAATTGTTGAGTGAAATAAAAATTCCTGAAATGGTCGTCAACCCTCAGTGAAGTGAAATTGTTGAACTATCATTTTCTTCAAATCAAACATTTTGTTTATAAATATAAACTTGCTGAGCATGTCATTGCTCATTCTTGAAAATTATTCCCTTTGTAGTTTTAGATGATAAATCTGGAACGTCTGGGATGCATAATGGAAAGAAGTTATGCTTAGATTAGTTTTATAGTACTGCCTTTATTAATGTAAGTCTTATAAGACTTTGGTTGTAATAAGAACGCAATGTTGAGAACCATGTAACCGAACTTATTATAAAATATATGTAATATCATCTTTTATTTCCGCAATCGTGTACATTTACATTTTTAGATGAATTAGAAAATATTATTGAACTAGTACAGTATCCATATGAACTATACATCTGAATGAGGGTATTGAATGACTTTGGGAGTTCTGTAAGCATTGAGGTCGCTCCTCGGTTCCAAGAACAATTTTATCATTCATATACTGTGAATGTCAGATAGATAGGAACTATTGATATGAAAGAAATATACATAAGATATAAACCTATTCATCCAAGTGAGGGTATCCAAACACAAAGGCTATTCTGACGGGAACTATTATCTGTTATGGGATACTGTGAATATTGAAGAGATATGAATTATATATTATGGAATATTTATTGACGTAAGCACCAAATCATCTACGAAAAATGTAGAGAATTTGGGGGCGTTACAACTTTATTTCTAAGTACTTGTTCCTTCCTATCAACTATTTGAACAGGAACCTCTTCATAAGTTAAGTCTTTATCAAACTGTAAAGGCTCGTATTCTATTACATGTTTATAGTCGTGTTTGTAAGGTCGTAACACGAAAATAAGGAATACGTTGTGTATATTGTCTAGCTCCGGAGGCAACGCCACCTCGTAAGCCACTTCGCCAACTTTTTGTAGTACCTCAAAGGGTCCAATAAATCTAGGACTCATCTTCCCCTTCTTGCCAAATCGAATCTTCCCCTTCCAGGGAGATACCTTCAGGAAAACGAAGCTTCCCGGTAAGAATTCTCGATTCTGTCGATGTTGATTGGCATATTTCTTTTGTCTGTCTTGAGCAGCAACCAATCTTATTTTGATTAGCTTCACGATTTCGGCAGTTTGTTGTACCAGTTTCAGTCCCAACAGTTAACGTTCACCGACTTCATCCCAGCACAAAGGCGTTCTACATTTCCTGCCATATAACGCTTCGTAAGGCGGCATGCCAATACTCGCATGATAATTATTGTTGTAGGCGAACTCCACCAACGGTAGATGATCATCCCAGCTTCCTATGAAGTCCATAACTCAAGCTCTCAGCATATCATCTAGTGTCTGAATCGTTCTCTCGCTCTGGCCATCAGTCTGAGGATGGTATACTGTACTCATTCGTAATTGCGTTCTCAGACATTCTTGTAATCGCTTCCAGAAATTTGATGTGAAACGTGGATCTCTGTCGGACACAATTGACACCGGAACACCGTGTTGAGAAGTGATTTCCTTAACGTACAGCTTCGCTAACTAATCCAAGTTGTACTTAATCCTGATCGGTAGAAAGTGGGCTGACTTTGTCAGTCGATCCACAATCACCCAAATCGCGTCAAAACCCTTTTGAGTCGCTGGAAGACCCACTACAAAATCCATCGTGATATGCTCCCACTTCCACTCTGGAATTTCCAACGGTTGTAGCAATCCGCTAGGTCTCTGGTGTTCTGCTTTGACTTTCTGGCACGTTAAGCATTTCACAACGCATTCAGCAACGTCCCTCTTCATATTCGGCCACCAGAAATGGTGTTTGAGATCTTGGTACATCTTAGTACTTTCAAGGTGAATAGAATATCTCGAGCTGTGAGATTCGCTCAAAATCTCCTCTTTGACTTCTGGTACTGGCGGTACCCAGATTCTTCCTTTAAATCATATCAGACCTTTATTATCGATCTTAAAACTCCTCATCATGAAGTTGCGCTTCTTTCACTTTGTCTACCAGAGTAGAACCAGTAGTTACTTGAAACAACTTCTCATCCGATTCCTTCAAAAACTTCACTTCCTGTTCCAATCTAGTCATCTGTTCTATTAACTAGTCCTAATTAGTTAACATGTTCAGCTTCTCCCGACCTTTTCTTCTCAAGGCGTCGGCGACGACGTTAGCTTTACCCAGATGGTAAAGAATCTCGCAGTCGTAGTCTTTGATCAGTTCCAACCATCTCCTTTGGCGCATGTTTAAATTCTTTTGTGTAAAGATATACTTCAGACTCTTATGATCTGTGTATATCTCACACCTTTCTCCATATAAGTAGTGTCTCCATATCTTTAGAGCAAACACTACTGCCGCCAATTCTAAATCATGGGTCAGATATCCTTTCTCATAATCTTTCAGATGTCTTGATGCATAGGCAATGACCTTGCCGCTCTGCATTAGCACGCAGCCTAATCCCTTATGTGAGGCATCACTATATACTATAAAATTTCCCATACTATCCGGTAAAGACAATACAGGCGCAGTACTCAACCTTTTCTTCAGCTCCTGAAAACTTTCCTCACACTTTTCTGTCCAAACAAACTTAACTATTTTACGAGTCAAATTCGTCAACGGAGTTGTGATTCTAGAAAAGTCTTGGATAAGTCTCCGGTAATAACCCGCCAATCCCAAGAAACTCCTCACTTCAGACGGCATCTTTGGCTGATCCCAATTCATTATAGCTTCAACCTTCGACGGATCCACCGAAATCCCATCTTTGTCAATCACGTGGCCAAGAAATTGCACACGTTCTAACAAGAATTCGCACTTTGAGATTTTTGCATAAAGCTTCTCTCGTCTCAGTGATTCTAAGGTTAGCCTTAGGTGTTTAGTGTGTTCCTCCTCAGTTTTGGAATAAACCAGGATGTCGTCTATGAACACCACCACGAACTTATCTAGGAATGACTTAAACACTCAGTTCATTAAGTCCATAAATACAGCAGGGGCATTCGTTAGACCAAATGACATCACCAAGAACTCGTAATGACCATAGCGAGTCCTAAAAGCTATCTTCGGTATATCTTCCCTTCTCACCTTCAATTGATGATACCCACTCCTCAAATTGATTTTTGAGAAGTATCTAGCACCCTTCAATTGATCAAGCAAGTCATCGATCCTAGGTAAAGGATACCTATTCTTGATCGTAACTTTGTTCAACTCCCTATAATCAATGCAAAGCCGCATCGATCCATCCTTTTTTCACGAATAAAACGGGCGCTCCCCACAGCGAAATGCTTGGTTGAAAATACTTATTGTCCAGCAATTCCTGTAGTTGAACCATTAGTTCCTTCATCTCGATCGGAGCCATTTGGTACGGAGCTTTTGAAATCAAAGCAGTTCCCGGCGCTAAGTCGATCACGAACTCTATCTCCCTATCTAGCGAAAGTCCTGGTAAATCGTCCGGGAATACGTCCACAAACTCCCTAACCACTGATATCTCTTCTATCTTCGGGCTCTCCTTACGCGTATCTATTATGTAGGCTAGATATCCTACACAGCCTTACATCAAAAGTTTATTGGCTTGCATAACCTCAGACAACTCGCTTGTCTAGGCGGTTTACTACTATAAAACACTACCTTCGACAGAGTCGTAAGGTTTACCGACTTTTTCTGACAGTCGATTATCGTCCCATGGTTGAACAACCAGTCCATACCCAGTATGACATCGAATTCCCCAAGTTTTATCGGAATCAAATCTACCCGCAGTTCCTGACCCTTAATGTCCAATCTACAGTTCTTGTAAACAAACCTAACTGGAATAATCTCCCTATTCACAATCTCTATGTTCAAGGGGTAAACTAATTCTTCTTTAGGTAAGTCTAAGGTCTTAGCAAAATCATCAGATATGAATGAACAAGTAGCACCCGAATCAAATAATACATATGCATTTATACTATTGACCAGAATAATACCTGCCACCGCATCTTTTGACTGCACAGCATTCTGCACCGTCATGTTGAATGTGCGGGCAGTGGGTCGAACGGCCTGCAGTGGTCCAGCGATAGTCAGAGTGCTGCCGCTGCCATTTCCACCATTCCCTGTTGACCCTGCCGCTGGCTTCTTCGGGCAATTACGAGCCATGTGATCCTTGGAACCACATGTGTAACAAGCTTCTGTCTTCGGGTTCGGGCAATTTGCCAGTAATGTGGCCTTCTTGAACATAGTTGTAGCACACCCGCTTCCCCTTCATGCACACACTAGTGTGATTCTTCCCGCATGTAGCACATTCTTCAAACTTCCTTTTCTGCTGGCCTCCCTGCTGATTCCCAGAAGAGGTATTGTCGTTCCATTTACTTTTCAGGTTGATAGCCCCGCTACCACCAGCCTTGTTCTCCGTCTCGTTCTTCTTCTTCTTGTCCTGATTAAATTTAGTCACGGCGTCGCTCCCTCTTTCAGCGAGAATGGCCTTTTCCAGCACAGCTGCAAATGTGTTTAGCTAGAATATGGAGACCTTACTGTAGAGCCAGGTTTCAGTCCCCACTCAAACCTCCTCACCTTCCTAGTATCAGTGCTGACCTGGTATGTAGTGAACCTGGCCAGCTCGTTGAATTTTGCTGCGTATTCCGACACCATCACCCCTCCCTGCTTCAGCTCTAAAAATTGGTTCTCCATCTGGTCCTGCGAACTCACGGGAAAGTACATTTCAAAGAACATCTCTTTAAAACGTTCCCATGGTATCACTCCTTCCCCCTCTCTGGTCTTGTTAGCTTGCCACCAGAAGCTAGCATCCGACTTTAACATGAAAGTCACGAAAGCCGTCTTTTGGTCTTTGCTAACCCTAGCCACGTCGAAGACCTTCTCCATCTCCATTACCTATGTCTGGGCATCTATCGGGTTTATCGATCCCTTGAACTCTGGCTGTTCTACTGCCTTAAATTCTTTAAACGTTGTACCCTACACTTGCTGCTGATTCACAAGTGCTCCTGTCAGTAGGTTCACCAACTGTTGAACCGAGTTGGGATTTGTCCCATCGTTATTGTTGTTGTTCGTCGAACCCTCGGTGTTTTGACGTATAGGTCTTTTCCTAGGAGGCATTTTCTATTAAGAAAAACTCTTATTAGATCCTTCACTAAATTCTTAAGCATTCAAGTTTATACTTAAACATTTAAATAACTCAGTTCGTATATGAACACATAGCACATCAATAACTTCTTTTATTCATTACTCGTAGTTTTGAAAAATATAGAATAGATAGCATCTCTGCTATTTACATCATCTTTCCTGAACTGGAACAAGTTGCAGGATTACATCATCACTTTATCCCATTATTATCTCAAATTATGGGATTTATATTTATTTATTACAAAAAGAAATATATAGTTAAGGACTCTACTGTCTAGGAATGTTAAGACGTCGCACAGCCTCTCTGCGTTCTTCCTCCATCACCCAAAACATTGTCCTTCGATCCACTACATACCATGGTAAACCTTGGAACTGAGCTGGGTAATAAAAGACACGATCCTGGGCCCTGTCTATGGCCGTATGGAATGCGTATTCTATTTCCCTCAGTTTGGCCCTCTTGGCTTCAGCCTCGTCTTCAGCTCGATCGGCTCGTTGAGTGGCCCTCAAGCTTGTTTCCTTCGCTATGGCATGCTTTGTTGACTCTTCTTGGATGTCTTGTTTCAGCTTCACTAGCTCGGCCTGTGACGCCCCCAAATTCCAGGACCGCCACTTGGTCTCTCGAATTCGGTTCATCACGTGCTCATGGTAATACATCACAATAATAATAATTAAATATCATACGATCACAGCGGAAAATCTATTCTAGAATAATTTACAATGATTTATTATAATTATTCCCCCAAGTCTCGCAACCTACAGTACTTAATAGATTACATAATAATATCAGTTAACGACTTATTACATAATCTAACTTAAGCTTAAACATAATCAAATCCAGTCTTACTACATCATCTTCATACAATATTAATATATTTAAAACATAACAGACATAAGCTAGTTGGTAGCTTTGCCCTTGCCCTTATCAACGCCCGAAGGTTCACCATGCTCTGCCTTAACTGAAATGTTTTAGGGAAAGCAAGAATGAGCACAAATTGCCCAGCAAGTAAT
Organism: Panax stipuleanatus; assembly: GCA_020205555.1. Classification (NCBI taxonomy): domain Eukaryota; kingdom Viridiplantae; phylum Streptophyta; class Magnoliopsida; order Apiales; family Araliaceae; genus Panax; species Panax stipuleanatus. Next base: position 45,150,363 of record CM035122.1, read on the forward strand.
ATACAATAAGGGTGAATAATAAGATTCTCAATTCTCGAAAGGGTATAGCAAGGTTTGATAGCTCAAGAATAACAAGAATATCAACAGTTCTCAATAACAGTCGCTAAGGACAGGATATGATTCAATAATAAGTCAATTCAAGATTTCAAATAACTGAATACTGAGCAGTCACTAAGGACTATGAACTTCTACTAGAATTGACAGTAATAAACTGAAAATCCAATAAAAATAGGTACAACAGGTGATCAGCCTAAAGTACCATCGTTATGCATAACAATCAATCATACTCAAGTGTGCACGTCGGTTCTCCGACAATTATATATTCCCTTCAAAGAAGGTTGTTCTTCTCAGTCAAATACAAGATCCCGCACCAATCAATTAGTTTGGGTCATTTTTCAATAACATAAGTCTAGCCGAATCAAATGGCATAGACACTTTCACAATATTCAAGAACATTACTAAGTTCAACATGAATAATAGCTTTAATGAAATAAGAGTTCAAGTATGCTAATTCAATTCAAACAATTAAGTAGGAAACTAGTTCGCAATATACAAAGATAGAATACTTGTATCCAAAGAGATAAGTTTTAGATACTCGCTTACGATATCCGTTGAATAAAGTAATGCAAGGGTTTAGGATACTTGCCTTATGCGTAGTTTACTCACGTAAAGCTAGTCAACACTTTTGAATTCCTATCGTAATGATAGTCATTAGTCATATAATTTAACTTCACAATATATCTTCGAATATACGATCAACACACAAGCTAAGTTTTACCCTAGCTACACAATTATTTAGTATCTAATTTCTATTCTTAACTTTCTCTTTTCTCAAGTTGATCATATTCATACATTGTTACTATCATGTGAGACTACCACAATTAGCAAACATATTCGCATATTATTAATATCACATAAGACTACAATCAATACTAAATATATTTCATTTTAGCAAGTTATGGCATTCTCATAAGTTAACCGTCAAAATCGGGTTCAAGTGACATCATATAATATCACGTAGCATGTATACATTTTTAAAGGATACTTTTATGTTTGTATACAATCTTTCCTCGTTCTAATCATTTATGATTTTGTTTTAATTCACGATCCCTAACGACTTAGGGTTATACAATGTCATGAATTCACATAAATTGTCATGCTTATCATTTAGACATATAAAGTAGTCATATATTTTATTGATACGCATGTTCATATGTTTCTTATGTCATGGATATGTGATTCTAGCATTATTACTAGTTCGTGACTTAATCAAACTCATGCTTGATTAACTTGCATTACATCTAACAAGTACGTACATATATGATGCCTTCAAACTACATTCAATCATGTTGAAAATATCAGAATGTAGAGTCCTAATATAACATGTCAAAGTCCACATTTAAAGCTTATGTTGTCATTAGTAAAGCTTGCTAATAAGGCCTAACATGCTCATGCTATCTAGATTCATATGTTAACATATTTGACCCGCATTTCAAGGTCACATAACATGCTTGAAAAGTCAAAATGTATACATGGTCTTTACATGTCAATATCAACCTTCAAAACTTGTATTTTTGTTAGAAAGGTGCACTAGTTGGGTTCACATGTTCATATTATATCACGATACATATATACTTAAGTCAATATGCATTCCATGTGTTTCTAGGTCATACAAACGTGTCTCAAAAGTCAGAATACTATTATGGTATTTATATATCCAAGTTCCTCTTTTCATAACTTTAAGTTTTCTTTGAAATATTCAACTAAAACAACTAGCATAGATTGCTATAACCTAGTAACCTTATTCCATATGTTAATGTGAGTTATATGCATATCCTAACAGTACATCATGCTCAATACATCAGAAGATATAAAAGAAATCATCAACAAATTCTGCAGTGGCGCGCGGCCGCGCCCAAATTGTACTAAAAGACGCGCGGCCGCGCGGCTCCCGTTCTAGACCAGAAGATGTTCTGTTATTGCAGAGCTTCAGAATTTCTCATAATGTACTTAGCTAGCATGCTTGCCTACCATCACTTTACATTCCTAACACATAGATATACTTAACAACTTATGCTAGCACCTTATCACACACTAATTTCAACAATATCATGCAATCTCTATGAATTGAAATTTAAATGGGTTTAGAGGTTATACCTCTTGAGCTCAAACTTGCACAAGACTTGTTCTCAAATTCAGATTATAAACTCACAATACTCTCTCTATATCAACTTAGCACAAATTTTAGCAACATAGAAAATGAAGAGAGGCTTGGTATTTATAGGAGAATTCAATATCTATACAAAGCAATTGCCCCAAGGTTTGAAACAATGGGGGAAATGAAGAACTAGAGGATTGAGGGGAGTTGATGGAATAGTGTCCAACCACCCCCATCACCCACATCCTTCTTCATCATGAGCATCATTGGCTAGCTAGGAAGTTGACATGAGGGAGTAGCTTAGGCCTTTGGCCTTTCACGTGGGAGAAGAGATAGTGACTATCATTTAGGGACAAGGCAATATGAAACTCAGCATTTGCAACATGAAGTGTATTAACACTAAGGCCATATATACATATACACTTAGGCTATTATATATTTATTCATACTATATTTTATAATTAACATTATAGTGTAAGTCACATGCTTAATATTTCAAGGTAGTAGATGTGATATGGCAATGTAACATACATATCATCCATGTACATTTATTAATACCGGATATAATCACATCACATTATTTTCTTCATTAAATTCTACAATCAACAAGTGATTTCAATATATTCATGATATATCATTTTAATGTATACTTACATACACATTGTCACATAGGTATTAATCATGTAGCTCACATAGTTTAATTAATCTTAATACATGGTCCATATGTGTAATATATTCACATTTCATTATATAGCATAGTTTATGTATACTTGTATGGTCACACCTAAGTGTTTCTCTACACTATATAATATAGTCGTATTATATATTATTGCATGCTTGTACATAACAATCAATATAATCTTATTATATTAATAACTTACTTATTTGTTTTATTATTCATAATGTCAAATAAATAAATTATTTATCTTATCAATTAATTAACAATAATATTAATTAATCCATTCCTCATCGATTACTAATAACACCTAATTAATAATCATAGGATTCATTATCACATTAACAAGTATAAATCTCAGCACAATTATAAACAAGTGGTTTATTATTATTATATTTCTTGCAATAATAATAATCACATATTATTAATCAATCACAGTTAATATTCCATAACCATCAACTAATATTTTACAATAGTAATTAACAATTAATATAGATTAATTGTTTACTTAATAATTCATTCGTTAATTAATATAATTATTAATATTTCCCATCACTGTGCCACACTAGGCTCTCAACGAGTTTATCGTAAACTCCACATTTTTCTCAATTGTCATAGATATTCAATTTAATATAATTGAATTTAATCATTCTCATAACACAAAATCATTTATATTCAAATAAATTCTCATTTCCATTAATATAATTATTTAATAATAATAGGAAATTCTCGGGTATTACACGGCCCGTACCTCGTCTCTATCATTCTCTACGTGGATTAGCTTCCACTGCTCTTCTTCTAGCTCACTATCCATCTCCTTGATAGTCTCATCCCGCTGCTGTATAGTAGTCCGACCTCGTCCAACAATTCCTGAAGCTCCACGCTGCGGTCGTAGACTTCCTCGTATATCTCAGCACTAGTAGAGTGCGGTGGGAATTCCTCCTCGGGATCATTTTCCTCCTCTGACTCATCCTCGTCCTCCTCCTTTGGAATAGGTGTCAGCTCATGCTCCCGACCAGTTACAGTGATTACCGGAGATGGCACCCTCCTAACCAACTTCTCCCAGAAAACATGGATGTCTCGGGTCTCCTCCTTTCTAGGCACCTGAGGTAACTCCTCTCTAGCCTGACTGAACTCTACAACGTTCGTCATCCTGACAAAAGAATTTTAAAGTTTATTATTACGTGATATCGAGTCGTCACTCTTCGAATACTTAAACGTAAACACATAGCATATAAGGTAGTTTATTATCTTTACCTATCACCACTATCTTTTCGATCTTCCTATAAGGCTATTACCTAAGGTTTTTCCCCCCACCTAAGGTTCATAACCTACCGCTTTGATACCAACCTGTGACACCCGCAAATCCGGGTACTTCGTTTCTACAAGATTTGGTGTTCACTTTCTAAATAAAACATGCATCTACCCAATAAATAGGAATGTAAAATAAATTACAACCTCATCAATAAATAAAATCTTCCTTATGAAAAAGGATTACAACTTTAATCCAAAATTATCCCAGCTTTGCTAACCTTAACATAACAATTAAGTGCGAAAATAGAATTTCGTAAACTAGTCTTATTACAATCAAGATTCAAGATAACAAGTCTTCGCTTGATCATCTTTCCTTTCCCTTTACTTGTTAACGATACGTCAACATTCTCGGCTTTAACTGCAAGGGTTATAAAATATGCAAGAGTGAGCAAACAAAAGCTCACTTGGAATATAACAATAATATGCCATGATTGAATAACTCTTCTTTCTTAAAAATAAAGAATTGAATGATAATTCTTTCGTCACACTTAAAATTCTAATATAGAATTTATCTGAGGGTCATACGACCTTGAACTATGTCCTAGGTTATAAATATTTCTATTTAAACCTTTAACAGCCATTGAGACTATGGACCTTTAACTCGTACTTAGGGGGATCAGCCCTTCGTACCATGTATTGTGCACAAACATTCAACACTTTCGCGTAGTAACCTCCCCTAATAAATAGGGTTGTTCATCTCAGTATTTGAATACAAGTTCACACCAAAGAAAGTTTGGTTTGGATATCTAAAAGGAAATTGTAGTTTCAACTATCATCAACTAAGTAGTAGTGGAATCAACTCACGATACTTTAACAGTTCGATAATATAAGAATCATGAACCAAATGTAAGATACAACAATAGATTTCATAATAACTAGACATGCTTTGGAATAACTTAAAGCATTCGAAAGATTGGTGGATCTCGCTTGAACAATTAAATCAAGATCACATCATTATGACAATAACTTCAATACTTGTGCATTATGAACATTAGAATACAATATAACTTGTACAATCCATCACAAGTTAAGAATCGAAAAAAAAAACTTGCATGATATAATGAGCAAGGGTTAGAGAACTTGCACAATGAAAAGATACAATGAGAAAGCTCGCATAAACGTACAAGAAAGGTTTTAGCAAACTTGCTGAACGTAAAAGAGTAAGGATTAGAGAACTTGCCTCAAGCGCAAGCTACACTTTATAATTACAAACCACTTCCACAATTACCCTACATATTACATTATTTTTATAATATCAATTAGTACACGATTGTCACGTTAACATCGTTGAACTTCTTACTTAAGTTCAACTCATAACGTGGTTTACAACATAAGTTGCTAACTAGCTACATACGTGAGTCTATACTCACAACATACTCTTCACAAGCTTATAACGCTTTAAACTATCATGCGTACCTTGTGAAAGTAATACACACATACACATATAATATATTCATATAAGACTTCAAGTCATCTGAAACATATCAACAATATATTATCTCATTGTCTATTACACTTAACAAGTCATTAATATAAGTTAGCTAAACAAACACTGCACAAAAACTCAACGAAGCACAAACAAAATTCCTGGACAGACACTAACCCCACTGGGGCGGGTCATCCTAGGCAAACAGCCCCGCTGGGGCCTGGCCCACAAATGGTGGGATCCTCCTAGCTCGCGAACGGCAGAGAAATAAGCCAATTTAGCTTGTTTCCTCACACCAAAGTCCGATTTTTCTCAACATGATGTACATGAAACTTAATGAAAACAAAATTTTAGACTCTTAACATGATTATAACATACAAAATCATTACAACACATAATTCAAACACAGTTTTCATGATTTTTGAAGAAACACAATATCAACCGTTCTTGACCAAAATTGCTATTGTGAATTCGTTTTTAAACCAATTCATGAAATTCCAATTGTACTAACCCTAATTCTTTAACATAATCCATGATCAATTTAAACAACAATTGACAAACACATACCAATTTTGATGATTTAACGACTATTTTCCAAAATAAGCTCACAGTAAATTTATATGAACATGATTTCTTCACGTTCACCGTAATTACGTGGATTGAATCGCTAAAACAACTATATAATTCATATATAAACATAAATATAAATATATATATATATACATCACATATATACATCATGATCAAGTAATTTACACAAAAAGATTATTACGGAGAAGTTCTTTTTTAAAAAATATGGAATACATAAAACACAATAAGAAGAAAGTGAAACTTAGAGATTTTACCCTTTGATTGTGAGGAAGAAGAAGATGATGGCTTCTAGCAAGGACTCCTCTTCCTTCCTTCTTTCCTTCTTCTTCTTCTTCTTCTTCTTTGAGTTTCTCTCTAACCTTTCCTCTACTCTTTCTTTTCTTTGTTTTGTTCTAACTGACTAACCTTTAACTAACGTATATTGTAATATACATATAATATATAACTTACATATATTATACATGTAATACATAAATATACAATATATAACTTATAAAATATAATGACTCTATAATAATTATAATAAATACAATTAATACATAAGTTACAAGTTTTGAATTTGAAAAGCCATGAGACTTGTTTGGCCAAAACAACATTATTTTTAAAAACAGATTAATAGTACTAAGGCCATGTTTGGTAAAACAGGTTTAAAACAAAAGTAAGAGCCTTATTTGGTAAAACCAATTTAAAACTCCTTTTTATTCTTTTAATAAATCTTTTACCCCATAGTTTAAATGCTACACTTTATTTAATTAGATTGCAACCTTCTAATTCAATTAAATAAAAGCTAACATTTATTAATTAATTAAAATTGCACATAATACCAACTTGCTACACAATTGTAGTTCTCTTATTAATCATAATTCATGTAACAAATCAGTAAATCATTATAAACACTTAACACATAATATTACTCTAATTTAACTATTCTCAATTAAATTAGAATTATGCTACACCATTACTTACACATCAATTTAATTAATTCTATTGCACTTGATTAAATTACTCCACAACAATCACACAATTTATTTATTTAGCTCAATAAATAAATCAATTAAAATATTTATTTAATTCAATAAATATTTACAATTAATATATAAAATTCTCATTTGTTACAATCTTCCCTCCTTAAAAGGATTCTGTCTCCAGAATCACAAAAAAAAATCTCATCTGTTACAGTAGATATTACGTTTTTATCGGTTATATTGTGCTTATTACATTGTAAATCGACCGCGGAGGCTAGATCTACCTTGATTTAAGCCAAATCTAGCTTTTGAGAGGTTATTAAGCATGAAGCTTTAACCTATTGGCTAGAACGGCTTCGATTCATGGTAGATCTACGGATTTATTGCTTTAAATGGTCTCGGTTACCCCGTATAACCCTAAATCTATACTTAGAGGCGAAAGGGGTCCGAAATGGCTTGAAACGGTGATTTCAACCGATGAAATCACCTAATATCAAAGCCGAGGACATTGTATATATTTAATCCAGCAGAAATAATGTGAGCCTAGGAATCCCGATGTTGAGATCCCCGAATAGATCCGACTTGATTCCCACGATGGACTAGTTTTTATGTTGTAATGTTTTAATAGCGTAAATATCGTTGTATATGTAATATTTCGATCTTGAATACGAGCTCGAGGGGTTAGTCCTGAGAAGTAGGATTCAAGATTCCGTGATAGTGAAAACCTTGATTGCAGGAGCTCGGTTCATCGAGATGGCTTACATGCCCGATGGTGATCCGACCCTTTTTAACGCTTTTGCATGCATATCATCAAAATGATTTCTAATAAAATCGCAAAGAGCTTTCAATCATAATAAAGCAATTCGAGGTAGATCACGTAATAAACGTAAAGAATAAAAGGAAGTATCGAAGTCCTCGATTCCTAGTCGGGCAAAGGATTTGAAAATATTACTTTCTAAAACCTCATTTAAATTCATATATCTTATTAAAAATGAACTTTTTATCAAATCAAATCCTTCGTACCTAGGCGCAAAAGAGGTACAGCACTACTTTTAAGTCACCCAAAATAAAGACTTAGAAAAAACTAATAAAGCTTTCAAAATAAAATATACACACACACAGACACACACACACACACACACATTTTATGCATAAAAAATCAATAAGATGCGGTACCGTGTTTGCACGGAAGTCCGAGGGTGCCTAACACCTTCCCCCCGCTTAGTCTAGCCCCCGAATTACACGAATCTCGGGTTTCAAAACCAATCTTCTGGAGTCATGCATTGGACCATACTGCTGAAAAACTATTAAAACTCAGATGAGTTGATACATCCATTTCCAAAATACCAACTGGCGACTCTGTCTCATTCGGTCCAATCATTAAAATAAAATCAATCTTTTCAAAATCGTCGACGCTTATATCGGTACAAATTTCTTACAAATTCACCCTTTAAACGAAACCCCTAAAGACATAGCGAAAGCGAAAGGGTAGAATAATATCAAATTAGGAAATATGGGCATTCCTCTCTTTTTCCCCGAATAAGAGAGGATGGAAAACAACACCAAAGAAAAAGACCCCTCCTTCAATAAAAAGAGGGAAGAAATTTTTTTCAGCGTCGACAGGTGGCGACTCTGCTGGGGATTAAAGAGGGCTTAAGCCGCGATCAAACTTTTTGATTTCATTCTGCATATGCATCTTGTGTGAATGATCTCTGTGTGTATCAATCTTTTAGCATTTTGTATTAGTGCCTCGCACAATATATTAGTGCTTCGCACAATGTCATCATATTACATACGGTGAGAACGTGAATGTATGTTTTGTGGTACCTCCATTAGGAGGCAATCCCATCGATTGTTTATTACTGGACTCCTATGGGTGTTTCCATTGTGAGGCTCAAAAAAAGGCACCACTCAGATCCACTCCAATTGAAAAATGGATATTTTCATCAAGTAAATTGCGAAGATCTAGGAACCAATTTCAAATAGCCCGTGAGAGTAACCCTAAGATAGGTCAGCCTCTGATAAACCAAAAACGTGGTGTGCTTCTTCATGCCCTATTTAATCTTCTGCATGTATAAATGACCGTCATCTTGAACTGTCATACATATATCTTTCATATCCTGTCATCAATTCGACTAACTCGTTGTATTGCAGGAAAAGATTAAAAAACCAGTAAACTGATGCATAGCATATCATGCATCCTTGTCCACCAATATCCAGTCTAAACTAGATATCGGTTTTGTGCAGATTGGTCCTAAAACCCGATCTCAAACCAAGAAGGCCCGTTCACCACCGTTCAAGATGGCTGAAGGAAGTTCATCTGAACATACCCATGTATCTCGGATGAATTCGCGGAGTTTAAGAAACAGATGACCAAAATGACGACCCTGTTAAAAGAACAGTGTAAAGTATCTCGAGAATCTAAGCATAAGAGTCCGACTGAATCCTCTGTGCAAGGGGACATGAAAGTACCCAAGAAAGAAGGTGATACCCATACGTCCACACCTATCTCTCCCCTTGAAGTTGAAGTACCCAAGGAGGCCCCAATCCAGAAGACGACACAAGAAATTATAGACCTCTGGGAGGACAGAGACACTGGAGACATTAGGAAAAAAGTTAGGTAAATAGAGGATGTTATCCGATTTATGAAAGGGACAGGATCCCATGGGAGCGTGAATTATTCAGATCTGTGTATTTTCCCAAAGGCGAGATACCTGGATAAGTTTTAAGTCCTTGAGTTCGAGAAATATAACGGACTAGGAGACCCATACACTCACTTGAAAGTCTACATAGGTGAACTTGGAACTTATGCTGAGGATGAGAACCTCAGAATGCAACTGTTTTAGAAGAGCCTTACCGGTGAAGCCCGAACGTGGTACGCACGGATAGACAATTCCAAAGTCAGAGGTTGGGAAGATTTGGCCCATGCTTTCCTCAACCAATATAGTTTCCAATCCCAGATGGCACCTGATCGCTGCCAGGTTACCAAAGTTAAAAAGCTGGGCAATGAATCGTTTAGAGAATACGCTCAGTGGTGGAGGCGAATGGCGGCCCAAGTCAACCCACCAATGGATGAGGGTGAGATGGTGACAACCTTCATTGATATGCAATAAGCCTCTTTCTATGAGAGAGTCCTCGCTGGGTTAGGAAAATTCTTCTCCGAAATGATTAAACACGGGGAAATGGCGGAAATGGGTTTGAAGACTAGAAAAATTAAGGACCTCACTGCTTTGGAAGCCGTGGCTGAGCACATACAATTGGGAAATTATGCCAGCGCTCCCAAAAGAGGATCAAAGAGAAAGGAAAAAGATATCTCTTTAATATTGCAGGGACAATCTGCCAACAAGAGCCCTAACTCACCCATCCAGAGGCAGAACTCTCATCATGCGAATTCCCGAAAGTTTACAACAGTGAAAGTTGGGGAAAACAAGCGAAGAAGGATATTCACTCCTTTGGGAGACTCCTTGGAGAATATATTAGCACTACTGATCGCCCAGAAGAAGATCGTTGAGCTCGCTCCACCTTCCGATAAAAACGAAAGGCAATTCAATTCCAGCAAGAAATGTGCTAAAAACGGAAGGCATAATACTCAAGAATGTTGGACGTTAAAGCATAAAATTCAAAACTTGATTGACAGCGAGGAGATTATAGTCAAAATGCCTGAGCAGCCGAATGTCAACAACAACCCTCTTCCTCAGCATACGGAGGAAGGAGTCAACATGATCAGTGCCGAAAACAGGGAAAACTATAAATACCTGAGGAAGATGGGAGAGTTACCCTCTGCACATGACCTTTCAATTTGGGATACCCTGAAGAAAAGTATGGGGTAGAACAAGACCTGGCTTTGATTAAAGCGCAAGTTGATCTGTTGGCAGAATTGGTTGTATACCAACACCAGTTGACTCGACAACTAATAGATCAGGTCCTACCAAAGCCAACTGGCCCCATATCTGTCCAAGATGTTTCAACCTCCAGAAGGGATCGGATTCGCTGCCAAGAGCAGAATAAAGAGACCGGAAAGATGGTCCGAGAAGCTAGATTGCAGAGCCGACGAGAATTTGCCGCTAAACGGAAATTCGCCCCTTTGAGGCAATCCAGGGAGGAAATTCTTTGCACCTTGATCGAGGAGGGGAAGATCACAAAATTTTTGCCACCCCCAGATCCGCGATCATAGTGTTTTGATCCTTCTAGATCCTGCCTCTACCATTCAAATGCTCCTGCACATGCCACGGAGGAATGTTGGGCCCTGCGACATTTAATCTAGAACTTGGTTGAATCAGGAGAACCGGAATTAATGAACAAAGCTGAGATTTTCTCCGAGGAAGAGATAAATTACCCTTGAGGAGCGAGGAATTTGGAGGGTATGGTAGCGGTTATCCTTTGCATGGAAGGAACGTCTGGCGGACCCATAACCATCAAAGGAATATCTGAGCAGAGAAACAAAACCACTCTCGAGATACTAGCTCCGAAACCCCTGATGTTGGCTCCTTGGCCACAACTCCCAATTCTTAGTATGAAGAAGGTACCGTGGAATTACGGAGAAGGTATAAAATTGGCACCTGACTGTACTGCCATCATACCTAGGGAGAATCCATTTTACCTCCCGAGGCATCACAAACCATTGCATATCGCTATCGTTTCATTAGGATATGTGGTAGGTGGCGTGCTAATCGACGGAGGATCGTCATTAAACATCTATCCGCAGGATACTCTGGAAAAGATGAAGATCAACCCAAACCAGATTCGGGAAATCCATGTAGTGGTACGAGCTTTCGATGGATAAAGAAGGGATACCGTGGGGGATATTGAACTTCCTATGGAAATTGGCCCTTTCACTTTCAACATACCTTTTCAAATCCTGAAGATCACTACCAGGTATAATTTATTGTTGGGACGTGGTAGCTGTTGTTTACACTACTAAATTTACCTTACTCTTTATTCAACTAACTTAAGAATTAGTATAGTAATAAGAAAGTATCGATCCCACAGAGAGTGAATTGTATTTTAATTGTCCAATGAATCCAATGAATTGGGGGGTTTTGGTTTTGAAAAGTTTAATTAACTAAAGTGAATTAATAAGAAAATATCAATAAGTAAAAGAGTTCAATTCTTTAGTTCAGTATCCCCTTTTCACAATTATGAATTAATCAAGTTATTATACTATTTACCCTTTCAATGAGATTAATAACCCTAGATAACCGCGATCGTAAATTACCCAAAATTCTCCTTAAGTGTAGATCCAATGCGACGATCGCCAATGAGAGATTCTATCTATCATACAACCTAGATCTATTAGTCTAGATTTAATATGATAGAAGCATTAAGCATGAGAATTAGATTATTCCAAGAAATAATTACACAATCAGGAACTTCTTAACTTGTCTTCTTAAAACCTTAACAATATTTCAAAGCTTAACCACAATAAAATACTGTTAATCGCTACTTATATTAGACACACTTCGTTTGCTTAAAATCTATCTTAATCTAGCAGATGATATCAATTTATTAATTTAATCTTGCAGAAACCAAATTAATCAATTGGATAACACATATGAAAGTTCATGAAGATAATCAGAATAAATCTCAAGATGAAAGAATAAATAATAAATAAACTTAATCAAACTAGTAATTGTTAATTAGGTTTAACATCCCTTCAGAATTGAATAAAAGAATTATCCTGACATGCCTTGATGAATAGCCTCCAAGAAATAAGATGAGAATACTAGATCCCAGATCCCCCAAACATAGGAAAATAACTCCTATTTAAAGCCTAGACAAACCCTAATATAATTAAGGTAAGTCCAAATCCTATTCTAATTCAACTTATAATTTAAAACCCTAAAAATCCTGTCAGGCGTCAGAGCTGTGCGGTCTGCGCCTTAATTTTTTTGTTAACTGTGCGGTCAGCGCACCCTATATAACAACTCCATCCCGTAACTGTGCGGTCTATGCTTCATCCTCAGCTTCCACAGCTCGGTCAACGCACTACCTGCAGAGACTCCATCCTTCTATAGCGCAGTCAGCTCTCCAAATGAACTAGCCACAGCGCGGTCCTCGCCTTTCTACCAGCTTTGCTCGAACTTTAATCTTTATACTTCAAATCCATTCCAACCCTTATATCTGCATTACAAACACAAAAACACCAAAAGTAATACGAACAATACCTAAAAACTCACAATAAAATAAGCTAAAATGACATCAATTTATAGGTCTTCAACCTACTCATCAAATTCCCCCAAACTTGAATTATTGCTTGTCCTCAAGCAACCACAATGCTGCTGATACTAAACTAAAATGAATGCAACTACAGATATCGAACAATAACCATGATAATCCAATGAATCATATGCCTCAGAGATAAACAACTGTTATGCCATCCGTATCACATCACATACCAAACTATTTTTCTTATACTCACCTCACCAACATAAGATTTGCATATTACTATGTGTGTGTGTCCAATATGGCTTCAACAACAACAACGATTAATATAGATAAAATCATACACATGTAAAACATTCATAACCAACATTATAGCATACACATAGTTATAGGAGAAATCAACTTTCTGAACCAAGCTCATTATTCCTAGTGAGTGCATTTTAATGCTCCATCTCACTTTTTTTCCTTTATCATTTTTTTACCCGACTTGTGCAATGCCCAATTCCATTAGGCTTTTCAATGCTACCCATGGAACGGACTTTCGGCCAACGACTCCCAAACTCGAAGGCTTTAGGGCGCTAGGTGTAGAGACATCCCCTAGGGTTTACTTGTCCAAGTAGCAAAGGCCACGAAATTGAACTAAGTCAGATTTTTTTTTTCATTCAGACCACATATTTTTTCTTTTTCTGAATTTGTCTTTTCTAGAGCCACTGTTTTCCCCCCAAACTTATGTGAAAGCCCTTGTTTAACTTAATTGAATACATACCCATGTTTTATCTTGCACTCATTTCTCATTATTATTGAAAACTAGTTGGTGTGCTTGATTTTTAAAAAATACAAAACGCATGATATGAGATTCCTATGGTCAAAATTAGCCAACACATGATGCTCAATTTAGGCATGCAAGTCATTAATCATTTTCCTCATTGGCATTCATCTTACTAACACAGTTTATTTGCTCAATCTCTATGCAACCTAAGACAAATCCTATATGAATGCAACTATTTTTATTTTTTCAATATTGATATGCAAATGACTAATTAAACTTAACTATATGCACCCTAGTATGCAGAAAACACAAATAAATACCCCCCCACCCTTACTTCAAGGAATGTCCTTATTACTTAGCATAAAGAAATAAATAAAAAAACGAGGACTTCCCTGCGAGACAAGTCAACGCTCGTCGTCGTCTGAAGGAGGGTAGGCAAGTAAGGTGGTAGGATAGGGAAGATGGACTTGCTGGTGTTGATTTATTCGGGAGAATGCGTCTGCCAATGCTGTGAAAGCGCCTATGTTGTACGCATGCATTTGATCCTGGCGCTGAGCAAGGCGGAGCATTGGCTTCAGACTTCTTTCAGTAGATGGAGCGGCTCCGGCTGTAGTAGGTAGGGGTGCTCATCGGTAAAAAACTGAACCGGTACCGAAAAAACTGAACCGAAATAGAACCGAAAATACTGGAAAACCAAGAACCGATACCAGTACCGAATAACCAGTTTCGGTACAGGTTCGGTACAAAATTGATTTCAATTTTTTTGATTTGGTTTTCGGTTATACTGCAATAATTAAATAATTTATTATTATTATTTTATATTCTTGTTTGCAATTGGAATACTGTATATACCCAAGCGGCAGCATACACGAGTACATATCTTGCGTGTATTAGCAGCATAAACGAGTACACACATTAGCGAATAATGAAACTTTAATTATTCTATCATTAGCAGCATACATTAGCTGTTCATTAGTGATATGCATGAATGATTAGCAGTGTGTGTGTACTCGTGTATGTTAGAATGAATGCATGAATAATGCATGAATGAAGCCTGTATTCTAATGCATAAATAATGCATGAATGATAGAATAATGAAGCCTGTATTCTATCATTAGCAGCATACATTAGCAGCATGCCCCCACAAGAATACAAGAATAATGAATACTTCTTCAAACATTAGCAGCATACACGAGTACACACATACTGACAGACATGAATCAATTCGATTTTTTTGAATTCGGTTTTTTTCGGTATTTCGGTAAAACCGAATTCAAAATTTTAAGAACCGCTACCGGTACCAAAAAGTATAAAAATACCAAAAAATCGATACCAAAAAAATCGGTACCGAAAAAAACCAAAACCGGTACCGCCCGGTTGGGTAAAAAACCAAAAAAACTAAAAATTTTGAGCACCCCTAGTAGTAGGCGGTGGTGAGGGCGGTGTAGCAGGTGGTATCATTTTGTAGCCCTCGACCTTAGGATGTGATCGTGCTTCCTTTCATTCTCTATATGTGATAATAATCTTATGGTCGATGGCCTCCGTAGGCTGCTGAAGCGGCTTTGAAGGGTCCCACTGGACTCCTGCCTTTTGGCATAGCTCAGTTATCAAAAAGTCGTGTAACAGTCCGCCTGTAGTACTTCCACGTAGCGCCCTATCAATCGCTGCTGGATGCACATCCCGACATCCACTTCGAAGAATTCTGGAACATTGGGCCTATCATACAAAGAGTGGACAATCCCGTAGAGAAGATGTGCCCTGTCCACCATGACTTCAGTCTGATGGGTTGAAGGCATGAGCCTAGCATATATGAAAGCGTACCAAGCCATTCCATATCTACTAAGCTTGGAATGGGGAAATTGGACCTTGATGTCTGTCCCAGGCTTGTTGATCCATGTTGTACCAGGTTTGCAAAGGCAGATAATAATCTCATCCAAGTTGGGAAGGTGATCTTCATAGCATTCCCCCATTGGTGTCTCCAACCCAAAATATTCATTAATGACAGTGTGATGGTATGAAACCGGCCTGCCTCTGACTTGCACAACCCGCCCTTTGTGCTTGCTTGCGTTGGCATAGAATTCCTTCACGATGTTTGGCACTTCTGGCCGGGGTTGTTCTACAAGCTGGAACCACTGCTGCTCAGCGATCATTAATGCCATGTCGCCATCAAGGTTAGCGTTGGGTGCCAAGCCCCTTTCCAGCACAAGAGTCTTTTTGGCGATGGCGTTGAAATGAGCCACTGCCGTCTCACTCAAGAATCTAGATGTGTCAAAAGATGGGCGAGAACCAGAAGTTGAAGTTCTTGGTAGCTTTGAAGACATGATTGGAGAATTTGCACACAAAAGTCGGCTTGGACAATTTTACGAACACTTGGCATGCACCCTGTTTATTTCCTCAAACCTATTTTCCTTGCTTATCACAACTAACCCACAAATCAGTAATAACAACCTTGGGTCTTCAGTAACCCAAGGGATCCCAATGAAAATTATAGCAGAAATCTAACATAATTGAATGAATTACGAATTTTAAGGAAAAAGTGCAATTTAATTTGTTACCTGAAGGTTGGAATCCTTTGTTGTTAATCTCGCCTGTTGATAGTATGATTGTAGCAAGAGGGTGTGTTGTGATATGTGTTGTGAATTGAGGAGATATTATGATGGAGGGAGTGGAGATGGATTGGACGAATTTTTGGAGAGAGAATTGGGTGTGCGAATTTAGAATTGTAGGTATTATGTGGGTGAAGTAGAGTTAGGTTTAATAATGAGAAGAGATGAAGAATAGTGGTGCTAGTAGAGTAGGAAGGGAGATTAGGAAGTAGAGGAAGAGACGGAATGGGTTTGGGGGTTTTAGGGGGCCACAAAAGTGTTCAAAAACTGAATTAAAAGTTGAATCTGCCGAACTGCGCGGTTCGCGCATCTGGGATCGCGATCAGCGCTTGGACAGGGTTGCTAGGTTGAACATTCTGTATGCACTGCGCACTCCGCACCTTTGGCTGCACGCTCAGCACCGTCCTGAGCCAGTCCGTTGGTTAGATTCTGTATATGCTGCGCTTTCAGCGCTGTTGGAGCGCGGTCCGCACCGCCCTTCAAAATTTGAATTTTACCTTTTGTTCTTCTTCTTGCCTGAATCATTATCAATCTACTGTTAGACTCCTTAAATAAAATAAATTATGTTTAATTAATAATAACACTACTCATTACAAAAATGTGATAAAAATTATGGGTTGTCTCCCACACAGCTACCCTTATTTAACGTCGTTAGCTCGACTGAAACTCTTTCTTTTATTCATACATCGGCTCCATCAATGTCACGACTTCGACTTCCTCAACGCGATTACTATCCAAAAATGGTTTCAGCCTATGCCCGTTCACCTTGAACACAGTTCCTGTGTTCGGATTCTGGATATCTACTGCATCATGAGGAAAAATGTTAGTAATCACAAATGGCCCCTCCCAGCGAGAGCGCAAGTTCCCTAGAAATAACTTTAATAGTGAATTAAAAAGAAGGACTTTCTGGCCCATAGTGAAGTTTTTCCTTAAGATCTACTTGTCATGAAAGGCTTTCGTCTTGGACTTGTACAGCTTAGAACTCTCGTATGCTTTGTTCTGTAATTCCTCGAGTTCTTGTAACTGCAATTTCCTGTTGACGCCAGCCTGGTCCATGTTCATATTGCACTGTTTTATAGCCCATAAAGCTCTATGCTCCAGTTCAACCGATAGGTGACATGGTTTCTCGAACACTAGCCTATAAGGCGACATACCTATCGATGTCTTGTATGCTGTCCTATAGGCCCATAATGCTTCATCCAATCTCAGATTCCAATCCTTTCAGTTGAGGTTGACCACTTTTTCCAGAATAGATTTGATTTCTCAGTTTGAGACCTCTGCTTGGCCATTGCTTTACGGATGGTAGGATCTAGATACTTTGTGAAGAACGTTGTACTTCTTTAGCAAAGCGACTAACACCCTATTGCAAAAATGGGTTCCGCGATCACTGATGTGGCCCGTGGTGCTCCAAACCTGACAAAGATGTTAGTTCTGACAAAATCTGCAACAACTTTAGAATCAGCAGTCCTAGTGGCTTTGGCTTCCACCCATTTGGATACATAATCAACTGCCAATAACATGTAAATATTTCCAAAAGACACAGGAAATGGTCCCATAAAATCAATACCCCAAACGTCAAAGATTTCTATAATTAGTATAGGGTTTTGTGGCATTTGATTCCTTTGAGATAGATTACCAGTCTTTTGACAATTTTCACATGATTTACAAAACAAATAAGAGTCCTTAAAAATAGACGACCAAAAGAAACCACTCTCTAGTACCTTACGTGAAGTTCTTTTAGGTCCAAAATGACCTCCACAAGCATAGGAATGACAGAAAGTTAGAATAGATTGAAATTCACTATCAGGTATATAACGTCTAACTATCTGATCAGCACAAAATTTCCACAGATATAGGTCATCCCACACATAGTATTTGGCATCACTCCTAAGCTTTTCTTTTTGAGATTTAGAAAATTCACTTGGAACATAAGCACTTACCAGAAAATTCACTATGTCAGCATACCAGGGAATCGTAATTCCAAGGGACAAAAGATTCTCGTCTGGAAATATGTCATGCAATGGTAGTGCTTCTTCATCCTTAATAATCCTGCTCAAGTGATCCGCCAGCAAGTTATCCAAACCTTTTTTATCTTTGATCTCTAAATCAAATTCTTGCAGCAGCAAGATCCATCTTATGATTCGTGGTTTGGATTCCTTTTTGGTTAGCAAGTACCTGAGAGTAGCATGGTCAGAATAGACTATCACTTTAATGCCAAGTAAATATGATCTGAATTTATCTAAAGCAAATACAACAGATAAAAGTTTTTTTTCTGTTGTTGAATAGTTTATCTGAGCCGCGTTCAAAGTTCTGGAAGCATAGTAGATGGCATGGATAGTTTTGTAGATCTTTTGGCCCAAGACGGCGCCTACAACATATTTGCTTGCATCACACATTATTTCAAAAGGAAAATTCCAATTTGGCGGTTGAATGATAGGGGCTGACGTCAACGAATTCTTCAAGGTATCAAAAGCCTCCTTGCACTCATTTTTGAACTAGAATTCCTCATCTTTTTGTAGCAGCTTGCATAAAGTTAATGCTATCTTGGCAAAGTCCTTGATAAACCTGCGATAAAATCCTGCATGTCCAAGAAAAGCACGTATCTCCCATACACTGACGGAGTAAGGTAATGCAGATATGATATCAATCTTAGCTTTATCAACTTCTAAACCATGGATTGACACTACATGTCCAAGTACTATCCCTTGTTCTACCATAAAGTGACATTTCTCCCAATTTAACACAAGGATTGTTTCTAAGCATCTGTCCAATACACGTGTCAAATTATCTAAACAGGCATCTAAAGAGTCACCATGAACTGTGAAATCATCCATAAAAACTTTGATACATTCTTCCAAAAGATCTAAAAAGATACTTACCATGCATCGTTGAAAAGTACCTGGGGCATTGCATAATCCAAAAGACATTCGCCGATAAGCAAAGGTGCCGAAAGGACATGTGAATCTGGTCTTCTCTTGGTCTTCTGGGGTGATCAGAATCTGGTTATAACCTAAAATGCCATCTAAGAAGCAATAATAAGAATGCCCAGCTAAATGTTCTAACTTTTGATCAATAAAAGGTACGGGAAAGTGGTCTTTTTGAGTTACATCATTTAACCTTCTATAATCTATACACACTCTCCAACCTGTTTGCATCCTTGTGGGCACTAATCATTATTGTCGTTCTTGACAACCGTTATACCTGATTTCTTTGGAACGACCAACACTGGACTTACCCATTGACTATCTGAGATGGGGTAGATGATTCCTACATCGAGTAATTTGATTACCTCTTTCTTCACTACCTCCATCATTGGTGGGTTCAATCATTTTTGTGCATCTCTCATTGGTTTAGCTTCTTCCTCTAACAAAATTTGATGCATGCACATTGCGGGACTAATCCCCTTGATATCTGTTATTGTCCAACCAAATACTGTGATGTGGTCCCTAAGGACTATCAATAATTTCTCCTTCTGCACTTTGGTTAGATTACTAGCAATTATCACAGGTAAAGTTTCATTAGACCCTAAATATGCATATTTTAAGTGTTCCAGTAATTATTTTAATTTGAGAGTTGGAGGTTGCTCCACAGATGGTAATAATTTTTATGTGTTACAGGTAATTGAATTAATTGCATTGCATGCTTATCTGTGTGTTTAGGTAATGAATGAAGTACAGCTACAGTTTCCTTCAATTCCTGACTGTGCTCAAGTTCATATGTCCCATCCATGTCCAAACTGCAAGAAATAGCTACCTCCAAGTTATCTCTTTGAATTTGCTCAAAAGTCTTTTGCACAAGAGAGTCACACATATCAATTGCAAAAACCTAACAAATATCACTAGGGTACCTCATGGCATCGTAGATGTTGAACTGGATCTTCTCACCATCGAACTCCATTATCAAGGTCCCGTTGTGAACATCGATCATAGGTCCTTGCTGTCTTTAGGAAAGGTCTTCCTAGTAAGATATATGATGGATTTGGGGATGTATCATCTTCCATGTCCACAATGTAAAAATCTGCAAGAAAGATTAGTTCGTTGACCTGCACCAAGACATCTTCAACTACCCCTCGGGGGTAGGTGTTAGTACGATCAGCCAATTGAATAATAACACCAGTATTTTTCAAAGGACCAAGATTCAGAGACTTATACATAGACAATGGAATAACATTAATTGAAGCCCCTAAGTCTAGCATGGCCTTATTAAACCTAGTGTTTCCTATTTTACATGAAATCGTAAACATGCCTGGATATTTACATTTAGGTGGCATTTTTCTTTGCAATACTGCTAACACATTTTTCCCAACTGTGACTTTCTCATCATTTTCTAATTTACGTTTATTAGTGCATAATTCTGTCAAAAATTTAGCATACCGTGGCACTTGTTTAATCGCATCCAGTAGTGGAATATTCACTTCTACTTTCCTAAAGGTTTCTAGAATTTCTTTATCTTGTTCATCTTTCTTAGATTTTCTAGAGTTTCTATGAGGAAAAGAAAGTGGAATATCATTTATTTGACAAGGAGGGTTAGGGTGTACCTTTGTTTTTACTGATTCCTCATTTTCTTACTCTCTCTCATACTCAACTGTTGTTGTTGGTGTATCTATATGCTTTCCACTCTGCAAGGTAATAGCACTGGCATTCTCTTTTGGGTTCACAACAGTCTGTGATGGAAGCTTTCCTGAACCTTGAGAGTCCAACCGACTCATAGTAGTGGCTAACTGGCTTATCTGACTCTCCAAGCTGTGGATGGAAGACTTCGTTTCTTGTTGGGATTGTTGTGTTTGGTACATGAACTGTTGTGTCTGATTCATGAATTGTTGTGTCTTGTTCATGAATGTTTTTAACATATCTTCTATAGAAGCTCCAGGATTGGCCGGTGCTGCCAGGTCTGGGTTGGTACTGTGGCTGATTTGGTTGGAACTATGGTTTAACTGGGTAGAATCCTTGTGCCTGTGGCCTAGCACTCTCATAACTGAAGTTCAGATGATCCTTCCATCAAGGATTGTATGTGTTGGAGAAAGGATCATACTTTCTCTGAAGCTGAGCTTGGTAATTTCCTACTGCATTTGCTTGTTGTTCGGTGTTCTCCTCTTGCAATGTTGGGCATGCATCTGTAGGGTGCCCCGCCATTAAACAGAGTTAACAAGCTTGTGTAACTGGTGTATTACCTTTAGCTATTTGTTTCACCAAAGCAGTTAAGTCAGAAATCTGCTGTTCTACACTCGTTGTGCTTACCTCACCTACCTTTTGCGCCGGATGATCATTCCGTGTCCTATACTGTTGTGCATTAGCTGCCATGTTTGCAATCAGATTCTTTGCAGCCTCTGGTGTTTTATCCACTAATGCTCCTCCACTAGCTGCGTCGATTATATGCCTATCCATCGGTATGAGTCCTTCGTAAAAGTAGATGATGAGGTGTTGATCTTCAATCTGGTGTGGTGGACAGCTGGAACACAACTTCTTGAATCTCTCCTAATACTCATGCAGTGTTTCACCACTGAATTGTCAGACTCCACAAATCTTCTTCCCGATGTTGGCTTCTCGTGAAGCAGGAAAATACTTCTCCAAAAATAGCCTCTTCAGGTCGTCCCATGATCGTACTGCTCCCGGTGGAAAATAATATAACCAATCTTTTGCTAAATCCCCTAGTGAGAATGAAAAAGCTCGCAGCTTTATCTGATCTTCCATGATATTGTGTGGCTTCATGGTGGAGCACACAACATGGAATTCCTGCAAATGTTTGTACGGATCGTCGCCCGTAAGACCACGAAACGTATGTAAAAGGTGAATTAGTCCATATTTTAGTTCAAACGAAACATTTAAAGCAGGATATTCAATACAAAGAGTTTGTTGAGTAAGATTAGGAGTTGACAACTCCTTCAAAGTCCTATTATTTGGCACTACCATCTTCTCGTCTGATTCACTTGAAGCAAAAGATTGATCCAAAAGAAGTGAGAGTGCGATGTTTAGTCCTAGTGATTGAGCTTCGTCGGAATCTACAAGTGAACCTTGGGTTTTCCAAACTTCTTTCTTATGCCTTCTTGTTGTTCTCTCTATTTCTGAATCAAATTTCAAATCAAGAGAGTGAGAGGATCGAGGCATAAAATAAAAATAAATAAATAATAATAATAAAAAATGAAAACAATTGAATAACTAAAAACAAATAACACTCTCCGGCAACGGCGCCAAAATTTTGGTAGCTGTCGTTTACACAACTAAATTTACCTTACTCTTTATTTAACTAACTTAAGAATTAGTATAGTAATAAGCAAGGATCGATTCCACAGAGAGTGAATTGTATTTTAATTGTCCAATGAATCCAATGAATTGGGGGGTTTTGGTTTTGAAAAGTTTAATTAACTAAAGTGAATTAATAAGAAAATATCAGTAAGTAAAAGAGTTCAATTCTTTAGTTCAGTATCCCCTTTTCACAATTATGAATTAATCAAGTTATTATACTATTTACCCTTTCAATGAGATTAATAACCCTAGATAACCGCGATCGTAAATTACCCAAAATTCTCCTTAAGTGTAGATCCAATGCGACGATCGCCAATGAGAGATTCTATCTATCATACAACCTAGATCTATTAGTCTAGATTTAATATGATAGAAGCATTAAGCATGAGAATTAGATTATTCCAAGAAATAATTACACAATCAGGAACTTCTTAACTTGTCTTCTTAAAACCTTAACAATATTTCAAAGCTTAACCACAATAAAATACTGTTAATCGCTACTTATATTAGACACACTTCGTTTGCTTAAAATCTATCTTAATCTAGCAGATGATATCAATTTATTAATTTAATCTTGCAGAAACCAAATTAATCAATTGGATAACACATATGAAAGTTCATGAAGATAATCAGAATAAATCTCAAGATGAAAGAATAAATAATAAATAAACTTAATCAAACTAGTAATTGTTAATTAGGTTTAACATCCCTTCAGAATTGAATAAAAGAATTATCCTGACATGCCTTGATGAATAGCCTCCAAGAAATAAGATGAGAATACTAGATCCCAGATCCCCCAAACATAGGAAAATAACTCCTATTTAAAGCCTAGACAAACCCTAATATAATTAAGGTAAGTCCAAATCCTATTCTCTGCCTAGTCGATGTCCTCGGGAAAGCATCTCTTGACCAACTGCCATCACTTCAGAAGATATCCGGGGAATTAAGTCCGACGCCCCCACAAATTTATATCGTGGATTACTTATTTCGAAGGCTTGAAAACTGCCGGGTTCGACACCTTCATTGACGCCGATCAGGGGCATATCTCCCAGATCATGAACAGGATAATCAGGTTCTGCACTGACAGTCACCAGATTACCGTTGACGATATATTTCAGTTGTTAATGAAGAGTTGAAGGAACGGCGCCAGCCATATGGATCCATGGTCGTCCCAACAACAAATTATACCCGGTAGTAATCTTCAGGATCTGGAAAGGTATGTTGAAAGTGAAAGGGCCAATTTCCACAGGAAGTTCAATCTCCCCCACGGTATCCTTTCTTGATACATCGAAAGCTCGTACCACTACATGGCTTTCCCTAATCCGGTTTGGGTTGATCTTCATTTTCTCCAGAGTATCCTATGGACAGATGTTTAAGGACGATCCTCCGTAGATTAGCACGCCACCTACCACATATCCTGATGAAACGACAGCGATATGCAATGGTTTATGATGCCCAGTTCCTTCGGCTGGTATATCATCGTCAGTGAATGATATCATATTACTGTCCAGTACATGGCTGATCAGGTGCTAAAATTTCTCAGTATCGATAGTCTTGGGTAAATGCGCTTCCTCCAACACTTGGATCAGAATTTGACGATTATCATCAAAATCTAATACCAAATCCAGGATAGAGATTTGATGGGGTTCAACTTCCAACTGCCTCGTCGTCCTTGCTTCACCATGCCCCATCTTATGGAGGAAATCTATAATCTTTCCAGTCGATACCTTCCCCAATACCTTGGTTGCTGGTTTCGCCAAACGCCCCGAGAGGTAAAATAGATTCTCCCTAGGTATGATGGCGGTACAGTCAGACGCCAATTTTATACCTTCTCCGTAATTCCACGGTACCTTCTTCAGGCTTAGAATTGGGAGTTGCGGCCAAGGAGCCAACATCAGGGGTTTTGGCGCTGGTATCTCGAGAGTGGCTTTGTTCCTCTGCTCAGATATTCCTTTGATGGTTATGGGTCTGGCAGACGTTTCTTCCATGCAGAGGATAATCGCTACCATACCCTCCAAAGTCCTCGGTCCTCGAGGGTAATTCATCTCTTCCTGGCAGAAGATCTCAGCTTTGTTCATCAATTCCATTTCTCCTGATTCAATCAAGTTCTGGATTAAATATCGTAGGCCCCAACACTCCTCCGTGGCATGTTCAGGAGCATTTGAATGGTATAGGCAGGATCTGGAATGGTTGAAACACTTCGATCGCGGATCTGGAGGTGGCAAAAATTCTGTGATCTTCCCCTCCTAGATCAAGGTGCAGAGAATTTCCTCCCTTGATTGCCTCAAAGGGGCGAATTTTCGTTTGGCGGCAAATTCTCGTCAGCTCTGCAGTCTAGCTTCTCGGGCCACTTTTTGCGATCCATTTATTCTGCTCCTGGCAGCGAATTCGATCCCTTCTGGAGGTTGAAACATCTTGGATAGATATGGGGTCGATTGGCTTTGGTAGGACCTGGTCTATTAGCTGTCGGGTCAACTAGTGTTCGTATACAACCAATTCTGCTAGTCTTGATTGAAGCCAAGTCTTGTTCTACCCCACACTTTTCTTCAGGGTATCCCCAACTTGCAGGATCATGTGCAGAGGGTAACTCTCCCATCTTCCTTTGGTATTTACAGTTTTCCCTGCTTTTGGCACTGATCATATTGGCTCCTTCCTCCATATGCTGAGGCAGAGGGTTGTTGTTGGCATTCGGCTGCTCAGGCGCTTTGACTATAATCTCCCCGCTGTCAATCAAATTTTAAATTTTGTGCTTTAACGTCCAACATTCTTGAGTATCATGCCTTGGCTAGTTGGAATGGTAGGCACATTTCTTGTTGGAATCGAATTGCCTTCAGTTTGGATCGGAAGGTAGAGTGAGCTCAACGATCTTCTTCTGGGCGATCAGTAGTGCTAATATATTCTCCAAGGAGTCTCCCAAAGGAGTACATATCCTTTTTTGCTTATTTTCCCCAACTTTCACTGCTGTAGAATTTTGAGAATTCTCAGGATGAAAGTTCTGCCTCTTGATAGGCGAGTTAGGGCTCTTGTTGGCAGATTGTCCCTGCAATATTAAAGAGACATCTTCCTTTCTCTTCGATCCTCTTTTGGGAGTGCCGGCATAATTTCCCGATTGTATGTGCTCAGCTACGGCTTCTAAAGCAGTGAGGTCCTTGATTTTCCCAGACTTCAAACCCATTTCTGCCATTTCCCCGTGTTTGATCATTTCGGAGAAGGATTTTCCTAACCCGGCGAGAACTCTCTCATAAAAAGGGGCTTCTTGTATATCAATGAAGGTTGTTACCATCTCACCCTCATCCATTGGTGGGTTGACTTGGGCCGCCATTCGCCTCCACACCTGCGCGTATTCTCTGAATAATTCATTGCCCAGCTTTTTGACTTTGGTAACCTGGTAGCGATCAGGTGCCAACTGGGATTGGAAACTGTATTCGTTAAGGAAAGCATGGGCCAAATCTTCCCAACCTTTGACTTTGGAATTGTCTATTCATGCGTACCACGTTCGTGCTTCACCGGTAAGGCTCTTCTGAAATAGTTGCATCTGGAGGTTCTCATCCTCGGCGTAAGTTCCAAGTTCCCCTATGTAGACTTTTAAATGAGTGTATGGGTCTCCTAGTCCGTTATATTTCTCGAACTCGGGGACTTGAAACTTTTCCAGGTATCTCGCCTTTGGGAAAATACACAGATCCGAATAATTCAAGCTCCCATGGGATCCAGTCCCTTTCATAAACCGGATAGCGTCTTTCATCTGTCTAACTTTCTTCCTAATGTCTCCAGTGTCTCTGTCCTCCCGGAGGTCTATTATTTCCCTTGTCGTCTTCTGGATTGGGGTTTCCTTGGGTACTTCAACATCAAGGGGAGAGATAGGTGTGAATGTATGGGTATCACCTTCCTTCTCAGGTATTTTCATGTCTCCTTGCACAGAGGATTCAGTCGGACTCTTGTGCTTAGATTCCTGAGATACTTTGCACTGTTCTTTTAACAAAGTCGTCATCTCTGTAATCTGCTTCTTAAACTCTTCGAATTCATCTCGAGATACAGGGGTATGTTCAGATGAACTTCTTTCAGCCATCTTGAACGGTGATGAACGGGCCTTCTTGGCTCGAGATCAGGTTCTAGGACCAATCTTCACAAAACTGATATCTAGTTTAGACTGGATATTACTGGACAAAGATGCATGATATATTATGCATCAGTTTAATAGTTTTTTAATCTTTTCCTGCAATACAACGGGTTAGTCGAATTGATAACAGGATGTGAAAGATGTATGTATGACAGTTCAAGATGACAATCATTTATATACACGGAAGATTAAATAGGGCATGAAGAAGTACACCGCGCGTTTGGTTTATCGGAGGCTGACCTATCTTAGGGTTACTCTCACGGGCTGTTTGAAATTGGTTCCCAGATCTTCGCAATTTACTTGATGAAAACATCCATTTTTCAATTGGAGCGGATCTGAGTGGTGCCTTTTCTGAGCCTCATAATGGAAACATCCAAAGGAGTCCTGTGACACCCCCAAATTCGGGTACTTCGTTTCCACAAGATTTGGTGTTCATTTTCTAAATAAAACATACATCTACCCAATAATAAAGAATTTCAAAATAAATTACAACCTTGAATAAATAATAAAATCTCCCTATCAAAATATTACAACCTTGTCCAAAATAAATCCCAGGTTTGCTAACCTTAACAAAACAAATAAGTGCGAAAATAAAATAACATAATCAAGTCATATTACACTTCATATTTAACAAATGAAATAAGTCTTCACTTGTTCAGCTTGCCTTTGCCTTTACTAGTTGACGGAGCGTTAACACTTTCAACTTTAGCTGCAATGGTTATTTATAATGCAAGAGTGAGCAAACAACAGCTCACTGGAATACAACAATAATAAAGACATAACTTAGATAGCTTCAAGGGATTTGAATAAATTTACTTTCATCAATAATAAAGAATTGAATAATAATTCTTTCATCAATAATTAGAATTTTGAATACTGAATTCATCTGAGGGTCATATGACCTTGAACTTTTGTCATAGGTTATAAACATTTCTATTTAAAACCTTTAATAGTCATTTAGACTATGGACCTTAACTCGTACTTAGGGGGATCATCCCTTCGTACAATATATTGCGCACAAACATCTTAACGCTGTCGCATAGATAAATAGGGTTGTTCATCTTAGTATTTGAGTACAAGTCCGCACCAAAGAAAGTTTGGTTTGGATAAGCTTAAAGGGTAATTTAGGATTCAATGTTCATCAACTAAGGAATAGCTGAATCGACTTACAATAATCTAGAATAATTCAATAATAACGAATTATGAAATACTTATGCTTTAGAATTTTACTTAAAGCATACGAAAGATAAGATAGACCTTGCTTGAACAATAAGTCAAAGTCACTTTAAGTAAATCATGAATTTTAAATACATACTTGTCCAATACATAAATAAAAGGACAACCTCGAATACAATAAATATTTGAATTCAACACTTGTACATAATTAACAAGTTTAGGGATAGAAGACTTGCCTCAAGCGCAAGCTACTAATACAATCACGTTCTTTAACACTTCCTACATATACATATATATATATATATATATATATATATATATATATATATATATATATATATATATATATATAATCACAATAATCTAAATTAGTTAACTCGTAACTAATTCACATAATTAGTTAACCAATCTAGGTTAACTCATTCTTGTTTAATTATTAAGTTAATAATTAACTATCACATAATTAATCACATCACATCATCATATTACACGCTCACATAATTAAATCAATTAATAATTATGCACTTCATAGTAATTAAATTATATTTTAAATATTTAATTTAATTATAATTACCCAAATTATAATCATATCTTATATTAGTTAAATTATAATTAAAACAAATTATAATTTATAATTAATCAATCTTCATCATGCATAATTAAACAATTTACAATTCATAATTAATCATGCATTTATTAAATTATAATTACACACATTATAATTTAAATTAATATTTGTTTGATTAAAATTAATCAAATAATATTCATTATAATTTAACAAATTATGTTTTAAATTAAACTTTTACTTTAATTATAATTATTCAAATTATAATTACATATCATATTAACTAAATTGTAATTAAACAATTATAATTTAACATTTACTTTAATTAAATCAAATAATAAATTTAAGGTTTCAAAATCTTCTTTCTTTTTCCAATATAAAATTGTTAAAATAATACTTTATTGCAACTTCGTATATGATCATTATCATTGAAACAATTAAACTTAGGTTTAAAGACTGCACAAATAATTAGAGTTCACTGCCTCTGCTCAGGTCCTAGCGCAGTTGTGCTACCTTAAGCCTTGGCATCGGCGCAGTTGCGCTAGTGCTCAATCCGAAAAACTCAGCAGGCGCAGTTGCGCCGTTTTTGCCTTTGTTGCCGACGCAGTTGTGCAAGAACGCGGACAGAAACAGTGCAGTTCGGCACTCTGCTTCACTGTTCATCCCCCATATGTCAACAATCGGCAAAACATAGCAACTCAAATAATGTAAAACATATATATACAATATTACACACGTAATACATGATTCTAATCACAGAAATCTTTTAAGCAATCAAAATCAAAGGTTTTAAAATACAAGTTTTACTATTTTCATAAAACTCATACTTTAACAAAACAATCCACTATAAATTCAAATCTAAATCACTCAAATCCATAATGCATGCATTGTTTTCATTATTGACGATAGTATCATGAACAACTCTCAATTGACATATTAACACATGAAAATCATCAATTTTACTCTCAAACTCAACCAAAAACATATAACTTCATAAGAACAAAATTTCTCCATAAAAACTTGTTTCTACAACAATTTGATTTTCTGGAAATCGTTTATAGCATACAATTCAATAGTTTGTAAACACAAGTTCTACATATCTACAACAATATCACTAATTCATGAATAATCTTTTCACAAAGAACTCAAAATAAGAAAGAACAACTAAATAAAGTTCTTAAAAATTATAAGGTAGTAATTATACCCTTTTTGCTTTGATGATTGAAGAAGAAGATGATGATGAGGAGCTTGAGTTCTACCAATTCTTTCTCCTTCTTTTTCTTCTCTAAGTATTATCTCTAACTTTCTTCTCTGCTCTTTCTTTGTTCTTATTTTGTCTTAGGCTTAGAACTAACGTAACTTAGCTATATTATAACTAATATAATATACGTATACTGATATAATATAACTGTTAAGTAATTAACCCATATAATAAATATATTAATTAATACATGAGTTACACAAATTTGAATTTAAATAGCCATAAGGCTTGTTTGGCAAAAATAGAGTTATTTTTAAAAATAGATTATTAGTAACTAAGGCATTGTTTGGTAGAATGGGTTTAAAGCTAGTACAAGGGCCCTGTTTGGCAAAACCTTTTAAAACATAAGTAAGGGCCTTGTTTGGTTAAAACAATTTAAAATCCTTTTTATTCTTTTAATAAATTATTTAGCACATATTTTTAATGTTACACTTTAATTAATTAAATCTTTAACATTCTAATTTAATTAATTAAAAGTTAACATCAATTAACCACATAAAAATGTCACATAACAATTATAATTACTCGCTAATTATAATTTCATGTGACAATTATCACATAAACTTCATCTAATTTAATTATCTCAATTAAATTAGACTATACCATAAAATTAATATACATCAATTAAATTAAATATTAAATATTCATTTAATCAATATATTACACTTAATTAAATTACTCCACAACAATCACATACTTTATTTATTTAACTCAATAAATAAATCAATAAATCAATTAAAATATTTATTTAATTCAATAAATATTAAAATTAATATATTAAAATTCTCATTCGTTACAAGTCCAGTAATAAACAACCGACGAGATTGCCTCCTAATGGAGGTAACACACGACATATATTCACATACATTCACGTCCTCACCGCATGTAATATGATGACATTGTGCGAAGCATTAATAACTTGTGTGAAGCACTAATAAAATGCTAAAAGATTGATACAATTATCACACACAAAGATCATTCACACAAATGCACATGCAGAATGAAAATCAAAAAGTTTGATCGCGGCTTAAGCCTTCCTTGATCCCCAGCGGAGTCACCACCTGTCGACGCCGGGAAGAAAATTGTCCTCTTTGTACCCCTTTTTATTGAAGGGGGAGTCTTTTTTTCTTTGGTGTTGTTTTCCATCCTTTCTTATCCGGGAAAAAGAGAGGAATGCCCATATTTCCTAATTTGATTTTATTCTACCCTTTCGCTTTTGCTATGTCTTTGGGGTTCCATTTTGAAGGGTGAACTTGTAGGAAATTGGTACCAACATAAGTGTCGACGATTTTGAAAAGATTGATTTAATTTTGATGATTGGACTGAATGAGACAGAGTCGCCAGTTGGTATTTTGGAAATGGATGTACTAACTCATCCAAGTTTTAATAGTTTTTGCAAGATGATCCAATGCGTGACTCAAAAATATTGGTCTTAAAACCCGAGATTCGTGGAATTCGGGGGCTAGGTTAAGCGGGGGGAAGGTGTTAGGCACCCCTCGACTCCCGTGCAAGCACGGTATTACATCTTATTGATTTCCTATGCATAAAGTGTATATGTGTGTGTGTGTGTGTGTTTTATTTTTGCAAGTTTTATTAGTTTTGCCTAAGTCTTTATTTTGGGTGACTTGAAAGTAGTGTTGTACCTCTTTTGCGCCTAGGTACGAAGGATTTGATTTAATGAAAAGTTCATTTTTAACAAGACATATGAATTGAAATGATGTTTTTGGAAAGTAAGGTTTTCGAATCCTTTGCCAAACCAGGAATCAAGGATTTTGATACTTCCTTTTATTCTTTACGTTTATTACATGATCTACCCCGAATCGATTTATTATTCATCAAATGATCTTTGCAGTTTTATTAGAAATCATTTCGATGATATGCATGCAAAAGCGTTAAAAAGGGGTCGGATCATCATCGGGCATGTAAGCCATCTCGATGAACGGAGTTCCCACAATCAAGGTTTTCACTATCACGGGATCTTGAATCCGACCTCTTGAGACTAACCCCTCGAGTTCTCTTTCAAGATCCAAATATTACATGTACAATGATATTTACGTTATTTAAAGTGTTTATATCATAAAAACTGGTCCATCGTGGGAATCAAGTCGGATCCATTCGGGGATCTCAACATCGGGATTCCTAAGCTCAAATGATTTATACGATATTAAATATACATAATGTCCACGGCTTCGATATTAGATGATTTCATCGATTGAAATCACCATTTAAGCCATTTTGGCCCCCCTTTCACCTCTAAATATAAATTTAGGGTTATACGGGATAATCGGGACCATTTAAAATAATAAATCCATAGATATACCATGAATCTAAGCCATTCTAGCACACGGGTTAAAGCTTCATGCTTAATAACCTCTCAAAGGCTAGATTATGCTTAGATTTAGGTATATCTAGCCTATGCGGTTGATTTACAACGTAATAAGCACAATATAACCAATAGAAAGGTAAAATCTATCAACTATTACACAATATGCTTAAAATACAACAAGTTTAACTATATTCAAACAAGATATCTCATTAATCTATCATTTGAACAACATTTACAAAGAACCGATGCTAGAAAGTGCGTTATTTCACCTTGGGGGACGCGTGAACAAGCATTTTTACTCCCGGGATGAACTTAGAACACTAGTGGGGCTTCAAGTATGTGCTAGATGGGATGATTAAGCTTTGAGTTGGTCTTTTAGTATTCCACCTGAGACTCTTTCTCTCCAGAATGTCTATTCTCTCTCTAAAACGTATCTCTTTCCTTTCTAAAATGAACTGGTGTGGGAGTTTTAAGTTACCAGAGGCAGCGACATATATGGTTATGGCTAGCCGCAGTTTGGTTAAGGCTGGGCTAATTGTGCCCCACAAGCTCGGCAGGTGGTCCTTCGGTCTCAATTCGGCAGCATTTGACCTCTGCCGCTTGACCTTTCGGATAGTCTTTGATGAACGTAGAGGGAATAGATCGATTCTAACTAGATTAGGGTTCGGGAAGTCGATACTCGTGGCTGAGATATATTCACCAGGTCCAGATATCAGTTAGCTGGCTTGTCTCTAATGGCACGATGTTCGAGGTTTGCTGAGGTGGTTTTCGGTGATCACTGTCTCAGCTTGTCGATCCTCGATCGGTTCACGGTATGTTCGGTTGTTATTGGTCCTCTTCATCACTATCGGGGTTATCTCTGAGATGACCCGACTCTTTTGCCCTACCTCGGGGTTGTCTCCAAAGTAAAATTATATTTTTGCCCTTCTACAAGGTTAGTATAAAGAAAGAAAAATTGCGAGTGTCTACAAAGGTGTCAAGCCCGCCAATTTTCAAGCCTTCAAAATAAGTAATCCGCGATATAAATCTGTGGGGGCACCGGTCTTAATTCCCCGAATATCTCCTGAAGTGATGGCAGTTGGCCAAGAGATGCTTTCCCGAGGACATCGACTAGGCCGAGGATTGGGGAGAAATGGCCAAGGAATCAGGAACCCAATCCGTATACCCACACAGTTGGGAAAGGCTAGACTAGGATATTCTGGTGGACCCAAACATCAGAATTCTCACAAGCACAAGCCAGTTAATCATCTGATTCACCTCAAGCCAAACCTCAGTGACGCCGAATTTAAAGAACCATTAAAGAAGATCTCCATCGTTATCTCAAGTCTTCTGATTCCTAAAGTCAATCAGAGAGGACATCAGCAGGTTGGGGATGAAAAGCCTCTCAAGGATGCGGCCCGGAAGGCCAAAGACAAGAAGTTTCTGGAGGAGATTCAGTTGCAATTCATGAGCAGTTTTTGCCTTTCTGAAGAGGAACTGAAGATGTCCAGCGGGGCAGATTTGTCAAGTGATCAACTAGTCATCCCGGCCCTAAACTGGGGAAATGTAAATATCCCAAACGAGGATCCAGGGACTAGTTTCAAACCAGTTATGGCCATCTTGGAAGCTGACGACTCCAGTAGCGCGTCTATCTCAGCAACTCCCCAGGATCTCATGACCAGCAATTGGACGATCACCCCACAGATCGTCCGGAAATAGTAAAAACCAGGAAGTGACAGCTGACAGGGAGCTCTACCTTTATCTATATTTATGTCTATTTTATTTCATCTGTAGCTTGTTATTTCTAGTTATCATATTAACTGATGAATCTTTTTGTAATTGACGACTACTTGTATATTTTTAGCAATCAAGTTTTTATCTCAGGTTTCCAAATTTGCGTAGTTCTAGCCACGTCCATGACTTGCCAAATTTAAGTAAAGATTACGATTTTGATATAGAATTGGACTTTGACTTGATGGGAATCGAGTAAGATGAAGGGGATGATGACGAGGTGCCCGAGGAAATCAAAGCATTGGTTAAAGATAAACCTAAACCCAACCTTGATCAAACCACCACCATAAATATCGGAACCCCTGACCATCTCCAAGAGATCCAGATAGGGACCAACCTTCACTCTAACCAAGAAAAAGAACTAATACAACTCTTAACCCAATTCAAGGATGTTTTTGCCTAGTCTCATTAAGACATGATAGGTTTATCCACCGATATAGTTGTTCATCGACTACCAATTAAAGAAGGGTTCAAACCAGTTAAGCAAAGGCTGAGACGGTTGAAACTAGAATGGAGCCTGAAGGTCAAAGAAGAAATTATCAAACAGTTCAAAGCGGGAATCAATATGGTGTTAACGTACCATGAATGGTTGTCCAACATAGTCCCGGTGCCAAAATCTGGGGGAAAGGTGCGAGTATTTGTAGATTATCGAGATCTTAACAAAGCCAGCCTTAAAGATGACATCCCAGTGTCGTTCATCCACGTATTAATCGACAACACTGCACAGTTCGAGATGTATTCTTTCGCTGATTGCTTTGCTGGATATCACCAGATTATGGTTACTGAAGAAGACAGGGAAAAGACCGCCTTCATTACCCCTTGGGAACCTTTTGTTATCGAAGACTAGCTTTTGGCCTTACCAATGTTGGTGCTACTTATCAAAGGGCCATGATGACCTTATTCCACGATATGATGCACAAAGAAATTGAGGTGTATGTGGATGATATCATCGTAAAGTCCCGGCAGGCTGATGATCATTGCACCCATCTTTGGAGGTTATTTGAACAACTCCGTAAGTTCAATTTGAAGTTAAACCCAGCAAAATGTGCTTTTGGTGTGAAATCCAGCAAACTGCTGGGATTTCTCGTGAGAAACCGGAGCATTGAATTGGATCTTGCCAAAATCAAAGCCATTACGGAAATGCCTGAGCCAAAGATCGAGAAGGAAATTTGAGGTTTCTTGGGAAGAATAAACTTCATCAGTCAGTTCATATCGCAGTTGACAGCAACCTGTGAACCCATTTTCAAACTGTTAAGGAAGAACTCTTCGAAAAAATGGAACGAAGACTGTCAAAAGGCTTTCCACACCATCCAAAAGAGGTTGATTGAAGCACCTATTTTGGTACCTCCAAGGGTTGGAATTCCATTGTTCATGTATATCTCGGTCAACTTCAATGCTATGGGTTGCCTACTCGGGCAAAAGGATGACATGGGGAAAGAAAGAGCAATCTATTATCTCAGTTAAAGCTTCAGCAGCGGAGAACAGAAATATACTCTGATAGAAAGAACCTGCTGTGCATTAGCTTGGGCAGCCACGAGGTTACAACGTTACCTACACGGCCATTCCACTTATCTCATATTGAGGATGGATCCTTTGAAATACATCTTCAGCAAGCCAATTTTGAACTGCCATTTATCCAAGTGGTAGTTAATCCTTCAACAGTTCAACATCATCTATGTAACCCAAAAGTCAATTAAAGGGCAAGGGATTGCGGATCACCTGTCGGATGCACCAGCAGGGGGTTTTGAGCCTCTAGAAATATATTTCCCGGAGAAGGTAGTATTGACTATTCAACTGATCGATAAGGAGGATCAAGGTTAATTCTGGAAAATGTATTTTGACGGTGCATCAAACGCTGAAGGCACTAGAGCCGGGGCAGTCCTGGTATCTATTATGGGAGATCAATACCTCATGGCAACCAAGTTGCATTTCAACAACTCCAACAATACCGCAGAATATGAAGGGTGTATTGTGGGGTTAAAGCTGGCTCAGTCCATGGGAGTAAAACATTTAGCGGTGTTTGGAGATTCGGAGCTAGTCATCAGACAGTCTACCGGGGCATACACCACCAATGAGCTGCATCTACTGCTGTATCATCGATATGTCCTCAGACTGGAAGGGGAATTTGAAGATATTGCCTTCATGCATATCCCCCGGAGCCGAAATGCTTTTGCCAATGCATTGGCCACATTAGCTTCACTGGTGAACCTGTCAGCAAGAAGGGGAATGCCGGTCATCACCTTCACTGTGCAGAATACACCGTCATATGGAAACAATATAGGGGAAATATCAGATGAGATAGCACCTGCGGGACCACCTTGGTACCACCATATCAAAGAATATTTGCGAGATCAGTCAACCCCTAAGGGGATGAGTCAAGCCGCGAAAAAGCGAATACAGAAAATGGCCATGAATTTCTACCTAAGTGGAGATGCTCTCTAAAAGAGAGACCCAGGTGTAGGACTTTTGAGATGTCTCGACAAAGATCAAGCCCAGCGACTTATGAATGAAGTACATGGTGGAGTATACAGAGCACATATAAGTGGACCTCTACTTGCCAAGAAGATTCTGAGGACAGGTCACTACTGGATATCCCTCAAAGTGGATTGCGATGATCATGTCAAGCGTTTCTATCGATGCCAGATCCACGCCAACATTATTCACGCACCTCCGAATCAACTACATTGCATGGCATCACCATGGCCTTTTTCCATATGGGGAATGGACGTGATAGGACCAGTTGAGCCTAAAGCCAGTAACGTTCATCGATTCATCTTCACTATGATCGACTACTTTACCAAGTGTGTGGAAGTAGCTTCTTTCCCCAAGGTCACCAAGGAGGTCATCGTTGGTTTCATTAGAAACAACGTCATCTGTTGGTATAGACAACCTGAGGTTATCGTATCCGACAACGCGAAGAATCTGAATAACGAGATGATGAGGGAACTATACAATAAGTTCAATATCAAACACCTCAATTCGGTTATTTATCGTCCAAAAATGAACGGCGCGGTGGAAGCGACTAACAAGAACATCAAGAAGATAATGATGATGATGTCAGGAAATCACCAGGGATGGCCTGATTTGTTACCGTTAACCCTACTCGCATACCAGATGTCGACTCGAACCTCGACTGGGGCAACACCCTACTCACTGGTATATGGTATGGAGGCTGCACTTCCTATCGAAGTGGAGATGGAATCACTGAGAGTGATGCTGGATTCCCAGATAGAGGAAAGCCAATGGATACAAGATCGATACGATCAGTTATCCCTGATAGATGAAAGGAAAGCTGCTGCTATCTTTCACAGTCAACTCTATCAGCAGCGAATGTCACAATCTTATAACAAGAAGTTGCGATCTCGGGAATTTAAAGAGCATAATTTGGTACTAAAGAAGATCATTCCAGGCCAGGATGCAGCTAAAGGAAAATTTGCTCCAAATTGGGAAGGACCCTTTCTTGTCAAAGCAATCCTATCGGGCGGTGCTTTGAAATTGGAAGAGATGGACGGTAAGGAATTCCAGCAACTGATCTATTCCGACTCAGTGAAACGGTATTATGTCTGAGACCCCTTTTCACTTTCAAACTAGACTACTATGTCTTGATAAAAAAAAGAAAAGATAGAAAAGAAAAAAAGAAAAAAAAAGAAGAAAAAATATATAAAGTCTAGTTTTTCAGGTCTGAGCCTGAACTACGAAAGACCTAATCTTTTATCAGTGGGAGTACGTAGGTAGCCATTTATGGTGCGGTCTGACCCTTGAAAAAATTAAATCAGAACTTATCAAACTAAAAACATCGAAACCTTATCAAATCAAACTCAAACCCAAATAAACCCCTTTTCAAACTTTTCAGGTCTGAGCCTGAACTACGAAAGACCTGATCTCCTATCTGTGGGAGTACGTAGGCAACCATTTATGGTGCGGTCTAACCTTCAAAAAAATCCAAACACTTTCCTATTATTCAAAATCCTAACTTATACAGAAATCAAAACCTTATCCATAAAGCCCACCCAATCAACGGCTCATGCGAAGAAGACCTAGCGACATCTCAGCATCATTCTCGCCGAATCTGATGCCACCTGACTAAACCAGTTCTATGTCGACATAATAAATCATAAAGCAAAAATGGTAACAGTGAACTGAACTTGTTATTTTTTATATATACAACTGTTTAGAATACAAAAGTTGATTCTAACCTATGACAAGTGATAAAAATAAAGTATATACAGGGAAATAAAATAGTGCTATAAATTGACAGTAAGACGAGCTAACATAGCCAGATATCCAGCAGTCTCTGCAGTCCGGGGAGCATCTCTGAGCTTGTGCTCTAATATATTAACTCGTCTCAGCATCTCTGCTGCCATACGAAAAACCTCCTCCCGACTCTGCACTATACCCTGTACGTGACCAATGAGTCCATCTAAGAATGTCTGGGCCGCATCTCTGTCAACGAGGACCTGGTCTTTGGAAGCACAGGCTACGTCTCTCTCAGCGATAGCAGTATCCCTACCCGCTACGGTGGCATACATCAGAGCTCGAGCCTAATCCCTCTCAAAGGTCACCAGCTGAAGCTGTCTATCCATCGCCTCCATGGAAACTGAGGCTGAACGAGCGGCAGTGCTCACTAAAGAAGCTGTCAACTCTGAAAATAAAGCATCCTCAGTCAGAGATATAGGATCCTTCATGGGCTCCTCACCATCTGTGGATCCAACATCATCCCCGGATAAAGACCCTGGCTCAATTCTGGTCTATAATGTCTGGTGCCAAATCCGACTCCAGCCAAGCTAAATTCCCTGTAGATCTACCGGGATGGCAGTCTCTAAACTCCGCTGTTTGTCGATAAGACCAGAATCCATAAACCCGAGCCAGATCAGCCTCGGTAACTGAGCATACAGGGAAGCGATAATCCTCAGTCCCCTCAAATGCATGGACCTCCTGGTACTGATCAAACTGACCCATCACTGTCAGAGGATGATAGGTCATCACACGCCTCAAACTCGCCAATGGAAGGAAATTCAGGTCGGCTACATGGGTGATGAAACTCAGAAAGGAGCAATAACCCGAATACATAACTATCACAAAAAGCTCTTCCATGGCACTCAGAAATGAAATCCATGACGCCTCATCGACGCAAGAAGTCGGGCGATATGAGTAGACTTGAGACAAGCCATGTCCAAAACAAAACCCGTGACGACAAAGCCGCTCGATCGGTCTGAGGTGAGTCATCAACCAGATGTATAAGAGCTGATAGTAGTGTGCATACAAGCCAATCATGTATGATGATAAAGCACATACTTTGTAAATAATCTTATTTATTTATTAATAAAATATTCATTTATTAAAGGCCTTT
The DNA here is from genome assembly GCA_020205555.1 of Panax stipuleanatus. NCBI lineage: Eukaryota > Viridiplantae > Streptophyta > Magnoliopsida > Apiales > Araliaceae > Panax > Panax stipuleanatus. Next base: position 45,189,837 of record CM035122.1, read on the forward strand.
AATTATCTATATGATGTTGTTTTTATAATATATAAATAACCCATTGTTTTAAGCAATACTTTTAGAATCATGATGATGATCATGCTAATGAGATCTAAATTCTTAGAAAGCTTAAAAAAACTAAAATAGTTCCCAATCGTGGGATTACTAAAAAGGGGATTAGTAAATCTGGATAGATTGGTACATATGTTGCTTGCTCATTGGATGAGAATGACTGATCTCATGGTCATTTGTGTGGAGACACTAAAGCAAGTATGTAGGTGCTTATTGGAGAATAAGTTCACGGAACGTGACTCGCTATGGAATACCTAATGGAGTTTTACTCGCCTGTCAATAGGAATTCCTAATGTGATAGTAGTACAAGTGATCCTTGGACTTGAGATCATCATAGTATCTTATATGTAATGAATTATACTTTGACTTATTTTTTAAGGCCCTTTAGGGTATATAAAAGGGTATGCTTGGATATAATGAGTTACATATGGAGATAATGTATGATCAATAAAGAATCTACCACCTCTAGTAAAAGAGGAGATATGTCCTATGTGATTCGTTAAATGACAACCCATGAATCCTTGGTCAAGGTGGAATGAAATTAGAAAGGAGTTTCTAATTTACATTATTTGGAGTTGTGAATTTTCTAATCGAAATACATATAATTATATAAAATAAGACTTGACAGTAAATCCATGTCTTATATTTAATTGGGACATTGTATGGTGGAAAAATTGAATTGTACGGTAACTATTAACTCACAGGTTCTTTTATGATTAATGTTGAAATCTATATTATCTGGAAAGTCGTTGATCACTAGGGAGGCTTATCCCTATTGTAGAATAAATGTTATTTATTTAAATAGATTATTAGTTTAATTTATTTATTTAAATAAGTTTAGAATTTTTCTAATTAATTGATTCACAACCGGTTTAATATGGAGAACCTAAAGGGTCACACCATAAAAGGAAGAAGAATTATTTAAGAAGATAATGGCATGATAGTAATAATGCATTAAGTGTAATTTATTTAATCTATTATGATAGAATAAATTAAATAGCTTAATGTTTATTATTTACTTTAATTAAATCAAATAATAAATTTAAGGTTTCAAAATCTTCTTTCTTTTTCCAATATAAAATTGTTAAAATAATACTTTATTGCAACTTCGTATATGATCATTATCATTGAAACAATTAAACTTAGGTTTAAAGACTGCACAAATAATTAGAGTTCACTGCCTCTGCTCAGGTCCTAGCGCAGTTGTGCTACCTTAAGCCTTGGCATCGGCGCAGTTGCGCTAGTGCTCAATCCGAAAAACTCAGCAGGCGCAGTTGCGCCGTTTTTGCCTTTGTTGCCGACGCAGTTGTGCAAGAACGCGGACAGAAACAGTGCAGTTCGGCACTCTGCTTCACTGTTCATCCCCCATATGTCAACAATCGGCAAAACATAGCAACTCAAATAATGTAAAACATATATATACAATATTACACACGTAATACATGATTCTAATCACAGAAATCTTTTAAGCAATCAAAATCAAAGGTTTTAAAATACAAGTTTTACTATTTTCATAAAACTCATACTTTAACAAAACAATCCACTATAAATTCAAATCTAAATCACTCAAATCCATAATGCATGCATTGTTTTCATTATTGACGATAGTATCATGAACAACTCTCAATTGACATATTAACACATGAAAATCATCAATTTTACTCTCAAACTCAACCAAAAACATATAACTTCATAAGAACAAAATTTCTCCATAAAAACTTGTTTCTACAACAATTTGATTTTCTGGAAATCGTTTATAGCATACAATTCAATAGTTTGTAAACACAAGTTCTACATATCTACAACAATATCACTAATTCATGAATAATCTTTTCACAAAGAACTCAAAATAAGAAAGAACAACTAAATAAAGTTCTTAAAAATTATAAGGTAGTAATTATACCCTTTTTGCTTTGATGATTGAAGAAGAAGATGATGATGAGGAGCTTGAGTTCTACCAATTTTTTCTCCTTCTTTTTCTTCTCTAAGTATTATCTCTAACTTTCTTCTCTGCTCTTTCTTTGTTCTTATTTTGTCTTAGGCTTAGAACTAACGTAACTTAGCTATATTATAACTAATATAATATACGTATACTGATATAATATAACTGTTAAGTAATTAACCCATATAATAAATATATTAATTAATACATGAGTTACACAAATTTGAATTTAAATAGCCATAAGGCTTGTTTGGCAAAAATAGAGTTATTTTTAAAAATAGATTATTAGTAACTAAGGCATTGTTTGGTAGAATGGGTTTAAAGCTAGTACAAGGGCCCTGTTTGGCAAAACCTTTTAAAACATAAGTAAGGGCCTTGTTTGGTTAAAATAATTTAAAATCCTTTTTATTCTTTTAATAAATTATTTAGCACATATTTTTAATGTTACACTTTAATTAATTAAATCTTTAACATTCTAATTTAATTAATTAAAAGTTAACATCAATTAACCACATAAAAATGTCACATAACAATTATAATTAATCGCTAATTATAATTTCATGTGACAATTATCACATAAACTTCATCTAATTTAATTATCTCAATTAAATTAGACTATACCATAAAATTAATATACATCAATTAAATTAAATATTAAATATTCATTTAATCAATATATTACACTTAATTAAATTACTCCACAACAATCACATACTTTATTTATTTAACTCAATAAATAAATCAATAAATCAATTAAAATATTTATTTAATTTAATAAATATTAAAATTAATATATTAAAATTCTCATTCGTTACAAGTCCAGTAATAAACAACCGACGAGATTGCCTCCTAATGGAGGTAACACACGACATATATTCACATACATTCACGTCCTCACCGCATGTAATATGATGACATTGTGCGAAGCACTAATAACTTGTGTGAAGCACTAATAAAATGCTAAAAGATTGATACAATTATCACACACAAAGATCATTCACACAAATGCACATGCAGAATGAAAATCAAAAAGTTTGATCGCGGCTTAAGCCTTCCTTGATCCCCAGCGGAGTCACCACCTGTCGACGCCGGGAAGAAAATTGTCCTCTTTGTACCCCTTTTTATTGAAGGGGGAGTCTTTTTTTCTTTGGTGTTGTTTTCCATCCTTTCTTATCCGGGAAAAAGAGAGGAATGCCCATATTTCCTAATTTGATTTTATTCTACCCTTTCGCTTTTGCTATGTCTTTGGGGTTCCATTTTGAAGGGTGAACTTGTAGGAAATTGGTACCAACATAAGTGTCGACGATTTTGAAAAGATTGATTTAATTTTGATGATTGGACTGAATGAGACAGAGTCGCCAGTTGGTATTTTGGAAATGGATGTACTAACTCATCTAAGTTTTAATAGTTTTTGCAAGATGATCCAATGTGTGACTCAAAAATATTGGTCTTAAAACCCGAGATTCGTGGAATTCGGGGGCTAGGTTAAGCGGGGGGAAGGTGTTAGGCACCCCTCGACTCCCGTGCAAGCACGGTATTACATCTTATTGATTTCCTATGCATAAAGTGTATATGTGTGTGTGTGTGTGTGTGTTTTATTTTTGCAAGTTTTATTAGTTTTGCCTAAGTCTTTATTTTGGGTGACTTGAAAGTAGTGTTGTACCTCTTTTGCGCCTAGGTACGAAGGATTTGATTTAATGAAAAGTTCATTTTTAACAAGATATATGAATTGAAATGATGTTTTTGGAAAGTAAGGTTTTCGAATCCTTTGCCAAACCAGGAATCAAGGATTTTGATACTTCCTTTTATTCTTTACGTTTATTACATGATCTACCCCGAATCGATTTATTATTCATCAAATGATCTTTGCAGTTTTATTAGAAATCATTTCGATGATATGCATGCAAAAGCGTTAAAAAGGGGTCGGATCATCATCGGGCATGTAAGCCATCTCGATGAATGGAGCTCCCACAATCAAGGTTTTCACTATCACGGGATCTTGAATCCGACCTCTTGAGACTAACCCCTCGAGTTCGCTTTCAAGATCCAAATATTACATGTACAATGATATTTACGTTATTTAAAGTGTTTATATCATAAAAACTGGTCCATCGTGGGAATCAAGTCGGATCCATTCGGGGATCTCAACATCGGGATTCCTAAGCTCAAATGATTTATACGATATTAAATATACATAATGTCCACGGCTTCGATATTAGATGATTTCATCGATTGAAATCACCATTTAAGCCATTTTGGCCCCCCTTTCACCTCTAAATATAAATTTAGGGTTATACGGGATAATCGGGACCATTTAAAATAATAAATCCATAGATATACCATGAATCTAAGCCATTCTAGCACACGGGTTAAAGCTTCATGCTTAATAACCTCTCAAAGGCTAGATTATGCTTAGATTTAGGTATATCTAGCCTATGCGGTTGATTTACAACGTAATAAGCACAATATAACCAATAGAAAGGTAAAATCTATCAACTATTACACAATATGCTTAAAATACAACAAGTTTAACTATATTCAAACAAGATATCTCATTAATCTATCATTTGAACAACATTTACAAAGAACCGATGCTAGAAAGTGCGTTATTTCACCTTGGGGGACCCGTGAACAAGCGTTTTAACTCCCGGGATGAACTTAGAACACTAGTGGGGCTTCAAGTATGTGCTAGATGGGATGATTAAGCTTCAAGTTGGTCTTTTAGTATTCCACCCGAGCCTCTCTCTAGAATGTCTATTCTCTCTCTAAAATGTATCTCTCTCCTTTCTAAAATGAACTAGTGTGGGGGTTTTAAGCTGCCAGAGGCAGCCACATATATGATTACGGCTAGCTATAATTATGGTCAAGGCTAGGCTAAGTGGGCCCCACAAGCTCGGCAGGTGGTCCTTCGGTCTCAGTTCGGCAATATTTGACCTCCACCGCTTGACTTTCCGGACAGTCTTTGATGAACATAGAGGGAATAGATCGATTCTGACTGGATTAAGGTTCAAGAAGTCGATTCTCATGGTCGAGATATATTTACCAGGTCCAGATATCAGTTAGCTGGCTCGTCTCTGATGGCACGCCGTTCGAGGTTTGCTGAGGTGGTTTCCGATGATCACTGTCTCAGCTAGTCGATCCTTGATCGGTTCGTGGTATGTTCGGACGTCATTGGTCCTCTTCATCACTCCCGGGGTTGTCTTTGAGATGACCCAGCTCTTTTGCCCTACCTCGGGGTTGTTTCTGAAGTAAAATTATGTTTTTGCCCTTCTACAAGGTTAGTACAAAGAAAGCAAAATTTTGAGTGTCTGCAGATGTCCCTCTTTGTCATGTTTATGCAATGTAATGGAATGAACATGACAAAGATTAATAGGCAAGGACAATGCATGACAATGTATATCTGATGATGCAATGTCATGTATAACTGATGTAATGATGTGTGAGATTTAGAAAAGGGTTACTCCCCTGCTGGGGAAGTTAAAGACTACATTGTTGGGATTAATTCGACCTGCATTGAATTGTAGTCAACGGATTACACCATCGGGGTCATGCCGATACCTTCACTGGGTTGTAGCCAACATATTACATTATCGGGGATTTGCCGACCTGCATTGGGGTTGTTGTCGACGGATTACATCATTAGGGATTTGCCGACCTGCGTTGGGGTTGTTGTTAATGGATTACATCATCTGGGATTTGCCGACCTACGTTGGGGTTGTTGTCAATGGATTACATTATCAGGGGATTTGCCGACCTGCGTTGGGTTGTTGTCAACGAATTACATCATCGGGGATTTGGCGACCTGCGTTGGGGTTGTTGTTAATGGATTACATTATCGGGGATTTGCTGACCTGCGTAGGGTTATTGCCAATGGATTACATCATCGGGAATTTACCGCCTTCACTGATTCATTATCAGTGGATTACATCATCTGGGGTTGAGCCGACGCCTTCACTGGCCGGTGGATTACATCGTTGGGGTTGAGCCGACGCCTTCACTGGTTCGTTGTCGGTGGATTACATCCTCGGTGATCGAGCTGACGCCTTCACTAGTTTGTTGCTGGTGGATTACATCATCGGGGGTCGAGCCGACGCCTTCACCGATTCATTGTCGATGGATTACATCGTCGAGGGTCAAGCCGACGCCTTCACTGGTTTGTTGCCGGTGGATTACAACGTCGGGGGTCGAGCCGACGCCTTCACTGGTTCGTTGCCGGTGGATTACATCATCGGGGTTGAGCCGACGCCTCTACTGATTTATTGTCGGTGGATTACATCGTCGGGGATTGAGCCGACGCCTTTACTGGTTCGTTGTCGGTGGATTACATCATCGGGGGTCGAGCCGATGCCTTCATTGAATCATTGTCGGTGGATTACATTGTCGGGGGTCGAGCCGACGCCTTAACTAGTTTGTTGTCGGTAGATTACATCTTTGGGGTTCGAGCCGACAGCTTCACTAGTTCATTGTCGGTGGATTACATCGTCGAGGTAGAGCCGACGCCTCTACTGATTCATTGTCGGTGGATTACATCATCGGGGATCGAGCCAACGCCTACACTGGTTTATTTTCGGTGGATTACATCGTCGGGGGTCGAGCTGACGCCTTCACTGATTCATTGTTGGTGGATTACATCGTCGGTGGTCGAGCCGACGCCTTCACTGGTTTGTTGCCGGTGGATTACATCTTTGGGGTCGAGCCGACGCCTTCACTGATTCATTATCAGTTGATTACATCGTCGGGGATCGTTTGCATTCTCTCTTTTCCTGCACGAGATGCGACTGCGATCTGAGGGAGTTACCGACACCTGGGTCGGATTCTACCCGTTTCTTCTGGTAAGTCCTTTTTACCAAATTTCATTTATTTGACTTTTGATTGATTTATCTTTTCCCATCACTAATGGAGGGTTCTTTTGCATTGACAATTCTGGGCTTACGAGAGGCTTCCATGTCTTCGCCCCATCTCTGTCTTGGGCTTGGACACTTATCCACGGCGACGTAGATGGCATCAGTCTACTTTGTCAGAGGTCCTGGTCGCGGAGGGCTTTACTCATACCCATCTTCAGTTGGAGACACTGGTAGCTCGGGACATAGTGTGGCTTCTATATTTCGGAGAGCACTTGTCCGAGGGATTTGAGGATGGTTTGCCGGCAGGGCCAGAGTTTCAGTTATCCACTCGCTGGATTTCATTCCTTTTTGATGGAGGTTGGGAGCTCTACCATGGGGAGTGCGCTTTTTGATGCATCACCAGGGAGATTTGTCTTCCTTTTCTTCCTCCAGCACAGCGCTTCTGGCCTTTATCTTCGTCGGCTGCATCAATTCCCACCATGGGGTATGATGGTTTTCACTTGTACGACGGTCCGATCACTTCTGAGGACTTTATCGCCTAGTGGGGGCCACGCACGATAGGATCCCAGACATATGCTACCTAGTTCTTGGGAGACATGGTCCCAGGGTATTCATGATGAAGGACTGGATGTCATGTTTTTAGGAGCCTTCTCATTAGGTTCAGATTGCTGATTTGAGACTTCAGTTGGAGCAGCTGTCGGCCTACTATCGCTATAATGGGTTGGACCCATCCTTAGCTAGTACTTTTGTTTCTAAGGGTCATGAGACCGGACCGTTAGGCGGTGGTGGCTCTTATGGTGCCTGACCCTCAGGTTTTGGTGGTGCTGTATATAGAGCTGATCCATTCACTTGTCACCCGGATATGCAGGAGACGCTTTATCGCCCGGATCAGCAGGATGTGCCGACTTCTGGTAGACGACCCCATGTTGACCAGTTTGATGATACCACCACTTTCCTGGGTGATTTCGACTAGGCGATGAGCCTATAGGTCATCTTTTAGTCATTGGGCATTTGTGCCCCAGTATCCTGTACTTTTTACTTTTTAGTTTTCACATGTATCATAGGTATGACAGTGATGTTTATAAAACTAATGTACTTGGAAAATATTTATATAGAATGCTTTCTATTTATTCATTGCACATGCTATATTATCACTTGTTATGATGCATGCTTCAGATATATTTAAATGATTCGATAGAGATTGACCCCTATATGGTCTTATTGACATAGTATTTATAAATGTCTTCCTCCGCTATGGCGCATTTGGATCACCTTCCTCCTAGCCATATCGTTACCATTTTGAGGATTTAGTATGATCAGTTGCCATATACCGACCGTGTCGCTATCAGCCGCATGTTAGGCCACTCCATATCTCAGTTGTCCTTTCAGGTTTTAGAGGGATTTATTGCCGGGATACTCAGGTATTGGATTCCTGAGCGTCATGTCTTTCGATTTGGCTCAGCCGAGTTGACTCTTACTTTGGAGGAGTACGGTCGTATTTCGGTATTATCGACGGAGGGGCCATGCGCTCGGATGGCATTGGGCCATATGCGTCGCCAGTTCATGATGATGACTGGACTTAGGAGGGCAGTTGTGTTGGCCGAGGTGGGTGGTAGCCTTGTTATCTCTATGGACTTTATGATCAGTCACTTCGCTTCTGCGGATAATTTTATGGTTTATCACGAAGACTTTGCCATTTCAGAGGAGCGATGGGACATTTCCCGAGTGGATGCCTTGGTTATATACCTCATAGCCTATCTATACATGCCATTTTATGCTGACCAACTGGATGTGGCGATGTCGATGGCTGTTAGAGCTCTCCGAGAGGACTTTACTATACTTCCCCTTATTTGGGAAGAGACATTGATATCAGCTTCTGTCCATCATAATTTTGGGGATCAGGAGTTCAGAGGTAGCCCAGTGCTTCTATACATCTAGTTGATGACGCACCTCAGACCGATGAGGTCGGCTTCGTCGTCATGGGTTTTATTTTGGACATGGCTTGTCCCAGGTCTACTCATACCGCCCGACTTCTTGCGTCGATGAGGCATCCTGGACTTCATTTCTCGGTGCCATGGAGGAGCCTTTTGCTATAGACATGTATTCTGGGTATTGCTCCTTTCTGAGTTTCATCTCCTATGCAGCCGACCTCGATTTCCACCCCTTAGCAGGTTTGAGGCATGTGACGACCTATCATCCTCTGGCGGTGATGGGTCAGTTTGATCAGTACCAGGAGGTCCATGCATTTGAGGGGATTAAGGATTATCGCTTCCCCATCTGCTCAGTTACTAAGGCTGATTTGGCTCTGGTTTATGGGTTCTGGTCTCATCGACAGACAGCAGAGTTTAGAGATTGCCATCCGGGCCGTTCAGCAGAGTATTCAGCTTGGCTCGAGTCAGATTTGGCACCAGAGATCGCAGATCAGGTTGAGATATGATCTCTATCCGATGACGACGGTTGGTCCACAGATGCTGCAGAACCGATGGAGGATCCTATATCTCCGACTGAGGATGCTTTATTTGCAGAGTTGACAGCTTCTTTAGTGAGCCCTATCCCACATTCGACCTCAGTTTCCATAGAGGAGATGGATAGGCAGCATCACCTGGTGACCTTTGAGAGGGATCAGGCTCGGGCTCTGCTACTGACCACCGTAGCTAGTCGGGATGCTACTATCACTGAGAGAGATGCAGCCCGTGTTTCTAGAGACCAGACCCTCGTTGACAGAGATGAGGCCCAGACTTTCTCAGATGGACTCATTGGTCACGTACAAGGTGTAGTGCAGAGTCGAGAGGAGGTTTTTCGTATGGCAGCAGAAATGCTAAGACGGGTTGATATGCTGGAGCACGAGTTTAGAGATGCTCCCTCGATTGCAAAGACTGCTGAATATTTGGCTATGTTGGCTCGTCTCACCACTGATTTATAGCTCTATTTTATTTTCGTGTATAGACTTTGTTATTATCACTTGTCATAGGTTAGAATCAACTTTTGTATTCTAAACAGTTATATATATTAAAAAGAAACAAGTTTAGTTTGCTTCCCTTGTTTGAGCATGTGTAGCCATGTCCACTGTTACCATTTTCGCTTCATGATTTATTATGTCGACATAGAACTGGTCTCGTCATATGGCATCAGATTCGGCGGGAGTGATGCTAAGATGTCGCTAGGTCTTCTCCGCATGAGCCGTCGATTGGGTGGGCTTTATGGATATGGTTTTGATTTCTGTATAGGTTAGGATTTGAATAATAGGAAAGTATTTGGATTTTTTGAAGGTTAGACCGCACCATAGATGGCTGCCTATGTACCCCCACCGTTGGGAGATCAGGTCTTTCATAGTTCAGGCTCAGACCTGAAAAGTTTGAAAAGAGGTTTATTTGGGTTTGAGTTTGATTTAATAGGATTTGGATGTTTTTCCAAGGGTTAGACCGCACCATAAATGGCTGCCTACGTACGCCCACAGATAGGAGATCAGGTCTTTCGTAGTTCAGGCTCAGACCTGAAAAACTAGACTTGATATATTTTTTCTTTTTTCTTTTTTTCATTTTTTTCTTTTTTTCTTTTTTTTTCTTTTTTTTTATCAAGACATAGTAGTCCAGTTTGAAAGCGAAAGGGGTTTCAGACATAATATTGTTTCACCGAATCAGAATTGATCAATTGCGGGAATTCCTCACCGTCCATTTCTTCCAATTTCAAAGCTCTACCCGATAGGATTGCTTTGACAAGAAAGGGTCCTTCCCAATTTAGGGCAAATTTTCCTTTAGCTGCATCCTGGCCCGAAATGATCTTCTTTAGCACCAAATCATGCTCCTTAAATTCCCGAGGTCACACCTTCTTGTTATAAGTTCCGGACATTCGTTGCTGATAGAGTTGACCGTGAAAGATAGTAGCAGCTCTCCTTTCATCTATCAGGGACAACTGATCGTATCTATCTTGTATCCATTAGCTTTCCTCTATCTGGGCATCCAGTAACACTCTCAGTGATTCCATCTCTACTTCGACAGGAAGTACAGCCTCCATACCATATGCTAGTGAGTAGGGTGTTGCCCCAGTCGAGGTTCAACTCGACATTCGGTATGCAAGTAGGGTTACCGGCAATAGATCAGGCAATCCCTGGTGATTTGCTGATATCTTCATCATTATCTTCTTGATGCTTTTATTAGCCGCTTCCACCGCGTCGTTCATTTTGGGACGATAAATAATCGAATTGAGGTGTTTGATATTGAACTTGCTGCACAGTTCCCTCATCATCTCGTTATTCAGATTCTTCACATTGTCTAATATGATAACCTCGGGTTGTCCATACCGACAGATGATGTTGTTTCTAATGAAACCAACGATGACCTCCTTGGTAACCCTGGGGAAAGAAGCTGCTTCCACCCACTTGGTAAAGTAGTCAATCATAGTGAAGATGAATCGATGACCGGTATTGGCTTTAGGCTCAACTAGTCCTATTACGTCCATTCCCCACATGGAAAAAGGCCATGGTGATGTCATGTAATGTAGTTGATTTGGAGGCGCATGAATAATGTTGGTGTGGATCTGGCATTGATAACAACGCTTGACATGATCATCGCAATCCGCTTTGAGGGATATCCAGTAGTATCCTGTCCTCAGAATCTTCTTGGCAAGTAGAGGTCCACTAATATGTGCTCCGCACACGCCACCATATACTTCATTCATAATTCGCTGGGCTTTATCTTTGTCGAGACATCTCAAAAGTCCTACACCTGGGTCACTCTTATAGAGAGCATCTCCACTTAGGTAGAAATTTATGGCCATTTTCTGTATTCGCTTCTTCGCGGCTTGACCCATCCCTTCAGGGGTTGACTGATCTCGCAAATATTCTTTAATATGGTGGTACCAAGGTGGCCCCGTAGGTGCTATCTCATCTGATATCTCCCCTACGTTGTTTCCATATGACGGTGTATTCTGCATATTAAAAGTGATGACAGACATTCCCCTTCTTGCTGATAGGTTCACCAGTGAAGCTAATGTGGCCAATGCATCGGCAAAATCATTTCGGCTCCCGGGGATATGCATGAAGGCTATGCCTTCAAATTCCCTTGCCAGTCTGAGGACATGTCGATGATACGGCAGTAGATGCAACTCCTTGGTGGTGTATACCCCGGTAGACTGTCTGATGACTAGCTCTGAATCTCCAAACACCGCTAAATGTTTTACTCCCATGGACTGAGCCAGCTTTAACCCCAAAATACACCCTTCATATTCTGCGGTATTGTTGGAGTTGTTGAAATGCAACTTGGTTGCCATGGGGTATTGATCTCCAGTAATAGATACCAAGACTGCCCTGGCTCCAGCGCCTTCAGCGTTTGATGCGTCGTCAAAATACATTTTCCAAAATTGACCTTGATCCTCCTTATCGATCAGTTGAACAGTCAACACTTCCTCCTCCGGGAAATATGTTTCTAGAGGCTCAAAACCCCCTGCTAGTGCAGCCGACAGGTGATCCGCAATCCCTTGCCCTTTAATGGACTTTTGGGTTACATAGATGATGTCGAACTGTTGAAGGATTAACTGCCACTTGGATAAATGGCAGTTTAAAATCGGCTTGCTGAAGATGTATTTCAAAGGATCCATCCTTGATATGAGATAAGTGGTATGGCCGTGTAGGTAATACTGTAACCTTGTGGCTGCCCAAGCTAATGCACAACAGGTTCTTTCTATCAGAGTATATTTCTGTTCTCCACTGCTGAAGCGTTTACTGAGATAATAGATTGCTCTTTCTTTCCCCATGTCATCCTTCTGCCCTAGTAGGCAACCCATAGCATTGGAGTTGACTGAGATATACATGAACAATGAAATTCCATCCCTTGGGGGTACCAAAATAGGTGCTTTAATCAACCTCTTCTAGATGGTGTGGAAAGCCTTTTGACAGTCTTCGTTCCATTTTTTCGAAGAGTTCTTCCTTAACAGTTTGAAAATGCGTTTACAGGTTGCTGTCAACTATGATATGAACCGGCTGATGAAGTTTATTCTTCCCAGGAAACCTCAGATCTCCTTCTCGATCTTTGGCTCATGCATTTTTGTGATGGCTTTGATTTTTCAATGCGTCAGTTGCTCACAAGTAATGCTAGCAGTTTGTCGGATTTCACACCAAAAGCATATTTTGCTGGGTTTAACTTTAGATTGAACTTGCGAAGTCGTTCAAACAACCGCCGAAGATGGGTGCAATGGCCATCAGTCTGCCGAGACTTTACAATGCTATCATCCACGTACACTTCGATCTCTTTGTGCATCATGTCGTGGAATAAGGTCATCATAGCCCTTTGATAAGTAGCGCCAGCATTGGTAAGGCCAAAAGCTAGTCTTCAATAACAAATGGTTCCCCAAGGGGTAATGAAGGCGGTCTTTTCCCTGTCTTCTTCAGCAACCATGATCTGGTGATATCCGACAAAGCAATCAGCGAAAGAATACATCTCGAACTGTGTAGTGTTGTCGATTAATACGTGGATGAACGGCACTGGGAAGTCATCTTTAAGGCTGGATTTTTTAAGATCTCAATAATCTACACATACTCGCACCTTTCCCCCAGATTTCGGCACTAGGACTACGTTGGACAACCATTCAGGGTACGTGACACCATAATGATTCCTGCTTTGAACGATTTGATAATTTCTTCTTTGACCTTCAGGCTCCATTCTGGTTTCAACCGTCTCAGTTTTTGCTTGACTGGTTCCCTTCTTTAATTGGGAGTCGATGGACAACGATATCGATGGATAGACCTATCATGTCTTCATGAGACAAGGCAAAAACATCCTTGAATTGGGTTAAGAGTTGTATTAGTTCTTTTTCTTGGTTAGAAGGAAGGTTGGTTTCGATCTGTATTTCTTTAGGATCGTCAAGGGTTCCGATATTTATTGTGGTGGTTTGATCGAGGTTGGGTTTAGGTTTATCTTTGACCCATGCTTTAATTTCCTCGGGCACCTCGTCATCATCCCCTTCCTCTTGCTCGATTCCCATCAAGTCAAAGTCCAATTTTATATCAAAATCGTAATCATTACTCGAATTCGGCAAGTCATGGACATGTCCATGACTACGCAAATTTGGAAACCTGAGACAAAAACTTCATTGCTAAATATATACAAGTAGTCGTCAATTACAAAAAGATTCATCAGTTAATATGACAACTAGCAATAACAAGATACAGATGAAATAAAATAGACATAAATATAGATAAAGGTAGAGCTCCCTGTCAGCTGTTACTTCCTGGTTTTTACCCTTTCCGGACGATCAGTGGGGTGATCGTCCAATTGCTGGTCATGAGATCCTGGGGAGTCGCTAGGATAGACGCGCTACTGGAGTCGTCGTCTTCCAAGATGGCTATAGCAGGTTTGAAACTGGTCCTTGGATCCTCGTTCGAGATGTTTATATTTCCCGAGTTAAGGACCAGGAGGACGGGTTGATCACTTGACAAATCTGCTCCGCTGGACTTCTTTAGGTCCCCTTCAAAAAGGCAAAAATTGCTTATGAATTGCAACTGAATCTCCTCCAGAAACGTCTTATCTTTGGCCTTCTGGGCCGCATCCTTGAATGGCTTTTCATCCCCAACCTGCTGATGTCCGCTCTGATTGACTTTGGGAATCAGAAGACTTGAGATAAAGACGGGGATCTTCTTTAATGGTTCTTTAAATCCTGCTTCACTGAGGTTTAGCTTGAGGTGAATCAGATGATTAGCTGGCTTGTGCTTGTGGGGATTCTGATGTTTGGATCCACCAGAATATCCGAGTCCAGCCTTTCCCAACTGCATGGGTATACAGATTGGGTTCTTGATTCCTTGACCATTTTTCCCCAATCCTCTGCCTAGTCGATGTCCTCGGGAAAGCATCTCTTGACCAACTGCCATCACTTCAGAAGATATCCGGGGAATTAAGACCGACGCCCCCACAAATTTATATCGCGGATTACTTATTTCGAAGGCTTGAAAACTGCCGGGTTCGACACCTTCATTGACGCCGATCAGGGGCATATCTCCCAGATCATGAACAGGATAATCAGGTTCTGCACTGACAGTCACCAGATTACCGTTGACGATATATTTCAGTTGTTAATGAAGAGTTGAAGGAACGGCGCCAGCCATATGGATCCATGGTCGTCCCAACAACAAATTATACCCGGTAGTAATCTTCAGGATCTGGAAAGGTATGTTGAAAGTGAAAGGGCCAATTTCCACAGGAAGTTCAATCTCCCCCACGGTATCCTTTCTTGATACATCGAAAGCTCGTACCACTACATGGCTTTCCCTAATCCGGTTTGGGTTGATCTTCATTTTCTCCAGAGTATCCTATGGACAGATGTTTAAGGACGATCCTCCGTAGATTAGCACGCCACCTACCACATATCCTGATGAAACGACAGCGATATGCAATGGTTTATGATGCCCAGTTCCTTCGGCTGGTATATCATCGTCAGTGAATGATATCATATTACTGTCCAGTACATGGCTGATCAGGTGCTAAAATTTCTCAGTATCGATAGTCTTGGGTAAATGCGCTTCCTCCAACACTTGGATCAGAATTTGACGATTATCATCAAAATCTAATACCAAATCCAGGATAGAGATTTGATGGGGTTCAACTTCCAACTGCCTCGTCGTCCTTGCTTCACCATGCCCCATCTTATGGAGGAAATCTATAATCTTTCCAGTCGATACCTTCCCCAATACCTTGGTTGCCGGTTTCGCCAAACGCCCCGAGAGGTAAAATAGATTCTCCCTAGGTATGATGGCGGTACAGTCAGACGCCAATTTTATACCTTCTCCGTAATTCCACGGTACCTTCTTCAGGCTTAGAATTGGGAGTTGCGGCCAAGGAGCCAACATCAGGGGTTTTGGCGCTGGTATCTCGAGAGTGGCTTTGTTCCTCTTCTCAGATATTCCTTTGATGGTTATGGGTCTGGCAGACGTTTCTTCCATGCAGAGGATAATCGCTACCATACCCTCCAAAGTCCTCGGTCCTCGAGGGTAATTCATCTCTTCCTGGCAGAAGATCTCAGCTTTGTTCATCAATTCCATTTCTCCTGATTCAATCAAGTTCTGGATTAAATATCGCAGGCCCCAACACTCCTCCGTGGCATGTTCAGGAGCATTTGAATGGTATAGGCAGGATCTGGAATGGTTGAAACACTTCGATCGCGGATCTGGAGGTGGCAAAAATTCTGTGATCTTCCCCTCCTAGATCAAGGTGCAGAGAATTTCCTCCCTTGATTGCCTCAAAGTGGCGAATTTTCGTTTGGCGGCAAATTCTCGTCAGCTCTGCAGTCTAGCTTCTCGGGCCACTTTTTGCGATCCATTTATTCTGCTCCTGGCAGCGAATTCGATCCCTTCTGGAGGTTGAAACATCTTGGATAGATATGGGGTCGATTGGCTTTGGTAGGACCTGGTCTATTAGCTGTCGGGTCAACTAGTGTTCGTATACAACCAATTCTGCTAGTCTTGATTGAAGCCAAGTCTTGTTCTAGCCCACACTTTTCTTCAGGGTATCCCCAACTTGCAGGATCATGTGCAGAGGGTAACTCTCCCATCTTCCTTTGGTATTTACGGTTTTCCCTGCTTTTGGCACTGATCATATTGGCTCCTTCCTCCATATGCAGAGGCAGAGGGTTGTTGTTGGCATTCGGCTGCTCAGGCGCTTTGACTATAATCTCCCCGCTGTCAATCAAATTTTAAATTTTGTGCTTTAACGTCCAACATTCTTGAGTATCATGACTTGGCTAGTTGGAATGGTAGGCACATTTCTTGTTGGAATCGAATTGCCTTCAGTTTGGATCGGAAGGTAGAGCGAGCTCAACGATCTTCTTCTGGGCGATCAGTAGTGCTAATATGTTCTCCAAGGAGTCTCCCAAAGGAGTACATATCCTTTTTTGCTTATTTTCCCCAACTTTCACTGCTGTAGAATTTTGAGAATTCTCAGGATGAAAGTTCTGCCTCTTGATAGGCGAGTTAGGGCTCTTGTTGGCAGATTGTCCCTGCAATATTAAAGAGACATCTTCCTTTCTCTTCGATCCTCTTTTGGGAGTGCCGGCATAATTTCCCGATTGTATGTGCTCAGCTACGGCTTCTAAAGCAGTGAGGTCCTTGATTTTCCCAGACTTCAAACCCATTTCTGCCATTTCCCCGTGTTTGATCATTTCGGAGAAGGATTTTCCTAACCCGGCGAGAACTCTCTCATAAAAAGGGGCTTCTTGTATATCAATGAAGGTTGTTACCATCTCACCCTCATCCATTGGTGGGTTGACTTGGGCCGCCATTCGCCTCCACACCTGCGCGTATTCTCTGAATAATTCATTGCCCAGCTTTTTGACTTTGGTAACCTGGTAGCGATCAGGTGCCAACTGGGATTGGAAACTGTATTCGTTAAGGAAAGCATGGGCCAAATCTTCCCAACCTTTGACTTTGGAATTGTCTATTCATGCGTACCACGTTCGTGCTTCACCGGTAAGGCTCTTCTGAAATAGTTGCATCTGGAGGTTCTCATCCTCGGCGTAAGTTCCAAGTTCCCCTATGTAGACTTTTAAATGAGTGTATGGGTCTCCTAGTCCGTTATATTTCTCGAACTCGGGGACTTGAAACTTTTCCAGGTATCTCGCCTTTGGGAAAATACACAGATCCGAATAATTCAAGCTCCCATGGGATCCAGTCCCTTTCATAAACCGGATAGCGTCTTTCATCTGTCTAACTTTCTTCCTAATGTCTCCAGTGTCTCTGTCCTCCTGGAGGTCTATTATTTCCCTTGTCATCTTCTGGATTGGGGTTTCCTTGGGTACTTCAACATCAAGGGGAGAGATAGGTGTGAATGTATGGGTATCACCTTCCTTCTCAGGTATTTTCATGTCTCCTTGCACAGAGGATTCAGTCGGACTCTTGTGCTTAGATTCCTGAGATACTTTGCACTGTTCTTTTAACAAAGTCGTCATCTCTGTCATCTGCTTCTTAAACTCTTCGAATTCATCTCGAGATACAGGGGTATGTTCAGATGAACTTCTTTCAGCCATCTTGAACGGTGATGAACGGGCCTTCTTGGCTCGAGATCGGGTTCTAGGACCAATCTTCACAAAACTGATATCTAGTTTAGACTGGATATTACTGGACAAAGATGCATGATATATTATGCATCAGTTTAATAGTTTTTTAATCTTTTCCTGCAATACAACGGGTTAGTCGAATTGATAACAGGATGTGAAAGATGTATGTATGACAGTTCAAGATGACAATCATTTATATACACGGAAGATTAAATAGGGCATGAAGAAGTACACCGCGCAGTTTGGTTTATCGGAGGCTGACCTATCTTAGGGTTACTCTCACGGGCTGTTTGAAATTGGTTCCCAGATCTTCGCAATTTACTTGATGAAAACATCCATTTTTCAATTGGAGCGGATCTGAGTGGTGCCTTTTCTGAGCCTCATAATGGAAACATCCAAAGGAGTCCTGTGACACCCCCAAATTCGGGTACTTCGTTTCCACAAGATTTGGTGTTCATTTTCTAAATAAAACATACATCTACCCAATAATAAAGAATTTCAAAATAAATTACAACCTTGAATAAATAATAAAATCTCCCTATCAAAATATTACAACCTTGTCCAAAATAAATCCCAGGTTTGCTAACCTTAACAAAACAAATAAGTGCGAAAATAAAATAACATAATCAAGTCATATTACACTTCATATTTAACAAATGAAATAAGTCTTCACTTGTTCAGCTTGCCTTTGCCTTTACTAGTTGACGGAGCGTTAACACTTTCAACTTTAGCTGCAATGGTTATTTATAATGCAAGAGTGAGCAAACAACAGCTCACTGGAATACAACAATAATAAAGACATAACTTAGATAGCTTCAAGGGATTTGAATAAATTTACTTTCATCAATAATAAAGAATTGAATAATAATTCTTTCATCAATAATTAGAATTTTGAATACTGAATTCATCTGAGGGTCATATGACCTTGAACTTTTGTCAGTAGGTTATAAACATTTCTATTTAAAACCTTTAATAGTCATTTAGACTATGGACCTTAACTCGTACTTAGGGGGATCATCCCTTCGTACAATATATTGCGCACAAACATCTTAACGCTGTCGCATAGATAAATAGGGTTGTTCATCTTAGTATTTGAGTACAAGTCCGCACCAAAGAAAGTTTGGTTTGGATAAGCTTAAAGGGTAATTTAGGATTCAATGTTCATCAACTAAGGAATAGCTGAATCGACTTACAATAATCTAGAATAATTCAATAATAACGAATTATGAAATACTTATGCTTTAGAATTTTACTTAAAGCATACGAAAGATAAGATAGACCTTGCTTGAACAATAAGTCAAAGTCACTTTAAGTAAATCATGAATTTTAAATACATACTTGTCCAATACATAAATAAAAGGACAACCTCGAATACAATAAATATTTGAATTCAACACTTGTACATAATTAACAAGTTTAGGGATAGAAGACTTGCCTCAAGCGCAAGCTACTAATACAATCACGTTCTTTAACACTTCCTACATATACATATATATATATATATATATATATATATATATATAATCACAATAATCTAAATTAGTTAACTCGTAACTAATTCACATAATTAGTTAACCAATCTAGGTTAACTCATTCTTGTTTAATTATTAAGTTAATAATTAACTACCACATAATTAATCACATCACATCATCATATTACACGCTCACATAATTAAATCAATTAATAATTATGCACTTCATAGTAATTAAATTATATTTTAAATATTTAATTTAATTATAATTACCCAAATTATAATTATATCTTATATTAGTAAAATTATAATTAAAACAAATTATAATTTATAATTAATCAATCTTCATCATGCATAATTAAACAATTTACAATTCATAATTAATCATGCATTTATTAAATTATAATTACACACATTATAATTTAAATTAATATTTGTTTGATTAAAATTAATCAAATAATATTCATTATAATTTAACAAATTATGTTTTAAATTAAACTTTTACTTTAATTATAATTATTCAAATTATAATTACATATCATATTAACTAAATTGTAATTAAACAATTATAATTTAACATTTACTTTAATTAAATCAAATAATAAATTTAAGGTTTCAAAATCTTCTTTCTTTTTCCAATATAAAATTGTTAAAATAATACTTTATTGCAACTTCGTATATGATCATTATCATTGAAACAATTAAACTTAGGTTTAAAGACTGCACAAATAATTAGAGTTCACTGCCTCTGCTCAGGTCCTAGCGCAGTTGTGCTACCTTAAGCCTTGGCATCGGCGCAGTTGCGCTAGTGCTCAATCCGAAAAACTCAGCAGGCGCAGTTGCGCCGTTTTTGCCTTTGTTGCCGACGCAGTTGTGCAAGAACGCGGACAGAAACAGTGCAGTTCGGCACTCTGCTTCACTGTTCATCCCCCATATGTCAACAATCGGCAAAACATAGCAACTCAAATAATGTAAAACATATATATACAATATTACACACGTAATACATGATTCTAATCACAGAAATCTTTTAAGCAATCAAAATCAAAGGTTTTAAAATACAAGTTTTACTATTTTCATAAAACTCATACTTTAACAAAACAATCCACTATAAATTCAAATCTAAATCACTCAAATCCATAATGCATGCATTGTTTTCATTATTGACGATAGTATCATGAACAACTCTCAATTGACATATTAACACATGAAACTCATCAATTTTACTCTCAAACTCAACCAAAAACATATAACTTCATAAGAACAAAATTTCTCCATAAAAACTTGTTTCTACAACAATTTGATTTTCTGGAAATCGTTTATAGCATACAATTCAATAGTTTGTAAACACAAGTTCTACATATCTACAACAATATCACTAATTCATGAATAATCTTTTCACAAAGAACTCAAAATAAGAAAGAACAACTAAATAAAGTTCTTAAAAATTATAAGGTAGTAATTATACCCTTTTTGCTTTGATGATTGAAGAAGAAGATGATGATGAGGAGCTTGAGTTCTACCAATTCTTTCTCCTTCTTTTTCTTCTCTAAGTATACTCTCTAACTTTCTTCTCTGCTCTTTCTTTGTTCTTATTTTGTCTTAGGCTTAGAACTAACGTAACTTAGCTATATTATAACTAATATAATATACGTATACTGATATAATATAACTGTTAAGTAATTAACCCATATAATAAATATATTAATTAATACATGAGTTACACAAATTTGAATTTAAATAGCCATAAGGCTTGTTTGGCAAAAATAGAGTTATTTTTAAAAATAGATTATTAGTAACTAAGGCATTGTTTGGTAGAATGGGTTTAAAGCTAGTACAAGGGCCCTGTTTGGCAAAACCTTTTAAAACATAAGTAAGGGCCTTGTTTGGTTAAAACAATTTAAAATCCTTTTTATTCTTTTAATAAATTATTTAGCACATATTTTTAATGTTACACTTTAATTAATTAAATCTTTAACATTCTAATTTAATTAATTAAAAGTTAACATCAATTAACCACATAAAAATGTCACATAACAATTATAATTACTCGCTAATTATAATTTCATGTGACAATTATCACATAAACTTCATCTAATTTAATTATCTCAATTAAATTAGACTATACCATAAAATTAATATACATCAATTAAATTAAATATTAAATATTCATTTAATCAATATATTACACTTAATTAAATTACTCCACAACAATCACATACTTTATTTATTTAACTCAATAAATAAATCAATAAATCAATTAAAATATTTATTTAATTAATAAATATTAAAATTAATATATTAAAATTCTCATTCGTTACAAGTCCAGTAATAAACAACCGACGAGATTGCCTCCTAATGGAGGTAACACACGACATATATTCACATACATTCACGTCCTCACCGCATGTAATATGATGACATTGTGCGAAGCACTAATAACTTGTGTGAAGCACTAATAAAATGCTAAAAGATTGATACAATTATCACACACAAAGATCATTCACACAAATGCACATGCAGAATGAAAATCAAAAAGTTTGATCGCGGCTTAAGCCTTCCTTGATCCCCAGCGGAGTCACCACCTGTCGACGCCGGGAAGAAAATTGTCCTCTTTGTACCCCTTTTTATTGAAGGGGGAGTCTTTTTTTCTTTGGTGTTTTTTTCCATCCTTTCTTATCCGGGAAAAAGAGAGGAATGCCCATATTTCCTAATTTGATTTTATTCTACCCTTTCGCTTTTGCTATGTCTTTGGGGTTCCATTTTGAAGGGTGAACTTGTAGGAAATTGGTACCAACATAAGTGTCGACGATTTTGAAAAGATTGATTTAATTTTGATGATTGGACTGAATGAGACAGAGTCGCCAGTTGGTATTTTGGAAATGGATGTACTAACTCATCCAAGTTTTAATAGTTTTTGCAAGATGATCCAATGCGTGACTCAAAAATATTGGTCTTAAAACCCGAGATTCGTGGAATTCGGGGGCTAGGTTAAGCGGGGGGAAGGTGTTAGGCACCCCTCGACTCCCGTGCAAGCACGGTATTACATCTTATTGATTTCCTATGCATAAAGTGTATATGTGTGTGTGTGTGTGTTTTATTTTTGCAAGTTTTATTAGTTTTGCCTAAGTCTTTATTTTGGGTGACTTGAAAGTAGTGTTGTACCTCTTTTGCGCCTAGGTACGAAGGATTTGATTTAATGAAAAGTTCATTTTTAACAAGATATATGAATTGAAATGATGTTTTTGGAAAGTAAGGTTTTCGAATCCTTTGCCAAACCAGGAATCAAGGATTTTGATACTTCCTTTTATTCTTTACGTTTATTACATGATCTACCCCGAATCGATTTATTATTCATCAAATGATCTTTGCAGTTTTATTAGAAATCATTTCGATGATATGCATGCAAAAGCGTTAAAAAGGGGTCGGATCATCATCGGGCATGTAAGCCATCTCGATGAACGGAGCTTCCCACAATCAAGGTTTTCACTATCACGGGATCTTGAATCCGACCTCTTGAGACTAACCCCTCGAGTTCGCTTTCAAGATCCAAATATTACATGTACAATGATATTTACGTTATTTAAAGTGTTTATATCATAAAAACTGGTCCATCGTGGGAATCAAGTCGGATCCATTCGGGGATCTCAACATCGGGATTCCTAAGCTCAAATGATTTATACGATATTAAATATACATAATGTCCACGGCTTCGATATTAGATGATTTCATCGATTGAAATCACCATTTAAGCCATTTTGGCCCCCCTTTCACCTCTAAATATAAATTTAGGGTTATACGGGATAATCGGGACCATTTAAAATAATAAATCCATAGATATACCATGAATCTAAGCCATTCTAGCACACGGGTTAAAGCTTCATGCTTAATAACCTCTCAAAGGCTAGATTATGCTTAGATTTAGGTATATCTAGCCTATGCGGTTGATTTACAACGTAATAAGCACAATATAACCAATAGAAAGGTAAAATCTATCAACTATTACACAATATGCTTAAAATACAACAAGTTTAACTATATTCAAACAAGATATCTCATTAATCTATCATTTGAACAACATTTACAAAGAACCGATGCTAGAAAGTGCGTTATTTCACCTTGGGGGACGCGTGAACAAGCATTTTTACTCCCGGGATGAACTTAGAACACTAGTGGGGCTTCAAGTATGTGCTAGATGGGATGATTAAGCTTCAAGTTGGTCTTTTAGTATTCCACCTGAGACTCTCTCTCTCCAGAATGTCTATTCTCTCTCTAAAACGTATCTCTTTCCTTTCTAAAATGAACTGGTGTGGGAGTTTTAAGTTACCAGAGGCAGCGACATATATGGTTATGGCTAGCCGCAGTTTGGTTAAGGCTGGGCTAATTGTGCCCCACAAGCTCGGCAGGTGGTCCTTCGGTCTCAATTCGGCAGCATTTGACCTTTGCCGCTTGACCTTTCGGATAGTCTTTGATGAACGTAGAGGGAATAGATCGATTCTAACTAGATTAGGGTTCGGGAAGTCGATACTCGTGGCTGAGATATATTCACCAGGTCCAGATATCAGTTAGCTGGCTTGTCTCTAATGGCACGATGTTCGAGGTTTGCTGAGGTGGTTTTCGGTGATCACTGTCTCAGCTTGTCGATCCTCGATCGGTTCACGGTATGTTCGGTTGTTATTGGTCCTCTTCATCACTATCGGGGTTATCTCTGAGATGACCCGACTCTTTTGCCCTACCTCGGGGTTGTCTCCAAAGTAAAATTATATTTTTGCCCTTCTACAAGGTTAGTATAAAGAAAGAAAAATTGCGAGTGTCTACAAAGGTGTCAAGCCCGCCAATTTTCAAGCCTTCAAAATAAGTAATCCGCGATATAAATCTGTGGGGGCACCGGTCTTAATTCCCCGAATATCTCCTGAAGTGATGGCAGTTGGCCAAGAGATGCTTTCCCGAGGACATCGACTAGGCCGAGGATTGGGGAGAAATGGCCAAGGAATCAGGAACCCAATCCGTATACCCACACAGTTGGGAAAGGCTAGACTAGGATATTCTGGTGGACCCAAACATCAGAATCCTCACAAGCACAAGCCAGTTAATCATCTGATTCACCTCAAGCCAAACCTCAGTGACGCCGAATTTAAAGAACCATTAAAGAAGATCTCCATCGTTATCTCAAGTCTTCTGATTCCTAAAGTCAATCAGAGCGGACATCAGCAGGTTGGGGATGAAAAGCCTCTCAAGGATGCGGCCCGGAAGGCCAAAGACAAGAAGTTTCTGGAGGAGATTCAGTTGCAATTCATGAGCAGTTTTTGCCTTTCTGAAGAGGAACTGAAGATGTCCAGCGGGGCAGATTTGTCAAGTGATCAACTAGTCATCCCGGCCCTAAACTGGGGAAATGTAAATATCCCAAACGAGGATCCAGGGACTAGTTTCAAACCAGTTATGGCCATCTTGGAAGCTGACGACTCCAGTAGCGCGTCTATCTCAGCAACTCCCCAGGATCTCATGACCAGCAATTGGACGATCACCCCACAGATCGTCCGGAAATAGTAAAAACCAGGAAGTGACAGCTGACAGGGAGCTCTACCTTTATCTATATTTATGTCTATTTTATTTCATCTGTAGCTTGTTATTACTAGTTATCATATTAACTGATGAATCTTTTTGTAATTGACGACTACTTGTATATTTTTAGCAATCAAGTTTTTATCTCAGGTTTCCAAATTTGCGTAGTTCTAGCCACGTCCATGACTTGCCAAATTTAAGTAAAGATTACGATTTTGATATAGAATTGGACTTTGACTTGATGGGAATCGAGTAAGATGAAGGGGATGATGACGAGGTGCCCGAGGAAATCAAAGCATTGGTTAAAGATAAACCTAAACCCAACCTTGATCAAACCACCACCATAAATATCGGAACCCCTGACCATCTCCAAGAGATACAGATAGGGACCAACCTTCACTCTAACCAAGAAAAAGAACTAATACAACTCTTAACCCAATTCAAGGATGTTTTTGCCTAGTCTCATTAAGACATGATAGGTTTATCCACCGATATAGTTGTTCATCGACTACCAATTAAAGAAGGGTTCAAACCAGTTAAGCAAAGGCTGAGACGGTTGAAACTAGAATGGAGCCTGAAGGTCAAAGAAGAAATTATCAAACAGTTCAAAGCGGGAATCAATATGGTGTTAACGTACCATGAATGGTTGTCCAACATAGTCCCGGTGCCAAAATCTGGGGGAAAGGTGCGAGTATTTGTAGATTATCGAGATCTTAACAAAGCCAGCCTTAAAGATGACATCCCAGTGTCGTTCATCCACGTATTAATCGACAACACTGCACAGTTCGAGATGTATTCTTTTGCTGATTGCTTTGCTGGATATCACCAGATTATGGTTACTGAAGAAGACAGGGAAAAGACCGCCTTCATTACCCCTTGGGAACCTTTTGTTATCGAAGACTAGCTTTTGGCCTTACCAATGTTGGTGCTACTTATCAAAGGGCCATGATGACCTTATTCCACGATATGATGCACAAAGAAATTGAGGTGTATGTGGATGATATCATCGTAAAGTCCCGGCAGGCTGATGATCATTGCACCCATCTTTGGAGGTTATTTGAACAACTCCGTAAGTTCAATTTGAAGTTAAACCCAGCAAAATGTGCTTTTGGTGTGAAATCCAGCAAACTGCTGGGATTTCTCGTGAGAAACCGGAGCATTGAATTGGATCTTGCCAAAATCAAAGCCATTACGGAAATGCCTGAGCCAAAGATCGAGAAGGAAATTTGAGGTTTCTTGGGAAGAATAAACTTCATCAGTCAGTTCATATCGCAGTTGACAGCAACCTGTGAACCCATTTTCAAACTGTTAAGGAAGAACTCTTCGAAAAAATGGAACGAAGACTGTCAAAAGGCTTTCCACACCATCCAAAAGAGGTTGATTGAAGCACCTATTTTGGTACCTCCAAGGGTTGGAATTCCATTGTTCATGTATATCTCGGTAAACTTCAATGCTATGGGTTGCCTACTCGGGCAAAAGGATGACATGGGGAAAGAAAGAGCAATCTATTATCTCAGTTAAAGCTTCAGCAGCGGAGAACAGAAATATACTCTGATAGAAAGAACCTGCTGTGCATTAGCTTGGGCAGCCACGAGGTTACAACGTTACCTACACGGCCATTCCACTTATCTCATATTGAGGATGGATCCTTTGAAATACATCTTCAGCAAGCCAATTTTGAACTGCCATTTATCCAAGTGGTAGTTAATCCTTCAACAGTTCAACATCATCTATGTAACCCAAAAGTCAATTAAAGGGCAAGGGATTGCGGATCACCTGTCGGATGCACCAGCAGGGGGTTTTGAGCCTCTAGAAATATATTTCCCGGAGAAGGTAGTATTGACTGTTCAACTGATCGATAAGGAGGATCAAGGTTAATTCTGGAAAATGTATTTTGACGGTGCATCAAACGCTGAAGGCACTAGAGCCGGGGCAGTCCTGGTATCTATTATGGGAGATCAATACCTCATGGCAACCAAGTTGCATTTCAACAACTCCAACAATACAGCAGAATATGAAGGGTGTATTGTGGGGTTAAAGCTGGCTCAGTCCATGGGAGTAAAACATTTAGCGGTGTTTGGAGATTCGGAGCTAGTCATCAGACAGTCTACCGGGGCATACACCACCAATGAGCTGCATCTACTGCTGTATCATCGATATGTCCTCAGACTGGAAGGGGAATTTGAAGATATTGCCTTCATGCATATCCCCCGGAGCCGAAATGCTTTTGCCAATGCATTGGCCACATTAGCTTCACTGGTGAACCTGTCAGCAAGAAGGGGAATGCCGGTCATCACCTTCACTGTGCAGAATACACCGTCATATGGAAACAATATAGGGGAAATATCAGATGAGATAGCACCTGCGGGACCACCTTGGTACCACCATATCAAAGAATATTTGCGAGATCAGTCAACCCCTAAGGGGATGAGTCAAGCCGCGAAAAAGCGAATACAGAAAATGGCCATGAATTTCTACCTAAGTGGAGATGCTCTCTAAAAGAGAGACCCAGGTGTAGGACTTTTGAGATGTCTCGACAAAGATCAAGCCCAGCGACTTATGAATGAAGTACATGGTGGAGTATACAGAGCACATATAAGTGGACCTCTACTTGCCAAGAAGATTCTGAGGACAGGTCACTACTGGATATCCCTCAAAGTGGATTGCGATGATCATGTCAAGCGTTTCTATCGATGCCAGATCCACGCCAACATTATTCACGCACCTCCGAATCAACTACATTGCATGGCATCACCATGGCCTTTTTCCATATGGGGAATGGACGTGATAGGACCAGTTGAGCCTAAAGCCAGTAACGTTCATCGATTCATCTTCACTATGATCGACTACTTTACCAAGTGTGTGGAAGTAGCTTCTTTCCCCAAGGTCACCAAGGAGGTCATCGTTGGTTTCATTAGAAACAACGTCATCTGTTGGTATAGACAACCCGAGGTTATCGTATCCGACAACGCGAAGAATCTGAATAACGAGATGATGAGGGAACTATACAATAATTTCAATATCAAACACCTCAATTCGGTTATTTATCGTCCAAAAATGAACGGCGCGGTGGAAGCGACTAACAAGAACATCAAGAAGATAATGATGATGATGTCAGGAAATCACCAGGGATGGCCTGATTTGTTACCGTTAACCCTACTCGCATACCAGATGTCGACTCGAACCTCGACTGGGGCAACACCCTACTCACTGGTATATGGTATGGAGGCTGCACTTCCTATCGAAGTGGAGATGGAATCACTGAGAGTGATGCTGGATTCCCAGATAGAGGAAAGCCAATGGATACAAGATCGATACGATCAGTTATCCCTGATAGATGAAAGGAAAGCTGCTGCTATCTTTCACAGTCAACTCTATCAGCAGCGAATGTCACAATCTTATAACAAGAAGTTGCGATCTCGGGAATTTAAAGAGCATAATTTGGTACTGAAGAAGATCATTCCAGGCCAGGATGCAGCTAAAGGAAAATTTGCTCCAAATTGGGAAGGACCCTTTCTTGTCAAAGCAATCCTATCGGGCGGTGCTTTGAAATTGGAAGAGATGGACGGTAAGGAATTCCAGCAACTGATCTATTCCGACTCAGTGAAACGGTATTATGTCTGAGACCCCTTTTCACTTTCAAACTAGACTACTATGTCTTGATAAAAAAAAGAAAAGATAGAAAAGAAAAAAAGAAAAAAAAGAAGAAAAAATATATAAAGTCTAGTTTTTCAGGTCTGAGCCTGAACTACGAAAGACCTAATCTTTTATCAGTGGGAGTACGTAGGTAGCCATTTATGGTGCGGTCTGACCCTTGAAAAAATTAAATCAGAACTTATCAAACTAAAAACATCGAAACCTTATCAAATCAAACTCAAACCCAAATAAACCCCTTTTCAAACTTTTCAGGTCTGAGCCTGAACTACGAAAGACCTGATCTCCTATCTGTGGGAGTACGTAGGCAACCATTTATGGTGCGGTCTAACCTTCAAAAAAATCCAAACACTTTCCTATTATTCAAAATCCTAACTTATACAGAAATCAAAACCTTATCCATAAAGCCCACCCAATCAACGGCTCATGCGAAGAAGACCTAGCGACATCTCAGCATCATTCTCGCCGAATCTGATGCCACCTGACTAAACCAGTTCTATGTCGACATAATAAATCATAAAGCAAAAATGGTAACAGTGAACTGAACTTGTTATTTTTTATATATACAACTGTTTAGAATACAAAAGTTGATTCTAACCTATGACAAGTGATAAAAATAAAGTATATACAGGGAAATAAAATAGTGCTATAAATTGACAGTAAGACGAGCTAACATAGCCAGATATCCAGCAGTCTCTGCAGTCCGGGGAGCATCTCTGAGCTTGTGCTCTAATATATTAACTCGTCTCAGCATCTCTGCTGCCATACGAAAAACCTCCTCCCGACTCTGCACTATACCCTGTACGTGACCAATGAGTCCATCTAAGAAAGTCTGGGCCGCATCTCTGTCAACGAGGACCTGGTCTTTGGAAGCACAGGCTACGTCTCTCTTAGCGATAGCAGTATCCCTACCCGCTACGGTGGCATACATCAGAGCTCGAGCCTAATCCCTCTCAAAGGTCACCAGGTGAAGCTGTCTATCCATCGCCTCCATGGAAACTGAGGCTGAACGAGCGGCAGTGCTCACTAAAGAAGCTGTCAACTCTGAAAATAAAGCATCCTCAGTCAGAGATATAGGATCCTTCATGGGCTCCTCACCATCTGTGGATCCAACATCATCCCCGGATAAAGACCCTGGCTCAATCTGGTCTATAATGTCTGGTGCCAAATCCGACTCCAGCCAAGCTAAATTCCCTGTAGATCTACCGGGATGGCAGTCTCTAAACTCCGCTGTTTGTCGATAAGACCAGAATCCATAAACCCGAGCCAGATCAGCCTCGGTAACTGAGCATACAGGGAAGCGATAATCCTCAGTCCCCTCAAATGCATGGACCTCCTGGTACTGATCAAACTGACCCATCACTGTCAGAGGATGATAGGTCATCACACGCCTCAAACTCGCCAATGGAAGGAAATTCAGGTCGGCTACATGGGTGATGAAACTCAGAAAGGAGCAATAACCCGAATACATAACTATCACAAAAAGCTCTTCCATGGCACTCAGAAATGAAATCCATGACGCCTCATCGACGCAAGAAGTCGGGCGATATGAGTAGACTTGAGACAAGCCATGTCCAAAACAAAACCCGTGACGACAAAGCCGCTCGATCGGTCTGAGGTGAGTCATCAACCAGATGTATAAGAGCTGATAGTAGTGTGCATACAAGCCAATCATGTATGATGATAAAGCACATACTTTGTAAATAATCTTATTTATTTATTAATAAAATATTCATTTATTAAAGGCCTTTAATTATCTATATGATGTTGTTTTTATAATATATAAATAACCCATTGTTTTAAGCAATACTTTTAGAATCATGATGATGATCATGCTAATGAGATCTAAATTCTTAGAAAGCTTAAAAAAACTAAAATAGTTCCCAATCGTGGGATTACTAAAAAGGGGATTAGTAAATCTGGATAGATTGGTACATATGTTGCTTGCTCATTGGATGAGAATGACTGATCTCATGGTCATTTGTGTGGAGACACTAAAGCAAGTATGTAGGTGCTTATTGGAGAATAAGTTCACGGAACGTGACTCGCTATGGAATACCTAATGGAGTTTTACTCGCCTGTCAATAGGAATTCCTAATGTGATAGTAGTACAAGTGATCCTTGGACTTGAGATCATCATAGTATCTTATATGTAATGAATTATACTTTGACTTATTTTTTAAGGCCCTTTAGGGTATATAAAAGGGTATGCTTGGATATAATGAGTTACATATGGAGATAATGTATGATCAATAAAGAATCTACCACCTCTAGTAAAAGAGGAGATATGTCCTATGTGATTCGTTAAATGACAACCCATGAATCCTTGGTCAAGGTGGAATGAAATTAGAAAGGAGTTTCTAATTTACATTATTTGGAGTTGTGAATTTTCTAATCGAAATACATATAATTATATAAAATAAGACTTGACAGTAAATCCATGTCTTATATTTAATTGGGACATTGTATGGTGGAAAAATTGAATTGTACGGTAACTATTAACTCACAGGTTCTTTTATGATTAATGTTGAAATCTATATTATCTGGAAAGTCGTTGATCACTAGGGAGGCTTATCCCTATTGTAGAATAAATGTTATTTATTTAAATAGATTATTAGTTTAATTTATTTATTTAAATAAGATTAGAATTTTTCTAATTAATTGATTCACAACCGGTTTAATATGGAGAACCTAAAGGGTCACACCATAAAAGGAAGAAGAATTATTTAAGAAGATAATGGCATGATAGTAATAATGCATTAAGTGTAATTTATTTAATCTATTATGATAGAATAAATTAAATAGCTTAATGTTTATTATTTAATATTTTAGAAATATTAAATATAAATTAATAAGAGGAGTCTTATTAATATTAATATTAATATTAATATTAATATTTTAATTCTAAAGGAGTTTAGGAATTAATTTAATATTAGTACTCTCACTCAATCCTAATGAGATTAGGAGGCAAATTAATTAAAGAGTTTAATTAATCCCAATATGTTGGGAATCCAAATTAATTAAAAGTGTTTAATTAATTAATTAAATAAAACCCTATTCTAATTAAATTAGTAGGGTTAACCTAATATCGATATAAGATAGTCTTATATCAGATACAAGGTACGTGAGTTTTTTCAAGAGTTGGGAGTACACATATTCTATACAGATAGAAAACAAGGGTTAAGCCAACAACCCATCTTTCTGAGTTCTTCATCTTCCATGGTGGATCACCTCTAAAGGCCAAACATTTGGGTGGTTGACATTGATCAAAGGAAGGACCCACAACAAGATATTCAAGAAGATTCAAGGAGAACAAGGAGTAGAACTCGTACCTGTGGAAGCTAGATTTTACGAGGGTATGATTCCTAACTTCCTATTTTTCTGTTATTGATAATTGAGCACAAAGCATGATCACGGTATGGGTTTATATCAAATTTTTAAAACCTATGTTTCGCGCTTGTGCCCTTTAATTATGTAATTTGATTGCATGTTTGCGTTACGTACAAACCCAACAGGAGCATGGGGCTACCTCTAAACTCATGATTCCCAGTAGTATGGCAGATAGAAGCTGATATCAATGTCTCTGCCAGGATAAGGGGAAGTATAGTAAAGTCATCTCTGAGAGCCCTAACAGCCTTCGACATCGCCACATCCAGATGGTCAGTATAGAATGGCATGTATAGGTAGGCTATGAGTCACATATCTAGGGCGTCCACTCGGGCAATGTGCCATCGCTCCTCTGAAATGGCAAAATCGCCATAATAAACGGCGAAACTATCCGTAGAAGCAAAGTGACTGATCATAAAGTCCATGGAGATAACGTGGCTACCACCCACCTCAGCCAATACAACTGCCCTCCTAAGTCCAGTCATCGTCAAGAACTGGTGGCGCATATGGCCCAATGCCATCCGAGCACATGGCCCCTCCATCAATAATCCCGATATACGACCATACTCCTCTAAAGTAGGAGTCACCTCAGCTGAGCCAAACTAGAAGACGTGGCTCTTAGGAATCCAATACCTGAATATCCCGGCAATAAATCCCTCTAGAACCTGAAAGGATAACAGAGACAGGAAGTAGCCTAGCATGCGACTGATAGTGACACGGTCATTATATGGTAACTGGTCGTACCAAACCCTCAAACTAATAGCTATATGGCTAGGAGGAAGGTGGTCCAAGCGCACCACAGCAGAGGACGACATTTGTAAAAATTGTGTCAATAAGACCATACAGGGGTCAATCTCTATCCAATTATTTAAATATATCTGAAGCATGCATCATAACAAGTGATAAAATAGCATGTGCGATGAATAAATAGAAAGCATCATATATAGATATTTGCCAAGTACATTAGTTTCATAAACATCACTGTCATACCTATAATACATATGAAAACTAAAAAATAAAAACTACAGGATACTGGGGCACAAACGCCCAATGACTAGCAGATGACCTATGGGCTCGCTGCCTCATCAAAGTCATCCAAGAAGGTGATGGTCTCATTAAACTGGTCAACCTAGGGCCGTCTACCTGGAGTGGGTACATCCTGCTGATCAGGGCGATAGGGTGTCTCCTGCATATCCGGGTGACAAGTGAAAGGATCATCCCTACCCTGAAAGCCACCAATACCTGAGGGTCCAGCACTATGAGAGCCACCACCTCCTGACGGTCTAGCCTCATGACCCTGAGCAGCCAAAGTACTAGCTAAGGAGGGGTCCAAACCATTGTAATGACAGTATACCGACAGCTGCTCCAACTGAAGTCGCAAATCAGCAATCTGAACCTGATGAGAGGGCTCCTACAAACATGATATCTAGTCCTTCATCATAAAGGATCCTGGAACCATATCTCCCAAGAACTGGGTAGCCCGGGTCTGAGCTCCTATCGTACGTAGGCCCCACCAAGCGATAAAGTCCGCATAAGTGATCAGGACCGTTGGACAAGTGAAAATCATCATACCCCATAGTGGGAATCGATGTAGCCGACGAATATAAAGGCCAGAAGCGCTGAGCGGGAGGAATAAAAGGAAGACGAATCTCCCCAATGATACATCAACAAGCGCGCTCCCTGAGGTAGAGCTCCCAACCTCCATCAAAAAGGAATGAAATTCGGTGAGTAGGCAAATGAAACTCAGGCTCTGTCGGCAAACCATCCTCAAATCCCTCGAATAAGTGCTCTTCAAAATATGGGAGCCACACTATGTCCTCAGCTACCAGTGTCTCCAACTAAAGACGGGCATGGGTAAAGCCCTCCGCGATCGGGACCTTCGACAGAGTAGACTGATGCCATCTACGTCCCCGTGGATAAGTGTCCAAGCCTAAGACAGAGATGGGGTAAAGATATGGAAGCCTCTCGTAAGCCCAAAACTGTCAATGCAAAATAACCCTCCATTAGTTGTGGGAAGAAGATAAACCAATCAAAAAATCAAGTAAATGAAATTTGGTCAAATGGACTTGCTAGAAGAAATGGGTGGAATCCGACCCAGGCAGCAGTAACTCCCTCGGATCGCAATCGCATCCCATACAGGAAGAGAGCAAATGTAAACGATCCCCAATCATAGTCCCCAATACGGTCTACGTCTCGAACAGCCCCTACCAAGCTGAAAGGAACAGTGAAAGAGTTGTTCGCAATGAAATAACCCCTCAAGATGGTCAGGAGTAGACGTCGTAAGATGCGATCCCTCTTCGCCAAATCAGCAGGCAATGGCTGCTGCAGGGTACCTCGAGTCGTGTTGATGCTCAGGCTCCCTGATCGGACACTGCGACCCTTGAAGGCCCGCTCCTGAGAAGGAAACCCTAGGAGGGTACGCACCATGGTCGAAGTGATGGTAGGCTCCAAGGGCACTCTGTCCTCGGTAAACTCTAAACCAGTGATGTACCTCCAATCCATAGGAGTCATCAAAACCTCACAGTCCAGCAGATGGAGAGACTGACTCTGATGAAACCATCGCTCGGACAAAGCTCGCATATAGACCCAAGGGCAGTGACGGGGAGCAATGGTGAAGAAAGCCTCAAATCCCCAGGAATCCACAACCGCTCTGTATTCTGGATGTAGCGACTAATACAGAGCGTATATGTTGAACCAAATACCCCTGGTTTGGGTAAACTCTAGAACCTACACGACCTCAAGGTTAATAAAACTCGTTGATGATAGAAAAGATAAATTAAAATAAATTAATCACGTACCTCATTCTCCTGCAAGTGAATGGAGGGATGGCGGCTCAGATCCGTACCCAGCAAATCAGGGACAGCTACCTCAATGCCAGGAAGAAATCTAGGCTCAGAAGGGGCCTGAGGCGGAACCTCAGGCTCGGGGATATCCTCCTCATCCATGGGAGGATGGTCCTCCCCACCAGGTCAAAAAGCTGGCTCCGTCAACCGCTACACCAGTCTGATAATCCGGGGAACAGGGACGTCAGAGGGAGCTCTCCGTAGTGAACTCCAGCCGAAACCCGCTGAGATGTAAAATAATTGGGTCCCGCAGAATCCATGTCTGAACAAGGAGTTCGTAGGAGTCAAAGCCAAGTCAGGTATATTCTTACCCTTTTCAAATTTCAAATTAAATCCATGAAATATAATTTAGGTCATCACATCATGCATGTCCTACATGTGCCATTATATGTGTACGTTATTTTAATCGTATTCTAGTATGTCTATAAATACATCTGGGCACCCTAACGTTTGGCTCATGAAAAAATTTACCAGAGTCTCTTCTATAAAATGGACTATCCACATGCCCGAAGCATGTATTAAATCACCCTATGAGGGTATACCATCACAACTAAGCATGTAAACATCAATTTAAACGATTATTCTAACACATGAATACAATGCATGTCTAGATTAACTGATAAATGATAATGCACGCATCCATATGGTCCAGAAGATGATCTGTAAGCATACATTGCATCATAAACATGTTTATCTAGCTATCTATGCATATATGTTCAATATAATGCCTTTAAGAAAGGAAATGCGAGTTTTCGCTAACTAAAACATGAAAAAACAGAGTCTAGACGTTACCCGTAGTATGTAGAAGAGATGTACGGTGGCGGATCGCTCCGAGTCAAGACGAAATCGAGTAAATATGAAGTGGGGCTCGGTTTTGTAGAGAGAAAAATGAAGAATTTCGAATGGAATGGGTGAAAATGAGGCCTCCCGAAGGTATAAGCCCGATCGAGGGCATCCTTGACCATAACTGCTCCAGCCGCAACTATATATGCGGCTACCACATGTGGGCCCCGCGACCTCCCGATTGGTAACATGATGTCCGAAACGTGTTATTTTGGGTTTAGAATTGTTACATTATGTAAAATAATACTTTTCCAGAACAGTTTTAAACCCCGAAAACCCTAAAAAACCCTCCAAAATAGTAGAAGTTTGGCGAAGATCAGAAATCCCGACGTTGAATGTCAGACGACCAGAGACACAGTCAAGATCAAGACTACATCTCGGAATCCACCGACAACGAACCAGTGCAGGCGTCGGCTCGACCCCCGACGATGTAATCCACCGATAACGAATCAGTGAAGGCGTCGGCTCGACCCCTGATAATGTAATCCGTTGGCTACGACCGAGTGAAGGCATTGGCATTACCCCGATGATGTAATCTGTTGACAACAACTCCAATGCAGGTCGACAAATCCCCAATTATGTAATCCGTTGACAACAACCCCAACGCAGGTCGACAAATTCCCGATAATGTAATCCGTTGACAACAACCCCAACGCAGGTCGACAAATCCCGGATATTGTAATTCGTTGACAACAACCCCAATGCAGGTCGACAAATCCCCAATAATGTAATCCGTTGACAACAACCCCAATGCAGGTAAAAAAATCCCCGATGATGTAATCTGTTGACAACAACCCCAACGCAGGTCGGCAAATCCCTGATAATTTAATCTGTTGACAACAACCCTAACGCAGGTCGGCAAATCCCCGATAATGTAATCCATTGACAACAACCCCAACGCAGGTCGACAAATCCCCGATGATGTAATCCATTGACAATAACCCCAACGCAGGTCGGCAAATCCCCGATAATGTAATCCGTTGACAACAACCCCAATGCAGGTCGGCAAACTGATCAGCAGCCCCTCAAACTGATGCAGGCTCTAAAACTGATCGAACTGGCCCATAACAACCAGAGGATGATAAGTAGTCACTCCCCTCAATCCCGATAGGGGCAAGTAGTCCATACCGGTGCATGTGTGATGAAGCTATAGGGAGAGACTAGCCCTACGCACGGTAGAATCGAGAATGGATGCACCATATCAGATAGAAATGCTGACCATGTCTTTACGTCGGTGCAATTCGTGGGCTGAAAGGAGTAGGACAGCTATATCATGGGAGAAACAATACCCCTGATGTCTAAAAAATTCAATCGATCGAATATGGGACATGAGCCATACGTACAGCAACGCCGAAATGCCTCTAAAAAACCCCTCCGGGTGGGTACTGCAGTAGGTGGCTGCTTTCAGCGTCTCGACCAATATCATCGGTATGATGGTGCTACCCTGCCTAAGGGCCCAAACCACAACTACCAACCCCACATCCAAATGGTCCAAGAGTAGCGGCATATAGATATAGGATACGATGCACATCAGCAAAACGTTTATCCTGGCCAAACACCACACCTCTGCTGATACAATAAAATCCTCGGCATGTCGATCGTAACTGGCAAGCTCACCAAATCGATCGATCAAAAAGTCGATGGAGATCACACGTCCAGAGATGATCTCATCCATAACTACCCTCTAGCGAAGACCTGACATCCGTATAAACGGTCTCCTCACATCAGTAATCGCCGTACGAGCGCATGGCACCTCAAAAGCTAAGCCAGTAAACCGCTGGTACTCCTCAAGGGTCGGAGTCAGCTCATGATGCCCAAAATAAAAGACCTGTCTATCAGGTATCCAACAGGATAAGATGTCATCCACAAATCCATATGGCACCTAAAAGTCTACGAGGGCCAATGAATGCCCCAGCATCTGATCCACTTCCCCTCTGGCTGGGAAGGGCAGGCTGTCGTACCACGATCTCAAGGATGATGCCACCTCAGATGGTGGCGAGTGCTCGATACAGCTAACGGTAGACGACGTCATCTGTATCACTGTATCATATGACCATCCAGAGGTCAAATCTGAACTCATCCGTCTAAATGCATACACATGACATAATACATGTATGACGACAAACATAAAACATGATGCAATAGATAGAAAATATAATGAATATCTATAATAAACTATCTATTGCAAGCATCATCCCTGTCTGATAAATACAAAATAAAATAAAAAGTACAGGAATATGGGGCACCACCACCCAACTACTAACAGTGGTCTATCAAAATGGGGCACAGCCGCCCAACAACCAAAATAGTGGCTAGCCAAAAGATATAGCTACCATAGCTATCAAAAATGATCCAAAATATCTACGCTCAGTTGGTTAACCTACTCTATCTCCTCCGTGGACACAAAGTAGCAGTCAACAGGCATATCTGGGTGGTACAAGGGAGGATCAACCCCTGCAAAACTACTGGAAAATAGACCTGGAGAGGGGCCTGCTCTGGAGCCAGACGGAATAAAAGAAGATGCCTCTAACTGATCTCTGCCAAGATGCCTGATAAATAGGTGAGCTCTCTCCAGATGCTGGGTCAATCCTACGATTTGGTCCAAATGAGCCGGCTCTCTGAGGCAAGCTATCCAGTCTGTCATCATAGCAGACCCAGGCACCATGTCTGCCATAAACTGGGTAGCACGAGTCTGAGCTCCAATCGTGAGAGGACTCCACTAGCTGCTGAATCCCTCCTGGCTGTAAGGGCCCTCTTATAGGGTAAAGTCGTCTATGCCCTCCATAGGGATATCTGTCAGTGGCCGAACTAATGGCCAATGATGCCAAGTAGGAGGAACAATGAGAATGTGAATCTGCCCTGTAATACTCTTGATAGCATGCTCTCCTAGATAGTGTCAATAATAGGACTCGACGAGTCGACAATGCAAACTCCCAACCAGTGGGGAAGCCTCCGTCAAAATCCAACAGCCCAAAACTCAGAGGTATATGGGATCCACGAGATCGCTCTGGCTGTCAAAAGCTCCAACTGCAAGCTGGAATGAGTAAAACCCTCAGCAACAGGGACCTCCGTCAGAGTGGAGTGATGCCAATGCCAGCCCCGGGTATAGGTCTCCGGACCTAAAGCAGTGGCAGGCCGTAGGTAAGGAAGCCTCTCATATGCCCAGAACTGGCCATGTAAATATCAAAAGTCCTCAGTGACCAAGACTGACAAATGTAAATGCAGAAATCAAAAAGGTACAAGAAAGATGTACTCACCAACAGAAACGGGTAGAACCCTAACCAAGCCTCCGTCAAACCCTCCGAAAGCATGCGCATGCCCCGAAGAAAATAGGTAAAGGTGTAGGAACCCCATTCAAAGTCACTGAGGTGCTCCATATACCGGGTAGCGCTAACCAGGGCGAAGGACACAGTCGATGAGTTATCCGCCACAAAATAACCCCTGATGATCACCAAAAATAATCGCCTCAAGATGCGATCCCTAATCCTCTAATCATTAGGCAGAGGCTCAAGTAAAGCCCCACTCAAGGCATCTATGCTCAAGGGACCTAATAGGACCGTCCGACCCTTAATCGCCGTCGCAGGAATACCCAGCAAGGACCGAACGGTAGTAGGCGTGATGTCAGCCACTACAGGCACTGGCTCACCCTTGAACTCAATGTCGGTGATGAACCTCTAGTCCATAGGGGTCATCATCACCTCACAGTCCAAAAAATGAAGGGACTAAGTCTGGTGGAACCAGGGCTCAAAAAGAGCCCTCATATACCCCCAGGGGCAACAGCAGGGAAGAATAGAGAAGAAGGCCTGAAACCCCCAGCCATTAACAATATCCCTGTAGTCTTGGTGCAAAGTATGGTACAGGGAGTGCACGTTGAACTAGTTCCCTCGAGGTTGCATAAAGCCGGGAACCTGCATCAAAAACCAACCCAAGTCAAAAACCTGTGCCCCAAGAATGGCAAAAGAAAGAAAGAGAATCCAGAAAGAAGAAAAATTGCAAGTCACCTCGTTGGCATGGAGAAACCGCGATGGATGACGACTCAAGTCTCCAAGCAACTCCTGGGTCGGCACAACAATGCCAGAAAGCTCCGCACGTGGGGCCTGAGCCAAGGCAGGAACAGCAAAAAGAGCCTGCTCATCATCAATATCAATCGGTTGCTTGTCTTGTGCTGGATGAATCACCGACTCTGCTAATCTGCGAGGCGGTCGAGCTGGACGTGGCTGAGGAACATCAGAAACTTGCCTATGTCTAACTCCTGAAACTACCCTGCTGGCACTGCCGGGTCTATCTCAATCCATCAGCTGGACAAAGTCTCCAAATCACCTCACAAAGGGTGTGGTAAGCTTATACTTGTGGCTTATTAGTTTAAATCAGTATCTTATGCATTTTTAAGTCCTAAAACATGCATGGGTCAGTCAAAAAATACCCAGTAAAGTCAAAACTGCATGTTTTTTAAAAGCTAAATCCTAAAACCTGCATGGGTCAGTCAAAAATCCCCAGTAGAGTTAAAACTGCATGTTTTTAAATGCCTAAACTTTCGAAATTTTTTTGCCATAGTCTCCTTTGTAAAATAGACTATCCGCATGCACATAGGCATGTCTAGGTGGCCATTTAGTAGCACACCTTCCCAAAAATAGAAGCAGTTCATATTTATGAAATAACATCAAAAGTAGACTTCACATGGTAGCCAAATTACCATGAACATTTTTAGTTGAAAATTCAGGCGCACTAGGCCTCAAAAAGGATGAGTAAACTGATCAAAAAGAGCAAAATATGACTGTCTCAGAATCTGAATTTTCTTACATCAAAACGTGCAATACAGTAAGATGTGCATACTTATGCAGTCAAAAAAATTTTAGCAGGTCATATAAGTATACATTTTTCATACATTGTGTCTAAAAGCACCCTACGTGGTTTACATACTTTTAACGGTCAAGACTAGCGAGAAAAGGATGTAGAACATTACTTGCGATGTGCTGAACGCGTAGAAGCTGACAAAATCTGAGAAAGGCTGCCTGAACACCGTAGATCTAAAAAAGAAAATAGAATTCTGTTTGAAACTCGAAATGAAACTATTTCAAATGAACTCCCGCTGCCCAATATAAAGCCACAGGTAGAGGTGGGCCCACCTGCGGCTGCCGCACCTCTACCTGTGGCTCCCCAGGGTGGGCCCCACTCCCACTTTCTCGATTTAGTTCGAG
Organism: Panax stipuleanatus; assembly: GCA_020205555.1. Lineage (NCBI taxonomy): Eukaryota > Viridiplantae > Streptophyta > Magnoliopsida > Apiales > Araliaceae > Panax > Panax stipuleanatus. The sequence continues at coordinate 45,230,673 of CM035122.1, forward strand.
TTAAAATAGAGTTTATATGAGCTGCCAAGTCAAATCTGAGAAAAAATCGCTACGCGATTGAGTTGTTTGTCCTGAAATCCTGGGTTAAGCAGCGTAATCCTTACAGAAAGGGGAACTCCATCGAAAACCCTTGGTATTCATCCCAAAGCAATGTCTGGGGATCAATAATGAAGAATACTAAAAAACTGTCAAAAAATTGTGCAAAACTGCAGAAAACTGCCACTTTCGAAGCGTCGGGTACTGACCGATGACAGTTCAGCCGTTGGCACAACCCCAGCGAAGCGTCGGGTACTGACTGATGACAATTCAGCCGTTGGCACAACCCCAGCGAAGCCTCGGGTACGGACCGGTGATAGTTCAGCCGTTGGCTCAACCCCAGTACCGACCGATGATAGTTCAGCCGTTGGCACAACCCCAGCGAAGCGTCGGGTACCGACCGATAATAGTTTAGTCGTTGGCACAACCCCAGCGAAGCTTCAGGTACAGACCGATGACAGTTCAGCCATTGGTTCAACCCCAGCAAAGTGTCGGGTACTGACCGATGATAGTTCAGCCGTTGGCACAACCCCAGCGAAGCGACGGGTACAGACCGATGACAGTTCAGCCGTTGGCACAACCCCAGCGAAGCGTCGGGTACCGACCGATGACAGTTTAGCCGTTGGAACAACCCCAGCGAAGCGTCGGGTACCGACCAATGACAATTCAGCTGTTGGCACAACCCTAATGAAGCGTCGGGTATCGACCGATGATAGTTCAGCCGTTGGCACAACCCCAGCGAAGTGTTGGGTATAGACCGGTGACAGTTCAGCCGCTAGCACAACCCCAGCAAAGCATCGGGTACAGACCGAGACAGTTCAACCGTTTGCTCAACCCCAACGAAGAATCGAAAGGGATCCGGTGACGGAAGCAATATAATAATCCATCCCTAATGATGGAATCTATTATACACATCCACAGATGGAGCACCGAGATGAAATGGTGATTCAACTCACTGTGGCGAACTACCGGTGTAGATTATCGTCAAGATAGGCATCGGGAGCACTCATTGGAATAACTCGACGGTAACAAATGTCGTCCCCATTAGAGTCACCTAAGCTATCATGGATGACGCCATCCCCAGTAGAGAGTGGCGAAAATAACTCACGGTCGCCTATTAGTGACCTCCCCAGTAAAACGAGATGAGAACAGTCTGTAATAGCAGCCTAACTCCGATAACCAGTTGGTGGATGTCCTACCAACAACCGACTGATAATGCTGCAACAAGGGTTATCACGGGTAACGTTATCCCTAGCAGAAACTAACGTAATTAATCAGTGATAACCCTACCCCCTCGAAGGTATCTAATATTCATGACATACCCTATCATGCATTGCCTCCCTTTTGTATTTGAATTTCCCGTGTCTACTAGTCTTTATCCTATCCATTTTATTACATTGCATGAATATGATAAAGAGGGGCATCTATAGACACTCGAAATTTCCTTTCCCTATTACTAACATTGTAGGAGGGGAAGACTGTCTTTTCAAATCAACCCCGGTCTAAATACCGGGCGGTTAAATCAACCCCGATCTCAATACTGGGCCATCAGTTCAACCCCGGTCTCAATACTGGGTCATCAGTTCAACCCTAGTTTCAATATCGGGCCATTAACTCAGCCCCAGTCTCAACCCGGGAGGTACAACTCAGTCCCGCTTTCAACCCGGGAGGTACAAGTCAACCCCGGTCTCAACCCGGGAGGTACAGGTCAGCTTCGGTCTTAACCCGGGAGGTACAGGTCAACCCCGATCTCAACCCAGGAGGTACAGGTCAACCCCGATCTCAACCCGAGAGGTACAGGTCAGCCCCGGTCTCAACCCGGGAGGTATAGGTCAGCCCCGATCTCAACCTGGGAGGTACAGGTCAGCCCCGGTCTCAACCCAGGAGGTATAAGTCAGCCCCGGTCTCAACCCAAGAGGTACAGATCAGCCCCAGTCTTAACCCAAGAGGTACAGATCAGCCCTAGTCTCAACCCGGGAGGTACAGATCACCCCCGGTCTTAACCCGGAAGGTACAGATCAGCCCCGGTCTCAACCCGAGAAGTCAGGTCAACTTCAAAAACAATCCTGAAACATCACAACATCTCCAAAGGAAAACTTGGAGCGACCAAGTCAGTCTCAGAGACAACACTGAGGACAAACATATTCGAATGGGATCCAAATCTTGGAACAGGAAGTTAACCAAAGGCCATGCCGACACTGAAGGCAACCCCGGGAGGGGAAAAACGGTGATTTTACCAACTCTAAGTTAATTCGGTCAAACTCAAGCAGAATTGATGCCACCAAGGTCAGAACAAACCATAACAGTGATCCTAAGTGCAAACAGCGCAAGACAACTTAACGGACAAACTGCGGGGAATCGAAGACCTGGTTATGAACCCGTCTTTTTGGACCCAAAATTTTTTTATCCCATGTTATTGTGACACTCTCGGCGAGGACTTTTTGGAAAGGCACATCACGCCTCAAACAGACGCTCCGATCAAAAGTTAGAAAATTTCAACTTCGACCTCGCGTTGCTGGGAGTGCACGTACTTTGAGACACAGGTAGAGTGGGCCCACGCCCGCAGGTAGAGTGGAGCCTCCCTGGTCTATATATATGAGGTGACCCTAGCTCATTTCATAATTCAGAAACGCTCCGGACCCCTGCTGGTTTAGTTTTTCGGCTATTTTCTTGTCTTCTAAACCCAAATTTTTTCACTCTAACACGTAGATATACCCACATACTACCACATATCCAAAAATAATTGGTAGATTTGGACGTTTAAAACCTACGATTTGGCAAAAAGCCCGTGTAGCAGTCCATTGTGAGTATTTTTACGATCAAAAAGTTATTCTTACTTTTTCGCACTTTTATACATTTGCATATCAAGTTTTGTTTTCTAAATATGCCCGAAACTTAGTTCTGTGGCCGTTTTTGTTAACTTTTGGTACATTTTAGTACCTAAACGCATTTTCTGGCATTTCTACAACTCGGATTGATGATCCGTCGCTTTCAACAGCTTTTATATACTTGCATCTTCGTATTGAGCAACTTCGCCGGACTGGGTTATCTTTCCAGTTCGGGTTTGGTTTTTTTGTATATATTTAACTGTATATATACTAACTTTTCAATTTTGTCAAGCCCGGATGTCAAATTCGCTGTAGTTTACTGCTTTTATATATATTTATGCATATATAAGCAACATTCAACACACTGGGTTATCTTTCCAGTCTTGGTTGACTACTTTTCTGTCTATATATATATATATATATATATATATATATATATAGTTAAAGTAATTACATTTACTTTTACTTAAGTAAATAACTTTTACTAAAGTAAAGTTGTCCTTTACTTTTTGACTTTGTCGGACGCACTGATTGCATCTGACGATGACTGGTGTCGGATGCGTTGATTGCATCTGGAGCATCCGATGACTGTGGGACCCTGGGGGGCCAGCGTCGTCTGACTGTTGACTGTTGAGGTCCGGCTCCTTCCTCGCCGGTGGGTGCTGTTGATCTTCTTCTCAGAGAGATCACCATCATATATATATATATATATATATATATATATATATATATATATTCCAGTTCGGCATGGATCATTCTGTGGCCTTTTTACTGCTTTTATATATATTTATGCATATATAAGCAACATTCACCACAATTGGTTATCTTCCTAGTCTTGGTTTGACTATTTTTTTTGTCTTTATATATATATACATATATATATATATATATTTACATTTCAGTTTGGCCTGGATCATTCTGTGGCCTTTTTACTGTTTTTGCACTATTCACCACACTGGATTATCTTTCCAGTCTTGGTTTGACTATTTTTCTGTCTATATTTAAAGGTATATATTTACTTTCCGGTCCGGGCACAGGCGTGAAAATCCATCGCCCTTTTTACTATTTTTCTATATATTTTTTAATTCTGTCCAGCCTGGATCATTCTGTGGCTTTTATACAGCTTTTATATATATATATATATATATATATATATATATATATATCTTTACTCATTTTATTAAATTATTGGTTTAAATATTCATTTGATATAAAATTGGCACTGACATTTCTGCGGGCGAACTAGATTTATTTAAATCTCACCGACTCTAACTTTCAAACGGTTCAAAATAGGTCCAGACAGAACCGGGAAGCTAGAATGGCTGAGATTTATTTAAATATAGCATTTTTCTAGTTTCAGTTATAAAAGCTACCTCGCGGCCCTTAGATCTCTATTTAGTGGGAACGAGACACTTTGGCCATATGCGAACCAGGATTTACTGAATGAATCCTCGGTTCTAGGCGATATTTGGATATATATATATATATATATATATATATCTTTTTCTATACAAAATTGAGCTGTGCAAGTTTATTGGCTACTCATATATGAGCCTAGGAATCGTGGGATTCATGATCAAACTGATCAGAATCTGATTCCCGCGATGGACAAACTCCACATTTCAAATGTACCCTGCCAATTTTTCTGTAAAACTGTACATACAAAAGACCTTAAAACAGTTATCCGTATTTAAGGTCTCAACGTAGTGAAAATATGATTTGTCGTGTCAGAGTCCCTCCGATGGCTATCATGCCCATGAGGAGACCGACACTTGTATATATTTTGTGGTCGAGGATGCTTCGCAGCCCGACAATCACCATGCAAATTGAGCCAAAAGACTAAAAAGTTAAAAATAAAGTATCAATATGCTTCAATTCTTATATTAGCGTAATGGTTTGATAAACTGCTTTCAAAAACATCACTTCAATAATCTTATCGAAAAAAGAAGCTTTTGCAAATCAAATCAAACACTTTTGCAAATCAAATCAAAGACTTTTTGCAAATAAAATCAAACCCTTCGTATATAGGTTCAACGATGCATAGACATACTTTCAATCAAACATAGGCCCAATTTTCTTCCAACATTCACACACACTTAACCAAGCCCCCGAACTCAAACGTTGTTTTCAAAGATCAAGTTTTGACAGCCTTTTTACTGTTTTTATATATATTTGCAACATTCACCACACTGGGTTATCTTCCCAGTCTTGGTTGACTACTTTTTTATCTATATTTAAATATATATATATATATATATTTAAATTTCAGTCCAAACACAGGCGTGAAAACTCATCGCCCTTTTTATTGTTTGCAAAAGTGTTTCAAAGATCAAGTTTCGACAGTGTCCAGCAATTGGGCCTATTTCAAACAAAACTCGGTTGAGTTGGTACAACCATTTTAAATCTACAAACTGGCGACTCTGTAAAACGTTCAAATTGTCGACATGATACATGTTGGCCTTTTTCTAAAAAACTCTTCAAAACCTTTTTTGCAATAAAAAGAGTAAGGGTTGAGATAACTTAGGAAGAGAAAAAGATTCGGGTTGTGACCCGACCCGTGGACTTTTTCTCGACGTCGACACCCACGCTACAGTTGCAGAAAATATGATGTTCCGGCGCTCCCCGCGTCGGTCAATTTTCTGCTGCGATGCCCTTTGGTAAAACGGCCATAACTTTTGATCCGTGATGAGTTATGGGGCCCGCTACAAATCAAATATCTCAATGAGATCTACAACTTTCATTCTTTGGGAATCAATAGATTCGGATTGGAACATGGTTGAAATTGGGCTTCAAGTGGATGATGTGTAAATGGCAAGGATGATAACTCTGAGCTTTGATCTCTGTTGATAAAAATGTCCTAATTTTTCATCCGCACTCCGATTTGGACGATTCAAGTTGTTCCAAAAATCTAAGAAGTAGATCTACAATATAATCCAAATTCCAAGCCAAGAAAAAGAATCCAACTTGGTGTTAAAAGCTGTTCAATCTTCCATTCTTGCATTTGCTTTCATATTGTACTCCAAAAGCTGCCTGGATTGCTTTTCCTTGCTTCTTCATGCCAATGTTATTTTATAGCCTACTTGTACCTTGCTTAGCCGTGCCTAGCTCGAACGGCTTAGCTCCACTTTGACACCGCTTTAGCCAAAGCTTCATTTTTCATATCTTTGTTCTATTTTCCCTTTTCCTACACAAGATCAATTAAACACATAAAAAGGAACGGAAAATACTCAAAAACTCACAACTCATCAAACTAAAGATATCCAATTCATAGGTATAAAACCTACTCATCAGTAATTAGTATGTCAAAATGAGTAACGTTTATGTCATTTTTAGTAACATTTATGTCAAAAAAATAATACTACTTTCAAAACATGTAATCTCTTTGTCGAACAATGTAACTTTCTTCTCAATTATAGTAACATCTATGTCAAATTACGTAATGTTAACAATAATTTATTTTGCATATGTCTATATTATGTGTAATTAGTATGTCGAAATGAATAATGTTTGTGTCATTTTTAATAACCTTCATGTCAAAAAAATAATATTACTTTCAAAACATGTAATCTTTTTGTTGTTAAACTGTGTAACATTCTCCTCAATTATAGTAATACCTATGTTAAATTACGTAATATTAACAACAATTTATTTTACCCAGGTCTACATATATGTAATCAGTATGTCAAAATGAGTAACACTTGTGTCATTTTTAGTAAACTTTATGTCAATATAAAAATATTACTTTTTAAACATGTAATTTATTTCTCAAATTATGTTACCTTCTTCTCAATTATGGTAACACCTATGTTAAATTACATAATATTTATATTAACTTTTTTTGTCTAATATACTTATATGTAATCAGTATGTTAAAAAGTAATATTACTTTCAAAATAAGTAATCTCTTTGTCAAACCATGTTACCTTCTTCTCAATTATGATAATACCTATGTCCAATTATGTAATATTAACAACAATTTATTTTACATAAGTCTACATATGTGTAATCAGTATGTCAAAATGAGTAACGCTTATTGGGCCAACGTATGACAAACTAAAAGGGGGTGAATTGGTAGTCTCAAAATAATTTAAAACACTCTCACACTTAACTGTTTGACTTTATTCTAGGTTTGTTAGTCGACTTTCAATATGAATGTGACTCTGTTTACTGATGAAATTGACCGACTCACAGTGAGTTCAATATATAAATAGAATACAAACCAAAGTAAAAACTACGCAAACAATCACACAGTGACACATGAGATTTGTACGTGGTTTAGCATAACTTATGCCTAATCCACGAGACACTAGTCTAATGTCTTGTTGTATAACTTATAACTTTAACGGTTTCCTAGGCTCACCAGAAAACATTAGCATCTCCTATGCTACCAATGCACTTTAGTGCATATCCCATCTATTTTCACAGGTCCACAGATAAAGTTATTCTATACTCCTTCTATTTCTAGGGTTTATAGAAAAACACACCTATCTAATAGAGAGATAATGTTGTTTAAGGAAAGAATAACAAACCTTACATGTTGTTTAAAGATGCACAACCAACCTTATAGCATATAATCTCTAAATAGATTTGATATCACAATGTAAGCATGATATCTAGATCATCAACCTTACAACCAATATATCATTGCTAGTAAAAAAGGTAATAAACTAGATGTAGACACTCGAAATTTTGCATTCCTGTTACTAACCCTGCAGGAGGGCAAAATTGTATTTTACCTTCCAGAGACAACCCTGGAAGTCCAGATCAAGCCAAACCCCCGACGACAACCCCGGGAGATCAAATTCACCCCGGCAACAACCTCGGGAGATCAAATCAAAACCCCCAACGAAAACCCCAGGAGATCAAATCAAAGCCCCAACGATAACCTTGGGAGATCAAGTCAAAACCCCGACAACAACCCAGGGAGATCCAGTCAAACCCCCAACGACAACCCCAGGAGATCAAGTCAAACCCCCAGCGACAACCCCAAAAAATCAAGTCAAACCCCGGCAACAACCCCGGGAGATCCAGTCTAACCTTCGGAGACGACCCCGAAGCATCAAATCAATCCTAGAGACAACCTTGGGATATCAAATCAACCTCAGAGGCGACCCTGAAGAAGAACAAAGTCGGCTGGGATCAAACCTCGGAGACAACCCCGAGAAACAGTCGAAAGCCCTGTCAATCCTAGAGACAACCCTCGGAAGGGTAAAACGGTCATTTTGCCAACTTAACATCAAATCAAGTCAAAATCAAGTCAAATCACTTCCATGAAGGTCATGCAGAACCATAACGTCAATCCTGAGTGAAAACAGCACAAGACAGCTCAACGGACGGACTGCGAAGACTCAAAGATATGGTCATGGACAAATCTTCCCTGATTCAAAAAAGGTCAAATCTCATGTCATTATATAGCTCTCGGAATGGGTTTTCCGAAAAGGTATGGCACGCCTCCATCGGATTCCCGGATTGAAAGTTATGAAGGTTTTAAGCAGACATCGCGTTAGTCGGAGTGCACGTACTTCGAGACGACAAAACCCAAGGGACCGGGGCCACCCGAGTCAACTGCAGGTAGACCCGCGACAGTCGTAGGTGGACCCGCAGCTCCCTGGTCTATAAATAAGACCCCCCACCAGCCAAAAAGAAAAGAGAAAAAAAGAAGAAATTTCGCCCGTTTTAGCTCTTAACCCTAGCATCAGTGTTCCAAATTTCAATATTGTTCTTTCTAAACACTTGTATACGTATATATACTAACATATCAAGTTTTAAACGGTGGAAACAGAGTTTTCAAGCTTCAAAAGCGGTTTAAAGCCTTTCTCGTTGTACACTGTGAGATTTCTTCAGATCTGAAGTTTTTTACTGCTTTAATATATATATATATATATATATATATATATAAGTATTTATATATATATATATATATATATATATTTATAACTCTTAGTTCGGACTGGATTGTAAATCTGTGACTTTTATCTCTTTAATATATATATATATAAGTATATATATATACGTATAAGTGTTCATTATGCCTGGATTGTAAATCTGTGGCTTTTTACTGCTTTAATATATATATATATATATATATATATATATATATATATATATATATATATATATATTAACTCGTTTGGCCTGGATTACTAATCCGTGGTCTTTTTTAGCTTTAATATATATATATATATAAGTATATATATATTTCTATTGATTAGTCACGTCTGGATTGTAAATCTATGATTTTTTCTTGCTTTAATATATATATATATATATATATATATATATATATTGTGACGCCCCCAAATTCGGGTTCTATAACCTCGGGTTTGGTGCTCACGATTCATCACCATCATAAGCATTCTATAAACTATTGCGGAATAATAAACATATATTGTTCATTACAATAAAGTTTTACAACAATATCCCAAGGTTTATTACCTTAACTTAAACATATCTTACTTAAGTTACATATAGTAACACAAAAGGTTTACAAAACCATTAAAACATAATGTAACATAAAACATAAACATTTATATTAACTATTCCTAAACTTTTCCTTTGCCTTTGTCCTTCTTAGACGTTTCTGGCTTAGCTGAAATAAATGTCATGATATAGCAAGGTTAAGTAACTAATTTGCTTAGCAAATTTAAATACAAAGGAGATATATAATGATTAGAAAATAATTTAGCTTTCAATGTTCAACAAGATAAATTGATTGTGAAAGAACATGAATTAAATCTCGATAACTGAATATTTGAATAATTGAATAACAGATGCTGAGTGGTTAAAATAACCATGAACATATGCAAAGGTTGTCAGTATTTAAACTGGTCCTTTTAATAAGTTTTGGTAAGCAAGGGGATCAACCTTCTATTCCCGGTGAAATATGCATAAACACTCAATATACGAGCAACAATTGTTTTCCAATAATACTTTAATCAACTTGTTCTTTTTCTCAGTATCGAGTCCTTATCAAATCAATTGGTGAAGAATAATTTTCAAAACATATTTGATTTAAAATTTTTATCATGCATGATCTACCTGATACAACTAGCATAGATCCATATCATAAATAATTCATGAATAAAAAACTTTAACCAATTCACAGTTCAATAATAATAGAACAAGAATTTAACTGCACAAAGTGCGAATATCAATAATCATTATAGATGTGAATAATAATCAATAATTATTCACTAACTTGCTTTGAAAATATAACTCAAGTTGAGTTAGAAAACTTGCCTCAATCGCGGTCTACTGCTACGCAATTTAGTTTAACTTTTTAGAGAAAAGACCTATAATTGATCTTTAATTTAGCATAGCATATACTCACTTATAATATCAGTATTCTATATTAAATTATTTAATATTTAATCATATAGTTAAGTATTAGACATTACATTAAAGTCTTCGTGTTATTGTTACCCTTCGATAACCTTTTAATCACTTCATTGCTTAATCTTTCCTTATATAAGCTCTTCTTTATGATCCAGTAGGTTAAATACCTAATCCAGCAAACTGGATTCCAAATCCAGCAACTCAGATGACAATCCAGCAACCTGGATTCAAACTAAATTACAATCCAGCAACCTGGATTCAAACTGAATTCCAATCCAGCAGCCTGGATTCCCTTTTTTTTAACATACTCCATACTTAATATAGTCCATTGAATGTTCATTTCAACAAACTACATTTAAAGTAACTTTATTTCTCTATATAATTCATTTTAATCTTCCCTTTTTTAATATTATTAATTATTTAATAATATCTCAAGCTAATGTTATTAATCTTTTAATAATATTTTAGTCTAATATTATTAATTTTATTAATAATATTTTACTCTAATATTATTAATCATTTAATAACATTTTAATCATTTATAAAATCGATAAACAATTTATTTTAATTGTTTATCCTTTATTAATAATTTATTTAATTATTCTAAGATGTCATAAACATGATATCTCATCAACAATGACCAAAACCCCTATCAAAAATCTGTATAAACTATATTGAGGGTTCTCAAGTCATAAAATCTCATTTTTCATATTTTAAATATCACATAATTAATTAAATTTATTTATTCATAATATCATTATTTCTATGAAAAATTGCAAAACATCTCTAAAATCATTTCTTTTCTGGAAAGAAACTATATATAGTCCCCTCATGAAAATATATTTTTTCTAGAATTTTTAAAATTTATTTACTATATTTAAATAGTCCAAAACAGCCAAATATTGCCACATTTGTCATAAATCGAAATTGTATCCAAAACTTCTAACTTTTAAGGGTATGCTCTTATTATATACATGTACTTCGAGTACAAATTGCATAATTTTTGGAGTTAACCACAGAGAGTTATTCGGGTATATTTTTGAAAATAGTCCTTCCCCGTATCAGCCATAACTCTCATTCTACATGGCCAAAAATTCTCAAATTTTTACAGGGCTCACATAACTTCCCATATTATCCCTCCAAATTTTCCCAGAAGTTTTAAAGTAAAAAAAATTAACGAAAAATCCCTTGTAGTGTACTTGTCAGCAAGATGTATTCATTTTTCGTTCACTACTCGGACTGTTTTGACTACAACTGACACCAGGACTTGTAAACACATTGTTTTTGAGTTCTATAACTTGGTTTTACTAGTTAACTTATATATCTAGCACCCCTCTTTTACGGATCACAAAAACAAGGTGTAAATTTAAAATGTAGTTGATCAAGGGGAGAGAAAGCTAGGGTTTTCTAACTTTTTAAAAACCTAGTTTCTTTTCTTTCCTTTTGATCAACTTTCTAACACCCAAATATGCAAAATTCATACATGAATCCTTAGAAAACATATAGATCAAGGGTTTTAGACCCAAAGATCATAAATTTTAAATCACCAAAATCACACAAAACAAAAAAGAATTAACTAGCTTAGATTTAGGGTTTTACCTAGATCTTTGGGCAGACTTTCTTACTCTTCCAATATAAGTGATAAATCTTGAATGGATCAAGATCTTACTTTCTCTCTATTCTTCTCCTCCTAGCTGAAATCTCTTTCTCTCTCTTTCTTGTCTCTCTCTTTCTTTGCTTGGTTAGTTAGGAAAATAAAATGAAATGAAAGATAAAAACAAGATAGATTTTTGGGCTAGTAAAAGTTTATAGATATAAACTTGTATATATCTGTTATTTTCCCACATTTTTTCTCTCTATCTCTCTCATTTACCAAATTGTTGCTTACAATAATGTATAAGGTGTTGGTGAATAATCAAGTGACACATATTTTAGGGAGTTGGTCACCTAATAAAGTGAGTAATCATCACATTCTTCCCCCTCCTTTCCTCTCTTGATTTACCCAGCCATATGGCTCCTTTTTCCTTCAAATTATATTTTCTTTTTATGTTTTATTTAGCTTTATTAAATGTCCAAAAAGTCCCTCTTCCATTGGACTAAGTTTGGGCTTTAATTTAATTCTTTTGGACTTTCAATTAATTATTTTGGGCCATGTAATTAACCATGGTTTCAACACTTTAATTTTATCTTACCCTAATTATTAATTAAGGTTTCCTTTCCCCACATTTGTAATTTAATTCCTTACTCATGTACATTTAATTTCATAACCCAATTAGACTTGTTTTAATTAGGTTATAAAATTAATTAGTAGTGATATATAAAATAAATCTCTTAGGGTTGGTATATATTTTTAATACTAACATTCTCCCATACCATAACCCTTAGGTTATTCAATTCTCATACCTAATATAAAATTAGGTTATGTAACCTTTCTTCTTAATTTACTTTCTATAAAATAAATGAACACATATATATAATTACAGTACACATATTCATTTGGCCTATTATTCACTCCACACATGTCACAAGGTTTTCAATATCATTAATATTTAATTAATATATCTATTTACAAAGTGACTTGGAATTCTTGGTTATTACATTATCCCCTCCTTTTAAGAATTCCGTCCCAGGAATTTCAACTAAGGTCACTCAACAAGATTCGGATAATTATTCCTCATCTTTTCCTCGAGTGCCCACGTAACTTCCTCAGCATTGTGGTTCCTCCACAGAACTTTGACAGAATGTATAACCTTATTCCTTAACTTCTACTCTTTCCTATCCAAAATTTCTACATGAATCTCCTCGTACGATAAGTCCCTCTCGACTTGAATCGACTCGTATGATATCACATGCTTGTAATCTGGCTTATACGGATGCAACACTGACACAAGAAACACATTGTGAATATGTTCCAGTTCCAGAGGTAGAGCTACCTCGTACGCCACTTTGTCTATCTTCTTCAGTAACTTAAACTGTCCAATAAATCTCAAACTCAGTTTACCTTTCTTCCCAAATCTTATCTTTCTTTTCCATGGAGATACTTTTAAAAACACATAGTTTCCCACTTCGAAGTCTTTTTTCTTGCGATGAAGATCTGCATACTTCTTTTGACGATCCTGAGCTGCTACCAGTCGAGCTCTTATCACTTTGATGATCTCTACGGTCTGCTGCACCAATTCTGGCCCCAACAGTCTACGTTCACCTACCTCATCCCAACATAAGCGTGTTTTGCATTTCCTCCCATATAGGGCTTCGTACAAAGGCATTCCAATACTTGCATGATAACTATTGTTATATGCAAACTCTACCAGTGGAAGATGATCTTCCCAGCTTCCCTTGAAGTCCATCACAAGGCTCTGAGCATGTCTTCTAGTGTTTGAATTGTTCTTTCACTTTGCTCATCGGTCTGTGGATGATACGCAATACTTAAATGTAGTTGTGTCCCCATTCTTTCTTAAGACTTCTCCAAAAATTTAATGTGAAACGTGGATCTCTATCAAATACAATTGATATTGGCACTCCATGTCTTGAAACTATTTCCTTGATATACAATTTGGCTAACTGATCCAAATTATACCTGATTCTGATTGGCAAAAAGTGTGCTGACTTTGTAAGACGATCAACTATCACCCATACGGCGTCGTAACCTTTCTGTGTTGATGGAAGTCCTGCCAAAAAATCCATCGTGATGTGCTCCCACTTCCATTCTAGAATCTCTAACGACTGTAATAGTCCACTTGGTCATTGATGCTCTACCTTGACTCTTTGACAAGTTAAAAATCTGCTGACACATTATGCAACCTCTCTCTTCATCTTTGGCCAATAATAATGTTGACGCAAATCTTGGTACATCTTTGTGCTTCCTGGATGTATCGAGTATCTCGTATTGTGCGCTTCTTGTAAAATCTCTTCTTTTAATTTTGGTATTGCAGGTACCCAAATTCGTCCTTCAAATCTCAGTAATCCGGTGCCGTTAGTCTTATACTTCAACTCTTCGCCTTCAGCTAACCGCTTCTTGATGCTACCACATTCTTCATCATTCTCTTGAGCCTCTTTTACCTTGTCTAATAAGGTCAAACTTGTTTCCATTTCTATTACTCTATCCAAATTCTTCGGAAGGCTCACCTCCAACTTCATTTTCTCCATTTCTCTTACTAATTCTTCTTGTTTTGTCAATACAAATAACTTTTCTTGGCTTTTCCTTCTTAGAGCATCTGCTACCACATTATCCTTTCCTGGATGATATAAAATATCACAATCGTAATCCTTGATCAATTCTAACCATCTACTCTGCCTCATATTCAATTTCTTTTGTGTAAAGATATCCTTCAGACTCTTATGATTTGTGTATATCTCGCACTTTTCTCCGTAGAGATCATGTTTCCAAATCTTAAGGGCAAATACTACCTCAGCCAATTCCAGGTCATGGGTAGGGTATCCCTTCTCATAGTCCTTTAACTGTCGTGACGCATACGCAATGACTTTACCGTTCTGTATTAAAACGGAACCTAGTCGCTTGTGTGATGCATCACTATACACTGTAAAACCTCCCATACTATCTGGTAAAGATAACACAGGTGCTTCACTCAATCTCCTCTTTAGCTCCTGAAAACTCTGTTAACACTTTTCTATCCACACATATTTAACAGTCTTCCTAGTCAGATTAGTTAATGGTGTTGCTATCTTCTAGAAATCCTGAATAAACCTCCTGTAATATCCTGCCAATCCCAAGAAACGTCGGTGTCTTTGGTTATCCCCAATCTTTCACCACTTCTACTTTTGCTGGATCAACAGAAATTCCCTCGTTATCAATGACATGTCCCAAAAACTGAACTCTCTTCAACCAGAATTCACACTTTGAAAATTTAGCATATAGCTTCTCCCTTCTTAATGTTTCTAATACAATCCGTAGATGTTCGACATGCTCCTTTTTAGTCTTCGAATACACTAGAATATTGTTAATGAACACTACCACAAACTTATCCAAATACGATTTAAATACTCTGTTCATCAAGTCCATAAAAGTAGCTGGCGCATTCGTCAGTCCAAACGACATCACTAAGAACTCATAATGGCCGTAACGAGTTCTAAATGCTGTCTTTAGTACATCCTCCGTTCTCACTTTCAACATATGATAACCAGTCCTTAAGTCAATCTTCAAAAAACATCTCCCTTTAAGTTGATTAAACAGATCGTCTATTCTCGATAACGGATACTTGTTCTTGATTGTCACCTTATTCAACTCTCTATAGTCCATACACAACCTCATCGAACCATCCTTCTTCTTTACAAACAACACTGGTGCTCCCCATGGAGATACACTAGGTTGAATGTACTTCTTGTCCAAAAATTCATGTAGCTGGATCATCAACTCTTTTATTTCTACCGAAGTCATCCTATACGGTGCTTTCGATATCGGCGCTGATCCTGGTACTAAATCAATCACAAATTCTATCTTTGTCTAGCGGAAGTCCAGAAAGTTCTTCTAGAAAGACATCCCCAAACTCATTAACTATAGGTATCTGCCCCATGTCCGAATTCACCATCCGTGTATCCACTACATGATCCAAATAACCTTCACATCCTTTCTGTAACATCCTCTTGGCCTGCATCATCGTCAGAAAACTCATTTATCTTGGCGACTTGCTACCATAAAATATAACCTTAGACTTATTTGGTGTCTTAAGGAGTATACTCTTCTTCTGACAGTCTATAACTACCTCATAGTTAAATAACCAATCCATCCCTAGGATAACATTGAATTTTCCTAAGCGTATCGGAATCAAATTTATGCTTAACTTATGTCCCCTTATTTCCACACAATAATTTCTATGGATAAACTCTACAGGGATAACTTCTTTGTTTGCAACTTCTATATTTATTGGGTTATTTAACTTTTCACAAGGTAAGTTTAATCTTTTAGCAAATTCATCAGACACAAATGAACAGGTAGCTCCCGAATCAAATAATACATATGCATTTATATTATTGATCAAAATAATACCTGACACCACTTCCTTTGATGCAACTACGTCTTGCACAGTCATGTTGAATGTTCGGGCTGTCGACTTGCTCTGCTGCGTTGGCCCTCCAATTATTAACTTTGTGCTACTGCTTCTGTTTCAACTTGCTCCATCAGTATTCTTCTTAAATGAACAATATTTAAACTGATGCCCCGTTCATCCATAAGAAAAACAACCTCCCTTCCTTGGCTTAGGACAATTTAGTGAAATATGTCCTTCCTGACCACAATTATAACAGACATTCTTCCATTTCATACAATCTCCCAAGTGATTCTTTCCACACTTTGCACATGCTGGCTTCTTCTGGGGTGTACTCCCTTGTTGAGTTCCTGAGTCGTTGCCACTGTTCCACTTACGTTTTTTTACTGTTACTACCACCACTGCTGGCACCCTGTTTTTCACTTTCAATCTTCTTCTTATTTTTTTCCCGAATGTATTTAGTTATTTCTTCGCTACCACCTTCTGCAATGATAGCTTTCTCCAATAGCCTTGAAAATGTAGCAATTTGTAACACTGCCACCTTGTTGTATATCCATGATTTTAATCCATTCTCAATCCTATGTGCTTTTCTTGCCTCTGTATCCACCTGATGTGGAGCAAATCTGGCTAACTCATTGAATTTGGCTATATATTTTGGCAACTGTCATGTTCTCTTGCTTCAATTGAAGAAACTTCACTTCCATTCTGGCTTACATACTCGACGAGAAATAGTTCTCAAAGAACAATTCTTTAAACCTAGTCCAGGTTACTACTGCTGTTTCGAATCTAGCCTAGTTCGACTCCCACCAGTAATTAGCCTCACCTTTCATCAAGTAGGTAGCAAAAGCTGTCTTTTTCTCCTCAGCTACCCTAGCAATGACAAAAGCCTTTTTCAACTCTTTCACCCATGTTTTAGCTTCTATAGGGTCTGTGGTTCCACTGAATTCTGGCGGTCCTATAGCCTTAAATTTTTTAAAGTTTGCCAATCTATTATCCATTCGATTTCTTGCTACTGGTGCACAAGTCCGCATAGCTTGAGCTATCATATTTGAGAAGTTCTGCATTGGGTCAACTTGATCTCTTTCATTATTCACAGATCGTTCCTCCCTTTGGTTACAGTTTTGTCGTCTTGGCGGCATTATCTGGTTAAAACGTATTACCTTGAGTTTCTTTATATATCATATCTTATTAGTGTTAATATTTAAAACGTATTGTGTAACTTAAACTCAAATAATCATAATGGTTTTAGATTAACAATTTAGCTTACTGCATTCACATTTCAGCTTTAGTGGATTACAAATCAACTTGTTGGTTTACAATTCAGCTTGCTGGATTACTAATTTAGCTTGTTGGATTAACAATTCAGCCTTATTAGATTACTATTCAGCTTGCTGGATTTCAATTCAGCTTGCTGGATTTACATTTTGGCCTTACTGGATTACTACTCAGCTTGCTGAATTAACAAATTTAGTTTAAAATTTTAAATTATCAAACAAACAACTTACTATCTTAATTCTCAAAACTTATCTACTTAATCAAACATATACTCATAATACTGCATTTATATTCATATACCAAATCTTTGTGTCATACATGCCTGGCATATTTCTATAAATGCTAACTATCCCATTCTAAACATCTAGAGATGGGATCTACCAAAAGATATACTCCCCTATACTCCTAAGATGGGGATACATCATATTTACAATCTACCTCACACAGCCTGAGGTTTACATCATACATAATATAACCCCGCTAAACAAAAGGGTACTAGTTCATCTATATACATCACAACCAACCAACACATCACTGGCTGTCAGGCAAAGGCACCTCCACATAGACATGCTCCTGTTCCTGCATTGCACCTCCATCCACACGGCGTCGCACAGAACGGCTAGACTCGCCAATCTCAAAATGCGGCCTCCTATCACCAACCCTGGGGCCCGCATATGTTGCATCTAAAGCCCGTCCAAGAGACTCTAGCATGACCTCCTTCTCCTCCAAAGATGCCTCTAACTGATTAAACCTCCTCGCTGCTCGAATCCAGGCATCTTTAACCTGAATCTTATCAGCGGTCTCCAGATCAAACTTAAAGTGCATCTCTTGATGCTCAACCCTCTGCACTCCTAGCTTCACCTCCTCTTGTTCCAATCTTTCTCTCAGCTCTATATTCACAACAACCATTTGTTGAGCCGATGTCACCTGTTCTTGTAACTGTACTTTTACCTCTATAAGCTCTGGCTGAGCCTGATATGCTAACTTTTTATATTGTGTCTCATTAAACTGATGCGTCGAGTTTTCTTACTCCAGTTGTGTGACTCTATTTTCCAATGCTACATTCTCCTCCAACAAATCTACTACCATCATATCTTCATCATAGTCCTCACTCTCAGTGTGCTCCTCAACAAGATCCCTTGGCTCCTGCTCCACGGTATGGCTATCCTGCCTCTCCTCAGACATCCTATAAATAAACAAGCACAACATCAGTATCACAATAAAATATATCCATTGATAAAATAAAATAATATTTTATTATGTACAATCTATACTAGATGAATCTCCACAATCCATCTTTTAGCATACTCTATACGTGTTTTCTTCTAAGGTTATAACCTAGGTTTCACATCCTAATGTTTATAACCTACAGCTTTGATACCAACCTATGACGGCCCCAAACCCGGGTTCTCTAACCTCGGGTTTGGTGCTCACGATTCATCACCATCATAAGCATTCTATAAACTATTATGTAATAATAAACATATATTGTTCATTACAATAAAGTCTTACAACAATATCCTAAGGTCTATTACCTTAACTTAAACATACCTTACTTAAGTTACATATAGTAACACAAAAGGTTTACAAAATCATTAAACATAATGTAACATAATACATAAACATTCATATTAACTATTTTTGAACTTTTCCTTTGCCTTTGTCCTTCTTGGACGTCTCTGTCTTAGCTGAAATAAATGTCATGATATAGCAAGGGTAAGCAACTAATTTGCTTAGCAAGTTTAAATACAAAGGAGATATATCATGATTAGAAAAGAATTTAGCTTTCAATGTTCAATAAGATAAATTAATTGTGATAGAACATGAATTAAATCTCGATAACTGAAAATTCGAATAATTGAATAACTTATGATGAGTGGTTAACATAACCATGAACATATACGAAGGTCGTCAGTATTTAAACTGATCCTTTCAATAAGTTTTGGTAAGCAAGGGGATCAGCCTTCTATACCTGGTGAAATATTCATAAATACTCAATATACGAGCAACAATTGTTTTCCAATAATGCTTTAATCAACTTGTTCTTTTTCTCAGTCTCGAGTCCTTACCAAATAAATTGGTGAAGAACAACTTTTAAAACATATTTGATTTAACAAATTTAATCTTGCTTGATCTAGCTAATGCAACTAGCATAGATCCATATCATAAACAGTTCATGAATAAAAGAACTTTAATCAATTCACAGTTCAATAATAATAGAACAAGAATTTAACTGCACAAAGTGCGAATATCAATAATCATTATAGATGTGAATAATCAACAATAATTATTCACTAACATACTTTGAAAATATAACTCAAGTTTAAGTTAGAGAACTTGCATTGATCGCGGTCTATTGCTATGCAATTTAGTTTAACTTATTAGAGAAAAGACCTATAATTGATCTTTCAAATAGTCATAACATATACTCACTTATAATATCAGTATTGTATATTAAATTGTCTAACATTTAATCATATAGTTAAGTATTAGACATTACATTAAAGTCTTAGTGTTATTGTTACCCTTCGATAACCTTTTAATCACTTCATTGCTTAATCTTTCCTTATATAAGCTCTTCATTATGATTCAGTAGGTTAAATACCCAATCCAGCAAACTGGATTCTAAATCCAGCAACCCAGATGACAATCCAACAACCTGGATTCAAACTGGATTCCAATCCAGCAGTCTGGATTCCAATCCAGCAGTCTGGATTCCAATCCAGCAGCTTGAATTCCTTTTTTGTTAACATACTACATACTTAATATAGTCCATTGAATGTTCATTTCAACAAACTACATTTAAAGTAACTTTATTTCCCTATATAATTTATTTTAATATTATTATTTATTTAATAATATCTCAAGTTAATGTTATTAATCTTTTAATAATATTTTAGTCTAATATTATTAATTTTATTAATAATATTTTACTCTAATATTATCAGTCATTTAATAACATTTTAATCATTTATAAAATCGATAAATAATTTATTTTAATTATTTACCCTTTATTAATAATTCATTTAATCATTCTAAGATGCCATAAACATGATATCTCATCAACAATGGCCAAAACCCCTATCAAAAATCTGTATAAACTATATTTAGGGTTCTCAAGTCATAAAATCTCATTTTCCATATTTTAAACATCACATAATTAATTAAGTTCATTTATTCATAATATCATTATTTCTATCAAAAATAGCAAAACATCTCTAAAATCATTTCTTTTCTGGAAAGCAACTATATATAGTCCCGTCATGAAAATATATTTTTCCTGGAATTTTTAAAATCCATGTACTATACTTAATAAGTCCAAAACAACCAAATATTGCCACATTTATCATAAATCAAAATTGTATCCAAAAATTCTGAACTTTTCATGGTATTCTCCTGTTATTACATGTACTTCTAGTAAAAATTGCATAATTTTTGGAGTTAACCACAGAGAGTTATTCGGGTATATTTTTGAAAGTAGTCATTCACCGTATAAGCCATAACTCTCATTCTACACGTCGAAAAATTCTCAAATGTTTACAAAAATCACATAACTTCTCATATTATCCCTCCAAATTTTCCCAGAAGTTTTAAAGTAAAAAAGTTGATGAAAATCCCTTGTAGTTGACTGGTTAACAAGATGTATTCATTTTTTGTTCACTACTCGAACTGTTTTGACTAAAACTGACACCACGACTTGTAAATACATTGTTTTTTAGTGCTATCACTTGGGTTTACTAGCTAACTTATATATCTAGCACCCCTCTTTGACGGATCGCAAAAACAAGGTGTAGATTTAAAATAGTAGTTGATCAAAGGGATAGAAAGCTAGGGTTTTCTAACTTTTTAAAAACGTAGTTTCTTTTCTTTCCTTTTGATCAACTTTTTAACACCCAAATATGCAAGATCCATACATGAATCCTTAGAAACATATAGATCAAGGGTTTTAGACCCCAAGATCATAAATTTTAAATCACCAAAATCACACAAAACAAAAAGGAATTAACTAGTTTAGATTTAGGGTTTTACCTATATCTTTGAGCACACTTTCTTACTCTTTCAATATAAGTGATAAATCTTGGATGCATCAAGATCTAACTTTTCTCTCTATTCTTCTCCTCTTAACCGAAATCTCTCTCTCTTTCTTGTCTCTCTCTTTCTTTGCTTGGTTAGTTAGGAAAATGAAATGAAACGAAAGATAAGAACAAGATAGATTTTTGGGCTATTAAAAGTTCATAGATATAAACTTGTATGTGTATGTTATTCTCCCACATTCTATCTCTTTCTCTCTCTCTCTCTCTCTCTCTCTCTCATTTATTAAGTTGTTGCTTGCAAGAATGTATAAGGTGTTAGTGAATAATCAAGTGACACATATTAGGGAGTTGGTCACCTAATAAAGTGAGTAATCATCACATTCTTCCCCCTCCTTTTCACTACAAAAAATGGTGTTTTGGCAACAAACAGTTTTCGTTGCTAAATGTGTGAAATTTCATTGCCAAAGGGCATTTGCAACGATTTTTCAATCGTTGGGTCTTTCGTTGCGCAATGAGCGTTGCTAATTGTCTAGCAACAAAATATTTTTTTCGTTGCCTAAAGAAAGATATTTCGCAACGAAATTTTGTTTTCGTATACAATTATAGAACATTTAGCAACGAAATATTTTGTAACAAATTTATTAAGAAATTGTTATTGAAAAGCAACTTTCGTTGCAAAATCCGCGTAATTAGCAACGAAAGGAATCTTTTTTTTTTCTCAATGAAGATGAAATTCGTTGCATTTGATACACATTTTGCCAACGATGTTTGTCGTTGCTCAACAATATAAAAATTATTGTCTTAATTGATTTTCGGTTCTAATTGTGTACTTTTTGGTAACGATGTTTGTTGCTAAATGTACAAAATAAACCGGTTATATATTAATTTGCAACGAAATTTTGCGTTGTCGTTAGTTTTGTTATGGATAATTATGATCAATTAGCAACGATACTATTTGAAGGTGATTGTTTTTATAAAGAAACAAATGTTATTGTCAATTAACGACACTATACGTTGCGATTTGTTTTTTCTATGCAACGAAAGTTATTATAATTTGCAAACGATATAAATGTTGCCTTTTCTTTTGTTATGTAACGACTGTCAAAATTATTTTACAAACAAAATAAATTGTGTCTCAATAATCCCATAACAAATTATGATAGAAATATAAAAAACTCAAATATTATTAATTAAATAAAATCATCTTGTACATGATCATTCATCATCTTTACAATCAACTATCAACTTTGTACGACTAAAAACTACAAAACCCGTCTTAATTGATACTATCTGCCATCAAGAGGTTGACACAAAATCAAGAAAGAAGTATTTATAATGGAAAACAATACTCAAGATTAGTACACAAGAATTTCAACCATGGGTCATCCTCCAGGTATTCTGCCAATATTGAAACAGCATCAGCCACTACACCAATAAAGAGGTTAATTAAGGAATTTAAAGATATAATTAAGGAACTGAAGAAACTTCTAAATGACCCATTTCAGAGAAATTCTTTCTGTACCTAATATAGTGTTTGCAAGATCCACAGCAATGTCGCACCATCTAATTAGTCAAGGCAGGATCGAAAAAGTTAGAAAACCAACAAAAGGTTTGGGAAAAATAAAAAAGAAGCTCCAGACATGAGTTACTAGGCTATTTTCAGGCTATAAAAAGCATAAAATATTAGAGCAAGTGAATTAAGACCTGCATATGAGTTCATTACTCACCCACTAAGATGAAACGATTCCAAGTTCTGTTCCAAGAAACCAGGACTTGCGTTGTTGCTTGCTTGGTTTCTGACATTTCAACTTCATAAGCACTAGTATCTGAAACATTCTCATTCTCTATTGTCATTTGATTGAGTTTTTGTAGTCTAACAGCACGCAGCTCATGTCTGATAATTGACACGATAAAAATAACATAAATTTCTGAAAATGGGAGAGAATGAAGCTGAAATTGATAGTTCAGGGATGGGTGAAAAGAAAAAAAAACGGCATCTTCATAAAACTTCTATATCAATTAAACCAAGTTCACATGCTAGCTGCAGCCAGTTTAAGGAAGTTTTTGGCTGGCTATGCAGGGAAATTAAACTACCATAATTGATAGAAGTAAAATGGACTGAAGTTACATATGCAACACAACTAAGGTAAGTACTAGCCACTTCTCTCAACCAGCCATACATGGTTGCACTTTCTTGCGAACATTTCTACAAAACCTCTTGATTATACTCTACTTCATCAAGTATCACATTCATGGGCAAAGATGAGATAGTATCTTTCAAGACATTTGCCACTTAATAATCTCAGGAAAAAGTTGCTTTGGGCAGCCATGAGGTGAATTATACATAAACTTCTTCTTACACCAAAAGAGTCATGTGGACCAATTAAAAATATATAATTACCTCACAGAATCAAACAGAAAAAAACAAGCGACTTCTTTTTCTCAAATAAGTAAAGATCATAGGACTTACTCAACCAAAATGTTTCTAGCAAGTGTAAACTATATTCTCCAAAATTGTCTCTCTTTCAAGTAGCGTAGGCATAGTTTAAATCTAAGTTGCGACAGTTCCTGAAAGAGGGAAAGGAATAACAAAGAAGTTGAGAAGAAGATTGCATAGTTTCAGTCAACGTATTAAAGCAAGCTGAAGCACACAGAAGATATTAAGCCTAAAAACAACAACAAAGAACAGCCAACCAAACTAAATTTAAGTTTTTTGGCAATCCCTTCCTCCAAATGCATTAACCAAATCTCTAATAATACTAGAATTCTTATGAACTATATAAAGATGCAATTCACACAATCCAATAGACTCTAGGAGAATAATGTTACACCTGGAGAAGCGTCAAAGGACTCAAAGCTATATAATTGGACTGTACAAGAAAACATTCAGTTGTAATCTCAATTCATATAAACAGTGTCCCCTTCCAACTAGAATGAGAAAAAATAGACCAAAAAGAAATTGAAAAAAAAACAGTACCATTAATGAGTGTAAAAATTCAAAAAACAATGACAAACTTAAAAGGCAACAATTAGTGAAGATTGGTCATCAAGGTTTACTCAAAGATTGGACACTATCTATAGTGGATTTTCATTCTCTATTTATAGGGCTAGTTGGGCTAAGAATCTGTTCCAGCCATACCATGCTTCCTCAATTTATATAGCTATTACAGAAGCAATTATGATTTAGTCCAACATGAGAGCAAGTATATGGAGGATGGACAACTTTATTTTGTCTAGTTTCTATCATATCATAGAAACTTCAATTTGCCTTCTAGTTGATTGAAGCAACAAAATCATATGAACCAGTTAACATCATACTGTAATAAGAACTACAATTAGAATGCTGGTTGTACCAATCAAATAATCAAAGTATATGAATATATGATCACATTGTAGCAGTTATGTGTGTCAGATAAAACAACTCTTAGTTCAACATTGCTTACAGAAGTATGCAGGCAAGTAGATTAGCCGAAAACTACGAAATAATCAACGAAATAATTATTTTTATTCGGATACTCATGAGAAACCTGAGATGCTCAAATGATGTAGTGAAACAAAAGAAGAAATTTAAGGTGTTCCCTGAAATAGGGAGAGGGGGTAATGAGGTAGATTGGTCCT
This sequence comes from Panax stipuleanatus, assembly GCA_020205555.1. NCBI lineage: Eukaryota > Viridiplantae > Streptophyta > Magnoliopsida > Apiales > Araliaceae > Panax > Panax stipuleanatus. The sequence goes on from CM035122.1 coordinate 45,255,801, forward strand.
TTAAACTCTCAGTGGCATTCTCTAGAACGAATTGGACACACCAGATTTCAATATCTTACTATCAACGTCACAATTAGGAAAGTAGACAACTCGAATTTTGATCTCTAATGCTTGATGTAAGAAAATAAGGACTGTGAAATCTTTGAAAATAAAATTGCAATTATATTGAGTTGGGATGGGAAATAGATTAACTTCCTCACATGTCTATTCATATGACAATAAATTTGCCATATGGTAATGGTTTACACGACATTTTATGGTACACATTCATACTTCACACCAGAACTAGTCATGTGACCCAACAATTCAAGAATAATTTACAGCGTAAGTGATAACTAATCCTTTGAAAGGAATTGGCCTGGGACATAGGCTTGGTGTAGGTCATATTTCTAAAGGATTTCGCAAAAAAACTCGATTTCACAAAGGAAAATAGATTTTAGTTGAGGACAATTAACCACCAGTCACAAGCTCTAGAATTTAAGTCTATAAATCAAATGTTGATAGCTACGGCTTACCGAGATAACAACATTGTGAGCACAACCATGTAGACTATAAACACAAAAGACTAACCAGAAAACAGAAGGATTTTGAATTTCAATTATTGTGAATTACCTTGCAAGACTTTAGCAAAGGCTGCAAGAAAGCTGCGCTAAAGTATCTGACTGATTGTCCAATTGAAATTACATCTTGTTCTGCCGTAAAGTAATCCAAAATAAAAAGAGAAAAGGTTGATTATTAGCAGTACTTGAAAACATGTACAAAGATTGACACTGTTTAGGCAAGGGGATTACCTTGTTACAGTTGTTCGAACATCAAAGGCAAACTGCCAAAACATTTTATTAATACATTGGCAGTTTTTCAATGTGATCAGAAGTCATAAGATAACACTTTAATTATAACTAGTCTGATAATATACTATTGTCACCCTCTATTTTCAATCCCATGTTAATTTCTCCTACAAGATGTATATATGAACGAAGGGGATAAATTAGTATCAAATAATTTAAACACGACCAAAACCAACAACTCATATAGCAGTACAAGTCCTTAGCTTGGTATACTTCAATTCCTTCTACGAAGGGAAAGAAAATAGCTAAATGATAGGATGGAAATGGAGGATAAAAAAGAAGAGCATCAAATAGAGCAACATCAAGTTCCAAATTCTCAATGAATTCCCAGTCTTCTCGATGTCTTGGTTGGTAATGTTGACTATAAATAAGTTAAAACAAACTGGAATATAATCATATATACTCTCGTGTCACCTTAAATTAAGAATGAATGAACAATCTGACATATTGTAAAATGTGACTTCAAATACAATACCTGCATTTTAATCATAGATAATTATAATAGTAACTTTTCTAGATTCCAAGAAATAATAGTAGCTAAAGATACTTATTTTCTAATTTTTAGTTTATTATCTATGATCATATTTCATGCACAGTTTGTGTGGGGTTTTTTGTATACAGTCTAGAGAGGAAATAATTTAAGAACCCCATTATGACAAAGAGAAAAGCAGGCAGACAATTCTTACCTTTCTAAAACACTCTCATTTGAGCTTTTCTTGATGAATGTTGATGCAACTGCAGAGTGAGATTGAGCACTCCCAAAATCATCAGTCATAGGCAAAATAAATGACGACAACAATGGGTAAGGTGCCACATTGGTTGAAGAAACTAGGTAGGAAGAAATTGAACGTCATGGATTCATGCGACACTAAAACAACTAATTTATTTAGCAATTTTAACATTCATTTTTTTTGTGGCCGCCATGAAACTAATAAAAGCCAATTTAGTTTCTCCTTATATGATGTACTACTACTTAGCTAGAAGAGCTGATTTGAGGTTAAAATTCAGTAATAAGGTTTGTAGAGGGAGGGCCTAGAGGCATTAGAATATTATTTAAGATTGTCTGATGATTAGCTGAGCAATATGCCAGAATATTAATGCCTTAAAATTAAGAAGTGCTTACCATGAAGTAGTGTATCTAAACTTCTGTAAGCCATTAGTTCATAGATAAGAAGATTATAATTTGTAGCAGTGTCATATCCATGATGAGCGACAATATTGCGATGCTTTATATCCCCCATGGCCTCCTATTCTCTCTCAAAACCTCGATCTTTCTCTGCAGTTCCTCTGTTTAGCCTTTTCACTGCGAAAGACATTGTGTCATCTATCCTTAGTCTATAAACTGTGCCATAGCCTCCAGCTCCAAACTTGTCCTTGTTGCTCAATTTCAGTGTCTTATTCAAGAACATATTAGATTTTAATGACTTCATTTTGGGTGATCTAAACATCACCAACTTCCCACCTGCATATACACACACATCAAAATGCATTTAGCTTATGCCCCAGTAAATGAATTAAACATGGGTTAGACACAACATTATTATACTATTGAAACTATCTTGTATAACCAAATTATTGCTTTGCCAGCGTCGATAGATAAGGACGGCTATAGTGATCTTTGAGATAACAAAAGCGACCACGCAAATTGTGATGTAGAGTGCCAAAACAAGATTAGCCATTCTGATTCAAGGTAGTACACTAAGAAATTGTAGACCAGGAAATTAACTTTTGCTGAGAATTCTGCCACTGCTCTTCAGTCAAGCGCAGATATCTAAATTTATACAACAATATTCTACAGGTGATAGTACACTTTTGCAGAACACAATAAAAAATTTCCAAATGATCAAAATAACGCAGCTACTAACAAATCAAATTAATCAGATCAATAATTAACAGATCAGCAGGTCAAAAAACCCTAACTAGCAATGAATCACTATAGAAGCTGTTGGAAGATTATATACCTGACTAAATTTTAGGGCGTGTTGTTCGTCGGCGAGTTGGAGATTACCGCTGACGACGACGAGCATGCCGCCGGCGGGGCCAGAGGGCTGACAGTCGACGGTGGTGATGCTGTGCTGGCACTGCTGGAAGGGAAGGCTGGTGAGCTTAGTAACAATGTTTTGGGAACCTTGAATCTTTTGACCTTCGAAGCTCAACATGGAAGTCTCCTGGTACAAATTCGCCAGTCCGGAATGATTCACATCACGGCAACTGCTACGGCAGCTCACCTCCCACCTTTAAAGACAATCCACTCTCTAACACCTCTCCACCTTCAAATACAGAACCACCCCCACCACCGTAACTGCTACGGCAGCTCACACTCCCAACCCCCCACTGACATTAAGCAACTCGTCGGTCTCCTTGTGGGATATCAAGCAACTCGTGGAAATCCAATCCTTAGTAATACATATGATCACAAGATTTACAAGTTTGTAATTTATTTTTTTCTACAAGAAAATTTAAATCCTGCAATCAATCGATGAATGATCTTACCAGCTTTTTTAGCAGCACGAAACAGTACTTCTTCGACATGATGTTGTGCTGGGTCTCCCTCAGGGAACAAGGCTATGAACGTTTCAACTTCAGAGACTGCTTCTTTATTTGTCAAGTATTGGTAGAGTCCATCATATGATAAAATCAAGAATCTGTCTTTTGGACCAAGTTTGTGGTGATATAGCCACGGGGAACAACTAATGTAAGGGGAATTCCCTATGTAGTCAATTCTGAACATCTCTAGTAGAGCATTATTCCATTTCGGCTGCAAAATCCAACCCCCCACTGACATTAACAAAATTGACTAAACATTTCCCAAGAACTAAGTTCAATACTAATTTATGGCACCAAAACTAAATGTTCCCAATGGGATGAAGAACTAAGACATTAATATATAGAGATTTCTAACTATAAACTCCTGCATCCACTTCCTAAACAAGATTGTACGTTTTCTTGCTTGTTGAGATAAAAAGCACAAACAAGACCTAGAGTACCTGTTTGAGAAAACCAGCCCCAAAAGCTCGAGTAACCTTCAACGAACCTTTCACCCGATCCTTCATCACTGCTGAAGAATCTTCCCGATGCTCGTTTTTAATCCTTCGAACTTCCTGAAGGTTTAAAATCCATAGAATTAGACCTTTGAATCGGAACAGAAAAACAAATTACTAGTTACTAGATAAAAGAAACTAACTTAAACCACTAGAAGCGAGCAACACTTAATTTGTATAAAATGTCAGCTCTTCCACTGATGTACTGTGATCAATGGTTAGCTGAGAAGAAGCCAGGCTTGTAAAACTGCCGAATTCATCACGCTCCTCCTCCTCTCGCTCATCACCCCTCGACTTCTTCGCCTCCGACCCAATTTTCTCTACATTCCTCTCCCCGGACTTCGACTCCATCTGCTTATCCTCCGCCGCCCTCGCCTCAATTTGATCTCACAACGCTAGGGCTTCCTAGGGAGATAGGGCTCAACTGAATGTATTTTCTAAACCGAGGGAGTGAAAATTGAGGGAGAGAAAGGGCGTGAAAATAATGGAGGGACATTTTCGCGGACAACTTATTTTAGGAAAAAACTTATTTCATTTATTTCATAAAAAGAATATAATTTGTAATATCTATACATTTTAAGAACATATATGTATTATAGTATATGTTAATTCCTAAAAATTGGTAAGTTATTGGTTAGTAGTGATAACATGATATTTATACGTTGACAAATTTATAACGAAATCGAATTATAATTAGCGTGAAACTTTATGTGATAAGATAAAATATTTTAAAGTGTGGTTATTTTTAATTCCAATCTATCTCTTGTATGCACATCATCATAGCATACTCTTAAAATATAATTGTAAACTTAATATATTATATTATTTTATATTGTTATTTATAAAAAAAAGAGCACTCTTTTTGTATAATAAAAATAAATGATAAATATGAATCTTTTGTGGGACATAGGGATAACTTTTTATATGTGGAGTAAGGTTGTGAACAAGTCGAGTTAAGTTTTGGTTTATCGAATTCGAGCTCCCTAAAAGTTAAATGAGCTCGAGTTGAGTCGAAATTTTAAACGAGTCCTAATATGTTATTCGAATTTGACTTGTTTATAATACAGAATGTTATAGACGAAATATAATTTACTATAATATCTAAAATCATACCCCCACTGCTAAATTCTTAATTAATACTTAGAGTACATATAAAAATATATAATTATCTATAAAAGTCTTTATTTTAGAAATGAATTTTGAATCAAAGGGAGAATATTTTTTTTATTTGACAATCTTGATGATATAATGAACAAGTTAACCAACAATTCAGAAGTTTTACGATTGATTCAACGCAGAACCAACTTTGAGATAGAAAGAGCTGAAAACAACTCTTGATCATTATTTATGGACATTCAAAATTATTGAACTTTTGTTGTGGACAATATAAAAACTTGGATATTAATGGTGAACTTTATGTTAAACTCGGTAAATCGTTAATTTAAAGTACAATGGATGATATTTGGATTCTGATTTTTTTTATTTTAGTTAAATATGATAGAAAGTTAAAATTTAATTATTTTATTGTTGTAGTTGGTGTTTTGCTATTGTTACCGTCATTAACTTGTTTCAGGCCAAATATTAGTTGGGTAAACAACTCTTTTAATATAATGTTTGAAAATGAATCTGATATGTTGGATACATTGAAGAAGCTCTTTTAGCTTTATTTCAAGTAGTAATATAGTTTTCTCAGTTCAAAAAGTTTTCATATAATATAAAACAAGAGCTACTGAAACTAGACTTGATAATTTAGGTTGAGAACCATCTAATTAACTAAAACTATTTGGGTTTTAATGGGTTGATTAACTAGTTTTTATACTATGGGTTGGTTTAGTTTTGGACTCATATTAAAAAGTAGAAATATGGGTTGAAACTAGTTTAACTAGTTTTGGCCCATATTAGAAACACATTCCAATTTGTTTAGTTTTCAAATTAATCAACTAATTTTGATCCATAGTGACTCCAAATCAGTTGTCCAGGATATATACCATTAGCTGTCCAAGACTTAAAACTTTTCCATGTGTCATCTTGTTTATGTAATTGGAACAAAGCTTAGCTTGAAAAAAAAAAAACTATAATATACATGAATAATAATTTTTATTCACAGCTTGCATGATTGGTCATTAGTACTATATATACATACCTAATATCGTTACATTAATAAGAATAACTTAATGAATATGCACTTCACAAAATATATATTGCTCTTATTATAATTCTTTTAAAAAAACATTCCCTCCGTTGCAAAAAAATAAAATAAAATTAAACGTAGTTTAGATTTAAATAATTAATTTGAAAAACTCAAATAAAAGTATCAATAATTTTTTCATTTTGATTAATATAAAAATTTCTAATGTAAATTATTTTGAAAATGCTTCTTATAAGAAAATTTTAATTTTTTAATACTTAATTTAGTCACATCAATGTTAAACTTTTTAAACTTGACTTTAAAAATTAAAATGAAACTCTTTTTGTATAACAAAAAGAGTAATATTTTTATAAGTTTTTTTTTCTTCACAATTTTATGGTATATCATGAACATGAAAATTCTTTATTATAAAATTAATTTTATTGCATAACACTAGTCTCACACTTTAGTAATGAGAATATTAATAGACATAATATTCTCGAGTTTAACTTCAAATTGTAGATTTTGTCACTCCACTCAATTAATTTATCTATATGTATATATATATATAAGGGATAAATATGGAAAGAAATATATTTTTAACATTCATAAATTTTTAAATGATTATTATTTTTGTGAAAGGAAGTACCATTTTACTAATGTGATACACTTTATGAATATAAAGCCCATCACATAAAAAGTATAGCACATGAAGCAAAAAAATTTATGTCACAACCAGGTTTTGATCTTGGCACCTATGGGTTAATTGACCTTTGATCTACCAATGGAACACTCTAATTCATTAACTAGCTACACTGCCGCTAAAACTTGTAGCGACAGGCAGTGTAGTACATGGGCCAATGGGGGGCAAATGAGTAATTTCTCGTGACGCTACAGCCTGTAGAGACAGGGAAAGATCCATTTCAATCCGTGTCATCCAATGTCGCGATCAACAATATAGATTATGGTTGTTAGAATAGTACCCGTGGCAATCGTTTGTCACGGATGGGGACCCTATATATACATATAAGTTATTAATATATACATATATATATATATATATACATATATAAGTTATTAATATATACATATATATATATATATATATATATATATAAATTATTAATATATATGTATATAAATTATTAATATACCAGAATGGATCTAAAACATACCTTTTAAATAGCACCTCTCTTAAATAACATACCTTTATTAAAACTACATCGTTTTGGATATTCTTTTAAAAAATAAAATAATATTAAAAGAGAGTGGTCCTACTTGATTTTCCTTTATTTACATTTGATCAAACCAGCTTATTATAAATGACTTATAAGTCATTTGTAAATAAGTTAAAAATTGTTACTTATTAATAATGATTTATAAGTCAAAATTTAAGTTGTTGTCAAACACTAAATAATAACAAATGACTTGTAAATTAGTTTGACCAACTTATAAGTCATTGCCAAACACCCTCTAATTCAAGATATAAAGTGAAAATAATATCTGATTATAATTTTTTTTATAAAAAATGAGAATTTTAAAAAAGGGAGTTAAAAATGAACTTACATACCATTGGTGCAACTTAATTGGTTTATGCCGGAACCATTAGTGCAACTTAATCGGTGCGGTTTGATCGATTTTTGGTGCAATTTCTGGAGCAGTTTCAATTCCTTGCCCAGCCCTTGTCAAAAGGTATATATGTAAAATAACGAGTTATAGGAAAAAATTCATATAAATTATTTTAGAAATTAATTATATTTTTTTTCAAAATTATAAGTGAGCGAATATGATCATTATAAACTACATCCAACTGATTATAAACTCTAATTTTTGTAAATTAGAAAATATATCTATATGTGCTCAATTTTAATTTTAAAAATTATAACTTCGAAAAAAAAACTGGGCATTTATTTTGAGATGGAGGGAGTGAAACATTTGACTATATAAAATTTTGTCCAAATAAATAAATATTTTAAAATGCAAAATGATGCGTTTTGGAGAAAAAAGAAGAAGTCAAAACATGCTTATTGTGTTTTTCTTAATTTTGGGCAACAATTTACTAGTCGTTGTAATAAAATGTATAAAATCCGCAACGAAAAATATTTGTTGACAATGAATCTGACCTATATTAGGCAACGAAATATAGCAACATAAAAGTTTTCGTTGCCGATGATGAAGAGAAATCTCATCGGCAACAAAAAAAAGTAAATATGCGGAGAGTTTTTTTTTCCGCCAATGATTTGGCAACGAAATTTTGCAACGCCCTATGAATTTCGTTACGAAAAATGAAAGCTTTTCACAAAATGCAACAAATGACAAATTTCGTTGCTAAACATGTATTTTTGGCAACGACTTTATAAGTTGTTGCCCGAAAAACCGTTGCCAAATGTCCATTTTTTTGTAGTGTTCCTCTCTTGATTTACCCAGCCATATAACCCCTTTTTCCTTCAAATTATATTTTATTTTTATGCTTTAATTAGCTTTATTAAATGTCCAAAAAGTCCATCTTCCATTGGGCTAAGTTTGGGCTTTAATTTAATTCTTTTGGACTTTCAATTAATTATTTTGGGCCATGTAATTAGCCATGGTTCCAACACTATAATTTTATTTTATCCTAATTATTTAATTAGGGTTTTCATTCCCCACATTTATAATTTAATTCCTTAATTACATATGTACATTTAATTTCATAACCCATTTAGACTTGCTTTAATTAGGTTATAAAATTAATTAGTTAAGATATATAAAATAAATCTCTTAAGGTTATTATATATTTTTAATACTAACATTCTCTCATATTATAAACCTTAGGTTATTCAATTCTCATACCTAATATAAATTAGGTTAGGTAATCTTTCTTCTTAATTTACTTTCTATAAAATAAATGAACAACTATACATAATTACAGTACACATATTCATTTAACTTATTATTCACTCCACACATGTCACAAGGTTTTCAATATCATTAATATTTAATTAATATATCTATTTACAAAGTGACTTGGAATTATTGGTTATTACATATATAAGTAATATATATATATATATATATATATATATATATATTAGTTATTTAATTTGACTAAATATCAGTTTTAATTATTCATTTGATGTAAATCTGTAGTAAAGTTTGTGGACTAGATTTATCTAAATCTAGCCATATCTAACTTTTAACCTGTTCAAAAGTCAAAAAACTAGAACCGTTGAGCTAGAATGGCTAAGATTTATTTAAATCTTGTTTTATTTTTAGTTTTGTAAATATTAAACAACTACGCGACCCTAGATCTGTATCTAGAGGGAACGGAAAGCTTGGCTATGCGCATTGTCGTCGTCGGGAAAAATCTTTGGACAAACCTTCCTTTCCCTAATTGTTTTATTTTCTACCCTTGTTTGTCTTATCTATTTTGTGAAGGGTGAATTTTTTTAGGAAAAGGCCAACATGTATCATGTCGATGATTTGAAATGTTTACAGAGTTGCCAGTTGGTATATTTGAAATAATTGTACCAACTCAACCAAGTTTTATTTATTTTTGCAAGTAGGCCCAATTACTAGACGCTATCAAAACTTGGCCTTGCAAGCCGAGATTCATAAAGTTCGGGGGCTTGGTTAAGCAGGGGGGAAGGTGTTAGGCACCCCCCCCCCCCCGACTTCCGTGAAACACGGTTACCACATCTTTTCAATTTTTTCTTTTTTTATCTTCAATGTGTGTGTGTGTGCTTGAAGTAATTGAGCCTACGTGTTTGATTGGAAGTAGTGTCTTGCTTTGTTGGACCTATATACAAAGAGTTTGATTTCATAAAAAGTCCATTTTAGACAAGATATGAAAATAACATTTTGAAAGATGGTTTTCAAACCCTTTCACTCGCATAGGAATTGAAGCCTTTTGATACTTCCATTTTATTCCGCATTCGCTTGATTTGGATTTTATTGTCGGGATGCGAAGCATCCTCGACCACAGAATGTATATACAAGTGTCGGTCTTCTTATGGGCATGAAAGCCATCAAAGTGGCCCTAGCACTCCAAACTACATTTTTACTATATTGAGACCTTAAATCTGGATAACCGTTTTAAGGTCCCTCTTATTTACATTTACAAGAAAAAACAGGCAGGATGTATTTACAATGCCAAGTTGTCCATCGTGGGAATCAGATTTAGATCCGCGTGGGTGATCTTAGATCCCATGATTCCTAGGCTCACAAAATAATATCAAAAAGCCTGCACAACAAAGATATTGACATATAATGCAAATTGTACTCTAGACGTCACAAGACAAAGGATTCATCAGTTAAATCCTTGTATGCGCATAGCCAAAGCTTGCCGTTCCACTAGATATGGATCTAGGGTAGCGTAGTTGCTTTAATATTTACAAAACTAGAAAGAAAGCAAGATTTAAATAAATCTTAGCCATTCTAGCTCCCCGGTTCTGGCTTAACCGATTTTGAACCAATTAAAAGTTAGAAATGGTTAGATTTAGATGAATTTAATCCACAAAATTTATATTAGAACAGATTCATATCAAATGAATAGTTAAAACAGATATTTAATCACATTAAAATATATATATATATATATATAAGTATATATATATATATATAAGTATATATATATATATATATATATATAAAAGCTGTAAAGAGCCACGAATTTTCAATCCAGGCTTAACTGGGAAATGTAAATATATATATATATATATATATACATACATAAAAGCTGAAAAAGGCCATGGATTTCCAATCCAGGCCTGACTGAATGAAATGTTAATATATACAGTTAGTATATATATATATAGTAAAGCTGAAAAGGCCACGGATTTTCAATCCAGGCCAAACGAGTTAGTATATATATATATATATATATATATATATAAAGCAATAAAAAGCCATGAATCAGCAATCCAGACTAACAAAGTCAGAATATATATATATAGTCATATATATATAAAAGCGGTAAATGCCACGAATTTACAATCCAGGCTTGACGGAATTGAATGTTAGTATATATATAGTCAATTATATATATAATAAAGCTGAAAAGGCTATGGATTAGTAATCCAGGCCAAACAAATTAGTATAAATATATATATATATATATATATATATATATATCTATATATATATATATAAAAGCGGTAAAAAGCCACGGATTAGCAATCTAGGCTGTGCAAACAAAGAAAAACTTAAATATATACTTATGTATACTTAAAAGTAAGCTAGAAAGGCAACATATTTGAAATCCAGGCGAAACCAGAAGCTATAACTTTATATGTACGTTCACATATATATGACAAAGTAGTAAACAGCTTCTGATCGTAAAAAAACTTACAATGGGCAGCGCTACGGGCTTTATGCCACTCGGAGGGCTTCAAAACTCCATTTTAACTGGTTAAAACTGGATATGTTGTAGAATATACATATACAAACATATTAGAAGAATAAAATCGAGGTTTGGAGCACTATAGGTAGGGCTAAGGGTCAAAATGGGCGGAGTTTCTCTGTTTTTTTCTATTTTTTTTCTTCTTTTTTTGCTAAGGTGGGGGGGGGGGGTCTTATTTATAGACCAGATGGCCGCGGGTCTACTCACGGCAGTCGCGGGTAGAGGTGCGGCTCCCCGAGTGGGCCCCGCTCCTGCGGGTTTCGTTGTCTCGAAGTACGTGCACTCCGACCAACTCGATGTTTGCTTTGAACCTTCATAACTTTCAATCCGGGAGTCCGTTTGAGGCGTGCTATACCTTTCCGGAAAGCCCTTTCCGAGACCTACACAATGACATAGGGTTTGATCTTTTTTGAATCTTGGAAGATGGGTCCATGACCAGATCTTCAAATTTTCACAGTTCGTCCGTTGAGCTATCTTCTGTTGTTTTCACTCGAGATTGATGTTATGGTTCTTTCTAACCCTCATTGCATCGATTTGGCTTGATTTTGACTTGATTTGATGACAAGTTGGTAAAATGACCATTTTGCCCTTCTGGGGTTTGTCTCCAATATTGACAATGTTTTTCGACCGTTTTCTCAATGTTGTCTTCGAGGTTCTATCCCAGCTAACTCTGTTCTTCCTCAGGGTTATCGTCGGGGCTTGACTTGATCTCCCGGTGTTGTCGTCGGGGCTACTGTACCTCCCGGGGTTGTCACCGGGGCTTGAGTTAATCCCCTGGTGTTGTCGTCGGGGCTACTGTACCTCCCGGGGTTATCGCTGGGGCTTGACTTAATCTCCCGGTGTTGTTGCCGGGGCTACTGTACCTCCCGAGGTTGTCGTTGGGGCTTGACTTGATCTCTCGGTGTTGTCATCGGGGCTACTGTACCTTCCGGGGTTGTCATCGGTGCTTGACTTGATCTCCCGGTGTTGTCATCGGTGCTTGACTTGATCTCCCGGTGTTGTTGCCGGGGCTACTGTACCTCCCAGGGTTGTCACCAGTGCTTGACTTGATCTCCCAGTGTTGTCGTTGGGACTACTGTACCTCCTGGGGTTGTCGCCGGGGCTTGACTTAATCTCTCGGTGTTGTCGCTGAGGCTACTGTACCTCATGGAGTTGTTGTCGTGGCTTGACTTGATCACCCAGTGTTGTCGTCGGGGCTACTGTACCTCCCAGGGTTGTCGTCGAGGCTTGACTTGATCTCCCGATGTTGTCATTGGGGCTACTGTACCTCCCGGGATTGTCGTCGGGGATTGACTTGATCTCACGGTGTTGTCGCCGAAACTTGACCTGGACTTCCAAGGTTGTTTCTGGAAGGTGAAAGACGGTTTTGCCCTCCTGCAGGGTTAGTAACAGGAATGCAAAATTTTGAGTGTCTACAGATGCCCCTCTTTATCATGTTTATGTAATGCAATAAAATGAACAGGATAAAGACTGCTAGACACTAGAAATATGACACATGCAAATGTAATGCAATGCACAATATGCTATGTTATGAATGCTATTTGCTCTTGTGGTGTTAGCTTCCACGGTATTCTATCACTGATTGTTCTCGCACCTCCTACTGGGGATGACGTTGTCAATGATGGCTTTCACATAACTCTTTTAATGCTTACTCGAACGGTAGTTTGCAAAATTTGACCATCACCGAACCTTCTCGGCGCCTACTCGAATAGTAGTTTACAACGGTCGGTTAAACCATCGAACCTTCTCGGTGTGCCAGCTGAGGATTTGTATAACAGACTCCATCATCTGTTCTCTCTAAGGAAAAATTTCTCCACAGTTCTCATCATCAGATCGTTCCCGATGGTACGCTGGAGTTGTCGCCAACGGTTTTCAATATCAGATACTCTGATCTTCGTTGAAGCAATTCTCAACGGCTTTCATCACCGGCTTGTTCCCGATGCTACGCTGGAGTTGTCGCCAATAGTTTGTAGTGTTAGATACTCTGACCTTCGTTGAAACAGTTATCAACGACTTTCATCACCGGATCTTTCCCGATGCTTCGTTGGAGTTGTCGCCAACGATTTGCAATGTCAGCCAATCTGACCCTTACTGAAGTAGTTTCCAACGACTTTCATCACCGGCTCATTCCCAATGCTTCGTTGGAGTTGTCGCCAATGATTTACAATGTCAGACCTAATTGGTCTCGATGTGGGCATGATATTTCTGATAAATCACACCCTCGGACAAATCTGGATACTTTGACGCATTCAAAACCCACTGTTCACAACGCCAGACCTTTTCGATGCTCTGACAGAGGTAATTTTCAGTAATTTTCATTATCGGCATTCTGAATACCACTTCAGGGTCTCTATCAATGGTTTACATGAAGTTTCTTCCTTTAACAGGAGCTTGACACTTAGAATCAGGGTTTCAAGCCATTCTGCTCAATCGTATAGCAGTTTTTTCCCTGATTTGACTTTTTAGTTTTTGTAAACTTCTCTTTAACTTTAATCGGACTGAACTGGAGGGGGTGGGACCCGCCTTAGGGAGCCATAGGTCCACTTACGGCTGCCACAGGTGGAGTTACTACTCCCTTCAAGTATAACTTGCCCCCCCCCCCCCCCCCCCCGTGGCTTTTATAAGTCATTTTCAAGTTTGAACTATAAAGAAAATCCAAGATTTCTTCTTCAGATCTACTGAGGTTAGGTTACTTTTTTCAAATTCTGTCATCGTACAATCGTTCTGCACATCTCTGGTAATGTTTACATCCTTTCTTTTCAAGTTTTGACCGTTAGAGCGTTAGATTTCATACAAAATGCTTCTAAACACAATATAGTGAATATGCATGCTTATATGACTTAATAAAATTTTTCAGACTTAGTAAATATATATGTTTTACTACGCTGAACGTTTTGATGTGAAAAAATTTAATTTCTGAGACTGTCATTTGGCACCCTTTTTGGCCAGTTTACTCATCCTATTTGAGGACAAATGTGCCTGGATTTTCAACAAAAAATACACATGGTAATTTAGCTGCTATGGGGAGTTTGATTTTGATTTTTTCATATATATGAATTGTTCATAGTTTTGGGTAGGTGTGCTACTGAATGGCCACCTAGTCATGTCTATGTGCATGCGGAGAGTCCATTTTACAAAGGAAACTCTAGCGAATTTTTTTCAAAAGCCTGAGCATTTAATGAACATGCAATTTTCCCTCTAATGGGGATATATGTTAACTAATGCATGCTTTAGGACTTAAAATATGCATGAAGCAATGATTTAATTTTAATAGGCCGTAAGTTCAAGGCTTACCTCACCCTTTCTGAGGTGATTTGGAGATTTTGACCAAGTTATGGAGCCAGATAGACTAGGAATTGCTATTAAGGTCTCTGCAGGTGTGAGGCGGAGGAGAGCTTCTGATATTCCCCAGCTTCGTCCAGCCCGACCGCCTTGTTGGTTGGCTGAGTCTGTGATTTATCCGATCCGGGCTAAGAGGCCAGATGACGTGGACGACGATGATGTCCCATTTGTGGATCCTGCTCCAACTTATGCTCTGCGTAGGGAGCTTCCAGCCATCGTTGTGCCTATTCCTGAGCTTTTGGGGGATTTGAGACGCCATCCCTCGATTTACCTTCATGCCAACGAGGAGACTGAAGTTTTTATTCTGGATTTTTCTTTCTTTCGCCATTTCAGGGCACAGGTTTAATTTGGATTTGTAATTTGATGCAGGTTCCCAACTTTACGTAGCCCAGGGGAACTGGTTTAGCATCCACTCTTTATATCATACTCTGCATCCGGAGTATCAGGCCATCGTCAACACTTGGGGTTTCGAGGCCTTCTTTTCTATTCCTCCCCGTCGTTACCCTTAGGGTTATCTGTGGGCATTATCTGAGCGCTGGTTCCACCAGACCCAGTCTCTCCATCTGTTGGACTGTGAGGTGATGATGATACCGATGAACTGGCGGTTCATCATAGGGATAGAGTTTACAGGGGAGCCAGTGCCATTGGTGGCTAACATTTCACCTGCTGCCGTTAGATCCTTTTTAGGAGTTCATGCGACGACTATCAAGGGTCGGACTATCCGTTCTGGTCCCTTGAGTGTTGATGCCCAGAGCGGGGCTTTGACTGAGCCTCTACCTGATGATCAGAGGGTTAGAGATCGCATTCTTTGGCGAATGTTCTTGGTGATCATCTGGGGTTATTTCATTGCAAACAACTCCTCGACGGTCTCTTTCTCTCTGGTTAGCGCTACTCGATACCTGGAGCGCATCAGGATTTTGACTAGGGAACCTACACCTTTGCTTATTTTCTTCGTGGGATGCGCCTATGCTCTGAGGGCATGACGGAGGCTTGGCTAGGTTTTTATCCCTTCTTGCTTTCACCTTTCAATTTTCCTCATTTGTGTTTATCAATTTTTACCACTGAGGACCTTTGATCTTTGCACTTCCATTTTTGGGCATATGAGAGGCACCCTTACCTATGCCCGACCACTACTTTGGGCTTGGAGACGTATTCGCGGGGACGACGTTGGCATCACTCCACTTTGATGGAGGTCCCTGTAGTAGAAGGATTTACCCACTCTTGCTTGCAGCTAGAGCTGTTAACTGCCAACTCTATTACGTGGGTTCCCTACACCCCGGACTATCAGACAGTTGGATTTGAGGATGGCTTTTCGATCGGACTAGAGTTTACATTGGCCACACTTCGAATTCCCCTTTTGATCGAGGGAGGTTGGGAGCTCTATTTGGGAGAACGCACTATCAGGAGCGTCATGAGAGATCCATATTCCTTTTTTTCCTCCTTCTTGGCATCATTATCCCTTAGCTCAGTCAGTCACAGATATTCCCCTGATGGGCATAGATGGCTTTACCATGTCAGATGGTCCTCATAGTCAAGAGGCCTTCATCACTGGTGGAGTCCTTGCATTATTGGGGCTCAGACTCGTGCTACCCAGTTTATGACAGACATAGTGCTTGGGTCTGTTATGATGATAGACTGGATAACTTTCCTCAGAGAGCGTAATCATTTGGAGCAAATTTCAGGATTGACCCAGCAGTTGGAGCGGGCTCAATTTTTCAACAGGCACCTTGGCAGGGATTCTTCAGAAGCAGATTCATTTGATCCTTCCAGCTCTGGAACTGGCCCCTTAGCAGGTCTATATTCTGGCAGTTATGCAGGTGTCGATCCTCCTCTTTATCGCCGAGACATTCCTATTGGCCGAGATTTAGTGACTCAATAGGAGTTGCAGCAGGTTGATAGTCTAGATGCAGATATCATAAACTTCTTTTGATAGCTTTCTCGCTTAAATCTTTTGATAGGCCTCTGTTAGATATTGGGCGGCTGTGCCCCATTTCTCGTTATCTCTTTTGATAGGCCTGTGTTAGTTATTGGGTGGTTGTGCCCCATTTCCCTGTACTTTTTATTTTGCATTTTATTAGCAGACATAGATGATGCTTTCCGTAGATAGTGTATTTGGAAATGCATGATATTTCCTATCTATTGCATCCTATTGTCATTAATCATTATCATATATCATTATGCATGCATTATGTCATGGATATGCACTTAGACAGGTGAGTTTAGCTTTGACCCTGGATGGTCTCATGATACGGTTTTACAGATGTCATCATCTACCGTCAGCTGTATTGAGCACAAGCCACACTCTTTGATAACATCTTCTTTGAGATCTTGGTATGACAGTTTGTCTCCCGCAGACAGGGCGACAGGTGATCAGATGCTGGGGCATTCTTTGGCCATCTTAATTTACCAGGTTCCACTGGGCTTTGTGGATAACATGTTGTCCTGCTGGATACTTGAGTGCCAGGTATTCAGATTCGATATCCACGAGTTGACTCCTACTTTGGAGGAGTATGAGCGTATCACCGGTTTGGCATTGGATCAACCTTGTGCTAGGATGGCCATGAGTGATATGAGACGACAGTTCATGACTGGTCTGAGGTGCAGAGTCGTCACTGATGAGATTACTGCAGGGCATGTGGTGTCCCTAGGACTTCCTGATCGATCTCTTTGGCCAGCTGGACAGCTATGCAAGATATTCAAGAGACTTTATCATCCCTGCAGATGAGTGGCAGTTTGCACGCGTGGACGTTCTGTTGATGTGCATCATAGCTTATTTGTACATGCCACTGTATATGGACCACTTGGACATTGACTTTATTGTAGTGGTTCGTGCTATCAGACAAGGTTGTACCATCCTACCCATGATATTAGCTGAGACCTTGAGGTCGGCTACATTCTACCATACCCATCCAGTGGGTTTTTACAGGGGTAGCTCTATTTTGCTATACGTGTTGTTTATGACACACTTGAGACCCATCGGCACTTTCATACATCATGGGTATTGCTTTACTCATGAGATAACCATGTCTTACTCCTTTCAGTCGACGGAGTGTGCAGATGCGGCATCATGGTTGGCCTTTTTGACGGCAATCGAGCATCTTTTTTTATCTTGCCCTGCTCAAGGCTTAGCTCCCCTTACAACTTCATTACTCATGCAGTTGGCATGGATTATCTGCCTCTGATGGGTTTTAGAGGGGTGACCACATATCATCCATTGGCTGTCATGGGACAATTTGATCAGTTTTAGGACATCCACCACTTTGAGGGGGCTTTGGATCAACGGCTATCAGCTTCGTCTTTGTCGCCAGCTGACTTGACCATGATTTATGATTGTTGGACTCATCGTGAGAGAGCTAATTTTTTGACTAGCCATCCGGATCTTTCTTCAGAGTACTCTGCATGGTTGGAGGCAGATATTGCACTAGCCACGATTGTTCATTCAGCTCCGAGTTTTGATTCTAATGAGGAGGAGTTTATGGAGAACCTTAATTCTCCCATCGAGGATGAGTTATTTGCTAATTTGACATCAGCTTTGGTCAGTGACCCCCCCTCAAGCATTCGTACTGGGATAGATCTGTCTTTTATCAATTCGTTAGCTCGAATGACTTTTGAGAGGGATTAGGCGAGAGCATTGATGTTGACAGCCCTTTTTGGTAGGGATGCAGCTTTTGTTGATAGGGACGATGCTCGAGCTACTCAGGGACGTCGCTTTTGTTGAGATTGAAGAGGCTCTAGTTGCTCGGGATGCTGCTTTCATTGAGCGAGATGAGGCTCTAGCTACCCGGGATGTTTTTATTGCTGATAGCACTGCACTTAGGTCATACACCCACAACATCATTGCAGATATGAGTGCCTTCATAGATGTTTATAGTATCACCATGCAAATGGCTATGGATCTTCTAGCTCGCGTAGATACCGTGAGGCATGTGCTTACAGATGCTCCTCAATCTTCTGAGAAGGACGCCATATTGGACTTGCTATCTCGTTTATCTATGGGTTTATAGACTAGCTTTTATTTTCATGCACATACTAGATCAACCATTTTTGTCATGTATAGGATACATTGTATATATCAAACAATATTATATAGTAGAGAAATATATTTTGATTCACTTCCCTGTTGGATATGTAATTGTCATTGCTGGGTAATTAACACTTTTTTTATGACTTGCTGTTTTGATGTATTATGAGCTTTTCCTTGATGGATTGACATTGAGATGTCAGAGCGTACCTCAGAAGGACCTGTTGATTAGAGAGGTTTGATAGTATTTGGGTTTTATAGGAATTTTGGTGTCTTGGGATTGGTTTTTATTAGTTTTTGTTTTTTCTTGAAGGTCAAACCGCACCATAAATGGCTGCCTACGTACTCCCGGGTTGAGGGAAATCATGTCATTTGTAGTTCATGCTTTTAGTGAAAACCTGAATTTATTTGATTAATTTCACATGACCGTGATGATGGCTTGCAGGTGCTTCAGACATAGTACCTCTTCACAGTGTCTGAATTAATGAGATGGGGAAATTCTTTCCCATCCATTTCTTACAATCTGATGGCTCCTCTTGTCAACACTTCTTTGACAATGAAAGGGCATTCCCAATTCGGGGCAAACTTACCTTTGGCTTCCTCTTGATTGGCAAGAACTTTCTTCAGTACCAAGTTATTTTCTTTAAATTGTCGGAGTCAAACTTTTTTGTTGTATGACCGAGCAATCCTTTGCTGATATAATTGCCCGTGAAAGATGGATGTAGCCTTTTTTTCATCTATCAAGGATAACTGGTGGTACCGCTCTTGCAACCACTGGTCTTCTTCCATCTGAGCATCTATTAGCACCCTCAATGACTCCATTTCTACTTCTATAGGGAGTACTGCTTCTATGCCATAGACTAGTGAGTAGGGGGTAGTCCCAGTAGAAGTATGCATTGACGTTCTGTAGGCCAGCAGAGTCAGAGGAAATAGGTCAGGCCACCCTTTGTGATTGGCGGACATTTTCTACATGATATTCTTGATATTTTTGTTGGCCGCTTCGACATCACTATTCATCTTGGGACGATAGATGACAGAATTGAGATGCTTGATTTGAAACTTACTGCATAATTTTATCATCATCTGGTTGTTTAGGTTCTTGGCATTGTCTAATACGATTACCTCCGGTTGTCCATATCGACAGATGACATTGTTTGTGATGAAACCAATGATTACCTCTTTGGTGACCTTGGGAAAGAGGCAGTCTCAACCCATTTCACATAAAAAAGGGCCATGGCAAACTCATGTTGTGCAGATCGTAAGGAGGAGCATGGATGGCATTCCCATAGACTTGGCATTGGTAGCATTTTCTGACGTGATCATCACAGTCAGCTTTGAGAGAGATCCAATAATGCTCGGTTCTCAATATTTTTCTAGAAAGTAAAGGACCGCTCATATGTGGACCATAGACTCCACCATGAACTTCATCCATCAGTCTTTGGGCTTGATCCTTATCCAGGCATCTTAACAGGCATATTCCAGCATCCCTTTTATAGAGCGCGTCTCCTCACAGATAGAATTTCATATCCATCTTATGAATCCTCTTTCTTTCAGCTTGACTTGCCCCAGCGGGTGTTGATCCATCTCGCAGATATTCTTTTATATCTTGGTACCAAGGCTGTTTGACAGGAGGTAGTTCATCTGATATTTCTTTAATGTAATTCCCATATGTCGAAGCCTTTTGGCTTGCAAATTTGATGTTAGGAATTCCCATTCTATCAGATATGTGGATCAAGGAAGTCAACGTTGCCAACACATCAGCAAAGTCATCCCTACCTCGAGGGATGTGGATGAAGGTTATTTCTTCAAACTCCATGGATATCTTGATAACATGCCGATGATATGGAAACAAATGAAATTCTTTGGTATGATACGCCCTGGTGGTTTATTTGATAACCAACTCAGAATCCCCAAAGACTAGTAAACATTTGATACCCATGGATTAGGCTAATTTCAACCCCATTATACAGTCTTCATACTCAGCTGTGTTGTTGGTGTTAACAAATTACAGCTTAATGGCTACAGGATACTGTTCTCCTATAACAGAGACAATAACTTCCCCAGCTTCGACACATTCTATGTTCAAGGCTCCATCAAAATACATTTTCCAATATTGGACTGTATTTTCTTAAGGGATTTATTGAATTGTCATTATCCCATCATCCGGGAAATAAGTTTCCAAGGGTTCAAAATCCCCTGACGGTGCTTCGGCCAATTGATCTGCAATCCCCTGACCTTTGATAGACTTCTGAGTCAAGTAGACAATGTTGAATTATTGGAGGATCAACTGCCATTTAGACAATCAAAAATTTAACAGGGTTTGCTGAATACGTACTTCAGTGGATCCATGTGGGATATGAGATAGGTCGTGTGCCCATACAGGTAATGTTGTAACCTCATGGCGGCCCACGCTAACGCACAACAGGTCTTTTCAATCAAAGTGTACTTCTGCTCACCGCTACTGAATCTTTTGCTGAGGTAACAGATAGCTCTCGCCTTGTTTCTATCGTTTTTCTGCTCCAGCATACAGCCCATTGCTTTGGCATTGATTGACAGGTACGTAAACATGGGAACCTCATCCCTTTGGGGTACCAAGACAGGTGCTTCGATCAATTGCTTCTTGATGGAAAATAAGGGTTTTTGACAATCTTCATTCCATTTTATGGAGGGATTCTTCTTTAGCAGCTTAAAGATGGGTTCACAAGTTGCTGTGAGTTAAGAGATGAATCTGCTTATGAAATTGATTCTCCCAGGAATCCCCGTATTTCCTTTTCTGTTCGGGGCACGGGAATCTCGGTGATGGCTTTAATCTTAGCGGGATCCAGCTCAATGCCTCTGTTGCTCACTAGAAATCCCAACAACTTGCCTGATTTGACACCAAAAGCACATTTGGCCGGATTCAGCTTTAGGTTATACTTGCGCAACCTGTTGAAAAGCTTTTTGAGATGGCTGATGTGATCATTCTCTTTTCGGGATTTGACGATGATGTCATCCACATAGACATCTATTTCTTTGTGCATCATGTCATGAAAAAGGACCATCATGGCTGGCTGATATGTAGCACCGATATTGATAAGGCTGAAAGATAAACGTCTATAACAAAAGGTTCCCCAGGGAGTGATGAAGGCTATTTTCTCCCTGTCCTCTTCATCAACCATCGTAGACACTCGAAATTTTTCTTGCCCCAATACTAACCCGGTAGGAGGGCAAAACCGTTAATCAATCCAAATTCGGACACCAACGCCGGTCCTTCAACCTAAATCTAATTTCCCATATCGGTAATCAAGCTCCGACAATCAATCGGACCATCAATCAAGCTCAGACAGTCAATCAAGTTTTGACAGTCAATCGGACCATCAATCAAGCTCTGACAGTCAATCGGACCATCAATCAAGTTTCGACAGTCAATCGGACTATCAATCAAGTTCTGACAGTCAATCGGACCATCAATCAAGCTCCGTCAGTCAATCGGACCATTAATCAAGTTCCGACAGTCAATCGGACCATCAATCAAGTTTTAACAGTCAATCGGACCATCAATCAAGTTTCGACAGTCAATCGGACTATTAATTAAGCTCCGACAGTCAATCGGACCATCAATCAAGCTCAACAATCAATCGGATCCTCAAGCTCAACCCCGGTCTCAACACGGGAAGTCAAAATCAACCCCGGTCTCAACTCGGGAAGTCAAGATCAACCCGGTCCCCGGGAGGTACCAATCAACCCCGACCTCAATATCAGGTCGTAGAGTCAACCTTTATCTCAATCTAGGAAGTCAAGGAAACCTCGACATCAACCGAGGACATGTCAAGCCATCTCCGGTCTTAATCTGGGAAACACAGTTCATCCCCGGCAACAACCCGGGAAGTCAAACTCAACCCCGGTCTCAACCCGGGAAGTGCTGGTCATTCCCGGTCTCAACCCGGGACATCAGGTCAACTTCAGACATCAACCTGAAGCATCACAACAACTCCAGAGCAAAACCTAGAATGACCACGTCAGCCTCAGAGACAACCCTGAGGTCAAAAGACTCAACTTGGATCTAAGTCTTGGAATCAGCTTCCGAAAGTCAACTAGCGACCATGCCGACAATACAGGCAGCCCCGTGAGGGGTACAATGGTTATTTCATCAACTCTCAACCAACTTGGTCAAACTCAAGCCAAATTGAAGTCGCTAAAGTAAGAATAAACCCTAACGACGATCCCGAGTGGCAACTAAGCAAGATAGCTCAACGGATAAACTGCGAGGAAACAAAGACATAGTTATGAACCCATCTTCCTAGACCTAGAAAATGTTTTTTCCCATGTCATTGCGACACTCTCGGCGAGAGCTTTTCAGAAAGGTATCGCACGCCTCAAACGGACGCTCCGATCAAAAGTTAGAAAGTTTTTGACCGGACATAACATTGCTCGGAGTGCACGTACTTTGAGACGACCAAGCCGGGCACATGGGCCCCACCTAGGGGAGCTGCAGCTCTACTTGCAGCTGCCACAGGTAGAGTGGAGGCTCCCTGGCCTATAAATAAAAGTGCCCCCCGCTTATTTGAAAAAAAAAATAAAACGCAGCGAAGCTCTGGCAGTTTGATTTTCTGACTTTACACCTCTTCCAAACCCAAATATTTTCACTCCAACACGTAGATATACCCATATACTACCATATATCAAAAAACCACAGGTAGATTTGGAAGTTTAAAGCCTACGATTTGGCAAAATGCCCGTATTGCAGTCCATTGTAAGTATTTTTACGATCAGCAAGTCAATACTACTAGTTTGCACTGCTTTACACTTGCACACAAAGTTTCATCGTCTAAATATGCCCGAAACTTATTTCCGTGGCCATTTTCGTCAAAAATTGATATATTTTTGTACATACTCCGTTTTCAACATTTCTACAACTCGAATTAACGATCCGTCAGCTCTAGCAGCTTCAATGCACTAGCATGCACATTCTGGCAACTTCGCCGAACTGGGTTATCTTCCCAGTCGGGTTTGGCTTTTTTCTGTATATATTTAACCGTTTATGTACTAACATTTCAATTCAGTCAAGCCCAGATATCAAATCCGAGGTAGTTTACCGCTTTTATATATATTTACGCATATATAAGCGACTTTCACCATCACTGGTATTCCTATCAGTCCTAGTTGACTATATTTTTGTCAATATATATATATATATATATATATATATTTTCAGTCCGGCCTGGATTACTTCGTGGCCATTTTACTGCTTTTGCACACTTCCCCATACTAGGTGCTCTCCCCAGTCACTGGGTGACTATTTTTCTGTCAATTTCAATTCCAGTATGGGCACCGGCGTGAAAACTCATCGCTCTTTTCGCTATTTTTTCTATATATATATATATATTATTTCTGTCACAGCCTGGATTATTTCATAGCTATTTACAGTTTATATATATATATATATATATATATATATATTTCCATTCCAGTCCGGGCTTGCGAGTGAAAACCCATCGCCCTTTACAGCTTTTATATATATTTAACTATATATATTATTTTATTTAATTTATTCAACTGCTGTATTTAACATTCATTTGTATATGAATTTGCACTGACATATCTGCGGGCGAACTAGATTTATCCAAATCTCGCCAATTCTAGCTTTCAACGGTTCAAATAGGTTCCGACAGAACCTAGAAGCTATAATGGCTGAGATTTCTTTAAATCTAGTTATTTTTATAGTTTCAGCTTCAAAAGCAACCTCGTGTCCCTTAGATTGCTATCTAGTGGGAACGAGACGCTTTGGCCATGCGCAGCCAAGATTTACTGATGAATCATTGGTTCCATTGCGACGTGATGACACATATATTTATCTCTGTACAAATTCGAACTGTGCAGGTTTATTGGCTACTCATATGTGAGCCTAGGAATCGTGGGATTCATGATCAAACTGATCAGAATTTGATTTCCACGATGGACAAACTCCGATTTACAGATGTACCTTGCCAGTTTTTCTGTAAAATGTACATGCCCAGACCTTAAAACGATTATTCCGAATTTAAGGTCTCAACATAGTGAAAATATGGATTATCGTGTCAGCGCCCCTCCGATGGTTTTCATACCCATGAGGAGACCAACACTTTATATTTTTGTGGTTAAGGATGCTTCGCAGCCCTACAAATCACCATTTGTATACAGCCTTAAGGCTATAAAGATAAAATTAAGTGTAGCAATATGCTTCAATTCCTATGTCAGCGTAAGGGTTTGATAAAACCAGCTTTCAAAACGTCACTGTCAATTCAATTCAAAAGCTTTTACAAATCAAATTAAATAATACTTTTTGCAAATTAAATTAAAGACTGAGTTTCAAATCAAATCAAATCCTTCGTATATAGGCTCAACGAAGTCTGTCAAAGCTTTCAATCAATCAATCAATAGGCCCAATTTTCAAACAGCATTCACTCACGCATTCCAGTTTTAAGGGAAATATTAAAAAAATTGTGGTATCGTGTTTACACGGGAGTCGTGGGGTGCCTAACACCTTCTCCACACTTAACAAAGCCCCCGAAGTCAAAACTCTGATTTTAAAGATCAAGTTTCGACAGTGTCCAGCAATTGGGCATCTTTTCAAATCAAACTCGGTTAAGTTAGTACAACCATTTTCAAAACTACCAACTGACGACTCTATTTAATCAAATCAAATCGTCGACATATGCACATGTTGGCCTCTTTCCTAAAAAATCCTTCAAAACCTTTTTTGCAATAAAAAAAATAAGAGTAGAGATAACTTAGGAAGATCGATTTGAGGAAAACTGGGTTACAACCGACCCGCGAGATTTCTTAAATTTTCCAATGTCGACAGGTGGCGACTCTGCTGGAGACAGTAGAGGGCTTAGGCCGCTTTCAATCTTTTCAAACATTTCCCTTTCAAAACTATTGAATGCATGAAATTCTGTGTCTCCACAGTCAATGGATGAGTGAATGCTGCGTCTTTCATTGAATGTATGAATGATATGCCTTTACATTAAATGAATGAGAATGAATGCTTTAGTGCTTCGCACCCATATTAGTGCTTCGCACAAACTGCCATTACATGCATAAGTGGTGAGGCCGATGTATGTGAGTGTATGATGTGAGTCCCTCCACCAGGAGGACAACTCGGTCAGTGATAAGTAAGGACTCTGGGGATGACTAAGTCTCCGGGGCTGCCTCCTGAAAATGCACCACCCAAATTCGCTCCAGTTGAACGATCAGATTAACTTCCCTTCTAGTAGATTGCGATGATCAGGGAACCTTCATGCCGAAACAAAAGCCACGAGAGTAACCTAGGATAGGTCAGAACCTAATTCGACGGGATGCTTCTTCATGCCTTCCTCTTTCAAATCCATGTCAAGTCTCTAATTACTGAGGAGCATAATGTAAATGACAATAATAAAAGATTTACTTTCCTGTCAAATATCCTGTCATCCTGCCATCAAAATAACTAACCTCGGTTTTGCAGGATAAACTTAAAAAACACACATCATAAATGCATCCAGTCATTACCTACCACAGGGAACTGACACTCCTACATTTTGGTGTCGGTAGGGAAAAATTGGTCCTATCACCAGATCAAAGGCCAGAAAAGTACACGGTCCATCTACGGATATGGCTTCAAGAGCTACACCAGAATCCACCCCTGTGTCTAGGGAAGAATTCGAAGGATTGAAAAATCAGATAGCCGAGCTAGCCAGTTTCCTTCGAGAGCAAATCAAGGCCTTCAAAGAGAAATAATCTCAAACTCATCCAGAACCAGGAGCATCTGGTAGTGGTGCTGGCGGTTAAGATACAGAAAAGACCAAAACTCAAATCCCTGGACCCCAGAACCAGGATACAACCAATAAAACTCCAGAAATCACCATCCTAAGTAAAGAACATGTGGCTGGTGACATTCTCAAGAAAATGCAACAAATGGAAGAAACCCTCTGTCTGGTCTATCAAAGGAACTGGGGCATTTGGCAGTGTCAACTATTTCGACCTCTGTATATTCCCCGGGGCTCGATATCCTAAGAAATTCAGAACCCCCAAGTTTGAGAAATATGATGGGTTGGGAGATCCTTACACACACCTGAAAGTTTTCATCGGAGAACTCGGATCCTATGCTGAGGACGAGAAACTTCGAATGCAGCTATTTCAGAAGAGTTTAACTGGAGAAGCCAGAGCCTGGTATGCCCATCTGGATAACTCCAAAATCCACAGTTGGGAAGAATTGGCTCATGCCTTCCTCAGCCAGTATAGTTTCCAATCTCAGCTAGCTCCAGATCGGTATCAAATTACCAAAATCAAGAAGAATAACACTGAATCATTCAGAGAATATGCCCAGCAATGGAGACGGGTCACAGCACAAGTCACCCCAGCCATGACAGAATCTAAAATAGTCATGACTTTCATTAATATTCAAGAAGCTCCTTATTATAAAAGGGTCCTAACAGGCATAGGAAAACCTTTCTCTGAAATAATTAAACACGGCAAAATGGCCGAAATGGGACTCAAGTCCGGAAAAATAAAAGACCTAACAGCACTCGAAGCTGTTGCGGAGCATATCCAATCAGGAAATTACAGGAATAATCCCCGGAGAGTCTACAAAAAGAAAGATGAAGAAGTTTCCTTGGTGTTACAAGGACAAAATTCAAGCGGTAATTCAAACAATACACCCATTCAAAGGAGGAACTATACCCCTTTCCAAGCTGCAACACAACCTTCAAATCCTTCATTCTAGAAAAACATGGAGGTCAGACGCAGAAGGACTTTCACCCAACTAGGGGATTCACTCGAGAACGTCTTCAAACTTCTGACCGCTCAAAAAAAGATTGGTCAACTCCTTCCGCCAACTAACACTAATGCAAGGAACTTTGACCCTACCAAGAAATATACTTATCATTCCGGATCATCGGGCTATGACACCCAAGATTGTTGGTCCCTCAAGCATAAAATCTAAGATCTGATGCATAATGGAGAAATTGTGGTCACAAAACCCGATCAACCGAATGTCCAAGACAACCCTCTCCCACAGCACAAGGAGGAGAGTGTCAACATGATCAACACTTCAAGTAGAGAAGGATCCAAATACCTCTGCTATGTTGAAGAATCCACCCAATCCAACAATATCAGCCCAATGAGTTGGGAAGCTTTTGCAAAATAATTCCTGATAGACCAAGAAATAAAGTCTATCAAGGAACAAGTCGAGCAGTTGGCTGAACTGGTCGTCTACCAACATCAACTCACCACAAAGATGTTGAAGCAAATCCATCAATCTATTGGCAGTTGCTCTCCTCCATCAAAAGTTAATCAAGATTGTAGCCGGACTTGTGAGCTTACACCCTGGACTGACAAGGGGATCGACGAAGCAAGTGTCCAAGCAGGTAGGAAGTTCCTATTTCAAAGGAATTTCACCAATTTGAACTAGTCAATGGAAGAAATCCTATAAATGATGATCAACGAGGGAATGGTTAAAAACTTGCTACCTTCGCTGAACCCTCAATCCAGAAAATTCAAACCTGACCAAATATGTCAGTACCATTCCAACTCTCCTAACCATGATACAGAAGAATGCTGGGCACTTCGAAACCTAATTCAAGACATGATTGAGAAAGATGACCTAATCAGAGGAGATCAAATCCTCGACATGACAGATAAAGATAGCCTTTGGATCCCCGATGCATGGTATCAGGATACCATGGCTGTCATATCCAGCGATAAAGAATCAATCATCACACCCCTGGTACTGACAGGTAAAGGGGTCCAAGAAGTCCAAAATCCTGTGAAGGTGGCTGCACCTCAGCCTTTAATTTTGCCCTTCAGGCCTCAGTACCCGATTACCAGTCTGAAGAAGGTCCCATGGAACTACAGGGACATTGAAAGCTCTACTTCAAACAACATCTCCATCCTGTCAAAGGATAATCTATTGTACCTGCCTCAGCGGGTGATTAAACCAGTTACCAAAGCAAAAGAAAGGGTGGCTGAAGAAAAGATACAAGAGTTCCTCAAAAAGATGGGACACAATGAAATCAAGATAGTGCAAAGCTTGAAAGACGCACCCAAGCAAATATCCATCCTGGACTTGGTCCTATCATCAAAGGATCACCACAATATCCTGTGACGCCCCCAAAATCTCTACATTCCCTATAGCAGATTTTGTGCTTATATAAATATTCCATAAGATAATAATTCCTATAAATCCAAGATTCACAGTATTTCACAACGAATAATAGTTCTCGTCAGAATATTTATTGTGTCGGGATACTCTCATATGGATGGATAGGTTTATAATCTCATAGATATTTCTTTCATATCAATAATTCTTATCTATCTGACATTCACAGTACAAATGATAAGATTGTTCCTGGAACTGAGGAGCGACCTCAGTGCTTACAGAACTTTCAAGATCATTCAATACCCTCATTCAGATGTATAGTTCATATAGATACTGTACTTCTTCCTATGTTCTAGAAAGGTAAAAGCTAAGCAATTGTTAAAGATGATAATACCATATTATATAGTCTTAAATTATCTTACAATAAATCCTAACTTACTATTACACCAGAGTAGAATTCCCGAGGATATAACCAAATTTACATTGACTGAGTTCTTCCATCCACATTACTGAACTCCATAACCTTTGACATTTCAGCTAAAGCTGCAAAGGAAAACAATAATTACAAGGATGAGCTACAGAAAGCTCAACAAGTTTTAAACAAGTTGATTATTATACTCACACTGAATCTGAATTGAATGAACATATAGTTCAGAGATTTTCAACATATATATACTGAGGTTTGATCTGCCCAAACCCCGCACATTACGAGTTACTATCAGTCATATAGACTTAGCCACCCGAGTTAATTCGGTTAACCACACCACACTCCTAACAGTCACAAAGATTTATAGGAGCTTTTATTTGGATATCTCATAGGTGATCAACTTAATCATATCCTAGGAGTATGCATATCATCCTACCAATTTAACAAGGTCAGTGTTATAGCTGCCTGTAATTGAAATCCATGGTCAGTATTATAACTGCCAATAAATATAACTAAGGTCAGTGCTATGACTGCAAGCAATTGTAAACCAGTGTCAATGCTTTGACTGCCAATATAATTTTGGGACAAGTATCGGTATATATATGTATCAAACAATGTTGGTTTTTCCACAATTTATGCTTTGATATCAAATCAAACATATTTTACGCAAATAACGGTTCATATGCCTTGGTTATGCTTGAACAATAAGTCATAACCCTTTTTAAATCAAAGATATCACAAGTAATGTGTATAACAAATTCATATGTCAATGTACAAGACTTACATTTAATATTAAAATTAAATAAAGTTAGAAAACTTGCCTTTTATCACGATCGGCTACTTAAGTTAATGGAAAGTATACACGCAACCTATATAGGTTTATAATAGTCATTAGAAACAATAACAACTAATAACTAGTCAAACTATTAGTGTCTGGGTTGATTTTGGAGTCCATTCGGTATTTTATAGCTTCGTTGAATAGTTGTCGAATTTAGTTTTTCAATAACTTTATTTAAAAGTTATAATATCTTATTTAGATATTTTAGTTATTATTTATAATAATTTCCAAATGCTTAAAATAATTTTTAAATGATTTAATATCATTTAAAATGATTTTTAAGTTATTAATATTATTTTTAAATATTTAATAACCATTTAAAATAATTTTTAAATCATCAATATTATTTGTAAATGATTTATTTTTATTAATAATAATTTTTAAATCATTAATATCATTTTTAAATAATTTATTATTATTTAAAATGATTTTTAAATCATTAATATCATTTTTAAGTAATTTATTATTAATTACTTTTATTATTATTAATATTTAAATAAATTAAATATTAATAAAATTTTATGTCAAAATATTAAAAATTATTTATTATAACTAAAAATGATTTTTTAGAATTTTTTATTAATTATTTAGTAATTATTTTATTTTATTTCTATTTATTATAATTATTTTAATTAATAAAATTAATTTTCAAAAATCGTCTGTCGCTAAAGACCTTTAGCTTTAGCGACAGAAGTGTCGCTATAGGTGTTCTTGGCCAACTCAAGAACAGGCCAGTCAACGCCTAGTTCCTTCGCTTGACTCGATGCCACTTCCGATCTGTTTGGTTTCTAGGAAAGAGAGTCTATCAATATTGTAGTACTGATGTAGAACTACAATTACATACTAATTTAGGGGTCTAACTACAACCAATCTGGGAGTTATTGATGGTCAAACCACCCATCCGAAGCTGTTCTTGCATTTCTGAGCTGCCCAGAAATGGAAGTCAATGTCGGTCAATGTTCTTGCAAGCCTTATATCGTGTAGCCTGTTTGTATTTTAGGTGTTCTAGTGGTCGGGCATTGTAGACTAACTGGCAGGGTACAACTACGTAGCACTAATAGGGTCTAAATATCATCAACAAGAAAGATCTGTGTCCCTAAACTTCTTGTCAGACCTCTGCCTTGCGAATCTGGGTTACCCAGAAATCGCCAGCTTAACGACCAGCCTAGTTTGACCTCCTATATCTTTCGGTTGGTTACTCTTCAAGGCTTCACAGTGCTCTAGTGGTGTAGAGGTCATGTCAGGCTACAACCTGACTAACAGTTATCATACAGAAAGACTGATAGGCGAGAGATCAAAGCTAGTCAAACGGTTGTCAAACCCTGTTCATTAGTTTTTTGGGTTGCCCAGAAAACGCCCGGTCATGCTCGGTCAACGAGTTTTGACCGCTTATATCTTTTGATCTGTTGATCCGATGGCCTGATTCCACTTCTAGCTTACTAACCTCATGTCATACTATAAGTCTAACGGTTTACACATGTCCGAATGTTAACAGTGTAAGATCTATTAGCCCTGACATTAGGCTGTCAGGCCATATTTAATACTTTGGCAGTTTTGCTTAAATCTTCATATTCGTGCATTTAGATGTTATGGATTCATGTTTTAACAACCCAGATCACAAATTAACATCATATAACACATATATAAACATCAAAACACCATTCTTATCTTAGCATACAAGATCAAACTAAAGTTAAGGTTTATACCTCTCTTTAAACAAGCTTGAATCTTGGCTTTCTAATCTGATCTTGAAGTGTTAGGGACTCTACTAGGGACTGAAATACTTATGGATTTCGTGGCTTTGTAGAGAGAAGGACTTGGTTATGTGTTTGAGCACAAATGAGACTAACTTTTGATTTTTCTCTCTTTAATCACTTTAACTTCGATGCAATGAATCTAAGTGTTGCAAGCTGTCAATAAGGATCAGATTTGGCTAAGATTTGAGCACATGGGATATCCAAGATATGGTGACTCACAAGATTTGTAAAAATCTCTTAACTTAAAACTTAAGTAAAGGGTATTTTGGTCATTTCGCACCTACTAAGGGTAGTTTGGAAATTTCCCTCATGATTTTAAGGGTATTCTAGTCATTTAACATAACTCTTTTTAATATTTACCCTTAGGGTTTGATAATCTCAATTCGGATTTGTTAATTAGGGTTTAGGGTTCCCGAATACAAAATTAGGGTTTCCCGAAATATAATTAGAGTTCCTAACTGTTCGTTAGGGTTTCTTAATTATAGATTAGGGTTTTTAATCTATCATTAGGGTTTACTAAGGTTATGCCTTATCTGACCAATCATTGATAATTAATCTTATACTCTACAAACACACCTTCACTAATACAATTCTAATAACTGTATTATCTATCGAATCCTTATCCGTAACTAGGGTTAGGGTTTTCAATATCTGTTAACTATATCTCCACTCATATTTCTCAATCAATACCCAGTTTGGCCATCTTACTAAACACGTATCACAGATACTCAGCACAATATTGATAATCAATACCAATATTAAAAAAAAATTATTTGTAAAATTTGAATTGTTTAAAATTCTGGGTCCTCACATTCTCCCCTCCTTATAAGGATTCCGTCCTCGGAATCACCACTTTCTTACTCTCTAAAATCTTTTAAAGTTGTATCATCAATTCATTCTTATCAACACAATATTAATTTGTGTCTCATATATTAACCTATGACTTGGATTCGTAAAAAGAACAACTCATAGAGAGATATCTATCCAATATCACTCACGTAATTAAATTACTGAACGAAATAGTTATCTGCTACCATCTCCTGTGTAGCTACTTCATCTTGCACCGTCATATCAAACGTACGTGACGTTGGTCTTCCCGGCTTAGCAGGTCCTCTAATCGTCAAGGTTCCGCTACTGGGTCCCTTGTTGATACTTCCCTTATCCACATTCTTCTTCGGATAATTTCGAACCAAATGATCTGTTGATCCTCATGAAAAACAACCTTGTATCTTCTTCGGACTTGTTACTAGATTGGGTATTCTCACTCCACTTCCTCTTTGTTAACTAACATGGTTCAATAATTTACATACCTACTTTCCTTTTCTTATCAAAATATATTTACACTTCCAAGGTAACACTTCTAAGAATCCCCTTAACCTCTCATTATTTTTTATTGAGTCTTAACTGTTTGAAATCTTTCACAGAAAATCCTAATACCGATGTGTTATATATTTTATACTGTCCAAAGCGTCATTCTTATGCTAGCATGATAACTATGGTATACAACTTCTGAAAAGGCTTCCATTTTCTTTGAATTCTGAATCACAAGTCCTTAATCTATTCTTTAAGGTCTGAATGGTTATCTTACTTTGTTCATCTGCTTATGGGTGGTATACTGTACTTGCCCTTCACTAAGTCCCTAAATGTATTTAATAACTCATTTCCTAGAGTTTGATCCTTGAATCTAACCTTATAGAAATAAAACTACCCACCTCATGATAATGGTGATAGTTATCTATTTCAATAAGCTCCTAGTTTCTGTTATACAGTTTCAAAAGTTCCTTGAGAACTGGTTTCACAGTTTCTGCAACAATACCTAGGCCCCTTATTGCACTACAAATCGTCGCAACCCTTGGGTCTAACACCATTTCCACAAATTTGAAATTTTTCCTATTAATGTTAATTATGTGCCATGTAATACTTTCTTTGTATTTTAGTGTCCTATCTCTATCTATTCTGAATTCAATATTCATTTTATAAATTATCTTGTCTTATACTTCGAAAAGTCTTTAACCACCTATTGTATTTCTTTGACTCTGTTAAATAAAGTTGGACTATTATCCCTAGATAGAGTTAGTTAAAACTCTTATCTAGATTTTTTCTGGAATTCCAGATTAATAAAAGAGTTTATTAGTTTTGGAATTTAATTAAAATAAAGAAGTTTATTTTAATTAGAATTGAATTTCATTCTAACTAATTAGAGTTGCAATTGGATTTCAAAACTAACTAGAATTTCCCATTAAATCGATATCAATGTATATATTAAATGTTTTATTTATTGATGCATATGGTGGTGATATATATGATAATAAATGGGGTTGATTATGGACTATTGACCAATGTTATTGGATTTTATTTTAGTTGAATGCTTGAATATATGGGTTTTATTAAATAGGGTCTGCGTACCTCGTCTTGTCTAATTTATTCTTGATGTAAATTCTATCTCCCTCCTATGTACTTCCCCTTGACTGCTGATTAAGTTTTCTATTTAATTATAAAATAGTTTATATAATAGGATTGGTTAGAATTATCTTGAAGAATTGGAGACCAAGGAGTAATAAGCGCTTGAAGACCCGTTTGTAATGGAGCCCGGTTTAAATGTAATAGTTATATTTAAATTTTATTCTTCCACCCCTAGGTTTGACCTTTTGGTTCACTTGGTGGCTCTAGTGAACCAAACTAGAATAAAAGTTCATAATCAATCTGGGTAGAATATAGTATTCTATATGTGCATGCTAAATATTATATATATTATATATTATGCAAACATGATTCGCATGTTAAATAATATAACGCGTATTTTATATATATGTGTGCATGCGCGCTAAATTAGATGAGACTAATAATAACAAACCTCTCAAAGAAATTATTTTAAGTCTAAAGCGTTCAAAGATATTTGGAATATCGACCGTCGCCTTCTAGCATGATAAAATTAATAGATCATTAAATATTTAATATGAGTTTGTTATGTTTTCCACAAGGTAAGTATTAAGTATTTAAGATGTTAATTTATCACATTTGATGCTTATAAAGAAAATTGAACAATGTTGTTTTTGTTGTGTTTTCCACAAGGACAATATTTTTTTTTAATATATGTAAGTGGTAGGTTGGACTTAACTCAGATAATTTTAATTCGGATGTGTCACCACTTGATCAAAATAATCTGAGAGATAAAATAAAAGGAGTTACATGTTGATGTAATTGACAAAGAGTTGTCTACCTATTTATTTATATATGGTTTGTTGTGTTTTTCACAAGGTTATATACATTTGAAATGGGATCTTTAATCTCACTAGCAAAATCTTTAATTAGATTTTAGCCGAACTATATAAGTGAGGGTAATATAGTTTGAAGAAAATAGTGAGAGATACCAATTTAAAATAAGACCTATTATATTTTGGTATGTTAATTAATTAAATGAATATTTGCTAAAATGTTGTCTTTTCACATGCAAAAATTTAAAAATGTCGAAATCACTAATTTCACTGCGTAGCATACTTAATGCTAACAAACTGACCGGATCGAATTATGCAGACTGGTTAAGGAATCTGAGAATAGTTCTCACTGCTAAAAAGATTTCTTATGTCCTTAATTCGCTTGTCCCTGGAATTGTTGCAGACACAACCTCTGAGGAAAAGAGAGAGAAGTGGCAAGATGATGCATCTATGGCTCAATGCATCATGCTCGCATCCATGAATAACGAGCTTCAGCGTCAGCATAAAAATATGGATGCTCCTACTATGTTGCTTCACCTCAAGGAGTTGTATGGTGAACAAAGTAGGACTACTAGATATGATATATCTAAGGAACTCTTCTAATCTCAGATGACCGGGGGCACTACCGTTGAGACTCATGTCCTAAATGTGATCAATTTGATTGAACGCCTTAAACAGCTTGGGTTCGTCATGGATGGAGAGTTGAGTCAAGATTTAGTCTTGTAGTCACTCCCTGAGACCTTCTCACAATTTGTTGTGAATTTTCACATGAATAAGTTGGATGTCAGCTTGCCTGAATTACTTAACATGTTGAAAACTGCTGAAGGTCACTTCCCATCCAAGAAGAACCATGTCTTAATGGTGGATGATTCTTCCAAGAAAAGGAAGAGGCCTAAGGTATCTTCTCAAAAGAAGAATTCTAAGAAGGTTAAGGGCAAGGCGAAAGTAAAGGATAATAAGAAACCTGATCCAGATAGCAAAGGAATGTGCTTCCATTGCGACAAGTCGGGTCATTGGAAGAGGAACTGCAAGGATTTCCTTGTAGAACAAAAGTAGAAGAAGCTTAGAGAAACTTCAAATCCTAATAAAGGTTTGTTTATGATTAAAATTAATTTTTCAGAAAGTCAAAATTCTACTTGGGTATTGGATACTGGCTGTGGTTCTCACATATGTAATACTATGCAGGGATTAGTCAAAAGTAGAAAGCTGAACAAGGATGAGGTCGTCCTACGAGTGGGAAATGGAGCAAAGGATGCTGCATTAGCTGTAGGCACTTATTGTTTAGTATTGCCTACGGGCAAGTTCATTAATTTAAATAATTGTTATTTTGTTCTAAATATCATTAGAAACATTATTTCTATTTCTATATTGGATATAGATGGTTTTAATATTATAATAAAGAACAACAGTTGTTCTATTTATAATAATGATGTTTTATATGGTATTGGAAATTTGCGAAATGGACTTTACATAATTGACTCTTATGAAAATATATTTCAAATTGAACAAACTAAGAAAAAGAAAAGAGATGATGTTAAATGTGACACTGTAGACTCGGTAATATAAATGAAATAAGATTATCCAAGTTGCATAAGGATGGGCTCTTAGAACTATTTGATTATGAATCATATCCAATTTGTGAATCTTATCTCATAGGTAAAATGAGGGAGAGTATTCTTATTTTATTACTTTCACTGATGATCACTCAAGATTTGGATATGTGTATTTAATGAAATACAAATCTGAATCATTTGAAAAGTTCAAAGAGTTCAGAAGTAAAGTAGAGAAACAAACTAGCAAAAGTATTAAGATTCTTTAATCGGATCAAGGTGGAGAATACTTAAGCTGGTGAGTTTCTCAATTGTCTCAAAGATAATGGTGTAATCTCACAATGGACTCCATCAGGAACACCACAGTTAAATGGAGAATCTGAAAGGAAAAATCAAACATTGTTGGACATAGTTCGTTCCATGATGAGTTTTACAGATCTTCTAGTATCATTCTGGTGCCATGCCCTAGAAACGACTGCATACCTACTTAACAAGGTGCCTACCAAATCCGTCCCAAAGACCCCATATGAGATAGTGGAAAGGGAGGAAACCAAATCTTAAGAATGTTAAGACTTGGGGTTGTCCAGCTTATGTCAAAAAGTTTGAAAATGATAAGCTATAGACTAAATCCGATAATTATGGATTTGTGAGATACCCTAAAGAAATACAAGGGTATTATTTCTATCATCCAACTGATCAAAAGGCGTTTGTTGCGAAATATGCTGCCTTCTTGAAAAAGGAGTTTATCCATGAAGGGTTCAGTGGGAGTAAGAGATATCTTGAAGAAATTCAAGAACCACAAATTACTACGGATCAAAGTCAGGTACCTGACCAAGTAGATGAACCTACTGTACAACACCTTATTCGTAAATCTGAAAGAGTACCAAAGATACCTGACAGGTATGGATTCGTCACAGAGGATGACGATGAGGTACTCATCACGAATGATGATGGTCCATTGAATTACAAACATGTTATGAGTAATAAAGACTCAGGAAAATGACTAGAAGCCATGAAATCCGAGATGGACTCCATAGATGAGAACCAAGTATGGACTTTGGTTTCACCACCTGAAGGCATTAAGCCTATTGGGTGTAAATGGGTCTTTTAAAAGAAAGATTGGAGCGGACGGCAAGGTAGAGACCTATAAGGCTCGATTGGTTGCAAAAGGCTTCAAATAAAGACAAGGAGTTGACTATGATGAAACCTTCTCACCAGTAGCTATGCTCAAGTCCATTCGGATTTTGCTTGCGATTGCAGCTTATTACGACTATGAGATCTGGTAGATGGAAGTGAAAACGGCCTTTCTCAATGGGAAACTTGAGGAGAATGTGTATATGACACAGCCAGAGGGATTTATTTTAAAGGTTGGAACAAATCAAGTCTGTAAGCTGCAACGATCCTTTTATGGATTAAAGCAAGCTTCTCGTAGATGGAACATCCATTTTGATGAGACAATCAAAGAGTTTGATTTTATCAAAACCGAGGATGAACCATGTGTGTACAAGAAGGTTAGTGGGAGCGCTGTTTTATTCCTTGTATTATATGTTGATGATATATTACTGATAGAGAATGATATTCCTAGGTTACAATCAATCAAAATCTGGTTATCTAAACACTTCTCCATGAAGGACTTGGGAGAAGCATCCTATATTTTGGGATAAAGATCTATAAAGATAGATCTAAAAGGATGCTTGGCTTATCCCAAGGAACATACATTGACTCGATGCTAAAGTGGTTTAGCATGGAAGATTCCAAAAGAGGTCTCATGCCGATGAGCCATGGAATACATCTCTCCAAGAAACAGGCCTCAAAGACACCTGATGAGAGAGACCGTATGAGTAAGATTCCTTATGCTTCAACAATAGGATCTATCATGTCCGGTATGATATGTACTACACCGAATGTCGCTCATGCACTTAGTGTAACAAGCAGATATCAATCGAATCCAGGAGAAGAGCACTAGAAGGCAGTGAAAAATATCTTAAAGTACTTACAAAGGACTAAGGATGTATTTCTTGTCTACGGTGGGCCTGAATTAAAACTCGAGAGCTTCACAGACTCAAGTTTTCAAACGGACCAAGATGATAGTAAATTCATTGTGGGGTATATGTTTACCTTAAACGGTGGAGCAGTGAGTTAGAAGAGTTCCAAACAGCAAACAGTTGTTGATTCAGTGACAGAGACAGAGTACATATATCGACGCCGGGAAAAAAATCATCGCTCCGTCTTTTGTTGTTTGAAGGAGGGGTCTTTTTCTTTTTGGTTTTGTTTCCCTACCTCTCTTATCTGGGGGAAAAAAGAAAGGAATGCCCATATTTCCTAATTTGATATTATTCTACCCTTTCGCTTTTGCTATATCTTTGGGGGTTCCGTTTAAAGGGTGAATTTGTAGGAAATTGGTACCGACATAAGTGTCGACGATTTTGAAAAGATTGATTTTATTTTGATGATTAGACCGAATGAGACAAAGTCGCCAGTTGGTATTTTGAAAATGGATGTACCAACTCATCCGAGTTTTAATAGTTTTTCGCAAGATGGTCCAATGCGTGACTTTAAAAGATTGGTCTTGAAACCCGAGATTCGTGGAATCCGGGGGCTAGGTTAAGCGGGGGGAAGGTGTTAGGCACCCCCCGACTCCCGTGCAAGCACGGTACCACATCTTATTAATTTTCTATGCATAAAGTGTGTGTGTGTGTCTCTATGTGTGTGTGTGTGTGTGTATGTGTGTCTGTGTGTGTGTGTTTTATTTTGAAAGCTTTATTAGATTTTTTTCTAAGTCTTTATTTTGGGTGACTTGAAAGTAAAGTTGTACGTCTTTTGCGCCTAGGTACGAAGGATTTGATTTGATAAAAAATTCATTTTTAACAAGATATATGAATTGAAATGAGTTTTTAGAAAGTAAGATTTTCAAATCCTTTGCCCGACTAGGAATCGAGGACTTCAATACTTCCTTTTATTCTTTATGTTTATTATGTGATCTACCCTTAATCGCTTTATTATGATTGAAAGCTCTTTGCGGTTTTATTAAAAATTATTTTGATGATATGCATGCAAAAGGGGTCGGATAATCAGCGGGCATGTAAGCCATCTCGATGAACCGGGCTCCTGCAATCAAGGTTTTCACTATCACGGGATCTTGAATCCGACTTCTCGGGACTAACCCCTCAAGCTCGTTTTCAAGATCCAAATATTACATATACAACGATATTTACGCTATTAAAACATTATAACATAAAAACCGGTCCATCGTGGGAATCAAGTCGGATCCATTCGGGGATCTCAACATCGGGATTCCTAGGCTCACATCATTTATATGGAATTAAATATATACAATGCCCTCGACTTTGATATTAAGCGATTTCATCGGTTGAAATCACCGTTTTATGCCATTTCGGATCCCTTTCGCCTCTAAATATAGATTTAGGGTTATACGGGATAATCGGGACCATTTAAAGCAATAAATCCGTAGATCTATT
Organism: Panax stipuleanatus; assembly: GCA_020205555.1. NCBI lineage: Eukaryota > Viridiplantae > Streptophyta > Magnoliopsida > Apiales > Araliaceae > Panax > Panax stipuleanatus. The sequence goes on from CM035122.1 coordinate 45,295,917, forward strand.
ATGAATCTAAGCCAATCTAGCCCATGGGTTAAAGTTTCATGCTTAATAACCTCTCAAAGGCAAGATTTGGCTTAAATCTAGGTAGATCTAGCCTCTGCAGTCGATTTACAACGTAATAAGCACAATATAACCGATAAAAACGTAATATCTACCAACTATTACATGATATGCTTAAAATACAATAAGTTTAACTATATTCAAACAAGATATATCATTAATCTAGTATTTGAACAACATTTACAAAGAAACGAAGCTAGAAAGCGCGTTGTTTCACCTTGGGGGACGCGTGAACAAGCATTTTAACTCCCGTGGCCAATGTGGATCACTCCCGAGGCTTTAAGTAAGTACTATATGGGATGATTAAGCTTCAAGTTGGTTGTAGGAAGTTCCACTCGAGCCTCTCTCTCTAGAATGTTTATTCTCTCTCTAAAATGTATCTCTCTTTTCTAAAATGAACTAGTGTGGGGCTTTTAAGTTGTCGGAGGCAGCCGCTTATATGGTTGTGGCCATCCACATGTATGGCTACGGCTAGGTTAGGTGGACCCCATAAGCTTGGCAAGTGTTCCTTTGGTCCCAGTACAGCAGCATTTAACCTCCACCGCTCGACCTTTCGAACAGTCTTTGATGAACGTAGAGGGAGAAGATCGAGTCTAGCTAGATTAGGGTTTGGGAAGTTCGATACTCGTGGCTGAGATATATCTTTCAGGTCCAGATATCGGTTAGCTGGATTATCTTCGATGGCACATCGTTTGAGGTTTGCTGAGGTGGTTTCTGGTGATCACTGTCTCAGTTCATCGGTCCTCACTTAGTTCACGATATGTTCGGACGTCATTGGTCCTTTGTATCACTCCCGGGGTTGTCTCCGAGATGATCTGGATTTTTTGCCCTACCTTGGGGTTGTCGCCGAAGTAAAATTATGCTCTTGCCCTTTTGTAAGGTTAGTACAAAGAAAGCAAAATTTCGAATGTCTACAACATAGCTACAAGTGAAGCTGCAAAGGAGGCTGTTTTGATGAAGAAGTTCATAACCGAGCTTGGTATGGTTCCTAGCATTGGAGGAGCAGTCCCTTTGTACTGTGACAACACTGGAGTTGTTGCACAGGCTAAGGAACCCAGGTCTCATCAAAAATCCAAACACGTGTTGTAGAGATTTCACTTGATTCAAGGAGATCATTGAAAGAGGAGACGTCACCTTGGAGCGTGTAGAATCTTAAGACAACATTGCAGATCTATTTACTAAAGCTTTAACACAACAGTAGTTTAATCGTCACTTAGAGAAGATGGGTATGAGATACCATGGCGATTGGCTTTAGTGCAAGTGAGAGATTGAAAGTAGTATGCATACAAGTCAATCATGTATGATGATAAAACATACTTTGTAAACTATCTTATTTTTTTATTAATAAAAGAATTCAATTATTAAAGGCATTTAATTATCTACATGGTGCTGCTTTTATAATATGTAAATAACTCATAATTTTAAGCAATGCTTTTAGAATTATGATGTTGATCATGCTAATGAGATCTAAATTCTTATATATCTTAAAACTAAAATAGTTCCCAATTGATGGATTACTAAAAAGGGAATTAGTAAATACGGATAGATTGGTACATATGTTGCTTGCTTATTGGATGAGGATGATTGATCTCATGATCATTTGTGTGGAGACACTAAAGCAAGTGTGTAGATGCTTATTAGAGAATAAGTACACTGAATGTGACTCGCTAAGGAATACCTAATGGAGTTTTACTCCCCTGTCAATAGGAATTCCTAATGTGAAAGTAGTACAAGTGATCCTCAAACTTGAGATCATCATAGTATCCTGTGTATAATGAATTATACTTTGACTTATTCCTTAAGACCCTTACGGTATATCAAAGGTTATGCTTGGGTGTTGTAGATACTTTTAATTTCCTTTCCCTATTACTAATACTGTAGGAGAGCAATACCGGTTAATCAAATCAAATCCGATCTCAATACCGGACCTCCAGTTCAACCGCAATCTCAATATTGGCCTATCAAGTTAACTTTGATCTCCAATCAGACAGTCAGATTAACCCCGATCTCAATATCGGGCCATCAATTCAACTTCAATCTCAATACCAGACCTCCAGTTCAACCCCGATCTCAATATCGGGCCAGCAAATCAACTCCGATCTCGGACCGTCAGATCAACCCCGATCTCAATATCAGGCCATCAAATCAGCCTCGATCTCAATACCGGGATGTCAACTCAATCTCGGCCATCAATACCGGGACAACCATAGCCTCGATCATCAGCCTCGTGATGTCAACTTAGTCCCGGTCTTAATCCGGGAGGTACAGTTCAGTCCCGATCTCAACCCGGGAGATACAGATCAACCCCGATCTCAACCCGGGAAGTCAAGTTAACTTCGAGAACTAACCTGAAGCTTCACAACATCGCCATGAGGAAACCTAGAATGACCAACTCAACCTCAGAAATAACCTTGGGGACAAACAGACTCGAATGGGAACCAAGTCTTGGAAATGACTCCCGGAAGTCAACCAAAGGCCATGCCGACACCAAGGGCCACCCCGAAATGGGCAAAATGGTCATTTTACCAACCCTAAGCCGATTCAGTCAAATTCAAGCCGAATTGATGCCACCAAGGTCAGAACGAACCATAACAACGATCCCGAGTGCAAACAGCGCAAGACAGCTCAACGGACAAACTGCGAGGAATCAAAGACCTGGTTATGAACCCATCTTCTTGGACCCAGAAAATGTTTTATCCTATGTCATTGTGACACTCTCGGCAAGGGCTTTCCAGAAAGGTATAGCACGCCTCAAAAGGACGCTTCGATCAAAAGTTAGAAAGTTTCGACTTTGACCTAGCATTGCTTGGAGTGCACGTACTTCAAGACAACTCAGCTGGACATGTGGGCCCCACCATGGGAGCCACACCTCTACCTGTGGTAGAAGAAGGTAGATCCAAGGCTCCCTGGCCTATAAATAAACGTGCCCCCCTCATTTTCAAGAATTTCAAAACGCAGCGAACCTCTGCCCATTTGATTTTCTGACTTTTTCACCTCTTCTAAACCCAAATGTTTTCACTCTAACTCGTAAATATACCCACATACTACCACATATCAGAAAATAACAGGTAGATTTGGACATATAGAGCCTACAATTTGGCAAAAAGCCCGTGTAGCAATCCATTGTGAGTATTTTTACGATCAGCAAGTTTATATTACTTCATCATACTTTTATACACTTGCACGTTAAGTTTTGTTTTCTAAATATGCCCGTGAATTAGGTCCGTGGCCGTTTTTGTCAAAATTTGGTATATTTTTGTACATAAACACAATTTCTGGCATATCTACAACTCGGATTGACGATCCGTCAGCTCTAACAGCTCCAGTGCACTAGCACCTTCGTTTTAAGCAACTTCGCCGAACTGGGTTATCTTCCCAGTCCGGGTTTGGCTTTTTTGTGTGTTTATTTAACTGTATATATACTAACTTTTCAATTCTATCAAGCCCGGATGTCAAATCCGAGGAATTTTACTACTTTTATATATATTTATGATATATAAGTAGCTTTCACCATCACTGGGCTCTCTTCCCAGTCTTGGTTGACTACATTTTTGTCAATATATATATTTACATATTTCAGTCCAGCCTGGATTATTCTGTGGCCTTTTTACTATTTTTGCACACTTTACCATTATTGGGTTATCTTCCCAGTCCCTGGTTGACTACTTTTCTGCAAATGTACATTTCAGTTTGGCCTGGATTATTCTGTGGCCTTTTTACCGCTTTTTGCACTCTTCACCATTATCGGGTTATCTTTCCAGTCCCTAGTTGACTATTTTTCTGTACATTTATATTTCTGTTCGACCTGGATTATTCTGTGGCCTTTTTACTGTTTTTATATATATTTATGCATATATAAGCAGCCTTCAGCACCACTGGGTTCTCTTCCCAGTCTTGGTTGACTAAATTTCTATCAAATATATATATATATATATATATTTCAATTCCCGTCTGGGCACCGGTGTGAAAACCCATCGCCCTTTACAGCTTTTATCTATAACTATATTTATATTGCTATTACTTGCATTTTATTCAACCATTGCTTTACATATTCATTTGATATGAATCGGCATTTTTCAGTTACAAAAGTAACCTCGTGTCCCTTAGATTGCTATCTAGTGGGAACGAGACGCTTCGGCCTTGCAAATCAGGATTTACTGAATGAATCCTTGGTTCTGGCATTCTTGGGATATATATCTATTTCTGTGCAAATTTGAACTGTGCAGGTTTATTGGTTATTCATATGTGAGCCTAGGAATCGTGGGATTCATGATCAAACTGATCAGAATCTGATTCCCACGATGGACAAACTCCGATTTACAAATGTACCCTGTCGGTTTTTCTGTAAAAATGTACATACAAAAGTCCTTAAAACGGTTATCTGAATTTAAGGTCTCAATATAGTGAAAATATGGTTTGCCGTGTCAGTGTCCCTCCGATGGCTATCATGCCCACGAGAAGACCGACACTTGTATATTTCTGTGGTCAAGGATGCTTCGCAGCCCGATAATCATTATTCAAATGCAGCCTTAAGGCTAAAAAGATAAAAAAATTGGAAGTATCAACAGGCTTCAATTCCTATGGTAGCATAAGGGTTTGATAAACCGGCTTTCAAACATCATTTTCAATTTAATCAAAAGAAAAGTTTTTGAAAATCAAAATTAAATACTTTTGCAAATAAAATCAAAGACTATTTTGCAAAAAACAAGTCAAACCCTTCGTATATAGGTTCAACGAAGCAAAGCACTACTTTCAATCAATCAAACATAGGCCCAATTTTTAAACAGCATTCACACACACATTTCAATTTTAAGGGAAATATTGAAAAGATGCGGTACCGTGTTTACACGGGAGTTGTGGGGTACCTAACACCTTCCCCACACTTAACCAAGCCCCCGAACTCAAAACTTTGGTTTCAAAGATCAAGTTTCGACAGTGTCTAGCAATTGGGCCTCTTTCAAACAAAACTCGGTTGAGTTGGTACAACCATTTCAAATCTATCAACTGGTGACTCTGTAAAACGTTCAAATACATGTTGGCCTTTTCCTAAAAAACCCTTCAAAACCTTTTTTGTAATAAAAAGAGTAAGGATAGAGATAACTTAGGAAGAGATAAAAAATCCGGGTTGTGACCCAACCCGCAGATTTTTTTCCCGACGTCGACAGGTGATGACTCTGCTGGGGACAGTAGAGGGCTTGTGCCGCTTTCAAATCTTTTCAAACACTTCTCTTTCAAAACTATAAATGCGTGAATTCTGCGTCTCCACATTTATAAATGCGTGAATGCTGCATCTTTTCATTGAATGATTGTCAATGAATGCTTTCCTGCTTTTTTAGTGCATCGCACCCATATTAGTGCTTCGCACGAATTTTCATCATATGCATAACGGTAAGGCACGATGTATGTGAATGTATGTTGTGTTCCTCTCACAAGGAGGCAAAACTCGTCGGTGATAATTAATGTCTCTGGGGATCGGCTAAGTCTCTGGGGCTCATGAAAATGCACCACCCAGATTCGCTCCAGTTGAAAGATCAGACTAATTTCCCCTCTAGTAGATTGCGATGATCTGGGGACCTTCATGCCAAAAAGCCACGCGAGAAAATTAACACGCTTATATTTTGTTGTAGGTGAACAATTGGTCCTATCACTAGGTCTAAGTCTAAGAAAGCACAGAGTCCATCCACGGGCATGGCTTCAAGTGCTCAACCAGAGTCCACCCCTGTATCTAGGGAAGAGTTTGAAGGACTGAGAAATTAAATAGCTGAATTAGCCAGTTTTCTAAGAGAACAAAGTAAGGCCCTTAGAGGGAAGCAAGCCCAAGCTCACACAGAATCGGGAATACCTGGTGGTAGTAGTGGCAGTCAAGAGACCGAAAAGGCCGAGACTCAGATCCCTGTACCACAAAACCAGGACACAACCAACCCCTGAAATCACCGCCCTCAGCAAGGAACAGGAAGCTGATGACCTTCTCAAGAAAGTGCAACAAATAGAGGAGACTCTCCGGTCTATCAAAAGGACTGGGGCATTCGATAGTCTTAATTACTCCGACCTCTATATATTCCCCAGAGCTCGTTATCCTGAAAAATTTTGAACTCCTGATTTTGAGAAATATGATGGATTGGGAGATTCTTATACCCACCTGAAAGTATTCATCGGATAACTCAGATCCTACACAGAGGACGAGAAGCTTCGAATGCAACTATTCCAAAAGAGTCTGACTGGAGGGCCAAAGCCTGGTATGCCCGTATAGACAACTCTAAAATTCACAGCTGGGAAGAGCTATCACATGCCTTCCTCAGTCAATACAGCTTCCAATTGCAGTTGGTTCCAGACAGATACCAAATAACTAAAATCAAGAAAAAGAACATGGAATCATTCAGAGAATATGCCCAGCGATGGAGATGGGTCACAACATAAGTTATCCCAGCCATGACTGAGTCTGATATAGTCATGACTTTCATCGACATTCAAGAAGCTCCATATTATGAGAGGGTCCTAGCAGGCATAGGAAAACCATTCTCTGAAATGATCAAGCACGGTGAAATGGCAGAAATGGAGCTTAAATCCGGGAAGATAAAAGATCTAACCGCCCTCGAAGCTGTTGCTGAACACATCCAGTCCGAAAATTATGGGAGTAATCCCCGGAGGGTACATAAGAAGAAGGATGAAGAAGTATCCTTAGTATTGCAAGGACAGAATCCAAGGGGCTAGTCAAATAGTATGCCCATTCAAAAGAGGAATTATACCCCTTTTCAAAATCCAGCACAGCCTTCAAACCCTCAATTTTAAAAAAATATGGAGGTCAGGCAGCGAAGAACTTTCACCCCTCTAGGGGATTCACTTGAGAATGTATTCAAACTTCTGACAGCTCAGAAGAAGATTGTCCAACTCCTTCCCCAACCAACACTAATGGGCAGAATTTTAACCCAAGCAAGAAGTGTGCTTATCACTCCGGATCCTTGGGTCATGATACGCAAGAGTATTGGTCTCTCAAGCACAAAATTCAAGACTTTATTGACAACGGAGAGATTGTGGTAACAAAGCCTGAGCAACCTCATGTGCAGGACAATCCTCTTCCACAACATAAACAGGAGAATGTCAACATGATCAGCACCACAAGTGGAGAAGGATCCAAGTACCTCCGTTATATGGGAGAATCAACTCCATCCAGCAATAGCACCCCAAACAGTTGGGAAATATCAAAAAGAAGGTTCCTGATAGAGCAGGAAATAAACTTTATCAAGGAACAAATTGAACAATTAGCAGAACTGGTCGTCTACCAGCATCAGATCACCAGGAAAATGATAAAATTAGCCAACCGATCTGACATCGAGTGTCCTCCCACACCGGATATCAATCCCATGCAGGACCATAGTCGGTCTTATGAGCATGAACCCTGAACTGACAAGGGGGTTGAAGAAGTAAGTGTCCAGACTGGTAGGAAATTCCTGCTTTAGAGGAACTTCACCAACCTAAACCAATCAATGGAAGACATCCTCCAGATGCTAATCAATGAGCGAATGGTTGCAGACTTGTTACCTCCATTGAACCCTCGAGCCAGAAAATTCAAACCTGACCAATTATGTCAGTACCATTCCAATTCACCCGGCCATGACACTGAGTTATGCTGGGCACTACATAACCTGATTCAAGACATGATTGAAAATGGTGACCTAATAAGGGGAAATTAAATTCTCGATCTTCCAGATAACGACACTCTCTGGATCCCCATTGTATGTGTGACGCCCCCAAATCCGGGTCCCTTTTATTACCTCGGATCCGGTGCAATCACGATACTACTAGTCAAATATTTACTTCTTTTATTCATTACTTAAAGAATAAAACTTGCTTTATTACAATTCAGAATATAAATTCTTTCCATATCCAAGACCTTGTGTAATGACCCCAAACTTTTATAAGTTACAATCTTGGTCATTTACCATTCCTGTCTTATATCATGTTCGATATTATAAAAATGCGGAATAACTCAAACTTTTTCAATCTTCCTTGAATAAAATCTTTTATTGATTTTATAATCTTAAATCAATTACAAATCCTTGAATCACAATATATGATTCACTATATCCGAATTATTGTATAAACGTTTACATCTTTATGATACGACAAGTATTAAATGTGACGCCCCCAAATTCAGGTCCCAAGAACCTCGGACTTGGTACGTGACGGTACTTTACCCTCATACATATTATATCATCTACTGCGGAACATATAAACATATATTGTTTATTTCACATGATTCTATAACATTTTCTCAGGTTTATTAACCTTAACTGAATACATACCTTCATAATTACAAAAAGTTTACATAAGATAACCAAATAGTTATTCGCACAACAATCTATTATTGTACTTTGCTTTTGTCTGTGTCCTTCTTCAAGCCTTCGCTTTAATCTGAAATTTATTATCATGATATAGCAAGGGTGAGTAACTACTTTGCCCAGCAAATTTAAATTCAATAAAGATATATCATGATTGAAAGAATAATAAGTTTTCAAGTTTTCAACAATATAATAATTGTGAAAAAGCATGAATCAACATGTTATTAATTGAATGACTGAATCAATAACATTTAATGTCACAAGGACCATGAACAACTTTAACTGAACCTTAGGGTAATGAAGGTGATCAGCCTTTCACATCTGATGAACATATGCAATTTTCACTAAGTGCGAATCAATAATCAAAGATGTGGAATAATTATAAATAATTAAACCACTAACATGCTTTGAGATAATAACTCGAGTTTGAGTTAGGGAAACTTGTCAGCACCGTTGATTACTGCTACACAATCTAAGTTAACGTCCTAATTGAAAAGACCTATCAATTATAATATTGATCTTTCAATTAGCATATCATACTTTTACTTTATAAGTAAACTATCTAACATTTAAACATATAGTCAAATATTAGATAACCTTAACACCATATTCATTTACAAGTCTAAACCTAGCATACATCGAGTCTTTAATAGTATTCAATATAGTATACAGAGTGGTTTTCCACAAACAATCAACAAATTAGTTTTCGTCTCGTCTACACTGTTTTCACAACGAGTTAGATCGGTTACTAATTCGTATATACCTTCTCCATATGAAGGAATCGTTTAGCCCAAATACTATACATCAACTATTGCAGAATACGACTGTACTACTTTAGACTTAAAACTTAATCACTTACTTTATAAGTTCTTATATTAACTTGTCTAACATAGTTAAGTATTAAACATTACATTATAGTTTTAGTATTATCATTATACTTTGATAATCTTTTAATCATGTTATAACTTGTACTTATAAGTTATTCCTTTCTATGTTATCTTAGTAAACTAGATAACATTTAAGTAAACTGAAATTACTATTTCAGTAAACCAGGTTTCATTTCAGCATCCTGAAATCACTATTTCAGCATACCATAATCCATTTTAGCAGACTGAATTCAATTTCAGCAACCCGAAATCAAATTCAGTACCCTGTATTCCTCTTTCAGTAGACTATAATTCATTTCAGCATACTCAAACTATTTCAGTAGACTGAAACCATTTCAGCAAACCCGAAACCAACTTCAATACCCTGAATTCTTCTTTCCAACATATCACATACATAATATAGTTCCTTGAATACCAAATTCAACAACTATATTTAAAATAACTTATTTCTCTATTTTAAATTCTTATTTAATATTATTAATTATTTAATAATATTTTAGGCTAAGGTTATTCACCTTTTAATAACTTTTAAATCAAACATTACTAATAATATTTCAATCCAATATTATTAGTCATAAAAAAATAATTTAAGTCATTAATTCCATAAATAAATAATTTATTTTCACTGTTTTTCTTTCCTTAATTAACTCATTAAAGCATTCTAAAATGCCATAAATATCATAACACTTTTCAACCGACCCAAACCACTATCAAAATCTGCACAAACCCATGCTTAAGGGTCTCAAGTCGAAAAATTTTATTTTCCATATTTTTGGACATCATATATTTAATTAAACTCATTTATCCATATAACATCATTTATATGAAAAATACCAAATCAGCCTCAAAAATATTTTTTTCTGGGATTTGGCAGAATATATTCCCACATTGAACATATATTTTTTCCGAAATTTTTAAAATACATTTACTATATTTAAATAGTCCATAATAGCCAAATATTCTCAGATTTTTCATAAATCGAGATTAACTCCAACAATTCTGTAATTTACAGGGTAGGCTCCTGTTATATACATGTACTTCCAGTAAAAATTTTATAATTTTTGGACTTATACACAAAGAGTTATTTCGGTAGCTTCATAAAAATAACCCTTCACCGTAAAATCCATAACTCTCAAATCGTATGGCCAAAAATTCTTAAATTTTTACAGGACCTTCATATCTTCTAATATTATCACTCCAAATTTTCCCCAAAAATTTAAGTCAAGAAAAACGGATGAAACTGGCCCCCGTTTCAGATTGATCCAAAACAGTTTTATAGAAAAAAAATATTTCTCTTTTCTTTTGGTTTCCAAACCAATCAACACCCAATATGGGTAAAACCAAACATGAATTCATGGAAAACACATAAACTAAAGGGTTTTACACTTTCAATTCCAAAAACCCCTTTTCATCAATTCACAAAAAGAAAGGAATGTAAAGTTTAAGAATTAAGATTATACCATTGCTTAGCTAGCTTCCATTTCTTCTTCTTCTTCTTCTTCTTCTCCTATGGAGAATTTTTTCTCCTCTTTCCTCCCTAACATGGCTGCCGCCACTCCCCTTTTCTCTCTCTTTTTTTTTTCTCGCGTTCCTTCCTTTTCCTTTTCCTTTGCTTTCTCTCTCTTTCTTTCTCTTTCTTATCTTTTCCTTTCTCTTTCCTTATCTTCTTTTCTTATCTTATTATCCCTAAAAATCTATACATATCTTATTCCTTCCTCTAATATTCGGCCAAGTGGCCCTTATACTTCCAATTTTATTTTTTATTAAATGCTTTCACTAATAACACTAATACTCTTGCCCATATAGGCTTAACTTGGACTTTTATTTAATTGCTAATGGGCTTGCTTTATTATCTTATTTTGCTTACTACTTAAAATAAACTTGGGCTTCCACCCATAATTAAATTGGGTCATTATGATAATTGTCCCCTACATAATATATTGGGTTAGATTAAATAATTTAATCGCCCTTAATCACTATATCTACAAGTCTCATGATTAATTAAATAATTGGGCTTGTTTAAATAATATAACCTCCTTAGTCCATTAAATCTTAATTCACTTGAACTTTATTTAAATTCTTGGGCTATGATATTATTATAGTCCAATCCTTTTCATCTTATCCCATCCTAAATATTTAATTAGGGTTTACATTCCATACATTTAGAATTTAAATCATCACTCTTGTACATTAAATTTTATAACCCAATTAAATTACTTTAATTAGGGTATAAAATTAATAAATTGAGATAGTAAAATATGTCTCTTAAATTAGTATAATTTATTATTTTTCCACATGTTCCTTAACAATTGGGCTCACTTGGGCTTAACACTTAATTCTTCTGGCTTTCCCGTTAAAATATTTGGACTTCCTAACTAAAAGGTTTGGGCTATAAGAAATAATATGATCCATTTTCTTAAATTCTATCTTACCCTAATCATTTAATTAGGGTTTTTATTTTCCATATTTGAAAATAAATTCATTACTCATGCCTTTTTAATTTCATAACCCAATTAGACTTAGTTATAAAATTAATTATTTGAGATATATAAAATAAATCTCTTAAAGTTAGGATATATTTTTATATACTACATTCTCCCATATTATAACCTCTTAGGTTATTTAATTATCATACCTAATATATATATATTAGATTACATAATTTTATTCTTAATTCTCTTTATATACAAAAGAAATGTATACACAGTATATAATGTATATTCATTTAATCACATACATGGTTCACATAAATCATCAGATATTCCACTTCTAACACCAATTTTCACACTTCTCCATAAAAGTCAACTGTTGACTTTGACCAAAAAGTCAACCCTTACACATTTTGTGTTTAATGTACTTTCTGACTAAACTTGACGTTCCGGACGCAACCGATCAGTCCGTACTTCAAAATTTTATTTTTAACTCAAATTTTGAGCTTTAACTTACTCCGTTTTTATTGCTAATCATATTAGCTAATAATTTTAAACTTATTTATCTTCCTATTTGCCAATCAAGGCCCACATTCAACTATGTAAATTACTAACATAGTTTTATCTTAATTTTTCATATCCTTAAATGTAATTCATCATTCCTCTTGTTAAAATATATAGCACCTTACTAGGTATATATATATATTTTTTTATATATATACTTATCTTTCTTCAAGTATATATTAATTCATTTTTAGGATTTGGAATTTTGTAACCTATATTTTCTCTATTCACATTCGAATAACAAATCATATAGGTTTTACTTAAAGATTTTAAATAAATCCTCAAATTCTCATCTAGGTTTTATTCTTTAACCTTTATTTTAATCATTGAAGATTTTATAAATTTTTGGGTTGTCACATTCACCCCTTCTTCTAAGAATTTCGTCCTCAAAATTACAGTCTACTAATCACTACTCCTTTTATTCATCAAAACTAGATTTTCAAGTTAACCTTTATCTGATTTCATGCTCAATTTAATGAGTACATATTTCTTCCTACTATGAGGAGCTATTCTATCATCACATTCTTTCATGACTTATCTCTAAGGAGTTAAAACTTTTCAAATCATACTGAGGGGTCATATAGACCATGAACACATAGTTTTAACGGTATTCAAATCTCAAAACGATAAATTACTAGGTATGTTTACAATCACAAAGAAAGTAAACTACCGATGCTAGTACTTTAGGTAATCAGCCTATCGTACGCTTACGTTATGCATAACATATTAATCTTGTTTAGCGACTAATTGCGCTACTAGATTGGATTATTTTATCCAATCGGTATATCCCCCATATTCGGGGTGTTCACCTCAGACTTAGCATAAGATTCCGCACCAAAACAATTTGGATTGAGATAAATTCTGAAAGAGATACTTGAATTTTTCATAAACATTTGTCTAGCTGAATCAATTAGCTTAGACATACCAATAATTCGAATATCAATCGAAACATGTATCTAGCCAAATCAAATTGGCACTTAATTTTTCTTTAAAATTTTGAAATTCATTATATAACGTCATGATACCGCACTGTATTCATAGTCCAGTTTGAGGATTTCGTCATTTTATGACTTCGTCATACTACATCGTACCATAGTGGGCTAACGATCCTTAGATCACATCCAACACTAGATAATTCTGACTTCATCATTTTTATCATTCCTGCATTAGGTTTCATGATGCATCAATGATAAATAAAATACCTTTTGATATTTCAAATTATTTTTGTCTAGCCGAAACAATTAGCATAGACTTTTCTTTAAATCGTTCAAAAACTATTGAAAATTATTTTTGATGTTATCATGCCGCAACTTGTAACGATGTGTTAGTGGTACGAAGCCCACTTCTACACAATTGTAACCATGTGTTGCTGATAACAAAAATTCATTTATATTTTTAAAGGCACATCAATGTGAATTTAGCTTGATGTCAAAAATTTGAAGTCTAGCACAGCTAGAAGATTTGGAATACCTATGCTTCCATCATCAACTTCAATTGCTCTAATGATCAATTGCTTAATAATTCTATCTATTAAAAATCCTCAATTCTTCATCCATAACTTTTCTATACCCTAGTATAGTTCATCAAACATACCACACGTTAGGAGTTCAAGAACTTACCACAATAATATGGGTTTAGGAACTTATCCTAGTCAGACCAAAGTCGTCTATTCGCTGAAGGGTTCCACCATACGATTATGAGTCACGAACTTACCATACGCATGAGTTTAAAGAACTCGCACATAATCTTATATTCTCTACCTATTCGTTATACATATGAGAAAAGAATCACCTTCTCAACATACATATAACGAATACCGCGACACCAACATTTCAATGATTATCAATGTAAGAAGCTAAGTGGTTGTCGAACCAAACATAATCCCCTACCTATACAAGGAACTGGTCAACTCAGCCACTAATCAATATAGGAAGCTAAGCGGTTCTAAAATCAAGCATAAATTCCCCGCACATACAAGGAACCATACAACTTGGCTGCTAACATGAGTCCTCAATTGAAATCCCACATAATCTTAGTCTCCTCTTTGCTCAATACGAATTTCATTTAATCCGTATATCATCCTTTTCAACTCTTTTGAGTTTAACTCGTACTATTTCATAGTACCATTCTCATATAGCAATTCTGATATAAAGTCTTCAATCAATAGATTGATTATCTGTCCTCCTATACCCTCATCAGATCACATTATGATCTTTTCTTATAATCGTGTTAAATTACGAATCTTTTATATCTTCTGATCGTTTTATTTTACGATCTTCTATTCCTTTAATTATATTATATTATGATTTTAGACTTTTAATCCTATAGACTTTGTCTATATATTATCACTTTTCACTTTTATTCCTGGAGTCAGGTAACTCCAAATTAAAATTTTTATAAATCTTTAAGATTCTTTTTTGAATCTTATTTATCATCCTCTTATCTTAATTATGAATTTCCTGAATTCATCTCTTATCACTTAAACTCTATTTGAGTTTATTTTTTATCCTCATCTCTGTAGTTATAGCCTAAGGTAACCCTACCTAAGGTTTATAACCTACAGCTCTGATACCAACCTGTGACGCCCCCAAATTCGGGTCCCAAGAACCTCGGACTTGGTACGTTACGGTACTTTATCTTCATACATATTCTATCATCTACTGCGGAATATATAAACATATATTGTTTATTTCACATGATTCTATAACAATTTTCCAGGTTTATTAACCTTAACTGAATACATACCTTCATAATTATAAAAGGTTTACATAAGATAACTAAATAGATATTCGTACAACAATTTATTATTGTACTTTGCTTTTGTTTATGTCCTTCTTCAAGCCTTCGCTTTAATCTGAAATTTATTATCATGATATAGCAAGGGTGAGCAACTACTTTGCCCAGCAAGTTTAAATTCAATAAAGATATATCATGATTAAAAGAAAAATAAGATTTCAAGTTTTCAATAATATAATAATTGTGAAAAAGCATAAATCAACATGTCAATAATTGAATGACTGAATCAATAACATTTACTGTCACAAGGACCACAAACAACTTTAACTGAACCTTAGGGTAATGAAGGTGATCAGCCTTTCACATCTGATGAACATATACAATTTTCACTAAGTGCGAATCAATAATTGTAAATAATTAAACCACTAATATGCTTTGAGATAATAACTCAAGTTTGAGTTAGGGAAACTTGCCTGCACCGTTAGTTACTGCTACACAATCTAAGTTGACGTCCTTATTGAAAAGACCTATCAGTGATAAGATTGATCTTTCAATTAGCATATTATACTTTTACTTTATAAGTAAACTATCTAACATTTAAACACATAGTCAAATATTAGATAAACTTAACACCATATTCATTTACAAGTCTAAACCTAGCATACATCGAGTCTTTAATAGTATTCAATATAGTATACTGAGTGGTTTTCCACAAACAACCAACAAATTAGTTTCTGTCTTGTCTACACTGTTTTCACAGCGAGTTAGATCGGTTACGAATTCGTATATACCTTCCCTATATGAAGAAATCGTTTAGCCCAGATACTATACATCAACTATTGCAGAATACGACTGTACTACTTTAGATTTAAAACTTAATCACTTACTTTATAAGTTTTTATATTAACTTGTCTAACATAGTTAAGTATTAAACATTACATTATAGTTTTAGTATTATCATTATACTTTGATAATCTTTTAATCATGTTATAACTTGTACTTATAAGTTATTCCTTTCTATGTTATCTTAGTAAACTAGATAACATTTAAGTAAACTGAAATTACTATTTCTGTAAACCAGGTTTCATTTCAGCATTCTGAAATCACTATTTCAGCAGACCATAATCCATTTTAGCAGACTGAATTCAATTTCAGCAACTCGCAATCAAATTTAATACCCTGTATTCCTCTTTCAGTAGACTATAATCCATTTCAGCAGACTGAAACCATTTCAGCAAATCCAAAACCAACTTCAATACCCTGAATTCTTCTTTCCAACATATCACATACATAATATAGTTTCTTGAATACCAAATTCAACAACTATATTTAAAATAACTTATTTCTCTATTTTAAAATTTTCGGTTAATATTATTAATTATTAAATAATATTTCAAGCTAAGGTTATTCACCTTTTAATAACTTTTAAGTCAAACATTACTAATAATATTTCAATCCAATATTATTAGTCATAAAAAAATAATTTAAGTCATTAATCCCATAAATAAATAATTTATTTTAATTATTTTTCTTTCCTTAATTAACTCATTAAAGCATTCTAAAATGCCATAAATATCATAACACTTCCCAACCGACCCAAACCTCCATCAAAAATCTGCACAAACCATGCTTAAGGGTCTCAAGTCGGAAAACTTTATTTTCCATATAATATCATAAATTTAATTAAACTCATTTATCCATATAATATCATTTATATGAAAAATACCAAATCAGTCTCAAAAATATTTCTTTTTTGGAATTTGGCAGAATATAGTCCCACATTGAACATAAATTTTTTTCGGAATTTTTAAAATACTTTTACTATATTTAAATTGTCCATAATAGCCAAATATTCTTAGATTTTTTATAAATCGAGATTAACTCCAACAATTCTAAAATTTACAAGGTGGGCTTCTATTATATACATGTACTTCCAGAAAAAACTTTATAATTTTTGGACTTATAAACAAAGAGTTATTTCGGTGGCTTCATAAAATAAGCCCTTCACCGTAAAATCTATAACTCTCAGACAGTATGGCCAGAAATTCTCAAATTTTTACAGGACCTTCATATCTTCTAATATTATCATTCCAAATTTTCCCCAAATTTTTAAGTTAAGAAAAATGGACAAACAGCCCCCGTTTCAGATTGATACAAAATGATTTTATAGAAAATAAATATTTCTCTTTTCTTTTGGTTTCCAAACCAATCAACACCCAATATGGGTAAATCCAAACATGAATTCATGGAAAACATATAAACTAAAGGTTTTTACACTTTCAATTCCAAAAATCACTTTTCATCAATTCACAAATATAAAGGAAAGTAAAGTTTAGGAATTAGGATTATACCATTGCTTATCTAGCTTCCCTTTCTTCTTCTTCTTCTTCTTCTCCTATGGAGAATTTTTTCTCCTCTTTCCTTCCTAACATAGCTGCCGCCACTTCCCTTTTCTCTGTTTTTTTTCTCCCGTTTTTTTCTTTTCCTTTCTCTTTCTTATCTTTTCCTTTCTTTTTCCTCATCTTCTTTTCTTATCTTATTATCCCTAAAAATCTATCCATATCTCATTCTTTCCTCTAATATTCGGCCAAGTGGCCCTTATACTTCCAATTTTATTTTTTATTAAATGCTTTCACTAATAACACTAATACTCCTGCCCATATGGGCTTAACTTGGGCTTTTATTTAATTGCTAATGGGCTTGCTTTATTATCTTATTTTGCTTACTACTAAAAATAAACTTGGGCTTCCACCCATAATTAAATTGGGTCATTATGATAATTGTCCCCTACATAATATATTGGGCTAGATTAAATAATTTAATCGCCCTTAATCACTTTATCTACAAGTCTCATGCTTAATTAAATAATTGGGCTTGTTTAAATAATATAACCTCCTTAGTCCATTAAATCTTAATTCACTTGAACTTTATTTAAATTCTTGGGCTATGATATTATTATAGTCCAATCCTTTTCATCTTATCCCACCCTAAATATTTAATTAGGGTTTACATTCCATACATTTAGAATTTAAATCATCACTCTTGTACATTAAATTTTATAACCCAATTAAATTACTTTAATTAGGATATAAAATTAATAAATTGAGATAGTAAAAGATGTCTCTTAAATTAGTATAATTTATTATTCTTCCACAAGTTCCTTAACAATTGGGTTCACTTGGGCATAACACTTAATTTTTTTGGCTTTCCCATTAAAATATTTGGACTTCCTAACTAAAAGGTTTGGGCCATAAGAATTAATATGGTCCATTATCTTAAATTTTATTTTACTCTAATCATTTAATTAAGATTTTTATTTTCCATATTTAAAAATAAATTCATTACTCATGCCACTTTAATTTCATAACCCAATTAGACTTAGTTATAAAATTAATTATTTGAGATATATAAAATAAATCTCTTAAAGTTAGTATATATTTTTATATACTACATTCTCCCATATTATAACCTCTTAGGTTATTTAATTATCATACCTAATATATATATATATATATATATTAGGTTACATAATTTTTTTTCTTAATTCTCTTTATATACAAAATAAATGTATACACAGTATATATAATGTATATTCATTTAATCACATACATGGTTCACATAAATCATCAGATATTCCACTTCTAACATCAATTTTCACTCTTCTCCATAAAAGTCAACTGTTGACTTTGACCAAAAAGCCAACCCTTACACATTTTGTGTTTAATGTCCTTTCTGACTAAACTTGACGTTCCGGACGCAACCGATCAGTCCGTACTTCAAAATTTTATTTTTAACTCAAATTTTGAGCTTTAACTTACTCCGTTTTTATTGCTAATCATATTAGCTAATAATTTTAAACTTATTTATCTTCCTATTTGCCAATCAAGGCCCACATTCAACTATGTAAATTACTAACATAGTTTTATCTTAATTTTTCATATATCGTTAAATATAATTCATCATTCCTCTTGCTAAAATATATAGCACCTTACTAGGTATATATATATATATATATATATATATATATATATATATATATATATATATATATATATTTCTATACATATACTTATCTTTCTTCAAGTACATATTAATTTATTTTTAGGGTTTAGAATTTTTATAACCCATATTTTCTCTATTCACATTCGAATAGCAAATCATATAGGTTTTACCTAAAGATTTTAAATAAATCCTCAAATTCTCATCTAGGTTTTATTCTTTAACCTTTATTTTAATCATTTAAGATTTTATAAATTTTTGAGTTGTCACATTCACCCCTTCTTCTAAGAATTTTGTCCTCGAAATTATAGTCTACTAATCACTACTCATTTTATTCATCAAAACTAGGTTTTCAAGTTAACCTTTATCTAATTTCATGCTCAATTTAATGAGTACATATTGCTTCCTACTATGAGGAGCTCTTCTATCATCATATTCTTCCATGACTTCTCGCTAAGGAGTTAAAACTTTTCAAATCATGCGGAGGGGTCATATAGACCATGAACACATAGTTTTAACGGTATTCAAACCGCAAAACGATAAATTACTAGGTATGTTTACAATCACAAAGAAAGTAAACTACCGATGCTAGTACTTTAGGTAATCAGCCAATCGTACGCTTACGTCATGCATAACATATTAATCTTGTTTAGCGACTAATTGCACTACTAGATTGGATTATTTATCCAATCGGTATATCCCCCATATTCAAGGTTGTTCACCTCAGACATAGCATAAGATTCCGCACCAAAACATTTTAGTTCGGGATAAATTCTGAAAGAGATACTTAAATTTTTCATAAACATTTGTCTAGCTGAATCAATTAGCTTAGACATACCTATAATTCAAATATCAATCGAAACATGTATCTAGCCAAATCAAATTAGCACTTAACTTTCCTTTAAAATTTTAAAATTCATTTTATGACGTCATGATACCGCACTGTATTCACAGTCCGTTTGGGAATTTCATCAATTTTATGACTTCGCCATACTACATCGTACCATAGTGGGCTGACAAACCTTAGATCACATCCAACACTAGGTAATTCTGCATTGATAACTTCATCATTTTTATCATTCCTGCATCAGGTTTCATGATGCATCAATGATAAATAAAATACCTTTTGATATTTTAAATTATTTTTGTCTAGCCGAAACAATTAGCATAGACTTTTCTTGAAATCGTTCAAAAACTATTGAAAATTATTTTTGATGTTATCATGCCGCAACTGGTAACGATGTGTTAGTGGTACGCAGCCCACTTCTACACAATTGTAACCATGTGTTGCTGATAACAAAAATTCATTTATATTTTTAAAGGCACATCAGTGTGAATTTAGCTTGATGTCAAAAATTTGAAGTCTAGCACAGCTAGAAGATTTGGAATACCTATGCTTCCATCATCAACTTCAATTGCTCTAATGATCAATTGCTTAATAATTCTATCTATTAAAAACCCTCAATTCTTCATCCATAACTTTTCTATACCCTAGTATAGTTCATCAAACATACCACACGTTAGGAGTTCAAGAACTTACCACAATAATATGGGTTTAGGAACTTATCCTAGTCAGACCAAAGTCGTCTATTCGCTGAAGGGTTCCACCATACGATTATGAGTCACAAACTTACCATACGCATGAGTTTAAAGAACTCGCACATAATCTTATATTCTCTACCTATCCGTTATACATATGAGAAAAGAATCACCTTCTCAACATACATATAGCGAATACCGCGACACCAACATTTCAATGAGTATCAATGTAAGAAGCTAAGTGGTTGTCGAACCAAACACAATCCCCTGCCCATACAAGGAATTGGTCAACTCAGCCACTAATCAATATAGGAAGCTAAGCGATTCTAAAACTAAGCATAAATTCCCCGCCTATATAAGGAACCATACAACTTAGCTGCTAACATGAGTCCTCAATTGAAATCCCGCATAATCTTAGTCTCCTCTTTGCTCAATACGAATTTCATTTAATCCGTATATCATCATTTTTAACTCTTTTGAGTTTAACTCGTACTATTTCATAGTACCATTCTCATATAGCAATTCTGATATAAAGTCTTCAATCAATAGATTGATTATCTGTCCTCCTATAACCTCATCAGATCACATTATGATCTTTTCTTATAATCGTGTTAAATTACAAATCTTTTATATCTTCTGATCGTTTTATTTTACGATCTTCTATTCCTTTAATTATATTATATTATAATTTTAGACTTTTAATCCTATAGACTTTGTCACTTTATTATCACTTTTCACTTTTATTCCTGGAGTCAGGTAACTCCAAATTAAAAATCTTAAAAATCTTCAAGATTCTTTTTTGAATCTTATTTATCATCCTCTTATCTTAATGATGAATTTCCTGATATCATCTCTTATCACTTAAACTCTATTTGAGTTTATTCCTTATCCTCATCTCTGTAGTTATAGCCTAAGGTAACCCTACCTAAGGTTTATAACCTACAGCTCTGATACCAACCTGTGACGCCCCCAAATTCGGGTCCCAAGAACCTCGGACTTGGTACGTTACGGTACTTTATCTTCATACATATTCTATCATCTACTGCGGAACATATAAACATATATTATTTATTTCACATGATTCTATAACAATTTCCCAGGTTTATTAACCTTAACTGAATACATACCTTCATAATTACAAAAGGTTTACATAAGATAACTAAATAGATATTCGTACAACAATCTATTATTGTACTTTGCTTTTGTGTGTGTCCTTCTTCAAGCCTTCGCTTTAATATAAAATTTATTATCATGATATAGCAAGGGTGAGCAACTACTTTACCCAGCAAGTTTAAATTCAATAAAGATATGTCATGATTAAAAGAAAAATAAGCTTTCAAGTTTTCAACAATATAATAATTGTGAAAAAGCATGAATCAACATGTCAATAATTGAATGACTGAATCAATAACATTTAATGTCACAAGGACCATGAATAACTTTAACTGAACCTTAGGGTAATGAAGGTGATCAGCCTTTCACATCTGATGAATATATGCAATTTTCACTAAGTACGAATCAATAATCAAAGATGTGGAATAATTATAAATAATTAAACCACTAATATGCTTTGAGATAATAACTCGAGTTTGAGTTAGGGAAATTTGCCTGCACCGTTGATTACTGCTACACAATCTAAGTTAACGTCCTTATTGAAAAGACCTATCAGTTATAAGATTGATCTTTCAATTAGCATATCATATTTTTACTTTATAAGTAAACTATCTAACATTTAAACACATAGTCAAATATTAGATAACTTTAACACCATATTCATTTACAAGTCTAAACCTAGCATACATCGAGTCTTTAATAGTATTCAATATAGTATACTGAGTGGTTTTTCACAAACAACCAACAAATTAGTTTCCGTCTCGTCTACACTGTTTTCACAGCGAGTTAGATTGGTTAAGAATTCATAGATACCTTCCCCATATGAAGGAATCGTTTAGCCCATATACTATACATCAACTATTGCAGAATACGACTGTACTACTTTAGACTTAAAACTTAATCACTTACTTTATAAGTTTTTATATTAACTTGTCTAACATAGTTAAGTATTAAACATTACATTATAGTTTTAGTATTATCATTATACTTTGATAATCTTTTAATCATGTTATAACTTGTACTTATAAGTTATTCCTTTCTATTTTATCTTAGTAAACTAGATAACATTTAAGTAAACTGAAATTACTATTTCAGTAAACCAGGTTTCATTTCAGCATCCTGAAATTACTATTTCAGCAGACCATAATCCATTTAGTAGACTGAATTCAATTTCAGCAACCCGAAATTAAATTCAGTACCCTGTATTCCTCTTTTTCAGTAGAATATAATCCATTTCAGTAGACTGAAACCATTTCAGTAAACTGAAACTATTTTAGTAAACTCGAAACCAACTTCAATACCCTGAATTCTTCTTTCCAACATATCACATACATAATATAGTTCCTTGAATACCAAATTCAACAACTATATTTAAAATAACTTATTTCTCTATTTTAAATTCTCATTTAATATTATTAATTATTTAATAATATTTCAAGCTAAGGTTATTCACCTTTTAATAACTTTTAAGTCAAACATTACTAATAATATTTCAATTCAATATTATTAGTCATAAAAAAATAATTTAAGTCATTAATCCCATAAATAAATAATTTATTTTAATTATTTTCCTTTCCTTAATTAACTCATTAAAACATTCTAAAATATCATAAATATCATAACACTTTCCAACCGACCCAAACCTCTATCAAAAATCTGTACAAACCATGCTTAAGGGTCTCAAGTCGGAAAACTTTATTTTTCATATTTTTGGACATCATATATTTAATTAAACTCATTTATCCATATAACATCATTTATATGAAAAATACCAAATCAGTCTCAAAAATATTTTTTTTTGGGATTTTGTAGAATATAGTCCCACATTGAACATATATTTTTCTAGAATTTTTAAAATACATTTACTATATTTAAATAGTCCATAATAGTCAAATATTCTTAGATTTTTCATAAATCGAGATTAACTCCAACAAATCTGAAATTTATAGGGTAGGCTCCTGTTATATACATGTACTTCCAGTAAAAATTTTATAATTTTTGGACTTATACACAAAGAGTTATTTCGGTGGCCTCATAAAAATAGCCCTTCACCGTAAAATCCATAACTCTCAAACCGTATGGTCAAATATTCTCAAATTTTTACAGGACCTTTATATCTTCTAATATTATCTCTCCAAATTTTCCTCAAATTTTCAAGTCAAGAAAAATGGACGACACTGCCCCTGTTTCATATTGATAAAAAATAGTTTTATAGAAAAAAAGTATTTCTATTTTCTTTTGGTTTCCAAACCAATCAACACCCAATATGGGTACATCCAAACATGAATTCATAAAAAACACATAAACTAAAGGGTTTTACACTTTCAATTCCAAAACCTCCTTTTCATCAATTCACAAAAAGAAAGGAAAGTATAGTTTAGGAATTAGGATTATAACATTGCTTAGCTAGCTTCCCTTTCTTCTTCTTCTTCTTCTTCTTCTCCTATGGAGAATTTTTTCTCCTCTTTTCTCCTTAACATGGCTGCCGCCACTCCCCTTTTCTCTCTCTTTTTTTCTCCCGTTCCTTTCTTTTCCTTTACTTTCTCTCTCTTCCTTTCTCTTTCTTATCTTTTCCTTTCTCTTTACTTATCTTCTTTTCTTATCTTATTATCTCTAAAAATCTATCCATATCTTATTCCTTCCTCTAATATTCGGCCAAGTGACCCTTATCCTTCTAATTTTATTTTTTATTAAATACTTTCACTAATAACACTAATACTCTTACCCATATGGGCTTAACTTGGGCTTTTATTTAATTGCTAATGGGCTTGCTTTATTATCTTATTTTGCTTACTATTTAAAATGAACTTGGGCTTCCACCCATAATTAAATTGGATCATTATGATAATTGTCCCCTACATAATATATTGGGCTAGATTAAATAATTTAATCGCCCTTAATCACTTTATCTACAAGTCTCATGCTTAATTAAATAATTGGGCTTGTTTAAATAATATAACCTCCTTAGTCCATTAAATCTTAATTCACTTGAACTTTATTTAAATTCTTGGGCTATGATATTATTATAGTCCAATCCTTTTCATCTTATCCCACCCTAAATATTTAATTAGGGTTTACATTCCATACATTTAGAATTTAAATCATCACTCTTGTACATTAAATTTTATAACCCAATTAAATTATTTTAATTAGGGTATAAAATTAATAAATTGAGATAGTAAAATATGTCTCTTAAATTAGTATAATTTATTATTCTTCCACATGTTCCTTAACAATTGGGCTAACTAGACTTCCTAACTAAAAGGTTTGGGCCATAAGAATTAATATGGTCCATTATCTTAAATTCTATTTTACCCTAATAATTTAATTAGGATTTTCATTTTCCATATTTGAAAATAAATTTCTTACTCATGCCTCTTTAATTTCATAATCCAATTAGACTTAGTTATAAAATTAATTATTTGAGATATATAAAATAAATCTCTTAAAGTTAGTATATATTTTTATATACTACATTCTCCCATATTATAACCTCTTAGGTTATTTAATTATCATACCTAATATATATATATATATATATATATATATATATATTAGGTTATATACTTTTATTCTTAACTCTCTTTATATACAAAATAAATCTATACACAGTATATAATGTATATTCATTTAATCACATACATAGTTCACATAAATCATTAGATATTCCACTTCTAACACCAATTTTCACTCTTCTCTATAAAAGCCAACCCTTACACATTTTGTGTTTAATGTCCTTTCTGACTAAACTTGACGTTCCGGATGCAACCGAGCAGTCCGTACTTCAAAATTCCATTTTTAACTCAAATTTTGAGTTTTAACTTACTCCGTTTTTTTCGCTAATCATATTAGCTAATAATTTTAAACTTATTTATCTTTCTATTTGCCAATCAAGACCCACATTCAACTATGTAAATTACTAACATAGTTTTATCTTAATTTTTCATATCCTTAAATGTAATTCATCATTCCTCTTGCTAAAATATATAGCACCTTACTAGGTATATATATATATATATATATATATATATTTCTATACATATACTTATCTTTCTTCAAGTACATATTAATTCATTTCTAGGATTTAGAATTTTTGTAACCCATATTTTCTCTATTCACATTCGAATAGCAAACCATATAGGTTTTACTTAAAGATTTGAAATAAATTCTCAATTTCTCATCTAAGTTTTATTCTTTAACCTTTATTTTAATCATTTAAGATTTTATAAATTTTTGGGTTGTCACATTAAACATTGTAAACAACTATCAAGTACAACTCCTAGAACCTAAACATGATTCGGGAGCATATATCTAAATAAACAGAAATCTTCGAACTCTATCACGTAGCACGTTACTCTTATCGTGAGTCCTTAACCTGCTAAAGTGGTTATTTGCAAGAGTGAGCTCGACAGCTCAGCAATTCTAACAGTTTTCATGCATCACATAGTATATCATATCATACTCAGTCCATGCATTCATAATTAATTAATATTTACTACACATGTTACTTCTCACATAACAAGCATATCATCAAAGATCAACTTTCATACATATCTCATATACAGTTCATATATAAGTTAACATTCTCATGGCACAATTTAATTAACAGTTATTGAATTCATATATCAAATAATAACTGAAAAACTTGCCTGATTCGTAGTTTAACAACTACGACTTAACTGCTTAAAGAAACCTGCACTTCGTGTATTCCTACACAATCATACAATTATGGATTCATACATATCAGTTATACGCATCCATACATTCTTAATATAATAACAATTGATTACATTGTTGTCTAACTTGGTTCTTGGAACCTTTGTTTTACTTTCTCATCGTATTCTTAGAATAACTATGTACGTATAGGTATACCTTAACCATACATACTTACTATCATCTTTCATATACATGTATCACACACTTAACTAAAGGTGTTCGACATATATTTAAAACTCATAGATACATGATCTATAATACTCTTACATTCCTTAAACCTTATTATAATTCTCGGGTTTATATAACCATTACGTTTAAACTTTCTAAGTTTACCTTTCAAAAAAAATTCTTGTCACACTTAAACTAGTCATGCAAGGCTACTATGTTCATCATGTATACATGTGAGGAGTCAAAATAATGTTAAGACACATGCTCACAAATACTTTTATCATATACGCATAACTAGCATTGTTAATTGCTTTAAACAAGCTTAACTCATACCTCGTTCATGCTTACTAACTTTCATGATTTCTAACATAGTATGAATACATGTAGTCCAACTAAGAAATGCTAAAGACATTATCATATATGTCTAGCAATATTAGGATGTTATCCTACTAGGTTCATGCGCTTTAGTTTTCCAAATCTTAAGTTTTCTTTGAAAATTGCACTAAGTCAACTTAGGCAACATAGTACATGTAAAGGGTCTCGTAGTCATGACTCACATATATGAGAACACATATATATAAGCTACATATACATACTCAAATGGTCAGAATCTAAAAGACATAAGTTTTAGTCAAGTTTGCCTTCAAAGTTCTTAAGTTTCTTATCTTTGAAATCGTCTTATCTTTTAATCAAGTATGCTAGTGTGTTCAACACTTAAAACGTACATTTCATGTCAATATAGACCATACGATCATGTTCAAAAAATTCAGAATGCTCACATGAAATGTTCGCGACGAAGTTCACTTTAACCATTTCTAAGTTTACTTCTAAACTAGAAAGCTTTTTATCAATAGTGTATGCTATCATGGCCATAAACATGCATGTTGTATCAAGGAACATGTTTATAGGAGTTATACCAGTTTTCGTGCTTGCCTTAAACAATATTAACAAGTTATCACATAGCAGATTGCAGCAGAAAACAGAAAACAAATTCCAGGACCCTGCGCAGCTGCGCTGCTACCAGGTATAAACCCGGCTCAGCTGCGCCAGTGTCAGGCCAAACTAGAAACAGCTTCATGTTCGGCAGAACTGGAAACCCATCTCAGAAAAGTCATACGAATTCTATTCTAGCCATGCTATAATATAACTCTAACATGTTTATAATCATATATAACACTTAACAATCATATTCCATAATTCAATTACCATCTAAATTACGTAGTCAAGAACTTGCCATTGAAGAACAAGAATGGGAAAAGATAGGAATTATACCTCTGCTATTATGGACTTGCTGCTAAACAAATTCTCCCTCACTGATAACTCTCACAGAACTTACTCACTATAATTCTATACTCACAATAGCCTTGCTTCACAGAATTCTCAGCAAAAGAAAATGAGAGGAGAAGAGGTGATATTTATAGGCAATTGTTTACACAGACCATGACTTTGCTCATCAATTCAAACCAATGGAAGAAGCAAGAATTTGTTGGTTAATGAAGAGTTGTTGAATAGTAGGTGAAGTCCATCATTATCTCCACTCCCCCATAATCATAAGCTACATTTGCTGAAATTGAGAAAAGGAGTAGAGTAGTGTAGCCATGTGTGTACACGTGAAGAAGAAGTTGGGAATGGGCACTCAAATTGGGACAACAATTCTCAGCAACTTGCTTGCAATTACAACATACTAATGTTATATATATAGTCTACCACTTACTAAGACTATATCATACTTTATTTCATAAACACATAGGTTATAAATGAATTACAATTGAAATGTCTCATTACAATGTATCAAGTAGGGTACATATATATTAACATATATTCCGTGTACATTTCCTTAATACCGAATATAAAGCAATTGGGTATTACTCATTATATAATGGTTATTATTTCAATTATAATAACTATTAAAATCATTATCAAATAACAATTGTTTATTGATATTACTCTATGGTAATAGGATATATCTCAAGGTCTACCCACACATATCCAGTCACATAAGCAATATTATTATGTAACTCTCTTAATGCAATCGATCTTACTATATAGTCTATATATATAATATATAGCTATATTAATGCGTCACATTGCATTATATAATATAGTTTATATATAATTGTATGGTCACACTTATGTGTTGCACTACACTTTATATAACACGTGTTATTACTATATGTCATACTTTTAAATTATCACATCCTTTGTACATATCAACTAGTTGAGCAAATATAATCTACTCGTGTATACATTATTATTCTCAATGGTAATTAATTAATGACTTATCTTATCAATTAATTAATAATAATAATAATTAATTTGTTCCTCATCAATCACTATAAATATTAACCTCCATAACAATTAACATTTATATGATTAATTATCACATTAAATAAATATAAATCTTATTATATTTATAAATCAGTTACTCATTAATCAACATATTATCAAATAATTACTTGATAATAGTATATTGCCCATAACAATAATTAATATTATAAGATAATTTATCTCATTCCTCATCAATTTAATAAATACAATTTAAATTATATTTATAACTAATTTTTTTATTATTATACAATCACTGGCCATAATAGTAAATCAACATACTATTATAATAACAATTAACAATTAATATAGATTAATTATTTAATTAATAATTCCTCAATCCTTAAATTAATTCATTCATCATCGAATCTATTATAGTGCCACACAAGGCATTTCTCACAAGCTCAATCTTAAGCTTACTATCACTTCCACCACACTTAAATTCTTTTAATATAAAGTTTGTATGACTCAAGCATTTTAATGCTAAGCTACCTCAATTAATTATACACTTATAATTTATATAACCTTTACACTTAGAATAATTAAGATTTACTCTATTAATTATTTAAATAATAATATCCACGATAAAATAATAACTTATTGTCTCAAGATATTATTCTTAATATAATATCTATTAAAAGTAATTACATGTACGACACATGTACATATATTATATATAGAAAATAGATAATAAGTTTATTCTCCATTATAATAATTTATTTCTATTAATTTATTTACATATAGCAAATATGTTTTAATATATTTACTATATTAATTAATCATACCTATTACCTCATACAAAAACATATAAGGTAATATTATTATTCAAGAATAGCATTTTCTCCTTTTATTAAAATAATTCAATATTAAAAATTATTTTAATATCATTTATTAGAAATATATAATAACTATTTCTCTTTCCTTTCTATAAATTGCCCCAACCCAACTTCTTTAATCGATACATTTAATTATATCTCAAATATTAGTTAATTCTCTAATCAATATTCATTTAAAGATATATTGATTACCATTTCTCTTTAATAACGTATATATATTTATTAACATTATTCGCACATTAGACTTTTTCACATATTACCATTCTAAGTAATATATATAAAAAGTACCAACTATAATTACATATTCAACACATATATTAATTCACCATTTACTTAAGTAAATTAAACCCTGTACTATATTACCATAGTTAATTATATTATTTCATAATATAACTTTCAACTTAAATTAACCAATATTTATTCTTATTAGTTAATTCCCTTAACTAACTCATGCTTCACTATCCAAATCCATCCATGGATAGCTTAAGTACTAACAATAACCTATATTACATCATACTACTCACTACTACATATATTGTTCAAGAAAAAGGTGATTATTCATTAAAAATATTTAATATCACCAACTTACTATGATAAAATAATTCTATAAATTATTTAATATCGATAGAAAATTTTATCCACCTCCTTCACCTTAACTAAATTGTCTTTACGATAAATAACAAATATATATATAATATATTTATTAATAACAAAATCACATATTACATAGTTCATATTATGCTATGTAACACAATACTTCCTTCCTCATAACACACATATATATATACGAACCCAATACATGCCTTAAGAATTTTATTTATTAAATTCTTATTTAATAATTTCTAAAAATTTGGGTTCTTACATCCTCTCCCCCTTATAAGGATTCCGTCCTCGGAATCACCGAAAACTTCCTCTACTCGGTGCTACTCCGAATATTACATATTCTCTTGAATAATTTTATCCATTCTCTTTTCGAAAGTTTTATTATTATAACTTTCTAAATCGCATTCTATCACTTTCTCTTTTCTAAGGAACATCTACTTACTACATTCATTCTTCAGAAGAATAAGAATCTTCCACGATCTTTCAATAATCGGGAAGTAGTATGAATAACTCAGATTCCAAATTATGCCGAGGGGTCACAAGATCGTGAAATTTTCTCCACATTTACAAATGCCTCAACACGAGTCTCCACACTGTAAACCAGAGTGTTTATCAATCACAAAGACTGAAAACACCCTCCATGCGTTCTCTAGGTGGCCAGCCTATTGTACCACTACGTTGAGCCACAACGTAGTGTTTTGTAACGACTATATGCGTTACGTTCGGAACCATTGTCCCCGAAAACATGTTTTTGGTCCGATTTAGATGACACAATTAACGCGCAAGTATACGCGGCCAACGAGTAAAAAAGGTCAGTAAAGATATCGTTCCCACGAGGAATTAACAGATAAAGGGTCGCCAAAGCACTAGCTCATAATCATCTCAGTCTTATTTAAACGGCGATAAATTATTTTAATTAAAAACTAAATTAAACTAGGCAAGGGATTTAAACATGCAATAACTAATCCTAGGGTAAATTCAGATAATGAAGACATGGGATTACAATTTCCCCCAACACTTAGTTCGAATCTCTTAACTCTCTCACTTAGACTAATAAGCACCTAGAATTGACAACCGAGAAATCATGATTACATAATAGCCTCTTTCGATGGACAACTATGAATCTTCCTAATGCGGCATGTAGGTATATGTCTATCCTACACACTATCAAGCAACTAATATCCAGAACAATTAACAAGACACATGTCATGAGAAATCTCGTTAACTACTCTATCAATTACCAACTTTCGCATAGGAAGTCATTACGATTTGATTCTCAAATGGTTGCATACGGCATTTAGGTATATTTCTATCCTAAACACTAACAAATTATCAACTCTGTAGGACAATGAATGAGACACACGTCACATAATCTCATAGATTACCCACAAGAATCTCTAACTTTCGCATGATATCATAACTAGGTCTAAACCTATAATCCATTTGTCAAGTTCATACAGGTTCACAAGAAATCAATCTAAAAGCACAAGTTATGATAACCAATTCATAATAAAAGTAATGAGAAAGAAATCAATACAAACTACGCGTTGGGTTCCATTGAAATCCCAAAATATATTCAAGTCATAAATAACTAAAATAAATCATCCACAAGGTTCATAAACATCATCCAAATATACAATGAATACAAGGAGAATTAAGAGATAAAAATTGCAAATCTTGAGTTTTTCTCCAAGTGTGGATCTTTGTTTTTTATCCCCTACTTCAATCTTCAAGTCCAAAAGAAACCCTAGAATCTACTAACTACACTAATCTAACACTAATCTATACTAATCTACTCCTAAGCTAGCTAAACAAGAATTAAAAGGAAAATGGAATGGAAACTAGGGCTAGGGCTAAACCCTTCAGGAGAGGCCCCTGAACAAATGAGGGCTCAGCCCTTTTAAGAGCCTTCTCCCGTTCATTCCAAGTGAAAAGTCAAGTCAGGCTGAAATGTTGACTGGCGCGGCCGCGCGAGGAATAAGCTTGAAGAGGGCGCGGCCGTGCGGGCAGGAAAAACTGGCTTTCTGGACTGGGGATTGGCGCGGGCGCGAGGCTTTGCTGCCTTAACCCGGCGCGGCCGCGCGACACCTACAATGTTGCTGGTGCAAGGCTTCTTTCTGCTGCTGCACTTGGTTTCTCTTTCCTTGCACACTTGCACATTGCAAGCAACACTCATTTGCCCTATCATGCCATCATGCCTTAAGCCTTCTGCTGAGAGTTGCCCCTTTTTGGCATCTTTTGTCCTTTTTAGCTCAAATTACACTCGGAGAGTTCCTAAACATGAATAATGCAAAGCAAAGGAAAACATATTAAAAGCACAGGAATACTCGAGTTTAAGTAACGAAACAAGCTTGTTACTATCCGAATAAGAGGTCATAAAACCACTTATCACATGTCCCCTTTATAGGGTTGTTCACCTCAGCTTTTCAACGTCTAAATCCGCACCAGAGCAATCTAGTTTGGCATAAATACACAAGAATGCTTGAATTCTATAATCACTTTTCAACAGTCGCCTAGCCGATTCAAATAGCTTAGACTCTTATCAACAATTCGGACATCAATCGAAATAATTTAGTCAACTTTTCATAATTCGAAAGAAAACCAAAAATCGTTTCATGACGTTAAAATGCCGCACCAACTTAGTAGTACGTTGAAGATTCCGTCATTTTGTGACTTTGCCATATTACATCATACCATAATGGGCTGACGATCTTACTATCACTTCCGACACTAGGTTCGATTGCATTGATGACTCCATCGTTTACCATCTTACATCATATCAAATGATGCACATGGTCAAAATACATTTTGAAAGATTTTTAAATCATTTTTGTCTTAGCCGAAACAAATAGCTTAGACATACGAATAACGGTGTTGTTTTTAAAACTCATTGGTTCAGTCACTCGACCCAATGTTTTCTCAAGAAAACCGAAGTGCAAACACTAGCACGAAGTCAATAAATTTTGAAAATCTAGCATAGCTAGAAGATTTAGAAAAATCTAAATTTCTCCTTCAACTACAATCTCTTACTCCATTACTTCATCATTCTATCAATCTTTTATACCATCAATGCTTACTATATCAAAACTCTTAATACTAGATATATAATATATCTATTTCCAGTACAGTTCACCAACTTACCACACCATGGAAGTTCAGGAACTTACCACAATCATATAGGTTTAGGAACTTATCCTAGTCAGACCAAAGTCGTCCATTCGCTGAGGGGTTCCACCATACGATTATGAGTCACGAACTTGTCATAGGCATGAGTCTTAAAAACTCGCACCTAATCTTAGT
Organism: Panax stipuleanatus; assembly: GCA_020205555.1. Classification (NCBI taxonomy): domain Eukaryota; kingdom Viridiplantae; phylum Streptophyta; class Magnoliopsida; order Apiales; family Araliaceae; genus Panax; species Panax stipuleanatus. Next base: position 45,329,528 of record CM035122.1, read on the forward strand.
ATTATCTAATTTAATCTTAGAAACCTCTATCTATCATAATAAACATGAGAAAAGAATCACCTTTTCGCCATATGTATAACGATAGCACGACACTAACATTCCAACGATTATCAATGCGATGCACTTAGCGTAAGCACAAAACCTCCGCCCACACAAAGTTTGTACAACTAAGCCGTCACATGAGTCCTTAATGGAAATCCAACACTTACCACTATCTTACTATTCACTTGCACTTTGCTCATTACGAGCTTTCTATATTTCATCACATGCAACTCCTCATGAGTTCATCTCATACTATTTCATAGTACATTCTCTTATAGCATCAAGCTATACACACTAAGTCGTTACAAACTATTCATCATTTCATAGCTCAATCTGATCACGTCGTGATCATCGGTTTACTTTAGGATTCTTTCCCATTATCAACTAAACTCCATTCGAGTTCATTCTCATTATCTTTGTCATATACAACATATAGACATCATCTTAACATTTTTATTATCGGAGTTAGGAAACCCCTGAATTCTCATTCTCTAGATACTTCAAGATTCTTCTTTGAATCTTTACGTATATATTTTAATCTTTATCTTTCCCTCTCTCAGGTTATAGTCTAAGGTACACTTACCTAATGTTTATAACCTACAGCTTTGATACCAACCTATGACGCCCCCAAATTTGGGTCCCTTTTATTACCTCGGATCCGGTGCAGTCACGATACTACTAGTCAAATATTTACATCTTTTATTCATTACTTAAAGAATAAAACTTGCTTTATTACAATTCAGAATATAAATTCTTTCCATATCCAAGACCTTGTGTAATGACCCCAAACTTTTATAAGTTACAATCTTGGTCATTTACCATTCCTGTCTTATATCATGTTCGATATTATAAAAATGCGGAATAACTTAAACTTTTTCAATCTTCTTTGAAGAAATTTTTTTTATTGATTTTATAATCTTAAATCAATTACAAATCCTTGAATCACTATATATGATTCACTATATCCGAATTATTGTATAAACGTTTACATCTTTATGATACGACAAGTATTAAACATTATAAACAACTATCAAGTACAACTCCTACAACCTAAACATGGTTCGAGAGCATATATCTAAATAAACAGAAATCTTCGAACTCAATCACGTAGCACGTTCCTCTTATCGTGAGTCCTTAACCTGCTAAAGTGGTTATTTGCATGAGTGAGCTGGACAGCTCAGCAATTCTAACAGTTTTCATGCATCACATAGTATATTATATCATACTCAATCCATGCATTCATAATCAATTAATATTTACTACGCATGTTACGTCTCACATAACAAGCATATCATCAAAGATCAACTTTCATACATATCTCATATACAGTTCATATATAAGTTAACATTCTCATGGCATAATACAATTCAATTAACAGTTATTGAATTCATATATCAAATAGGAACTGAAATACTTGCCTGATTCGTAGTTTAACAACTACGACTTAACTGCTTAAAGAAACCTGCACTTCATGTATTCCTACACAATAATACAATTATGGATTCATATATATCAGTTATACGCATCCATACATTCTTAATATAATAACAATTGATTAAATTGTTGTCTAACTTGGTTCTTGGAACCTTCGTTTTACTTTCTCATCGTATTCTTAGAATAACTATGTACGTATAGGTATACCTTAACCATACATACTTACTGTCATCCTTCATATACATGTATCACACACTTAACTAAAGGTGTTCGAAATATATTTAAAACTCATAGATACATGATCTATAATACTCTTACATTCCTCAAACCTTATTATAATTCTCGGGTTTATATAACCATTACGTTTAAACTTTCTAAGTTTACCTTTCAAAAAAAATCCTTGTCACACTTAAACTAGTCATGCAAGGCTACTATGTTCACCATGTATATATGTGAGGAGTCAAAATAATGTTAAGACATATGCTCACAAATACTTTTATCATATACGCATAACTAGCATTGTTAATTGCTTTAAACAAGCTTAACTCATACCTCGTTCATGCTTACCAACTTTCATGATTTATAACATAGTATGAATACATGTAGTCCAACTAAGGAATGCTAAAGACATTATCATATATGTCTAGCAATATTAGGATGTTATCCTACCAGGTTCATGCGCTTTAGTTTTCCAAATCTTAAGTTTTCTTTGAAAATTACACTAAGTCAACTTAGGCAACATAGTACATGTAAAGGGTCTCGTAGTCATGACTCACATGTATTAGAACACATATATATATAGGCCACATATACATACTCAAATGGTCAGAATCTAAAAGACATAAGTCTTGGTCAAGTTTGCTTTCAAAGTTCTTAAGTTTCTTATATTCGAAATCGTCTTATCTTTTAATCAAGTATGCTAGTGTGTTCAACACTTAAAACGTATATTTCATGTCAATATAGACCATACGATCATGTTCAAAAAATTCAGAATGCTCACATAAAATATTCGCGACGAAGTTCACTTTAACCATTTTTAAGTTCACTTCTAAACTAGAAAGCTTTTTACCAATAGTGTATGCTATCATGGCCATAAACATGCATGTTGTATCAAGGAACATGTTTATAGGAGTTATACCAGTTTTTGTGTTTGCCTTAAACAATATTAACAAGTTATCACATAGCAGATTGCAGTAGAAAATAGAAAACGAATTCCAGGACCCTTCGCAGCTGCGCTGCTACCAGGCATAAACCCGGCGCAGCTGCGCCAGTGTCCGGCCAAACCAGAAACAGCTTCATGTTCGGCAGAACTGGAAACCCATCTCAGAAAATTCATACGAATTCTATTCTAGCCATGCTATAATATAACTCTAACATGTTTATAATCATATATAACACTTAAGAATCATATTCCATAATTCAATTATCATCTAAATTACGTAGTCAAGAACTTGCCATTGAAGAACAAGAATGGGAAAAGATAGGAATTATACCTCTGCTATTATGGACTTGCTGCTAAACAAATTCTCCCTCACAGATAACTCTCATAGAACTTACTCACTATAATTCTATACTCACACTAGCCTTGCTTCACAGAATTCTCAGCAAAAGAAAATGAGAGGAGAAGAGGTGATATTTATAGGCAATTGTTTACACAGACCATGACTTTGCTCATCAATTCAAACCAATGGAAGAAGCAAGAATTTGTTGGTTAATGAAGAGTTGTTGAATAGTAGGTGAAGTCCATCATTATCTCCACTCCCCCATAATCATAAGCTACATTTGCTGAAATTGAGAAAAGGAGTAGAGTAGTGTAGCCATGTGTGTACACGTGAAGAAGAAGTTGGGAATGGGCACTCAAATTGGGACAACAATTCTCAGCAACTTGCTTGCAATTACAACATACTAATGTTATATATATAGTCTACCACTTACTAAGACTATATCATACTTCATTTCATAAACACATAGGTTATAAATGAATTACATTGAAATGTCTCATTACAATGTATCAAGTAAGGTACATATATATTAACATATATTCCGTGTACATTTCCTTAATACCGAATATGAAGCAATTGGGTATTACTCATTATATAATGGTTATTATTTCAATTATAATAACTATTAAAATCATTATCAATTGTTTATTGATATTACTATATGGTAATAGGATATATCTCAAGGTCTACCCACACATATCCAGTCACATAAGCAATATTATTATGTAACTCTCTTAATGCAATCGATCTTACTATATAGTCTATATATATAATATATAGCTATATTAATGCGTCACATTGCATTATATAATATAATTTATATATAATTGTATGGTCACACTTATGTGTTGCACTACACTTTATATAACACATGTGTCATTACTATATGTTATACTTTTAAATTATCACATCCTTTGCACATATCAACTAGTTGAATAAATATAATCTACTCGTGTATACATTATTATTCTCAGTGGTAATTAATTAATGACTTATCTTATCAATTAATTAATAATAATATTAATTAATCTGTTCCTCATCAATCACTATAAATATTAACCTCCATAACAATTAACATTTATATGATTAATTATCACATTAAATAAATATAAATCTTATTATATTTATAAATCAGTTACTCATTAATTAACATATTATCAAATAATTACTTGATAATAGTATATTGCCCATAACAATAATTAGTATTATAAGACAATTTATCTCATTCCTCATCAATTTAATAAATACAATTTCGATTATATTTATAACCAATTTTCTTATTATTATACAATCACTTGCCATAATAGTAAATCAACATACTATTATAATAACAATTAACAATTAATATAGATTAATTATTTAATTAATAATTCCTCAATCCTTAAATTAATTCTTTCATCATCGAATCTATTATCGTGCCACACAAGACATTTCTCACAAGCTCAATCTTAAGCTTACTATCACTTCCACCACACTTAATATTCTTTTAATATAATATTTGTGTGACTCAAGCATTTTAATACTAATCTACCTCAATTAATTATACACTTATAATTTATATAACCTTTACACCGAGAATAATTAATATTTACTCTATTAATTATTTAAATAATAATATCCACGATAAAATAATAACCTATTGTCTCAAGATATTATTCTTAATATAATATCTATTAAAAATAATTACATGTACGACACATGTACATATATTATATATAGAAAATAGATAATAAGTTTATTCTCCATTATAATAAATTGTTTCTATCAATTTATTTACATATAGCAAATATATTTTAATATATTTACCATATTAATTAATTATACCTATTACCTCATACAAAAACATATAAGGTAATATTATTATTCAAGAATAACATTTCCTCCTCTTATTAAAATAATTCAATATTAAAAATTATTTTAATATCCTTTATTAGAAATATATAATAACTATTTCTCTTTTCTTTCTATAAATTGCCCCAACCCAACTTCTTTAATCTATACATTTAATCATATCTCAAATATTAGTTAATTCTCTAATCAATATTCATTTAAAGATATATTGATTACCATCTCTCTTTAATAAAATATATATATATATATATATATTTATTAACGTTATTCGCACATTAGACTTTTTCACATATTACCATTCTAAGTAATATATATAAAAAGTACCAACTATAATTACATATTCAACACATATATTAATTCACCATTTACTTAAGTAAATTAAACCCTGTACTATATTACCATAGTTAATTATATCATTTCATAATATAACTTTCAACTTAAATTAACCAATATTTATTCTTATTAGTTAATTTCCTTAACTAACTCATGCTTCACTATCCAAATCCATCCATGGATAGCTCAAGTACTAACAATAACATATATTACATCATACTACTCACTACTACATATATTATTCAAGAAAAGGTGATTATTCATTAAAAATATTTAATATCACCAACTTACTATGATAAAATAATTCTATAAATTATTTAATATCGATAGAAAATTTTATCCACCTCCTTCACCTTAACTAAATTGTCTTTACGATAAATAACAAATATATATATATATATATATATAATATATTTATTAATCACAAAATCACATATTACATAGTTCATATTACCCTATGTAACATAATACTTCCTTCCGCATAACACACATATATATATACGAACCCAATAAATGCCTTAAGAATTTTATATATTAAATTCTTATTTAATAATTTCTGAAAATTCGGGTTCTTACATCCTCTCCCCCTTATAAGGATTCCGTCCTCAGAATCACCGAAAATCTCCTCTACTAGGTGCTACTCCGAATATTACATATTCTCTTGAATAATTTTATCCATTCTCTTTTCGGAAGTTTTATTATTATAACTTTCTAAATCACATTCTATCACTTTCTCTTTTCTAAGGAACATCTACTTACTACATTCATTCTTCAGAAGAATAAGAACCTTCCACGTTCTTTTAATAATCGGGAAGTAGTATGAATAACTCAGATTCCAAATTATGTTGAGGGGTCACAAGACCGTGAACTTTTCTCCACGTTTACAAATGCCTCACACGAGTCTCCACACTGTAAACCAGAGTGTTTATCAATCACAAAGACTGAAAACACCCTCCACGCGTACTCTAGGTGGCTAGCCTATTGTACCACTACGTTGAGCCACAACGTAGTGTTTTGTAACGACTATATGCGTTACGTTCGGAACCATTGTCCCCGAAAATATGTCCCCTTTATAGGGTTGTTCACCTCAGCTTTTCAACATCTAAATTCGCACCAGAGCAATCTAGTTTGGCATAAATGCTTGAATTCTATAATCACTTTTTAACAGTCGCCTAGCCGATTCAAATAGCTTAGACTCTTATCAACAATTCGGACATCAATCGAAATAATTTAGTCAACTTTTCATTATTCGAAAGAAAACCAAAAATCGTTTCATGACATCAAAATGCCGCACCAACTTAGTAGTACGTTGAAGATTCCGTCATTTTGTGACTTTGCCATATTACATCATACCATAATGGGCTGACGATCTTACGATCACTTCCGACACTAGGTTCGATTGCATTGATGACTCAATCGTTTACCATCCTACATCATATCAAATGATGCACATGGTCAATTTTGAAAGATTTTTAAATTATTTTTGTCTTAGCCGAAACAAATAGCTTAGACATACGAATAACGGTGTTGTTTTTAAAACTCATTGGTTCAGTCATCCGACCCAATGTTTTCTCAAGAAAACCGAAGTGCAAACACTAGCACGAAGTCAATAAATTTTGAAAATCTATCATAGCTAGAAGATATAGAAAAATCTAAATTTCTCCTTCAACTACAATCTCTTACTCCATTGCTTCATCATTCTATCAATCTTTTATACCATCAATGCTTACTATATCAAAACTCTTAATACTAGATATATAATATATCTATTTCCAGTACAGTTCACCAACTTAGCACACCATGGAAGTTCAGGAACTTACCACAATCATATGGGTTTAGGAACTTATCCTAGTCAGACCAAAGTCGTTCATTCGCTGAGGGGTTCCACCATACGATTACGAGTCACAAACTTTTCATAGGCATGAGTCTTAAGAACTCGCACCTAATCTTAGTATTATCTAATTTAATCTTAGAAACCTCTATCTATCAGAATAAACATGAGAAAATAATCACCTTTTCGCCATATGTATAACGATAGCGCGACACTAACATTTCAACGATTATCAATGTGATGCACTTAGCGTAAGCACATCTCCGCCCACACAAAAGTTTGTACAACTAAGCCGTCACATGAGTCCTTAATGGAAATCCAACACTTAACTCTATCTTACTATTTACTTGCTCTTTGCTCATTGCAAACTTTCTATATTTCATTACATACAACTCCTCATGAGTTCATCTCGTACTATTTCATAGTACATTCTCTTATAGCATCAAGCTATACACACTTAGTCGTTACAGACTATTCATCATTTCATAGCTCAATCTGATCACGTCGTGATCATCGGTTTACTTTAGGGTTCTTTCCCATTATCAACTAAACTCCATTCGAGTTCATTCTCATTATCTTTGTCATATACATCTTATAGACATCATCTTAACATTTTTATTACCGGAGTTAGGAAACTCCTGAATTCTCATTCTCTAGATACTTCAAGATTCTTCTTTGAATCTTTACGTATATATTTTAATCTTTATCTTTCCCTCTCTCAGGTTATAGTCTAAGGTACACTTACCTAATGTTTATAACCTACAGCTTTGATACCAACCTGTGACGCCCCCAAATTTGGGTCCCTTTTATTACCTCGGATCCGGTGCAGTCACGATACTACTAGTCAAATATTTACATCTTTTATTCATTACTTAAAGAATAAAACTTGCTTTATTACAATTCAGAATATAAATTCTTTCCATATCCAAGACCTTGTGTAATGACCCCAAACTTTTATAAGTTACAATCTTGGTCATTTACCATTCCTGTCTTATATCATGTTCGATATTATAAAAATGCGGAATAACTTAAACTTTTTCAATCTTCCTTGAATAAATTTTTTTTATTGATTTTATAATCTTAAATCAATTACAAATCCTTGAATCACTATATATGATTCACTATATCCGAATTATTGTATAAACGTTTACATCTTTATGATACGACAAGTATTAAACATTGTAAACAACTATCAAGTACAACTCCTACAACCTAAACATGGTTCGAGAGCATATATCTAAATAAACAGAAATCTTCAAACTCTATCACGTAGCACGTTCCTCTTATCGTGAGTCCTTAACCTGCTAAAGTGGTTATTTGCATGAGTGAGCTCTACAGCTCAGCAATTCTAACAGTTTTCATGCATCACATAGTATATTATATCATACTTAATCCATGCATTCATAATCAATTAATATTTACTACGCATGTTACTTCTCACATAACAAGTATATCATCAAAGATCAACTTTCATACATATCTCATATACAGTTCATATATAAGTTAACATTCTCATGGCATAATACAATTCAATTAACAGTTATTGAATTCATATATCAAATAAGAACTGAAATACTTGCCTGATTCGTAGTTTAACAACTACGACTTAACTGCTTAAAGAAACCTGCACTTCATGTATTCCTACACAATCATACAATTATGGATTCATATATATCAGTTATACGCATCCATACATTCTTAATATAATAACAATTGATTACATTGTTGTCTAACTTGGTTCTTGGAACCTTCGTTTTACTTTCTCATCGTATTTTTAGAATAACTATGTACGTATAGGTATACCTTAACCATACATACTTACTATCATCTTTCATATACATGTATCACACACTTAACTAAAGGTGTTCGACATATATTTAAAACTCATAGATACATGATCTATAATACTCTTACATTCCTCAAACCTTATTATAATTCCCGGGTTTATATAACCATTACGTTTAAACTTTCTAAGTTTACCTTTCAAAAAAAATCCTTGTCACACTTAAACTAGTCATGCAAGGCTACTATGTTCACCATGTATATATGTGAGGAGTCAAAATAATGTTAAGACACATGCTCACAAATACTTTTATCATATACGCATAACTAGCATTGTTAATTGCTTTAAACAAGCTTAACTCATACCTCGTTCATGCTTACTAACTTTCATGATTTCTAGCATAGTATGAATACATGTAGTCCAACTAAGGAATGCTAAAGACATTATCATATATGTCTAGCAATATTAGGATGTTATCCTACCAGGTTCATGCGCTTTAGTTTTCCAAATCTTAAGTTTTCTTTGAAAATTACACTAAGTCAACTTAGGCAACATAGTACATGTAAAGGGTCTCGTAGTCATGACTCACATGTATTAGAACACATATATATAAGCCACATATACATACTCAAATGGTCAGAATCTAAAAGACATAAGTCTTGGTCAAGTTTGCTTTCAAAGTTCTTAAGTTTCTTATATTTGAAATCGCCTTATCTTTTAATCAAGTATTGTAAGAACCCGAATTTTCAGATATTATTAAATAAGGATTTAATAAATAAAATTCTTAAACTGTGAGATGGGTTCGAATAATAATATATATATGTGATATGAGGTATGTGGTATTATATTGCATAGGATAATATGGACTATGTAAAATGTGTTTTTGTGATTTATAAATATATTATTTATATATATTTGTTACTTATCGTAGAGACGATCCAGTTGAGATAAAGGAGGTGGATAAATTCCTATCGATATTAAATAATTTATAGAATTATTTTATCATAGTAAGTTGGTGACATTAAATATCCTTAATGTATAATCACCATATTCTTGAGTATGTGTATTAATAACTAGTATGTTTATAATATAGGTTATTAATAGCACTTAAGCTATCCGTGAATAGGTTTGGATAGTTAAGCATGAGTTAGTTAAGGAATTAACTAATAAGAATAAATATTAGTTAATTTAAGTTGGGAGTTATATTATCGAATAATATAATGATAGTATTGAACCTTAATTAACTATGGTGATATAGTATAGGGTTTAATTTACTTAAGTAAATGAGTGAATTAATATGTGTGTTGAATATGTAATTATAGTTGATACTTTTTTATATATATTACTTAGAGTGGTAATATGTGAGAAAGTCTAATGTGCGAATAACGTTAAATATATATACGTTATTAAAGGGAGATGGAAATCATTATATGATTAAATGTATATTGAAGAAATTATTTTGGGGAACAATTTATAGAAAAGAAAGAGAAATAGTTATTATATATTTCTAATAAAGGATATTAAAATAATTTCTAATATTGAATTATTTTAATAAAAGGAGGAAACGTTATTTTTGAATAATAATATTACCTTATATGTTTTTGTATGAGGTGTGTTTGGTTAATATAGTAAATATATTAAAACGTATTTGCTATATGTAATTAAATTGATGGAAACGATTTATTATAATAGAAAATAAACTTATTATCTATTTTCTATATATAATATATGTACATGTGTCGTACATATAGTTATTTGATATTATATTAAAAATAATATCATGAGACAATAAGTAAATTATTTTCTACTGACGAATGTGTTTATTTGGAAAAAAAAACATAATATTTTATGATATGGCTAAATACATAATTTTAAATGTATTTTCAAGGGAGTTTAATTAATGAAAGGAAACTAAGTTATTTTAATATATTAAATAACTTAAGTTATTATTTGATCGTGAATATTATTATTGGAATAATTAATAGAGTATATATTAATTATTATAAGCGTAAAGGTTATACTTATTATAAGTATAATTAATTGAAGTAATTTAACATTTTAATAGCTTGAGTTATTATATTTCCGTAAAGGTTATATATAATATTTGAATATTCGATTTGTAAAATATTTATATGTGGACCTTGGATTTAATAGTTCTAATTTAATTGAACAGGTTATAAGTAGTAATGTGGTGAGAAATGAGTAAGTGATGAGAATAATGATAAGCTTAAGTTTGAGCTTGTGAGAAATGCCTTGTGTGGCACAATAATAGATTCAGTAATGAATTGACTAATTTAATGATGGAGGAATTATTAATTAAACGATTAATCTAAATTAATTGTTAATTGTTATTATGATAGTATGTTAAATTATTATGGCTAGTGATAGTATAATAATAAGGAAATCGATTATAAGTATAATCGGATTTGTGATGAGATAAATTGTCTTCTAATATTAATTATTGTTATGAACAATATACTATTATCAAGTAATTATTTGATAATATGATGATTAATGAGTAAATAATTTATAAATATAAAAAGATTTATATTTATTTAACGTGATAATAAATCATATAAAGTGTTAATCAATTAGCGTGGGAATTATAATTCCATGGATTAATGAGAAATGGATTAATTAATATTATTATTAATTAATTGATAAGATAAGTAATTTATTAATTTCTGTGTGCAACCATGCGATATTAAAGTATAACGTATGATAGTTAACTATATGTTATGCGAAGTATAAAGTGCAATGCGACTATGCTATATATGAATATAAACTATATAGTAAAGTTATTGAGTTGTAATAGGTACATGAAATGTGGGTGTGACAATGTGTATATTAAGTATACAATAAAATAATATATCATGAATATATAGTAAACAATTATTGAATTAATGAAATTTAATAATAAATAAGACAATACACTGTGTTGGTACCCGAAAGAATGATATCCGGTATAATGAGATATATATGGATTATATGGTGATATATATGTACCTCCACTTGATATATTGTATTATGGTTTGCTCATTAGAAATGACATTGTGACTCTAGATAAGCTTATAACCTAAGTGTATATATAGATAACCCAAGTATTTATACACTTGCTAGTTACTTTGTTGCTGAGAGTCATTTTTTTTGTCCCTAATTGAGTGACCCATTTCATCACACGTGAATGGCTACAAGGCTAGCCTATCTCCATTTCTCAAACTCAGCAAACTAGCAACAATCATGAAGGGGGAGTGGTCCTAATAGTGAAAATCAACTACTCTACCAACTCCTCTCCTATAACCATTGAATCCTTCTTCTTCCCATTAGTTTAAAATGGTGTAGAAAGTTAATGTCTGTGTAATGCATGGTATATAAATGGAGCTCTTCTCCTTCATGTTTTCATTTACTGAGATTTATGTTAAGTGAAAATTGAGAGAGAATATAGCATGTTGGCAAGGAGTCAGTGAATTGAAGGAATTGGATATAGCAGTGGTATAACCCCCTACCTATGTTCTTTAATTTTCAAATTCTAGATTCTTGTTTAAGCATTGAATTCATGATAAGTTGATTAGAGAGTGTGTATTAGTTGCTATGATAGCTTATAAGCATGATAGAACTAATATATAGTTGCTTATAATCAAATTGCTGTAGTAATTTTTGAAATGGGATTACAGTACTGCCGATGCAGTCTGCTCTGTTTCTGGCCGACCAACTGCGCAGCTGCGCCAGTTTTGTACTGGCCAGCAGCGCAGCTGCGCCGGTACCAGACTTGAGTTGGGCAAGGCCCTGCGCAGCTGCGCCAGTTTTGAACTGGGGAGCTGCGCAGCTGCGCCGGTTCCTGATCCCAGTTTCTGCAGATTTTGTTCCTGCTTGATGTCTGCTAAGTGATAGATATTGAAAGAAATTAGGACAAGCATGCTGGTATGATTAATACATATATATGGACTTGTTAAACTAGTATGTGCATATTATATTCGGATCGCTTACGTGAACGATGAAGTTATAGTTTTGAAAATAAACTTAAGGTTTTATAAACGAATTTTGGCGTATATAAGTCATGTTTATATTCTGATTTTGTGAACCCGATAGTATGGTTTATATTGACATGAAATACATGTTTAAGGTGTTAATCACACTACCATACATTATTGATAGAAAAGACTTGTAGTTTGAAAATAGACTTAAAGTTTTATAAACGAACCTTGACATATACATATGATGTGTATGTTCTGATTTTTAAGGATGATTGTATGACCTTAGTAGTTGGCCTTGAAGTATGGACTTGAATTACTTAAGGTATATGAAAGTCCGACATGAAAACCATGTAACTTTGAATTAGATTTGAATGTGCATGCTAGGTTTCAAACTTGAGTTAATGACCCTATAGATATAGGTACGTAATGGATATCAGTAATCTGAATGCTAGTGAATGACCTCGGGTTGTCCAGCAGAATGAAAGGTCATTTCTGGTTTGACCAGTGAATGGCGCAGCTGCGCCACTCTTAAGGCCAATACCTGCGCAGCTGCGCCATCCTGTTTTCAGGATTTGTGCAGTCTGTTTGTTCTTGATTTTGTAGTAGACTTGTATTATTACTTAAACTGCAAATCATGGTCTGACCCCTACTGGTTTATGACTATATGATAAACATAATAACCTTGCATGCCTAGTTTAAAATATGACAAGGATTTTGAAAGGTGAAACTTAGAAAAGTTTGAATGTAATGGTTTCGATAAGGTTTGAGAAACATGAAAGCAATATAGATCATGTATCTATGAGCTTTAAATACACGTCGAACACATAGCGAGTCGAGTAAAGGTGTATGAATGTTGATATTAAAAGTATACCTATACTAGCTATTATAGGAGTATGTTAAGAAAGTGAAACAAGGTTCTAAGAAACAAGTTAGACAACAATGTAACCTTTATTATTACATTGAGAATGTGTGGATGCATATAACTGATGAGTGTGATCTCTATGATTAATATAACTGTGTAGGATTACACAAAGTGCAGAGATTCTTAAGCAGTTAAGTCGTAGTTGTTAAACTACGAATCAGGCAAGTCTTTCAGTTCCTATTTGATATATGAATTCAATAACTGTTAGTTGAATTATATTATGCTGTGATAATGTGAACTTATATATGAACTGTATATGAGATATAAATGAGATTGAAAGTTGATCTTTGATGATATACTTGTTATGTGAAAAGTAACATGCGTAGTAAATATAAACTGTTTATAAATGCATGAACTGAGTATGATGTTATATGCTATGTGATGCATGAGGACTGTTAGAATTGCTGAGCTGTCGAGCTCACTCTTGCAAATAACCACTTTTGCAGGCTAGGGATTCACGGTAAAGATTTCTTGCTTCTTGATTGATAAAGATAGATAGTATCGTATTGAAGAATATTACTTAGATTATTGTCTGGACCATATTTAGATTCTAGATGATGTACTCGATAGTTGCTTAAACTGTTTAATACTTGTTGTATTGTAAGAATGTATTAATTAATACATAGAGGATATCGAGTTGAGTTGTAAATGTTTATACGATAACTCAGATAAGAAGGAATCATATTTATAATTGATTCAAGATTTGTAATCGGTATCAAAGTTATGGAATCAATAAAAAGATTTTTATTCAAAGGATATTGAAAAGTTTAAATTATTCCGCATTTTAGTAACATCGAATATGATGTAAAGACGAGATCTTGGATATGAATAGAATTTATATTCTAAATTGTAATAAACAAAGTTGTATTCTTTTACTAATGATTAAAAGATATAATAATTTGGCGATAATAGTATCGTGACTGCACCGAATCCGAGGTTTCGAAGGAACGTGGATTTGGGGGCGTCACAGGTTGGTATCAAAGCTGTAGGTTATAAACCTTAGGTAAATGTACCTTAGACTATAATCTGAGAGAGTGAAAGATAAGATTAAAATATATACGTGAAGATTCAAAGAAGAATCTCGAAGTATCTAGAGAATGAGAATCAGGAGTTTCCTAAGTTCGGTAATGAAAATGCTAAGATGATGTCTATAAGATTTATATGACAAAGATAATGAGAATGAACTCAGATGGAGTTTGGTTGATAATAGGGAAAGAACCCTGAGGTATAGTGATGATCACGACGTGATCAGATTGAACTGTGAAATGATAGATAGTTTGTAATGACTAAGTATGTATAGCTTGATGCTATGAGAGAATGTACTATAAAAAGTACGAGATGAACTCATGAGGAGTTGTATGTGGTGAAACATAGAAAGCTCGTAATGAGCAAGTGATAGAGTAAGATATAGTTAAGTGTTGGAATTCCATTGAGGACTCATGTGATGGCTTAGTTGTACAAACTTTTGTATGGGCAGAAGTTTTGTGCTTGCACTGAGTGTGTCACATTGATAATCGTTGGAATGTTAGTGTCGCGGTATCATTATACATATGGCGGAAAGGTGATTCTTTTCTCATATTTATTTTGATAGATAGAGATTTCTAAGATATAATTAGATAATATTAAGATTAGGTGCGAGTTCTTAAGACTCATGCCTATGACAAGTTCGGGACTCATAATCGTATGGTGGGACCCCTCAGCGAATGGACGATTTTAGTCTGACTAGGATAAGTTCCTCAACCCATATGATTGTGGTAAGTTCCTGAACTTCCATGGTGTGGTAAGTTGGTGAACTGTACTGAAAATAGATATATTATATAAGAGTTTTGGAATAGTGAGCATTGATGGTGGTAAGAGATTGAAGCGATGGAGAAATTGGATTTTCCTAAATCCTCTAGCTACGCTAGATTTTCAATATTTATTGACTTCGTGCTAGTGTTTGCACTTCGGTTTTCTTGAGAAAACATTGGGTCAGGTAACTGAACTAATGAGTTTTAAAAACAACACCGTTATTCGTATGTCTACGCTATTTGTTTCGGCTAAGACAAAAATGATTTGACAATCTTTCAAAATATATTTTAACCTTGTGCATCATTTGATATGATGTAGAATGGTAAACGATGGAGTCATCAATGCAATCGAACCTAGTGTTGGTTGTGATCGAAAGATCGTCAGCCCACTATGGTATGTTGTAATATGACAAAGTCATAAAATGGCGGAATCCTCAATGTACTACTAATCTAGTATGGTATCATGACGTCATAAAAGAATTTTTGGTTTTCTTGTAAATTATAAAGAAGGTCAATTAAGTTGACTAAATTATTTCGATTGATGTCCGAATTGTTGATGAGAGTCTAAGCTATTTGATTCGGCTAGGCGACTGTTGGAAAGGGATTATAGAATTCAAGTATTCTTGTGTATGTATGCCAAACCAGATTGCTCTGGTGCGGATTTTGACGTTGAAAAGCTGAGGTGAACAACCTTATAAAGGGGATATGTTTTCGGGGACAATGGTTCCGAGCGTAACGCATATAGTCGTTACAAAACACTACGTTGCGGCCCAACATAGTAGTACAATAGGTTGGCCACCTAGAGTACGCGTGGAGGGTGTTTTCAGTCTTTGTGATTGATAAACACTCTGGTTTGCGGTGTGAAGAATTGTGTTGAAGCATTAGTAAACCTGGAGAAAAGTTCACGGTCTTGTGACCCCTCAGCATAAATTGGAATCTGAGTTATTCATACTACTTCCCGATTATTGAAAAATCGTGGAAGATTCTTATTCTTCTAAAGGATGAATGTAGTAAGTAGAATGTTCCTTAGAAAGGAGAAAGTGGTAGAATGAGATTGAGAAAGTTTTAGTAATAAAACTTCTGAAAAGAGAATGGATAAAATTATTCTAAAGAATATGTAATATTCGGAATAGCACCGAGTAGAGGAAGTTTCGGTGATTCCGAGGACGGAATCCTTATAAGGGGGAGAGGATGTAAGAACCCGAATTTTCAGATATTATTAAATAAGGATTTAATAAATAAAATTCTTAAACTGTGAGATGGGTTCGAATAATAATATATATATGTGATATGAGGTATGTGGTATTATATTGCATAGGATAATATGGACTATGTAAAATGTGTTTTTGTGATTTATAAATATATTATTTATATATATTTGTTACTTATCGTAGAGACGATCCAGTTGAGATAAAGGAGGTGGATAAATTCCTATCGATATTAAATAATTTATAGAATTATTTTATCATAGTAAGTTGGTGACATTAAATATCCTTAATGTATAATCACCATATTCTTGAGTATGTGTATTAATAACTAGTATGTTTATAATATAGGTTATTAATAGCACTTAAGCTATCCGTGAATAGGTTTGGATAGTGAAGCATGAGTTAGTTAAGGAATTAACTAATAAGAATAAATATTAGTTAATTTAAGTTGGGAGTTATATTATGGAATAATATAATGATAGTATTGAACCTTAATTAACTATGGTGATATAGTATAGGGTTTAATTTACTTAAGTAAATGAGTGAATTAATATGTGTGTTTAATATGTAATTATAGTTGATACTTTTTTATATATATTACTTAGAGTGGTAATATGTGAGAAAGTCTAATGTGCGAATAACGTTAAATATATATACGTTATTAAAGGGAGATGGAAATCATTATATGATTAAATGTATATTGAAGAAATTATTTTGGGGAACAATTTATAGAAAAGAAAGAGAAATAGTTATTATATATTTCTAATAAAGGATATTAAAATAATTTCTAATATTGAATTATTTTAATAAAAGGAGGAAACGTTATTTTTGAATAATAATATTACCTTATATGTTTTTGTATGAGGTGTGTTTGGTTAATATAGTAAATATATTAAAACGTATTTGCTATATGTAATTAAATTGATGGAAACGATTTATTATAATAGAAAATAAACTTATTATCTATTTTCTATATATAATATATGTACATGTGTCGTACATATAGTTATTTGATATTATATTAAAAATAATATCATGAGACAATAAGTAAATTATTTTCTACTGACGAATGTGTTTATTTGGAAAAAAAAACATAATATTTTATGATATGGCTAAATACATAATTTTAAATGTATTTTCAAGGGAGTTTAATTAATGAAAGGAAACTAAGTTATTTTAATATATTAAATAACTTAAGTTATTATTTGATCGTGAATATTATTATTGGAATAATTAATAGAGTATATATTAATTATTATAAGCGTAAAGGTTATACTTATTATAAGTATAATTAATTGAAGTAATTTAACATTTTAATAGCTTGAGTTATTATATTTCCGTAAAGGTTATATATAATATTTGAATATTCGATTTGTAAAATATTTATATGTGGACCTTGGATTTAATAGTTCTAATTTAATTGAACAGGTTATAAGTAGTAATGTGGTGAGAAATGAGTAAGTGATGAGAATAATGATAAGCTTAAGTTTGAGCTTGTGAGAAATGCCTTGTGTGGCACAATAATAGATTCAGTAATGAATTGACTAATTTAATGATGGAGGAATTATTAATTAAACGATTAATCTAAATTAATTGTTAATTGTTATTATGATAGTATGTTAAATTATTATGGCTAGTGATAGTATAATAATAAGGAAATCGATTATAAGTATAATCGGATTTGTGATGAGATAAATTGTCTTCTAATATTAATTATTGTTATGAACAATATACTATTATCAAGTAATTATTTGATAATATGATGATTAATGAGTAAATAATTTATAAATATAAAAAGATTTATATTTATTTAACGTGATAATAAATCATATAAAGTGTTAATCAATTAGCGTGGGAATTATAATTCCATGGATTAATGAGAAATGGATTAATTAATATTATTATTAATTAATTGATAAGATAAGTAATTTATTAATTTCTGTGTGCAACCATGCGATATTAAAGTATAACGTATGATAGTTAACTATATGTTATGCGAAGTATAAAGTGCAATGCGACTATGCTATATATGAATATAAACTATATAGTAAAGTTATTGAGTTGTAATAGGTACATGAAATGTGGGTGTGACAATGTGTATATTAAGTATACAATAAAATAATATATCATGAATATATAGTAAACAATTATTGAATTAATGAAATTTAATAATAAATAAGACAATACACTGTGTTGGTACCCGAAAGAATGATATCCGGTATAATGAGATATATATGGATTATATGGTGATATATATGTACCTCCACTTGATATATTGTATTATGGTTTGCTCATTAGAAATGACATTGTGACTCTAGATAAGCTTATAACCTAAGTGTATATATAGATAACCCAAGTATTTATACACTTGCTAGTTACTTTGTTGCTGAGAGTCATTTTTTTTGTCCCTAATTGAGTGACCCATTTCATCACACGTGAATGGCTACAAGGCTAGCCTATCTCCATTTCTCAAACTCAGCAAACTAGCAACAATCATGAAGGGGGAGTGGTCCTAATAGTGAAAATCAACTACTCTACCAACTCCTCTCCTATAACCATTGAATCCTTCTTCTTCCCATTAGTTTAAAATGGTGTAGAAAGTTAATGTCTGTGTAATGCATGGTATATAAATGGAGCTCTTCTCCTTCATGTTTTCATTTACTGAGATTTATGTTAAGTGAAAATTGAGAGAGAATATAGCATGTTGGCAAGGAGTCAGTGAATTGAAGGAATTGGATATAGCAGTGGTATAACCCCCTACCTATGTTCTTTAATTTTCAAATTCTAGATTCTTGTTTAAGCATTGAATTCATGATAAGTTGATTAGAGAGTGTGTATTAGTTGCTATGATAGCTTATAAGCATGATAGAACTAATATATAGTTGCTTATAATCAAATTGCTGTAGTAATTTTTGAAATGGGATTACAGTACTGCCGATGCAGTCTGCTCTGTTTCTGGCCGACCAACTGCGCAGCTGCGCCAGTTTTGTACTGGCCAGCAGCGCAGCTGCGCCGGTACCAGACTTGAGTTGGGCAAGGCCCTGCGCAGCTGCGCCAGTTTTGAACTGGGGAGCTGCGCAGCTGCGCCGGTTCCTGATCCCAGTTTCTGCAGATTTTGTTCCTGCTTGATGTCTGCTAAGTGATAGATATTGAAAGAAATTAGGACAAGCATGCTGGTATGATTAATACATATATATGGACTTGTTAAACTAGTATGTGCATATTATATTCGGATCGCTTACGTGAACGATGAAGTTATAGTTTTGAAAATAAACTTAAGGTTTTATAAACGAATTTTGGCGTATATAAGTCATGTTTATATTCTGATTTTGTGAACCCGATAGTATGGTTTATATTGACATGAAATACATGTTTAAGGTGTTAATCACACTACCATACATTATTGATAGAAAAGACTTGTAGTTTGAAAATAGACTTAAAGTTTTATAAACGAACCTTGACATATATATATGATGTGTATGTTCTGATTTTTAAGGATGATTGTATGACCTTAGTAGTTGGCCTTGAAGTATGGACTTGAATTACTTAAGGTATATGAAAGTCCGACATGAAAACCATGTAACTTTGAATTAGATTTGAATGTGCATGCTAGGTTTCAAACTTGAGTTAATGACCCTATAGATATAGGTACGTAATGGATATCAGTAATCTGAATGCTAGTGAATGACCTCGGGTTGTCCAGCAGAATGAAAGGTCATTTCTGGTTTGACCAGTGAATGGCGCAGCTGCGCCACTCTTAAGGCCAATACCTGCGCAGCTGCGCCATCCTGTTTTCAGGATTTGTGCAGTCTGTTTGTTCTTGATTTTGTAGTAGACTTGTATTATTACTTAAACTGCAAATCATGGTCTGACCCCTACTGGTTTATGACTATATGATAAACATAATAACCTTGCATGCCTAGTTTAAAATATGACAAGGATTTTGAAAGGTGAAACTTAGAAAAGTTTGAATGTAATGGTTTCGATAAGGTTTGAGAAACATGAAAGCAATATAGATCATGTATCTATGAGCTTTAAATACACGTCGAACACATAGCGAGTCGAGTAAAGGTGTATGAATGTTGATATTAAAAGTATACCTATACTAGCTATTATAGGAGTATGTTAAGAAAGTGAAACAAGGTTCTAAGAAACAAGTTAGACAACAATGTAACCTTTATTATTACATTGAGAATGTGTGGATGCATATAACTGATGAGTGTGATCTCTATGATTAATATAACTGTGTAGGATTACACAAAGTGCAGAGATTCTTAAGCAGTTAAGTCGTAGTTGTTAAACTACGAATCAGGCAAGTCTTTCAGTTCCTATTTGATATATGAATTCAATAACTGTTAGTTGAATTATATTATGCTGTGATAATGTGAACTTATATATGAACTGTATATGAGATATAAATGAGATTGAAAGTTGATCTTTGATGATATACTTGTTATGTGAAAAGTAACATGCGTAGTAAATATAAACTGTTTATAAATGCATGAACTGAGTATGATGTTATATGCTATGTGATGCATGAGGACTGTTAGAATTGCTGAGCTGTCGAGCTCACTCTTGCAAATAACCACTTTTGCAGGCTAAGGATTCACGGTAAAGATTTCTTGCTTCTTGATTGATAAAGATAGATAGTATCGTATTGAAGAATATTACTTAGATTATTGTCTGGACCATATTTAGATTCTAGATGATGTACTCGATAGTTGCTTAAACTGTTTAATACTTGTTGTATTGTAAGAATGTATTAATTAATACATAGAGGATATCGAGTTGAGTTGTAAATGTTTATACGATAACTCAGATAAGAAGGAATCATATTTTATAATTGATTCAAGATTTGTAATCGGTATCAAAGTTATGGAATCAATAAAAAGATTTTTATTCAAAGGATATTGAAAAGTTTAAATTATTCCGCATTTTAGTAACATCGAATATGATGTAAAGACGAGATCTTGGATATGAATAGAATTTATATTCTAAATTATAATAAACAAAGTTGTATTCTTTTACTAATGATTAAAAGATATAATAATTTGGCGATAATAGTATCGTGACTGCACCGAATCCGAGGTTTCGAAGGAACGTGGATTTGGGGGCGTCACAAGTATGCTAGTGTGTTCAACACTTAAAACATACATTTCATGTCAATATAGACCATACGATCATATTCAAAAAATTCAGAATGCTCACATGAAATATTCGCGACGAAGTTCACTTTAACCATTTCTAAGTTCACTTCTAAACTAGAAAGCTCTTTACCAATAGTGTATGCTATCATGGCCATAAACATACATGTTGTATCAAGGAACATGTTTATAGGAGTTATACCAATTTTCGTGCTTGCCTTAAACAATATTAACAAGTTATCACATATCAGATTGCAGCAGAAAACAGAAAACAAATTTCAGGACCCTGCGCAGCTGTGCTGCTACCAGGCATAAACCCGGCGCAGCTGCGCCAGTGTCCGGCCAAACCAGAAACAGCTTCATGTTCGGCAGAACTGGAAACCCATCTCAGAAAATTCATACGAATTCTATTCTAGCCATGCTATAATATAACTCTAACATGTTTATAATCATATATAACACTTAAGAATCATATTCCATAATTCAATTATCATCTAAATTACGTATTCAAGAACTTGCCATTGAAGAACAAGAATGGGAAAAGATAGGAATTATACCTCTGCTATTATGGACTTGCTGCTAAACAAATTCTCCCTCACTGATAACTCTCACAGAACTTACTCACTATAATTCTATACTCACAATAGCCTTGCTTCACAGAATTCTCAGCAAAAGAAAATGAGAGGAGAAGAGGTGATATTTATAGGCAATTGTTTACACAGACCATGACTTTGCTCATCAATTCAAACCAATGGAAGAAGCAAGAATTTGTTGGTTAATGAAGAGTTGTTGAATAGTAGGTGAAGTCCATCATTATCTCCACTCCCCCATATTCATAAGCTACATTTGCTGAAATTGAGAAAAGGAGTAGAGTAGTGTAGCCATGTGTGTACACGTGAAGAAGAAGTTGGGAATGGGCACTCAAATTGGGACAACAATTCTCAGCAACTTGCTTGCAATTACAACATACTAATGTTATATATATAGTCTACCACTTACTAAGACTATATCATACTTCATTTCATAAACACATAGGTTATAAATGAATTACAATTGAAATGTCTCATTACAATGTATCAAGTAGGGTACATATATATTAACATATATTCCATTTACATTTCCTTAATACCGAATATGAAGCAATTGGGTATTACTCATTATATAATGGTTATTATTTCAATTATAATAACTATTAAAGTCATTATCAAATAACAATTATTTATTGATATTACTATATGGTAATAGGATATATCTCAAGGTTTACCCACACATATCCAGTCACATAAGCAATATTATTATGTAACTCTCTTAATGCAATCGATCTTACTATATAGTCTATATATATAATATATAGCTATATTAATGCGTCACATTGCATTATATAATATAGTTTATATATAATTGTATGGTCACACTTATGTGTTGCACTACACTTTATATAACACATGTGTCATTACTATATGTCATACTTTTAAATTATCACATCTTTTGCACATATCAACTAGTTGAGCAAATATAATCTACTCGTGTATACATTATTATTCTCAATGGTAAGTAATTAATGACTTATCTTATCAATTAATTAATAATAATATTAATTAATCTGTTTCTCATCAATCACTATAAATATTAACCTCCATAACAATTAACATTTATATGATTAATTATCACATTAAATAAATATAAATCTTATTATATTTATAAATCATTTACTCATTAATTAACATATTATCAAATAATTACTTGATAATAGTATATTGCCCATAACAATAATTAATATTATAAGACAATTTATCTCATTCCTTATCAATTTAATAAATACAATTCTGATTATATTTATAACCAATTTTCTTATTATTATACTATCACTGGCCATAATAGTAAATCAACATACTATTATAATAACAATTAACAATTAATATAGATTAATTATTTAATTAATAATTCCTCAATCCTTAAATTAATTAATTCATCATCAAATCTATTATCGTGCCACACAAGGCATTTCTCACAAGCTCAATCTTAAGCTTACTATCACTTTCACCACACTTAATATTCTTTTAATATAATATTTGTGTGACTCAAGCATTTTAATACTGATCTACCTCAATTAAATATACACTTATAATTTATATAACCTTTACACTTAGAATAATTAAGATTTACTCTATTAATTATTTAAATAATAATATCCACGATAAAATAATAACCTATTGTCTCAAGATATTATTCTTAATATAATATCTATTAAAAATAATTACATGTACGACACATGTACATATATTATATATAGAAAATGGATAATAAGTTTCTTCTCCATTATAATAAATTATTTCTATCAATTTATTTACATATAGCAAATATGTTTTAATATATTTACCATATTAATTAATTATACCTATTACCTCATACAAAAACATATAAGGTAATATTATTATTCAAGAATAACATTTCCTCCTCTTATTAAAATAATTCAATATTAAAAATTATTTTAATATCCTTTATTAGAAATATATAATAACTATTTCTCTTTCCTTTCTATAAATTGCCCCAACCCAACTTCTTTAATCTATACATTTAATCATATCTCAAATATTAGTTAATTCTCTAATCAATATTCATTTAAAGATATATTGATTACCATCTCTCTTTAATAATATATATATATATATATATATATATATATATTTATTAATGTTATTCGCACATTAGACTTTTTCACATATTACCATTCTAAGTAATATATATAAAAAGTACCAACTATAGTTACATATGCAACACATATATTAATTCACCATTTACTTAAGTAAATTAAACCCTGTACTATATTACCATAGTTAATTATATTATTTCATAATATAACTTTCAACTTAAATTAAACAATATTTATTCTTATTAGTTAATTTCCTTAACTAACTCATGCTTCACTATCCAAATCCATCCATGGATAGCTCAAGTACTAACAATAACCTATATTACATCATACTACTCACTACTACATATATTATTCAAGAAAAGGTGATTATTCATTAAAAATATTTAATATCACCAACTTACTATGATAAAATAATTCTATAAATTATTTAATATCGATAGAAAATTTTATCCACCTCCTTCACCTTAACTAAATTGTCTTTACGATAAATAACAAATATATATATATATATATATATATATATATATATTTATTAATCACAAAATCACATATTACATAGTTCATATTACCCTATGTAACACAATACTTCCTTCCGCATAACACACACATATATATACGAACCCAATAAATGCCTTAAGAATTTTATATATTAAATTCTTATTTAATAATTTCTGAAAATTCGGGTTCTTACATCCTCTCCCCCTTATAAGGATTCCGTCCTCAGAATCACCGAAAACCTCCTCTACTAGGTGCTACTCCGAATATTACATATTCTCTTGAATAATTTTATCCATTCTCTTTTCGAAAGTTTTATTATTATAACTTTCTAAATCACATTCTATCACTTTCTCTTTTCTAAGGAACATCTACTTACTACATTCATTCTTCAGAAGAATAAGAACCTTCCACGATCTTTTAATAATCGGGAAGTAATATGAAAAACTCAGATTCCAAATTATGCTGAGGGGTCACAAGACCGTGAACTTTTCCTCACGTTTACAAATGCCTCACACGAGTCTCCACACTGTAAACCAGAGTGTTTATCAATCACAAAGACTGAAAACACCCTCCACGCGTACTCTAGGTGGCTAGCCTATTGTACCACTACGTTGAGCCACAACGTAGTGTTTTGTAACGACTATATGCGTTACGTTCGGAACCATTGTCCCCGAAAACATGTCCCCTTTATAGGGTTGTTCACCTCAGCTTTTCAACATCTAAATTCGCACCAGAGCAATCTAGTTTGGCATAAATGCTTGAATTCTATAATCACTTTTTAACAGTCGCCTAGCCAATTCAAATAGCTTAGACTCTTATCAACAATTCGGACATCAATCGAAATAATTTAGTCAACTTTTCATAATTCGAAAGAAAACCAAAAATCGTTTCATGACATCAAAATGCCGCACCAACTTAGTAGTACGTTGAAGATTCCGTCATTTTGTGACTTTGCCATATTACATCATACCATAATGGGCTGACGATCTTACGATCACTTCCGACACTAGGTTCGATTGCATTGATGACTCAATCGTTTACCATCCTACATCATATCAAATGATGCACATGGTCAAAATACATTTTGAAAGATTTTTAAATTATTTTTGTCTTAGCCAAAACAAATAGCTTAGACATACGAATAACGGTGTTGTTTTTAAAACTCATTGGTTCAGTCACCCGACCCAATGTGTTCTCAAGAAAACCGAAGTGCAAACACTAGCACGAAGTCAATAAATTTTGAAAATCTATCATAGCTAGAAGATTTAGAGAAATCCAAATTTCTCCATCAACTACAATCTCTTACTCCATTGCTTCATCATTCTATCAATCTTTTATACCATCAATGCTTACTATATCAAAACAATTAATACTAGATATATAATATATCTATTTCCAGTACAGTTCACCAACTTAGCACACCATGGAAGTTCAGGAACTTACCACAATCATATGGGTTTAGGAACTTATCCTAGTCAGACCAAAGTCGTCCATTCGCTTAGGGGTTCCACCATACGATTACGAGTCACGAACTTTTCATAGGCATGAGTCTTAAGAACTCGCACCTAATCTTAGTATTATCTAATTTAATCTTAGAAACCTCTATCTATCAGAATAAACATGAGAAAATAATCACCTTTTCGCCATATGTATAACGATAGCGCGACACTAACATTCCAACGATTATCAATGTGATGCACTTAGCGTAAGCACATCTCCGCCCACACAAAAGTTTGTACAACTAAGCCGTCACATGAGTCCTTAATGAAAATCCAACACTTAACTCTATCTTACTATTTACTTGCTCTTTGCTCATTGCAAGCTTTCTATATTTCATTACATACAACTCCTCATGAGTTCATCTCGTACTATTTCATAGTACATTCTCTTATAGCATCAAGCTATACACACTTAGTCGTTACAGACTATTCATCATTTCATAGCTCAATCTGATCACGTCGTGATCATCGGTTTACTTTAGGGTTCTTTCCCATTATCAGCTAAACTCCATTCGAGTTCATTCTCATTATCTTTGTCATATACATCTTATAGACATCATCTTAACATTTTTATTACCGTAGTTAGGAAACTCCTGAATTCTCATTCTCTAGATACTTCAAGATTCTTCTTTGAATCTTTACGTATATATTTTAATCTTTATCTTTCCCTCTCTCAGGTTATAGTCTAAGGTACACTTACCTAATGTTTATAACCTACAGCTTTGATACCAACCTGTGACGTCCCCAAATTTGGGTCCCTTTTATTACCTCGGATCCGGTGCAGTCACGATACTACTAGTCAAATATTTACATCTTTTATTCATTACTTAAAGAATAAAACTTGCTTTATTACAATTCAGAATATAAATTCTTTCCATATCCAAGACCTTGTGTAATGACCCCAAACTTTTATAAGTTACAATCTTGGTCATTTACCATTCCTGTCTTATATCATGTTCGATATTATAAAAATGCGGAATAACTTAAACTTTTTCAATCTTCCTTGAATAAATTTTTTTTATTGATTTTATAATCTTAAATCAATTACAAATCCTTGAATCACTATATATGATTCACTATATCCGAATTATTGTATAAACGTTTACATCTTTATGATACGACAAGTATTAAACATTGTAAACAACTATCAAGTACAACTCCTACAACCTAAACATGGTTCGAGAGCATATATCTAAATAAACAAAAATCTTCGAACTCTATCACGTAGCACGTTCCTCTTATCGTGAGTCCTTAACCTGCTAAAGTGGTTATTTGCATGAGTGAGCTCGACAGCTCAGCAATTCTAACAGTTTTCATGCATCACATAGTATATTATATCATACTCAATCCATGCATTCATAATCAATTAATATTTACTACGCATGTTACTTCTCACATAACAAGCATATCATCAAAGATCAACTTTCATACATATCTCATATACAGTTCATATATAAGTTAACATTCTCATGGCATAATACAATTCAATTAACAGTTATTGAATTCATATATCAAATAGGAACTGAAATACTTGCCTGATTCGTAGTTTAACAACTACGACTTAACTGCTTAAAGAAACCTGCACTTCATGTATTCCTACACAATCATACAATTATGGATTCATATATATCAGTTATACGCATCCATACATTCTTAATATAATAACAATTGATTACATTGTTGTCTAACTTGGTTCTTGGAACCTTCGTTTTACTTTCTCATCGTATTCTTAGAATAACTATGTACGTATAGGTATACCTTAACCATACATACTTACTATCATCCTTCATATACATGTATCACACACTTAACTAAAGGTGTTCGACATATATTTAAAACTCATAGATACATGATCTATAATACTCTTACATTCCTCAAACCTTATTATAATTCCCGGGTTTATATAACCATTACGTTTAAACTTTCTAAGTTTACCTTTCAAAAAAAATCCTTGTCACACTTAAACTAGTCATGCAAGGCTACTATGTTCACCATGTATATATGTGAGGAGTCAAAATAATGTTAAGACACATGCTCACAAATACTTTTATCATATACGCATAACTAGCATTGTTAATTGCTTTAAACAAGCTTAACTCATACCTCGTTCATGCTTACTAACTTTCATGATTTCTAACATAGTATGAATACATGTAGTCCAACTAAGGAATGCTAAAGACATTATCATATATGTCTAGCAATATTAGGATGTTATCCTACCAGGTTCATGCGCTTTAGTTTTCCAAATCTTAAGTTTTCTTTGAAAATTACACTAAGTCAACTTAGGCAACATAGTACATGTAAAGGGTCTCGTAGTCATGACTCACATGTATTAGAACACATATATATAAGCCACATATACATACTCAAATGGTCAGAATCTAAAAGACATAAGTCTTGGTCAAGTTTGCTTTCAAAGTTCTTAAGTTTCTTATATTTGAAATCGCCTTATCTTTTAATCAAGTATGCTTGTGTGTTCAACACTTAAAACGTACATTTCATGTCAATATAGACCATACGATCATATTCAAAAAATTCAGAATGCTCACATGAAATATTCGCGACGAAGTTCACTTTAACCATTTCTAAGTTCACTTCTAAACTAGAAAGCTTTTTACCAATAGTGTATGCTATCATGGCCATAAACATGCATGTTGTATCAAGGAACATGTTTATAGGAGTTATACCAATTTTCGTGCTTGCCTTAAACAATATTAACAAGTTATCACATAGCAGATTGCAGCAGAAAACAGAAAACAAATTCCAGGACCCTGCGCAGCTGTGCTGCTACCAGGCATAAACCCGGCGCAGCTGCGCTAGTGTCCGGCCAAATCCAGAAACAACTTCATGTTCGGCAGAACTGGAAACCCATCTCAGAAAATTCATACGAATTCTATTCTAGCCATGCTATAATATAACTCTAACATGTTTATAATCATATATAACACTTAAGAATCATATTCCATAATTCAATTATCATCTAAATTACGTAGTCAAGAACTTACTTGCCATTGAAGAACAAGAATGGGAAAAGATAGGAATTATACCTCTGCTATTATGGACTTGCTGCTAAACAAATTCTCCCTCACTGATAACTCTCACAGAACTTTCTCACTATAATTCTATACTCACAATAGCCTTGCTTCACAGAATTCTCAGCAAAAGAAAATGAGAGGAGAAGAGGTGATATTTATAGGCAATTGTTTACACAGACCATGACTTTGCTCATCAATTCAAACCAATGGAAGAAGCAAGAATTTGTTGGTTAATGAAGAGTTGTTGAATAGTAGGTGAAGTCCATCATTATCTCCACTCCCCCATAATCATAAGCTACATTTGCTGAAATTGAGAAAAGGAGTAGAGTAGTGTAGCCATGTGTGTACACGTGAAGAAGAAGTTGGGAATGGGCACTCAAATTGGGACAACAATTCTCAGCAACTTGCTTGCAATTACAACATACTAATGTTATATATATAGTCTACCACTTACTAAGAATATATCATACTTCATTTCATAAACACATAGGTTATAAATGAATTACAATTGAAATGTCTCATTACAATGTATCAAGTAGGGTACATATATATTAACATATATTCCATTTACATTTCCTTAATACCGAATATGAAGCAATTGGGTATTACTCATTATATAATGGTTATTATTTCAATTATAATAACTATTAAAATCATTATCAAATAACAATTGTTTATTGATATTACTATATGGTAATAGGATATATATCTCAAGGTCTAGCCACACATATCCAGTCACATAAGCAATATTATTATGTAACTCTCTTAACGCAATCGATCTTACTATATAGTCTATATATATAATATATAGCTATATTAATGCGTCACATTGCATTATATAATATAGTTTATATATAATTGTATGGTCACACTTATGTGTTGCACTACACTTTATATAACACATGTGTCATTACTATATGTCATACTTTTAAATTATCACATCCTTTGCACATATCAACTAGTTGAGCAAATATAATCTACTCGTGTATACATTATTATTCTCAATGGTAATTAATTAATGACTTATCTTATCAATTAATTAATAATAATATTAATTAATCTGTTCCTCATCAATCACTATAAATATTAACCTCCATAACAATTAACATTTATATGATTAATTATCACATTAAATAAATATAAATCTTATTGTATTTATAAATCATTTACTCATTAATTAACATATTATCAAATAATTACTTGATAATAGTATATTGCCCATAACAATAATTAATATTATAAGACAATTTATCTCATTCCTTATCAATTTAATAAATACAATTCCGATTATATTTATAACCAATTTTCTTATTATTATACTATCACTGGCCATAATAGTAAATCAACATACTATTATAATAACAATTAACAATTAATATAGATTAATTATTTAATTAATAATTCCTCAATCCTTAAATTAATTCATTCATCATCGAATCTATTATCGTGCCACACAAGGCATTTCTCACAAGCTCAATCTTAAGCTTACTATCACTTCCACCACACTTAATATTCTTTTAATATAATATTTGTGTGACTCAAGCATTTTAATACTAATCTACCTCAATTAATTATACACTTATAATTTATATAACCTTTACACTTAGAATAATTAAGATTTACTCTATTAATTATTTAAATAATAATATCCACGATAAAATAATAACCTATTGTCTCAAGATATTATTCTTAATATAATATCTATTAAAAATAATTACATGTACGACACATGTACATATATTATATATAGAAAATGGATAATAAGTTTATTCTCCATTATAATAAATTGTTTCTATCAATTTATTTACATATAGCAAATATGTTTTAATATATTTACCATATTAATTAATTATACCTATTACCTCATACAAAAACATATAAGGTAATATTATTATTCAAGAATAACATTTCCTCCTCTTATTAAAATAATTCAATATTAAAAATTATTTTAATATCCTTTATTAGAAATATATAATAACTATTTCTCTTTCCTTTCTATAAATTGCCCCAACCCAACTTCTTTAATCTTTACATTTAATCATATCTCAAATATTAGTTAATTCTCTAATCAATATTCATTTAAAGATATATTGATTACCATCTCTCTTTAATAACATATATATATATATATATATATATATATATATATATTCATTAACGTTATTCGCACATTAGACTTTTTCATATATTACCATTCTAAGTAATATATATAAAAAGTACCAACTATAATTACATATTCAACATATATATTAATTCACCATTTACTTAAGTAAATTAAACCTTGTACTATATTACCATAGTTAATTATATTATTTCATAATATAACTTTCAACTTAAATTAACCAATATTTATTCTTATTAGTTAATTTCCTTAACTAACTCATGCTTCACTATCCAAATCCATCCATGGATAGCTCAAGTACTAACAATAACCTATATTACATCATACTACTCACTACTACATATATTATTCAAGAAAAGGAGATTATTCATTAAAAATATTTAATATCACCAACTTACTATGATAAAATAATTCTATAAATTATTTAATATCGATAGAAAATTTTATCCACCTCCACCTTAACTAAATTGTTTTTACGATAAATAACAAATATATATATAATATATTTATTAATCACATATTATATAGTTCATATTACCCTATGTAACACAATACTTCCTTCCTCATAACATATATATATATATATATATATATATATATATATATATATATATATATATATATATATATATATATACGAACCCAATACATGCCTTAAGAATTTTATTTATTAAATTTTTATTTAATAATTTTTAAAAATTCGGGTTCTTACAGTATAGAACCAGAACACAATGGCTGTCATATTCTGTGATAGGGAGTCTACCCTCACACCCTTAGTCCTACTAGGGAAAGGGGTCGAAGAAATACAAAATCCTGTAAAGGTGGCCGCACCCAAGCCTTTGATCTTACCCTTTAGACCTCAGTATCTAATTATCAATCTAAAGCGGGTCCCATGGAACTATGGGAACGATGAAGGGTCCACCTCAAACAACATCACCATTGTACCAATGGACAATTCATTATACCTGCCTCAGCGGGTGATCAAACCAGTCATCAAAGCCAAAGCAAAGGTGGATGATGAGAAAATTGAAGAGTTCCTCAACAAAATGGGACAATGAAATCAAAATAGTGCAAAGACTGAAGGATGCACCCAAGCAAATGTCCATCCTCAATTTGGTCTTATCCTCGGTGGATCATCGCAACATTCTAGTGAAGGTACTAGAAGAAGCCCATCTTCCACATACCGTAGATGCCGAGAAATTCCGTCATGTGGTGGAACACAGTTTCAACAACAATGTGATATCCTTCACTGACGATGATATCCCTGCAGAAGGAACGGGCCATCATAAATCCCTGCATATAGCTGTGATGTCTTCCGGGTATGTGATCGGAGGAGTGCTCATCGACGGAGGATCATCCCTCAACATTTGTCCCTACGATACCTTGGAAAGAATGAAGATCAACCTAAATCGGATCAAGACCAGTCATGTGGTCATCCGAGCTTTCGATGGATCGCGACGCCAAGCTATGGGAGAAATAGAACTACCCTTGGAGATTGGTCCACATACTTTCTACGTATCCTTTCAGGTGCTTAACATAGCCACTGGATACAACTTTTTGCTGGGTAGGCCGCGGATTCACATGGCAGGGGCAGTGCCATCCACCCTCCATTAACAGCTCAAATATATTATCAATGGCAACCTAATCACTGTCAATGCCGAACCAGAATACCCTGTCTGCATATAGGGAGACATGCCAGTGATCAGCATGGATGTAGGGATTGAACCTGCAAGTTTTCAAGCCCAAGAGGTGAGTGATACGCAGTATTTACCTATCGGGGCACCAGTCCTGAAGCCTAAGGTCTCCACCGAAGTAATGACAGTGGGCCAAGAAATGGTATCTTTGGGTTTCCAACCTAGAGAAGGGTTAGGAAATAATCAACAAGGTATCAAGAGTCCCGTGCAAATCCCGAGTCAAACTGGGAGAGCCGGATTGGGATTCTCATCCCTGGAAAACTACCAGAATCCGCATAAGCATCCCAAGGCTCATGCATCCACCATCCTATTGCCAAATCTCACTAATGCCAGATGGGTAAAACCAATGAGGAAGATCCCTACTGTGGTGTCAGCCATGCTGTTTTCTCCAATCATACCCGTCAATGAAAGAAAAGCCCTCAAGCCTGAGGTGGATAGTGAAAAGGGAAAAGAAAAGATCATGTATGATGGACGAGACCCATTTGCTAACATGAGGGTCATCATAAACTACGATGGGATGAATGATGAGTTCCCAGACAGCAAAGACGAGGTTCAAGTTCCTCGCATTAAGAAGGAAAGAGGGAGCAGTGCAAAGAAGAGCCCCGACCCTATTATAAAGGATGTCTCAGTCATCATCCAAGACGAGACAGATAATCACAAATCCATAATCATCCCGGTTCATGAGGATCTGACCTTGGATAACTGGAGCAGTACCCCTTGCCTCGATCGAAAAGGGTAAAGGGGCAGAGAGAGTTAATCTGCCCTTTTAATCATAATTTCATTTACTGCTTAATTTTGATTGCACAGCTATAACAGAAACTTTATCATGCTTTACAGAATGCTATGTATATTTAAGCAGTTGTATATATCTAAGATGAAAGCCATTTTGTTTTCAGTACCCAAGCGTTGGATGTGTTTGTCTCTACTGATGAGATGTCAACCTGTCAAAGTGACTACAACTTTGATGTAGAACTGACCTTCGACTTGATGAATATTGATCAAGAGGAGGAAGATGACTATGAGGTGTCCGAGGAGATCAAAGAATGGGTCGAAGACAAACCCAAACCAAACCTCGACCAAACCACCACTGTCAACATAGGAACTCCAAAAACATCAAAGAAATCCAGATAGGTTTAGACCTCACACCAGACCAAAAATTCGACCTGATCAAACTCCTGACACAGTTCCAGGATGTATTTGTATGGTCAAATGAAGACATGATTGGCCTGTCCACTGACATTGTCATCCATCGAATGCCCATCAAAGACGGGTTCAAGCCAGTCAAACAAAAGCTCAAGCAATTAAAACCTGAATGGAGTCTGAAAGTCAAAGAAGAAGTCGTTAAATAATTCAAAGCTGGGATTATCATGGTATCAACCTACCCACAGTGGCTTTCAAACATAGTCCCCGTGCCTAAGCCCGGAGGGAAGGTACGAGTATGCGTGGATTACCGGGACTTAAACAAAGCCTGCCTGAAGGACAACTTCCCAGGTGCCTTTCATCCACATCCCGATCAACAATACAGCGCAGTATGGCATATATTCCTTTGTAGATTGCTTTGCTGGTTACCATCAAATCATGGTTGCTGAAGAAGACCGGGAGAAGACAGCTTTCATCACTCCCTGGGGAACCTTCTTCTACAGGCGACTATCCTTCGACCTCATCAATGCTGGAGCCACGTATCAGCGAGTCATGATGGCCCTGTTTCATGACATAATGCACAAGGAGATAGAGGTCTATATGGAAGACATCATCATCAAATCCCAGAGGGAGGATGATCACATCGACCATCTACGAAAGCTGTTCAACAGGTTGCGCAAGTACAACCTTAAGCTAAATCCCGCCAAATGTGCTTTTGGTGTCAAAGCAGGCAAACTGCTAGGATTCTTGGTGAGTAATCGAGGTATCGAGCTAGACCCTGCCAAAATCAAAGCTATCACTAAGATGCCAGTACCTCGAATAGAGAAGGAGATAGGTGGATTTCTGGGAAGGATCATCTTCATAAGCCGATTCATTTCCCAGCTCATAGCAACCTGTGAACCAATATTCAGGTTACTAAGAAAGAATTCCTCCACCGAATGGAATGAGGATTGTCAACAAGCCTTCCTTGCTATCAAGAGACAATTGATTGAAGCACCAGTATTGGTACCTCCAAGGGATGGAGTTCCCTTATTCATGTACTTGTCCGTCAATACCAATGCAATAGGCTGCATGCTAGGGCAAAAAGATGATAGTAGCAAAGAAAGAGCCATCTACTACATCAACAAAAGATTCAGTAATGGTGAGCAAAAATACACCCTGATCGAGAAAACATGATGTGCATTTGCATGAGCCGCAATGAGGTTACAGCATTACCTCCATGGGCACACGACATACCTCATATCCCGTATAGATCCACTCAAGTATGTATTCAACAAGCCAATATTGAACTAGTCGACTGTCCAAATGGATGTTGATCCTACAATAATTCGACATTGTCTATGTGACTCAGAAGTCAATCAAGGGTCAAGGTATTGCAGATCAATTAGCTGAAGCACCTTCAGGAGGGTTCGAGCCCCTGGAGACTTATTTCCCAGATGATGGAATCATGACAATTAAACAACTCTAACAAGAGAATACAGTCCAACCATGGAAAATATATTTCGACGGAGCAGTAAACATGGAAGGTGCCGGAGTTGGGGCAGCCCTTATCTCTGGTACAGGAGAACAATATCATGTGGCTACTAAACTTCAATTTGGCAACACCAACAACATGGCCGAGTATAAAGTCTGTATAATGGGGTTGAAACTAGCCCAATCCATGGGTATCAAACACCTACTAGTCTTTAGAGACTCTGAGTTAGTCATTAGGCAATCCACTGGGGCATATCACACCAAGGAACTGCATTTGCTGCCATATCATCGGTAGGTCATTAGAATATCCCTGAAGTTTGAAAACATAATCTTTAGCCATATTCCTCGGGGTAGGAATGACTTCGTTGATGCATTGGCAACGTTGGCTTCATTAATCCGCATATCTGATAGGAGTGGGTTTCCCAACATCAAATTCACAATTCAGAAAGCCCCGACATACGGGAATTACATTGGAGAAGTATTAGATGAAATACCTCCTGTCAATCAGCCTTGGTATCAAAACATCAAGGAATATCTACGGGATGGATCTACACCCGCTGGAGCAAGCCAATCCGAGCGAAAATGGATTTACAAGATGGCTATGAAGTTCTATCTAAGCGGAGATGCCCTCTACAAAAGAGATGTTGGAATAGGCCTGTTAAGATGCCTTGATAAAGAACAAGCCCAAAGACTAATGGATGAAATCCACGGTGGAGTCTGTGGTCCACACATGAGCGGTCATCTGCTGGCCAAGAAGACATTAAGAACTGGTCATTATTAGATCTCTCTCAAAGTTGACTGCGATGATCACGTTAAAAGATGTTTTCAATGCCAAGTACATGGAAATGCCATACACGCTCCTCCAAATGAGCTGCACAACATGAGTTCACCATTGCCTTTCTCCATGTGGGGAATGGATGTAATCGGCCCAATGAACCTAAAGCCTGCAATAGTAATCGATTCATCTTCACCATGATCGATTACTTCACCAAATGGGTTGAAGCAGCCTCTTTTCCCAAAGTCACGAAAGAGGTCATCAGTGGTTTCATCAAAAATAATGTCATCTGTCGATATGGACAACTGGAGGTGATCATATCATACAACGCCAAGAACCTGAACAATCAAATAATGAAGGAGCTGTGCAGTAAGTTTCACATCAAGCATCTCAATTCTGTCATCTATCGGCCCAAGATGATTAGTACGATCGAAGCAACCAACAAGAACATCAAAAAGATCATGTAGAAAATCTCTGCCAATCATAAAGAATGGCCCGACCTGCTGCCTCTCACCTTGTTAGCATACAGGACGTCAATGCGCACCTCTACTGGGGCTACTCCTTATTCATTGGTCTATAGTATGGAAGCAGTCCTCCCCATAGAATTAGAGATGGAATCCTTGCGAGTGATGATAGATGCTCAGATAGACGAAGGTCAGTGGTTGCAAGACCGATATCACCAACTGTCTCTGATTGATGAAAAGAGGGCTATAGCCATTTTCCACGGACAGTTATATCAACAAAGGATTGCTCGATCCTACAACAAGAAGGTCCGAATACGGCAATTCAAAGAAAATGACTTGGTGCTGAAGATAGTTTTGGCCAATCATAACGAAGCTAAAGGAAAATTCGCCCCTAATTGGGAAGGCCCTTTCATTATCAAGGAAGTGTTGATGGGAGGAGCTATCAGATTATAAGAAATGGACGGGAACGAATTTCCCCAACTCATCAATTCAGATACAGTGAAAAGGTACTATGTCTGAAGCACATGTATACCCTCATCCGGGTCCTACCAGGCAAATCAGGTTTGGTTTTTTCACTAGAAAGCTGAAACTACGAATGACCTGATCTCCATCAACCCAGGAGTACGTAGGCAGCCATTTCTGGTGCTGTCAAACCAAATAAAAACTCAAAAACTCATCAAACCAAACTCACAGCCCAAGAAAATACTTTTTAAACCTCTCTCATACAAAGCCAGAACTACAAATGACCTGATCTCCCTTAACCCGGGAGTACGTAGGCAGCCATTTACAGTGCAGTTTGACCTTC
This sequence comes from Panax stipuleanatus, assembly GCA_020205555.1. Lineage (NCBI taxonomy): Eukaryota > Viridiplantae > Streptophyta > Magnoliopsida > Apiales > Araliaceae > Panax > Panax stipuleanatus. Next base: position 45,367,503 of record CM035122.1, read on the forward strand.
AAGAAAAATAAAATCCTCAATAAAATCAGTTCCAAGACACCAAAGACATATAAAAGCTAAGTCCTATCAGGCTACCCTGGTCAACAAGCCCATCTGAGATACTCCCTGACATCTCAACTGTCAGTCCATCATAGAGAAGCTCAAGATACATCAATAACTGCGAGTCATGAAAGATGTGGTAATCACTCAGCAATGACAATACATCTCCAAACAGGGAAGTGAATCGAAAACATATTTCTCTGATATAAGACTGTTTGATATATACATAATGCCATGTACATGACAAAAATGGTTGATCTAGTCTGTGCAGGAAAAATAAAGCTAGTCTATGGACCCAAGGATAAGCGGGCCAGCAATGCCACCATGGCATCTCTCTCTGAAGATGGAGAAGCAGCTGCTAATGCAATACTCTCAGCCTCCATACGGCCTAAAACCTCCATAGTCATCTGCAGTGTGGCACTGTGATCAATAATATATGCACTCATCTCGGTAACCAGGCCATGAGTATAAGATCGAAGGGCAGTGTTGTCAGCAATGTGGAAATCACGGGAAGCTATAGCCTCATCCTTCTTCGCAAAAGCTGCGTCTCTAGCAATCAAAGTGTCCTCGATCTCAGCAAAAGCTGCATCTCTGGCTGAGCAAATCTCATCCCTCTCCATAACAGCTGCATCTCTGGCAGATCGAAGCTCCTCTCTCTATCAAGCCAGCATCATGAGCGACTCAAAGTGCGTCCCTCTCAGCTAAAGCTATATCTCTGCCAGATAAAGCGGCCAACATCTGCGCTCTAGCCGAATCCCGCTCAAAGGTCATCTTGAATAATGAATCCGCTAAAGCCGGATCTGTGCCTACAGGGATAGTCGATAGGTCGCTAACCAAAGTAGCTGTCAAACCTACGAACAGCTCATCCTCAGTGGGAGACTCAGGATCCTCCATAGGCTCCTCCTCATCTGAAACTACAATAGGAGCTGAAGGAACAAATGATGCTGCTGCCATATCTGCCTCTAGCCATGCAAAATACTCTGGAGAATGGTCCGGATAACTACTGGAGAACTCAGCTCTCTCTCTATGAGTCCAACACTCATATACTATAATTAAATCGGCTGATGACATAGACAATGCCGACATCCTCTGATCAACAGACCCCTCAAATCAGTGCAAACTCTAGGACTGATCAAACTGGCTCATAACAGCCAGGGGATGATAAATAGTCATCCCCCTCAAACCTGCTAGGGGCAGGTAATCCATGCCAGGTGCATGAGTAATGAAGCTATATGGGGATGCTAGCCCTGAGCATGGAAAAATCACGAACGGATGATCAATATCCGATAAAAAGGCCGACCATGTCTCTGCATCGGTACACTCCGTCGGCTGAAAGGAGTAGGATATAGATATGTCATGGGAAAAATAATACCCATGATGCCAGAAAGATCCAATCGGTCGGATATGGGACATCAGCCATATGTACAACAAGACCGATCTACCCCTAAAGAAACCTTTGGGTGGGTAATACAGTGAGTGGCTGACCGCAGCGTCTCAGCCAATATCATCGGGATAATGGTACTACCCTGTCTAAGGGCCCAAACAACAACTACCAATCCCAAGTCCAAATGATCAAAGCGCAACGGCATGTAGACGTATGCCACGATGCACATCAGCAGAATATCTACCTTGGCCAGATGCCACGCCTCTGCTAAAATAATAAAATCCCAAACATGTCGATCGTAGCTATCAAGCTCACCAAAATGATCGATCAAAAACTTAATCGAGATCACATGCCCAGATACGATCTCGTCAGCAACTACCCTCTGGTGAAGACCGAACATCCGTAGGAATGGTCTCTGTATATCACTAATAGCAGTCTGGGCGCACGACAAATCCAAAGCCAAACCGATAATTCACTCGTATTCCTCCAGAGTCGGTGTTAACTAATGTTGCCCAAATCTGAACACCTGCCTCTCGGGTATCCAGCAGGATAATATGCCTTCTACAAACCCATATGGCACCTGGAAATCTGCAAGGGCCAGTGAATGCCCTAACATTTGATCTACTGTCCCTCTATCTGAGAAGGGCAGGCTCTCGTACCACGACCTCAATGATGAAGCCACCTCAGACTGTGGCAAATGCTCAATACGGCTCACGGCGGATGACGTCATTTGTGTCACCGTACCACAAGACCATCCAGGGGTCAAATCTGAACTCATCTGTCTAAATGCATACATATGACATAATACATGCATGATGACAAGTATAAACATGATGCAATAGATAGGAAATGGCATAAATATCTACAATAAACTATCTACTGCGGGCATCATCCCTGTTTGATAATACAAAGTGATGAGAAAAATATAAGGAAATGGGCCACCACCACCCAACTAATACAGTGGCCTATCAAAATGATGGCACAACAGCTAAATAGCCAAAACAGTGGCTGACCAAAAATATAGCTGCCATAGCTATCAGAAGAGATCCAAATAGTCCACGTCCAGGTGATCAACCTGCTCCATCTCTGCTGTGGACACAAAACTGCGGTCATCAGGCATCTCTGGGCGGTATAAGGGAGGATCTTACCCTGCAAAATTGCTGGTAAATGGACCTAAGGAGGGGCCTGCTCCTGAGCTGGACGGGTCAAAAGAAGATGCCTCTGACGGATCTCGGCCAAGGTGCCTGATGAAAAAGCGAGCCTTATCCAACTCCCAGGTCAGATCTGCAATATGGTCTAAATGAGTCGGCTCCTTGAGGCAAGCTATCCAGTCCGTCATTATCATGGACCCTGGCACCATGTCTGCCATGAACTAGGTAGCACGAGACTGAGCTCCAATAGTGCGAGGGCTCCAAGATCTGCTAAATGCCTCCTGGCTGAACGGACCCTCAGATAGGGTAAATCCATCTATTCCCTCCATGGGAATCTCTGTCAGTGGCATGATCAATCGCCAACGATGCCAAGCAGGAGGAACAATGAGAATGTGGATCTCACCCGTAATACTTTTATGGCACGCTCTCCCAAATAGAGCTCCTAGCCTCCCTCTGTCAAAATCAGGACTCTGCGGGTCAACAATACAAACTCTCGACCAGTGGAAAAGCCTTCCTAGAATCCGACGATCAAAAACTCAGAGGTATACGGCATCCAGAAGATCGATCCAACCGTCAAAAGCTCCAACTATAAGTGAGCATGAGTAAATCCCTCATCAACAGGGACCTCCATCAAAGTCGAGTGATGTCAATGCCAGTCCTCGAGGATAGGTCTCCAGACCTAGAGCAGTGATGGGCCGTAAGCAGGGAAGCCTCTCAAATGCCCAGAACTGGCCATGTCAATATCAAAAGTCCTCAGTGATCAAGTCTGACAAATATAAATGTTGAAATTAAAAAGGTACAAGAAAGATGTGCTCACCAGCAGAAATGGGTAGAATCATAACCAAGCCTCCGTCGAACCCTTCGAAAGTATGCGCATGCCCCAGAGAAAATAGGCAAAGGTGTAGGAACCCCAATCAAAGTCACTGAGGCGCTCTATATGCAAGGTGGAGCTAATCAGGGCAAAGGACACAGTAAATGAGTTGTCTGCCACAAAACAACCCCTGATGATCACCAAAAATAATCACCTCAGAATGCGATCTCTAACCCTCTGGTCATCAGGCGGAGGCTCCTGCAAAGTCCCATTCTGGGCATCTATACTCAAGGGACCAGATCGGACCGACCGACCCCCCTTGAGCTTCGCCGTGAAAACTCTCAGCAGGGACCGAACGGCAGTGGGTGTAATGTCAGCCACGACAGGAACTAGCTCACCCTCAAACTCAATGTTGGTGATGAATCTCCAGTCCATAGGGGTCATCATCACCTCACAGTCCAACAGATGAAGGGATTGAGTCTGGTGGAACCAGCGCTCAGACAAAGCCCTCATATACCCCCAAGGGCAATGGCGGGAAAGAATAGAAAAGAAAGCTTGGAACCCCCAGCCACCAACCATATCCCTGTAATCTTCGTGCAGAGTGTGATGCAGGGAATGCACATTGAACTAGTTCCCTCGAGGCTACATAAAGCCGGGAACCTGCATCAAAAACCAACTCATGTCAAAAACTTGTGCCCCGAGAATGGCCAAAGAGAGAAAAGAATCCAAGAAGAGAAAAACTTCAAGTCACCTCATTGGCGTGGAGATATCTCGAAGGATGGCTATTCAAGTCACCCAACAGCTCCTGTGTAGGCACAACAATGCCTGAAACCTCCGCCCGTGGAGCCTGAGTTGGAGCAGCAAAAGCAGCCTGCTCGTCATCAATGTCAATCGGCGGTTCGTCCTAAGCTGGACGAACCATCGACTCTACAAACCTGCGAGGTGGTCTAGCCGGACGTGGCTGAGCAACATCAGAAGCTCACCTCCGTCTAATACCTGAAGATACCCTGCTAGCACTGCCAGGTCTATCACAGTCCATCACCTGCATAAAGTCTCCAAATCACCTCAGAAAGGGTGTGGTAAGCTTAAAACCTGTGGCTTATTATTTAAATCAGTACTCTATGCATCTCTAAGTCCTTCAAACATGCATGGGTCAGTCAAAAATCCCCAGTAGAGTCAAAATTGCATGTTTATTAAATACTTTGGTTTTGGAAAAAATCGCCAGAGTCTTTTTTGTAAAATGGACTGTCCGCATGCATGTTAGGCATGTCTAGGTGGCTATCCAGTAGCACACCTTCCTAAAAATAAGAACAGTTCATATTTATGAAATAAAATCAAAAATAACCTCACATGGTAGCCAAATTACCATGGACATTTTTTAGTTGAAAATCCAGGCTCACTAGGCCTAAAAAATAATGAGTAAATTGATCAAAAGGAGCAAAAATTGACTATCTCAGAATTCAAATTTTCTTACATCCAAATATGCATTACAGTAAGATATGCATACATATGTAGTCAGAAATTTTTTTACAGATCATATAGGCATACATTTTTCATACATTACGTCTAAAAGCCCCTACGTGGTTCACATTCTTTTAACTGTCAAAACTTGCAAAAAAGGACGTAAAACGTTACCTACGCTATGCTGAACGCGTAGGAATTGACAAAATTAGAAAACAGCTATCCAAGCTCCGTAGATCTGAAAAAAAGATCGGAATCCGTTTGGAACTCGAATTAGAACTTTGAAAAAATGAAATCCCGTTGCCCAATAAATAGCCCAGGTGGAAGCGGACCCACCTGCGGCTGTCGCACCTCCACCTGCGGCTCCCTAGGGTGGGTCCCACTCCCCTGGGCTAGGTTCGATTTGGGTCGAAACAGAGTTTCCATGCACTGCCAAGTCAAATCTGAAGAAAAATCGCTACGCAATTGAGCGGTTTGTCCTAAAATCCTTCGTTTAAGCAGCGTAATCCTGACAGAAAGGGAGACACTATGAAAATCCTTGGTCTCCACCCCAGAGTCATATTCAGGAATCAACAATGTAAACTGCCAGAAAACTGCACAAAACTGCCGAAAAATGTGCAAAATCGCTGAAAAACTGTTATTTTCAAAGCATCGAGTACCGACCGAATTCAATCCAGCCGTTGGCTTCAACCCAACAAAGTATCAGGTACAGACCGAATCCAGTTCAACCGTTGGCTTCAACCCAACGAAGTATCGGGTACAAACCGAGTACAGTTCAGTTGTTGGCCTCAACCCAACGAAGTATCGGGTACAGACCGAATTCAATCCAGCCGTTGGATTCAACCCAACAAAGTATCGGGTACAGACCAAATCCATTTCAGCCGTTGCCTTCAACCCAATGAAGTATCGGGTACAGACCGAGTCCAGTTCAGCCGTTGGCCTCAACACAACGAAGTATCGGGTACAGACCGAGTTCAATCCAGCCGTTGGCCTCAACCCAACGAAGTATCGGGTACCGATCGAGTTCAATCCAGCCGTTGGTTCAACCCCAGCGAAGTTTCGGGTACAGACCGAATCCAGTTCAATCGTTGGTTCAACCCCAGCGACGTCTTAGCCATCGGAGCAGCCTTCGAGAAGCATTGGAAGTGATCCGGTGACGAAAACCATGTAATAGTCCATCCCCGATGATGGAATCTGTTATACACATCCTCAAAAGAAGCACCAAGAAGAATTGGTGATTCAACCGCTTATTGCAAAATAACTGCGTAAACTCTCATCAGGATGGACATTGGAAGCATCCATTAAGAAGATTCGATAATTGAGAAATGTCCCCAACGAAGGAGCCTTTAGAAATGTGCAACAGCTCCAACCGAAAGGAAAAGCCCTGCTCAGAGTGCCGCCAGACAGAGAAACTATTGGTCTCAAACTAAGGTAGTATCAATAATATTAACCTCATCAGAATCTCTGAAGCTATCATAGAGGATGCCATCCCCAGCAGAGCAAGACGAGAACAATCTGTGATAGCTCATCTCTTAACAGCAAGTCAGTGGTTCCACTACCAGTAGTAGTATGACAACAACCACCCTAGGCTATCAAGAATGACGTCATCCCAGCAGAAAATGATGGGAAATAGTTCACGATATCCTATTAACATCATCCCCAGCAGAAAACTAACACAATCCATCAGGGATAACTCCTCATCCTCAAAGGTATCTGATACTCCTTGCATACCATGACATGCATTGCGTTGCCTTTGCCTTCGCATTTCAAGTGTCTAACAATCTTTATCCTGCTCATTTCATTAGATTGCATAAGCATGATAAAGAGGGGCATCTGTAGACACTTAAAATTTCTTTTCCCTATTACTAATACTGTAGGAGAGCAATATCGGTTAATCAAATCAAATCTGGTCTCAATACCGGACCTCCAGTTCAACCCCGATCTCAATATCGGGCCATCAAGTCTACTCTGATCTCCAATCGAACCGTCAGATCTATCCTGATCTCAATATCAGGCCATCAAGTCAACTCCGATCTCAATACCCCCGATCTCAATATCGGGCCAGCAAATCAACTCCGATCTCCAATCGGACCGTCAGATTAACCCCGATCTCAATATCGAGCCATCAAATCAGCTCAACTCAGCCCCGGTCTTGATCCGAGAGGTACAGTTCAGCCCCGGTCTCAACCCAAGAGATACAGATCAACCCGGTCTCAACCCAGGAAGTCAAGTCAACTTTGAGAACTAACTTGAAGCTTCACAACATTGCCAGGAGGAAACCTGGAATGAACAACTCAACCTCAGAGATAACCCTGGGGACAAACAGACTCAAATAGGAACCAAGTCTTGGAAACGACTCCCGGAAGTCAACCAAAGGCCATGCCGACACCAAGGGCAACCCCGGAATGGGTAAAATGGTTATTTTACCAACCCTAAGCCGATTAGGTCAAATTCAAGCCTAATTGATGCCACCAAGGTCATAACAAATCATAACAGCGATCCCGAGTGCAAACAGCGCAAGACAGTTCAACAGACAAACTGCGGGGAATCGAAGACCTGGTTATGAACCCGTCTTCTTGGACCCGAAAAATGTTTTATCCAATGTCATTGTGACACTCTTAGTGAGGGCTTTCTAGAAAGGTATAACACCCCTCAAACGGACGGTCCGATCAAAAGTTAGAAGTTTTGACTTCGACCTTGCATTGCTCGGAGTGCACGTACTTCGAGACGACTCAGCTGAATACGTGGGCCCCACCAGGGGAGCCACACCTCTACCTGTGACAGCAGCAGGTAGAGCCAAGGCTCCCTGGCATATAAATAAACGTGCCCCCCTCATTTTTAATAATTCCGAAACGCAGCAAACCTCTGTCCGTTTGATTTTTTAACTTTTTCACCTCTTCTAAACCCAAATTTTTTCACTCTAACTCGTAGATATACCCACATACTACCACATATCAGAAAATAACTGGTAGATTTGGACGTATAGAGCCTATGATTTGGCAAAAAGCCAGTGTAGCAGTCAATTGTGAGTATTTTTACGATCAACAAATTTATATTACTTCTTCCTACTTTTATTCACTTGCACATTAAGTATTGTTTTCTAAATATGCCCGGAACTTAGTTCCGTGGCCGATTTTGTCAAAATTTGGTACATTTTTGTACATAAACTCAATTTCTGGCATTTCTACAACTCGGATTGACGATCCGTCAGCTCTAACAGCTCCAGTGCACTAGCACCTTCGTTTTAAGCAACTTCGTCGAACTGCGTTATCTTCCCAGTCCGAGTTTGGCTTTTTTTGTATTTATTTAACTGTATATATACTAATTTTCAATTTTGTCAAGCCCAGATGTCAAATTTGAGGTAGTTTACTACTTTTATATATATTTATGCATATATAAGCATCTTTCACCATCACTGGGCTCTCTTCCCAGTCTTGGTTGACTACATTTCTATCAATATATATATATATATATATATATATATATTAGTTCGGCCTGGATTATTCTGTGGCCTTTTTACTATTTTTGCACACTTCACCATTACTGGGTTATCTTCCCAGTCCCTAGTTGACTACTTTTCTGCAAATTTATACTTCAGTTCGGCCAGGATTATTCTGTGGCCTTTTTACCGCTTTTTGCACTCTTCACCATTACTGGGTTATCTTTCCAGTCCCTGGTTGACTATTTTTCTGTACATTTACATTTCTGTTCGGCCTAGATTATTTTGTGGCCTTTTTACTACTTTTATATATATTTATGCATATATAAGCAGCCTTCCCCACTACTGGGTTCTCTTCCCAGTCTTGGTTGACTACATTTCTGTCAATATATATATTTACATATTTCAGTCCAGCCTGGATTATTCTATGGCCTTTTTACTATTTTTGCACACTTTACCATTACTGGGTTATCTTCCCAGTCCCTGGTTGACTACTTTTCTGCAAATGTACATTTCAATTTGGCCTGGATTATTCTGTGGCCTTTTTACCGCTTTTTGCACTCTTCACCATTATCGGGTTATCTTTCCAGTCCCTAGTTGACTATTTTTCTGTACATTTATATTTCTGTTCGACCTGGATTATTCTAGTGGCCTTTTTACTATTTTTATATATATTTATGCATATATAAGCAGCCTTCAGTACCACTGGGATTCTCTTCCCAGTCTTGGTTGACTAAATTTCTATCAAATATATATATATATATATATATATATATATATATTTCAATTCCCGTCTAGGCACCGGCGTGAAAACCCATCGCCCTTTACAGCTTTTATATATAACTGTGTATATATTGCTATTACTTACATTTTATTCAACTGCTGCTTTAAATATTCATTTAATATGAATCGGCATTTTTTAGTTACAAAAGCAACCTCGCGTCCCTTAGATTGCTATCTAGTGGGAACGAGACGCTTTGGCCGTGCGAATCGGGATTTACTAAATGAATCCTTGGTTCTGGCATTCTTGGGATATATATATATATTTCTTTGCAAATTTGAATTGTGCAGGTTTATTGGCTACTCATATGTGAGCCTAGGAATCGTGGGATTCATGATCAAACTGATCAGAATCTGATTCCCACGATGGACAAACTCCGATTTACGAATGTACCCTGTCGATTTTTCTGTAAAAATGTACATACAAAAGACCTTAAAACGGTTATCCAGATTTAAGGTCTCAACATAGTGAAAATATATTTTACCGTGTCAGTGTCCCTCCGATGGCTATTATGCCCATAAGGAGACCGACACTTGTATATTTTTGTGGTTGAGGATGCTTCGCAGCCCGATAATCTTCATTCAAATGCAGCCTTAAGGCTAAAAAGATAAAAAATTAAAAGTATCAACAGGCTTCAATTCCTATGGTAGCGTAAGGGTTTGATAAACCAGCTTTCAAACATTATTTTCAATTCAATCAACAGAAAAGCTTTTGCAAATCAAAATTAAATACTTTTGCAAATCAAATCAAAGACTATTTTGCAAAAAACAAGTCAAACCCTTCGTATATATGTTCAACGAAGTAAAGCACTACTTTCAATTAATCAAACATAGGCCCAATTTTCAAACAGCATTCACACACGCATTTCAGTTTTAAGGGAAATATTAAAAAGATGTGGTACCGTGTTTACACGGGAGTTGTGGGGTGCCTAACACCTTCCCCACACTTAACTAAGCCCCCGAACTCAAAACTTTGGTTTCAAAGATCAAGTTTCGACAGTGTCCAGCAATTGGGCCTCTTTCAAATAAAACTCGATTTAGTTGGTACAACCATTTCAAATCTACCAACTGGCGACTCTGTAAAACGTTCAAATCGTCGACATGATACATGTTAGCCTTTTCTTAAAAAATCCTTCAAAACCTTGTTCGCAATAAAAAGAGTAAGGGTAGAGATAACTTAGGAAGAGATAAAAGATCAGGGTTGTAACCTGACCCGCGAATTTTTTTTCCCGACGTCGACAGGTGTAATAAGTTATATATGGAGATAATGAATAATCAATAAAGAATCTACCGCAAGTCGACAGTTGCTGATTCAGTGATAGAGGCAGAGTATATAGCTGCAAGTGAAGCTGCAAAGGAAGCTGTTTGGATGAAGAGTTCATAACTGAACTTGGTATGTTCCTAGCATTGGAGAAGTAGTTCCAGTTTACTGTGACAACACAGAAGCAGTTGCACAGGCTAAGGAACCAAGGTCTCATCAAAAATTTAAACACGTGTTGCGGCGATTTCACTTCATCAAGGAGATCATTGAAAGAGGAGACGTCACCTTGGAGCGTGTAGACTCTCAAGACAACATTGCAGATCCATTTACTAAAGCTTTAACACAACAGCAGTTTGATCGTCACTTAGAGAAGATGGGTATGAGATACCATGGCGATTGGCTTTAGTGCAAGTAGGAGATTGATAGTAGTGTGCATACAAGCCAATCATGTATGATGATAAAGCACGTACTTTATAAACAATCTTATTTATTTATTAATAAAATATTCATTTATTAAAGGCATTTAATTATCTACATGGTGCTGTTTTTATAATATGTAAATAACTCATAGTTTTAAGCAATGCTTTTAGAATCATGATGATGATCATGCTAATGAGATCTAAATTCTTAGAAAGCTCTAAAACTAAAATAGTTCCCAATCGTGGGATTACTAAAAAGAGAATTAGTAAATCCGGATAGATTGGTACATATGTTGCTTGCTCATTGGATGAGGATGATTGATCTCATGATTATTTGTGTGGAGACACTAAAGCAAGTATGTAGGTGCTTATTGGAGAATAAGTTCACTGAACGTGACTCGCTATGGAATACCTAATGGAGTTTTACTCACCTGTCAATAGGAATTCCTAATGTGATAGTTGTATAAGTGATCCTTGGACTTGAGATCATCATAGTATCTTGTATGTAATGAATTATACTTTGACTTATTCCTTAAAGTCCTTTAGGGTATATAAAAGGGTATGCTTGGGTATAATGAGTTACATATGGAGATAATGAATGATCAATAAAGAATCTACCACCTCTAGTAAAAGAGGAGATATGTCCTATGTGATTCGTTAAATGACAACCCAGGAATCCTTGGCCAAGGTAAAATGAAATTAGAAAGGAGTTTCTAATTTGTATTATTTGGAGTTGTGCATTTTCTAATCGAAATACATATAATTAAATAAAATAAGACTTGACAGTAAATTCATGTCTTATATTTAATTGGGACATTGTATGGTGGAAGGATTGAATTGTATGGTAACTATTTACTCACAGGTTCTTTTATAATTAATGTTGAAATCTATATTATCTGGAAAGTCGTTGATCGCTAGGGAGGCTTATCCCTATTGTAGAATAAATATTATTTATTTAAATAGATTATTAGTTTAATTTATTTATTTAAATAAGATTAGAATTGTTCTAATTGATTTATTCACAACCGGTTTAATATAGAGAACCTAAAGGATCACACCATAAAAGGAAGAATAATTATTTAAGAAGGTAATGGCATAATCGTAATAATGCATTAAGTGTAATTAATTTAATCTATAGTGATAGAATAAATTAAATAGCTTAATGTTTATTATTTAATATTTTAGAAATATTAAATATAAATTAATAAGAGGAGTCTTATTAATATTATTACAATTATTATTATTTTAATTTCTAAAGGAGTTTAGTAATTAATTTAATATTAGTACTCTTATTTATTCCTAATAAGATTAGGAGACAAATTAATTAAATGAATTTAATTAATTATTCCCCATGTGGTGGGAAGCCTAAATTAATTAAAGGAGTTTAATTAATTAAAAGAAATCCCATGTGTAATAGGATTAGAAGGGTTGACCAATATCTATATAAAAGGAGTCTTATAATAGATATCAGTTGAGACAATTCCAATTGTTAGAGAGTACTCCTTTTTTATAGAGGATAGAAAACTAAGCCAACCACCCTCTTTCTTGATAATTCATCTTCCTTGGTGGATCACCTCTAGAGGCCAAACACTTGGGTGGCTAACGTTGATCAAAGGAAGGAATCTAACCCGAAAATTCAAGGAGATCACGAAGAACAAGGAGTTGAACTCGTACCTGTGGAAGCTTCGTTTTACAAGGGTATGATTCCATAACTTCTTATTTATCATTTTAAATTAATAATTTTCATAAAGGATGATCCGGGTAATGGTTTTGTAGAAATTTTTTTAAACTCTGATATACCATGCTTCCGCTAATTTTTACAATTTGATTGCATCACGATTTCGTACAAACCCAACAGTGGCATCAGAGCCAAACCTTTATGCAATTATTAATTTATTTTTGATTTCATATACATATGGGTATGTATTTAAAATAATTTATTGGGCATAATTTTATTGTATAAAATTATTTTTTTTAAGAAAAAAAAATGACGTTTTTTTTTGGGACGAAACACAATTTTTTTTTTTGGGTGCTAATCTTGAATTCTGCAAAGAAAAGGTGTTGTCTCTTTCTTACTCCAAAAAGAAGGTGACCCATTAGGAAAAGACTCTTTTAATAAATCTGCAGGACTCTTTTAATAAAAGAAGGTGACTTCTTTTAAAAAAAATAAATGTGAATTTATATTATATATATATATATATATATATATATATAACCTGATTCGTTATATAAATATATATAATATATACGGTAATATCTATATATAATATATACGGTAATATCAAATATATATATATATATATGATATATTTATATATTATATTCTAAATAATTTTATAATTAAAATAAAGAGTTTATTTTAATCTTGAAATTGGATTTCATGCAATTTAAAATTGTCCATTAAATGATACTCATATATATATGGAATGTTTTAATTCATGAGATGAATATTTATTTATTGATATATATGGTGATATGTATGATAATAAATGGGGATTGATTATGGACTATTTGACCAATGTGATTGGATTTTATTTTAGTTGAATGCTTGAATGAATGAGTTTTATTAAATGGAGTCTGTGTACCTCGTCTTCTCTAATTTTTTTTTCTTAATGTAAAATTCTATCTCCCTCCTATGTACTTCCCCTTGACTGCTGATCAAGGTTTCTATTTAAATTAAATAGTTTAATGTAATAGAAATAGTTAGAATTATCTTGAAGAAATTGGAGACCAAGGAGCAAGGAGCGCGTGAAGACCCGTTTGTATGGAGCCCGGGTTTAAATGTAATAGTTATATTTAAATTTAAATTATTGCACTCCTAGGTTTGACCTTTTGGTTCACTTGGTGGCTCTAGTAAACCAAACTAGAATAAAAGTCCATAATCAATCCGGGTAGAATATAGTATTCTATATTGCATGCTAAATATTATATATATTATATTTTATGCAAACATGCTTCGCATGTTTAATAAAATGACGCGTATTTTATATATATATATGTGCATGCGCGCTAAACAAGATGAGACAAATAATAATAAACCCCTCAAAGAAATAATATTAAGTCCGAAGCGTTCAAATGATATTTGGAATATCGAACGTCGCCTTCTAGCATGATAAATTAATAGAGTATTAAATATTTAATATGAGCTTGTTGTGCTATCCACAAGGCGAGTATTGCATATTTAAGATGTTAATTAATCACATTTGATGCTTATCAAGAAAATTGAACGATCTAGTCTTGTTGTGCTATCCACAAGGACAAACATTTTTCTTTTTTGAATTTATGGAAGTGCTAGGCTGTACTTAACTTAAATCATTTTAGTTCGAATGTGCACACACTTGACCATTATTATTTACGAGGCAAAATAAAAGGAGTTATATAGTGATGTCATTGACAAGAGTTGTCTACCTATTTATTTGTATATCGCTTGTTGTGCTATCCACAAGGTTATATACATTTGAAATGGGATCCTTATTCTCACTAGCAAATCTTTAATTAGGTATTGCCGAACTATATAAGTGAGGGTAATATAGTTTGATAAAAATAGTGGGAGATACCAATTTAAAATAAAAACCTAAATTTATTTTGGTATGCAAAATTAATAAAATGAATGTTTGCTAAAATGTTTTCACATGCAGAATTTTAAAAATGTCAAAATCATTAATTTCACTGCGAAGCATACTTGATGCTAATAAGCTTACCGGGCCGAATTATACGGACTGGCTAAAAAATCTGAGAATAGTTCTCACTGCTGAAAAGATTTCTTATGTCCTAAACTCACCTGTCCCTGGAACTGTTCCAGAAACAGCCTCTGAGGAAGAGATTGCTACCATTGTAAAGTGGCAAGATGATGCATTTGTGGCTCAATGCATCATGCTCGCATCCATGAATAATGAGCTTCAGCGTCAGCACGAAAACATGGATGCTCCTACTATGTTGATTCACCTCAAGGAGTTGTATGGTGAATAAAGTAGGACTGCTAGATATGAGATAACTAAGAAGCTCTTCCGATTTCGGATGACCAAGGGCAAAGTGAACATAAAGGAACAAAAGAAATCTGATCCAGCTAGCAAAGGAATGTGCTTCCATTGCAACGAGCCGGGTCATTGGAAGAGGAACTGCAAGAAGTTTCTGGCAAAGAAGAAGCTTGGAGAAGCTTCGACTTTCAATCAAGGTTTGTTCATGATTGAAATTAATTTTTCAGAAAGTCAAAATTCTACTTGGGTATTGGATACCGGCTGTGGTTCTCACATATGTAATAATGTGAAGGGACTGGTCAGAAGTAGAAAGCTGAACAATGATGAGGTGATCCTACGAGTGGGGAATGGAGCAAAGGTTGCTGCATTAGCTGTAGGAACTTATTATTTAGCAATGCCTTCGGGCAAGTCTATTTATCTTAATAATTGTTATTATGTTCCGAATATTATTAAAAACATTATTTCAATTTCTGTATTGGATATGGAAGGATTTAACGTTGTTATAAAGAACAATAGTTGTTCTATTTATAAAGACGATGTTTTATATGGTGTTGGAAATTTGCGAAATGGACTTTATACACTTGACTTACAACTAAGAAAAGGAAAAGAGATGATATTAATTATACCTACATGTGGCACTGTAGACTCGGTCATATCAATGAAACAAGATTATCCAAGTTGCATAAAGATGGGCTCCTTGAGTTATCTGATTATGAATCATATCCAACTTGTGAATCTTGTCTTATGGGTAAAATGACTAAATCTCCTTTTAGTGAAAAAGGAGAAAGAGTTACAGAGTTGTTGGCATTGATTCACACAGACGTTTGTGGACCTATGACAATAAGTGCACGGGGTGGGTATTCTTATTTTATTACTTTCACTGATGATCACTCAAGATTTGGATATGTGTATTTAATGAAATACAAGTCAGAATCATTTGAAAAGTTCAAAGAGTTCAGAAGTGAAGTAGAGAAACAAACGAGCAAGAGTATAAAGATACTTCGATCACATCGAGGTGGAGAATACTTAAGTGGTGAGTTTCTCAATTGTCTCAAAGAAAATGGTATAATCTCACAATGGACTCCTCCAGGTACACCACAGTTAAATGGAGTATCTGAAAGGAGAAATCGAACACTGTTGGACATGGTTCGATCCATGATGAGTTTTACCGACCTTCCAATTTCTTTCTGGGGATATGCCCTAGAAACGGCTGCATACCTACTTAACAAGGTACCTACCAAATCAGCCCCAAAGACTCCATATGAGATGTGGAAGGGGAGGAAACCAAATCTTAAGCATGTTAAGACTTGGGGTTGCCCAGCTTATGTCAAAAAGTTTGAAAATGATAAGCTACAGACTAAATCCGATAAGTGTAGATTTGTGGGATACCCTAAAGAAACTTTAGGGTATTATTTCTATCATCCAACTGATCAAAAGGTGTTTGTTGCGAAACATGCTGCTTTCTTGGAAAAGGAGTTTATCCATGAAGGGGTCAGTGGGAGTAAGATATATCTTGAAGAAGTTCAAGAACCACAAATTACCACGGATCAAAGTCAGGTACCTGACCAAGTAGAAGAACCTACTATACCACACCCTGTTCGTAAATCTGGAAGAGTACCGAAGATACGTGAGAGGTATGGATTCGTTATAGAGGATGACAATGAGGTACACATCATGAATGATGATGATCCATTGAATTACGAACAGGCTATGAGTAATAAAGACTCAGGAAAATGGCTTGAAGCTATGAAATTCGAAATGGACTCCATGTATGAAAATAAAGTATGGACTTTGGTTTCACCACCTGAAGGCATTAAGCCTATTGGGTGTAAATGGGTCTTTAAAAGAAAGACTAGAGCGGACGGCAAGGTAGAGACCTATAAGGCCCGACTAGTTGCAAAAGGTTTCAAACAAAGACAAGGAGTTGACTATGATGAAACCTTTTCACCAGTAGCTATGCTCAAGTCCATTCGGATTTTGCTTGCGATTGCAGCTTATAACGACTATGAGATCTGGCAGATGGACGTGAAAACGGCCTTCCTCAATGGAAAACTTGAGGAGGATGTGTATATGACACAGCCAGAGGGATTTGTTTCAAAGGTTGGAACAAATCAAGTCTGTAAGCTGCAACGATCCATTTATGGATTGAAGCAAGCTTCTCGTAGATGGAACATTCGTTTTGATGAGACAATCAAAGAGTTTGATTTTATCAAAAACGACGATGAACCATGTGTGTACAAGAAGGTTAGTGGGAGCGCAGTTTCATTCCTTGTATTATATGTTGATGATATATTACTGATAGGGAATGGCATTCCTATGCTACAATCGATTAAAATCTGGTTATCTAAACACTTCTCCATGAAGGACTTGGGAGAAGCATCCTATATTTTGGGGATAAAGATCTATAGAGATAGATCTAAAAGGATGCTTGGTTTATCCCAAGGAACGTACATTGATGCAATGCTAAAGAGATTTAGCATGGAAGATTCCAAAAGAGGTCTCATGACGATGAGCCATGGAATACATCTCTCCAAGAAACATGCCCCAAAGACACCTGAGGAGAGAGCCCGTATGAGTAAGATCCCTTATGCTTCTGCAATAGGATCTATCATGTACGGTATGATATGTACTAGACCGGATGTTACTCATGCACTTAGTGTAACGAGCAGATACCAGTCAAATCCAGGAGAAGAGCACTGGAAGGCAGTAAAGAATATCCTAAAATACTTGAGAAGGACTAAGGATATTTTTCTTATCTACGGTGGGTCTGAATTAAAACTCGAGGGCTTCACAGACTCAAGTTTTCAAACAGACCAAGATGACAGTAAATCTGTTTCGGGGTATATTTTTACCTTGAACGGAGGCGCAGTGAGTTGGAAGAGTTCCAAGCAACAAACAGTTGCTGATTCAGTGATAGAGGCAGAGTATATAGCTGCAAGTGAAGCTGCAAAGGAAGCTGTTTGGATGAAGAAGTTCATAACTGAACTTGGTATGTTCCTAGCATTGGAGAAGCAGCTCCCGTTTACTGTGACAACACAGAAGCAGTTGCACAGGCTAAGGAACCAAGGTCTCATCAAAAATTTAAACACGTGTTGCGGCGATTTCACTTCATCAAGGAGATCATTGAAAGAGGAGACGTCACCTTGGAGCGTGTAGACTCTCAAGACAACATTGCAGATCCATTTACTAAAGCTTTAACACAACAGCAGTTTGATCGTCACTTAGAGAAGATGGGTATGAGATACCATGGCGATTGGCTTTAGTGCAAGTGGGAGATTGATAGTAGTGTGCATACAAGCCAATCATGTATGATGATAAAGCACGTACTTTATAAATAATCTTATTTATTTATTAATAAAATATTCATTTATTAAAGGCATTTAATTATCTACATGGCGCTGTTTTTATAATATGTAAATAACTCATAGTTTTAAGCAATGCTTTTAGAATCATGATGATGATCATGCTAATGAGATCTAAATTCTTAGAAAGCTCTAAAACTAAAATAGTTCCCAATCGTGGGATTACTAGAAAGAGGATTAGTAAATCCGGATAGATTGGTACATATGTTGCTTGCTCATTGGATGAGGATGATTGATCTCATGATTATTTGTGTGGAGACACTAAAGCAAGTATGTAGGTGCTTATTGGAGAATAAGTTCACTGAACGTGACTCGCTATGGAATACCTAATGGAGTTTTACTCGCCTGTCAATAGGAATTCCTAATGAGATAGTAGTACAAGTGATCCTTAGACTTGAGATCATCATAGTATCTTGTATGTAATGAATTATACTTTGACTTATTCCTTAAAGTCCTTTAGGGTATATAAAAGGGTATGCTTGGGTATAATGAGTTACATATAGAGATAATGAATGATCAATAAAGAATCTACCATCTCTAGTAAAAGAGGAGATATGTCCTATGCTGATTCGTTAAATGACAACCCAGGAATCCTTGACCAAGGTAAAATGAAATTAGAAAGGAGTTTCTAATTTGTATTATTTGGAGTTGTGCATTTTCTAATCGAAATACATATAATTAAATAAAATAAGACTTGACAGTAAATTCATGTCTTATATTTAATTGGGACATTGTATGGTGGAAGGATTGAATTATATGGTAACTATTTACTCACAGGTTCTTTTATGATTAATGTTGAAATCTATATTGTCTGAAAAGTCGTTGATCGCTAGGGAGGCTTATCCCTATTGTAGAATAAATATTATTTATTTAAATAGATTATTAGTTTAATTTATTTATTTAAATAAGATTAGAATTGTTTTAATTGATTTATTCACAACCGGTTTAATATAGAGAACCTAAAGGGTCACACCATAAAAGGAAGAATAATTATTTAAGAAGGTAATGGCATAATCGTAATAATGCATTAAGTGTAATTAATTTAATCTATAGTGATAGAATAAATTAAATAGCTTAATGTTTATTATTTAATATTTTAGAAATATTAAATATAAATTAATAAGAGGAGTCTTATTAATATTATTACAATTATTATTATTTAAATTTCTAAAGGAGTTTAGTAATTAATTTAATATTAGTACTCTCATTTATTCCTAATAAGATTAGGGGACAAATTAATTAAATGAATTTAATTAATTATTCCCCATGTGGTGGGAAGCCTAAATTAATTAAAGGAGTTTAATTAATTAAAAGAAATCCCATGTGTAATAGGATTAGAAGGGTTGACCAATATCTATATAAAAGGAGTCTTATAATAGATATCAGTTGAGACAATTCCAATTGTTAGAGAGTACTCCTTTTTTATAGAGGATAGAAAACTAAGCCAACCACCCTCTTTCTTGATAATTCATCTTCCTTGGTGGATCACCTCTAGAGGCCAAACACTTGGGTGGCTAACGTTGATCAAAGGAAGGAATCTAACCCGAAAATTCAAGGAGATCACGAAGAACAAGGAGTTGAACTCGTACCTGTGGAAGCTTCGTTTTACAAGGGTATGATTCCATAACTTCTTATTTATCGTTTTAAATTAATAATTTGCATAAAGGATGATCCGGGTAATGGTTTTGTAGAAATTTTTTTAAACTCTGATATACCATGCTTCCGCTAATTTTTGCAATTTGATTGCATCACGATTTCGTACAAACCCAACACTTGCCACTTTTTGAAAGTAGCAATCTCTTCCTCAGAGGCTGTTTCTGCAACTTTTGCAGGGACAGGTGAATCTTGGATATAAGAAAGCTTTTCAGCAGTGAGAACAATTCTCAAATTTCTTAACCAGACCGTGTAGTTTGGTCCAGTCAACTTGTTAGCATCAAGTATGCTACTGTTAGAGTTTATGCCCTAGAGGCTAATTCTTTGATGTAATTGCTTAAACATTTTTGATATTATATTTGATTGAATAAATGAATTATTTTATTATGGTTTTATTTACTGCGTTATATAAATGTTAACATAATAAAAGTCCTTAGAATAGTGATACAAATTATATGGCTTCAAGTATGTGACTTGAACATGAGATCATATAGTTACAATTAGTATCATTACTCTTAAATGTCCCTAGTCGAGTGTCATTGTTAATGGGACAACAATGATACATTGAGACTAGTATGTGGATTGACTAATGGCCAAATCTCATTGGTCATAAATATATGAGATATTGAGTCAATGCATAGGTACATGTTAGAGAACAATGTACTGGGAAGACCCACCATGAGAATTCTACGTGGAGCATTATGCAAAGTGTCATAAGCAATTCTCATAGTGACAATGATGTAATGATCCTCCGACCTGAAATCACTATAGTACTACACGAGAATTTATGTACTTTGATATCATCAAAGGCCACCTTTAATAGGTGGACGATAAAGGTGATTATTGGGTACATTATGAATCGTGTGAGGAATATGAGTGATCTAGATGGAATTTAACCCTCCTATATATTAGGGGTGATATCCATAGGCCTCTTGATTGAGTAGGACTATGAAATGCATGGCCATGCTCAAATAGTGATTTGTTTCATATAGTCTACTCATCGATCAAGAAAACTCAGATTAAATTATGAAGAGGATGACACATTCCATGCCTCGAGTTTAATCTAGGATGTCAAGGTTAAAAGGATTAAATTACATTGAAACATTGGTCACGAAAAGGTTGTATCGAATCACCGATCTTATTATTATTTGGGTAGCAATGATGCATTACTAGATGCCGCTCACTGTTTATAATTTTATAATATGATTTAAAATTATTGTCAACATAATAATAACCTATAGGGTCACACACTTAGAACGTAATTAAAAGGAAATTAATTTAAATTGTATGGATTTAAATATATCAATATGATTGATAGTATTTAAATTATGAATTTAAATTAATAGGATAATTTGTATATATATATATATATGTATATTAATTAAGTAAGACTTAATTAAGATATAATATATATATATATATATAAAAATTTGAATTTTATTTTTCTAATTGGATTAGGTTTTGGTTAATTCCTTTAACTGCTATATATATGATATATCAGCCGTTTATGGTGTCATCGATATCAAAACCCTAGCCGCTCTTAGAGAGAGACTAGAGAGAAAAATTTTGAAAAGTCCAGATCCTTGGCGGCTAGTACCGCAGCTTTCCTTGCTGCAGATTCTGTGACGATTCGCGGGACGTTCGTGTGGATACCGTAGAGGCGCAGTTCCGTTGGATTGCGTTGAGGATTCGAAGCAGTTTCAGAATCTCCATCGTCTCCTTTCAGGCTTGAATAATCAGTAAAACATAGCTTAACCTCTGAATTAATATGTTTTCGCATGGATCCTGTTTTAGGGTTTCGAAATTTTTTTAATTTCCGATGCGTTTATGTGCCGAAAACCCTACAGTGGTATCAGAGCTACTTGCGAAACGATTAATTCAGATTACGTGTTTTAATTGTATTCGTTATATATGATATATGATGATGCATGTTTACCGATCTGAAATTGAATATATGATATTCTGCATGTATGCGTATTCTGGAAATCTGTAATATATATGCATGTATATGATGTTCTGATAATTGTATCCTAGAAGGTGGAATAACAATTCAACTTCTGTTCTAATTGGATTAGAAACATGAAGATTCGATTTAATATGATTAATCGAAACTGGACATATATGATATGTTCTGGGTGTATTGTTAGTATGAGTGTGTTAGCCGGACCACCGCCAGGGGGGAGCCCCCCCCTTGGACCCCCCCGTCGTAGCGCACGATGGTCGTGACCCCAATATTTTGTATATAGTTTTCTTTAATTATATAAATTATGTCATGTGCTTATTGTGATATGCATGGTGCACAGTTATGGCCCTTTTGACCCATAGGTTAGTGGTTTTGGTTTTGAAATACGGCTTGCATGTCGTGCCTTTCTATAAATTCTGATGCAATATTCTCTTCTCATCTAAATCCCCTCGAATGTAACTCGAGGTTTCTTTATGTCATGTAATGTACAATTGTAACCTATCAAGATTACAAGATGATGATGGAGAGGAGACACATGCATGAGGAAGGTCCAAGGAAGCTACTATTTTGAAGACCTTTTACCACCTTAGACTGACCTTCAATCTTTCATTAGCTTGTAAAGATTGGCATAGGGTTGGGGCCATAACTGTGACACATTTAATTTTGCACTTTATTTATGCTTGTATACGATATGATATGATAAATAATGTGCATGTTTAATAAGATTAAAATTGGTGAGATCTAAATTAATTATTCAAATCCCTCATAAAATTATTAAGTCTAAATCAGATGCCTTCCAATGAATAACACTCATCAAGACCTTGACCGATGGATGTAGGTTTGCCAAAGTAAAGTACCCCATTTATCTTGGTAAGATGCGATAGGATAATTGTGATATCCAAACTGTTAAAATCATTGGGCCAGACTTAACTAAGTTATCACAATAGGATTGTGGACTTAGAGGCATAGAGTTTGGTAGGTACCATTAGATGGACTAGAAACAAATGTTGTTCACCAAACTATCTAAGAGTTATATATGATATAATTGACAAAGGGTTGTCTACCTAAATAATTATATTTTGAGAGAATAGCCAAAGCTAACTTAAGGCATAATGAAATATGGATCTTAGCTCACTAGAAAGATTTAATTGAAAAATGCTTTCCGAATTAATGGTGAGGGCTATTAATTTGAATAAAATAGTGGGAGGTATATTTTGAATGTACTATTATCAATTACATAATATCAAAATTCTTTAATTTGACTTATTATTTTTGCACTTATAAATTATAGATATCAATGGCAAACAACAACACAAATAGTCTTTCACTACGATCAGTCCTTGAGAAGGAAAAGCTGAGTGGAGTTAATTTCCTAGACTGGCATAGGAACTTGAGGATTGTCCTCAAACAGGAGCGCAAGCTATATGTCCTTGATGGGCCCATTCCTGCAGCACCAGCTAACACTGCACCACGTGTAGAGCATAATGCTTACAAGAAGCATCAAGATGATGCTCTGGACATGAGTTGTCTCATGCTAGCAACTATGAACTCTGAGCTTCAGAAGCAACATGAGTTAATGGATGCTTATGAGATGATCGAGCATCTCAAGAAATTGTTCGAAGGGCATGCTCGACATGAGAGGTATGATACAAGCAAGGCGTTGTATCACTGCAAGATGGGTGAACGTGATCCAGTTGGTCCACATGTGCTGAAAATGATTGGGTATATTGAGTACCTTGGTAGGTTGGGTTTTCCGATTACTCCGGAAGCCCAAACTGATCTTGTTTTGCAATCTTTGAACAGCAGCTACTCTCAATTTGTTATGAATTACCTCATGAATGAAATTGAGAAACCACTTACTGAGTTGTTGAGCATGTTAAGAACTGCCGAGAACAACATGAAAAAGGCAGGACCCGCTCCCATAATGATGGTGCAAAAGGGGAATGCTAAGGGAATGGGGAAAGGCAAGAAGAAAATAGGATCTAAATCTGCCAAACCCAATCCCAAAACCAAACAGGCTTTAAAACCTAAAGGTGGGGTGGCTAAAGAAGGTGATTGTCACTTCTGTGGAAAATCTGGACACTAGAAGAGGAATTGTCATGCTTATTTGGAAGAACTGAAGAAAAAGAAAGGAAGTATGACTTCTGATTCAGGTATATATGTTATAGAAGTCAATTTGTCCACTTCTACATCATGGGTATTGGATACTGGATGTGGTTCTCACATTTGTGTTAATGTGCAGGAACTCCGAAGGAGTAGGACTTTGGCGAAAGGCGAGGTTGACCTACGAGTTGGGAATGGAGCAAAAGTTGCTGCAGTAGCCGTAGGAACTTATCATTTATTTTTGCCCACTGGGCTAGTATTAGAATTAGAGGATTGTTATTATGTGCCTGCTATGAGCAAAAACATTATTTCTGTTTCTTGTTTGGACAAGAAAGGTTTTTCATTTTTAATAAAGAACAACAATTGTTCATTTTACTTAAATGAAATATGTTATGGTGTTGCACAATTGTTTAATGGTCTTTATATTCTTAATTTAGAAATGCCTATCTATAACATAAATACAAAACGATTTAAATCAAATGATTCAAATCCAACATATCTTTGGCACTGTCGTTTAGGCCATATAAATGAGAAACGCATATCCAAACTCCATAAAGATGGGTTTTTGGATTCATTTGATTTTGAATCATATGAGACATGCGAGTCTTATTTATTAGGCAAGATGACTAAAGCCCCTTTCACTGGACACAGTGAACGGGCTAGCGATGTATTGGGACTTATACATAGTGATGTATGCGGACCCATGAGTTCGTTAGCAAGAGGTGGGTTTTATTACTTCATTACATTTACTGACGACTTCAGTAGCTATGGATATGTGTATCTTATGAGACATAAATCTGAATCCTTTGAAAAGTTCAAGGAATTCAAGAATGAAGTTCAAAACCAATTTGGCAAAAGCATAAAAGCCCTTCGATCCGATCGAGGAGGTGAATACTTAAGCCAAGACTTTGATGACCTTCTAAAGGAGTGTGGTATTATATCACAGCTCACTCCACCTGGAACACCACAATGGAATGGTGTGTCTGAGAGGAGGAATCGCACCTTGTTGGACATGGTACGATCGATGATGAGTCATGCAGATCTTCCAATAAGCTTCTGGGGTCATGCCCTAGAGACAGCTGCATTCACACTTAACCGTGTTCCTACAAAGAAGGTTCATAAGACACCATATGAGATGTGGACTGGGAAACGTCCTAGTATGTCATTCATGAAGATTTGGGGTTGCGAGGCGTTTGTAAAACGTCTGGCTTCTGACAAGCTCGGATTCAATCTGACAAATGTAATTTTGTGGGATACCCAAAGGAAACAAAAGGGTATTATTTCTACAAACCTTCTGAGAACAAAGTATTTGTTGCTCGAACTGGTATTTTTCTAGAAAGAGAATTTGTCTCTAAAGGAAACAGTGGGAGGAAAGTAGAACTCGAAGAAGTTCGAGAACCACACAATATCATTGAACCTGAGTTGGAACATGAGCAGGAACCACAAGATATTGTGGAAAGTGAACCTGCTCAAATTACACGAGGCATTCGTAGATCTGGTAGGACACGCCAAGAGCTCGAGAGATATTATGGATTTCTTGTGACTCAAAATGGCGATGTGATGCTCATAGATCATGATGAACCTGCTTCCTACCAAGAAGCTATGAATGGACCTGATTCTGAGAGATGGCTTGAAGCCATGAAATCTGAGATGGACTCTATGTATACTAACCAAGTATGGACTTTGGTTGATCCACCCGAAGGGGTAAAACCAATCGGGTGCAAGTGGGTTTTCAAGAAGAAAACCGACATGGATGGTAATGTACAAACCTATAAAGGTCGACTGGTAGCAAAAGGTTTCAAACAAGTTCAAGGTGTTGACTATGATGAAACCTTCTCTCCAGTGGCAATGGTTAAATTCATCAGGATCTTACTTGCTATTGCAGCCTTTTATGATTACGAAATCTGGCAGATGGATGTCAAAACCGCTTTCCTTAACGGAAATCTCCTTGAGGATGTGTATATGACACAACCTGAGGGTTTTGACAATCCAAAGGATGCTGGAAAGGTATGTAAGCTGCAGCGATCCATTTATGGATTGAAGCAAGCCTCTCGGAGTTGGAATCTTCGATTTGATGAAGCAGTCAAAGAGTTTGGCTTTATAAAAAATGAAGATGAACCTTGTGTATATAAGAAGGTTAGTGGGAGTCACATTGTATTCCTGGTATTATATGTTGATGATATATTAATTATTGGGAATGACATTCCTTCCTTACAGGCTGTAAAAACATGGTTAGGAAAATTTTTCTCCATGAACGATTTGGGCGATGCAACCTACATTTTAGGTATCAAGATCTATCAAGATAGATCGAGAAAAATGCTCGGCCTAAGTCAAAGTACATATATTGATAAAGTGCTGAAATCGGTTCAGCATGCAAGAGGCAAAAAGAGGACACTTACCCATGTCTCATGGTGTTAAGATCTCTAAGGCCCAATGTCCTACATCACATGATGATGAGGAGCGTATGAGAAAGATCCCTTATGCTTCGGTAATTGGATCTAGCATGTATGCAATGATATGTACTCGTCCGGATGTCTCGTATGCTTTGAGCATGACGAGCAGATACCAGTCGAATCCAGGTGAAGGTCACTGGACAGTAGTCAAGAATATCCTCAAGTACCTGAAAAGGACTAAGGATTCATTCTTGGTATATGGAGGTGAAGACGAACTGACAGTAAAGGGTTACACAGATGCTAGTTTCCAGACTGACACAGATGACTATAAGTCTCAGTCAGGTTTTGTGTTTTGCCTTAATGGTGGTGCTGTTAGCTGGAAAAGTTTGAAGCAAGAGACAGTAGCCGATTCTACAACAGAGGCTGAGTATATTGCTGCTTCTAGTGCGGCCAAGGAGGCTGTATGGATTAAAAAGTTTGTCACTGAACTTGGTGTTGTTCCAACCATTGTTGATCCGGTTGAGCTATACTGTGATAATAATGGAGCCATTGCACAGGCTAAGGAACCCAGATCTCACCAACGATCCAAGCATATACTTAGGCGGTACCAACTCATCCGTGAAATCATTGATAGAGGAGATGTACATATAAGCAGAGTGCCAACAGATGATAATGTTGCAGATCCACTGACCAAAGCTTTGTCGCAGCATAAGTACGAAAGTCACACTAGTTCCATGGGTATTAGATACATGAGTGATTGGCTTTAGTGCAAGTGGGAGACTGTTAGAGTTTATGCCCTAGAGGCTAATTCTTTGATGTAATTGCTTAAACATTTTTGATATTATATTTGATTGAATAAATGAATTATTTTATTATGGTTTTATTTACTGCGTTATATAAATGTTAACATAATAAAAGTCCTTAGAATAGTGATACAAATTATATGGCTTCAAGTATGTGACTTGAACATGAGATCATATAGTTACAATTAGTATCATTACTCTTAAATGTCCCTAGTCGAGTGTCATTGTTAATGGGACAACAATGATACATTGAGACTAGTATGTGGATTGAATGATGGCCAAATCTCATTGGTCATAAATATATGAGATATTGAGTCAATGCATAGGTACATGTTAGAGAACAATGTACTGGGAAGACCCACCATGAGAATTCTACGTGGAGCATTATGCAAAGTGTCATAAGCAATTCTCATAGTGACAATGATGTAATGATCCTCCGACCTGAAATCACTATATTACTACACGAGAATTTATGTACTTTGATATCATCAAAGGCCACCTTTAATAGGTGGACGATAAAGGTGATTATTGGGTACATTATGAATCGTGTGAGGAATATGAGTGATCTAGATGGAATTTAACCCTCCTATATATTAGGGGTGATATCCATAGGCATCTTGATTGAGTAGGACTATGAAATGCATGGCCATGCTCAAATAGTGATTTGTTTCATATAGTCTACTCATCGATCAAGAAAACTCAGATTAAATTATGAAGAGGATGACACATTCCATGCCTCGAGTTTAATCTAGGATGTCAAGGTTAAAAGGATTAAATTACATTGAAACATTGGTCACGAAAAGGTTGTATCGAATCACCGATCTTATTATTATTTGGGTAGCAGTGATGCATTACTAGATGCCGCTCACTGTTTATAATTTTATTATATGATTTAAAATTATTGCCAACATAATAATAACCTATAGGGTCACACACTTAGAATGTAATTAAAAGGGAATTAATTTAAATTGTATAGATTTAAATATATCAATATGATTGATAGTATTTAAATTATGAATTTAAATTAATAGGATAATTTGTATATATATATATATATATATATATGTATATTAATTAAGTAAGACTTAATTAAGATATAATATATATATATATATATATATATATAAATTCGAATTTTATTTTTCTAATTGGATTAGGTTTTGGTTAATTCCTTTAACTGCTATATATATGATATATCAGCCGTTTAGGGTATCATCGATATCAAAACCCTAGCCGCTCTTAGAGAGAGACTAGAGAGAAAATTTTGAAAAGTCCAGATCCTTGGCGGCTAGTACCACAGCTTTCCTTGCTGCAGATCGTGTGACGATTCGCGGGACGTTCGTGTGGATACCGTAGAGGCGTAGTTCCGTTGGATTGCGTTGAGGATTCGAAGCAGTTCCAGAATCTCCATCGTCTCCTTTCAGGCTTGAATAATCGGTAAAACATATCTTAACCTCTGAATTAATATATTTTCGCATGAATCCTGTTTTAGGGTTTCGAAAAAATTTAATTTTCGCTGCGTTTATGTGCCGAAAACCCTACAGCTACGCAGTGATAGTGAGTGTGACATTTTTCAAATTCTGCATGTGAAATAAAATAACATTTTTATCATACATTCATTTAATTAATTATTAAAATAATTTAGGTCTTATTTTAAATTGATATCTCCCACTATTTTCATCAAACTATATTACCCTCACAATATATAGTTCGACAAATCTATTTAAAGATTTGCTAGTGAGAATTAGGATCTCATTTCATATATATATATATATATAGCCTTGTGGTGACACAACAAACGATATATAAATAAATAGGTAGACAACTATTGTCAATTACATCATCATGTAACTCCTTTTACGCCTCTGAGATTATTTTGATCAAGTGGTCACACATCCGAACCAAAATTATCTAAGTAAGTCCAACCTAGCACTTTTATATATTCAAGATAGAAAAATTCCATCCTTATGGTGATACAACAAAATAGTATTGTTCAATTTTGTTATAAGCATCAATATGTGATAAATCAACATCTTAAATATTTAATACTTGCCTTGTGGTGACACAACAAACTCATATTAATTATTTAATACTCTATTAAATTTATCATGCTAGAAGTCGACGTTCGATATTCCAAATATCTTTTGAACGCTTAGGACTTAATATAAATTCTTTGAGGGGTTTGTTATTAATTGTCTCATCTTATTTAGCGCTCATGCACATATATATATAAAATACGCGTCATATTAATTGACATGCGAAGTATATTGCATAATATAATATTATATATATATATATATATATATATATATATATATAGTATAAGCATGCATATAGAATACAATATTCTATCCGGATTGATAGACTTTTATTCTAGTTTGGTTCACTCGAGCCATCAAGTGAACCAAAAGGTCAAACCTAGGAGTGCAAGAATTAAATTTAAATATAACTATTACATTTAAATCCCGGGCTCCATTACAAACGGGTCTTCATGCGCTCCTTGGTCGCCAATTCTTCAAGTAATTCTAACTAATCCTATTACATAAACTATTTACATTAAATAGAAACCTTGATCAGCAATCAAGGGGAAGTACATAGGAAGGATATAGAATTTACATCAAGAAAAATTAGAGAAGACGAGATAAGAATACCCCATTTAATAAAACTCATACATTCAAGCATTCAACTAAAATAAAATCCAATCGCATTGGTCAATAGTCCATAATCAACCGCATTTATTATCATACACATCACCATATGCATCAATAAATAAAACATTTAATATATACATTAATATCGATTTAATGGGAAATCCTAGTTAGTTTCGAAATCCGATTTCAACTCTAATTAGTTATCATGGAATCCAATTCCAACTCTAATTAGTTAGCATGAAATCCAATTCTAATTAAAATAAACATCTTTATTTTAATCCAATTCCAAATCTAATAAACTCCTTTATTAATCTGGAATTACAGAAAAAATATATTTTAATTTTAATTAAAATAAACCTTTTATCTCAATTAGAAATCAAATAAAAAAAAATTCAATTCTGATGACCGGCGTTTCGGCGCCCAGTTTATACTGTACATTGGCGCTGCAGCGCCGGGTCACCCGTATTGATAGAAAATCGGACCTGGTGCCACGACGCTCAGTTTACACTGTAAACAGGCGCTGTAGCAGTCGGGTCGCCCGCTTCCTGATCTGGACCGGTGCTGCGGTGCGGCAGATAAGCCTAGGACAGGCGCTGCAGCGCCGCTAGGTAGAGTCTATTTTTTTGGTTCGCGAATTGTGCAATTTTTCTAAAAAATATGATTCCTAGCTAACAATTATGCCCAAATAAATTGTTCAAAACACATATCAATATATATATATATATATATCAAATAAAAATAATTAATAACTCGCATAAAGTTTTGGCTCTGATGCCACTGTTAGGTTTGTAAGATCAAAAATAGCATGCAACAATTACATACATAGCAGCGGAAGTGTAAAAATAAAGTTTTAAAATTTTACAAACCATGAACCCGGATCATCCTTTATGCACAATTATTAATTTAATCTAAAGAGATGAAGAACGAATCATACCCTTGAAGATTCGTGCTTCCTCACGTACGAGTTCTACAACAATCCTTTCTTTGTTCGACTTGAATCTATCGAGTGTGATTCATTCCATTGATCAACGTCAGTCACCCAAGTATTTGGCATGTAGAGGTGATCCTCCAAGGATGAACAAGTATTAAGAAGGTGGGTAATTAGCAAAATCCTAGTTTTCTCTCTCTCTCTCTAGAAAAGGTGAGCTCTCCCAACAACTTGTTAAAGCATTAGCCCTTAATCAAAATAAGACTCCTCTTATTTATAGATGTAGGCAACCCTCCTAACCATTTTAGAATTTGGGTTTCATATTAATTAACTAAACTCTTTTAATTAATTAGGCTTCTTAATCTTATTAGGAGCAATTAATTAAACTCCTTTAATTAATTTACCTCCTTATCTTATTAGGAATATGGGAGAGCTCACTTATTAATTAATTCCCAAACTCCTTTAAGAATTCAAATTAATAATAATAAGACTCCTCTTATTAATTTATATTTAATATTTCTAAAATATTAAATAATAAATATTAAACTATTTAATTTATTCTATCATTATAGATTAAATTAAATATATTTAACTTATTATTACGATTATGCCATTTGCTTCTTAAATAAATATTCATCCTTTTATGGTGTGACCCTTTAGGTTCTCCATATTAAACCGGTTGTGAATAAATTAATTAGAATAATTCTAATTTTATTTAAATAAATAAATTAACTATTAATTCATTTAATTAAATAATATTTATTCTACAATAAGGGTAAGCCCCCCTTAGCGCTCAACAACTTTTCAGATAATATAGATTTCAACATTAATCATAAAAGAACCTTTAAGTAAATAGTTACCGTACAATTCATTCCTTCTACCATACAATGTCCCAATTAAATATAAGACATGAATTTACTATCAAGTCTTATTTTATTTAATTATATGTATTCTAATCCTAAATGCACAAACTCCGATAATGCAAATTAGAAACTACTTTCTAATTTCTTTCTGCCTTGGCCAAGGACTAATGAGTTGTCATTTATCGAATCACATAGGAACATTCAATTCTTTTACTAGAAGTGGTATATCCTTTATTGATCATTCATTATCTTCATGTATAATTAATTATACTCAAACATACCCTTTGATATACCCTCAGGGTCTTAAGGGATATGTCAAAATATAACTCGTTATACATAAGATACTATGATGATCTCCAGTCTAAGGAATACTTATACTACTATCACTAAAGGAATTCCTATTGATAGGCGAGTAAAACTCTATTAGGCATTCCTTAGCGAGCTACGTTCAGTGTACTTATTCTCCAATAAACACCTACATACTTCCGATCTCGTATGACTGAGGGCACTATTGTTGAGACTCGTGTCTTGAAAGTGGTCAATTTAATTGAACAACTTGGACAGCTAGGGTTCGTCATGGATGGGGAGTTAAGTCAAGATTTGATATTGAAGTCAATCCTAGACAACTCCCCATAATTTGTTGTGAATTTTCACATGAATAAGTTGGATGTCAGCTTGCCTGAATTACTTAACGTGTTGATAACTGTAGAAGGTCACTTCCCATCCAAGAAGGACCAAGTCTTATTAGTGAATGATTCTTCCAAGAAAAGGAAGAGGCCCAAGGTATCTTCTGAAAAGAAGAAAAACAAGAAGGCTAAGGGCAAGGCGAAACCTAGTGATAATAAGAAACCTGATCTAGCTAGCAAGGGAATATGCTTCCATTGCAACAAGACAGGACACTGGAAGAGGAACTGTGAAAAATTCCATCCGAAACAAAAGGAGAAGAAGCTTGGAGAAGCTTCAACTTCCAATAAAGGTTTGTTTATGATTGAAATTAATTTTTTTAAAAGTCAATCTTCTACTTGGGTATTGGATACCGGTTGTGGTTCTCACATATGTAATAGTATGAAGGGACTGGTCAGAAGTAGAAAGCTGAACAAGGATGAAGTCGTTCTACAAGTTGAAAATATGGCAAAGGTAGCTGCATTAGCTGTAGGGACTTATTATTTAGCACTGTCTATGGGAAAATCCATTAGCTTAAATAATTGTTATTTTGTTTCATCACTTATTAGAAATATTATTTCAATTTTTTGTATTGGATATGACGACATTGATATTATAATAAAGAACAATAGTGGTTCTATTTATAATAAGAATATTTTATATGGTGTTAGAAAATTGCTGAATGGACTTTACATACTTAACGTGCATGAAAATATACTTCAAATTAAATAAACTAAGAAACGAAAAGGAGATTATGTTAATTATACCTTCATGTGGCACTGTAGACTTGGTCATATTAATG
This sequence comes from Panax stipuleanatus, assembly GCA_020205555.1. Taxonomy (NCBI): domain Eukaryota; kingdom Viridiplantae; phylum Streptophyta; class Magnoliopsida; order Apiales; family Araliaceae; genus Panax; species Panax stipuleanatus. Next base: position 45,400,409 of record CM035122.1, read on the forward strand.
AAACAAGATTATCTAAGTTGCATAAAAATGGGCTCTTAGAGCTATCTGATTATTAATTATCCAACTTGTGAATCCTCTCATGGGTAAGATGACTAAATCTCCTTTTAGTGTAAAAGGTGAAAGAGTTACAGAGTTGTTAGCGTTGGTACACACAGACATTTGTGGACCTATGGCAACGAATGCACGAGGAGGGTATTCTTATTTTATTACTTTCACTTATGATCATTCAAGATTTAGATATGTGTATTTAATGAAATACAAATTTAAATCGTTTAAAAAGTTCAAAGAATTCAGAAGTGAAGTAGAGAAACAAACTAGCAAAAGTATTAATGTCGACGTCAAGAAAAATCTTTGGCGATCCCCCTTTCCCTATGTGTTTCTACCCTTGTTGTTTTCTATTTGTTTGATCTGAAGGGTGAATTTTTAGGAAAAGACTGACATACAATGTCGATGATTTGAAAAGTTTGAAAAGGCCACGGATTAGCAATCTAGGCCAAATGAGTTAGTATAAATATATATACAATTATATATATGTTAAAGCTAGAAAAGCCACAGATTAAAAATCCAGGCTAACGAAGTTAGTATAAATATATATATATATATAGTTATATATATATTAAAGCAGAAAAAGCCACGGATTTATAATCCAGGCATGACTAAATTAAATGTAAATATATATGTCGACGTCGGGAAAAAATCTGCGTCTCTTTGGACAGATATTTCTCTCTTCCTAATTCTTTTTTTCTACCCTTGTTGGTTTTATCTGTTTTATGAAGGGTGAAGAAGCTTTTTTAGGAAAAGGCCAACATGTCTCATGTCGACGATTTGAAAGGTTTACAGAGTCTCCAGTTGGTAGATTTGAAATGGTTGTACCAACTCAATCGAGTTTTGTTTGATTTTTGCAAGTAGGCCCAATTATTGGACACTGTCAAAACTTGGTCTTGAAACTGAGATTCTTAAAGTTCGAGGACTTGGTTAAGTGAGGGAAATGTGTTAGGCACCCCTCAACTCCCATGAAACATGGTACCGCATCTTTTTAATATTTCCCTTTTTATTTACAATGTGTGTGTATGATGGAAGTAATTGAGCCTACATTTGTTTTGAAAGTATTGTCATACTTCGTTAAACCTATATACGAAGGGTTTGATTTGATTTGCAAAAATCCTTTTTTAGACAAGATGTGAAAATGATGTTTTGAAAGAAGGTTTTCAAATCCTTACACTCACATAGAAATTGAAGCATGTTGATACTTCCATTTTATTCTTTTTAGTCTTTGGCTCGATTTGGATGTTTATTTGTCGGGATGCGAAGCATCCTTGATCACAAAATATATACAAATGTTGGTCTTCTCATGGGCATGACAATCATCGGAGTGACTCTAGCACTACAAATCATATTTCATTATGTTTGGAACCTTAAATTCGGATAACCGTTTTAAGATCCCTCGGCTATACATTTTACAGAAAAACTGGCAGGATATATTTGTAATGTGGAGTTGTCCATTGTGGGAATCAGCTTTTGATCAGTTTGATCATGAATCCCACGATTCCTAGGCTCACAGAAAAGTGGTTGAGAAAACCTGCACAACACAGATATTCATAAAAGATGCAATTTGTACACTATACGTCGCAAAAATAAAGGATTCATCAGTCAAATCCTTGCTTGCGTGTAGCCAAAGTTTCCCGCTCCCACTAGATATAGATCTAGGGTCACGAGGTCACTTTAAGTATTTAACAAAACTAGAAAGAAAGCTAGATTTAAATAAATCTTAGCCATTCTAGCTTTTCGATTCCGGTTGGACCTATTTTGAATCTTTTGAAAGGTAGAAAGGGCTAGATTTAAATAAACCTAATTTGCCGGATTTACGTTAAAACAAATTCATATTAAATGAATACATAAAGAAGATATTTAATCACAAATAAATAAATAAATAAATAATTAAATATATATATATAATTATATATATATATATATATATGAAAGCTGTAAAGGGCCACGGATTTTCAATCCAGGCCCGACTGGAATATAAATATATATATATATATATATATATATATATATTTATAAAAGCGGTAAAGAACCACGATCTAGTCCAGGCTCAACTGAATGTAAATATATATATATATATATATATATATAAAAAGTTGTAAAGGAGCCACGAATTAATCCAGGCTCGACATAATGTAAATATATATATATATATATATATATAAGCTGTAAAGAGCCACGAAATAATCCAGGCTCGGCGAAATGTAAATATATATATAGAAAAACTGTAAAGAGCCACGAAATGATCCAAGCTAGACAGAATGCAAATATATATATATATATATATATATATATATATATAAGCGGTAAAAAGGCCATGGATTTCCAATCCAGGCTGAACTGAAATGTAAATGTTAATATATACATTTAGTGTATATATATATATATATATATATATATATACATATTAAAGAGAAAAGGCCTCGAATTAATCTAGTCCAAACGAAGTTAAAAAAATTATATATATATATATATATATATATATAGTTATATATATATATATATATATATATATAAGCAGTAAAAGGGCCACGAATTTGCAATCCAGGCCCGACTGAATTAAAAGTTAGTATATATATAGTCACTTATATATATAATAAAGCTAAAAAGGCCACGAATCAAGTACATATATATATACATAAAAGCGAGTAAAAGCCACAGATCGACGATCCAGGCTGTGCAAACGAAGAAAAACGTATATATATACTAATATATACTAAAAAGTTAGCTAAAGCGGTCACGTAACTGAGTTTCGGGCAAAACCAGAAGATGAAACTTGATATGCACGTTCACATATATGTAATGAAGTAGAAAATGAGTTCTGATCGTAAAAATGCTTACAATGGACTGCTACACGGGCATTTTGCCACTTAGTAGGCTTCAAATGGACGTTTCCACCGATTAATTTTTGATATGTTGTAGAATATACGTATACAAACGTGTTAGAAGAATAAAATCTAAGTTTGGAGTACTAGAAGTAGGGCTAAGGGATGAAATAGGCGGAGTTTCAAAGCGTTTTTTTTTTGTTTTTTTCTTCTTTTTTGACAAGGGTGGGGGGTTTTACTTAAAGACCCGATTGTAGCGGGTCTACCCGTGGTAGCTGCGGGTCTACCTGCGGCTGTTTGTGGTGGGCCTCACCTGGTGGGTCCCGTTGTGTTGAAGTATGTGCACTCCGACCAATGCGCAATCTGCTAGAACCTTCATAACTTTTGATCCGGGAGTCCGATTAAGGCGTTCTATACCTTTCCAGAAAGCCCTTTCCAAAAGCTACACAATGACATGGGATTTGACCTTTTCTAAATCCAAGAAGATGGGTTTATGAGCAGATCTTCATTTTTTTGCAGTCCGTCTGTTGAGTTGTCTTGTGCTGTTTTCTCTCGGGATTGATATTATGGTTCTTTCTGACCCTCATTGCATTTATTTGGCTTAATTTTAACTTGATTTGATGTAAAGTTGGGTAAATGACCATTTTTCCCTTCCAGGGGTTGCCTCCAAGATTGACATGATTTTTGACTATTTCTCGGGATCGTATCCGAGATTTTGATCTCATCCGACTCTATTCTTCCTCCGAGGTTGACTTGGTCTCTCAGGGTTGTCTCTGGGGATGATTTGATTCTTTGGGACTGTCTCCAAAGGTTGACTGTACCTCCCGGGGTTGTTGTCGGGGCTTGACGTGGCTACAAATGTCTTTCTCGGGGTTATCTCTGGGATTCGACTACTGCTGACTTTTGTCTATCTTCAGGGTTATCTCTGAAGTTGGCTTGATAATTTCCCGGGGCTTTCTTCGTGATTCTGGTTTGATGTCGTAATCCTCCGGGGTTGTTCTCTAGAGTGGAAAAAGACTCTTTTGCCCTCTTGTATGGTTAGTAACAGGAAAAAAAAATTTGAGCGTCTACAGATGCCCCTCTTTGTCATGTTTGTGCAATGCAATGAAATGAACATGACAAAGATTACTAGACACTTGAAATATGACAAGATATATATTTAATGATGCAAATCGCAATGCAAAAAATGTTAAAATGTTTTCGTAAATCGCATTTTGCACTTCACAAATCGCATATCGTATCGCAAATCGCATTACAAATCGCATCGCATCGCAAATCGCTTACCATTACCGGTCATGGATTATGTCTGTGTTGGGGCTGATCTTAACGATTGACTTTCATCAGTGTTGATGATGTCTATGCTGGTGTTGACTCTACCGGTTTGATTTCCATCGGTGTTGCCCATGCTTATTTGATGAAGATAAACTGAAAAGTTTTCTACATTTCTACTGGGGTTGATTTTCTGTAATCATCGAATCTTTCCGATGTTTACATTGGTAATTTACAATGATGCCTACCCTACTGGTAGTTGACAATGATGCCTACCTTGATGGTAGTTGACAACGGTGCCTACCCTGATGGTATTTGACAACGGTGCCTACCCTGCTGGTAGTTGACAACGGTTAATCACCGGACTTTCTAGATACCTACTCGAATGGTAGTTTACAAATCTTTGTATCACCAACTATCTCAATACCTACTCGAACAGTAGTTTTCAATAACAGAATTTTTCCTCGATTCTGGTTATTAATGCGTATGCATATTTAACTCTACTGGGTCTGTATGCTTAATTTTTTAATGGAGATGTGTGCTAATATAGCGCTTGTTGCATATGTGCAGACCAGGCATGATGTGATGATCTTAATTTGTCCTAGGTTGATGCATATGCTTAATTGCAATGATGTAGAACCATACCTCACCCTTTCTGAGGCGATTTGGATTTTCTTTTAAGGCATGGATTTTGATAGGCCTATCAGCTTCAACTCCCGTGTGGCTCCTCTTATCATTCGCAGAGCAGATTCGGATGTTCCCCTTTTATATGTCATCTTTGGTGGGGATCTCGCAGAGGCTGCTATTTTTCTTTCTGAATCTGGTCCTGGTGCTGGTCCCTCTGACGGTTCAGACACTGATGGCTTTACTAGGAGATATCCAGATATATTCGCTTAAGTAGTGTTCAACGGCTTACATCATCGGATCTTTCCCCGATGCTATGCTGGATTGACGCCAATGGTTTGATCATTCATTATGAAAAAGGGCAAGCTCTTTACTTGCGACCCTGCTGGATTAGATACTGGCTTAGCTGATGACCCGGGTGTTGCTGACGTCCTGGAGGATGTAGCCTGTTCTTTCATTACCCAAATTTGAACTTCAGTGTAGAGGCCTTGATATGTGAGGACTTGGCGCAGGTTGACATGTTTGATGATGTATATTTCATTTGCTAGACCTTTTGTCATCGAGCATCTATTTTTTTCGAGTTAAGGACTCTCTTGCGAATTTTTCTCTTTTTGTGGAGGGACAAGCTTATGTCGCCTTGATTTCTTTCAGGAGTTCTTCCCTTTCCTTTTGATGAGAGGCTTGATCCCGCCTTGGGACTCCTTCCATTTCCTGAAATTAAAAAATGCCCCAGCCCTTTCGCAAGTTGTTTATTGGGGTTCATAAAAGAAACTCAATTTGTTGACTACATCCAAAGTGAGCAATATCCTGCACATAAGACAAATAACAAAATGTGCCAAAAGCTTGACGGCTCGGGCCTTCGGGATTAGTATAATCTTGTGAATGAGGCATTTGAAGTTAAAGTTTATGAAATTGAATGTTTGTATTCACTAAGCTTTTACTGATAGCTAAAGATCTTGAAATTGAGTATGAAAATGAAATTTTCCTAAGGAAATCAAAATTTTCATTTGACAAGTTATGAAATCGTAAGAAAACTTTTAAGCATCCATGGTCATTTTTCATGGGTAGGATCAAATTCAAAAGACTTATCTCCCTTTATCAGAGACACCTCACTTCGCTCTAGACACTGCTCTTCACAAAATTAACATCATATGACATGTGCACTACGAGTGACGTAACCCTTCGGGTTTACTTGCTCGAGTAACAAAAGCCATACTTTGAGACAAGTCAGGTGGTATACTCTATTTGATCCTCGCCTGAGCTTGTACAAGATTCATTTTCTTAGGCTCTAAATTACCCGTGTAGCGAGTGTTGGGTCGGTGACTCCCAAACCAGATGGCTTTAGGGCACCAGGTGTAGGGACACCCCTCGGGCTTAATTACTCAAGTAACCTAGGCCACGATTCTGATCTGTTCAGGTTTTGCCTTTTTCTTCTTGTAATCCTCATTTTCTTAGCACTGAGTTACCCATGTAACGAGCATTGGGCTGGTGACTCCGAAACCAGATGGCTTTAGGGCACTAGGTGTAAAGACACCCCTTAGGCTTAATAACTCGAGTAACCCATGCCATGATTCAAGACATTAGGCTGGCTACTAATTGTAATCCCTGTTCCATAGTTTTATACCCCACAATTAAGAGTTAGGTCAATCGCAAAGTGCAGATATGCATATGAGGTCAAGTTTGCTCTAAAAAGCGCTTTAAACTAGGATGTCATGCCTAATCAAAAGGTTGAATAGTCTTAAGTCTCTAATCGTTCCCGTGATTTTTGCTCCATGAACGCTTATCAAAATTAATTCGATTCATAACAAGTTAAGCAAAAACTCCTCTTTTTAAAACCTTTTTCTAAGATTCTAACACAAGATTTATCTATACTTAACATGTATACCATTGCCAATGCAGATGTAACTAAAAATTGAAAGCACATAAAGAAATGAAAGAGTCGTACCTTATCAGTGGATCGCAGTATTCTAAGAAAATTATGATTGGAAAAGGCCGATTGATCATACCAGATTGCCAATAATGGAAGCTTTGATGATGACAGACCATGCTGATGGTGCTGACTGGTGCATTTTCTTTGGATGGTTGATAAATGCCCCAGTGTTGAGTTGTCACAATTTCTGAAATTGCCCCAGTCTTGTTGTAAAGGCCCCAACATCGGGTTATCGCCGATTCTAAAATTGCCCTGGTCTTGCTTGTCATTTGGGGTGATTACTTTGTTGTATGTTTGATAGATGGGCTGATAAGTCGCCAAGATCGTAAGAATCTTTTACCTCATAACCCACATGGTGAATCGGTAGTAGACTTTTGACATTTGGTTTGCCCCAATCCTTGTTTTGACTTATAGGCGCAATTGGCTTTGATGGATGATATCAAAAGGCCTGCAGATTGCACTAAATTGGACTCAAGGGCTTATGATGGTTGGTGATGTAATGGCTTTAACTGGATTTGGTTTGATCTGTGAGGTTTAATCCGTGGCCTTTTGCTCAGGGATCAGATTATTCGGTATGAGATAGACTTTTGCCACGACGGTATCCCATGTGCTTCTGTGGGTCAAAGGCAATCAAGTCTTCTCGCACTTCAAGAGTGATGAGTTGCTGACAGGTTGCATCCTTTGATGATTGTCATTCCATCCCTGTGACTGGTCGTCTTTATGTATCGATGTCTCTTCCTTTCGAGACTTACTCCGAATTTTAATGGAACAACATTGAGGTGCCGTTGGGTCCTCTCAACATGGGTCGCTGACTCTAAGGGTTTTTCTTGGGTGTGGACTTTGGTGCCTTGGGACTGGTTTTTCTTTGACATGATCTTTTTTATTCTAAGGGTTAGACCGCACCATAGATGGCTGCCTACGTACTCCCATTAATGGAGATCAGGTCATTCGTAGTTCAGGCTTGGCCTGTATAGTTGCAAGGGTTTATTTGGTTTTGAGATTGGTTTGCGCACCAAGAATGGCTGCCTACGTACTCCCGGGTTGAGGGAGATCAGGTCATTCGTAGTTCGAGCTTGTCCTGAATGGTTTTGATTTTTTGATTTTTTGATTTTTTGATTTTGATTGATTTTGATTTTTTATTTTTGGATTTTTGGATTTTTGGATTTTTTGATGATATTTTTTTAATATTTACATGCATGGAAAATAAAAGGCATAACACTAAGAAAGTAATAACGTTCCAACATCTCCTGGACCTCGCAACTTTCCTCTAGATCTACGTCTTCTTGGCTAGCTGAGGCCTGATAGTCCAGTTGTCAGTAGTTATGTTGCCTTCGAGGCTCGTGATAGAGGTTACCTCCTGGTTCTGAATATCTTCAATTATGGCCATAACTTGATCATCTTTTGATTCAGCATATCTCATAAGGAGGACCAATTGGACTCATCGAAAAAAGGGATGAACTCTAGATTCCTCGATGGGTTGGATTCCCCGACAACCTCACCACATTTTTCTTCATTTATTCCGTCAACTTTTTCATGAGCTTAAGAGGTTTTAACTATGACGTCCCTCTCGACCTGTTGTTGTATTTCTCGCAAGGAACTTTCCTTTTTGGCTTTTCCACATTGGGAAGGATCAATAATTCCTCCTCATCATCCAGAAGGGTAAAGTCAGGAATGTGGTTGCTAATTTTTGGTAACAAGATGTTAGATGATGGTGGATGAATTTCCTTGGGGGACTCTCTTTTCTCCTCTGTCACTCCCAGCATTAGGATCAGTCCACCTTGTGTTCTGCCAGGATTGGTGCTCACAGCCGTCACCTCCTTTGAACTGCCTGTTTCGAGTGGACATCTTAAGCTCTTTATTTCCCTTTCGCCTTTTCTGGTCATGGGGACTTCTATCTTCAGTACTCTATTTTCAATGAGATCCTGGATTTTGTGTTTTAGAGACCAGCATTCCTCAGTTGCATGTCCAGGTGAGTTAGAATGGTAGAGACATATCTTGGTGGCATCATAACTTTTCATCTCGGGATTTGTAGGAGGCATCAACTCAGTAATCTTTCTATGCGCAACCAACAGTGCTAACACATTTTCCAATGAGTCCCCCAAAGGCGTGAATACCCTTCTCTGCCTACTCTCCCCGACTCTCGGTGCCGTAGGATTTCGAGGGTTTGCCGGTGTTTGGAATGTTGCTTGATATTTCCTATTTGGGAATTTGCATTCCTTCAGACGATTTTTCCTCTAGCAAGATTTTCTAGTAATTTTATCATTCCACCTTTCTCGTCTATTCAGCATGCTTTGATCTTCTTCATTTAGCTGGCTAATCTTGGAGGGAGATAAGCTTACATTCTGAATAACCTCCTTTTTCTCTTGGCTTTCTGATAGTTGAGTGAAAAGCTGCCTTGTATCCTGATTTTGGCGTACTATCAGATTAGCCAATAGAGTTACTTGATGCTGGATCATATCCAATTTTTGCATCACTGTCATACCCCCCTCTAAATTTTCCACCTCTAGGACATTTGTTATGTTCCTTTTGGGATATTCCTCCATCCTTCGTATGTATTTACGATTTGGATACATTTTATCGCTTCATAACCCGATCATGTTTACTCCCTCTGTATCATGATGCATCAGAAGGTTGGTGTTGACCTTTGGATAGTCAGGTAGTTGGACCACAACATCGTTGCTTTCTATTAGATTTTGGATTTTATGCTTTAAGGACCAACAGTCTTGTGTATCGTGTCCCGGAGTTCCTGAGTGGTAAGCACGTCTCTGGCTTGGATTGTATCTTTTGCTTTTTGGATCCAAAGGTGGAGCCAATTCGATAATTTTCTTCTACTTGATTAATAACTCCAATACATTTTCCAGGGAATCGACTAGTGGAGTGAACACCCGATTTTTCGTTCTCTCAAATTTTCTCTTTCTGTCCTGACATTGGTTGAATACGGCATGTTGTGGGAATGTCAGATTGTCTTCCTTCTTCCAAATGGGGGGACTACGGTTGGGTCTCCTAGATTGCCCATGTACAATGAGGGATATACCTTCATCGCCTTTCTTGGGTACCCTCATGGGAGCGTTCGCATAGTTGCCAAACTGTTTATGCTCGGCGACTGCTTCCAAGGCAGTGAGATCTTTAATCTTGCCTGCTTTCATGCCCATCTCTGCCATCTCACCGTGTTTGATCATCTCAGAGAATGGCTTTCCTATTCCAGCCTAGGATCCTCTCATAGTAAGGTGCCTCTTGGATGTCTATGAAAGTCATCACCATTTCAGTTTCTATCATAGGCGGGCTAACCTGTGCTACCATACATTGTGACACCCCCAAATCCGGGTACTTTGTTTCCACATGATTTGGTGTTCACTTTCTAATATAACATACGTCTACCCAATGAATAATGCAAAATAAGCTACCACTTAAATTAAAATAAATAAATCTCCCTTACAATAAGGGTTACAACCTTTTTAAAATAATCCCGGGTTACTCTAAACCTGACATGAAATAATAAAGTGCGGAAACATAACATTCCTGTCTCATTACAATCATTTCAAAATAATTAAAACAAGTCTTCACTTACTTTGCTTTCCTTTGCCCTTACTTGTAGACGGAGCATCAGCATTATCAACCTTTACTGAAATTGTTATTTAATGCAAGAGTGAGCAAACCACAGCTCACTAGAGTTTAATAATAATATATACATGAAAGGATATATTTAAAAGAATCTGAACAACTTAGCTTGCTTCAATAATAAAGAATTGAATAATAATTCTCTATCAACATTAAAATTCGAATATAGAATTTATCTGAGGGTCATAAGACCTTTGAACTCTTCTTGTCCTAGGTTATAAATATTTCTATTTAAACCTTTAACAGTCAATAAAACTATGGACCTTAACTCGTATGTAGGGGGATCAGCCCTTTGTACCATGTATTGTGCACAAACATCTTAACGCTATGCGTAGTAACCTCCCCTAGTAAATAGGGTTGTTCAACTCAGTAATTTAAATTCGAGTCCGCACCAAAGAAAGTTTGGTTTGGATAATCTTACAAAGGTAACTTAGAATTCACGTTCATCAACTAAGGATTAGTTGAATCGACTTTCAATAATTCATAAATAAAAGAGTTATGAATTAACATATGCTTTAGAAGTAAACTTAAAGCATTTAAAATAATAAACTAGATCTTACTTGAACAATAAGTTAAGATCATTTTAATTAAATAAACAATTGCCCAATACAGAAATGGAAAGGACATTCTCAACAATGAATATATGGATTCAAAGAAATTGTATAGAATTAACAAGTTTAGGGTTAGAAAACTTGCATAGAATTAACGAGTTTAAGGTTTAGAAGACTTGCCTTAAGCGCAAAGCTACTTAACACAATTCACGTACTTTAATACTTCCTACACATATATATTAAGTTACAAAAACCTAAATTAGTTAACACATAACTAATTCACATAAGTGGTTAACCCTAATGGTTAACTCACTCTAATTAAATAAATAATAAAAATCAACTATCACATAGTTAATTACATCACACACATGCTCACATAATTATATTAATTATATATTTAGCTAAATTATAATTAAACAATTATAATTCAAACACTTAATCAAATTATAATTACCTTTTAAATTATAAACAAGTTATAATTTATAATCAATTAAACTATATCATGCATTATAATTACACAAATTATAATTAATCATGCAATTATCAATTTATAATCCATAATTAAACATGCATTTATTAAATTATAATTACATAAATTATAATTTAAATTAACATCTAATTGATTAAAATAAATCAACTTCTATACCTTATAATTTCATAAAATTATAATTTAAATTAAACATTTACTCTTAATTATAATTAATCAAATTATAATTAAGTAACTTATTTTACAAATAAACAATTATAGTTTATTATTTAAATACTATACTAAGTTTTCAAACTTTTTTTTTTCTCAAATTATAACACATGTTATAGCAGCTAGATACATGCTCATTGTCATAGAATAATTAAACTAAGCATAGAAATAATACTGCACAAAACCTAAAGTATGCGCAGCCAGCTGCCTTGAAATCAGCGCAGCTGCGCAGGTAAGGAAATCTGGGATAGGCCAGTGGCGCAGCTGCGCTACTCCTGGCTTTGCTGCCGGAGCAGCTGCGCAGCAGCTCGGCCAGACGCTAGACAGCCACGGCTCTTTGCTTTACCGAACCACCCATACAAGCCAACAAACGGAATATTACAGTAACGTAGCCACTGTAACTCCATACATAAGTAATAATACATAACACAACATATTTCTACAACATAATAACCATCTAAATAATGATAATCACAAGTTTTAAAATTCAATTTGGCCATTTTCATGAAAACTCATATTTTCTCAAAAATAATCTACTGTAACTATTTTTCTTCATCAATTTGAACTTATATACATGCATTATATACGAAGTTGAAGATAGCATCAAGTAATTACTTAATAAGCATATTAACATATACCAATTTCATCAATTTCTCAATTAAAATTCACTAAACTTATGAAATTCCATATGAACTCATATAACATGAATTTTCTGTTAAAATATATTTCTACAGTAATTTGATTTCTGAAAATCATTGATAACCATATAATTCACCATGAACAACACCACCTATATATATATCATTCATGTTTATGCTATTACATGAAAACTCAGTTTTCACAGAGAATAAAATATGAAACTTAAACCGAGTTCTGAAAATATGAAAGTAGAGATTATGGATTACCTTTCGGTGATAGGAGAAGGAACAAAGATTAACTCTAGCTTTCACAAGCTTCTTCTTCCTTCTCTTCTTCTCCAACTCTTCTCTGCTTTCTCTTTTTCCTCTGCTCTTTTCTTTCTTCTTAGCTCTTAGTTTAGACTTAGGATTAATCTAACGTAGTATAGAACTAACGTAATATAATATAATACGCGTACTAACTAATACTAATTAGCCTAATTAATTTAGCAGTTACATAAGTTTCAAAATTCAAAAAGCCTTAAGGCTTTGTTTGGCCAAAATAACATTATTTTTAAAAATAGATTATTATTACTAAGGCCATGTTTGGTAAAATAGATTTAAAACAAATGCAAAGCTTTGTTTATTTAAACTCATTTAAAATCCTTTTTCTTTTATTTTAACAAATCATTTTAACACATACTTAAATATCACATTTTAATTAATTAAACATTAATCATCTAATTTAATCAATTAAAATCTAACATCAATTAATCACATAAAATTGCCACATAATTATAATTACTCGCTAATTATAATCCATGTAACAGTTCATCACATAATTCCTCTAATTCAATTATCTCAATTAAATTAGAACTATAATATAAAACTAATATACATTAATTAAATAAATATTACACATTCATTTAATTAATATATAACACTTCATTAAATCACTCCATATATCACATAATTTATTTATTTAACTCAATAAATAAATCACATAAAATATTTATTTAACTCAATATTTAAAATTAAATATAAAATCTCAATCGTTACAATCTTCCCTCCTTAAAAGGATTCTGTCCCCAGAATCATAAAAAAAAAAAAATTCCTCGTCTATTACATACATCTCCATCTTTGGGCGTATTCTCGAAAAGACTCGTTACTTTGCTTTTTGACCTTGGTTATTTGATATCGATCCGGAGCCATCTGAGACTGGAAGTTGTATTAATTAAGGAAGGCGTGAGCTAGCTCTTCCCAGCTATGGATTTTTGCATTGTCAAGTCGGGCATACCATGTCCTAGCCTCTCCAGTAAGACTCTTTTGGAAAAGCTGCATTCTGAAGCTTTCATCTTCAGCATAAGACCCGCCAATGTATACTTTCAAGTGCGTTTAGGGATCGCCTACCCCATTGTACTTTTCAAACTCTGGGACTTGGAATTTGTCAGGATATCTAGCCCCTAGGAATATGCAGAGATCTGAATAGGTGACACTTCCAAGGTTTCTAGTCCCTTTGATTGCCCAAATGGTTTCTTCCATTTGTTGGACTTTCCATCAGAATATCGCCAGTTTCCCAATCTTCCCTAAGATTTATGATTTCAGGGGTTTTATTGATTCTTTCACTGGATCGAGGTTCAGGGATCTGCATTTCTCCCTTTTTGCCAACACTTTGATTACCACCCTGTGAGGAGGACTCTGTTTGCTTGGGTGTTGCCTGGCCCTGAGTGCTTTTACTTTGTTCTTTTAGGAGGATAACCAACTCTGTTATTTAATTCATAAGTCCCTCAAATTCCTTTCGAGATACAGAACCTGATTCATGTTGGGCACTTTCCGCTATGCTAGTGGATAGGCTTTATGCTTTCTTAGATTTTGATCTGGTAATGAGACTAATCTTACCGACGAGAAGAGTAAGTAGTTTAGTCTTAATAAGCATTAATAACATGCGTTGATGCAATGTATTAGTTTTTTTATGGGGTTTTCATATTTTCCTGCAAAACAAACGTTAGTTATTTTGGTGACAGGATGACAGGATTTGATATCTGTATAATAATAAAATTGACAGGAAATAGAATGTACATTTACATTTTTTTTTCTTTTCTTTACATTTACATGTAATCGTAATTTACATTGAATCGAACTTTACATGGAATTGAAAGGGAAAGGTATGAAGAGACTCTCTTTCGCGTTTGGTTTATTAGAGGCTGACCTATCTTAAGCTACTCTCGCAATTTTTTGGCATGAAGGTCCCCAGATTTTCGCAATCTACTAGAGGGGAAATTAATCCGATCTTTCAATTGGAGCGGATCAATGGTGGAGGAATCACACAACATACATTCTCATACAACGTGTTTCATCGTATGAAATGATGACATTTGTGCGAAGCACTAACATAAAGCAGTAAAGCATTTATTCACATTTATTCAATTTAAAACACAACATTCACACATACGCAGATTTAAAAGGGAAATTTTGAACAGATTTGAGCGTGGCCTAAGACCTCTACTATCCCCAGCAGAGTCGCCACCAGTCGACGTCGGGAAAAAATTTGCGTCTCTTTAGACAGATCTTCCTTTCTTCCTAATTCTTGTTTTCTACCCTTGTTGGTTTTATCTGTTTTATAAAGGGTGAAGAAGATTTTTTAGGAAAAGGCCAACATGTATCATGTAAACGATTTGAAAGGTTTACAGAGTCGCCAGTTGGTAGATTTGAAATGGTTGTACCGACTCAACCGAGTTTTGTTTGATTTTTACAAGTAGGCCCAATTATTGGACACTGTCAAAACTTGATCTTGAAACCGAGATTCTTAAAGTTCGGGGGCTTGGTTAAACGAGGGGAAGGTATTAGGCACCACTCAACTCCCGTGAAACACGGTACCGCATTTTTTCAATATTTCCCTTTTTATTTGCAATGTGTGTGTGTATGCTGGAAGTAATTGAGCCTACATTTGTTTTGAAAGTATTGTCGTACTTCGTTGAACCTATATACGAAGGGATTGATTTGATTTGCAAAAATCCTTTTTTAGACAAGATATGAAAATGATGTTTTGAAAAAAGGTTTTCAAACCCTTACGCTCACGTAGGAATTGAAGCATGTTGATACTTCCATTTTATTCTTTTTAGCCTTTGGCTCAATTTAGATGTTTATTTGTCGGGATGCGAAACATCGTCGACCACAAAATATATACAAATGTCGTACTTCTCATGGGCATGACAACCATCGAAGTGACTCTAGCACTACAAACTATATTTTATTATGTTTAAAACCTTAAATCCAGATAACCGTTTTAAGGTCCCTCGGCTGTACATTTTATAGAAAAACTGGCAGGATATATTTGTAATGTGGAGTTGTCCATCGTGGGAATCAGATTCTGATCTGTTTGATCATGAATCCCACGATTCCTAGGCTCATAGAAAAGTGGCTGAGAAAACCTGCACAACACAGATATTCACAAAAGATGCAATTTGTACACTAGACGTCGCAAAAACAAAGGATTCATCAGTCAAATCCTTGCATGCGCGTAGCCAAAGCTTCCCGCTCCCACTAGATATAGATCTAGGGTCACGATGTCGCTTTAAGTATTTAACAAAACTAGAAAGAAAGCTAGATTTAAATAAATCTTAGTCATTCTAGCTTCCCGGTTCCGGTTGGACCTATTTTGAACCGTTTGAATGGTAGAATGGGCTAGATTTAAATAAACCTAATTTGCCGAATTTAAGTTAAAACAAATTCATATTAAATGAATAATTGAAGCAGATATTTAATCACAATGAATAAAGAAATATATATATAATTATATATATACGAAAGCTGAAAAGGGCCACGAATTTCCAATCGAGGTACGACTAGAATGTAAATATATATATATATAGAAGCTGTAAAAGAGCCACGAAGTAATTGTGACGCCCCCAAATCCGGGTCCCAAAATCGAACCTCAGACTTGGTACGTTATGGGACTTCATTATCATACATAGTCTATCATATAATGCAAAATAATAAACATATATTATTTATTTCACATAATTCTATAACATTTTCTCAGGTTTATTAACCTTAACTGAATACAAACCTTCAAAATTAAAAAGGTTTACATAAGATAACTAAATAGTTATTCGCATAATAATCTATTATTGTACTTTGCTCTTGTCTCTGATCTTCTTCAAATCTTCATCTTTATCAAAAATTTAATATCATGATATAGCAAGGGTGAGCAACAATTTTGCCCAGCAAGTTCAAGTTCAATGAAGATGTATCATGATTGAAAGAAAGAATAAGTTTTCAAGTTTTCAACAATATAATAATTGTGAAAGAGCATGCATCAGCATGTTAATAATTGAATGACTGAATCAATAAGGTTTAATGTCAACAAGGACCGTGAACAATTTTATCTGAACCTTATGGTAATGAAGGTGATCAGCCTTTCATACCTGATGAACATATGCAACATGCACTAAGTGCGAATCAATAATCAGTATGGACGTGAATAATCATCAATAATCATTCACTAACATACCTTGAAATATAACTCGAGTTTGAGTTAGGGAACTTGCCTGAACCGTTGATTACTGCAACGCAATCTAAGTTAATGTCTTTATCGAAAAGACCTATCAGTTATAAGATTGATCTTTCAATTAGCATATCATACCTTATTCCATAATACTATCTAACACTTAACCACATAGTCAAATATTAGATAACCTTAACAACATATTTATTTACAAGTCTAAACCTAGCATACGTCGAGTCTTTAATAGTATTCAATATAGTATACTAAGTGGTTTCCCACAAACAACCAATAAATTAGTTTTCGTCTCGTCTACGCTGTTTTCACAGTGAGTTAGATCGGTTACTAATTCGTATATACCTTCCCCATATGAAGGAATCGTTTAGCCCCAGATACTATACATCAACTATTGTAAAATACGAATATACTACTTTAGACTTAATACTTAATCACTTACTTTATAAGTTCTTATATTAACTTGTCTAACATAGTTAAGTATTAGACATTACATTATAGTTTTAGTATTATCATTATGCTTTGATAATCTTTTAATCATGTCATAACTTATACTTATAAGTTATTCCATTCTATGTTATACTAGTAAACTAGATAACATTTAAGTAAACTGAAATTACTATTTCAGTAAACCAGGTTTCATTTCAGCATCCTGAAATCACTATTTCAGCAGACCATAATCAATTTTAGTAAACTGAAATCATTTTAGCAACCCAAAATTCAATTCAGCACCCTGAATTCTCATTTCAATCTATTACAAGCATAATATAATTCCTTGAATACCAAATTCAACAACTATACTTAATTCTCTTATTTTAATTCCCCTTTTAATATTATTAATTATTTAATAATATATCAAGCTATGGTTATTAACCTTTTAATAACATTCAAGTCAAATATTACTAATAATATCTTAATCAAATACCAATAGTCATGTAAAAATAATTTAAGTCATTAATCACATTAATAAATAATTTATTTTAATTATTTTTTTTCCTTAATTAACTCGTTTAAGCATTCTAAAATGCCATAAACATCATAACACTTCACAACCGACCCAAACCTCCATCAAAAATCTGCACAAATCATGCTTAAGGGTCTCAAGTCTGAAAACCTTATTTTCCATATTTTTGACATCACATATTTAATTAAACTCATTTATCCATATAACATCATATATATGAAAAATATCAAATCAGTCCCAAAAATATTTTTTTATGAGATTTGGCAGAATATAGTCCCATAGTGAACATATATTTTTTCCAGAATTTTTAAAATAGATTTACTATATTTAAATAATCCATAATAGCCAAATCTTCTCAGATTTTTTATAAATCGAGATTAACTCCAAAAATTCTAAAATTTACAAGGTAAGCTCCTGTTATATACATGTACTTCCAGTATAAATTTCATAATTTTTGGACTTACACACAGAGTTATTTGGATAGCCTTCCAAAAATAGTATTTAGCCGTAAAATCCATAACTCTCAAATCGTATGGCCAAAAATTCTCAAATTTTTACAGGACCTTCATAACCTCTGATATTATCACTCCAAATGTTTTTCAAATTTTTAAGGCACAAAAAGTGGACGAAAATGCCTCCGTTTCTGATTGGTCCAAAACAGTTTTAAGAAAACGGGACTGTTTTCACCAAAAACCCAAACCACGACTTTTAGAAACGTGATTTTTGAGTTCTACCACTTGAGTTTACTAATCAACACATATATCTAACACCTCTCTTCGACGGATAGCGAAAAGAATGTGTAGATCAAAAACGGTGGACATCCAAAGTACATAGAAGTTAGGGTTTTTATAAACTAGAAAAATTATTTTTCTTTTCTTTTCTTTTCCAAACAAATCAACACCCAATATGGGTAGATCCGTACTTGAGTCCATATAAATCACATATATTGAAGGGTTTTACACTTCCAAAATTATGAACATTTTTCATCTAATCCATAAAATAAATAAAAGAAAAGCTTAGAAGAAAATAGATTTTATACCTTTTATTTTTCTTCTTCTTCCTCTTCTTCTCCTTCTTCTTCTTTTTCTTCTCTTTCTTCCATGGAGAATTTTCTCCATCTTTTTTTCCCTAAGGGCTGCCACCCCACTCTTCTTTTTCTCTCCCTCTTTGTCGTTCTTTCTTTTTCCTTTCTCTTTCTCTCTCTTTCTTATCTTTTATTTTCTCTTTCGTTATCTTTTTTTCTTTCGTATCTCTATTTTTCTATTCCTTTTCTTTTTCTAATCCGACCAAGTGGCTTGCTAGATTCAAAATATCTTTACTCTTCCTCTTTCTAAATATTACCAAGTTTTCTTGTAAGAAAAGAGAAGGTGTTGGCCCATTTATTAATTGACACCACAAAAGACAAATACCAACTAAAGTAACTATTACTCATTACATACACCTCCTTATTTTCTTTCCACCAAGTTCGGCCACTTGGCTTATTTTTCTCCATCCAAATTTGTTTTATATTAATTTTATCTAATGACTAAAATACCCTTTTCTCATGTGGGCTTAACATTTTGGGCCTTCAATTAATTCCTTTGGGCTTGTAATTTTTTTATTAATTACTTACTGAAAGTCCAATAATAATCTAGAAGGGGGGTTGAATAGATTATTACAGATTTAAAAAATAATCTTAGGCCTTTTTAAATTTTTAATTAATTAATTTGCGGTGTTAGAAATTAGTATGCAAGATAGTCAAAATTCAATCACACGATGCACAGAGATTTATCTGGTTCACAACATACACTCCTAGTATGTTGCTACGTCCAGTCCCAAGCTCCTACTTGGAACTTGAGATCCTATTACTATCAATAATAAAAACTCCTTCAACAGGCGGAGAAGCCTTTACAAAGTTTTATAGACAAACTTCTAACTATTCCCAACTAATCTATCTTGGACAGCAAGCTCCCCGCTCCCTCCTCAAGTTTAGTTGAACCTTCTTTTGAGTCTAGTTCTATTCTATGATCTGGTCTTGAAACAACAATTTCTTCCTCACCTCACAAGTACACTAGAGACCCAACTTCCTGCTGACCTCTCTAAGACTCTGGTCTTGGTCGAAGAATTACTCGTCTTTCTCACAGGTTCATAAAATAGACTAACTTTACCCTTTTCTTCTTTTACAAATGATATTACAACAATGTGCTTCTCAAACAAGCAGATAAGAATTTAGTACAGATAGATGCTTCTTTAAATAAGCAGATATTAATTATCGTACATATAGTTTATAAAAGTTCAAAGACTTTTATTCTTTAAGAAGATGAGCTTCTTTGTAAGCATATATGAATCTGTGTTTAGATCAAATAATGCTTCTATTTAAGCAGATATATAAATGTATGCACTATTTATAAAAGTTTAACTTATATTCAATAAGTAAACACTTACTTTGTTGTTTTGTATCAAATTTGTCTTTTGAAATAAGCAAGTCAGTAACTTTTAACTTTTATGCTCAAAATGCTTCAATGTAAGCAAATAAGTAAGTTTAATGTAATTTAATAAAGAATATTTTATTCTTTATAGTTAAGAGTATTTTTCTATGAATGAAAAGATTTTGTGTTTCAACAAAGTATTATATGAGTGATGATATGTTAAATATTTGTAAATCAAAGAATTAAATTAATTTCAGTAATACTTTTTCAATGAATATTAATTAATAAGTTAACCACAACTTGATATAACAGATATATATGTTTGTTTAACTCAGATAGTATAAATAAATATTTTATCAAGTAATAATAATTAAATAAGTTAAGCACAACTTGATACAACAAATATGTTTGTTTAACTCAGATAGTATATATAAATACTTTATCTATTATGTGATAGATTATAAACAAAGTCACGTAGTACTATAAGGTATCGTACGGTGTGAATCCCTTAAAAAGGAATGTCTCCTATAGCCTTGCGACGTCTAAGTATGACAATATTTATAATTCTCACAATTGATATTTATATAAATATTTTCAATAGATCACTACGATTCTCAAGTCCAGTTCGGATGACTACTTTTTTTGGAGCAGTATCTCAGTGTCGTCTTGAGCTATCAAGTGTCGTATCTATTTACGATATTTATATAAATAATATCAATAAAAAGTTACTTAAGACTATAAGGAATCGTACAGTGTGAATCCCTCTCCGTAGAGGAATATCTCCTGTAGCCTTGCGGCGTCAGATTAAGTAGACTTTTTATTTGATAAATAGATAAAATATAGATATATAAAATTGTGTATAACAATATATATTTGTATATCTATAAGCATAAGACAAGTAAGAAATAATTCAACTAAGTAAACTTATCTCAGTACTTGGACCTATTTCCTCTTCTAAGAATTTCAGAACTTTAGTAAGAAGAGATATAAAGCTTTTTAGAGAATGTAGGCAAGAAGAGTATGCTTTGCTTTTCACTGGATTGGTAAAAACCAAATGAATGAAATATTTCCTATTTATAGAATTTTCGAAGTTGGGACAAAAATATAATTTAGAAAATCTAATTTTTGAATACATGGTTAGGATGATATATTTTTGATTTGAACGGTCCATAATGAAAACATTATACGCGGATTGCTAAATAGACCGCCTCCTCTTTTCGCCCCGGGCGTTTTTTCTTATTTTCCCAATATTAATGCATGCTCTTTTATTACTCTTGTTTGACCATATGTTTGAATGCTTCCAACGGTTTTACAAAACAGCTAGCACATACACACGGTTTTAGTCATGGTTCAAAAAGAATGACATACTTTGCCAGCACATTTACTTTAAAAGAATGCATGCATGGTCTGTTATATATATATTATTCGGATATATTATATTTAGCATGCATGTTGCTATTCATAATTTTAAGTACTACTGAAGTACTATATATATAAGATACTTTATACTAGTAGGTTATATATATATATATTACATATATTTTTAATACATGTATGAATGCATGCATTTAAAAATATTTTTGCCCAACTTTAATTTTGAAAACAAATAGAATCTTCTTGCCTTGAATATTATATGAATTAATTTATTTAACACTTGACATTTAAATTATTAAGGTTAATAAAAATTAATTCAAATAAAATCAGAAAATAGTTTAGATAAAAATAATTAAATAAATTGCATATTTATTTAATTACTACAAAATTGTTATCATCAAAATATATTTAAAAATAAGACCTATCACTTACTAACAAAATAAGCTCAGGCTTCTACCAATAATTAAGTTGGGCTATTATAACACTTGTCCCATACATAATATATTGGGCTAGATTAAATAATTTAATTGTCCTTAATTCATTTTATCTACAAGTCCCTTGTTTAATTCATTAATTGGGCTTGTTTAATTAATTCTTTGAGCTATAAAAAATTATCATAGTCCAATCCTTTTCATCTTATCCCACCCTAAATATTTAATTAAGGTTTACATTCCATACATTTAGAATTTAAATTATCACTCTTGTACATTAAATTTTATAACCCAATTAAATTACTTTAATTAGGGTATAAAATTAATAAATTGAGATAGTAAAATATATCTCTTCAATTAGTATAATTTATTATTCTCCCACATTTTCCTTAACAATTGGGCTCACTTGGGCTTAACACTTAATTCTTTTGGCTTTTTCATTAAAATATTTGGACTTCCTAACTAAAAGGTTTGGGCCATAAGAATTAATATGGTCCATTATCTTAAATTCTATCTTATCCTAATCATTTAATTAGGATTTTCATGTACTCAATTGAAATTTAAATCCTTACTCAAGTACATTTAATTTCTTAACCCAACTAAACTTACCTTAATTAGGTTATAAAATTAATTAATTGAGATATATAAAATAAATCTCTTAGAATTAGTATATATTATAAATACTATTATTCTCCTATCTCATAATCCTTAAGTTATTCAATCCTTCATTCCTAATATATAATTAGGATTACATTAGTTCCTTTTATTTGTTTATATAATAAACAAATATAAACAATTCACATAATATTCATATTCACTTACTCACATATTAATACAAAATAATTTACTAGATTTAGACATGATCCACACATCTCTTAGATTAGGTCACTAGTATATAATTAAAATACTAGGACCACTAAATAAAAATAACTATTTAGGTTATTTAATTCTCATACCTAATTTAAATTACTTATTTAAATTATACAATTTATATTGTATAATTAAATTTAATTTCCTCCTTCTCTTCATAAATTGTTTTCAAACAATTTATTTATATATTAAATATATAATTTAATATATTCAATCATTTATTCAAATATGAATTTAATTTACTAACTAGTTGATACCAATATACATATTTTACATATTGGGTCTCATCTCATATTTTTACTTTACATCATTTGGTATAATATTAAATATTATACCATTATCCATGTAACATAATATCATATAACTAATTATTTTCTTTCCTTTCTATAAATTGCCTTCACAATTTATTTAACTGTAGTAAATATATTAATATATTCACCACATTAAATACATGCATATATTACACTTAATAATGTAATATATGATTTCTTTCATAAAATAGTGGTTATACATGAAGTATATTTAATACCACCAATTTACCACATTAAAATAATTTAATATTATAAATTATTTTAATTTTACCCATCTAATTCTCTTTAATAATTTACTCCTACACTTTACTTACATACTAAATATATAATTTTAATATATTTATTATACACAACATCACATATTGCATGACACATATTCCTTTGTGCACTATAATATCACATAACATATCATCTAATAAGAATTTTCTTTCTTTAAATCTTATTTTAATATTATCCAAAAATTTAGGTTATCACATTCACCCCTTCTTCTAAGAATTTCGTCCTCGAAATTACAGTCTACTAATCCCTACTCCTTTTATTCATACAAGGTTTTCAACTTAACTTTTATTTGATTTCATGCTCAATTTAATGAGTACATCTTGCTTCCTTCTATGAGGAGCGCTTCTATTATCACATTCTTCCATTACTTCTCTCTAAGGAGTTAAAACTTTTCATATCATGCTGAAGGGTCATGTAGACCGTAAACTCTCAGGTTTAACGATATTCACCGTAACTAAATCTAAAACATGATGTGGTAGGTATGTTTACAATCATGAAGAAGATAAACTACCGATACGGATACGTTAAGTGATCAATCTATTGTACCTTAGTTCTCAGAACAACTGTATGCGTTCAAAGATTGGAATATATCATCCAACCAGTATATCCCCATTTTTCGTGGTTGTTCACCTCAGTCTTAAAATCAGAGTCCGTACTAAAATAATTTGGTTCGGGATAAATTCTCAAAGAGATACTTGAATTTTCATAAACATTTGTCTAGCTGAATCAATTAGCTTAGACGTATACCAATAGTTCGAACATCAATCGAAACATATATCTGACCAAATTTAATTGACACTTAACTTTTCTTTAAAATTTTGAAAATCATTTATGACGTCATGATACCGCACTGTATTTACAGTCCGTTTGAGAATTCTGTCATTTTATGACTTTGTCATACTACATCATACCATAGTGGGCTGACGATCCTTAGATCACATCCAACACTAGGTAATTCTGCATTGATAACTCCATCATTTTTATTATCTCTGCATCAGGTTCAATGATGCATTATTGATATATAAAATATATTTTGATATCTCAAATTATTTTTGTCTAACCGAAAAAATTAGCATAGCCACTTCTTTAAATAGTTCAAAACCATTGAAAATTATTTTTGATGTTATCATGCCGCAACAGGTAACGATGTGTTAGTGGTTCGAAGTCCACTTCTATACAATTGTAACCATGTGTTACTAATAACAAAAATTCATTTATATTTTTAAAGGTACATTAGTGCAAATTTAGCTTGATGTCAAAAATTTAGAGTGTAGCACAGTTAGAAAATTTGGAATACCTATGCTTCCATCATCAACTTCAATTGCTCTAATGATCAATTGCTTAATAATTCTATTTATTAAAAATCCTCAATTCTTTATCCACAACTTTTCTATACCCCAGTATAGTTCATCAAACATACCACACGTTAGGAGTTCAGGAACTTTTCACAATAATATGGGTTTTAGGAACTTATCCTAGCAATACGTAGTTCAAGAACCAATCAGGAACTGTCAATACACTTAGGGGTTCAAAAACATACCATACGATTATGAGTCACGAATTTACCATAGGTATGAGTTTTAAGAACTCGCACCTATTCTTATATTCTCTACCTATCCAATATAATTATGAGAAAAGAATCACCTTCTCGTCATAGGTATATCGATAGCGTGACACCATTATTTCAATGATTATCAATATGATAAACTGAGTATTCGTTAGACCAAGCACAAACCCCTGTCCATACAAAGGTTTGTACAACTCAACTATCACATGAGTCCTCAATCGAAATCCCTCATAATCTTAGTCTCCTCTTTGCTCAATACGAATTTTATATAATCCGTATCTCATCATCCTTTTCAACTTTTTGAGTTTAAGTCGTACTATTTCATAGTACCATATTCGTATAGCAATTATGCTATTACGTCTTCAATCAATAGATTGATCATCAGTCCTCCTATGACCTCATCAGATCACGTTGTGATCTTGTCTTATAATCATGATATATTACGATTCTTTACTATCTTATGATCGTTTTGTTTTACGATATTCTTTCCCCTTAATCATATTATATTATGATTTTACACTTTTCATCTTATAGACTTTGTTTATTTATTATCACTTTTCATCTTTACTATTGAGTCAAGTAACTCCAGATTCTTATCTTATAATTCTTTAAGATTCTTCTTTAATCTTATTTATCATCTTCTTATCTTAACGATGAATTTCCTGAATTCATCTGTTATCACTTAAACTCTATTTGAGTTTATTCCTTATCCTCATCTCTGCAGTTATAGCCTAAGGTAACCCTACCTAAGGTTTATAACCTACAGCTCTGATACCAACCTGTGACGCCCCCAAATTCAGGTCCCAAAATCGAACCTCAGACTTGGTACGTTACGATACTTCATTATCATACATAATCTATCATATAATGCGGAATAATAAACATATATTGTTTATTTCACATAATTCTATAACATTTCCCCAGGTTTATTAACCTTAACTGAATACATACCTTCAAAATTAAAAAGGTTTACATAAGATAACTAAATAGCTATTCGCATAACAATCTATTATTGTACTTTGCTCTTGTCTCTGATCTTCTTCAAATCTTCGTCTTAATCTAAAATTTAATAGCATGATATAGCAAGGGTGAGCAACATATACTAAATAATTACTCAAAAATTATTTTAATTTTACCCATCTAATTCTTTTTAATAATTTACTCCTACACTTTACTTACATATACTAAATATATAATTCTAATATATTTATTATACACAACATCACATATTTCATGACACATATTCTTTTGTGCACTACAATATTACATAACATATCATCTAATAAGAATTTTATTTGTTTAATTCTTATTTTAATATTACTCAAAAATTTGGGTTATCACAGTAATCTAGGCTCGACATAAAAGTAAAAATATATATATATATATATATATATATATATATATATATATAAACGTGGTAAAGAGCCACGAATTAATCTAGGCTCAACTTAATGTAAATATATATATAAAAGCTGTAAAGGAGGCATGAATTAATCCAGGCTCGACAGAATATAAATATAAATATATATATATATATATATATATATATATATATATATAAGCTGTAAAGAGCCACGAAATAATCCAGGCTCAACGTAATATAAATATATATATATAGAAAAGCTGTAAAGAGCCACGAAATGATCCAGGCTCGACAAAATGCAAATATATATATATATATATATATATATATATATTTATAAAAGCGGTAAAAGGCCACGGATTTCCAATCCAGGCCGAACTGAAATGTAAATGTTAATATATACAGTTAGTAGATATATATATATATATATATATATAATAAAGTAGAAAAGGACACGAATTAACAATCCAGGCCAAACGAAGTCAGAAAAATTATATATATATGGTTATATATATATATATAAAAGCAGTAAAAGGGCACAGAATTTGCAATCCAAACCCGACTGAATTAAAAGTTAGTATATATATAGTCACTTATATATATAATAAAGCTGAAAAGGCCACGAATCAACGATCCAGGCCAAATAAGTTAGTACATATATATACATAAAAGCGAGTAAAAGCCACGGATCGATGATCCAAGCTGTACAAACGAAGAAAAACGTATATATATACTAATATATACTAAAAAGATAGCTAAAACGGGCACGGAACTGAGTTTCGGGCAAAACCAGAAGACGAAACTTGATATGCACATTCACATATACGTAATGAAGTAGAAAATGAGTTTTGATAGTAAAAATACTTATAATGGACTGCTACACAGGCTTTTTGCCACTCAGTAGGCTTCAAATGAACGTTTTCACTGGTTAATTTTTGATATGTTGTAGAATATACGTATACAAACATGTCAGAAGAATAAAATCTATGTTTGGAGTACTAGAAGTAGGGCTAAGGGACGAAATAAGCAGAGTTTCAGAGCGTTTTCTTTTTTTTTTCTTCCTTTTTAGCAAGGTGGGGGGGTTTTATTTAAAGACCCAATGGTAGCGGGTCTACCTACGGCTATTTGTGGTGGGCCCCACCTGGTGGGTCCCATTGTCTCGATGTACGTGCACTCCGACCAATGCGTAGTCATTTAGAACCTTCATAACTTTTGATCCGGGAGTCCGATTAAGGCGTGTTATACCTTTCCGGAAAGCCCTTTCCGAAAGCTACATAATGATATGGGATTTGACCTTTTCTGAATCCAAGAAGATGGGTTTATGACCAGATCTTCATTTTTTCGCAGTCCGTCTGCTGAGCTGTCTTGTGTTGTTTTCACTCGGGATTGATATATGAAAGCGATAAAAGCCACATATTTGAAATCCAGGCTACAAAAGCAATTAAAAATGTATATATACTTATATATACATAAAAGTAAGCCAAAAGGCCACAGATTTGAAATCCAGGCAAAACCAGAAGCTATAAATATATATATATATATATATATATATATATATGCAGTAAAAAGCTTCAGATCACAAGAAATCTTACAGTGTGTAGCGCTAAAGGCTTTAAACCACTTGGAGGACTTGAAAACTCCATTTTCACTGGTTAAAATTTGATATGTTGGTATATATACGTATACAAACGTATTGGAGGAATAAGATTGAAGTTTGGAGCACTATAAGTAGGGTTGAGAGCTGAAATGGGTGGAATTTTTTTCTTTTTATTTTGGCTAGTGGGGGTCTCTATTTATAGACCAAAATAGTCGCAGGTCTACCTGCGGCTCCCCGGGTGGGCCCCAATCTCGTGGGTCCCATTGTTTCGAAGTACGTGCACTCTGACCAACGCATTATCTGCTTCGAACCTTCATAACTTTCAATCCGAGAGTCCGATTGAGGAGTGCTATACCTTTTCGGAAAGCCATTTCCGAGAGCTACACTATGACATTGGATTTGACCTTTTTTGAATTCCAGAAGATGGGTCCATGACCAGATCATCGAGTCTTCGCAGTCCGTTCGTTGTGATGTCTTGTGCTTTTTTCACTCGGGATTGATATTATGGTTCTGCATGACCTTCATGGCATTGATTTGGCTTGATTTTAACTTGATTTGATGTCAAGTCGGTAAAATAATCATTTTGCCCTTCTGGGGGTTGTCTCTAGGATTGACAGGGTTTTCGACTGTTTCTCGAGTTTGTCTCCGAGGTTTGATCCCAGCCGACTCTGTTATTCCTCAGGGTTATCTCCGAGGTTGACTTGATATCCCAGGGTTGTCTCTAGGAATGATTTGATGCTTTTGGATCTCCCGGGGTTGTCGTTGATGTTTGGCTTGATCTCCTAGGGTTGTCGTCGGGGCTTGGTTGTATCTCCCGGGGTTGTTGTCGGGGTTGATTGTATCTCCCGGTGTTGTCGTCGGGGTTTGACTTTGATCTCTCGGTGCTGTCACCGGGGTTTGACTTGATCTCCCGGTGTTTTCGTCGGGGTTGAACTTGATCTTCCGATGTTGTCGCCAAGGTTTGATTTGGTCTCCCGAGGTTGGATTTGATCTCCCGGGGTTGTCGCCGGAGCTGAATGTGATCTTTCAGTGTTGTCGTCGGGGTTGGATTTGATGATTTGGACTTCCAGGGTTGTCTCTAGAAGGTAAAAGATAGTTTTGCCCTCTTGCAAGGTTGGTAACAGGAATGCAAAATTTCGAGTGTCTGCAGATGCCCCTCTTTATCATGTTTATACAATGCAATTGAATGAACATGATAAAGACTTCTACACACTGGAAATATGATACATGCAAATTTAATGTAATGCATAATATGCTATGTCATGCATGTTGTATGCTCTTGTGGGGTTAGTTGCCACGGGTATTCTATCACTGACTGTTCCCGCCATTTCTGCTGGGGATGGAGTTGTTCATGACAATTTTCACTAAACTCTTTTAATGCCTACTCGAATGGTAATTTGCAAAGCTTTCATCACCAGATCTTTCATGATGCTACATTGGGTTGAAGCCAACGGTTTAAGATATCCATCAGTGCTATGGAGACTGATTAGACGAATTATTGTAGATATGTCTTTAAGATCTCTGTGGGGAAGATTCCTATGGTTGATACTCTTAAACCTTTCTAAATTCAACGTTGGGGTTGTCACCAATATTTTTTGTCTTCAGATACGCTTTGACTTTTCCTCCGCTGGGGATGTTCCTCTTATGATGAGTGACCTCATTGGGGATTCTTGATGCCTATCCTGATGATAGCATACACCAGTTTACGTCATCGGATCTTTCCCGACACTAAGCTGGAGTTGTCGCCAACGGTTTGGATTGTTGTTCGGTTGATGCCGACGTTTTTGGCGGGGATAGAATTCTCACTATCTACTCGAACAATAGCTTACAACGATTTGACCATCATCAAACCTCCTCGATGCCTACCCGAATGGTAGTTTACAACTGTCAATTGAACTAATTTGATGCCTACTCGAACGGTAGTTTACAAAGTTTGACCATCACTGAACCTCCTCCGTTGTGTTTGTACGAAATCATGGCGCAATCAAATTGCAAAATTTAGCAAAAGCATGGTATATCAGAGTTTAAAATTTTCTACAAAACCATTACCCGGATCATCCTTTATGCAAATTATTAATTTAAAATGATAAATTAGAAGTTAATGAATCATACCCTTGTAGAACGAAGCTTCCACAGGTACGAGTTTAACTCCTTGTTCTTCGTGATCTCATTGAATTTCTGAGTTAGATTCCTTCCTTTGATCAACATTAGTCACCCAAGTGTTTGGCCTCTAGAGGTGATCCTGATCTTATTAGGGATAAATGAGAGTACTAATATTAAATTAATTCCTAAACTCCTTTAGAAATTAAAATAATATTAATTGTAATAATATTAATAAGATTCCTTTTATTAATTTATATTTAATATTTCCAAAATATTAAATAATAAACATTAAGCTATTTAATTTATTCTATCACCATAGATTAAATTAATTACACTTAATGCATTATTACGATTATGCCATTACATTCTTAAATAATTATTCTTCCTTTTATGCTGTGACTCTTTAGGTTCTCCATATTAAACCGGTTGTGAATAAATCAATTAGAATAATTCTAATCTTATTTAAATAAATAAATTAAACTAATAATCTATTTAAATAAATAATATTTATTCTACAATAGGGATAAGCCTCCCTAGCGATCAACGACTTTCCAGATGATATAGATTTTAACATTAATCATAAAAGAACATGTGAGTAAATAGTTACCGTACAATTCAATCCTTCCACAATATAATGTCCCAATTAAATATAAGACATGAAATTACAGTCAAGTCTTATTTTATTTAATCATATGTATTTCGATTGAAAAATGCACAACTCCAAATAATGTAAGTTAGAAACTCCTTTTTAATTTTATTCTGCCTTAGCCAAGGACTACTGGGTTGTCATTTAACAAATCACATAGGACATATCACTTCTTTTACTAGAAGTGGTAAATTCTTTATTGATCATTCATTATCTCCATATGTAACTCATTATACCCAAGCATACCCTTTGATAGGAATAAGTCAAAGTATAATTCATTACATACAAGATACTATGATGATCTCAAGTCCAAGGATCACTTGTACTACTATCACATTAGGAATTCCTATTGACAGGCAAGTAAAACTCCATTAGGTATTCCATAGCGAGTCACGTTCAGTGAACTTATTCTCTAATAAGCACCTACATATTTGCTTTAGTGTCTCCACACAAATGATCATGAGATCAATCATCCTCATCCAATGAGCAAGTAACATATGTACCAATTTATCCGGATTTACTAATCCCCTTTTTAGTTATCCAACGATTGGGAACTATTTTAGTTTTAAGCTTTCTAAGAATTTAGATTTTATTAGCATGATCAACATCATGATTCTAAAAGCATTGCTTAAAATTATGGATTATTTACATATTATAAAAACAGCATCATGTAGACAATTAAATGCCTTTAATAAATGAATACTTTTATTAATAAATAAATAAGATAGTTTACAAAGTATGTGCTTTATCATCATACATAATTGGCTTGTATGCACACTACTATCAATCTCCCACTTGCACTAAAGCCAATCGCCATGGTATCTCATACCCATCTTCTCTAAGTGATGATCAAACTGTTGTTGTGTTAAAGCTTTAGTAAATAGATCTGTAATGTTGTCTTGAGAGTCTACACGCTCCAAGGTGACGTCTCCTCTTTCAATGATCTCCCTGATCAAGTAAAATCGCCGCAACACGTGTTTGAATTTCTGATGAGACCTAGGTTCCTTAGCTTGTGCAATCGCTCCGGTGTTGTCATAGTACAAGGGGACTGCTCTTCCAATGCTAGGAACCACACCAAGTTCGATTATGAACTTCTTCATCAAAACAGCTTCCTTTGCAGCTTCACTTGCAACTATATACTCTGCCTCTATCACTGAATTAGCAACTGTTTGCTGCTTGGAACTCTTCCAACTCACTGCGCCTCCGTTCAAGGTAAACACATACACCGAAACGAATTTACTATCATCTTGGTCCGTTTAAAAACTTGAGTTTGTGAAGCCCTCGAGTTTTAATTCAGACCCACCGTAGACAAAAAATACATCCTTAGTCCTTCGTAAGTATTTCAGGATATTTTTCGCTGCCTTCCAGTGCTCTTCTCCTGGATTCGACTGATATCTGCTTGTTACACTAAGTGCGTGAGCGACATCCGATCTAGTACATATCATACCGTACATGATAGATCCTATTGCTGAAGCATAAGGGATCTTACTCATACGGTCTCTCTCCTCAGGTGTCTTTAGGGCCTGTTTCTTGGAGAGATTTATTCTATAGCTCATCGGCATGAGATCACTTTTGGAATCTTCCATGCTAAACCTCTTTAGCATGGTATCAATGTACGTTCCTTGGGATAAGCCAAACATCCTTTTAAATCTATCTCTATAGAACATTATCCCCAAAATATAGGATGCTTCTCCCAAGTCCTTCATGAAGAAGTGTTTAGATAACCATATTTTTATCGATTGTAGTATATGAATGTCATTCCCTATCAGTAATATATCATCAACATATAATACAAGGAATGAAACTGCGCTCCCACTAACCTTCTTGTACACACATGGTTCATCCATATTTTTGATAAAATCAAACTTTTTGATTGTCTCATCAAAACGGATGTTCCATCTACGAGAAGCTTGCTGTAATCCATAAATGGATCGCTGCAGCTTACAGACTTGATTTGTTCCAACCTTTGAAATAAATCCCTCTGGCTGTGTCATATACACATCCTCCTCAAGTTTTCCATTGAGGAAAGTCGTTTTCACGTCCATCTACCAGATCTCATAGTCATAATAAACTGCAATCGCAAGCAAAATTCGAATGGACTTAAGCATAGATTCTGGTGAGAAGGTTTCATCATAGTCAATTCCTTATCTTTGTTTGAAACCTTTTGCAACCAGTCGGTACTTATAGGTCTCTACTTGCCATCCGCTCCAATCTTTCTTTTAAAGACCCATTTACACCCAATAGGCTGTATGACTTCAGGTGGTGAGACCAAAGTCCATACTTGGTTCTTATCCATTGAGTCCATCTCAGATTTCATGACTTCTAGCCATTTCTTTGAGTCTTTACTACTCATAGCTTGTTCGTAATTCAATGGATCATCATCATTCATGATGCGAACCTCATCGTCATCCTCTATGACGAATCCATACATATCAGGTAATTTTGGTATTCTTCCATATTTACAAATAGGGTGTGGTACAGTAGGTTCTTCCACTTGGTCAGGTACCTGACTTTGATTCGTAGTAATTTGTGGGTCTTTAACTTCTTCAAGATATCTTACTCCCACTGACCCCTTCATGGATAAACCCCTTTTCCAATAAAGCGGCATATTTTGCAACAAACTCCTTTTGATCAGTTGGATGATATAAATAATACCCTACAGTTTCTTTAGGGTATTCCACAAATCTACACTTGTCGAATTTAGTCTGTAACTTATCATTTTCAAACTTTTTGACCTAAGCTAGACAACCCCAAGTCTTAACATGCTTAAGATTTGGTTTCCTCCCTTTTCACATCTCATATAGAGTCTTTGGGGCGGATTTGGTAGGCACCTTGTTAAGTAGGTATGCAACCGTTTCTAGGGCATAACCCCAGAATGAAATTAGAAGATCGGTAAAATTCATCATGTAACGAACCATGTCCAACAATGTTCGATTTCTCTTTCCAAATACTCCATTTAACTGTGGTGTACCTGGCAGAGTCCATTGTGAGATTATACCATTATCTTTGAGACAATTGAGAAACTCACCGCTTAAGTATTCTCCACCTCGATCTGATCGAAGAATCTTAATACTCTTGCCCGTTTGTTTCTCTACTTCATTTTTGAACTCTTTGAACTTGTCAAATGATTCAGATTTTTATTTCATTAAATACACATATCCAAATCTTGAGTGTTCATCAGTGAAAGTAATAAAATAAGAATATCCTCCCCGTGCATTTGTTGTCATAGGTTCACAAACGTCTGTGTGAACTAACGCTAAAAACTCTGTAACTCTTTCTCCTTTTCCACTAAAAGGAGATTTAGTCATTTTACCCATGAGACAAGATTCACAAGTTAGATATGATTCATGATCAGATAGCTCTAGAAGCCCATCCTTATACAACTTAGATAATCTTGTTTCATTAATATGACCGAGTCTACAGTTATAATTAACATCATCTCTTTTCTTTTTCTTAGTTTGTTCTATTTGAAGTATATTTTCATGCAAGTCAAGTATATAAAGTCCATTTCGCAAATTATCAACACCATATAAAACATTGCTTTTATAAATAGAACAACTGTTGTTCTTTTTTATAATGTCAAATCCATCCATATCTAATACGAAAATAGAAATAATGTTTCTAATGATATTCAGAACAAAATAATAATTATTTAAATAAATGGAGTTGCCCATGCAGCAACCTTTGCTCCATTTTCCACTCGTAGGACAACCTCATCCTTGTTCAACTTTTTACTTCTGACCAGTCCCTACACAGTATTACATATGTGAGAACCACAGTCGGTATCCAATACCCAAGTAGAATTTTGACTTTCTAAAAAATAATTTCAATCAT
Source organism: Panax stipuleanatus (assembly GCA_020205555.1). Lineage (NCBI taxonomy): Eukaryota > Viridiplantae > Streptophyta > Magnoliopsida > Apiales > Araliaceae > Panax > Panax stipuleanatus. The sequence continues at coordinate 45,434,854 of CM035122.1, forward strand.
GAACAAACCTTGATTGGAAGTCGAAGCTTCTCCAAGCTTCTTCTCTGCCAGAAACTTCTTGCAGTTCCTCTTCTAATGACCCGGCTCGTTGCAATTGAAGCACATTCCTTTGCTAGCTGGATCAGGTTTCTTTTGTTCCTTTATGTTCACCTTGCCCTTAGCCTTCTTAGATTTCTTCTTTTTAGAAGATACTTTGGGCCTCTTCCTTTTCTTGGAAGAATCCACCATTAAGACATGGTTCTTCTTGGATGGGAAGTGACCTTCTGCAGTTTTCAACATGTTAAGTAATTCAGGCAAGATGACATCTAACTTATTCATGTAAAAATTAACAACGAACTGCGAGAAGGTCTTGGGGAGTGACTGCAAGACTAAGTCTTGACTCAACTCCCCATCCATGACGAACCCAAGTTGTCTAAGGCGTTCAATCAGAATGATCACCCTTAGGACATGAGTCTCTACGGAAGTGCCCTCGGTCATCCGAGATCAAAAGAGCTCCTTAGATATCTTATATCTAGCAGTCCTACTTTGTTCACCATACAACTCCTTGAGATGAAGCAACATAGTAGGAGCATCCATGTTTTCATGCTGACGCTGAAGCTCGTTATTCATGAATGTGAGCATGATGCATTGAGCCACAGATGCATCATCTTGCCACTTTACAATAGTGGCAATCTCTTCCTCAGAGGCTAATTCTAGAACAGTTCCAGGGACAGGTGAATTTAGGACATAAGAAATCTTTTCAGCAGTGAGAACTATTCTCAGATTCCTTAACCAGTCGGTGTAATTCGGCCCGGTCAGTTTGTTAGCATCAAGTATGCTACGCAGTGAAATTAGTAATTTCGACATTTTTAAATTTCTATATGTGAAAAGACAACATTTTAGCAAATATTTGTTTAATTAATTTTATATACCAAAATAAATTAGGTCTTATTTTAAATTGGTATCTCCCACTATTTTCTTCAAACTATATTACCCTCACTTATATAGTTTGACAATATCTAATTAAAGAATTGCTAGTGAGAATAAAGATCCCATTTCAAATGTATATAGCCTTGTGGATAGCACAACAAACGATATATAAATAAATAGGAAGACAACTCTTTGTCAATTACATCAACATGTAACTCCTTTTTATTTTGCCTCTTAAATTATAATGGTCAAGTGTGTGCACATCCGAACTAAAATAATTTAAGTTAAGTCCAACCTAGCACTTCCATAAATTCAAAAAAAAAATTATCCTTGTGGATAGCACAACGAAATAATATTGTTCAATTTTCTTGATAAGCATCAAATATGATTAAATTAATATCTTGAATACACAATACTTGCCTTGCGCATAATAGCACAATAAACTCGTATTAAATATTTAATACTCTATTAATTTATCATGCTAGAAGGCGGCATTCGATATTCTAAATATCTTTGAACGCTTTAGACTTAATATAATTTCTTTGAGGGGTTTGTTATTATTTGTCTCATCTTATTTAGCACGCATATACATATATATATAAAATACGCGTCACTTTATTAAACATGTGAAGCATGTCTGCATAAAATATAATATATATAATACTTAGCATACACATATAGAATACTATACTCTACCTGGATTGATTATGGACTTTTATTCTAGTTTGGTTCACTAGAGCCACCAAGTGAACCAAAAGGTCAAACCTAGGGGTGCAAGAATTAAAATTTAAATATAACAATTACATTTAAACCTGGGCTCCATTACAAACGGGTCTTCACGCGCACATCAAACTATTTAATTTAAATAAAAACCTTTATCAGCAGTCAAGGGAAAGTACATAGGAGGGAGATAGAATTTTATATCAAGAAAAACCAGAGAAGACGATGTACGCAGACTCCATTTAATAAAACACATTCATTCATGTATTCAACTAAAATAAAATTCAATCACATTGGTCAATAGTCCATAATCAACCCCATTTATTATCATACATATCACCATATGCATCAATAAATAAATATTCATCTCATAAATTAAAACATTCCATATATATATCAGTATCATTTAATGAGCAATTTTAAATTGCATGAAATCCAATTTCAAGATTAAAATAAACTCTTTATTTAAATTATAAATTTATTAAGAATATATATACATATCTATATGTATATATAGTAACCATATATATAATAAATATATATATATAAGGTTACTTTTTAGTTCCTTCTAAAAAAAGGTGACCCGTTACCTTTTTAAACCATGACCTTTTTTTTTTTTAATCAATGATTCATGGAATCACGAATTCACTTATTCATGTGACAGATTACTTATTTATATATATATATATATATATATATATATATTTGCAATCCTGCAGGTATAGTTATTGGTACTTAATATATATACTATATATAGTAACCTGTTACTATCGCCTTTTTGAAAAAAAAAATTATCACCATCCAGGAATCTATATTCCCTTTTTTGAATAACACGAATCCCTTTTAAAAAAAATAAATTCGTGGGTTATTCTTGAAATCACTCCGTTATTTTTTTTTCAGTTTCTTTTATGAAATTATTTTATACAATAAATTATGCCTAATAAATTATTCTAAATACATACCCATACATATATGGAATCAAAACAAGTAAGAATTGCATAAAGGTTTGGCTCTGATGCCACTGTTGGGTTCGTACGAAATCATAGCGCAATCAAATTGCAAAATTTAGCGGAAGCATGGTATATCAGAGTTTAAAATTTTCTACAAAATTATTACCCGGATCATCCTTTATGCAAATTATTAATTTAAACGATAAATCAGAAGTTATGGAATCATACACTTGTAGAACGAAACTTCCACAGGTACGAGTTCAACTCCTTGTTCTTCGTGATCTCCTTGAATTTCCGAGTTAGATTCCTTCCTTTGATCAACGTTAGTCTCCCAAGTGTTTGGCCTCTAGAGGTGATCCACCAAGGAAGAGGAATTATCAAAAAGGGGGGTGGTTGGCTAAATCCTAGCTTTCTATCCTCTATAGAAAATAAGTACTCTCCAACAATTGGAATTGCATCAATCGATATCTATTATAAAACTCCTCTTATATAGATATTGGTCAACCCTTCTAATCTTATTAGATATGGGGTTTCATTTAATTACTTAAACTCCTTTAATTAATTTAGGCTTCCCACTACATTGGGAATAATTAATTAATTTTTTTTAATTAATTTGCCTCCTAATCTTATTAGGAATAAATGAGAGTACTAATATTAAATTAATTCCTAAACTCCTTTAGAAATTAAAATAATAATAATTGTAATAATATTAATAAGACTTATCTTATTAATTTATATTTAATATTTCCAAAATATTAAATAATAAACATTAAGCTATTTAATTTATTCTATCATCATAGATTAAATTAATTTCACTTAATACATTATTACGATTATGCCATTATATTCTTAAATTATTATTCTCCCTTTTATGGTATGACCCTTTAGATTCTTCATATTAAACCGGTTGTGAATAAATCAATTAGAACAATTCTAATCTTATTTAAATAAATAAATTAACTAATAATCTATTTAAATAAATAATATTTATTCTACAATAAGGATAAGCCTCCCTAGCGATCAACGACTTTCCAGATAATATAGATTTCAACATTAATCATAAAAGAACCTGTGAGTAAATAGTTACCGTACAATTCAATCCTTCCACCCTACAATATCCTAATTAAATATAAGACATGAAGTTATCGTCAAGTCTTATTTTATTTAATCATATGTATTTCGATTGGAAAATGCACAACTCCAAATAATGCAAATTAGAAACTCCTTTATAATTTTATTCTGCTTTGGCCAAGAACTACTGGGTTGTCATTTAACGAATCACATATGACATATCACTTCTTTTACTAGAAGTGGTAGATTCTTTATTGACCATTCATTATCTCCATATGTAACTTATCACACCTGAGCATACCCTTTAATAGGCCTCGGTTAGATATTGGGCGGATGTGCCCCATTTCCCTGTACTTTTTATTTCTTTAGCTTTCAGGCAGAGATGATGTATTAGATGATGATGTATTTAAGAATGTATGTATAATGCTTTCTAGTTATTGCATCATATTGTCATTCATTATTGTCGTTTATTATGATGTATGCATTATATGTCATGGATATGCATATATATTGTTGAGTTTAGCATTGACCCCTGGATGGTCTCTGATACGGTTCTGTAGATGTCGTCATCCACGATTAACCGTATTGAGCACAGTCCTACAACTTTGATAGTCTCGTCTTTGAGGTCGTGGTATGATGGTTTGCCTTATTTAGACCGTGTGGCAGTTGATCGTATGTTAGGGCATTCTATGGCCTTTCTGGCATTCCATGTCCCAATGGGTTTTGCAGAGGGCATGATATCGAGTTCGATCCCTGAGAGACAGGTTTTCAGATTTGGGATCGATGAGCTGACTTTGACACTGGAGGAGTACGAGCGTATCACTGATTTACCCCTGGATAAGCCGTGTGCTAGAGCAGCTGTGGGCCAGTCGTGGCGGCAGTTTATGACCATGACAGGTCTGCGGCGCACAGTTATTTTGGACTAGATCACATCGGGAATGTATTGTCCATGGAATTCTTGATTGACCGCATTGGGTCTATAGATAGCTATTTGGTGCATTCAGATGATTTTACCATTGCTGAGGATGCTTGGCGGGTTGCCCGAATGGACGCTTTCTTGATGTGCGTCATAGCATATTTGTATATGCCGCTGTATATAGACCATCTTGGTATTGGCCTGGTTACCATAGTTAGTGCCCTTAGGGAGGGTCAGACTATCCTACCGATGATATTAGCAGAGACGTTAATGTCTATCACTTTCTATCGTACTCACCTTACTTAGTTCTTTAGAGGCAACGTTGTATTATTATACAAATGGTTTATGAAGCATTTGAGACCGATCGGTATCTTCAAACCCCATGGATATTGTTTGACACATGAGATATCTGCAACTTATTCTTTTTGACCGACTGACTGCGTAGATACAGCGTCTTGGTTTGTCTTCTTGGCCATGATTGAGGATCCTTTCTCCATTTTGTATTGTTCATGATTCAGCTCCCCTTACAGCTTTGTTTCCCATACAATGGGTATGGAATTTTTGCCTTTGGCTGGTCTGCGATGAGTGACTACGTATCATCCTTTGGCTGTCATGGGACAATTCGACTAGTATCAGGATGTCCATTCTTTTGATGGACCTTTTGATTAGTAGTTACCAGCCCCGTCTTTGTAAGAGGATGATTTGTCTAGAGTTTATGATTATTGGATCCATCGAGAGAGGGCTGATTTTTCCTCAAGTCATCCGGGTCGTTCCTCGGAGTATTCTGCACGGCTAGAGGTAGATATTGCATCATCCATGGTTGTTTATTCAGAGCCTAACACTGATTCCGATGATGGAGGATCCTATAGAGGATCCTGTTTCTCCTACCAAGGATGAACTGTTTGCTGGTTGGATAACATCCTTGATCAGTGACACCCCTAGTTCTTTAGCTGCAACTGCCCCACCTTCTGTAAAGTCTTTGGAGCTAGGTGATGCAGGTTTTGACTTTTGAGAGGGATCAGGCTAGAGCCTTAGTGTTGACGACCCTTACTGGCCGAGATGCTGCTTTTACCGAGAGAGATGAGGCTCGGGCTTCCAGGGATACTTCTCTTGTTGAGAGAGATAATGCTCGAGCTACTTGGGATGCTTCTATTACTTATAGTATAGCTCTCAGATCATACACAGAGGGTATTATTACAGATATGAGTGCCTTTATGGATAACTATGGTAGCACCTTGCAGATGGTGGTAGATCTTTTAGCTCGTATTGAGGCTGCAGGCTAGGAGCTCAGAGATGCGCCTTCATCTCTAGAGAGGAATGCTATGTTAGATTTGCTATCCCGTTTAACCATGGGCTTATAGACTAGCTTTCATTTTCCTGCATAGATTAGGTTAGTCATTTTTGTCATGTACAAGAGACATTGTATATATTAAACAGTACTATATGGCAAGGAAATATATTTTGATTCACTTCCCTTTTGCATATGTCTTGATCTTTGCTTGATGATTGCCATTTTCTTTGTAATTGGTTGTCTTGATATATCACGAGCTCTTCCTTAATGGACTAACATTGAGATGTCGGAGGGTCTCTCAAAAAGATTCTTTGATCATGGAGGTTTTATCGGATTTGGGTTTTATATGAGGTTTGGTGTCTTGAGACTGGTATTTAATGGGATATTTGAGTGTATAGGTAAAGTGTTTTGGTTTTTTTTTTCAAAGGTTAGATCGCACCATAGATGGTTGCCTACGTACTCCCAAGGTTGAGGGAGATCAGGTCTTTCGTAGTTCAGGCTTAGCCTGAATGGTTGAAAAGTGTTTATTTGGGTTTGAGATTGGTTTGAGGGATTTTTGGATTTTTTGTTTGGTTTGACCGAACCATAAATGGCTGCCTACGTACTCCTGTGCGAGGAGATCAGGTCTTTTGTAGTTCAGGCCTTGTAGTAAAGACCTAAATTAATTTGATTTGATTCTTTAGAGGACCAGGATGGTGGTTTACAGGAAACTCAAACATAGTACCTTTTCACGGTGTCTGAATTGATAAGTTGGGGAAATTCTTCCCCATCCATTTCTTACAATTTAAGGGCTCCTCCTGTCAACACTTCCTTGACGATGAAAGGGCCTTCCCAGTTTGGGGCGAATTTTCCTCTGGCTTCATCTTGATTGGCGAGGATCTTCTTCAACGCCAAGTTATTTTCTTTGAATTGCCTAGACTAAACCTTCTTATTGTAGGATCGAGCCATCCTTTGCGGATAAAACTGACCATGGAAGATGGTTACCGCCTTTTTCTCATCTATCAAAGACAAGTGGTGGTATCTCTCTTGTATCCATTGGTCATCTTCCATCTGAGCATCTATCAATACTCTTAATGATTCCATTTCTACTTCTATGGGGAGTACAGCTTCCATGCCATAGACCAATTAATAGGGGTTAGTCCCAAGTAGAAACGCACATTGATATTCTGTAGGCTAACAGAGTTAGAGGCAATAAGTCAGGCCATTCTTTGTGATTGTCGGACATCTTTTGCATGATCTTCTTGATATTCTTGTTGGCAGCTTCGACAGCACCATTCATCTTGGGACGATAGATGATGGAATTAAATATTTGATATGGAATTTGTTGCATAATTCCTACATCATCTGGCTGTTCAGATTATTATTATTGTCTGATACGATCACCTCCGGTTGTCCGTATCGACAGATTACATTATTTCTGATGAAACCAATGATCACCTCCTTAGTAACTTCAAGAAAGGAGGCAGCTTCGCCCCATTTGGTGAACTAGTCGATCATGGTGAAGATAAACCGATGACCATTGATGGCTTTGGGATCTATTGGCCCAATCACATCCATCCCCCATATGGAAAAGGGTCATGGCAAACTCATATTGTGCAGTTCGTTTGGTGGAGCGTGGATGGCATTTCCATGGACTTGGTATTGATAGCATCTTCTGACGTGATCGTCACAGTCGGCTTTGAGGGAGATCCAGTAATGCTATGTTCTTAATATCTTCTTGGCAAGTAAAGGACCGCTCATGTGTGGACCACAGACTCCACCGTGGACTTTGTCTCTAAGTCTTTGGATTCGCTTTCTTTCAGCTTGGCTTGCCCAAGTGGGCGTAGATCCATTTCGCAAAAATTCTTTGATGTCCTGATACCAAGGCTGTTTAATGGGAGGTAGTTTACCAGATACTTCTCCAATGTAATTTCCATAGGCTGGTGCCTTCTGGCTTGCACATTTGATATCAAGGATTCCTCTCCTATCGGATATATGGATCAAGTAAGCCAGTGTTGCTAAGGCATCCGCGAAATCATTTTTGTTTCGAGGGATGTGGATGAAGGCTATTTCTTCAAAATCCATAGCCATCTTGATGACCTGCCGATGACAAGGTAGCAAATGCAATTCCTTGGTGTGATATGCCATATGGTTTGTCTGATGACCAACACAGAATCTCCAAAGACTGCTAACCGTTGGATAACTATGGATTGGGCCAGTTTCAATCCCATTATATAGCCTTTATATTCGGCTGTGTTGTTGGTGTTGACAAATTTTAGTTTGATAGCCATGGGATATTGTTCTCCCGTGATGGATACAAGGACTGCCCCTGCTCCTGCACCTTCCATGTTTACAGCCCCGTCGAAATATAATTTTCAGAATTGGTCGATATCTTCTTGAGGGTTTTGTTGAATTGCCATTATTCCATCAACTGGGAAATAAGTTTCCAAGGGTTCCCTGATGGTGCTTCGGCCAATTGATCTGTATTTCCTTGGCCTTTGATGAACTTTTGAGTCAAGTAGATGATATCGAATTGCTGAAGGATCAATTACCATTTGGACAATCCCCAATTCAACATGGGCTTGCTGAATATGTACTTTAGAGGATCCATGCGGGATATGAAATTAGTCGTGTATCCATAAAGATAATGTTGTAATCTCATGGCGGCCCATGCTAAAGCACAACAGATCTTTTCAATCAAGGTGTACTTCTGTTCACCGGTGCTGAATCTTTTGCTAAGGTAATTGTAGACACTCGAAATTTTGCATTCATGTTACTAACCATGTAGAAGGGCAAAACCGTCTTTTACCTTCCAAAGATAACCCTGGAAGTCCAAATCATCAAGTCAAACCCTGGCAACAACCCCGGGAGATCAAGTCAAACCCCGATGACAACCCCGCGAGATCAAGTCAAACCTTGGCTATAACCCCGGGAGATCAAGTCAAGCCACGGCGACAACCCAAGGAGATCAAGTCAAACCCTGGTGACAACCTTAGGAGATCAAGTCAAACCCCGACGACAACACAGGGAGATCAAGTCAAACCTCGGTGACAACCCAAGTAGATCAAGTCAAACCTCGACGATAACCCCGGGAAATCAAGTCAAACCCTGGCGACAACCCCAGGAGATCAAGTCAAACCCCGGTAACAACCCCGGTGACAACCCCGGTGACAACCCCGGGAGATCAAATCAAAATCCCGGCGATAACCCCGAGAGATCAAGTCAACCTTCGGAGATAACCCCGAAGCATCAAATCAATCCCCAAAGAAAACCCCGGGATATCAAATTAATCCTTGGAGGCGACCCAGAGAAAGAACAGAATCGGCTGGGATCAAACCTCGGAGAAAACCCCGAGAGACAGTCGAAAGCCCCATCAACCCTGGAGATAACCCCCGGAAGGGAAAAACGGTCATTTAGCCAACTCAACGTCAAATAAAGTCAAATCACTGCCATGAAGGTCATGCAAAACCATAACGTCAATCCCGAGTGAAAACAACATAAGACAGCTCAACGGACGGACTGCGAAGACTCGAAGATCTGGTCATGGACCCGTCTTCTCAGATTTGGAAAAGGTCAAATCCCATGTCATTGTGTAGCTCTCAGAAACGGATTTTCGAAAAGGTATAGCACGCCTCCATTGGATTCCCGGATTAAAACTTATGAAGGTTCAAGCAGACAGCGCGTTGGTCGGAGTGCACGAACTTTGAGACGACAGGACCCACGAGCTCGGGCCCACCAGGGTCAGCCGCAGTTAGACCCGCGGCTCCTTTGGTCTATAAATAGACCTCTCCATCAGCCAAAAAGAAAAAAAAAGAAAAAAGAGAAAATTCCGCCCGTTTTAGCTCTTAACTCTTCCATCAGTGTTCCAAATTCTAATATTGTTCTTTGTAAACACTTTTATAAGTATATATACTAACATATCAAGTTTTAACCGGTGGAAACAGAGTTTTCAAGCTTCAAAAGAAGTTTAAAGCCTCCCTCACTACACACTGTGAGATTTCTTTTGATCTGAAGTTTTACTGCTTTAATATATATATATATATATATATATATATATATATATCATTCTTATTTTTGCATGGATTGTAAATCTGTGGCTTTTCTGGCTTTAATATATGTATATATAAGTGTGTATATATATATAAGTGTTATTTAGGCTTTGATTGTAAATCTATGGCTTTTTACTACTTTAATATATATATATATAATCATATATATATTTATATTAATTCGTTTGGCATGGATTGCTAATCCGTGGTTTTTTCAGCTTTAATATATATATATATATATATTGATCAGTCATGCTTGGATTGTGAATCCGTGGCTTTTTTCTGTTTTAATATATATATATATATATATATATATATAAGTAATATATATATATATTAGTTATTTAATTTGATTAAATATCAGTTTTAACTTTTCATTTGATGTAAATCTGTACTAATATAGAGTTTGTGGACTAGATTTATCTAAATCTAACCATATCTAACTTTTAACAGGTTCAAAAGTTGTAAAACTAAAACCGTGGAGCTAGAATGACTAAAATTTATTTAAATCTAGTTTTCTTTCTAGTTTTATAAATATTAAGCAAATACGCGACCCTAGATCTGTATCTAGAGGGAACGAGAAACTTGGTTACGCGCATGCAAGGATTTAACTGATGAATCATTTGTTTTGCGACGTCTAAATTTTAATTTGCGTTCTAGTTCCATATAGCTGTCGCGCAAGCTTTTAAATGATATTTTGTGAGCCTAGGAATCACGGGATCTATAATTAATTACATGGATCTAGATTCGATTCCCATGACGGACAAATTTGAAATGTATATATAGCTTGCAGGCCTTTTTGTAAATGTAAATAAGAGGGACTTGAAAATGACTATCCAGATTTAAGGTCTCAACATAGTAAAAGCGTTGTTTGTGGTGTTTGGGTCACTTCGATGGCTTTCATGCCCAAAAGGAGCCCGACACCTATGTATATATTATTTTGTCAAAGATGTTTCGCATCTCGAGAATAAAATCAAATCAAGATGAATATGGAATAACATAGAAATATCGAAAGGTTTCACTTCCTATGCGAGCAAAAGGGTTTGAAATCTCTTTTCAAAACATCACTTTCATATCTTGTCTAAAAATGGACTTTTCAAATAAATCAAACCCTTTGTATATAGTTCCAATGAAGCACAACACTACTTTCAAATAAAGCACTTAGGCCCAATTAACTGCAACACACACACAAACATAATGATTAGGGAATTGAAAAGACGCGGTAACCATATGTGAGCCTAGGAATCGTGGGATTCATGATCAAGCTTATCAGAATCTGTTACCCACGATGGACAAACTCCGATTTATAAATGTACCCTGCTAATTTTTTTGTAGAAATGTACATGTAAACAGACCTTAAAATGGTTATCCGGATTTAAGGTCTCAAAATAATAAAAAAATATGGATTGTCGTGTCAGAGTCCCTCCGGTGGCTATCATGCCTATGAGGAGACCGACACTTGTATTTATTTTTATGGTCGAGGATGCTTCGTAGCCCGACAAATCACCATTCACATGCAGCCTTAAGGCTATAAAGATAAAATTGGAAGTATCAACAGGCTTCAATTCCTATGTCAGCGTAAGGGTTTGATAAACCATCTTTCAAACATCATTTTCAATTCAATCAAAAGAAAAGCTTTTGCAAATCAAATTAAATGCTTTTGCAAATCAAATCAAAGACTGAGTTTCAAATCAAATCAAACCCTTCGTATATAGGTTCAACGAAGCAAAGCACTACTTTCAATCAATCAAATCAATAGGCCCAATTTTCAAACAACATTCACTCACGCATTCCAGTTTTAAAGGGAAATATTTAAAAGATGCGGTATCGTGTTTACACTGGAGTCGTGGGGTGCCTAACACCTTCCCCACACTTAACCAAGCCCCCGAACTCAAACTTTGTTTTCAAAGATCAAGTTTCAACAGTGTCCAGCAATTGGGCCTCTTTCAAACAAAACTCGGTTGAGTTGGTACAACCATTTTCAAATCTACCAACTGGCGACTCTGTAAAACGTTCAAATCGTCGACATAATACATATTGGACTTTTTCCTAAAAAACCCTTCAAAACCTTTTTCTAAATAAAAAGAGTTAGGGTAGACAGAACTTAGGAAAAGAGATTAAAAGATCCGGGTTGTGTCCCGACCCACGAATTTTTTAAACCGACGTCGACACAAGTCTTATTTTATTTAATTATATATATTTTGATTAGAAAATGCACAACTCCAAATAATGCAAATTAGAAACTCCTTTCTAATTTTATTCTACCTTGGCCAAGGACTACTGGTTGTCATTTAACGAATCACATAGGATATATCTCTTCTTTTACTAGAAGTGGTAGATTCTTTATTGACCATTCATTATCTTCATATGTAACTTATTATACCCAAGCATACCCTTTGATATACCTTAAGGGTCTTAAGGAATAAGTCAAAGTATATATCACTACATACAAGATACTATGATGATCTCAAGTCCAAGGATCACTTGTACTACTATCACATTAGGAATTCCTATTGACAGGCAAGTAAAACTCCATTAGGTATTCCATAGCGAATCATGTTCAGTGAACTTATTCTCCAATAAGCACCTACATACTTGCTTTAGTGTCTCCACACAAATGATCATGAGATCAATCATTCTCATCCAATGAGCAAGCAACATATGTACCAATCTATACGGATTTAGTAATCCCCTTTTTAGTAATCCAACGATTGAGAACTATTTTAGTTTTAAGCTTTCTAAGAATTTAGATCTCATTAGCATGATCAACATCATAATTCTAAAAGCATTACTAAAAACTATGGGTTATTTACATATTATAAAAACAGCATCATGTAGATAATTAAATGCCTTTAATAAATTAATATTTTTATTAATAAATAAATAAGATTGTCTCCAAAGTATATACTTTATCATCATACAAAATTGGCTTGTATGCATACTACTTTCATGTGGATGTTGTCTTTACATTGAGTGGATGTAAATAAATATTTTACTACATTATATTAATGCTTCGCACAATGTCATCATTTCATACGGTGAGACGCGTTGTATGTGAATGTATGTTGTGTGATTCCTCCACCAGGAGGCGAACCCGTCGGCGTTTGATTACTGGACTCAAAGGAGACTAATCTTGCGAGGCTCAGGAAAGGGGCCACTCAGATTCGCTCCAATTGAAAGAACGCATTAACTTCCCATCTAGTAAATAACGATGATTTGGGAACCTTCATGCCGAAAAGCCGCAAGAATAGCCTAAGATAGGTCAGCCTCTGATAAACCAAACGTAAAAGGAAGTCTCTTCATACCTTTCCCTTTCAAATTCTATGTAGAGTCAATGTAAATTTCAATTCCATGTAATTATCAAATAAATATAAGTATACATTCCATTCCCTGTCAATTTTATTTTTGCACAAATATTAAATCCTGTCATGCTATCCTATCAGTAAAATAACTAACAGCTGTTTTGCAGGAAAAGATTAAAAAAACCTCAAAAAATGACACATTGCATAGCATGCATCCTGTTAATATATATCAAAATTAACATAACTACTTTTATTGTAGGCAAAATTGGTCCCACTACTCGGTCTAAATCTAAGAAGGCTCAGAGCCTACCCACTAACATGGAAGAATGCACCCAACAGGGGACTAGTTTTGTGTCTCGAGAAGAGTTTGAGGGACTCAAAAATCAGATAGCAGAGTTAGCTATTTTCCTAAAAGAGCAGAGCAAGAGTACTCAGAGTCAACAAATACCCACTCAAGCAGAAATCTACACACAAGGAGGAAGCCAGAATATTGACAAGAAAGAAAAGGAAGCTCAGATACCTGAACCACAAATTAATGAAAAATCCAACAAAACCCCTAAAATCACCAATCTCAAAGAAAATCGAGAAATTGGTGACATTAGAAAGAAATTCCAGCAAATGGAAGAAACCATCTGGTCAATTAAAGGGATTGGAGTCTATAGGAGTGTAAATTACTCAGATCTCTGCATCTTTCCAGGGGCCCGTTATCCAGACAAGTTTTAAATCCCTGATTTTGAAAAATATGACAAATTAGGAGATCCTTACAATCATTTGAAAGTGTTCATTGGAGAAATCGGATCCTATGCCAAAGATGAGAAACTAAGGATTCAGCTATTTCAGAAAAGTTTAACCGGAGAAGCTAGAGCATGGTATGCCCAACTGGATAATTCCAAAATCCACAGCTGGGAGGAGCTAGCACATGCCTTCCTAAATCAATACAGTTTTTAATCACAAATGGCTCCAGATAGGTATCAAATTACCAAGGTTCAGAAGCAAATCAGTGAATCTTTCCGTGAATATGCCCAACGGTGGAGACGTCTGGCTGCTCAAGCATTCCATCAATGACAGAAATAGAAATGGTTATGACATTCATTGATATAAAGGAAGCTCCATTTTACAAGAGGGTCCTAGCAGGTATAGGAAAACCATTTTTAGAAATGATTAAACACGGAGAAATGGTTGAAATGGGATTGAAGTTTGGAAAGATCAAAGACCTTACTGTTTTGGAAGCCGTGGCCGAGCATATTAAAGCTGGAAGCTATGGGAATAATCTTCGGAGAGTTCATAAAAAGGAGGAGGATGTGTCCTTGATACTTCAAGGACAAAGTCAGAGAGGCAATGTAAGACCCCAACTTTTATGAATAAAGATTTAATTTTCTCTATATATTATTTTTAAATAGTAAGGTGTTGATTTGTTATAATGTTATAGTTATGGGTGATTTGTGCAAATTTTACAAAGTAAGCAAGTTGTTATAAAATATTTGTTGTGTCGGGGAATATTCCTTTTTTCGGGAAATATTCGTACGACAGCGCAATCATTGGTGGATCCCACAACGGAATAATTGTCGGATATAGAAAGTGATAAAAATAACCTTTTTATAAAAATAACGGCAAAACTTTTATCGTTAAACTGTTGAAATACCCGGTGATAAAGGTACAGTAATATGCGTTGTTGCACAGTAGCACACGGTATTGCACAGTATCTTTGATTATTAATGCTTATGTAAGAATTCACTCAATTTGATTCAATTATTGTCACAGTATTATCTGCATAATATTTTTATATTATTAAATCAATAATTGACACGACACAGTTATTCATATTATTATTTGCATTAATAACAATATCTAAAAAGTTCTGTCATGGAAAGGGGTTAGGTTATCTAATACGCGTCAATAAGGAGAAATCCTTATCGGAAAGCCCCCTCTTTCCTGGGAACGATCTGGTTGTCAATATTGTGAATCTATAATATTAATTGTGAATAATTATTGAAAGATTAAAAAGCGTTGATTAATTATGTGATGAGTAACATAACCATTAGAAGAAGTTGCCGACACTCGAATGAAATAATGGTGATATGTGGCATTTTATAAGTTTGGGACCCATAGGTCATCATCTAAGAGTCACTATCGCCAATAGTACTTGCCTTTACCAGACGTAAAATCACTTGCCTTTTCATATTACAGGCGTCGAACCACTTACCTTTTCATATTACAGGCGTCGAACCACTTACCTTTTCACATTACAGGCGTCGAACCACTTACCTTTTCATATTACAGGCGTCAAGCCACTTGCCTCTTCACATTGCAAGGGCCAAGCTAGAATTCTTTTATAAATAGTAGTTCATTTCTTCATTATTTCTCACCAATTCACTGAAACTTTAGAGAGAGAAATTATAGAGTGAGAATAAGAGAGAAAGAAGAAGAATATTCTGCTACTACACTGTTGCAGTATCCAAACTTTTACTAAGGTAAGGGGTGTTATTTCTTTCGTATTCGTAAAGGACGTTATTTTCTTTCAATACTTGTAAGGGTTGTCATTTTATTCCTTATTAAGCTGTGGGAATAACATGTCTACGCGGATTATCGCATGCATGGTGAATTACCCTTCGTATTCATTTCTTTATTAAGCTGTGGGAATAACCTGTCTACGCTGACTACCGCATGCCTGGTGAATAACCCTTCGTATTCATTCCTTATTAAGTTGTGGAAATGATCTGTTTACGCGGACTACCGCATGACGGGTGAAAATCCATTTGCAGTTTCGTATATTATTTCATTTCAGATTCCTAAATCTAAACTTACTATGATAAGTGTTGCTTCTATAATTCCTGAAATGATTAGAAATTGCTTAAGGTTTTCGCTTCATCTAATATTATTTCACTGAAATATTAGTCTGAACTTCTTATTGAAATTTTAATCTTTTCATGTCGGGGTACTGTAAGGACCGGAAATTTTACACGACTAAATATTTTACGAATAATTTTTTTTTTATTTGTGGTTATAATTATTTTGAGTATACGTGATATGAATTCAACAGACTAGCCAAATTA
Source organism: Panax stipuleanatus (assembly GCA_020205555.1). Classification (NCBI taxonomy): domain Eukaryota; kingdom Viridiplantae; phylum Streptophyta; class Magnoliopsida; order Apiales; family Araliaceae; genus Panax; species Panax stipuleanatus. Next base: position 45,451,094 of record CM035122.1, read on the forward strand.
TTTATTTTACGTTGACTAAGAAAAATAAAAGAGGTAATAGTGAATAGTTAATCAAAAAATTAATTTAAATAGGGCTTTGATTATTAATCCAGTTATTATTTTAAGGGTATTTCAGATTATGTGTTTTATGCGAGTAATGTTAAGTATTGATCAGATAAGGTATAACCTTAGTAAACCCTAATGGGAGAAATCCTAATCTGCAGTTAGGAAATCTTAATTTCTTATACGGAAATCATAAACCCTAATTTGTAAACCTTAATGGTGATTAGCAAACTCTAATGTTATTTATCAAACCCTAATGGTTAAATTTTAAGGGAAACATAGAAAATGACCTAACTACCCTTAAAATTGTGTGGGAAATTATTAGAATACCCTTTTGGAGGCGAAATGACCAAATTACCTTTAAAATTATCTGGGAAATGACCAAAATACCCTCCAATTTATGTGAATTTAAATCAACCAATCAGAGAAGAGATGATGCAAGCATGATGCAAGCATGACATCATCCTTAAAGAAACACAGATGATGCGAGCATGATGTAAGCATGACATCAGTATTAAAGAAACACAAAGATGATGTCATCATAATGATGTCACCTGGTGGATATTTTGGAAATGACTATTTTGCCCTAACAGAAGATTATTAATGACTTTTATTTCCTAGGAAGGAAATTGCTAGGAAGTTTTCTAGTAATAGGGAAATGACAATTTTGCCCAAGAGAAATTTATTAATGACCATGACATCCTTGAAGGAAATTTCTAGGAAATTTCCTAATTGTAGCAAAATGACAATTTTGTCCTTAAAAAAAATTGATTATGACCAATATGTCCTGAGAGAAAATTTCCAAGAAACTTCCTTGAGATGACTTAAAGATCATTTTGCCCTTTCCTAGTGATGGTTAAAGACTATTTTGCCCTTGGTCTTAATTTTTTTTACTAACTTAACAAAAGAAAAAGAAAGAAAGAAAGAGAAAGAAAAGAGAGATCATTCTCTCATTCCACCCGAGAATAGAAGATAAAGAAGAGAGAGAGTGTTGCCATGGGAGAAGAGGGGGAGAGAAGAAAGGAAGGGGAAATCAAGAGGAAGTACTCTAAAGGTATAAAAATCTCCTAAACTCAAAACCTTAGCTAGTGTAATTTGTTTTGTTATGGTTGTTTTAGATCAAATGTTAAGTTTAAGATCTTAAACCATATGAGGGTAGATTTACATGATATATGTTGTTTTATGCTTATATCTTACCATTTTTAGAGTTGATGAGCTTAAACAAAGAAGAAGAACCAAAATAGTTTTTACACACAAAAATCCTATTTTTCAGTCCACTTTGAAGCCTTACCATTTGAAAGCTATAACTTATTTTTGAGATCTGTCAAAGAGGTGAGTTATATACATGAGTTATCTAATGAACCCAAGTTTTAGAACTCAAAAATGTTAAACGAATCAACCATAGTGTCATTTTTCGTAAAACACTCCCTGCCAACAAAAATTTGGAAAAATCAAATGAGTTTTCTAGCCATTTTTGGTGAAGGCTGTTTCAGACAGTTTTAATACTCTGAAAATTTGGCCTTTTGTGGTATAATACTATATCAAGTTAACTAGGTCCTGTCCAAAGAGGGGGATTTTTTCGATGTCTAGAAAGGGAGATATGGATTTTACAAGAAAGCGTGATTTTAAAATAAAACTGTAATAAATCAATGAGTTCCACTCAGAAAAATGTGAAATTATTACATGAGGCTCTGTTGGATAATATGTAGCTACCATATAAATTTTAGAATTTTTGGACAAAAGGATAATTTATGATAAATGTTGCTATTTTGAACTATTTTAACCTATTTAAAAATACCAAACGAATTTATAAAATTGTAAAAAAATTATTTTGTAACTAAAATATCATATACTAATATTACCCATAATATAAAAAAATAATAAGTTGGTTTGGTATTTTTCATGCCTAGGAATGAGCTAAGAATAAAAGAGAAAATTAAGTTATATTGAGTTATAAAACTTGGAAATGTGATTTTAATAATTAAATAATTATTATGTGATATAATAAAACTTTATGGGGGTATTTTAATTATTTTTAATAAAAAAATATATGGATGGCATATTATGTGTGTTAAATAAATTAAATAGTAAGAGATAAATAATTAAATTAAATTATTTATTAATGAATAAAATATTATTAAATAATTAATAATATTACTAAGTAATTAAAATATTATTAAAAGATTAATAATATTTATAAATGAATAACATATTATTAAAGAATTAATAATATTTATAAATGATTAAGATATTATTAAATGATTAATAATATTACTAATATTATTAAAGGATTAATAATATTTATAAATGATTAAGATGTTATTAAATGATTAATAATATCTGTAAAAGATTAAAGATATTATTAAATGGTTAATAATATTAAGAAGTAAATAAAATATTATTAAATAATTAATAATATTAGACTAGTGTCTTAAGATAATGATTAAATAATTAAAATATTATCAAAGAATGATAATATTACTAATAAGTTAAAGAATTATCTAATGTTTAATTATGTGACTAAATGTTAGATAACTTATTTGAAGATTAGTTGAGTTAAGATATGTTATGCTGATTGAAAGATCAATCTTATTAATGATAGGTCTTCTCTAAGAGATTAAATTAGATTGCTTAGCGGTAATCGTCGGAGCAGGCAAGTTTTTCCGCACTATGTGCAAACTTTTTATTTTAATGCAAGTTTTTCTAACTTCATTTAATTTCAATATTAAATATAAGTCTTGTAAATTGATATATGAAATGGTTAGCAACATTATTCGTGATATCTGTGATTTGAAAAGGGTTATTGCTTATTGTTCAAGCATAACAAACCATATGAGCTGTTGTTTGCGTAAAAAAATTGTTTGATTTGATATCAAAGCATAAAATGTGGAAAACCAATATTGTTTGGTACATATATATACTGATACTTGTCCCGAGATTATATTGGCAGTCAGAATACTGACCTTGGTTTATAGTTATGGGTAGTTATAATACTGACCCTGGGTTTCAATTACAGGCAGTTAAAAAAATACTGACCTTGTTAAATTGGTAGGATGATATGCATACTCCTGGGATATGATTAGGCTGATCACCTATGAGATATCCAAAAAAAACTCCTATCAGTCTTTATGACTGTTAGAAGTTGTGGTTGAACAAATCAACTCGGGATGCTAAGTCTATATGACTGACAGTACCTCGTCAGAGGTGTGGTTGAACAGATTAACCCGGGTGGCTAAGTCTATGTGACTGACAGTAACTCGTAATAGGTGTGGTTGAACAATCAACTCGGGTGGCTAAGTCTATATGACTGATAATAACTCGTAATGTGCGGGGTTTGGGCAGATCAAATCTTAGTATATATATGTGAAAAAACTCTGAACTATATGTTCATTCAATTCAGATTCAATGTGAGTATAATATATCACTTGTTTAAAACTTGCTGAGCTTTCTGTAGCTCATCCTTGTAATTATTCTTTTCCTTTGCAGCTTTAGCTGATCTATTCAATGTTCCAGAGTTCAATCATGTGGAAGGAACACCTCGGTTAATATAAATTTTGGTTATATCCTTGGGAACTCTGATGTAATAGTAAGTTGGGATTTATTGTAAGCCAATTTAAGAATATATAATATATTATTACCTTTTATCAATTTCTTAGTTTTTACCTTTCTAGAACACAGGAAGAAGTACAATATCTATATGAACTATACATCTGAATTGGGAGTGTTAAAAGATATTGTGGTTCTCTAATGCACTGAGGTCGGTCGCACCCCTCAGATTCCAAGAACGACCTTAACATTAATACTCCGAATGACAGATAGATAGGAATTATTGATATGAAAGAAATATCCGTGAGATTATAAACCTATTCATCCAAGTGAGGGTATTTCAACACAGTAAATGTTCTGACGAGAACTACTGATTGTTGTGGAATACTGCGAATCTTGGATTGGTAGGAATTATTATCTTATGGAATATTTATGTGAGCACCAAATCTGCTACAGGGAATATAAAGAATTTGGGGGCGTCACAGGTACTATTCATTCGGGTACTATTCACATGGTACTATTTACGGGATACTATTCGCGACAAAATTGGTTTCTTTTTCTGTCCAAATTATCTTTGATTTATTAATCTTATTCTTGAAATTGGATCCATGTTTTGATCTTCATGTGGACAATTTGGATATTCTTGCACTTGGATAAATTAAATTACAAATCTCTAATATTTATCCTTGATCTCACTTGATTCGTTCTTTATATCAGTTTTCATCATCCTCGGTCTTAAATTATGATAAAAGTTATCTTTGGCCCGTAGTGCAAAGATGAACTGTTAATTGATGAATATCTTTGGCCCGTAGTGCAAAGATGGACAGATGTTTTGCATTATCATGACCACTAGTGATACAAACGATTATCTTTAGCCCGTAGTGCATAGATAATTCGTTGATTAAAAATAATTATTGATTAGTGTTACAGGGATAAAATATTAATGATGGTCTTTTAAATCATAGAAGATAGTAGACATCATTCTCTACTTGACTCTTCTAATGGATTGTTAATTCCGCTGCAGTTGTTGATCTAAAACTTGTTGTCTGTTGTAATTTATCAGATATTTTCCTGTTGAGGACTAAGGATAATTTGTTCTAAATTATCTTAGTCATAATATTCTTTACTAGGCTAGTTGAGCTCACCCTTTTCTTTCATTGTTCTCTTCAGGAAATGAGAATATAGTTGGGACTAGTCGGGAAATGGAGTGATGATCCAAGATAGTGCTATAGTAGTCCTCACTATTTTGTAAAATAGTGTGATAATAATTATAATGAGGACTTAATTTGAGTGTTTATATTTTTGTGTCATACGACACAGTATTTGTATTGAAACTCACAGTTATGTGTGGTCGTATTTTGTACGACAAAGTAATAGTTAGAATAAGAAGTTTGTATTTGAATTCTGTACCATGTATTTGGCGACTCAAAATGTGTTGTGTGGACTTATTTTGGGGGCGTCACAATTGGTATCAAGGTTTAGGGATATGATCTCTGACGGAGATCTGGGATTAGAGCTAGGAGGGGAGAGACGAGTAAAACCTTTGCTAGTGTGTCTTACCTAAACTTATTTGTTATTTAATTTGTCGGTCAGAATATAGGGATAATATATGACATGTCAATTTCTTTAATTAACCTTGTTTTGTGGCAGTATTTGAGAATGACATCTGAAAATCTAAGCAATGGAGCATATGAGACCATTGAGACACCGCCAATCACTAACCAGGATAATGTGCCTCAAGAAGGCAATAATCCTCCTATAAACAACACCACCGATTCAAACGATGAACGATGGGGTGTTTAGGAGCTTTTTTCAATTCATGCAAAACCAAATAAGAGAGACTCATGTTCAAAATGAAGGTGGAAACAATGGTAACCCACGGCTTGTCACTGCCAAGCAATTCAAAGAGTTGGGACCGCCAGAGTTTTTCGGAAAGCCAGATCCACTCAAGGTAGAAGCTTGGGTTAAGCAAATCACCAAAATATTTGATGTTCTGGGATGCACAGAGGAGCAAAAGGTTCCCTTTGCCACCTTTATGTTTCGTAGAGAGGCAGATTACTCGTGGAAATCTGTGAAGCGTACTAATCTTTTCGCACTTAAGATGTCTTGGGAGAAGTTCCAGGAATTATTCAATGACAAGTACTTTCCAGAAAGTATTCGACATATGAAGGAGGTGGAATTCATCAAATTGGAACAGAATAATATGACTGTATCACAATACGAGGCCAAGTTTGCGAAATTATCCCGGTTTGCATCTCATTTAGTGGATAATGAGGAACGAATGACACGAATATTTCTGAGAGGGTTGAAACCTGAAATTCTTCAATACCTCATTTCTCACAAACTTTGCTTGTATTCAGATGTTGTGAATAGGGCTCAATTATTGGAGCGAGATAATGAAACTGTTCAACCAAAGAACAACAATCGACAAAATGATAATAGTCGTACCGGTGGCAACAGTCATCGGAATAATGATAACCAGCGTGTAGGGAATTATCATGCCAGAAATGGTAACCACTTCGGTGGTAATCTTGGCCAAGATAATAGAAGAAGTGAGTAGGGTGGGAGTTTCAAAAAGAGAAGATACAACAATGACGACGAAAAGACATCGGCAGCAGCACCAGCACCATCAACAGTTTCTAGGGGAGGAGAACGACCACCGATCGTATGTTACAAATGCAGACAAGAGGGACACATCAGTCCAAACTGCACACAGCAATCCAAGGTGTGCTACAATTGTGGAAAGGAAGGTCATGTGACACCCCCGAATCCGGGTCCTCTGACCCCGGTCCGGTCGTTACGATGCAATACAAACATTCACCTCCAAACAACATACGATAACTAAAATGCGAAATATAATAAACGTACGTCGTTTATTCAAAAGGTGTTACTAGTCCCAAGATTCGATAACCTTAATATAATCTCACAAACATACCCTAGAATAGTCATTAGGGTTCATATTACATAACAGTAATTTAATTAAACATAAAGATAAAATCTGCTCCTTGCAAACTAATCCTACATCTTCCCTTTACCCTTGTCCTTCCCTGAAGTCTCGGGCTTAACTGCAAAATAAGTCATGATATAGCAAGAATGAGCAACAAGTTTGCTCAGCAAGTTTAAATACAACAATAATGGATATATCATGATGAATAGAAAATATCTGATAATGAATTCAACAATATGAATATCGGAAGCAAGAATAATGATTGCTTTTAGAATAACTGATAGTCAAGTAGACTTCGAACTATAAAACTCCAATGGAATTAATAGCTGATTGACCCTTTGGTTACTGGCTACAGAATAAATACTTGAGGGGATCAGCCTCGCGTACGCCATGTATATGCATAACATTCAACTCTGCTATTTGTATCTTTATACTAGGTACCTGGGGTACTCCCCTATATATAAGGGGTGTTCTTTTCAGTCTAAGAATCCTTACCATCAATTGGTTTGGATAGCTTTTATAAAATTTCATACAATTGTCTGACCGAACATGGGTTCAGACTCTATCTGACGCAGTTCAAGAATTATAGAACTTTAAATGATGTACAAGTCCAAGACTATATGAACTCAAGTGCACCAAGTGCGAATATCAATAAGATCGATGTGGAATAATTGCAAAGTAATTAAACCACCTAAAGCATACTTGGAAATAAGGTCCAAGCATCAATAAATAACTAGCAACACAATAATAACCTGCTCAATACAATATGAGAAGGATAGGAAACTTGCACAATAAAAAGTGAAGTTCAGAAACTTGCACAATATTCAAAGTTGTGTAAGATAGGGAACTTGCTCAATATGAATTTGAGTAAAGTTAGGGAACTTGCTTGATTGCACAGCTACAATTAAGTTCTAGCTTTAATTAACTTGCGTCGAAATGACCTAACATTAATAAGTCGGCCTTTCAATTAGCATTTATAAACTAATATAAGTCTATACTTATAATAATCCATTTATCGTATAAGTTTATCACATAAGATCACGTTCAATATCAAACATACCATTTATAGCATCATAATATGCTAACTGTTAAAATCAAACTTAAGCAAATTGTTCGGGCCTGAAAGTATCCCGGCTTAACTCTAGCATGCAACTACTGACATTAAACCAATACACATGCTTATCAAGTTAAAATTTCTCATTCGAAACTAGCATGCTCTTTCTATATTCAATTCGAAGTCATGTTTTCATGCCGATAATTCACATACTTTAACTAATATAAGTTCATGCTTCAAAGTTGATTACTAAAGTCATGTTATCACATAACAAGGCTAAACAATATTTAATATGTATGCTCGAGTATACTACACACATATACTTTAATCACGTAGTTCATGCTTCAGAAATTCATTTCCTATGAATATGTGCATATGCAAAATTCACGCTTTGACCAAACGAGGTCTATGTTAATATGCTTATAGGCATAACAAACTCTAATACACATACTCGCATGGTCATAATATCATTCACATGGTATTTGATGTTATTTACTTTCACATCTTAAGTTCTCTTTCAAAAATATACTAAGTCCACAAGGACAATACGATATATGTAAAGCATCTCATAGCCGTGATTCACATGTACTAGAACGCTTATATAAGTCACATACATGTATTCAAGTGGTCCCAATCTAAAAGACACAAGTCTTGGTTATGTTTACCTTGGAAGTTTTTAAGTTTCGCTTGAAAAACCTCTTGAAACTTTCAATCAAGTATGCTAGTGTACGACTAACACTTTAAGCTAAGTTCTCATGTCCATATAGACCATACGGTCGTGTTCTAAAAATTAGAATATAAACATGCTACTTATATGACAAAGTTCGCATTCAAAACTATAAGTTTTCTTTTGTAAACCTTTGAGTCTTTCAAACACGTATACTAGTGCGTTCAATACTAATCATGTATTCTATGTTCATATAAACCACACTATCATGCTTGCCAAAAATCAGAATGTACATATGCTAAGTTTATGACAAAGTCCACTTTAACTAGTCTAGGTTCATTTCAAAACCATAAGCTTTCTTTCCAAAACATGTACTACATGGTCAAAATTTTGTATGTAGGCATCAAGGAACATGTACTATGAGTTAACATCATCTTTTATGCATGTCCAAATAGATACCAACTGTTATCACAGCAGCTTAACAGAAGCAGAAAATAAAAACTGGTCACAGGAACCTACGCAGCTGCGCAGGCACCAGGTATAAACCCGGCGCAGCTGCGCCGGTGTCCGGTCAAACCAGAGAAAACTTCCTGTTCGGCAGAACCAGAAACCCATCTCAAAAAATTCATACGAATTCCTTCATGCTCCAGACATAAAACAGTTCTAGCATGATTACTAACTCATTTAACACTTAAACAACATACTTCATAATCCAATTAACATTCAAATAGCATAATCAATGAATTGACATGGAAGAACAAGAATGTGAAATGTACCTCTGTTAATATGAACTATACTTGCTGCTATATAACAATCTCTCCTACTGATAACTTACAATAACTCACTAGCAATTCTATACTTACATGAAAATCTCAGCATTTCAAAATGAGAAGGAGAAGAGCTCTTATATAGGAAAAATGAATACATGGTCCTTGATTTTGCTCACCAAATCAACACAAAAGACTACATGATTGTATATTGGTTAATGAATGGTTGGTGAGGAGTTGGTATATCTCATCATAATCTCCACTCCCTTGCTCATTATTGCTAGCTTTGATGAATTTGAGAGGAAGAAAATAGAGTAGCATAGCATGTGGGCATACACGTGAAGAGGAAATTGAGGGTGGGACTCTCATTTAGGGACAATGAAATCTCAGCCTTTGTAATTTTATATATATATATATTATGTATGCTCAACACTTAGCATAATATATACATACTTAGATTATATAATGTATATGCACATAGTATCTACTTAAGTTATATGTATTTATTCCATATACATTTAGATGGGTGATACTATGTTATCTCAATTAGCAATTAATAATGAATAGGTACACAACATATAATCCATGTACATTTTCGTTAATACCAATTATAAAGTAATTGGGTATTATCATTACTTATTATCATAATCATTATAATATAATTATAACAACTCAATAAAATCATTATTAATTAATAATTGATCTTATTATATGACAATAGGGTATACATGAATGTCCACATAGTATCACATACCTTCAATTTACCTCATCTTGCTATATAGTCCATACATGCAATATTCACCACATTAATATGTCACATTGCATTATGTATAATATAGATAGCTACCATATAGTAAAGGTTTAGTATCGCATGCTTGTGTATAACAGTAAATCAAGTAAATATAATAATATTATATTATTAATTCTCTTACTCATTAATTATTATTTATTCATAATAATAATTAAACAACACATTATCGATTAATTACTCAATATTAAAATTAATCACTATGTTCAATTCATGCCACTATATTTAAATAAGTTGAATATTTAATTATTAATAATCTTATCAATTCTCTGATATTAAAGCCTTAGGGTTAGTCCACCAATTTAATTTTCTCATTAGTGACTTCCTTTAATCGTTTCAGAAATTCACATAACCACATAAGGTTTAAATAAACTCACAAAACTAACTCATTAAAATTAAATCACATATTTAAATAATAAAGAGTTTAAAATTCATGGTCGTTACAGGTCACATAGCTCGAGTGTGCCATACAACGAAGACAAGTCAAGTTAGGATGGTGACTCCAAAGGCTGTCTCGGACAAGTCAAAGTCGGTGGTTCAAGGGAGAGCTTTTGTCCTGACTACCCAAAAACGAGGAACCCGAACGAAGTTATCACGGGTATGTTAATCATAAACTCTTGTGAAGTCTATACCTTATTAGATACCGGTTCTACCCATTCTTTTATTTCACCTGCTTATGCTCAACATTTGAACTTGACCCCTGAGAAACTAGACTTTGATTTATCTGTTGAAACTCCGTTGGGAGAAATCTTCGTCACATCCACAGTTTACAAATCTTGTTTGATTCAAATTGGCACCCTCACATTACCTGTTGATCTCATCTCTTTGAAATACTTGCATTTGATGTGATTTTAGGAATCGACTGGTTAACCACTTATCATGCTAAAATTGATTGTTTTTGTAAGGTTGTTAGCTTTCATATTCCTAACCAACCTGTTATGCGAATTCAAACAACTAAACCACTAAAATCAATCACTGTTATTTCAAGTCATAAAGCTATTCGTTTATTGAAAAACAGATGTCAAGCTTTCTTAGCCCATGTCACCGATTTAAACAAGAATACGTCAGATTTGAATGATATTTCCGTTGTTAATAAATTACCTGATGTATTTCTCAAAGAACTTCCTGGCCTACCCCCAAAACGTGCAGTTAAATTTTTTATTGACCTTGAACCTGGTACAAAACCCATTTCCAGAACCCCATATTGAATGGCTTCTATTGAACTTCAGGAGTTAAAGGTTGTAACACCCCCTTCCCGAAATAGAAAGGGAGGTTACTCAAAACACAACAGAACTGAAGAAAATAATACTAAAGCTCTAAACCACAAAAGAATAGTATTTAAAACCAATAAATATCAACAAGGTCAAACCAGAATAAATGCCAAACTGGCCCAAACCATAATCTAAAATAATTATTAAAACTCCAAATAAACCATCTATCAAACCAAAACAAAATATCTAAATCATTGGATCGAATGAAGCTCTCATCACACTTGCCCTTGATCCCCCTGATTACCTGCCGGAAGAAAAATATAGGATGAGCCAAATGCACAGTACGGATATAGAATACAAGAATAATAAAACAAAATAACTAACTCAATAAAATGAACTGAACCGAACCGAACCAAAACAAACAAAACTAACACAACGAAATATTAGGCTGAATCAAATTGTTGGGTATTATTTCATACCGAGCTCAAAAGTATACCTCGTCACATAGACAAGTCAAATAATGCCACACAGACAATCACACATCGGACTGCGCAATCCAGATGCATGCAAAATCGGAAGGCGTGTTTGGCACAAACATCACCACTCCGTAGAACAGAACAGAAAACTAGGGTCGACCCATACGCCTCCCACAACAAACACCAAATGGCCAACTCCCACCGGAGCACAAAACAGAGACGCTGTGGACTGATCACACCGCCACGGAAAGTGTCATGTCTCTCGTGCTAAGACGACATGCCTGTGGTACCCCCACAGGTGGTTATAGCTCAGGTATACCCTACGGTATATTCTAATAATAATATCATGTCACAACACATGCGACACAATATTAACACAAGGGGTTCTAGTATGTACATGTAACAACGAAATAATTATAAATACGAAACTCCAAAGATGCATAAACATGTATATCTCTAAAAGATTAAAATAAACACTAAATATGTTAACCCAATTCAAGAGTACAAACACGAGTTCTACGTATCACTACCAAGACGAAACTATCACAAAGAATTTGAGAATGAACGACCATGAGAAACAATAACCAATTTCGTAACGAGAAACAAAACGAACGAATTAAATTTAATAAGTGAATCGTTGAAGGAGTACGGAATCCGTACTCCTGGATTAAGCAATGTAATACCCAAAATTTAATTAAGCTTATGTTAATCTCCTTCAATTCGATCCACTAAAATAAAATAAAATTTTATTACAAATCTAACCATTAATAACATAATATTGCTAAATTTATTATTAAGTAAATTTTATAATTTTATCAACAGATTTAATTAGTTTAATAAAATATACCAAAATTTTAATTCAATTTTTAAGCTTGACACTAAAATTAAATACCAATTAAATTAAATACTAGCTATATATATATATATATGCGAGTAATTCAATTTATAAGCTTGACACTAAAATTAAATACCAATTAAATTAAATACTAACTATATATATATATATATATATATATATATATATATATATATATATATATATATATGCGAGTTAGCCTATCTGGGCAAAATCAGCAACATGAATATATATATAATCATATTACAAATTACTAAGTTATGTATATAATAATAAATCAAGCTAATATATTCTATAGTAGTTGATAAGTTAATTAAATATTACTATTTCTTTTCCCAAAATAAGCAATTCACCAGTGAGGCCATTCATGATCATGAACCATGAAACACGTCATTGGCAAACAACATAACTGACTTAGTTACTCTAATAATGGATGATAACAATGAATCAAGTCTTACAATTTTTCTTCTTCTTTAGCCTCTCGAGTTCCTCTGTTCCTTTTCCTGCCTTTTCACAGCCGCCCAATTCCCGTTCTCTTTCTGTTTTCTCGGATTAGCTTATATCAGATAGATTAGGTTTTATTAAATTAGATTTTAGGTATTTATTTATTATATCTCCTAATTATAATAGGATTTTAATCACACACAAATATAAGTTAAACCCAATAAGTTAAAAGCCCAATTTTACTAAATTAATTTACCCAACACTTATTAATACATTGGCCCACATAAATTAAATGACTACTTTGACCCAATTAAAAGACAAAGTTCGATTAATATATTTAAAATATAATTTTAACTGTCATCCATTTATTATTTAATAATTTTTTTTCTTCCCGGGTATTACAAAGGTCCAACTATAGGAGTTGTTAGACATCGGCTTTATATGTCCTAGTACATCGCCTTAGGGTGTTCTTGTTTTATTCGTAAAGAAGAAAGACGGAAGTATGCGGCTTTGTATTGACTATCGAGAGTTGAACCATGTCACCATCAAAAATAGGTATCCGTTACCTTGCATTGATGACCTGTTCGACCAGTTACAAGGTGCTAAATTCTTCTCAAAGATCAATCTTCGTTCTGGATATCATCAGTTAAAGATTAAAACTGATGACATTCCAAAGACTGCCTTCAGAACTCGATATAGGCATTATAAATTCTTAGTCATGTCTTTTGGATTGACTAATGCTCATGCGACCTTCATAGATATGATGAACCGGATATTCAAGGAATATTTGGATCATTTTGTGGTTGTCTTTATTGATGACATCCTCATTTACTCCAAAAGCCGTGAAGATCATGAGCAACACTTGAGGCTGATACTCCAAAAACTTCGTGAAAACAAACTATATGCCAAGTTAAAGAAATGCGAGTTCTGGCTTAAGGAAGTAGCATTCCTTGGGCACGTGGTATCGAAACATGGAATATCAGTTGACCCGGCGAAGATTGAAGCAATACAAAGTTGGGAGCAACCTAAGTCAGTAACCGAAATATGTAGCTTTTTTGGCTTAGCTGGTTATTATCGAAGATTTGTGGAAGGATTTTCTCGAATCGCTACTCCATTAACTCAGCTGACTCGAAAAGATACAAAATTCGGATGGAGCGAGGAATGTGAGAAGAGTTTCCAAGAGCTCAAGAGGAGACTCATTTAGGCACTTGTTCTGACAATACCATCTGGTTCGGATGGATTTGTCATCTACAGCGATGCGTCAGGCAAAGGGTTAGGATGTGTTCTCATACAACATGGGAAAGTCATATCATATGCCTCACGAAAACTCAAAGAATATGAGAGGAATTATCCTACTCATGATCTAGAGTTGGCAGCTGTCATTTTCGCGTTGAAGATCTGGAGACACTACTTGTATGGGGAGAAAGTTGAGATCTATACGGATCATAAGCCTTAAATATTTCTTCACTCAAAAAGAACTCAATATATGGCAACGACGTTGGCTTGAGCTGTTGAAAGATTACGACCATACCATCCAATACCATCCTGGAAAAGCGAATGTAGTAGCTGACACGTTGAGTAGAAGATCTTATGCGGGTACAAGTGCGATATTGTCAACACAAAGCCCCATTTTGTATGACTTACAAAGGATGGAGATAGAGTTAAAGACTTCAGGGACCCACGTGAAGATGGCAAATATACGCGTACAACCAACTTTAATTGATAAAGTGAAAGCTGCTCAAGATACAAATTCAGAGTTGATGAATATGAAGAAGAAGATGCAAGAAGGTGCTATTCCAGAAGCAAGAATCGACGAGGAATGAATACTTCGAGTCAACTCCAGACTTTGTGTTCCTAACGACTCTGATTTGAAGTATAGAATTATGATGGAGGCACACAACACACCATTTTTAATCCATCCTGGAAGTACCAAAATGTATTATGATCTTCGATATACATTTTGGTGGAGCAATATGAAGAGAGAAATCGCGGAGTTTATCTCAAGGTGTCTAACTTGTTAACGTGTCAAGGCGGAGCATCAAGTGCCAAAGGGTCCATTGCAACCACTTGAGATTCCAAAATGGAAGTGGGAACATATCAACATGGATTTTGTTACGGGTCTTCCTAAGGTTTCTCAAGGCATATATGTAATTTGGGTCATTGTCGATAGATTAACCAAGTCTGCTCATTTCTTGTCTATACGAGAAACTTATTCACTTGAACGTCTTGCTCGTATGTACATAAATGATATTGTAAGATTGAATGGTATGCTGGTATCCATAGTTTCTGATCGAGACCTAAGATTCACTTCACGATTTTGGGTCAGCTTGCAGAAAGCTATGGGCACCAATTTACGATTCAGTTCTGCATATCATCCTTAGACGGATGGGCAATCAAAAAGGACTATTCAAATTCTTGAAGCTCTATTGAGACTCTGTGTTATAGACTTCAAAGGAAGTTGGGATAAGTACTTACCATTGGTGGAATTCTCCTACAACAACTGTTATCAAGCAAGTATAGGCATGGCTCCATTAGAGGCGTTGTATGGACGAAAGTGTCGTTCTCCAGTATGCTGGGATGAGGTGGGTGAAGCAACATTGTTGGGACCGGAGTTAGTACGTATGACTACGAAAAAGATTCAAATGATCCGAAAATGAATACAAACAACACAAGATCGACAAAAGCGTTATGCTGATCTTCATCGAAGGAACGTGGAATTTAATGTCGGAGACCATGTATTATTACATGTTGCTCCATGGAAAGGAGTTAAAAGATTCGAAAAAAGAGGAAAGCTCAACCCGAGATTTATTGGTCCATTTGAAATCCTCAACCGAGTAGGTACTGTGGCCAATAGACTTGCCTTACCGCCAAGCATGGCTCGTGTTCATAACATTTTTCACATATATGCTACGTAAATATGTGAAAGACCCAAACCACATTATTGAATTAGAACCAGATGAGATAGCTGAAGATTTAACGTATGAGGAGGTACCTGTCAAGATCTTGAATAAGAAGGAACATGTTCTACGCTCAAAGGTTATACCTCAAGTCAAAGTTTTATGGAGAAACCATGAAATGAAGGCAAGGTATCCTCACCTCTTCGAAATACCAGGTAAGTACGTCAATTTTGAGGACAAAATTTCATAAGGAGGGGAGGTTGTAAGACCCCAACTTTTATGAATAAAGATTTAATTTTCTCTATATATTATTTTTAAATAGTAAGGTGTTGATTTTTCTTATAATGTTATAGTTATGGGTGATTTGTACAAATTTTACAAAGTAAGCAAGTTGTCATAAAATATTCGTTGTGTCGGGGAATATTAGTTGTGTCGGAGAATATTTCTTTTGTCAGAGAATATTCTTACGACGGCGCAATCATTAGTGGACCCCACAACGAAATAATTGTCGGATATAGAAAGCGACAAAAATAACCTTTTTATAAAAATAACGGCAAAACTTTTACTGTTAAACTGTTGAAATATCCGGTGATAAAGGTACAGTAATACGCATTGTTACACAGTGGCACACGGTATTGTACAGTATCTTTGATTATTGATGCTTATGTAAGAATTCACTCAGTTTGATTCAATTATTGTCACAGTATCATCTGCATAATATTTTTATATTATTAAATCATTAATTGACACAACATAGTTATTCATATTATTATTTGCATTATTAACAATATCTAGAAAGTTCTGTCGAGGAAATGAGTTAAGTTATCTAATTGCGCTCCAATAAGGAGAAATCCTTATCGGAAAGCCCCCTCTTTCCTGGGAACGATCTGGTTGTCAATATTGTGAATCTATAATATTAATTGTGAATAATTATTGAATGATTAAAAAGCATTGATTAATTATGTGATGAGTAACATAACCATTAGAAGAAGTTGTCGACACTCAAATGAAATAATGGTGATATGTGGCATTTTATAAGTTTGGGACCCATAGGTCATCGTCTAAGAGTCACTATCGCCAATAGTACTTGCATTTACCAGACGTCAAACCACTTGCCTTTAACCACTTACCTTTTCATAGTACAGGCGTTGAACCACTTGCCTTTTCACATTATAGGCGTCGAACCACTTACCTTTTCATATTACAGGAGTCAAGCCACTTGCCTCTTCACATTGCAAGGGTCAAGCTAG
Source organism: Panax stipuleanatus (assembly GCA_020205555.1). Lineage (NCBI taxonomy): Eukaryota > Viridiplantae > Streptophyta > Magnoliopsida > Apiales > Araliaceae > Panax > Panax stipuleanatus. The sequence goes on from CM035122.1 coordinate 45,468,059, forward strand.
AATTCTTCTATAAATAGAAGTTCATTTCTTCATTATTTCTCACCAATTCACTGAAGCTTTAGAGAGAGAAATTATAAAGAGAGAATAAGAGAGAAAGAAGAAGAGTATTCTGCTACTACACTATTGCAGTATCCAAACTTTTACTAAGGTAAGGGGTGTTATTTCTTTCGTATTCATAAAGGATGTTATTTTCTTTCAATACTCGTAAGGGTTGTCATTTTACTCCTTATTAAGCTGTGGGAATAACCTGTCTACGCGAATTATCGCATGCATGGTGAATTACCCTTCGTATTCATTTCTTTATTAAGCTGTGGGAATAACTTGTCTACGTGGACTACCGCATGTCTGGTGAATAACCCTTCGTATTCATTCTTTATTAAGTTGTGGAAATGATCTGTCTACGCGGACTACCACATGACGAGTGAAAATCCATTTGCAGTTTGGTATATTATTTCATTTTAGATTCCTAAATCTAAACTTACTATGATAAGTATTGCTTCTATAATTCCTGAAATGATTAAAAATTGCTTAAGATTTTCACTTCGTCTAATATTATTTCATTGAAATATTGGTCTGAATTTCTTATTGAAGTTTTAATCTTTTCATGTCGGGGTACTATTCATTCAAGTACTATTCACGGGGTACTATTCACGGGATACTATTCGCAACAAAATTGGATTCTTTTTCTGTCCAAATTATCTTTGATTTATGAATCTTATTCTTGAAATTGGATCCATGTTTTGATCTTCATGTCGACAATTTGGATATTCTTGCACTTGGATAAATTAAATTACAAATCTCTAATATTTATCCTTGATCTCACTTGATTCGTTCTTTATATCAGTTTTCATCATCCTCGGTCCTAAATTATGGTGAAAGTTATCTTTGGCCCGTAGTGCAAAGATGAACTGTTAATTGATGAATATCTTTGGCCCGTAGTGCAAAGATGGACAGATATTTTGCATGATCATGACCACTAGTGATACAAACGATTATCTTTGGCCCGTAGTGCATAGATAATTCGTTGATTAAAAATAATTATTGATTGGTGTTACAGGGATAAAATATTGATGATGGTCTTTTAAATCATAGAAGATAGTATACATCATTCTCTACTTGACTCTTCTAATGGATTGCTAATTCCGCTGCAGTTGTTGATCTAAAACTTGTTGTCTGTTGTATTCTATCAGATATTTTCCTGTTGAGGACTAAGGATAATTTATTCTAAATTATCTTAGTCATAATATTCTTTACTAGGCTAGTTGAGCTCACCCTTTTCTTTCATTGTTCTCTTCAGGAAATGAGAATATAGTTGGGACTAGTCGGGGAATGGAGTGATGATCCAAGATAGTGCTATAGTAGTCCTCACTATTTTGTAAAATAGTGTGATAATAATTATAATGAGGACTTAATTTGAGTGTTTATATATTTGTGTCATACGACACAGTATTTGTATTGAAACTCACAGTTTATGTGTGGTCGTATTTTGTACGACAAAGTAATAGTTGGAATAAGAAGTTTGTATTTGGATTCTGTACCATGTATTTGGCGACTCAAAATGGGTTGTGTGGACCTATTTTGGGGGCGTCACAGGAAATCAAAACTTGCCCATTCAAAGGAGAAAATATTCCCTTTTCCAAACTTCTGCATAATCTTCAAATCCTCCGTTTCAAATAACCGGAGAAGTTAAACGTCGAAGAACATTCACACCCTTTGGGGACTCATTGGAAAATGTGCTAAAACTTCTGACAACATAAAAGAAGATTGTCCAGCTCCTTCCTCCAACTAATCCAAGTAGACAAAATTTTGACCCAAGTAAGAATTGTGCTTATCATTCTGTAGCTCCGAGCCATGATTCCTTAAGTTTGTTGGTCTCTCAAGCACAAAATCCAAGACCTGATAGACAGTGGGGAGATTGTGGTGACAACACAAGAACAACCACATGTTCAAGATAATCCTCTGCCTCAACACAATGAAGAGGGCGTCAATATGATCGGCATGGGAAACGGAGAAAGTTCCAAATACTTCCAGTATGTAGGAGAGTCCCCCCCAAGCAAATAAGGATAGGTCGGACAATTGGGAATGTTCAAAAAGGCTGTTTTGATAGAACAAGAAATCAAATCTATCAAGGAACAGGTTGGTCAACTGGCAGAACTGGTAGTATATCAACATCAGATAACACGATAATTGATAAATCAGACCAATCAGGGAGAAACAAATCTTCCTATGCCTGAAATTAGTCCCATTACCAGGAAGGATCATTACCAGTTCCTTGACCATGAACCCTGGGTAGACAAAGTTGCTAGGGAAGAAAAGTTCCGAGCTAACAGAGAGTTTCGCCTATAAAAGGAATTTCACTCATTTGAATCAGCCTATAAAAGAAATTCTCCAAATGTTGATCAACGAGGGGAAAGTCATAGAATTGTTACCCCCAGTAGACCCTCGATCCATGAAGTTCAATCCCGATAGGATCTGTCAATATCATTCCAACACTCCTGTGCATGATACAGAAGATTGTTGGGAACTTCGTCACTTAATTCAAAATCTGATTGAAAGCGGTGAGCTGCTGAAAGTAAACCAAGATTATGGTTATCCTACTGAGGAAGCAATCTTTTCTCCCATGGCATGGAATCTGAAAGAAATAGTAGATGTCATTTCCTGTGAGAAGGATCTAGCCATAACGCCCTTGATAATTCGAGGAAATGGGGGCCAAGAGGGAAGGAATCCTGTGAAAGTAGTTGTGCCCGAACCCCTAATATTGTCATTCAGACCACAATATCCTGTAGTCAACTTGAAGAAAATCCCATGGAATTATGGGAAAGATGAGGGATTAACATCAAACCACATTGCTATTATATCAAAGGAAAACCCGCTATACCTACCTCAACGAGTTATAAAGTCAGTCACCAAATCCAATGGAAGAGTGCCCGAGGAGAAAATTAAATAATTCCTTAGCAAGATGGGGCATAATGAAGTCAAAGTGGTGCAAAGTTTAAAAGAAGCACCCCGACAGATATCCATTCTGGATTTGGTCTTATCTTTGGAAGATCATCTCAAGATCTTAGTGAAAGTACTGGAAGAAGCACATATGCCAAAGACGGTAGATACAGAAAATTTCCTTCACTTGATAGAGCACATTTTCAACAGCAATGTGATATCTTTCACTAACGATGACATACCGGCAGAAGGGACGGGTCATTACAAGTCATTGCACATAGCAGTGATGTCCTCAAGATATGTGGTTGGAGGTGTGTTGATAGATGGAGGATCATCCCTGAACATCTGTCCCTATGACACATTAAAAAGAATGAAGATTAATCCAAATCGAATCCGGACTAGTCATGTAGTGATAAAGGCCTTTGATGGATCTCGGCGAGAGGCTGTAGGAGAAATTGAACTTCTATTGGAGATTGGTCCCCATACTTTCTACGTATCCTTCCAAGTACTAAACATTACCACAGGATATAATTTACTATTGGGAAGACCGTGGATCCATATGGCAGGAGCAGTTCCGTCCACCCTTCATCAACAAGTCAAGTATATCATTAATGGCAATCTAATAACTGTCGATGCCGAACCAGAATATCTTGTCCATATACAAAGCGATATGCATGTGATCAGTCTCGATGAGGGGATTGAGCCTGTCAATTTTCAAGCCCTTGAAGTAAGCAACACTCAATACCTACCTATTAGGGCCCCAGCCTTAAAGCTAAGAGTTTCCACCGAAGTAATATCGGTTGGTCAAGAAATGATATCCTTGGATTTCTAGCCTGAAAAAGGTTAGGGAAGAGTCAACAAGGAATTAGAAGTCCAATTCAAATCCCTAGCTAGACAGGGAAGGATGGATTAGGCTATTCCTCTGGATCAAACCACCAGAACTCGTACAAGCATCCACCGGTTCCTTCCTCTACCATTCTACTACCAAACCTTACTGATGCAGGATTTGTGAAGCCTATGAGGAAAATTCATGTTGCGGTCGCCGGTATGCTAATTCCTAAGGCTAAACCGATCATTGAAAAAGAAGTCCTAAAGCCTGATGAGGAAAGCAAAGAAGGGAAGGGAAGGTTCCTACGGGGAGGACAAAACCCATTTTCAAAGATGTATTTTCTGGTGCATACTGAGGGAATGAACAATGATATCCCAGATGATGATACTACAGAAGATCAACTCACGATCCCTTGCATGGACAGAGCTGAAGGGAATGTCCCAAAGAAGAATGTCGACCTTGATGAAAATGTTATCTTAGTTATCATCAAAGAGGAGATGGACAACAGCAACTTCTTCATCCTCCCAGTCAATGAGGCCTTAATTCTAGAAAATTGGAGCAGCACTCCGTGCATCAATCGAAGAGGGTAAAAGGGCATAAAGTCCATTTGCCCTGAAGTGTGGTTTTATTTCCTGCTTATTTTTGTTGTGCAGCGCTAGTAGTTACTTTTTATCATGCTTTTGCTAATACTTTGTATAATCAAATAGTTTCATATATTAAGTGAAAGCATTTTGTTTTCAGGACTCTAGAGTTGGATTTGTTTGGCCCTGCTGATGAGATGCCAAATTTCCACAGTGACTATAACTTTGATATAGAACGGGACTTTGACTTGATGGGGATTGATCAAGAGGAGATAGATGACTATAAAGTGCCTGAGGAGATCAAAGAATGGGTCAAAGACAAACCCAAACCAAACCTCAATTAAACTATCACTGTCAATATTGAAACCTTAGAAAACCCTAAAGAAATCTAGATAGGCATGGACCTTACCCCAAACAAAAGAAAAGACCTAATTGGCCTCCTAACTCAGTTCCAGGATGTGTTTGCATGGTCACATGAGGACAGATTGGTTTGTTTACCGATATTGTTATTCATCGACTTTAAAGAGGGATTCAAGCCAATCAAGCAGAAGCTTAGGCAACTGAAACCTGAGTGGAGTATGAAAGTCAAAGAAGAACTTATCAAGCAATTCAAAGTCGGCATCATCATGGTGTCAACCTACCCTAAGTGGCTATCCAATATAGTTCCTGTGCCTAAGCCCGGAGGGAAGGTACGAGTATGCGTGGATTATCGGGATTTGAACAAAGCTTGTCTCAAGGACAACTTCCCAGTAACCTTTTATCCACATACTAATAGACAACGCGGTGAAGTATGGAATGTATTCTTTTGTAAACTGTTTCACCGGGTATCATCTGATCATGGTTGCTGAAGAGGACAGGGAGAAAACAGCCTTAATTACTCCTTGGGAAACCTTTTGTTATAGACGATTATCAATGTCGATGCCACCTATCAGCTAGCCATGATGGCCCTTTTTCATGGCATGATGCACAAAGAAATATAGGTCTATATGGATGATATCATCGTCAAATCCCGAAATCGTCATCTCAAAAAGCTTTTCAACCGGTTGTGCAAATATGATTTAAAGCTGAATCCGGCCAAATGTGCCTTCGATATCAAATCAGGTAAGTTGTTGGGATTTCTAGTGAGCAACAGAGGCATTATATTGGATCCTGCCAAAATTAAAGCAATCACCGAGATGCCCGTGCCCCGAACAGAAAAGGAAATACTGGGATTCCTGGGGAGAATCAATTTCATAAGTAGATACATCTCTTAACTCACGACAACGTGGGAACCCATCTTTAAGCTGTTAAGGAAAAATTCCTCCATAAAGTGGAATGAAGATTGTCAAAAAGCCTTCCTTTCCATGAAAAAGCAGTTGATCGAAGCCCCTGTCTTAGTACCCCCAAGAGACGAGGTTTCCCTATTTATGTACCTATCAGTTAATGCCAATGCTATGGGTTACATGCTGGGGCAGAAGGATGATAGAAACAAGGAAAGAGCTATCTATTAACTCAACAAAAGATTCAGTAGCGGTGAGCAGAAGTACACTTTGATTGAAAAGACCTGTTGTGTGTTGGCATGGGCCACCATGAGGTTATAATATTATCTTTAGGGGCACATAACCTATCTCATATCCCACATAGATCCTCTGAAGTACGTATTCAGCAAACCTATGTTGAATTGTCGATTGTCCAAATGGCAGTTGATCCTCCAACAGTTCGATATCATCTACGTGATTTAAAAGTCTATCAAAGGTCAAGGAATTACAGTACAATTGGCTGAAGCACCATCAGGGAATTTCAAACCCTTGGAAACTTATTTCCCGGATGATGGGATAATGACAATTCAATGTAACACCCTAGTCCCACATTGAAAGATAGGAGAAATATTTGTCTATTCTTAAGTAATTAAGTTACTACCAATAGTACCTTCAGTCATGACTTTTGGGTGAGCCTGTGGTGGGAGAAGATGACCCAAGAAAATACTATTGGGCCAGTAGCTTAAGGCCTTATTTTGGATGGATTCGATTCGGACTTGGGATTTGACCCAAGATTTATTCCGGACTTGGGATTTGACCCGGGTTGTTACATATGGTATCAGAGCCGACTCTCGAAAGCTCGAGTCGGGTTATCCGATTGGGTTACCGGAGGTGGGGACACGAAGGCTGGTGGTATTATCCCATAATGGAGGTGGGGACACGAAGCTAGCCGGTATTATCCCACAATGGCTAGAGAGGCAAAGATCTTTGGACCGTGTGTGTGATCGTTTTTGACGGGGACGTCAGAAATTTAAGTGGGGGAGTTTGTAACACCCTAGTCCCACATCGAAAGATAGGAGAAATATTTGTCTATTCTTAAGTAATTAAGTTACTACCAATAGTACCTTCAGTCATGACTTTTGGGTGAGCCTGTGGTGGGTGAAGATGACCCAAGAAAATACTATTGGGCCAGTAGCTTAAGGCCTTATTTTGGATGGATTCGATTCGGACTTGGGATTTGACCCAAGATTTATTCCGGACTTGGGATTTGACCCGGGTTGTTACATTCAACAACTCCCTCGAGAAAATACAGTTCAATGTTGGAAATTGTACTTTAACGGAGCCGTAAACATGGAAGGTGCCGGAGCAGGGGCAGTTCTTGTATCTCTTATAGGAGAACAGTATCCTATGGCCATCAAGCTACAGTTTATCAACACCAATAACATAGCTGAGTATGAAGGTTGTATAATGGGATTAAAACTAGCCCAATCCATGGGTATCAAATGGTTACTGGTCTTTGGAGATTCCGAGTTGGTTATCAAATAAACCACCGGGGTGTAGCATACCAAAGAATTGCATTTGATGCCCTATCATCGGCAAGTTATCAAAATAGCCATGGAGTTTGAAGAAATAACCTTCATCCATATCCCTCGAAGTATAAATGACTTTGTTGATGCATTGGCAACATTGGCTTCCTTGATCCACATATCTGATAGGATGGGAATTCCTAACATCAAATTTGCAAGCCAAAAGTGTAAGACCCCGAATTTTATGAATAAAAATTTAATTTTCTTTATATATTATTTCGAAATAGTAAGGTGTTGATTTGATAAATGTGAAAAGTTATGGGTCGAATGTGCAAATATTTTAAAATAAGCAAGTGGTTATAAAATATTCATTATTATCGGGGAATATTCGTTTGGTCGTGAAATATTCTTGTTGTCAGAGAATATTCGTACGACGGCGCAGCCATTTGTGGGCCCCACAACGGAATAACTGTCAGATATAGAAAGCGACAGAAATAACCTTTTTATAAATAACGGTAAAACTGTTACCGTTAAACTGTTGAAATACCCGGTAATAAAAATACAGTAATACGCGTTGTTACACAGTAGCACACGGTATTGCACAGTATTTCGAATTATTGATTCTTACGTAAGAAGGTACTTACTCAATAATTGTTACAGTAATTACTGTTCAATATTTTATATTATTGATTCAATAATTGCATGATATTTTATTGGTTCAATAATTGCTACGTTGATATTTTATATCAATATTTGCTACGTTGATATTTTATATCAATAATTGCTTCGTTGCTATTTTATATGATTGATTCAATAATTGCTACCGTTGATATTTTGTATTATTGATTCAATAATTGTCACTGCACAGTATTTCACATTATCAACTCAATAATTCATATTATTTGAATAATATTATTAGATAGCATTATTGACAATGTCTAAGGAAGTTCTGTCTAGGAGTGGTTATTTAATTGCGCGCCAGTAAGGAGAAATCCTTATCGGAAAGCCCCCTCTTTCCTAGGAACGACCTGGTTGTCAATATTATAGTTCTGTAATATTATTTGTGAATAATTAATTATTGATTTATATGATAAAAAAATATTTATTTTGTGGATATAAAAGAAGAAATTAGTGCTGATGTGTTTTTATCAGTATTTTGGTGTGAAAAATCATCCGTTTGTGGATTTCAGCTATTTTCGGTTGGGATTTTGGAAAAACTTCCTTCTACAAAGTTGTAGAGAATTAAATTTCCCATAGAAAGGATATAAAATTTATATTTTTTTGACAAAAGGGCTATTTATTATGAATTATTGAAGTTTTGGAAAATAAATATTTTTTATTAAAAACATGGGTGGGCCCCACTTTTGTTTTTTTATGGCTTGTAAATGCTGAATTTTCAAATCTCATGAGGTGTGCGTATGAATTGGTGAAAGCCGCCGGTAGCAAAAGTCTACTTTGGCATCCTAAGCTTTTTCTATAAATAGAGTGCTTAGTTAGAAATGAAAATCACACCAGAATCAGAAAATTTTCTCTCTATAATATCGAGCGTATTATTGTGAGTATTTCGATACTTTGAGTGTTGCTATTCAGTGCAAGTTTTCTTCAGCCTTATATCCGATATTCCAGTCAGAAGTACTATTCTTTTGAGGTAAGGGATGTTATTTTCTTTCGTAAATGATGTTATTCTTTTCAATATCATTATACCAAAATATTGTCATGAATTTTATTATGAAATTCTTACTTTTTCCGTCGGGGTTACTATTCACGTGTACGATACTATTCACGTATACGGCACTATTCACGAAAAAATTAAATTTTCTTCTATTTGTCCAAGTTGCTTGTTAAGGTTCCTATCTTTGATTGGATCCAAGTTTTGAGCTCTATTCTTGAATTTTTGCTCCACAAAGTATTACTATAGAATATTTTTGAACTTGGATAAACTAAATTGCGAATCCCTAATCTTTGTCCTTTATCTCATTGGATTCGTTATTTATATTATTTTTCATCATCCTCAGTCCTAAATGGTGATATAACTGAATATATTTGGCCTGTAAAGCAAAGATGAATGATTATTTGATGAATATCTTTGGCCTGTAGTGCAAAGATGATTACCTGATGAATATCTTTGGCCGTAGTGCAAAGATGGACAGGTGTTGAGATGAACATGACTACTGGTGATACAAATTAATATCTTTGGCCCGTAGTGCAAAGATAAATATTTGATTCAAAGATGTATATTGATTGATGTTACAGGGATAAAATATTGATGATGGACTTTTAAATCATAGAAGATAGTAGAATTCATTCTCTACTTAACTCTTCTAATGAATTGTTATTTCCGTTACGAATATTGATCTAAAACTTGTTGTCCATAATATTTTATCTGAATTGTTGAAGACTAACGATAATTTATCTTCCATTATCGTAGTCATAATATTCTTTACTGGGCTAGTTGAGCTCACCCTTTTCATCTATTATCCTCTTCAGGAAATGAGAATGTCGCAGGAACTAGTCGGGGGACAGAGTGATGGTCCGAGTTAGAGCAGTAGTAGTCCTCACTATTTCTGATAAATAGTGTGATAATAATTATAATGAGGACTTAGTTTGAATGCTAATATTTTCTACCTATTTGTATTGACACTCACAGTTGTGTGGTCGTATTTTGCACGACCGTGTGATATAAAAGATTGTATTTGGATTCTGTACCATGTATTTGGCGACTCGGAATGGGTTGGGTTGACTGGACCTATTCTGGGGGAGTCACAGTTGGTATCCGAGCTTAGGGATATGGTCTCTGACGGAGATCTGGGAATAGAACTAGGAGGGGAGAGACGAGTAAATCCTTCACTAGTATGTCCTACCTAAGCTTATATGGTATTTAATTGGTCAGTCGAAGCATAGGGTTAATATGTGATATGTTAATTTGTTTAATTAACCCTTGTTTTATGGCAGTATTTGAGAATGGCAGCTGAGAATGTTAACAATGGAGTGAATGAGACTGTGGAGACACCTTTAATCACCAACCAGGAGAACGTGCAACAGGAAGGCAATGTTCATCCTGAAAACAACACTGATCAGATGATAAAAGATGAGATGTTTAGAAGTTTTTTGCAGTTTATGCAAAACCAGACGAGGGAAACTCGTGTGCAAAATACAGGTGGAGATAATAACAACACGCGAATTGTCACTGCCAAGCAGTTCAAAGAATTGGGACCACCAGAGTTTTTGGGAAAGCCGGATCCGATCAAGGCGGAGACGTGGGTTAAGCAAATTACCAAGATATTTGATGTCTTGGGATGCACGGAGGAACAGAAGGTTCCATTCGCCACAGTTTATGTTCCGCGGAGAGGCAGATTACTGGTGGGAATCCGTGAAGCGTACCAAGCCTGCCGCACTCAAGATGTCTTGGGAGGAATTCCAGAAACTGTTCAATGACAAGTACTTTCCAGAAAGTATTCGTCATATGAAGGAGGTAGAATTTATCAGACTCGAACAGAACAACATGACGGTGTCCCAGTACGAGGCTAAGTTCGCGGAGTTATCCCGGTTTGCACCTCATTTGGTGGAGAATGAGGAACGTATGACACGGATGTTTCTGAGAGGTTTGAAACCAAAAATTCGTCAATACCTCATTTCTCATAAATTTTCTCTATACAGTCATCGGAACAATGACAACCAGCGGGGAGGAAAGTATCATGACAGAAGCGGTAACCACTCCGGTGGTAATCGTGGCCATGATAGTAGAAAAAGCGAATCGGGAGGAGATTTCAAGAAAAGAAGGTACAACAATGAGAACGTGAAGACGTCGACATCAGCACCAGCATCAACTGTTTCTAGGGGAGGAGAATAACCACCGGTCGTATGCTATAAATGCGGGAAAGAGGGACACATCAGCCCAAACTACCCACAACAATTCAAAGCATGCTATAACTGTGGAAAAGAAGGACATATAGCTCGAGATTGTCCTGTAGCAAAACCAAGTCCAGCGGGGGTGGTGATTCCCAAGGCGGTTTCGGACAAGTCAAAGTCGGTGATTCCTGGAAGAGCGTTTGTCGTGACAGCCCAAAACGCGAGGAACCCACACGAGGTGATTACGGGTAAGCTAAACATAAACTCTTGCGAAGTTTACACCTTGTTAGATACCGGTGCTACCCATTCTTTTATTTCACCTGCTTGTGCTCAACGATTAAATTTGACACCTGAGAAGTTAGACTTTGACTTATCTGTTGAAACTCCATTAGGAGAAACTTTCGTTACATCTACAGTCTACAAATCTTGCTTGATTCAAATTGGCACCCTCACCCTACCTGTTGATCTTATATCTTTGAAAATACTTGCATTTGACGTGATTTTAGGAATTGACAGGTTAACCACTTACCATACCAAAATTGATTGTTTTCGTAAGGTTGTTAGTTTTTATATTCCTAACCAACCTGTTGTGCGAATTTAAACCACTAAAATCTATCAATGGCATTTCAAGTCACAAAGCTATTCATTTATTGAAAAACGGATGTCAAGCTTTCTTAGCTCATGTCACTGATCTAAACCAGAATACGTCAGATTTGAATAATATTTCTGTTGTTAATGAGTTTCCTGATGTATTTCCCGAAGAACTTCCCGGTCTACCCCCAGAACGTGAAGTTGAATTTTTTATTGACCTTGAACCCGGTACAAAACCCATTTCTCAAATCCCATATCGAATGGCTCCTATTGAACTTCAGGAGTTAAAGGTCCAACTACAAGAGTTGTTAGACATCGATTTCATTCGTCCTAGTACATCTCCTTGGGGTGCTCCTGTTTTATTCTTAAAGAAGAAAGACGGGAGTATGCGACTTTATATTGATTATCGGGAGTTGAACCATGTCACCATCAAGAATAGGTATCCGCTACCTCGTATTGATGACCTGTTCGACCAGTTGCAAGGAGCACAATTCTTTTCAAAGATCGATCTTCGTTCTGGATATCATCAGCTGAAGATTAAAACTGAGGATATTCTGAAGACTGCCTTCAGAACTCGATACGGGCATTATGAGTTCTTAGTTATGTCTTTTGGATTGACTAATGCTCCTGCTACTTTCATAGATATGATGAACCGTGTATTCAAGGAGTATTTAGATCAATTTGTGGTTGTCTTTATTAATGACAGCCTCATCTATTCTAAAAGCCGTGAAGATCATGAGCACCACTTGAAGTTGGTTCTTTAAAAGCTTCGTGAGAACAAGCTATATGCCAAGATGAAGAAATGCAAGTTCTAGCTTGAGGGGCACGTGGTATCGAAACGTGGAGTATCTGTTGACCCGACGAAGATTGAAGCAATACAAAGTTGGGAGCAACCTAAGTCGGTGACCGAAGTACGAAGCTTTCTAAGCTTAGCTGGTTATTATCGGAGGTTCGTAGAGGGATTTTCTCGAATCGCTACTCTATTAACTCAGCTGACTCGAAAAGATACAAAATTCGTATGGAACGAGAAATGCGAGAAGAGCTTCCAAGAGCTCAAGAGGAGACTTATTTCGGCACCTGTTCTGACGATACCATCTGGTTCAGATGGATTTGTCATTTACAGCAACGCTTCGGGCAAAGGGTTAGGATGTGTTCTCATGCAACATGGGAAAGTCATAGCCTATGCGTCACGGCAACTCAAAGAATATGAGAAGAATTATCCTACTCATGATCTAGAGTTGGCAGCTGTCGTTTTTTGCCCGGCCCGCCGCTCTCCTGGCCCGTTTGGACCTAGCCCGCCCATTTGCCAGGTCTGGTCATTAGTCTATAGCATGGAAGCAGTACTCCCCATCGAAGTAGAGATGGAGTCCTTGAGGGTGTTGATGGATGCTCAGATGGAAGAAGACCAGTGGTTGCAAGAGCGGTACCACCAGTTATCTCTGATAGATGAGAAAAGGGTTACAACCATCTTTCATGGGCAATTATATCAGCAAAGGATTGCTCGGTCATACAACAAGAAAGTCCGACTCCGATAATTCAAAGAGAATGACTTGGTATTGAAGAAAGTCCTTGCTAATCAAGATGAAGCCAAAGGAAAGTTTGCCCCAAAATTGGGAAGGCCCATTCATTGTCAAAGAAGTGTTGACAGGAGTGGCCTTCAGATTGCAAGAAATGGATGGGGAAGAATTTTCTCAGCTTATCAATTCAGACACCGTGAAGAGGTACTATGTCTGAGTCACCTGCAAACCACCATTCGGGTCTTGTAAAAAAAACACAACAATTAATCAAATCAGGTCTTTACTGAAAAGGCCTGAACTATGAATGACCTGATCTCCCTCAGCCCCGGGAGTACGTAGGCAACCATCTATGGTACGGTCAAACCAACCCAAAAACCCAAAAATTTACTCAAACCAAGCCAAAAACCCAAAAAATTACTCAAACCAAGAAAAAACCCAAAAACAGAAAATCCATCTACTAAAGCGTTCAGGCTAGGCCTGAACTACGAATGACCTGATCTCCCTCAACCACGGGAGTACGTAGGCAGCCATTTATGGTGTAGTCTAACCTTAAAGAGAAAAAAAATAACACTTTTTGAAAACCAGTCCCAAGACACCAAACCTTATATAAAACCCAAATACTATCAAACCTCCCTTCTGAAATACTCTATGACATCTCAATGTCAATCCATCAAGGAATTCATGTTACATCAAGACAGCAAGTCATGAAAAAAGTGGTAATCATTCAGCAATGACAAAACATATCCAAAAGGGGAGTGAATCAAAATATATTTCTTTGCCATATAATACTGTTTAATATATACAATGTATTATGTACATAACAAAAATGGCTGACCTAATCTATGCAGGAAAATGAAAGCTAGTCTATAAACCCGCAAATAAACGGGATAGCAAGTCCAACATGGCATCCCTCTCAGAACATGGAGGTGCATCTATGAGCTCCTGCCCTAAGGTCTCTATGCGAGCTAAAAGATCCACAGCCATCTGCATAGTGCTATCATGATCATCTATCACTGTACTCATATCTGCAATAATGCTATATGTGTAGGATCTAAGTGCAGTACTATCAGCGATATAAGAATCCCGGGTAGCTCGAGCCGCATCCCGCTCAACAAAAGTTGCATCCCGGGCAGCTCGAGCATCATCCCTCTCAACAAAAGCTACGTCCCGAGTAGCTCGAGCATCATCCATCTCAACAAAAGCAGCATCCTGACCAGAAAGGACTGTCAACATCAGCGCTTTAACCTGATCCCTCTCAAAGGTCATTCGAGCTAAAGACTCTACAAGAGATGGATCCACGACAATAGAAGTGCTAGAGGGGTCACTGATCAAAGCTGCTATCAAACCAATAAATAACTCATCCTCGGTAGGAGAATCAGGGTCCTTCATAGGCTCCTCCTCATCAGAATCAATACTCGACCCTAAGTGAACAACTACAACCGATGTAATGTCTTCTTCTAGCCATGCAGAGTACTTTAAAGAACGACCCGGATGACTAGTCAAAACATCAGCCCCATCGCGACAAGTCCAATAATCATAAATCCTGGTCAAGTCATTGGCTGACAAAGACAAAGCTGATAATCACTGATCCAAAGCCCCATCAAAGTGGTGAATATCCTGAAACTGATCAAACTGTCCCATGACAGCCAGTGGATGATATGTAGTCACCCCTCTCAAACCAACCAGGGGTAGATAATCCATGCCAACTGCATGAGTAATAAAGCTATAAAGAGAGCTAAGTCCTGAACGGGACAAATTCGCAAATGGATCCTCTATCGTTGTCAGAAAATCCAACCAAGATGCCGCATCTGTACACTCAGCCAGCTGAAAAGAATAAGACATGGCTATCTCACGAGTAAAACAGTACCCATGATGTCTAAAAGTGTCAATCGGTCTCAAATGGGTCATGAACCACACATAATAATACGGCACTCCCCCTGAAGAACCCCACAGAATAGGTATGGAAAAATGTGGCAGACCTCAAGGTCTCCGCCAATATCATGGGCAAGATGGTACAACCCTCTCTAAGAGCACGAACCACTCTAATCAGGTCAATATCCAGATGGTCCATGTATAGCAGCATGTACAATTACGTTGCGATGCACATTAACAAAATATCTACGCGGGCAATCTGCCACTCACCTACAATGATAGTGAAGTCTCCTGAGTATCGTGCATAGCTGTCCAGCAAGCCAAATCGATCAATCAGGAAATCCAAGGACACCACATGCCCTGAAGTGATCTCATCCACGATGACTCTGTGTCGTAAGCCAGTCAGTGTCATAAACTACTGCCTCATATCCCCGATGGCCATCCTATCACAAGGTCGATCCAACGGCAAATCAGTAATGCACTCATACTCCTCTTACGTAGAAGTCAGCTCGTGGATACCAAACCTGAAGACCTGTCTCTCAGGTATCCAACAAGATAGCATGCCATCTACAAAGCCCAGTTGTACCTGGAACGCCAGGATGGCCATGGAATGTCTCAACATCTGATCAACTGTCGCCCTATCTATGGGAGGCAAACTATCATACCATGATCTCAAAGAGGAGCCTATCAATGTGGGTGAGTGTGCTCAATCCGACTGAAGGTTGATGAAGATATCTGTAGAACCGTATCATGAGACAATCCAGGGGTCAATGCTAAACTCACCTATATGAATGCATATCCATGAAATAATGCATGCATCATGATGAATGATAAATGATAATAGGATGCAATAGATAGGAAATATTATACATACATTGCTAAATACACTATTTAATAAAAGCATCATCTTTGTCTGCCACTAAAAAGAAAATATAAAAAGTATATGGAAATGGGGCACAGCCGCCCAATGACTAACAGAGGCCTATCAAAAGAGATAACGAGAAATGGGGTATAGCCGCCCAACAACTAACAGAGGCCTATCAAAAGATATAGCGAGAAACTTATCAAAAGAAATCTATGATATCTATATTACCCAGCCGATTAACCTGCTGCAACTCTTCCTGAGTCACTGAATCTCTGCTAGAAGGGATGTCGGGTAGATAAAGAGGGGGATCTGTGCCAGTCAAACTGCCAGAATATGGACCACCTGAGGGGCCAGTACCGAACTGGATGGATCAAAAGAATCCGCCTCCGAAGGATCTCTGCCAAGGTGCCTGATGAAAAAGTGTGCCCGGTCCAATAGCTGGGTCAAGCTAGTAATCTTCTCCAAATGAGTGGGCTCTCGAACGCATGCTATCCAGTCTGTTATCATCATAGACCCAGGAACTATGTCTGCCAAGAACCGAGTGGCACGGGTCTGAAACCCTGAATTCGAGTACCAAACTTTTGATGAAAGATCTTCATGAAAGCCATTGGTATGAGCCCTAATGTGGTATTTGGAAAGCCAATAATGGAAATTATTGAAACTGCCTTTATCGAAGCATCGTGAAGGTCCAGTGTCATGAACAGTTGGTTTTGAACGCGTCGAAGTATCCAGATTTGTTCAAAGGTTAACTTATCAGAAAGATACCCCCAACAAAGATATCAGGCACGTCTGATATTGCAAACCATTGGCGACAACTCCAGCGTAGCATCGAGAAAGATTCAGTGTTGAAAGTCATTGAGAATTGCTCCAACTAAGGTTAGAGTACCTGATATTGCAAACCGTTAGCGACAACTCTAGCATAGCATCGGGAAAGATCCGGTGATGGAAATTGTGGAAAACTCTCTTCCTCGGGGAGGACCGATGATGAAATCTGTTATATAAATCCCCAGCCGAGGCACCACGAAGGTTCGGTGATTTCCAGACCATTGTAAACTATCGTTTGAGTGGACATTGGGGGATGTTTTGGAAATTACCATTGTAAGTTCTATCCCCGACAACAACATCAGCGTCAACCGAATAAGAATCTAAATCGGTGGTGACAGCCCCAGCATAGCATCAGGAAGGATCCGATGATGTAAACCAGTGTAAACTATCATCAGAATAGGCATCAAAAATCCCCAATGAGGCCACTCGTTAAAAAAGGAACGTCCCCAGCAAAAGTAAAGTCAGAAAGCGTATCTGAAGACAAAGAACGTTGGTGACAACCCCAACGTCGAATTCAAAAAGGTCCAGTGGTATCAGCCATAGGAAAATCTCCCCAGCAGAGATCTTAAAAACATCTCTACAACATATCGTAGAATCAGTATTAGTAGCACTGACGGACATATTAAACCATTGGCTTCAACCTAATGTAGCATCAGGAAAGATCCGGTGATAAAAGCTTTGTAAACTACTGTTCGAGTAGGCATCGAGAAGGGTCGGTGATGAAAGCTCGGTAAACTACCGTTCGAGTAGGCATCAAGAAGGGTCGGTGATGAAAGCTCAGTAAACTACCGTTCGAGTAGGCATTGAGAAAGTTTGGTGATGAAAGCCTGTGTAAAATACCATTCGAGTAGACATCAAGATAGTTCAATAGAGACCAACATTGACAACTCCATCCCCAGCAGAAATGGCGAAAGCAGTTAGTGATAAAATATCGTTGGAAGTAACTCCAATTAAAAACGTTCAAAGTCCATAACATCATATTATGTTGCATTGCATAACATCATTTGCATGTCTCATATTTCCAGTGTCTAGTAATCTTTATCCTGTTCATTTCATTAACATGATAAAGACGGGCATCTGTAGACACTCAAAATTTTGCATTCCTGTTACTAACCATGCAGGAGAGCAAAACCATCTTTTACCTTTTAGAGATATCCCTGGAAGTCCAAATCATCAAATCAAACCCAGGCGACAATCTCGGGAGATCAAGTCAAACCCCTATGACAACCCCGGGAGATCAAGTCAAACTCCGACGACAACCCAAGGATAAAGTCAAATCCCGGCGACAACCCCGGGAGATCAAGTCAAACCCCGGCGACAACCCCCGGAGATCAAGTTAAACCCCGGCGATAACCCCGGGAGATCAAGTCAAACCCCAGTGACAACCTCGCGAGATCAAGTCAAACCCCGATGACAACCCCGAGAGATCAAATCAAAACCCCGATGACAACCCTAGGAGATCAAATCCAAACCCCGGCAACAACCCTGGGAAATTAAGTTAAACCCCGGTGACAACCCCGGGAGATCAAGTCAAACTCCGGCGACAACCCCGGGAGATCAAGTCAAACCCCGGTGACAACCCCGAGAGATCAAGTCAACCTTCGGAGACAACCCCGAAGCATCAAATCAATCCCCAAAGACAACCTCGGGATATCAAATCAATCCTTGGAGATGACCCTGAGGAAGAACAGAATCGACTGGATCAAACCTCAAAGACAACCCCGAGAGACAGTCGAAAGCCCCGTCAACCCTAGATATAACCCCCGAAAGCAAAAAATGGTCATTTGGCCAACTCAACATCAAATCAAGTCAAATCACTGCCATGAAGGTCATGCAGAACCATAACGTCAATCCCGAATGAAAATAGCACAAGACAGCTCAACGAACTGACTACGAAGACTAGAAGATCTGGTCATGGACCCGTCTTCCCGAATTCGGAAAAGGTCAAATCTCATGTCATTGTGTAGCTCTCAGAAAGGGCTTTCCGAAAAGGTATAGCACGCCTCCATCGGATTCCTGGATTGAAAGTTATGAAGGTTCAAGCAGACAGCGCGTTGGTCGGAGTACACGTAATTCGAGATGCCGGGACCCACGAGGCCGGGTCCACCCGGGTCAGCCACAGGTAGACCTACGATTTCTGCGACGGCTCCTTTAGTCTATAAATAGACCCCTCCATCAGCCAAAAAGAAGAAAAGGAAGAAAAGAGAGGAAATTTCGCCCGTTTCAGCTCTTAACCCTTCCATCAGTGTTCCAAATTCCAATATTGTTCTTTGTAAACACTTTTATACGTATATATACTAACATATCAAGTTTTAACTGGTGAAAACGGAGTTTTCAAGCTTCAAAAGCAGTTTAAAGCCTCTCACTACACACTATGAGATTTCTTTTGATCTGAAGTTTTACTGCTTTAATATATATATATAAATATATATTTATCATTCTTATTTTGCCTGGATTGTAAATTCGTGCCTTTTCTGGCTTTAATATATCTATATATAAGTATATATATTTATAAGTGTTATTTAGGCCTGGATTATAAATTTGTGGCTTTTCTCGCTTTAATATATATATATAT
Source organism: Panax stipuleanatus (assembly GCA_020205555.1). NCBI lineage: Eukaryota > Viridiplantae > Streptophyta > Magnoliopsida > Apiales > Araliaceae > Panax > Panax stipuleanatus. The sequence continues at coordinate 45,487,264 of CM035122.1, forward strand.
ATATATATATATATATATATATATATATATATATATATATATATATTGTTGGTCCGATTAGATGACACAATTTACGCGCAAGTATACGCGGCCAACGAGTAATAAAGAGTGAGTAAGATATCGTTCCCACGGAGAATTAATGGATAATAGGTTGCCAAAGCACTAGCACATAATCATCTCAGTCTTATTTAAACGGATGGTAAAGAGAATAAATTAAAACTAAGTTAAACTAGGCAAGGAATTAAAATATGCAATAACTAATCCTAGGGTAAATTTAGATAATGAAGACATGGGATTACAATTTCCCCCAACACTTCGTTCGAATCTCTTAACTCTCTCACTTAGAATAATAAGCACCTAGAATTGACAACCGAGAAATCACGATTACATAATAGCCTCTTTCGATGGACAACTATGAATCTTCCTAATGCGACATGTAGGTATATGTCTATCCTACACACTATCAAGCAACTAATATCCAGAACAATTAACAAGACACATGTCACGGTAAATCTCATTAACTACTCTATCAATTACCAACTTTCGCATAGGAAGTCATTACGATTAGATTCTCAAATGGTTGCATATGGCATTTAGGTATATTTCTATCCTGAACACTAACAAATTATCAACTCTTTAGGACAATGAATGAGACACACGTCACATAATCTCATAGATTACCCGCAAGAATCTCTAACTTTCGCATGATATCATAACTAGGTCTAAACCTATAATCCATTTGTCAAGTTCATACAGGTTCACAAGAAATCAATCTAAAAGCACAAGTTATGATAACCAATTCATAATAATAGCAAAGAGAGAGAGCAATCAATACAAACTATGTGTTGGGTTCCATTAAAACCCCAAAATATAAACTAAGTCATAAATAACTTGATTATATTATCCACAAGTTGATTATACATTATCCATAAGCTAGGGCTAGGGCTTAAGGCCAATATTTGATGCCTTTTCTTGCCAAAACCAAGCCCCCTTATATCCCAATCTCTAGCCAAGCCCGTTCAGTTGAAAAGTCAAAGTTTTGTCTGCTGGGAACTGGCGCGGCCTCGCCCAAAATACACTAGAAATCCGCGCGCCCGCGCCAAAGATTTTCTGCTGCAGTATCCTCTGGTAGAACGGCCATAACTTTTGATCCGGGAGGAGTTACGAGGCCTGTCACCTGTCAAATCGAAGCTATCGAAGAGTTCTACAACTTTTATTCTTTGAGCATTGAGAAATAATGGATGGATGAAGGCTGAAATTGAGCTCCAAGTGACAGCTATGCATGAAAACTCAAAATCATGAAGTTTAACGTCCGTTGGTATACGGGGCATAACTCTCGCCTCCGAACTCCGATTGGGATGATTCAAGATGTTCCAGAAAGCTTATAAGATGCTCTACAATATGAACTAAGCTCCAATCCAAGAACATAAAATGAACATAAACCCCCCAAACGATGTCCGGATTGCATTTTCTTCCCATTGTCATGCCATCATTCCATTCTTGCTCCTTTTGACCTCATTTTGTCCTTTTAAGCTCAATATGTAGGGTTTTCGGCACATAAACGCAGCGGAAATTAAAAATTTTCGAAATCGTAAAACAGGATCCATGCGAAAACATATTAATTCAGAGGTTAAGATATGTTTTACCGATTATTCAAGCCTGAAAGGAGACGATGGAGATTCTGGAACTGCTTCGAATCCTCAACGCAATCCAACGGAACTGCGCCTCTATGGTATCCACACGAACGTTCCGCGAATCGTCACACGATCTGCAGCAAGGAAAGCTGCGGTACTAGCCGCCAAGGATCTGGATTTTTTTTGAAATTTTTCTCTCTTGTCTCTCTCTAAGAGCGGCTAGGGTTTTGATATCGATAATACCCTAAACGGCTGATATATCATATATATAGCAGTTAAAGGAATTAACCAAAACCTAATCCAATTAGAAATATAAAATCCAAATTTATATATATATATATATATATATATATATTATATCTTAATTAAGTCTTACTTAATTAATATACATATATATATACAAATTATCCTATTAATTTAAATTCATAATTTAAATACTATCAATCATATTGATATATTTAAATTCATACAATTTAAATTAATTCCCTTTTAATTACGTTCTAAGTGTGTGACCCTATAGGTTATTATTATGTTGGCAATAATTTTAAAATCATATTATAAAATTATAAACAGTGAGCGGCATCTAGTAATGCATCACTGCTACCCAAATAATAATAAGATCGGTGATTCGATACAACCTTTTCGTGACCAATGTTTCAATGTAATTTAATCCTTTTAACCTTGACATCCTAGATTAAACTCGAGGCATGGAATGTGTCATCCTCTTCATAATTTAATCTGAGTTTTCTTGATCGATGAGTAGACTATATGAAACAAATCACTATTTGAGCATGGCCATGCATTTCATAGTCCTACTCAATCAAGAGGCCTATGGATATCACCCCTAATATATAGGAGGGTTAAATTCCATTTAGATCACTCATATTCCTCACACGATTCATGATGTACCCAATAATCACCTTTATCGTCCACCCTATTAAAGGTGGCCTTTGATGATATCAAAGTACATAAATTCTCGTGTAGTAATATAGTGATTTCAGGTCGAAGGATCATTACATCATTGTCACTATGAGAATTGCTTATGACACTTTGCATAATGCTCCACGTAGAATTCTCATGGTGGGTCTGCCCAGTACATTGTTCTCTAACATGTACCTATGCATTGACTCAATATCTCATATATTTATGACCAATGAGATTTGGCCATCAGTCAATCCACATACTAGTCTCAATGTATCATTGTTGTCCCATTAACAATGACACTTGACTAGGGACATTTAAGAGTAATGATACTAATTGTAACTATATGATCTCATGTTCAAGTCACATACTTGAAGCCATATAATTTGTATCACTATTCTAAGGACTTTTATTATGTTAACATTTATATAACGCAGTAAATAAAACCATAATAAAATAATTCATTTATTCAATCAAATATAATATCAAAAAATGTTTAAACAATTACATCAAAGAATTAGCCTCTAGGGCATAAACTCTAACACAATAAGCACCAAGGGAGTTCCAAAACATGCAAACTATAAAACAAAGCAAAAACACATGAAAAGCACACAGATACTTGAGTTTTTACAGCGGAACAAGCTGGTTACTATCTGAATAAGTGGTCATAAAGACCACTTATCAAATACCCCCGAACTTAACCGTTGCTTGCCCTCAAGCAACTAAAATAAAACTAAACAAAAGATGCAATGCAGTATATACAATGTATGCAATCTACACTATCATGAATGCAAATCCAAGTCCCAGTCAGTATTGAACTTTCAAAGCAATGCCTCAGAAAACCACGAGATAATCGAATAGATAAGCTACCCAAGACAAGACTATAAGGCATATTCTGCAAATCCAAAGCTGTCAGCACTGACGTATTGTGCGTTGTGTGCCTAGCAACCATTAAACATACTTTTGAACAAATTTATCACATACTACGCTTCTTAGGGGAAAAATAAGTTTCAATTCAAGAAAAGTAGTAAATCAGATAAGTTCTAACCAAGATCATGCATTACTTAAGCTAAGAGTCACAGGGGGTTTTCATTAAGATTTTATTACTCACGAGGGCGTATTCGCATTTTTTCGTGTACACAATCGACTGTGCAATGCCTAGTCCTCTTAGGCTTTTCAATGATATCCGTGTAGCGAGCTTTCGACCAACGACTCCCAGACCAGACGGCCTTAGGGCGCTGGGTGTAGAGACACCCCTCGGGCTTACTTGCTCTAATATCAAAGGCCCCAGAACTCGACGTAGCCGATGTGTTTATTATATTTTTTTCTTTTTCAATGCATTTTCTTTTGTTTTCTTTTCTTTTCAAAGGGGAGTGCGTTTTACGCTCCAGCTCCCCACATAGCATGCAAAACCCCTGTTTCCCCCAAACTTAAGCTTTTAACAGTCTAGTTATTATTATATGCGAACTGAAACTCTTTTATTAAAACATAGTTTTTCCACCAGAAGACAAGTATGTGAAAATTTAGACTTAGCATGTCATGGTGGTTACTCTATCGTGCTCACTGGCTACACAGTATCTGACAGGTAAGGATTTACATATATGACCATGAAATCAGGCTTAAGTCTCAAATCAGTTCAACAATCAAGTGATTTCAATTTCTTCACAGGCAACATACATAACTAACCAACTGAAAACTGGATTCATGCAGTATGCTCTAACACAGAATGCAAAAACAAAAGAATTTTTTTAAAATTTTCACAAATTTTAACTATTTACAACCTACATGCACTAAATAAACAAACACAATATGCAATATGAATGCAACTACCCTATATGCAAAATTAAACCAATACCCCCAAACTTAAACTATTCAATGTCCTCATTGAAGGTAAAGGTAAAAAAGAAACTCCCCTATTTGGCTTCTTATGCTGCATGAAATGAAGTGGCGCCCTCTCAGAAGTTTCTCCGTCTCATCTCTGCTCTTGGTAAAATAAACTCCGCTCAACACTCTACTCAACGAACCAACCCAGCTCTATATCAATCTTGCTCTGCTAGAGATCCCACACTCACTGTCCCAATTGATCAGGTTGAGAGGATGAGGCAGATGAGAATTGGTACTTTGGATTGAGGAGGTAGGAGGTTTTCAAAACTAAGGCTTGTAGTGGGGGGGATTGAATGAGATGGAAGAGATGGGGGATTGCATTAATTAACTTGATGGTTTGGGATGAGAGGGAATGAGGCTGGGTGCTGCAGATAATTGACATGAAGCGGTGCCCCCAAAAGCTGCCAGAATTTTTGCCAAGTCAGGCTCAGTCTGCATGTGTGGCGCGGCCGCGCGCCATCTCAGGCTTATCCTGGCGCGGCCTGCGCGGCATGCCAGATCCTGTTTTTTGCAAAAAAATTCTAGGCACAGAGGCTATGACATTTGAACTTTGCTCCCAAGCAGCTTTTAACCTGAAATATGCAGACAAGACTTATTAAGCCCTATTAAACCATCAAAAGTTAATACTTAATATTTACATCAAGAGAATTCAACATGGAAAGATATATGCATTTAAATTCCCAAAAATTCTCTAAGTGCGTATAAACAATGCAAGTGCATCAAAAATATGCTATAAGCTTTTTAATCCCAAAAAACTATACGCATTCATGCCTAAGTTCAAAAATGTAGGCAATGAACTCCTAATTCCTACAGTATGCAAAAATTTAAACTAAATATTAACTAATAAGAATTAAACGAGGGGGAGGGAAGTATGATAGAAGGCAGGAAATGGAGAATTAAACAAGGAGGGAGAAAGAGAAATGATGGGGTGCCTCCCATCGAGCGCTTGATTTATAGTCCTCTAGCTGGACTGTGTTTGACCACTGCTATCCAACTCCCCGACGGTATTGGAGAACCCCTCCATCCATCAAAATAGCTGTGTGACTTTAGCGGCTTCCCAATAGAGGAGGACTCGAATTTAAACTACCTAGCATCGGATATGTATATGAATTCCCCATCCTGAAGGTTGGGGAGCTAGGTAAGGGTTCCGTTGTGTAGGTGAAATGATCGGGGCATGGAGGTATAGACCACACAACGGACTCTTCTTCTATTCTATTCTCTTCTGAGCACCATGGTTTGAAGCTCACGGACTCTCTCATGTCATCGAGATCCATATCTATAATATGGCTTCCAAGGGGGCAAGGGTGTGCAAACTTGACTGGAGTCTCAAACATCGACGGAGAAGGCTCTTGGGGTATTATCATTGTTGGTTCATACTGCTCCATATCCCCAATTATCGCCTCTATTTCCATTGCCTTTGGCTCGTCCAGTTGCAATTGCACTTCGGATTCTCTATCAGTTTCTGCACCCATGTCATAGCACCATGTATCTTGGGGTTCATAACTTACGGCTTCAGTCATTGGAGGCACAAAATCTGGCATTGTTGTCTCTTGTTCACATACCTCCTCCTTCCTTAAAACCGTGCTAATCTGCTCCACCCAAATTTGAAGATCCGCAATTGATTGTTCTTGCTCAACCAAGGTCTCCTGCGTTGATGCTAATGAGTTCACCCACAAACTATCCAATCCTTCCTTTTCTGTTTCAGCCACGGGCTCCCTGTATTGAGGCTCACTGGTAGAAGCATAGTTGATTGGGGCCATCTGATATTGAAAATTTTGGTTTGATGGTTCCTGGCTACCAAACAACTCCTCTTGGTTTCCTGAGCTTGCATACATGAAGTCCATTGTTGACTGTTCTCCTTGTAAACATGGGGATTGATAAGTGGGTTCGGGTGCACAATTTGGACTTGGCTTGCATTGTTCTTGATAGCTCACAGTATGGGTCTGCCCTTGCTCATCCTCTATCATCAAGGCCCTACTAATTTGCTCTGCCCAGTTCTGGATATTCTTGACTGACTTCTGTTGCGCAATCAAGATGTCCTTCAGTGATATGTCAGCTCCTTCCTCCAATCTTGCATTTTCTGTGTCACCCTCAAAATTGTGTTGAGACTCGTAAACTGGAGTCTGGAAGGTGCAATCTGGGGCGTATGCAGGATTTGGATCCCAGTGTTGGTCTTGATAGTAGTTTACTGAAGGGTCTGGGTGATGCCCCCAATCTTGCTGATAGTCAGGATAAGGTTCACTGTAGGAGTACTCACCCCCATACTGCTCCTGTCCATAACTGATAGGCTCCTGATGGCTCGCGTAGCTCCCAGAACCGTAGTCATAGGTCACTGCTGTCTCTCAATTCTGCTGAGCTGAGACAGTATCCAGCTTCCTCGAGAGAACCTCTAGTTGTGCTGAAAGTGTTGCAATGGGATTGACGCCATCATTGTATGCTTCCCTTGGTTGCTCTTGCCTTTGGTTCCATGGATAAAAATTTAAGTCCATTATACCTGAAAAAAGAGCAAATGAAGAGAATTAAACAAAAATAAAAAGTTTAAATTAAGACTAATTTGATTAAACTAATGTTGGCAAACAGTTATCAAATAATTCCCTGAAAACGGCGCCAAAAACTTGTTGGTCCGATTAGATGACACAATTTACGCGCAAGTATATGCAGCCAACGAGTAATAAAGAGTGAGTAAGATATCGTTCCCACGGAGAATTAATGGATAATAGGTTGCCAAAGCACTAGCACATAATCATCTCAGTCTTATTTAAATGGATGGTAAAGAGAATAAATTAAAACTAAGTTAAACTAGGCAAGGAATTAAAACATGCAATAACTAATCCTAGGGTAAATTTAGATAATGAAGACATGGGATTACAATTTCCCCCAACACTTTGTTCGAATCTCTTAACTCTCTCACTTAGAATAATAAGCACCTAGAATTGACAACCGAGAAATCACGATTACATAATAGCCTCTTTCGATGGACAACTATGAATCTTCCTAATGCGGCATGTAGGTATATGTCTATCCTACACACTATCAAGCAACTAATATCCAGAACAATTAACAAGACACATGTCACGGTAAATCTCATTAACTACTCTATCAATTACCAACTTTCGCATAGGAAGTCATTACGATTAGATTCTCAAATGGTTGCATATGGCATTTAGGTATATTTCTATCCTGAACACTAATAAATTATCAACTCTTTAGGACAATGAATGAGACACACGTCACATAATCTCATAGATTACCTGCAAGAATCTCTAACTTTCGCATGATATCATAACTAGGTCTAAACCTATAATCCATTTGTCAAGTTCATACAGGTTCACAAGAAATCAATCTAAAAGCACAAGTTATGATAACCAATTCATAATAATAGCAAAGAGAGAGAGCAATCAATACAAACTATGTGTTGGGTTCCATTAAAACCCCAAAATATAAACTAAGTCATAAATAACTTGATTATATTATCCACAAGTTGATTATACATTATCCAAATACAAAATGATAGCAAAGAGAGTTAAGAGATAGAAAAATGCAAATCTTTGTTCTTCTCTCTAAGCTTGGATCTTTGAATACAACCACTTGCTTCAATCTTCAACACTAACCTAACCCTAAAATCTAACTAACTAACTAAACCCTAATCTAACACTAATCTACTCCTAATCTATACAAGAAATGTAAGAGAAATGGAAGAACAAGCTAGGGCTAGGGCTTAAGGCCAATATTTGATGCCTTTTCTTGCCAAAACCAAGCCCCCTTATATCCCAATCTCTAGCCAAGCCCGTTCAGTTGAAAAGTCAAAGTTTTGTCTGCTGGGGACTGGCGCGGCCGCGCCCAAAATACACTAGAAATCCGTGCGCCCGCGCCAAAGATTTTCTGCTGTAGTGTCCTCTGGTAGAACGGCCATAACTTTTGATCTAGGAGGAGTTACGAGGCCTGCCACCTGTCAAATCGAAGCTATCGAAGAGCTCTACAACTTTCATTCTTTGAGCATTGAGAAATAATGGACGGATGAAGGCTGAAATTGAGCTCCAAGTGACAGCTGTGCATGAAAACTCAAAATCGTGAAGTTTAACGTCCGTTGGTATACGGGGCATAACTCTAGCCTCCGAACTCCGATTGGGATGATTCAAGATGTTCCGAAAAGCTTATAAGATGCTCTACAATATGAACTAAGCTCCAATCCAAGAACATGAACTGAACATAAACCCCCCAAACGATGTCCGGATTGCATTTTCTTCCCATTGTCATGCCATCATTCCATTCTTGCTCCTTTTGACCTCATTTTGTCCTTTTAAGCTCAATAAGCACCAAGGGAGTTCCAAAACATGCAAACTACAAAATAAAGCAAAAACACATGAAAAGCACAGAGATATTTGAGTTTTGACAGCGGAACAAGCTGGTTACTATCCGAATAAGTGGTCATAAAAATCACTTATCATATATATATATATATATATATTAATTTGTTTGGCCTAGATTGCTAATCCGTGATTTTTTTAGCTTTAATATATATAAGCATATATATATATATATATATATATATATATATTGATCTGTCATGCCTGGATGGTGAATGTAAGACCCCAAATTTTATGAATAAAGATTTAATTTTTTTTATATATTATTTTAAAATAGTAAGGTGTTAATTTGATAAATGTGATAAGTTATGGGTGGAATGTGCAAATTTTACAAAGTAAGCAAGTGGTTATAAAATATTCGTTGTGTCGGGGAATATTCGTTTGGTCGAGGAATATTCTTTTTGTCGGAGAATATTCGTACCAGGACGCAGTCATTGGTGGACCCCACAACGGAATGAATGTCGGATAGAGAAAGCGACAGAAATAACTTTTTTATGAAAATAACGGTAAAACTGTTACCGTTAAACTGTTAAAATACCCGGTGATAAAAATATAGTAATACGCGTTGTTGCACAGTAACACACGGTATTGCACAGTATTTCGAATTATTGATTCTTACGTAAGAAGTCACTTACTCAATAATTGTTACAGTAATTACTGTTCAATATTTTATATTATTGATTAAATAATTGCATAATATTTTATTGATTCAATAATTGCTACGTTGATATTTTATATTATTGATTCAATAATTGTTACAGTAACCACTGCACAATATTTCACATTATCAAATCAATAATTCATATTATTTGAATAATATTATTAGATAGCATTATTGACAATGTCTAGAAAGTTCTGTTGAGGAAAGGAGTTAGGTTATATAATTGCGCGCTAATGAGGAGAAATCTTTATCTGAAAGTCCCCCTATTTCTTAGAAACGACCTGGTTGCCAATAATGTAGTTCTGTAATATTTTTTGTGAATAATTAATTATTGATATACATAATAAGGAAATATTTATTTTAATTTTGATATAAAAGGGAAGAATTTTTAGCATGTGACATTTGTTAAAAGTTGGCATTTTATCTTCTCCGATAAAATAATTCATTCAAATATATTATTATAATATTATATTATAAAATTATAATGTGATAATATAATAATTTTATATGGTTGGTGGGAATATGGATGGAGGCTTGAAATTTTCAAAAGTTATATGCTGAAGCTTGAATGCTGAGTCATCCGTATGTAAATTTGAGTCATTTTTCGTTCGAAAATTGGAAAAACTTTCTTCTACAAAGTTGTAGAGAATCAAATTTCATATAAAATGGACATAAGGTTCGTATTTTTCTGATAAAAGGGCTATTTATTATGAATTATTGAAGTTTCAAAAATAAATATTTATATATATATATATATATATATTATATAAACATGTAAGAATTGATTTTGGTGGAGGCTTTGAAAAGTGTGGTGTGCGGATGACATTTTCCAAAGGAGTGGGCTTGAAATTCATCCTTTGGTTAATTAAGTCAATAATGGAGTTCTGGTGTTTTTTTATAAATAGGGTGCTTAGTTAGAAATGAAAATCACACCAGAATCAGAAAATTTTTTCTCTATAATATCGAGCGTATTTCTTATGAGTATAAGGATAGTTTGAGTGTGGATTACGGTGCAAGATTTTTCTCAATATTATATCCGATATTCCAGTCAAAACTACTCTCCTGTTAAGGTAAGGGATATTATTATGTTTCGTAAAGGATGTTATTTTTCTAGTAAATGATGTTATTTCCTTTCAATATTCATAATGAATATTATTTTCTTTCATATTTCATATTATGGAAGTAATAATATTTCATTTCATATTCTTAAATCTGAACTTACCACGGTAATTATTGCTTCTATAATTCCTGAAAAGATCAAAAATTTCTTGAGTTTTGCACTTTATCTAGTATCATTTCACCGGAATAATTTTCTGAACTTTCTCGTGAAATTTTTATCTTTTCATGTCGAGTTACTATTCACGATAAAAAAATAATTTTTTTTATCTTTGATTGGATCCAAGTTTTTATCTTCATTCTTGAATTTTGCTCCACAATAAATTATTATGGAGTATTCTTGAATTTGGATAAACTAAATTACGAATCCCTAATATTTGTCTTTTATCTCACTGGATTCGTTATTCGTATTATTTTTCATCATCCTCAGTCCTAAATGATGATATAACTGAATATCTTTGGCCTGTAGTGCAAAGATGAATGATTACTTGATGAATATCTTTGGCCTATAGTGCAAAGATGAATGATTACCTGACGAATATCTTTGGTCCGTAGTGCAAAGATGGACAGGTGTTGAGATGAACATGACCAACTGGTGATACAAATGAATATCTTTAGCCCGTAGTGCAAAGATGAATATCTGATTCAAGATGTATATTGATTGATGTTACATGGATAAAATATTGATGATGGACTTTTAAATCATAGAAGATAGTAGACTTCATTTTCTACTTAACTCTTCTAATGAATTGTTATTTCCGCTGCGAATATTGATCTAAAACTTGTTGTCCATTATATTTTATCTAATTTATTTAAGGCTAATGATAATTTGTTTTTCATTATCTTAGTCATAATATTCTTTACTGGGCTAGTTGAGCTCACCCTTTTCATCTATTGTCCTCTTCAGGGAATGAGAATGTTGCGGGGACTAGTCGGGAAACAGTGTGTTGATCAGAGTTAGATCTGTAGAAGTCCTCACTATTCTAAGATAATGGGACAATAATTGTAATGAATAAGAAATGAATTTGAGTGTTTATATTTCGTATTATATACGATTTGTATCGAAGCTCATAGTTTGTGTGGTCGTATTTTACACGACCTTTTGTTATAAAAGATTTGTATTTGGAATTTTGTACCATGTATTTGCCGACTCAGAATGGGTTGGTATTGAACCTATTTTGGGTGCGTCACAGTTGGTATCAGAGCTTAGGGATATGATCTCTGGCTGAGATCTGGGAATAGAACTAGGAGGGGAGAGACGAGTAAATCCTTCGCTAGTGTGTGTCCTACCTAAGCTTATTTGGTATTTAATTGGTCGTTTGGAACATAGGGTTAATATGTGATATGTTAATTTGTTTGATTAACCTTTGTTTTGTGACAGTATTTGAGAATGGCAGCTGAAAATCTAAATAATGGAGTGAATGAGACCGTTGAGACACTACTAATCACCAACCAAAATAATATGATGTCGGGGGAAGAAGAAATTAGAGATATCTATGTAGTGAGTGAAGAATTAATAATTGCACCCGAAATAGTCGCAGAGGTAGCAGTTGAGAGTGAGGAAGAAGAGGACCCTGAGGAGGATTTATTAGGAGAATTTTATGATCGAGATGTAGAACTGTAGAATCGTATTCATGAGTTAGAAGAGCAGGGTAAAGAACGACAGACAGTTATGGACCAAAGGGATACAACAATTCAAGATTTTGTTACTCGATATGCGAGGCTTGAACAGAAGCTCTCTCTGGCAGAGCATATGATATTAGAGCTGGAATCTGAAAATGCAAATGTCAACGATCAGCTGAAAGAAGAAACAACTGAACGAGTGAGAATTGAAGATGCATGGGTAAAAGTCACACGACGCGTTGATATTTTAAAAAAGATGTCCAATCCAAGAAGGCCAAAATAAATGATATGGATTTCACTTTTTGGATAGCAATTGGGAGAATCTAACATCAAGTTTGGAATTACCCTGTGCAGAGCGGTCAACCCCAATTCAATATGGATCGAAGAGTAATGATTCAAATCATGGATCAGGAGTGCGACGAAGCAGTTGAGGGTGGAATGTGGTTTATGGCAAAGTTAAGTCCAGCTGGGATAGTGACACCAAAGACTGTCCCAGACAAGCTAAAGTCAGTGGTTCCTGGAAGAGCGTTTGTCGTGTCTGCCCAAAACTCGAGGAACCCGAACGAGGTGATCACGGGTAAGCTAATCATAAACTCTTGCGAAGTCTATACCTTATTAGATACCGATTCTACCCATTCTTTTATTTCACCTGCTTGTGCTCAACGTTTGAACTTGACTCCTTAGAAGTTAGACTTTGACTTATCTGTTGAAACTCTGTTAGGAGAAACCTTCATTATATTCACAGTTTACAAATCTTGTTTGATTCAAATTGGCATCCTTACCCTACCTGTGGATTTTATATCTTTGAAAATACTTGCATTTGATGTGATTTTTTTGAATCGACTGGTTAACCACTCATTATGCCAAAATTGATTGTTTCGTAAGGTTGTTAGCTTTCATTCAAACAACCAGACCACTAAAATTAATCAATGTCATTTCAAGTCATAAAGCTATTCATTTATTAAAAAACGGATGTCAAGCTTTCTTAGCCCATGTCACTGATTTAAATCAGAATACACCAGATTTGAATGATATTTTTATTGTTAATGAGTTTCCTGATGTATTTTCTGAAGAACTTCCTAGTCTACCCCAGAACGTGAAGTTGAATTCTTTATTGACCTTGAGCCCGGTAAAAAACCCATTTCTAAAACCCCATATCGAATGGCTCCTATTGAACTTCAGGAGTTAAAGATCCAACTACAGGAGTTGTTAGCCATCGGTTTTATACGTCTTAGTACATCTCCTTGGGGTGCTCCTGTTTTATTCGTAAAGAAGAAAGACGTTAGTATGCGACTATGTATTGACTATCGGGAGTTGAACCATAGTATCCGTTACCTCGCATTGATGACCTGTTCGACCAGTTGCAAGGTGTGTAATTCTTCTTAAAGATCGATCTCCGTTTTGGATATCATCAGTTAAAGATTAGAACTGATAACATTCCAAACACTGCCTTTAGAACTCGATACGCGCATTACGAATTTCTACTTATATCTTTTGTAGTGACCAATGTCCATGCTATGTTCATGGACATGATGAACCAAATATTTGAGAAATATTTGGATCAGTTCGTGGTTGTCTTTATTGATGACATCCTCATTAATACCAAAAGCCGTGAAGATCATGAACACCACCTGAAGCTGGTACTTCAAAGGCTTCGTGATAACAAACTATATGCCAAGTTGAAGAAATGTGAGTTCTGGCTTGAGGAGGTAGCATTCCTTGGGCACATAGTATCAAAATGTGGAGTATCTGTGGACCCGACGAAGATTGAAGCAATATAAAGTTGGGAGCAACCAAAGTCGGTGACCGAAGTACGTAGCTTTTTGGGCTTAGCTAGTTATTATCGGAGATTCGTGGAATAATTTTCTCGAATCGCTACTCTATTAACTCAACTGACTCGGAAAGATACGAAATTCGTATGGAATGAGGAATGCGAAAAGTGCTTCCAAGAGCTCAAGAGGAGACTCATTTCGACACCTGTTCTGACGATACCATCTGGTTCGGATGGATTTGTCATTTATAGCGATGCTTCAAGCAAAGGGTTAGGATGTGTTCTCATGCAACATGAAAAAGTCATAGCCTATGCCTCACGACAACTCAAGGAATATGAAAGGAATTATCCTACTCATGATCTAGAGTTGGCAGCCGTCGTTTTTGCGTTGAAATATCATAATCATTTGTGTGAAGACACTAAAGCAAGTATGTATGTGCTTATTGAAGAATAAGTTCACTGAAAGTAATTCGCTTAAAGAACCCTAATGGAGTTTTACTTGCCTGATGTAGACACTCGAAATTTTGTTTTCCTTGGAGTAACCTTGTAGGAGGGTAAAAGCATAATTTCATTTAAAAGACAACCCAGAGGTAGGACAAAAGCATCATTTTGCCCCAGATACAACCCCGGTGGAGAAATCAAAGTGCAAACGACACCCAGGCACGACGCGGACCGAACGAGGATCTTAAAGCTGAGAATGTGACCATAATAAGTCACCACATCAACTGTTGATCTTTGAGCTATCCTAAGACGAGCCAATTGACGACCATCGGGAACCGAAAGATACCCTTCAGCTAATTGCATCATCTTCCCGGACTCCAATTCAGTCATACTCGACCTTATTTCGCAGCCTTCCGCAATGACTTTCTGGGATTTTTGGGTATGAAGCTCAAATTTCACCAGACCGACACCGAAGGAACAACTTCGAGGTGACGGGGCCCATGGGACATAGCCTTTAACCAGTAGCCAAGAGCTCATTTTGAAACAAAAGAAGAGAAGTTAGAGAGAAAAACTGATTTTAGAGAGAGAAAACCTTAGGTCTTGCAAGTTTATACCAACTTTGAGTTGTTTGATCATCTATATTGTAGATCTTGAGTGCCTAGAGTGTTATAGCTTGATCCTAAGACAAAATAAGCTTGTTTTGTTGCTCCCTAAGGTGAAAAAAAACTCATTTTTGGTCATTTCCCTTTGTAAATGTTGTTCTAAATACTAGATCTATGTATATATTACTTAATTATAGTTTAAACTTGTTGTTTTACGTATATTTTGGGTAATAGTTGGTAGATCTAGAGATTCTACCGGTTATTTTGTGCATATATAGTGGAAAATCAAGTCTGAAGGTTAGATCTACCTAGATCTAAGCCGGATCAAGCCCTTTGAATGGTTATGGAGCTTGAAGCTCTAACCTATATGCTAAACAAGTTACCCCTAAGCAAGAATAGAGAATTAAGGCAAATCAATATGAAAACTCTGGTACCTTATTTGTATGCAAATGGACGGATGGATGATGACTTAAGTCGGTACCAAGCAAATCATGAACAACTCCCTGAATACCAGGAAGAAATCGAGGCGCAACAGCAGGCATGGGTGGAACCTTAGGCTCAAGGATATCACCCTCCTCCTCATCTAAATGAGTCCTATCAACATCAATGGGACGAATCACTGACTCAGTCAAACGGTGAACCTGTCGGGCAATCTGCGGAGCGGGAGTATCAAATTACATAAACATAATACAAACCATCACCATAATCAAATTAAATAAACATAGCAGAAGCGGAAGCGCAATAAAAGGGAGTTTTTTAAAATTTAATACAAACCATCACCATGATCATAAAATAACCTTTGAGTAAATAGTTACCGTACAATTCATTCCTCCCACCATACAATGTCCCAATTAAATATAAGACATAGAATTACTAACAAGTCTTATTTTATTTAATTATATGTATTTCGATCCTAAAATTCTCAACACCAAATAATGCAACTTAGAAACTCCTTTTTAATTTCATTATGCCTTGGCCAAGGACTACTGAGTTGTCATTTATCGAATCACATAGGACATTCTCTTCTTTTACTAGAAGTGGTAGATTCTTTATTGATCATTCATTATCTCCATGTATAAATTATTATACCCAAGCATACCCTTTAATATACCCTTAGGGTTTTAAGGGACAAGTCATATAACTCATCATACACAAGATACTATGATGATCTCAAATCTAAGGATTATTTGTACTACTATCACTAAAGGAATTTCTATTGATAAGCAAGTAAAACTCCATTAGGTATTCCTTAGCGAGCCACGTTCAGTGTACTTATTCTCCAATAAGCACTTACATACTTGTTTTAGTGTCTCTACACAAATGATTATGAGATCGATCATCCTCATCCAATGAGTAAGCAATGTATGTACCAATCTATTCGGATTCACTAATCCCCTTTTTAGTAATCCAACGATTGGGAACTATTTTAATTTTAAGCTATCTAAGAATTTAGATCTCATTAGCATGATCATCATCATGATTCTAAAAGCATTACTTAAAACTATGGATTTATCACATATTATAAAAATTAGCACTATGTAGATAAATAAATGCCTTTAATTAAATAACACTTTTATTTATAAATGAATAAGATTGTTACAAAGTATATGCTTTATCATCAAACATGATTGACTTGTGTGCATACTACTTTCAATCTCCCACTTGCACTAAAGCCAATCGCCATGGTATCTCATACCCATCTTCTCTAAGTAACGATCAAACTGTTGTTGTGTTAAAGCTTTAGCAAATGGATCTGCAATATTGTTTTGAGTGTCCACACGCTCCAGAGTGACATCTCCTCTTTCAATGATCTCTCTAATCAAATGAAACTGCCGCAACACGTGTTTAGATTTCTGATGAAACCTGGGTTCCTTAGCTTGTGCAACAACTTCGGTGTTGTCATAGAATAAAAGTACTGCTCCTCTAATGCTAGGAATCACACCAAGTTCAGTTATGAACTTCTTCATCCAAACAACTTCCTTTGCAGCTTCACTTGCAGCTATGTACTCTGCCTATGTCACTGAATCAACAACTGTTTGTTGCGCCACCGTTTAAGGTAAATACATACCTCGAACGGATTTACTGTCATCTAGGTCCATTTGAAAACTTGAGTCTGTGTAGCCCTCTAATTTCAATTCAGACCCACCGTAGACAAGAAATACACCCTTAGTTCTTCTTAAGTACTTTATGATATTTTTCACTGCCTTTCAGTGCTCCTCTCCTGGATTCGACTGATATCTGCTTGTTACACTAAGTGCATGAGCGACATCTAGTCTAGTACATATCATACCGTACATGATATATCCTATTGATCATGCATAAAGAATCTTACTCATATGGTCTCTCTCATTAGGTGTCTTTGGGGCCTGTTTCTTGGAGAGATGTATTCCATAGCTCATCGGCATGAGACCTCTCTTGGAATCTTCCATGCTAAACCTCTTTAGCGTCGTGTTAATGTACGTTCCTTGGGACAAGCCAAACATCCTTTTAGATCTATCTCCATAGATCTTTATCCCCAAACTATAGAATACTTCTCCTAAGTCCTTCATGGAGAAGTGTTTAGATAACCAGATTTTAATCGACTGTAGCATAGGAATATTGTTCCCTATCAGTAATATGTCATCAACATATAACACAAGAAATGATACAGCGGTCCCACTAACCTTCTTATACACACATGGTTCATCCTCATTTTTGATAAAATCAAACTTTTTGATTGTCTCATCAAAATGGATGTTCCACCTTCGAGAAGCTTGCTTCAATCAATAAATGGATCGTTGCAGTTTACAGACTTGATTTTTCCAACCGTTGAAACAAAACCCTCTGGCTATATCATATGCACATCCTCCTCAAGTTTCCCATTGAGGAAGATCGTTTTCACGTCCATTTGTCAGATCTCGTACTCATTATAAGCTGCAATCGCAAGAAAAATCCGAATGAACTTGAGCATAGATATTGGTTGTAGACACTCGAAATTTTGCATTCCTGTTACTAACCTTGCAGAAGGGCAAAAGCATCTTTTCGCACTCCAGAGACAACCCTGGAGGATTAAATCATCAAATTAGATGCCCAGAGACAACACCGGGAAATCATCAAACCAGACCCCCGGAGACAACACAGGGAAATCATCAAATCAATCTCCCCGGAGACAACACCGGGAAATCATCAAATCAATCTCCCCAGAGACAGCCCTAGGAATCATAAAATCCACTTCAGTGACAGCCTTGAAGATAGACAAAAGTCAACAGCAGTCCAACCCCGAAAATAACCCCGAGAAAGACAGTTGCAGCCACATCAAGCCCGTAACCAACCTGGAAGGGCAAAAGGTCCAATTCAACATCAAATAAAGTCTAATTACCATGAATAATGTCATGCAGAACCATAACAGCAATCCCGAGTGAAAATAGTGCAAGACAGCTCAATGGACTGACTGCAAAGACTCGAAGATCTGGTCATAGACCCATCTTCCAGGACTCAGAAAAGGTCAAGCCCTATGTCATTATGCAGCTCTCGGAAAGGGGTTTCCGAAAAGGTATAGCACGCCTCTATCGGATTCCTGGATTGAAAGTTATGAAGGTTCAAGCAGACAGCGTGTTGGTCGGAGTGCACATACTTCGAGACAGCGGGGCCACTAGGCTGGGCCCACCAGGCTCACCCGCAGGTGGACCTGCAGCCATCGGGGTTTACATATACCTCTCCCCCCTAAGCTTATAGAAGAAGAGAGAGAAGAAGAAAGCGACGAGAGAAATAGACGCTAGGAAGGTCAAACGGAGGCTCATACGTACTTTGATTTTTCTAAAATCTCTTTGTAAACATTCATACACATATATACTATAACATATCAAATTTTAACAGGTGGAAAACGAGTATCGGAGCTCCAAAAGCCGTTCGAGAGCTATTTTTGCTATATACTATAAGATTTTTTCAGATCTGCCTTCTTCACTTACTCTAATACGTATATAAACGATATATATACGTTTTTAACGATCAATATTAATCAAATTTGAGTTTTTCACCGTTCATTTCTTGTAAATAGTCAATATTTGAGCTGTATTGACTAGATCTGTACTGGATCTAGCTTTTAACCGGTTCAAAAGTTGTAAAACTTGAACCTGGAAGCTAGAATGGCTAAGATCTGTACAGATCTAATTTTCTTTCTAGTTTTTTTTTGTAAATATTTAGCGACCACGTGACCTTAGATTTGTATATAGAGGAAACTTGAAGCTATGAGCTATGCGCGTACGAAGATTTGACTGATGAATCTTTCGTTTAGCGACGTCTAGTATAGTTTTACGTTTTATTGCAATATATTCATTATGCAGACTATTTATTTGATTTTTTGTGAGCCTAGGAGCTACATGATCTACGATTCAACTCATGGATCTAGATCTGGTTCCCATGATGGACCTAGTTGAGTTGTACAGTCAGCTTGCAAATTTTGTAATTGTAAATATAGGACCTTAAAACGGTTATCTGGATTTAAGGTCCCCGTAATAATGGAAATCCTTATGTGTGGTGCCCGGGCATACTTTGATGGCTTTCATGCCCATAAGAAGCCCGACACTTATATATATATATTATTTTGTCGAGGATGCTTCGCATCCTGAGAATAAAATCAAATAAAGCCGAATATAGAATAAAAAATAAAAGTATCAAAGGGCTTCAATTCCTATATGAGCGAAAGGGTTTGAAAACTAATTTTCAAAACATCATTTTCATATTCTTGTCTAAAAATGGACTTTTTAATAAATCAAACCTTTCGTATATAGGTCCAACGAAGCACAACACTACTTTCAAATAAAGTACTTAGGCCCAATTAACTGCAAATCACACACACACATATACATAAAGATTAGGGAATGAAAAGCGCGGTAACCGTGCTTCACGGAAGTTGTGGGGTGCCTAACACCTTCCCCCCGCTTAATCAAGCCCCCGAACTCTATGAAATCTCGGTTTCCAAGACCAATTAAACAGAGTCCACAAGTGGTATAACCTTTCAAAACTCGGTTGAGTTGGTACAACATTTCACTCATACCAACTGGCAGCTCTGTCTAATTCGGACCAATAAAATCAATCTTTTCAAATCGTCGACATTATATGTCGTCCTTTTCCTGAATATTCACCCATCAGATCAAACAAAACTAAATAGAAAACATAAAAGGTAGAAACACTTAGGAAGAGGGATCCCAAAATTTTCCCGGCGTCGACAAGTGGCGACTCTGCTGGGGATAGCAGAGGGCTTAAGCCGCTTTTTCAAACTTCTTAATTCCTTTCTGTGTGCATGTGTGTGAAATGACGTCTTTACATTGAATGAATGTGAATGTCTCTTTTACCACGCTTTATATTAGTGTTTCGCACAATGTCGTCATTTTGCATGCGGTAAGACGTGATGAATGTATGTTGTGTGTTCCTCTACTAGGAGGCGAACCCATCGATCACTGATTACTGGACTCCGGTGGCGATTAAGTCCAAGTGAGGCTCAGGAAAGGTACCACTCAGATCCGCTCCAGTTGAAAGAGCGGATTAGCTTCCCATCAAGTAAATTGCGATGATTTGGGAACCTCCATGCTGAAAAGCCCGTGAGAGTAAACCTAAGATAGGTCAGCCTTTGATAAACCAAACGCAAAGGGAAGGCTCTTCATACCTTTCCCTTTTAATTCCATGTCAAATATCAAATGTTGTAAATATCAATTCCTGTCAAATATTGTAAATTCTTGCAAATTTATTGTAAAATGTAAAATCCTATTATGATATCCTGTCATCAAAATAACTTATCTCTGTTTTGCTGGAAAATATTAAAAAAAACCCTAAACCTAACACATTGCATAGCATGCATACTATTCAGGTTTATCAAGACAAAACTACCTACTTTTATTATAGGCAAGATTGGTCCCACTACCAGATCCAAATCTAAGAAGGCAAAAAGCCTACCCACTAATATGGAAGAAAGTACCCAACAAGGGACAGGCTTCGTATCTCGAGAAAAATTCGAGGGACTCAGAAATCAGATAGCAGAATTAACTATTTTCTTGAAAGAACAGAGCAAAAGTACTCAGGGTCAACATATACCCAATCAAACAGAGTCCTCCGAACAAGGTGGCGGTAAAAGTACTGACAAGAAAAAGGAAGCTCAAATACTTGAACCTCGAAACAATGAAAAGACCAACAAAACCCCTAAAATCATCAATCTCAAAGAAGATCGAGAGACTGGGGATATCCGAAAGAAAGTCCAACAAATGGAAGAAACTATCCGGTCAATCAAAGGGACTGAATCCTACGGAAGTGTCAACTACTCAGACCTTTGCATCTTTCCCGGGGCTTGATATCCAGACAAATTCCTGATCCCGAATTTTGAAAAATATAACGGATTGGGAGATCTTTACACCCATTTGAAAGTATTCATTAGAGAACTCAGATCCTATGCAAAGGACAAGAAGCTGAGAATGCAGTTGTTTTAGAAAAGTCTGACCGGCGAGGTCAAAGCCTGGTATACTCGACTGGACAATTCCAAAATCCATAGGTGGGAAGAGCTAGCTCATGCCTTCCTAAATCAATACAGTTTCCAGTCACAAATGGCTCCAGACAAATATCAAATTACCAAAGTTAAAAAGCAGAACACTGAGTCATTCAGAGAATATGCCCAAAGATGGAGGCGTCTAGCTGCTCAAGTCATCCCATCAATGACAGAGACTGAGATGGTGATGACATTCATCGACATACAAGAAACTCCATTCCATGAAAGGGTCCTAGCAGGCATAGGAAAACCGTTCTCGGAAGTGATCAAATATGGAGAAATGGCTGAGATGGGACTAAAGTTTGAAAATATTAAAGACCTTATTGCTTTAGAAGCCGTGGCTGAACACATTCAGGTTGGAAATTATGGAAGTAATCCTCGGAGAGTTCATAAGAAGAAAGAAGAGGATGTAGCCTTGGTACTACAAGGTCAAACTCAAAGAGGCAACCAAAACCTGCCTATTCAAAGGAAAAATTATTCATCTTTTCAAACATCTGTGCAACCTGCAAATCCGACATTCCAAAGTACTGGAGAGGCTAAACGTCGAAGAACGTTCACACCCTTAGGGGATTCACTTAAGAATATACTCAAGCTTCTAACAACACAAAAGAAAATTGCTCAGCTCCTTCCACTAGCCAATCCAAGTGGGAAGAATTTTGACCCAAACAAGAAATATGCTTACCATTCTGGATCTCCTGGCCATGACACCTAAGAATGTTGGTCTCTAAAGCACAAGATCCAAGACCTGATAGACAATGGTGAGACCGTGGTGACAAAACTAGAGCAACCATATGTTCAAGATAACCCTTTGCCTCAACACAATGAGGAGGTAGTCAACATGATCAGTATGGGGAATGGAGAAGGTTCCAAGTACCTCAAATATGTAGGGGATTCTCCACAAACAAGTAAGAATAGCTCTGACAAATGGGACTATTCAGAATGCCGCTTCCTGATAGAACGAGAAACAAAGTCTATCAAGGATCGGATTGGTCAACTGGCAGAGCTTATGGTATACTAGCACCAAGTGACGCGACAGTTGATAACTCAAGTCAACTAAAGGAGAATAAATCCTCCCACGCCCAAAATTCTTCTAATTACAAGGAAGGATCATTATCGGTTCCATGAACACGAAACCTAGGCAGACAAAGTTGCCAAGGAAGAAAGAGTTCGAGCTCACAAAGAGTTTGCTTTCAAGAGAAAGTTCACAGCTTTGGATCAGCTTATGGAGGAAATTCTCCAGATGTTGATCAATAAGGGAAAAGTCACATAGCTATTACTTTCAGTGGACCCTCGATCAAGAAAGTTCAATACTTTCAAAATATGGCAATATCATTCCAAAACTCCTGGGCACGATACAGAAGAATGTTGGGGACTTCGTCACCTAATCCAGAACCTGATTGAAAGCGGTGAATTGCTAAAAGCAAGTCCAGATAGTGGCTTTCTTGATGAAGAAGCGATATTTCCTCCTATGTCATGGAGTCTAAAGGAAATTATAGTAGTCATTTCCTGTGAGAAGGACACAACTGCTATACCTCTGACAATTCAAGGAAAGGGGGACAAAGGGGGAAAGAATCCTTTGAAAGTGGCTGCACCAGAACCATTGATGTTACCAATTAGACCGCAGTATCCCTGATCAACTTAAAGAGTCCCATGGAACTATGGGATGAACGAGGGGTCAACATCAAATCAAACGGCTGCTATATCAAAGGAAAACCCATTGTATATACCTCAGCGAGTGATAAAGCCAGTCACAAAAGCCAAGGGTAGAGAGCTCGAGGAAAAGATTGAAGAATTCCTCAGCAAAATAGGGCATAATGAAGCCAAGGTGGTGCAAAGATTAAAAGAGGCACCTTGACAGATATCCATCATTCTGGATTTGGTTTTATCTTCAGAAAACCACCTCAAAATCTTAATACAAGTGCTGGAAGAAGCACATCTACCCAAGGCAGTAGACATAGAAAAGTTTCGTCAATTGATAGAGCACATTTTCAACAGCAATGTGATATCTTTCATTGATGATGACATACCAGTTGAAGGGACTGGTCATTGCAAGTCACTGCATATAGCAGTGATGTCCTCTGGATACGTGATAGGGGGAGTGTTGATAAATGGAGGATCCTCTTTCAACATCTATCTTTATGACACTTTGGAAAGAATGAAGATCAGTCCAAATCAAATCCGAAACAGCCATATAGTCATAAGAGCCTTCGATGGGTCTCGACAAAATGCTGTAAGAGAAATTGAACTACCTATGGAGATTGGTCCACATACATTCTACGTATCCTTCCAAGTGTTGAACATCACTGTAAGAACCCGAATTTTCAAGAAATTATTAAAATGAGAATTTAATAAATAAAATTCTTAAGACATGTATTGGGTTCGAATAGAAATATGTGTGTTATGAGGAAGGAAGTATTGTGTTACATAGGGTAATATGAACTATGTAATATGTGATTTTGTGATTAATAAATATATTATTAATATATATTTGTTATAGAGACAATTTAATTAAAGTAAAGGAGGTGCATAAAATTATCCATCGATATTAAATAATTTATAGAATTATTTTATCATAGTACGTGGTGTCATTAAATGAATAATCACCTTTCCCTTGAATATATAAACTAGAGACTAGAATGATGTAATATGAGTTTTAATTAGTGCTTAAGCTATCCATGAATAGATTGAGATAGTAAAGCATAAATTAGTTAATTATGAGAATTAATTAACAAGTATAAATATTGGTTAATCTATATTAAATTGAAAGTTATATTATGGAATAATATAATTTGAATATTAAAGCCTTAATTAACTATGGTGATATAGTAAGGGGTTTAAGAATCGCTTAAGTAAATAGTGAGTTAATACACGTGTGGAATATGTGATTATAGTATGTGCTATATATTTTGAGTTTTGTGTTATTGGTGGTAAGAAAACCGTAAAGGAGATTTTATAGTTTGTTAAACTATTAAGGAAAAAATAGAGTTTTAAAACTTGAAGTGTGATCCTTAAATTGTTAAGGAAAGTAGTAGCCGATGATATGAAATCAAAGAGGAGATTGATGTTAGACGAGTTAACACTTAAGAAGGATGTGCAAGGTATTTAGGAATATAGATTCTATTTCTGCTAAAATAGAAACTTGTTGTGTCTGAACTTGGTATGGCGCAGCTGCGCCATTTTCAAGCCTATGACTAGCGCAGCTGCGCCGGTCTGCAGAAAGCTCTGAGTGAGTTTGTGAAATTGGAATTTCAAGACATTTGTATTAAGGACTCATATGTGTAATAAAGGTCATAAATGGTGATTAAGTTGTCCATGAATGAATTAAGTTAGCAAAACATGATTTGAATAAGAGTTAATTAATTTACCCGGAATAAAGGTTGGTTAATTAAGTGATATTATAGAATATTACATTATAAAGCTTTGCGTGGTAGTGGCATGATATTAAATTGAATAGAAATGATTAATTCACTTACATATGATGGTGAGTTAATATATGTGTTTAACATAAAGAAAATAGAATGAATGCGTAAATTAAAACAGAATTTTAATATATTACATAGTGTAATAATATATGACAAGATTTGATAGTTGAGATATGTTATGGATAATAAGTGTCTGATAAAAGAAGGGGACCAATATATTTAAATATTGGATAGAGATGGATATATTAAGTTGATGCATTGAGATGTGGTTAACTGAAAATGTGTCAGGACAATTTATGGAAGAAAAAAAATTGAGGAATTATATTGGTATTGTACATACTAATTATTTTAAAGAAAATGATTATTTTAAATAAGGATGTCATGATTACAATTTCATAAAGTATAATTAATTAAGGTGGTGAAATAATTTAGAATTAAGGTAAAGTGTGTCACACAAACTTTATATTAAATAAATATTAAAATAATAGAAATTGGGGAAAAGCCAAACGTGGCCTAGACCCCTAATATTTTATTGTAGAGATAATGAGCTTGAGTTATATAACTCCAGTAAATGAGATAAAAGAGCCTTGTGCGGCCTGAGTATTAAAGTTAAACCAAACTGAAGGTTTAACCGGAATTATTAAAAGAGAATTAATGGAAAGATAATAGATGATTCATAATAATCATTATGATATTTATGTGTGATGGGAAGTAATGAGTTGAAAGTACTCAACTAAATTATATTTAGCCCAATTAAAATATTATTTGGACTAGTCCAAATGTACATGAATTATATGATATGGGTACATATTAGATCCCTAATTTTCATATTATAGTAACAATTGTACATTAAAATTTCATTTTTGGGAATTAAAGAAACCAAACTAAGTATTATTAACCAAAATGCTGAGGATTTAGAAGCTTGTCCCAATATCAGTGTCTCTCATTATAACTGTCGTATGAATAGGCCATTGGCCTATCCTATTCCTTCTTCACTAAGTAGTAGAGCTGATGATAGCTACTAATGATGGAGGAAGGTGGAGTTGGTAAACAACTCTTCTCAATCCACTGGACTCTTCTTCTTCCTCTTGGTTTAAATTATTGGGCAAAGCTATTGTTTGGATATTGATTCCTCTATAAATGGAGTCTCCTTTTTCTCCTTGCCCGTTTGTTCAAGTTGTCTGAGAAGTGAGCTATAGAGAGTTAGGAGAATTAAGAGCAATGGGAGCTATAGATAGCAAATTCCAGCAATCAAGAGGTAATGATTCTAATATATATGCTCTTGAGTTCTAAGTTTTGTAATTTCTTAGTAATAACAAGAAATAGTTGCTTTTGAGTCACAAAATTAATGGCTAAGGATTGTTATAATCCATGAATTATTGCTAGATACTGTTAATACAGTTAGATGCGAAAACAACGGAAGTTAAACAAACTAATTTTGTTTAGAAACAAATTCGTAGTGAATGAATTCGCTACATTTGTCAAAATATAAAAATTTAGTATGACCATGAGCTTTGGATTAATATGTGGGTTAGTTAATGTTTATGTTAATTGTTTATTCTTTGGTATGTTGTAGTTTTATGAGTTACGAATTCATAGAATCGAAAACGGACTAATTTGGATGAGTATAACTCGCGTTATGGCGATCGAAATGTGAAACGGTCTGAAAATTTGTGAAGGAGCAAGTCTGGAACAACCTTCTGCCTCTTGTGGCGCAGCTGCGATTCCCCCAAGGCCATTTGGGGCGCAGCTGCGCCGGGCATGGTCAGACAGAAGAAACAAAAACACTATTTTGACCTGCTGTAGTAAATTAGGCATAACGTTTTCATACGAACTCCGATTGAGGTGGTTCAGGATGATTCGGAAAGATAACGAGTAGCCCTACAACTTTTGTTCTTTAAGTTTTTCGATTTGAAGTCGTTAAGAGGGGTAAAAATATCCATCTTTGTGACTGCTACGTATTCGGAAGCAATCGGAGGGTGTCGGACATGCACATACGCAATTGTAGTGCCCCCGACGATGAAATATGTTATTCTAAGTGATAAAACATAAAAATGCATGATAATAAATATGACGTATGGTCTTGAGTACCTTTTCATATCATGAGTTGCTTAAATGGTTATTTTCCAAAGATTATATAAAGGTTTTGAAAGCAAACTTTGACAAAACTTGTGTCCTTTAAGTTCTGACCATTTGAGTATGTTTATATGGCATAGATATGTATTCAAATGCATGTGAGTTATGATTTCAAGATACTTTGCATATACTAAGTTACCTTTGTTGACTTAGTGTAATTTTCGATGAAAACTTAGAAGTTGAAAGCTAATATCATCACTCACTATGTGAGATACGTTTTGATCATGCAAGCATGTATAATAGGATTCATTATGCCTCTAGACATGTTGACATAAGCATAAACATGTTTGACTTCATTAGTGTACGTTGACTAAAGAAAGTGTAAGATTTGAAAATGGACTTCAACATATACTTGAGATGGTTATGTTCTTACTTTCCAAGCATGTGAGCATGGTCTAGTTATGCATAAGCATGAGGAGAGGTTCAAGGTTGTCTTACATGTGCTAAGTTACTTTGACATTGATTTTGAAGAATAAAATTAACGAAGTTTTGAAAGTAAGATGAATAAGTATTGAGTTACTTGCATTCTAACTTTATATTCAAGCATGATGGTACTTTTTATGCCTTTAAGCATGAATGATATGTGCACCAAATTAGTTAAGCATAACATAAGCTATTCAAGCATCTTTTAAAGTAGGTTGTCAAAAGGGGGATTATACTAACTATGTGTAAACGAGTTTGACACACATAATCATGCGTATTAAGGATTGTCTAATAACGTTATGTGACTTAATGATTAACATAGCGAGTCCCTTGTGGAATAAACCTATTTAGTCTAGATTAGAGAGTTTTGAAAAGGAAGATTTAAGCTTGATTCAAGTTTTATCTCAAAGTCTGTTGTAAATACCTAAGATGGTGTTCAACTTGGTCCATAGACTTTTGAACATGTTAATACTAGTTGTGCCGAGAAAAGGCAAAAGAAACTAAAAGTTTTAGAAGTTAACCTCAACGTTAACAAGTGTGGGAAACTAAATTGTTCTAAACCCCGTCTTTATGTGTTTATATGGTGTTCAAAGGTATTAGTGTGATAAGAAAACTGGATCCTTGAAAATTTCAGTTCTGGTTTTGACAGGGAGTAGCTCGACCGCGCCACTCCCAAACCTATATTCAGCGCGGCCGCGTTGTGCTGCAGAGTGGTCAAGAACAGTTTGCTAACTGTCTAGACTTTAGAGCATGTCTATATATATTCCTTAAAGACTATAAAAGATGAAATAAGATTGTTTCGAAAGAATAAGCATGAGAGTGGAATGGACTAGCAACATAGCTATCCTAAGTGTATATTGAAGAAATGAAATGAAACAATATAAAAGTTATTATTAACTTCATTGAGAATGTATGAATGTGTAACTGATGGGTATAAATCCATGATTATATAATTGTGTAGGATTACACGAAGTGCCGAAATCTTTAAGCAGTTAAGTCGTAGTTGTTAAACTACGAATCAGGCAAGTCTTTCAGTTCCTATTTGATATATGAATTCGATAACTGTTAGTTGAATTATATTATGCTGTGATAATATGAACTTATATATGAACTGTATATGAGATATAAATGAGATTGAAAGTTGATCTTTGATGATATACTTGTTATGTGAAAAGTAACATGCGTAGTAAATATAAATTGTTTATAAATGCATAAACTGAGTATAATGTTATATGCTATGTGATGCATGAAAACTGTTAGAATTGCTGAGCTGTCGAGCTCACTCTTGCAAATAACCACTTTTGCAGGTTAAGGACTCGCGGTAAAGTTACGTGCTACTTGATTGATAAAGTTCAATAGTATCAAATGAGATTGGATTATTATTTAAATAGATGCTCTTGAACCATGTTTAGGTTCTAGTAGATGTACATGATAGTAGTTTATGATGTGTAATACATGTTAAGTTGTAAAGTTGTACTAGGCGGTACATAGAGGAATTCGAATTGAGATGTAAAAATTTATACAGTAATTGAATAGAATGAATCATAGCATAATTTGATTAAGGGATTTGTAATTGATTCAAGTTAAGAAATAAATAAAAGATTTTATTCAAAGGATATTGAAAAGTTTAAGTTATTCCGCATTTTAGTAACATCGAATGTGATGTTTAGACAGGGATGGTATATGACCGGGTTTTGAAACTTGTAAAAGTTTGGAGTCATCATACAAAATCCTAGATATGAAAAGAATATATATTCTAAATTGTAATAAAGCATATTTATTCTTTAAGTTATGAATAAAAGATGTAATAGTTTGACGATAGTATTATCGTGATTGCATCGGATCCGAGGAAAGAGAGGAACCCGGATTTGGGGGCGTCACAATCACCACGGGATATAACTTACTATTGGGAAGACCGTGGATCCATATGGCAGGAGCAGTTCCATCCACCCTTCATTAACAAGTCAAGTACATTATCAATGGCAATTTGGTCACTGTCAATGTCGAACTAGAGTATCCTGTCTATGTAAGGGGATATGCCTGTGATCAGTCTCAACGAAGGAGTTGAGCCAGCCAATTTTCAAGCATTCAAAGTGAGCAACACTCACTATCGACCTATTGGAGCTCCAGCCTTGAAGCCAAGAATTTCTTCTGAAGTGATGTCCGTTGGTAAAGAAATGATATCTTTGGATTTCAGTCCCGACAAAGGGCTAGGGAAAAATAAACAAGGGATCAAACATCCATTTCAGATACCTAGCCAAATAGGGAAGGCTAGATTAGGCTATTTATGTGGATCAAATCACAAGAACCCACACAAGCATCAGCCGGTTCAGACATCCACCATTCTATTACCAAATCTCACGGATGCTAGATTTGTGAAGCCAACAAGGAAAGTCCCTGCTTCTGTGTCAGGCATGCTAATTCCTCAGGTCAAACCGGTCGGTGAGAAAGAAATCCAGATTCCTGCTAAGGAAAATGAGAAAAGAAATGAAAGGTTCTTACAAGAAGGTCGATTTGCAAAGATGTATTTTCTGGCACATACTGAGGGTATGAACGACAATATCCCAGATGCTGACTATTCAGAAGATCAAATCCTAATCCCTCGCATCAACAGGGCTAAGAAAACAGTTCAAAGAAAAGCACTGACCTTGATACAAATTCAGTCATGGTCAACATCAAAGAGGAGGAGGATAACAACAACCCCTTCATCATCTCAGTCAATAAGGACCTGACCCTGGACAACTGGATTAGCACTCCGTGCATCAGTCGTAAAGGGTAAAAAGGCAAAAAATCCATCTGCCCTGAAGCGTAGATATTATATACTGCTTACTTTTGTTGCATAGTACTAGCAGTTACTTTTGTCATGCTTTCATTGCTGCTTTATATGATTAAACAATATCATATATTAAGTGAAGGCATTTTATTTTTAGGACTCCAAATTTGGATTTGTCTAACCTTGCCGATGAATTGCCAAATCTCAGCGGTGACTACAACTTTGATGTAGAACGGGACTTTGACTTGATGGAGATTGATCAAGAGGAGACAAATGACTATGAGGTGCCTGAGGAGATCAAGGAATGGGTCAAAGACAAACCCAAACCAAACCTCGGTTAAACCACCACAGTCAATATCAGAACCTCAAAAAATCCTAAAGAAATTCAAATAGGCAACGACTTTACCCCAAATCAAGTGACAGACCTGATTGAACTCCTAACTCAGTTCCAGGATGTGTTTTCAAGGTCACATGAAGACATGGTCGGTCTGTCTACTGACATTGTCATTCACCGATTGCCCATTAAAGAGAGATTCAAGCCTATCCAACAAAAACTTAGGAGACTAAAGCCCGAGTGGAGTTTAAAGGTCAAAGAAGAAGTTGGCAAGAAATTAAAAGCAGGCATTATCATGGTCTCAACCTACCCTGAATGGCTGTCCAATATAGTTCATATACCTAAGCCCGGAGGGAAGGTACGAGTATGCTTGGATTACCGGGATCTGAATAAAGCTTGTTTCAAAGACGACTTTCCAGTACCTTTCATCCATATACTGATAGACAACACAACGTAGTATGACATGTACTCATTTGTCGACTGTTTTATCGGATACCACCAAATCATGGTTACCAAAGAAGATAGAGAAAAAACAGCCTTTATCACCCCTTGGGGAACCTTCTGCTACAAGCGATTGTCTTTCGACCTTATCAATACTGGTGCTACATATCAGCGAGCCATGATAGCCCTTTTTCATAACATAATGCATAAAGAGATAGAGATATATGTGGATAACATCATCATAAAATCCCGAAGGGAAGATGACCACATCAACCATCTCAAAAAGCTTTTCAATAGGCTTCGCAAATACAAATTGAAGCTGAATCCAGCCAAGTGTGCTTTCGGTGTCAAATCTGGCAAATTATTGGGATTTCTGGTAAGCAACAGAGGCATTGAGCTAAATCCCGCCAAGATTAAAGGCATCACTGAGATGTAATGTACCCTAAATAAAAAAGGAAAGACGGGGAATTATTGGGAGAATCAATTTCATAAGCAGATTCATCTCCTAACTCACAACAACTTGTGATCCCATATTCATGCTGTTAAGGAAAAATTCCTCCGAAAAATGGAATGAAGACTGTCAAAAAGCCTTCCTCGTCGTCAAGAAGCAACTAGTGGAAGCTCTGGTTTTGGTACCACCAAGGGACAAAGTTCCCTTATTCATGTACATATCGGTCAAGACTGTCAAAAAGCCTTCCTCGCCATAAAGATGATAGAGGCAAGGAAAGATGCTATCTATTACTGTCGACGTCGGCAAAAATCTTGATTTCTTTTCCTAAGTATTTCTACCCTTTATGTTTTCTATTTTTGATTTGATTGATCTGAAGGGTGATTTTTCAGAAAAAGATCGACATACAATGTCGACGATTTGAAAAGATTGATTTTATTGGTCTGAATTAGACAGAGTCGCCAGTTGGTATGAGTTAAATGGTTGTACCAGCTCAACCGAATTTTGAAAGATTTTGCAATATGGCCCAATTACTGGACTCTGTTTAATTGATCTTTGGAAATCGAGATTCATAGAGTTCAGGGGCTTGATTAAGCGGAGGGAAGGTGTTAGGCACCCCCCGACTCCCGTGAAACACGGTTACCGCGTCTTTTCAATTCCCTAATCATTATGTGTGTGTTGCAGTTAATTGGGCCTAAGTGCTTTATTTGAAAGTAGTGTTGTGCTTCGTTGGACCTATATACGAAGGGTTTGATTTATTTGAAAAGTCTATTTTTAGACAAGATATGAATGTGATGTTTTAAAAAGAGATTTCAAACCCTTTTGCTCGTATAGGAATTGAAGCCTTTTGATACTTTCATTTTATTCCATATTCAGCTTGATTTGATTTTATTCTCGAGATACGAAGCATCTTCGACAAAATAATATATACATAGGTGTCGGTCTCCTTTTGGGCATGAAAGCCATTGAAGTGACCCAAACACCACAAATAACGCTTTTACTATGTTGAGACCTTAAATCTGGATAACCGTTTTAAGGTCCCTCTTATTTATATTTACAAAAAGGCCTGCAAGCTATATATACATTTCAAATTTGTCCGTCATGGGAATCGAATCTAGATCCATGTAATTAATTGTAGATCCCGTGATTCCTAGGCTCACAAAATATCATTTAAAAGCTTGCGCGACAGCTATATGGAACTAGAATGCAAATTAAAATTTAGACGTCGCAAAACAAATGATTCATCAGTTAAATCCTTGCATGCGCGTAACCAAGCTTCCGTTCCATCTAGATACAGATCTAGGGTCGCATAGTTGCTTTATATTTACAAAACTAGAAAGAAAACTAGATTTATATAAATCTTAGTCATTCTAGCTCCACGGTTTCAGTTTTACAACTTTTGAACCGGTTAAAAGTTAGATATGGCTAGATTTAGATAAATCTAGTCCACAAACTCTACATTAGTACAGATTTACATCAAATGAACAATTAAAACTGATATTTAATCAAATTAAATAGATATATTACTCATATATATATATATATATATATATTAAAACAGGAAAAAGCCACAGATTCACTGTGACGCCCCCAAAATAGGTTCAATACCAACCCATTTTGAGTCGTCAAATACATGGTATAGAATTCCAAATACAAATCTTTTATAACAAAAGGTCGTGTAAAATACGACCACACAAACTATGAGCTTCGATACAAATCGTATATAATATGAAATATAAACACTCAAATTCATTTCTTATTCATTACAATTATTGTCCCACTCTTTTATAGAATAGTGATGACTTCTACAGATCTAACTCTGATCATCACACTGTTCTCCGACTAGTCCCCGCAACATTCTCATTCCCTGAAGAGGACAATAGATGAAAAGGGTGAGCTCAACTAGCCCAGTAAAGAATATTATGACTAAGATAATGAAAAATAAATTATCGTTAGCCTTAAATAAATCAAATAAAATATAATGGACAACAAGTTTTAGATTAATATTCGCAGCGAAAATAACAATTCATTAGAAGAGTTAAGTAAAGAATGAAATTTACTATCTTCTATGATTTAAAAGTCCATCATCAATATTTTATTCCTGTAACATCAATCAATATACATCTTGAATCAGATATTTATCTTTGCACTACGGGCCAAAGATATTCATTTGTATCACCAGTTGGTCATGTTCATCTCAACACCTGTCCATCTTTGCACTACGGGCCAAAGATATTCATCAGGTAATCATTCATCTTTTCACTACAGGCCAAAGATATTCATCAAGTAATCATTCATCTTTGCACTACAGGCCAAAGATATTCAGTTATATCATCATTTAGGACTGAGGATGATGAAAAATAATACGAATAACGAATCCAGTGAGATAAAAGAAAAATATTAGGGATTCGTAATTTAGTTTATCCAGGTTCAAGAATACTCCATAATAATTTATTGTGGAGCAAAATTCAAGAATAAAGATCAAAAGTTGGATCCAATTAAAGATAAAAAAATTTATCGTGAATAGTAACTCATGAATAGTAACTCAACATGAAAAGATAAAACTTTCACGAGAAAGTTCAGAAAATTATTCCGGTGAAATGATACTAGATAAAGCGCAAAATTCAAGAAATTTTTGATTATTTCAGGAATTATAGAAGCAATAATTACCGTGGTAAGTTCAGATTTAAGAATATGAAATAAAATATTATTACTTCCATAATATGGAATATGAAAGAAAATAATATTTATTATGAATATTGAAAGAAAATAACATCATTTACGAGAAAAATAACATCATTTACGAAACATAATAACATCCCTTACCTTAACAGGAGAGTAGTTTTGACTGAAATATCGGATATAATGCTAAGAAAAATCTTACACCGTAATCCACACTCAAACTATCCTTATACTCACAAGAAATACGCTCGATATTATAGAGAGAAAATTTTCTGATTCTGGTGTGATTTTCATTTCTAACTAAGCATCCTATTTATAGAAAAACGCCAGAACACCATTATTGACTTAATTAACCAAATGATGAATTTCAAGCACACTCCTTTGGAAAATGTCATCCGCACACCACACTTTTCAAAGCCTCCACCAAAATCAATTCTCACATGTTTATATAATATATATATATATATATATATATATATATTAAAACATTTATTTTCGAAACTTCAATAATTCATAATAAATAGCCCTTTTATCAAAAAAATACGAACCTTATGTCCATTTCATATGAAATTTGATTCTCTACAACTTTGTAGAAGAAAGTTTTTCCAAATTCTGAACGAAAAATGACTCAAATTTACATACGGATGACTCAGCAGCATGCTACTTTTGAAAAACAAGCTTCAACATGCAACTTTTGAAAATTTCAAGCCTCCATCCATATTTCCACCAATCACATAAAATTATTATATTATCACATTATAATTTTATAATATAATATTATAATAATATATTTGAATGAATTATTTTATCGGAGAAGATAAAATGCCAACTTTCAACAAATGTCACATGCTAAAAATTCTTCCATTTTATATCAAAATTGAAACAAATATTTTCTTATCATGTATATCAATAATTAATTATTCACAAATAATATTACAGAACTACAATATTGACAACCAGGTCGTTCCAAGGAAAGAGGGGGCTTTCCGATAAGGATTTCTCCTTATTAGCACGCAATTATATAACCTAACCCCTTTTCTCAACAGAACTTTCTAGACATTGTCAATAATGCTATTTAATAATATTATTCAAATAATATGAATTATTGATTTGATAATGTGAAATACTGTGCAGTGGTTACTGTAACAATTATTGAATCAATAATATAAAATATCAACGTAGCAATTATTGAATTAATTAAATATTATGCAATTATTTAATTAATAATATAAAATATTGAACAGTAATTACTGTAATAATTATTGAGTAAGTGACTTTTTATGTAAGAATCAATAATTCAAAATACTGTGCAATACCGTGTGCTACTGTGTAACAACGCGTATTACTATATTTTTATCACCGGGTATTTCAACAGTTTAACAGTAACAGTTTTACCGTTATTTTTATAAAAAGGTTATTTCTGTTGCTTTCTATATCCGACATTCATTCCGTTGTGGGTCCACCAATGACTGCGCCGCCGTACGAATATTCTCCGACAAAAAGAATATTCCTCGACTAAACGAATATTCTCCGACACAACGAATATGTTATAACCACTTGCTTACTTTGTAAAATTTGCACATTTCACCCATAACTTATCACATTTATCAAATCAACACCTTACTATTTCAAAATAATATATAAAGAAAATTAAATCTTTATTCATAAAATTTGGGGTCTACCCTCCTTATGAAATTTCGTCCTCAAAATTGACGTACGTACCTGGTATGTCGAAGAGGTGAGGATACCTTGCTTTCATTTCTGATTCTAACTCCCAGGTCATTTCCTCGATATCATGGTTCCTCCACAAAACTTTAACTTGAGGTATAATCTTCGAGCGTAAAACATGTTCCCTCTTATCCAAGATCTTGACAGGTACCTCCTCGTACGTTAAATCTTCAGCTATCTCGTCTGGTTCTAACTCAATAATAGGGTTTGGGTTTGTCACATATTTACAAAGCATGGATATGTGAAAAACGTTATGAACACGAGACATGTTTGGCGGTAAAGCGAGTGTATAAGCCACATTTCCTACTCGGTCAAGAATTTCAAATGGACTAATAAATCGTAAATCGGTGCCCATAGCTTTCTGCAAGCTGACCCTTTGGCACTTGATGCTTCGCCTTGACACATTTACATGTTAAACACTTCAGGATAAACTCCGCGATCTCTCTCTTCATATTACTCCACCAAAATGTATGTCGAAGATCACGATACATTTTGGTACTCCCAAGATGGATTGCGAACGGTGTGTTGTGTGCCTCCATCATGATTCTATACTTCAAATCAGAATCGTTAGGAACACAAAGTCTGGAGTTAACTCGAAGTATTCCTTCTTCATCGATTCTTGCTTCTGGAATAGCACCTTCTTGCACCTTTTTCTTCATCTTCATCAGTTCCGGGTCTGTATCTTGAGCAGCTTTAACTTTATCAATCAAAGCTGGTTCTACGCGTATACTTGACATCATCATGTGGGTCCCCAGAGTCTTGAACTCTATCTCCATCCTTTGTAAGTCACACAAAATGGGTCTTTGTGTTGACAGCATCGCATTCATTCCCGCATATGATCTTCTACTTAATGCGTCTGCTACCACGTTCGCTTTTCCAGGATGGTATTGGATGGTATGGTCGTAATCTTTTAACAGCTCCAGCCAATGTCGTTGCCTCCTGTTGAGTTCCTTCTGGGTGAAAAATATTTAAGGCTCTTATGATCCGTATAGATCTCCATTTTTTCCCCATACATGTAGTGTTCAATAGAGCAAGCATAGTATGTACTAATCTATCCGGAATCAGTAACCCCACGTTAGTGATCTAACGATTAGGAACATTTTAGTTTTGAGCTATCTTAGAATTTAGATCTCATTAGCATGATCTACATCATGATTCTAAAAGTATTGCTCCAAAATTATGGGTTTATCACATTTATTAATTTAACTAATTAACATGGGATAAAGAATGTCTTTCGTATTAAATAAATTCTCTTATTAATAAATGAACATGATTACAAAGTAAATGTTTATCACATCCAATGTGATTGGCTTGAGGGAATACTACTTTCAGAATCAACATAATTGATGCGGCAGAATAATTTAAACAACTGTATTTGGTGAAATAATATACGATATAAGAAAGTTCAACCTCCATAAATACTATATACGGTTGTAGTACACTAGCCGTCGTATATACTCATCGTAAATAGCTCAAATTCTTGTAGTGTTATAAGTGAGTGAGGAAGAAAAAAGACATCAAGTTCTAAGACCAACTGAAGAAGGAATACAAGCACTTTGGAAAGGGAATTTGCATTTCTTGAGGGATACTAGGGTAGAGTAACCCTAAGACAAAGACATATTTGTATAAAGGTTTTTCCACCTACATAAGGAGTTAAGTTTATATTAGTGGAAAAATCTCAAATATTGAAGAGGAGTTAAGGGACTGCAGTAAGTTTTTACTAGTGAAAAAATCTCAAATCATGAAGAGGAGTTTGGAGACTGAATTAAGTGTATATAACCGATAAAGGTATATATAGCGAACTAAAATATATCGTCGTATTCGCGATTTGTTCTATATTCCTATCTCTTTATTTTATTTGCAACAATATTCACAAATATTTTTGACAAATTTATTTGGGAATTAGAGTAAATTTTTAAAAAGGTCAAGATTTTCTAAAAAGTCAATTAATTTATTCAACCTCTTATAGATTACTTATTACATATTCGGACCTAATAGAACAATATCTGGTTGGTCATTATTGTGAAGATATAAAGAATGTGAATTGAATTCAATAGCAGAAGAAGATCCCTCAATTTTAATGGTTTGATTAAGAACATTGAACTGATTATGATAAGGAGGATGATTAGCTTGATTTCGTGTTTGATTAACCATTGTTAATCAACCAAGGAAGAAAATAGATGGTAGCATTGAAATGAATTTATAGAAAACCTAATGAATGTTTTAACAATATGAATTGTATGAAATAATTATCTTCAATAAAACAAAATTGTGAATTAATCGAACTAGTAGAATGAATAAATTGTTATAAAAAATGAAGATCACTAAAAGAAATTGTGTGTGTTGGGACATGATTAATTGGGTCCAGATGATTTTGTGGGCCATAAGCCACGTGGAGGAACCTTCCCCACGTAAGCGAATATTTTGGACATGAGGTTGCATTTTAAGGAATCTAAGATTTCTTGTATTTTATTTCCAATGCTTAAGGAAAGTGTCAGGATAATGTTCGTCTTCCTTCCTTTAAGGAGATTCAATTCTATCCCATTATGATATCTACCATAATGAGAAATTCTATTTCAATTCGGGGACGGACATGGAGAAGAAGGTGTGATCACTATAAATACAAGGCTATACCCTGATTCACAGGCACACAACATTATTTTGACCACTAAAATTTTATCCATTCATTGTTAACCTTTATTCATCATGTACGTATTCTCAAATCGATAAAGCTCTGATACCATAATAACTTTTCACAAACTCAAAAATCGAGAAAAAGAATAATGAATTACTTTCATTTCATTGATTAAAGAAACAAGTTATATAATACCCGAGAATTTCCATATATTATTAAATAAATATATTAATGGAAATGAGAATTTATTTGAATATAAATGATTTTGTGTTATGAGATGAATTAATTCAATTATATATAATTGAATAATTATAATAATTGAGAAATTGGTGGAGTTTGTGATAAACTCGTTGATTGCCTTGTGTGGCACAGTGACGTAATATAAGAATGATTATATTAATTTAAGCGAACAATTAATCTATATTAATTGTTAATCGAAGAATATTAATTAACTGTTATAAAATACTAATGAGGATTGATTAATAATATGTGATTATTATTATTGCAAGAAACATAATAATAATGAGCAACGTGTTTATAAATATAACAAGATTTATATCAAAGTGATAATTAATCATATAAGGGTTAATTAAATTGTTATGGAGGTTAACAATTATATTGATTGATGTAGGATATGTGTATATTATTAATTAATATTCAATTTATAAGATGAGAAATTATATGTGCCAGCATGCGAATTAAATGTGTAGCATATATTAGCTGACTATGTATTATGTGAAGTGTAATATGACACTATTATATGGTAAGGCTTATTAAACCATGTGAGCTACTTGATTAATAACTTGTGTGACAATAAATATGTGGGTATACATTGTATAATATATCATGAACATATTGTAAACAATTAGTTTTAATAAAGGAGACAGTGTAATGTGTTAACATCTGATTAGATTATATCCGGTATTAACAAAATGTACATGGATTATATGTGTCAATTTACACTTACTACAGTATATGAATTATTGTGACATTTCAATTAAAGACCTAAGTGTCTAAATATGTGTGTGTATATAACCTAAGTATTAACACTAGTTTGTTTACAAATTGGAAATGCTGAGATTTTTATGCCTTGTCCCATATTAATAAGACACAAACCTTGTACACGTAAAACACTCATGAAGCTAGCCTACTCCTACCTTCTCAAACTCAGCATTCTAGCAAATCATGATACGGGGAGTGGGCACAACAGTGTTCTTCAACCACTCTACCAACTCTTCCTTAGCTGATATACAAAGCTTCAATCTAGTGGTTCAATTTAATGGACAATTGCATTGTCTGTGTAAGGATTCTTCTATAAATAGCAGCCATGTTTCTTCGTTTTCAATTTGCTGAGAGTTTGCATAAGTGGTGAGTGAAAGCAATATACATATATCAGTAGGAGAAGTTGGATTAGCAGCAAACTATATTTGAATCCTAGCAGAGGTATAATCCCTCTTCCTTTGTTCTTCATTTTCGTTTTCTGTTTCCGAAGTTTCCTTCAAATTTTTGATTATGCCAAATTGGTTCATGATTGGTTTGTAGAACCCTTATATTGTTGTTATATGAACATACATACGTGATGGAACCACTATATAGCTTTCTTGACTTTCATTTCCATTGTTGCTCTGTAATTTCTGTAAAGCATCGAATTCGTGAAATTAGTTGGAGTTCATGAAATTGGGAATCGTTTGGGCGATTGACTGTTATATAAGCATATATATGTGTTAGTAAGTTAAAAAGGTTAGTCTAATAACATCTGGGTATGTTGAAATCGATGAAATGGGAAGTTTGGGGACGATTTTGGCTGCAGCGAACTGAGTCTGCAATGCCGCGCCGCAGCGCCGATGCACAGCGTTAGCTGCGCGCTGCAGCGCCAGAACGCGGCAGTACCAGCGTCTCCCACGCCGCAGCGCCAATCCCAGGGTATTATGCCCGCGCCGCAGCGCCACCCGAGCCGCAGCGCCAGATTGTGGCTACTGTTGCCGCGCCGCAGCGCCGGCCTCTGTGTTCAGTTTTCTGCATTCTGCAACAAAACTGTTATATACCAATTGTTTGATTTTTGTTTAAACAAGCATGGGAGCATGATTAATACATATATATAAACCTAATGAGGCAATGTAAGCATGTTTTAGTATATTAGCATGCATGGTTAACCAAACGACATATAGTTTGAAAACAAACTTAAAGTTTCATAAACAAACGTTAACATATATAAAGCATGTTAATATTCTGATTTTTCAAGGCATGTCGGTATGAGGTAGAGATGTATGAAAGACATATTAAGTTATGTATATATGGTTCATAGTATGACAAGAGCTTGTTAGACCTCACTATTGAACATATCTAACAAAAATACAAGTTTTGAAGGTTGATATTGACATGTAAAGACCATGTATACATTCTGACTTTTCGAGCATGTTTATAGGGCCTTGAAATGCATGAAAAGCATGTTAACTTGTGTATATGGGTTTCATAAGGAAGCATGAACATGATAGACCTTATTAATGAACTATACTAACAAAGTATAAGCTTTGAACGTGAACGTTGGTATGTTATGACGAGAATTAGAATCTGACATTTATGGACACATGTGATAGTACTCTTAGACTCATTCATGTGTCATGCATGTATATATACCATGATTAGTTCCCGTGATTAAAGTTTAGCATAAACAAAGCATGTTTTCAAGATAATAACAATGCTAGCTACATATATGCAATACGAGTACTCATGAGCATGACTAATACAAGTTATATGAATATCTTATGTGTTTAAAAGCGACCATGTTAGACCATATGAGTTCGTGTCCTTGAATGGCTTTAAGTATTAACTTAAGAACCTATACCATGTACGATTGGATTTGGAAAAGTTATACAAGCATGAAAGTATCCTTTAAATATGAATACATGCTACGTGATATTATATGATGTTACTTGAACCCGATTTTGACGGTTAACTTAAGGAGATGCCGTAACTTGCTAAAATGAAATATATTTAGTATTGATTGTGGTCTTATGTGATATTAATAATATGCAAGCATGTTTGCTAATTGTTGAGATCTTATATAATATGAGAATGCGTTTAAACTCTAAAGAAGGAATGTTAAGGATAGAAATTATATTCTATATAACTGTGTAGCTAGGTAAAACTTACCTTATGTGTTGATCGTATATTCAAAGAGAAAATGTGAAGTTAAATTATATGACTAATGAATATCATATATACGTAACTGTATTACGATAGGAATTCGAAAGTGTTGATTGCTTTTCGTGGATAAACTACGCTAAAGGCAAGTTCTCTTACTTACACTCTTTTAAAGTGCAAGTATCCTAACCGACGCATTTACTTTATGCAAGGAAATCTATGATTGTGGAAGTTTCCTAACTTATACTCTTTTACTATGCAAGTATCCTATCTTGTGTATTGCGAACTAGTTTCCTATTTAATCGGTTGAATTGAATTAGCATACTTGAACTCTTATTTCATTAAAGCTATTATTCATGTTGAACTTAGTATTGTTCTTTAATATTGTGAAAGTGTCTATGCCATTTGATTCGGCGGGACTTATGTTATTGAAAAGCAACCCAAACTAATTGATTGGTGCGGGATCTTGTATTTGACTGAGAAGAACAACCTTCTTTGAAGGGAATATATAAATTGTCGGAGAACCGACGTGCACACTTGAGTATGATTGATTGTTATGCATAACAAGGGTAGTTTAGGCTGATCACCTGTTGTACCTGTTTTTGTTGGATTTTCAGTTTATTACTGTCAATTCTAGTAGAAGTTCATAGTCCGTAGTGACTACTCAGTATTCAATTATTTGAAATCTTGAATTGACTTATTATTGAATCATATTGATATTATCTTGTCCTTAGCGACTGTTATTGAGAACTGTTGATATTCTTGTTATTCTTGAACTATCAAATCTTGCTATACCCTTTCGAGAATTGAGAATCTTATTATTCACCCTTATTGTATATTACTTGCTGAGCAATTTGTGCTCATTCTTGCTTTCCCTAAAATATTTCAGTTAAGGCAGAGCATGGCGAACCTTCGGGCATTGATAAGGGCAAGGACAAGGCTACCAACTAGCTTA
Organism: Panax stipuleanatus; assembly: GCA_020205555.1. NCBI lineage: Eukaryota > Viridiplantae > Streptophyta > Magnoliopsida > Apiales > Araliaceae > Panax > Panax stipuleanatus. The sequence goes on from CM035122.1 coordinate 45,529,919, forward strand.
TGTCTGTTATGTTTCAAATATATTAAAATTGTGTGAAGATGATGTAGTAAGACTGGATTTGTTTATGTTTAAGCTTAAGTTAGATTATATAACAAGTCGTTAATTGATATCGCTATGTAATCTATTACGTACTGTAGGTTGCGAGACTTGGGGGAATAATTATAATAAATCATTGTAAATTATTCTAGAATAGATTTTCCGCTGTGGTTGTGTGATATTTAGTTATCATTATTGCGATGTATTACCATGAGCACGTGATGAACCGAATTCGAGAGACCAAGTGGCGGTCCTGGAATTTGGGGGCGTCACAAGTTAAGTTTAATGTATATATACAAGAAAGTACAATTAGAAACTAACTTCATTATATACAAAAACTATATCTAACTATGATAGTTGCCCTTCTAACAAACTATCTTAACCATAAAATGATCAATAAAATGATCAGTTATACATGTTGTCCTTCTTGTAATGCATCTACAATCATTTTCATATGCTGAACAAATGTTTCAAATTATGCTTATATGAATTGATTGTTGCAGCTTGAGAATATTAAGATTTATATTGTTAATAGTATCACTTTTCCCATATCTCCTTCAAAAGGAACTTCATGTTGCCAACTAATGTTTTACGATTTTGGTGTCACTCCACAAAATTAAGAAGAAGTATAACTATAATTTTTATAACTTTAAGTATTAAGTACAACTCATTATGCTGTATTTAACTTAGGTATTATTTAATATGCATAAAATATAAATATTTGTGTTGTTAGGTAATTTAAGTAATAGAAAAGGCAAATCTCTTATGATACACCAGATCCGGCTCGGTTATTACAAATTCACTAAAATATAATTATTACTTTTGTCAAGTTATACTAATTCCAAACAAGACTCAAAGGACCGAATATGATTAACATGAAATATTTTTTTGTTGTTGTTGCGATAATGACAGCATTCATATACCAATAATTAATATTTACAAAAATAAAAATAAGTTAAAAAATGAAATAAATTAAATCATAAAAAACTAGCCAAACTAAATAAATCAACTATATTGACCTTAAGTAACCAAATTAGTTAAATTTAATAAGCTATACTTATTTTACTAATCAACTATATAATTTAAAGTGCAAGCTTGGCATCGCAAATTTTTGGTCCAGTCTTTTTCTTTTCTATTCTTATTCGTATAAATACTATCCAAATTTATAACAAATAAAAATTTTAAGTTCAACTTTTTTCTTTCCTATCTAGATTACATTAATATTAGTACACTCTAAATTTATAGCAATTAAATACTATTAAAAATTTTAATACTATCCAAGAATATTATAAAGTAGATTTAATAACTTTTTAAGTTTCACTTATAACAATTAAATACTACCCAAATTTATAATAGCAACTAAAATTTTTAAGTATATTATATAAGTTTTATTTGTAAAATTAACAATATGGGTATATATATATATATATATATATATATATATATATAAACTGGAGTTCATACCAAGGTTCTCAGAATCGGACTGTTCATCAAATCGAAAAACGTACCGAGTGGATGGATCATTGATCCAACCAGTGGTCGAACCGTTATTGACCCAGTGATGTCATTAATATATAAAAATATATATTATTAGTAATTAATAAAATTTTAAAAAATCTCATTTTTCATGAATTAAAACATAATAAAAATGAGTTACAATATTAATAAAAGTAATTAATTTTAATATTAATTTTTTTTGGTATTTTTTAAAAAAATTGGGTCAACTGGGTCAATTAATCGGGTTTATCGGTTGGACCACTGGTGGTCAACTGGCCAACTCGGATTTTAACCAAAATCGGTTCACTGGGCCAAACCGGACCAGAAGGCGGACTGGTTCAGATTTTTACCGGTCCGGTCCGGTCCGATTTTTATAACATTGGTTCATACTATCTATTAAGTATACTATATTACAAATTAAAAGTTTTATTACTAAAATTAACATGGGATGTAGATCAAATTTAAACTACAATCAATTAACTTTCATACATCCAATAGTAAAATTAACTAACAAGTTTTATTTTTGACTATACCAATTTTATTACATTTTTTTATTAACACAACTATAAGAAACATTACATCTGTAATATGAACAGGAAAAAAGAAGATTCTTTTTATTTTTAAACCACAACTAATCATTTATATTTTTTCCCATTTCTCCCACTTATCATTCATCTGTTTTTTTTAGTACACTTCTTTTTTATTTTATTGTTTATAATTTAATAATTAACATAATAAATTATTATTTATGTCGCCGAAATTGGTGAGCTTTTTAAACCAAATAAACAAGTCAAGTTTTAATTAAAACACATTAATTAAATTACATTAATTCATTAACCAGCCTTGCCAAAAATATAACTACTTTATCTTTATACCGAAATTAGACCCAACGGGCCAAAGCTACGGAGACACGGAGAAACGATCAGAAATCCGGAGTAAGAGGGAATAGATCGGAAATTGGAAGAGTTCAGGGAGTTCGCCGGAGACAGACGGAGGGAATTGATCAGAGGACGGAGGAGTGGATGAGATCGTCGGATATAAAGAAAATTTGAGTGGATTCGGTCAAAAGCTCCATCAAATCCCTAATTTGTGGATGATTTTTTTTCATAATTTTTGGCTTTGCAGAAACTTTGCAGAAAGGTTCTCTTTTTTTTGGGTGGATTATCTACTCTACAGTTCTTTGAACAGTAATTATTATATTAGGTATACATAATGATAGTTTGAACGTTTTGCGTATTAATGAACATGGATTGAATCCCAAATTGAATCAAATACATATAAATATGATATATATTTGATAGTTAATTAGTGTATGGTGTCATTTGATATTTTAGGTTTTCATGAATTGCTACATCCAAGTAGCCTGTCCATGTTGTAGTTTATCTATGATTAAGTTGAGTATGATAAACTGTTGATAAAGTTATTATCTTTATTTTGACCAAAATAACTATCTAAGTTTACTGAGTCGTTTATATTATTGTTTGCTCAGATTATGTGGGTGTATGGATCTTATTGCACATATTGCGTGAATTTATGAAGATGCGTCATGGAAAAACTTTGGATTCTCATGAAGATGTTGAAATTTTGAAGATTTTTATGAAGTTCATCGTATTTAGAAGCAGCCCATAGGGTCAACATGAATTTGCAAGCTCACATGTCCGGACAGATATCCAGTCAAGCTGGTAATTCGGTGCCAGGGATACCCCAGCAGAATGGAAATCCTATTTCGGCACACTTACAAAATTCAGGTGGTCATCGCAATACACTCAGCATGGAGCCAGCACGTAGATTTATTCAAACAAAAATGTAAGTCATACCATTTAACTTTTCAATACATAGTATATATGGACATAAGGATTTTTTAAAAGTATGTAGCCATAAGAAATTTCTTGGTATATATGTATACACACACACACACACACATATATATATATATATATTGTTTTCAGCACTTGTGTTTAAGGAGGGTCGGTGACTGAGTTGCGGGGATGGGGCATTTAATTGAGAGCTTCTTGAAGACCGTGAATGTGGTGGATGGGCATATAACGAGTACTGAACAACAAAGGCACTTGGGTATTTATGGGAATAGTTATTTCCACAAGGAAATTTGATATTTCTGCAAGTCCTCTCACACATGAATGTGGGATCCACTTATTATTCATGTGAGGAGGATCATACTGAGTTTCCACGTGGGGATGCCAATTTTTCCTGGGAAAATATTTCTTCTCATTTATTTCTATCACACTATTGGATAAAGCAGTTTTAGTGCAAATTAAACAAGAAAGACCAATTTTTTGAAAATCCTTCCGCTATAATGTTGGTCAGCATTCAGTGAGTGAATTACTAATGTTTAAGAAGCTCTGTTTTTGGTGGTTGGTCATGCTTGCCTTTATTTTCATAACTCCTCCAGCTTGTGATGAAGCCTTACTTTATTTTATATCTTCCCCCACTTACCTGACTTCTTCTGACCTTGTCCTAAACGTAGAAATATGATTCCTTGTCATGCTTTGCCTTCTTCATGTTTGCCTTGATTATCAGTGAAGATTGGGATTAATTAATTTGTATAAAGGGGTTTCGAAAAGCGGTTTTGTTCGGGTGGGGTTTTGCGTTTTTGCTCAAAGGAATTAATTGGTATATAATTGGACTTTGTTAAGAGGAAGTAGGCTTTCGTTTGCATAGATAGTTTTTAATTTAAGCTATGTTGATCAGTCAATGTCAGGAATAGAACATTAGAAATACTAACATTTCAGATATAACCTAACATTACTTATTCTTGGGTTCTATTGTCCATCATATTGTAGTCCGATATATTAGAAAGTGTTCAACCAAGGATAATTCTGTAAATTCCACATTAGTTATAGCCTTCTAGAAGTAGCAAGCCCATGTGATGGCAGTAGGTTAACTTCTTCATGCATGTCAGCATAAGGCATAGTGTAGAGAATCCCCTTATATATATGTATATATATAAGAAATTAATTATGTCCTATAACTGAGGTTGGAATGAAAATTCCACCGATTATACTACTCCATATCTTCGTCTTTGATTGCAATGGATTTACATGAATATAAATATACCACACTTCTTTTACTATCCATTTCCATTGTGTTCTCATAACTTTTCGCGTGACATGGCTCATGAAACTGATTTGATCTACTACAAATTTATTGAAGGAGAAAATCATGATTATTTTCCTGCATGTGATGTGTTTGTATGTATTTGTCATATATTCTCATCTTTTACTCAATTCCTAAAGGGGCGTGTCAAATAAGTCACAACTGAGTATTATAGTTGGTTACAGCCCAGAGCAGGCTGGCATGATTTTAGATTTCTTTCCAATATAAAATTTTCCTTTTCTCTAAAAATCCTTGCATAGGTCCGCTTAATCCTCGCTTAGGTGCTAGGTTAAGTTCTCTACTACCTCGATTTGGTTGGGCGCATAGGCCTAGATTTAATAAAGGCTTTAAAGCTCTACAATACTTGAAATGAATTTGTTAAGCCTTAAATGATTGTTTTTTTGGTAATTTTTCATGTAAAATTTAAAAAAATTACACATGCTTTGAATAGTACAACAAGGATATGAAATAGAAAAATATTTAAACGAGAGTGCCTAAGAAAGTGCCTAGGCACTGCCTAGGTGCTAGGCGTCCCCTCCACTGCCTAGGTCCCCGCCTACTATTTTTTAGAACACTGTTCTCTCTCTGTTACTGTCTAGCTCTATCCCTCTTCTCTGATTTATCTATTTTCCTTCTTTGATCTATCGTTCTCTCTCTAATTCTCTTTTTCTTTGTCAATCTCTCTTCTCAATCTCTGAATTTACCTCTTCTTTTCTATGTTTCTTCTAAATTCAGTTTCAAAACAGTAGATCACAATTTCAGATTGTGACATTTACTATTGTAGCCTTCTTTTCTGTGACCTGACTGCTGAATCCGATTCAAGCAAATGGTGATCAAATCAGTGGTAAACTCTGCTCTGGAGTTCTTCTTTCCAACCTCAAATTTCTTGTAAATTTCTTCTGTTTCTCAATCTAAATCTCTTCTTTGTCACTTATTCTGGAAAATTTTGGTTAATGTCTTCATCTTCTTCTGTTCTTAAATTTCAGATCTTCTCTAAATCTCTAAAATTCTCATTTCTACTATATTACATTTCCATCACGCTTAGTGTTTGATCATTGATGTACTGACTGAGTTAGAATATCAATCTCTTCCTTCCAAATAATTCACTTCTTGTTGCGTTATACTCTTACATCTACACCCTGTTTAAATCCTTGATACTTTCATCTCTTTGCAATCGATTGTGAAATTCGAGTCATGCAATGGAGGATCAAATGTAAGCATCAACTGATTCAGCAAAGGGACAATAAAATAAAATCCTTTATTCGACTTTGTTTCTGATATTAGCAGTTGATGATCATTCTTTCAGTCCTACAATCTTCAGGCCGTGATGTATTAACTGTCAACTGAGAATAAAAACTATGCAATTTGAACATGAATTTGAGAGATTCTGACGTCACAACCACATCTGAGAATTCATTGTTTAAGCACTCAAGTTGTTATATATATATATATACATATATATATATAGTTTATTGCAAGTGTTTCTATACAGTTGCAATGGCACTAGAAACATTACAATCACACCATTCAGCTGAATTCACTATTCGCATTTAGATATCATAAGTCTGAGTTAAGTTCGTTTTCAATACTGCGCAAATGATTTGTTGATCTCGGCTACATTTGCTCTAGTTAGATATTAAAACCTTATTAAGTACATAATTTGATCAGAAATACTTTTTTGAAGCCTTTTCTTTCACTTCAAGCTCGTTTAAATATATAACTCACTTAAATTGTATACAAAGTGTAGTTCATATTTGTAAGGCTTTGAAAGCTGATTGTTCTCCGTATCCACTCTCTATACAGTGTCCTAATACAGCTCAAGTGATATAAGTAGTTCAGTTGCTTATTCTGCTGAATTATTATTGTTGAAATCAGGGAATCATTGTCCTGATTCTCATGTTAACTTCATTCCCAAGTCTTCTAGTATTGGTCACTGAGCTTCTGTGTGTGGCTTTACTAGAACTCACGAGCAACTCCTTCAAAGGAATTTGTGATTTTCAAGCAATATACACTAGAGTACAAGGAATAAAAGAGAATGGGGAGAGGTTATTCCCTGAATTGCGTAGACTCATCAGGAAAGTAATAACTCTTGGAGAGCAATATGCATAAGTCATTCTAAGGAGTCGAGGATTCATTGAAGATAGCTGAGCAAGAAATGGAATAATCAAACGTTCTTTTCATGAAGTATTGGAAAGATAACAAAATTGTGAGGCATTGGAAAATCTGTGTGGCAAACATGAGGATGCAACTCCTGAGTGTTTTTTCAGCAATTCAATGCATGAAAATTCTGATGAGGAATACGAAGGGAGGCTGACATACTGCGAAGATTCCAGTTATGGAGGTCCCCTGATATTAGATGAAGAATCAGTTTATCTAGGGCAACCTTTGTTTGTTGACAAATTTGAAGCAATTGAGGGTTTTACATAATCAGCATGGATAGATACTCATGGTATGAAGGACATATTATGAATGTGATCCTATATCTGATGAAGAGCCACAACAGGAAGGAAATGTGGTGTTTTATGGCCAAGCTGGAGTATTGGGAGAAACTTAAAAACTAATAAAAATTGGTTTTGATTGAACAGCAATGGCCCTCTTCCTCAGTTTTTAGAAGAAACCCCAGTGTTTGATAAAGAAATTGAGGCTCTAAGGTGTCAATAAGGGGACTTGAAAGCTCAGCTATCTAATCTGCATAAAAAGCATATGGAGGAAAGTATGGAAATATGCAAAGAGAATTTAGTATCACCTCTTAATGTTTGAATATGTTAAGGGGTGATATGGTGGTGCTCAGAAGCAGATGAGATTCCTATATTGCTTGAAAGGAAATTACTGGACCTAGAAAGCTGCAGACATGAATTGGGACTCAATTTATCTGAATTGGAAGAAGCTCAACTAAGATATTTGACTGAAGCAAGAGGGTCAAGCCGTTTGGAAGCTCCCATTCAGAAATGAATCTTCAGGATAACACCAACAGATCTTTTTAACAAAATAGAGGCACAAAAACTTGATAAGGGAAATTAGTTGAAGGACCATTAGAAGCACCAAAAGAGAGTGTGCGTCTGAAAAAAGCGAATCCAAAATTCCAGACCACAGCAGAAATTCTTCTCAAACAGTACTTTCCTTAGAAATTCAAACGGAGAATTAAGGCAATAGAGATTAGAACTGCAGAAACACTCAGTGGGTGGTGGAAGCGGAACTGATGGAATCACAATATAAGTTTACTAGGGTTTCAAGAAAGATTGAAGCTTTTGAAGCAAATTTTTCCTCAATACTGATGTCTCAACAGAAAAAACTTTAGCTTCAGAACATGATAATGTTCCATATCTTTGACCATGAACATAATGAAAAACTTGATCTGGACGAGAGCTTGTTGAAGCAAATGTACTTGCAGAAGGCAGCTGAAGTTGAGGACCTTCAATATGACGTAGCAGTAGCACACCTCAGTAGTCAGATATCTGCAACTCATGATGGAAGGGAGCGGAGGTTCAGAAGCTGTCTTTGAAATGCATTATATATGTGCAAACAGTAGCAAGCTGAAAGCAGCTCTTTAAGAAGTGTGTGGAATAATTACTACTATCCGAGGAGAAGATAGATACAATCCAGAGAAATGTGTGTCAACGTTTCTAAATCTAACGGAGGAACTTTCTCTATTATTGTAATCTTCTAACCAAGGACATCACATTGTCTCATCTGACCGTAAACTAGAGCCACTATTGATTCTAGCTAGGTCTAAGAGGGTAGTTGTGAGAATTACGTTCATACATAGCAAAAATAGTTAGACAAGTCGTTCCTCTGTACAACAGAAAGGGGGCTTTTGAACTTGTGATTTTGAGTGCAGTACTCAATCGCTTCACCTAGCACCAAAGATAGATACAAAACTCGTGAAAATTTATTTTGTTGGAAAGGGGTGGGGTGAGGAAGCTTTCTTTTCCCGGTCTTCTACTGAAAGCTTTTTAACACTACTTGTTTAGAAGAAAGATGGATATTCCTTGTTGGATTGGTGTACCGAGGTGAAAAGGGGCTCAACGGGAAGCAAAATATTTTTTTTTCTTATATAATTTGGAGAACTGTTCAGGAAAAAATTGCGTCTTCCACAATGGAAATGGAATTCCAAACAACATGATGAGGTTTTTGTGGCTAACCATGAAAAACTATAGGGGTTGATTGTAAGAAGAATTCAAAGGAACAGTTGAAGATCTTGAATCGATACTAATGTCAACTAATTGGGAAAGACCATAGTTGTCAAATTGCGAATTGTATTGTTTTTATTGAAAACCCCAATATCGTGTCATGTACCGTATAGTGAATTGTATCGTACGATACAGAAACAAAAATGAAAAATGTCGTGACATATTTTTGAACATATAAAGCATATAATTTACTGGACAATTAAGCATTCTAGCTTGACTATATATAAAATTAGTCGAGTAAAAATTAGTATAACCCAAAAATAAAATTTAAAGTTAAATAATAGTCAAAATACTCTAAATTGAATGATTAGATACTCCCTCTATTCCCAAAAAGGATGAGCAAAGTACAATTTGCACACATTAAGAAAAGTAAAAATAGAGGAAAAAGAGTAAAAAAGTTCTAAATTTATCCTTAGTAACCCTACAAGATTATATAAAGTGATGAGTAATTTTTTTATATTAATGGACCCCACTAACTGACATTTATTTTTCACTTTATGTATTTTATCTCTTTATTTTGGAAAAAAATATATTTGTACCTTTAGTCATCCTTTTAGGGACGAAGGGAGTATTATTTTAGTAATGTTTATAGAGTAACCAGAGAACAAAAATTTAGATTCACCCCTGAACTATTAAACAAAATAGAATAATCTAGATTAACCAGGGTTATCAAGTTGTCGCCTATTCGTCGATTAGTCAATGACTAGGCGTCCAAGGGGTTGGCCAGAGTCGAGGAAAGGACACGACTTGGTGAAAGACTCAAAGGCGAGCGCTTCAGCCTCTAAGTCGTCACCTAGGCGACGCCTTGGACGAATTCCTTTCAAGTCGTTTGGTAGAGGGAGGAATTGATGAGATGCAGATGAAGATATTAGGGTTTACTTGAGCAAAAACCCGGGTTTCTATGTTTTCTACGCCATTGACGACACTTTAAAGCTCTCTTTTTCTTCTCCTTTCCTCCTCATCCTCATCCATGCGGGTCCTCTCTATAGTTGTCACGGCGAGTCATGGCGGTAGCCGACTGCTTGGACGTCTAGGCGACAAGGCGACCGCCATGACGTCCGTATGACGACAAGTCGTTTACAATGTATAATTTATATATTATTTATATTACTTAACAAGTATATTGTCAATAAAATTTCATATACATTAAAACCCAAAACATAAGGTTTTTTTGCCTTTCTCCCTTTCTCCTTTTTTTTAATTGATGGGTTATGGGTATTATGTTCATGGGTCAATGGGTCAGAGGGTAGATGAGGTAAACATTTAAGTTGGGCCAGAGTTGCTAAGGTGTCCCATGGTGTCGCCACGGCGTCCCACGACGTCGCCTAGGCGACGCCGAGCTGCCAAGGTGCACGCCTTAGCAGCTCCACCTCAAGGCGACCTCTCGCCGTGCCATTTCTCCATCGCCTGGACGCCTAGGCGACACTGTGACAATTATGGTTCTCTCTTTTCTTCTTTCCTTAGTGTGGCCGCTGTTAGATTTCAGATTGAAACCCTAAAATATCTTCGTCTTTTGTTATGACCACTATTGGGCTGATATTTTAATTTTGTATAGTTTAGTTGGGCCTTGTCTGAAAAAACATAATAAGCTCATGCCCAACTTTAACTTTCCAAATTTGTTTGCTGCATAAATTTAATTCATGTATGAAAACTTTTTATTTTTTTATACCAACTTCTAATTGTCTAAAAAATTTGTGCAATTGATAGATTAAAAATTTATTGAGTTTTCTTGTTTTCTTTCAAAAAAAGAAGAATAAAAATATAACAACCAATTAATAAATATTTTGATATAATATTAATTTTTTACTTGTATTATAATGTATTTATTTATTATTCATGAAAATTAAATATTTAATATAAAAAAATAATAATTTTGACTTTTGATTTTTAATATTTTATAAGTAATTTAATTCGTAACTTTTTACTTTACTATTGAAGTTAAATTTGCCTATCCATCTGCTTGGTATTTTTGTTATGACATATGTTAGAGTCTATGAATTGTAATGTATTATTAATTGTATATACTTGTTTGTTTCTGAGTAATATTTTATGTTTAGTGTACTTGTGAATTGAAATAATATCTATACATACATATATATTATGTACAAAATGCATATTATAAATAATTTATCGCTTGATGGACTACTAATCGGGCGCCTAGTCGACTAAGCGGTTTGTCACCGACTCGCCTCGACTTAGCGCCTTAACAACTATGAGATTAACAAGTGGAGATTTATGTTTCTGCATGTGGAAAGTAACATGAAAAATACATAGCGACATTATGTAGAAGTTATGGAACTCTAAAAAGCGTTTAGTGGCTCATCAATCGATGTAGAATATGTTGCCGCTAAAAAATATCTTCATTTGAAATGATAGAAGGCATAAACGTTTTGCTTTTACTCTTTTGGAACTACATAAAACCTTTTCAAATCTATTGCTAACTTTTAAAAGTATCGTGCATTGTTTTATTTATCGTATCATAACCGAATCATATGGTACAGTCATTTTCGATAACCCTGGGTAACATATTGAATTTTCGTATTGTACGAGACTAATCGCGTATCGTACAATTTTAATAACTAAGTGAAAGACTACACAACTTGCGGAACCAGCCTTAAGATTCAGTTGCAGAAAATCTCATTTCTGCACGAAGAGATTGAAGGTTCTTACTCTTAATAGCTCACTCAGTGAAATGAAATTTGAGTATTGGCTTGAAGGTTCAGTACAGCTAGTATCAGGGGTCTATTATGCAGAATTGAAGCCTGAGGGAACTCAGATCAAGACAAATGGGGCGACAGCAAGAAGGTGATTATGTTTCTGCAGTCCAGACCTAAGCAAAACCAAATCAAGTGGACTGGAGCAGAAGACTAGGTGATAAATACTTAGCAGTTGGTGGGAAAATTTAGTGAAACTTTGCTGATATTTGATCTTGGAGGTTGTGCTAAGAAATTGATTGGAATCCATGACATTCCAGCTCCAGAGCTGCCAATTGTGGGACAAGGAGGACAGTTTGAAATAGGGCCTCTATTGGAAATGCTTATATGCTAGAAGGGACAAGAAGTATCAAAGTGTTGAATTAGTAGAAGCATGCTAGTGGGAATGCTTCTTTTTTGGAAGACGAGAGCAGCATGACTTATTACTTCCTGTTCTTGATCTTAATCCATGAGGACCTGGATTATTTTAAGGGGGAGGGTTGTTACACTATGTCACAGCTGAGTATTAGAGTTAGTAACAGCCCAGAGCAGGAGGGTATAGTAGTTATTCCATTGTACTCCCTCCGTTCCAAAAATATAAGATAATTTTTAACTTTTTAAAGTCAACTTAAGACATTTTTAAACTCAAATTTGACATGGATTGTTTTAATTTTAGTCAATACAATGATGAATATTATAAACTATTTAAGAAGTACTTCACTATAAGATTTATTGTTTCATAATTTTAATTGAATCATCACAATTATGAATTTAAAAATGTTTCAAATTGACTTTTAGTCAACAATATCTTATAATTTGGAATAGAGGAAGTATTAGTTTTAGCCTATAAATACTTGCAAGGAAAAGTTAGCTAATACTCTTGCCTCCATAATAGAGGATCAATATTTGACCTTTTGAAGTCAAATTCAAATATTTTCAAATTCAAAATTTGATATGAATTAATTTAGTTTTAGACAACACAATTATAAAAATCGTAAATATCTAACTAGTAATACTAATTACAAGATTTATTTTTTTCAAAAGTTAAATGAATCACATTAATTTTGAATTTGAAAACATCTCAAATTAACTTTGAAAAATAAACTTGATCCTATATTTTTGAATGGAGGGATTATTATGTAATTTCAGATTTCTTTCCAACACATTCTCCCTTTTTCTCTCTAGTTACTGTCTATCTCTATCGATCTCTCTCTTTTACATCTTGGAGTCTTTCTCTAGTTTCTCCCTTTTTTCTCTTACATCTCTCTTCTTCTCTAATTCTCTCTAGGTTCAGTTACAAAACAGTACTGATCACAATTTCAGATCGTGACAAGGTGCCAAATGTTTAAAAGACATGAACTTCCCCCTCTACGCTTGCAAATGGTGCTAGTACTCGTATTATCAGTTGAAGATGTTGTGCATTCGGATTATATAAATTCAATAACTCTGTTCTGAACTATTAAATAGAAAGTGTCATGGTTGCCATTACCTATAAACTCCTTGCTCTATGCATACTCAACTGGATTAGGGTTATGTAACTTGCATATTTGATTGCAAATTTTGACCTATGGGGATAACTTTTAGTGTGTGGCTCATTTTGTATCTTTTCTCATTTTTGTTGTTCAACTTTATTTCACGGACTACTCACCTCTAAATATTTTCTGCCAAATGCATTTAGAGATCTTTTATATAGCATTGAAATTTGATAAAGCTTTCTGATCTCTGTCTTCCAGCTACGAATTTCTTATGAATCGGCAGCAACAATCTAATGATATAACCACAAAGAAGGTGCTAGATGTAGTAAGACGCTTAGAGGAGGGTCTGTTCAAGACTGCTGCCACAAAGGTTTTGTTACTTGTGTTTTTTCTCTGAGCAATTGTGACTGATTGTAGAACAATAACTACTAGACATTATCTTTCAAAAATTTGTAAACACTTCTGTCTTATTGTTGAATGGAAATGTATCTCAATAATGTCTTATGAACTTATTTATTTAGCGAGGCAACTAATTATTAAGTGAATAAATTTTTTGTATTTCGTTTTGATTATGAGATGCCACTCTCTTATGTTGTTAGGATGACTATATGAATTTGGAGACCTTGGAGAACCGTTTACGTGTTTTGATTAGACGGCTACCTATGAATAATAACCAACAATGTCCTCCTCAACTTGTTAATTCTTCCTCTGCCATCAGTGCTATGATACCAACTCCTGGTATGCCTCAAAGTGGAAACTCAATCTTGATGGTCACATCATCTGTGGATAACTCCATTATTGCTTCCAATGCTAGTAATAGCATTGCATCCTCTGCTGTTAACACAGGAAGCTTCTTGTCCACTGCCAGCACAATTTCGGGTGGCATGCATACAGGATCCTTCAATTCATCTGATGGTACTCGAACATTTATTATTGCTCAAGTGAATAATGCAATTACCTCATCTTTTCATCCCAGTCTAACAGAATCCAATTTTGCAGGGTCCTTGACTCATGGATTTCAACAGTCACCCTCCAACTTTTCCATCAATTCTGGTGGCAATAGCATGCTTCCATCTATTGGTGGACAGAGAATTGCAAGCCAAATGATGCCCACTCCTGGATTTAACAATTCCAATAACACTAATAATAGTAATAATAATCAGCCTTACATGAATTTGGAGTCTAATAACTCTGTTGGGTTTTCAACTGTTGAATCTACGATGGTATCACAGCCCCTGCAACAGAAGCAGCATGTTGGTGGTCAAAACAGTCGTATATTGCAAAACCTTGGCAGCCATATGGGTGGCGGAATCAGGTCTGGCTTGCAGCAGAAATCTTATGGGTTTTCAAATGGGGCCTTAACTGGTGGTTTAGGGATGATGGGGAACAACTTACAGGTTGTGAATGGTCCAGGAACCTCTGAGGGCTACCTGACTGCCCCACTCTATGGGAACTCACCGAAACCATTGCAACATCTTGACCAACATCAGAGACAAATGTTGCAGGGTACTTTCTTAGACGCTTGCACACACAGTTGCACAATGTGATGTAAGACACACTGTTAAGGACACCTAGAAATGTGATCAAACTAGTTTTTTTAACATTATTCTCATAATGGCAGGTGATGGATATGGGAATAGTAGTACTGCTGATTCTTCTGGTTCTGGAAACTTCTATGCCCCTGTAACTTCTGCTGGATCAGTGTCAAATAATCAGAACATGAATCCATTAAACTTGCAGTCCGCACCAAAAATGAATTCTCCTTTGATGACCAATCAGTCGAATTTGCTCAGTACTCAACAGGCTGCAAATATAAAGCCTTCAATGGATCAACCAGAAAAGTTGAACTTCCAGTCATCACATTCACCCCGAGAAAATCTTGTGCAGTCTCAACAGCCGCAACAGTTTCAGCAGCAGACTCATCATTTTCAGCAACAGCAATTTGTTCAACATCAACGTCAACAAAAGCTGCAAAGTCAGCAGCATCAGGTTTGGCTAAAAAATGAAGCATTTGGTCAATCTCAGATGACATCCGACTTGGGTAGTCAAATAAAGTCTGAGCCTGGTATAGAACGACAGGAGGAATCTTTGCACTCTCAAGTCTCCGGACTGTTTCAATCTTTCGAGATGCTAAATCAATTTCAGAACTCTACAGAAGACCATTCCAGAGTTGGTCATTTGCTTTCTATTTCACCAGGTCCACATGATATTTCCTCACCACTGACTCAAACTACTCAGCAGATGGAACAATTGTTACATAACGACCAGTTTGTTACTGATTCTCAGAGTGAGTTTATTTGTAACAGTGGAGTTCAGTCAGAGACGGTACTACAAGGTCAATGGCATCCTAGATGTCAAGATGGGCCCCAGATGCTTGGAAACTTGTCACATGAGAAGAACGTTCAGGAGGAATTTCGTCAGAGAATATCTGGGCAAGATGATGCCCAGCAGAATAATTTATCCTCAGAAGGGTCTATCATTTATCAAAATGTTGCTACTAGAACAGCAGAGCCCCATAATGCTAGCAATGTTATGCTTAGATCTGGTAATCTGAACCATGAACGGCAGTTTAAGAACCAACTAAGGTGGTTGTTGTTATTGCGGCATGCTCGTGCATGTAATGCTTCTGAAGGGAAATGTCTAGAAAAGTATTGCATTACTGTTCAAGAACTGTTGCAGCATGTTGAAAAATGCATTCTAACTCGATGTTCATATCCTCGTTGCCATCTGACCAAGTTATTAATTGAACATCACAGGCATTGCAGGAATCCAAATTGCCCTGTTTGCATTCCAGTTAAGAAGTTTATACTGAAGCAACTGAAGGCACGAGCTCATCAAGATTCTACATCTAGTTTCCCTTCTTCAGTCAATGGATCCTGTAGAGCCTATGATACAAGGGATGCTTCAGGTAGGTCGACTCTGAAGATGAGTCAGTCCGTTGTTGCAACTTCAGAAGATATGCAACCATCCGTGAAACGCATGAAGATTGAGCAGCAGCCGTCGCAATCTATTGCTTCTGAACATGAAAGTTCTGTTCTATCAGTTCCTGCTATCAGTGAACCTCATGTTCTACAGGATTTACAATATGTGGAACATCAAGCTGGTGACACTTGTAGGGTAATGAAATCTGAGGTTACAGGCGTTAAGATGGAGGCTCCTATAAGTTCTGCACTTGGAAGTTCCACTATTGTTGAGATTAAGAAGGATAACATGCACGAAACCTTCATTCAAATGCCTGATGGTGATTCTGCTAGATCAAGTGATCCTGCTGGCTTTCCTAAGCAGGAAAGCATTAAGATTGAGAAGGAAGATCAGGCCAAACTTGGCAGTGTGGCACTGCCTGCTGATAATGCGGGTGCAACAAAGTCTGGGAAGCCAAAAATAAAGGGAGTATCATTGACTGAACTGTTTACTCCGGAGCAAGTTCGGGAGCATATCACAGGTCTCAGGCAGTGGGTTGGCCAGGTCAGTCTAGGTGTTGCTTATATTTTTTCTTTTAAGAGCTTTAGTTATAGTATTGTCGTGGATTGATTAGTTGACTTGAAATCTGGCATATATGCCTACACATGGATTTCATTTTGGTGGTTAATAAACCTACAATTCTGGTGAAGAATTTTTCCCAAATGATATAATAGAAAAAGTAAGAATTAAATGCTTTTAACTGCTTTTGAAGTTGCTAGAAAATACTGAAGAAAGTTGCAACAGAATATTTGTCAAGAAAAGTTGCAAGAGAATACTTGTAAATAAAAATTGCAAGAAAGTCGGTTGCTAAATGATAGGGAACCAGGTTATGGTTTAGAATTAGGGTTACTATTGGACAAGCACTGAGAGAAGGAAGAGAGAAACAACTTCAAAATTATAGTGTAATCAATTCAATGTATATTATATTGATGGGTTACATGAGTTTATATAGGAAATCAAGAGACCCTAATTCTTGGAGATCAAGTAAACTGAACAAATTAAGGAAACAAAACCCTAACAATAATTTACTATAATTTGAATTCTAGAATAATCCCATCTTTGTACTACTTGGCATGGGCTTCCATGACTCTTGTAGTGGTCCAACCTAGTTGGGAGGGCTTATGTTGCAGACATACAACAATATTTTGAATCATTATGCTTTCATCCCCACCTTTCTTTACTAGGTGCATTTTGAAAAGCTCCGATATTTTACAATAGCCAGATCTATTATGAGTATTGACTTCATCATCCTCGTGTTATACCATTTAACACTCATTTTCCGTATATTTTTTATTACAAACATTTCATTTGACCTCATTTGACAACCCATTCCTAGTAAAGTTGGTCATAAATGCACCATATATTCTTTCGCCTTTCTGACCACTGTACAACTTAAATTGAGGATGTTTAAGAAGTATGCAAACAAGGAATTGGTTCAGAATAACTTTTGGATATTAATGTAATTATTGGAAGCCAGTTTTTTCCTGTGGTAGTCTAGCTACTGGAAGATGATATGTGGATGTTATTGAGTTGGTGGAAGGGTTTTGGGTTCTGTATCGGATGGGTTATTGTTTATACTTTCTGTCCTTACTGCATATAAGATCTTATATAGAAGCCTCAAGAACATAATGTGCCTATAGGAAGGGACTCTAGCGTTGCTTTAGTTGTTTCTATGAAATTATTTTCTTAAAGAGTCCCTTGTAAGTTGGAACAATATGGTTGAAAAAGTAGGCTTGTGAGAGTTTGGTATGCATTGTTGGGTCATAATTTAACGGTTTACAATTTTGGCAAGTAACTTTGCAAGATGGTACTAAAGTTTTGTTCTAAGAGATCATAAATTTCAAGGCTTCCTCCCCCCTCCCTTCGCCCCCCTCTTTTCCCCCCAATTTTGCATTGGCTAATTGGTAAGAGTCATGTTAGAGGTAAGAGTCTACAAAGTAAAATGGAAAATTTCATTCATTAGTGTGGTGCCCAAGAAATAATTAATTTGAGGTAGAGACTTGATTACTTACCAAGCTATTTATTAATAAATTGTTTGATGGCTATTCCTTTGGTGGTTGTGATAATTTTGAATAATCCAAATCAACCATTATGCTAAATGGGAACTAACCTGCATCTTTCCTGGTGGAAAAGTAAACACCTTATGGTAAATACATGTCTAGAATCTTCCTTCCAAAAACAGCAGTCATAAATGGTTTGAATATAATGTTGAACTAAATTTATAGATGTGTGTTTAGTCTCTATGTCAGAAGTTACAATCATCAATCATTAGGACCACTTAATGTTTCTCTAACTTATGGATTTGGTAGAATAACAGTACTAGGTTAGGTAGTATTCTGCAAGTATCTGTTGTAAAATTAATTAATTAATTAATTTATATATTTTTGAGATTGACTTGTTACGACATATCCAAAAACTAGTGTCAGACACGTCTCATACACTTGACCTCTTGTCAAATGGCCGACGTGGGTAGTCGATGCATTTTGAAGAGTTCATGCAAGATTCAACCAAATAACAAAGACGTATCTGGCACATCTCATGCCCTTATTGCCGTGTCAAGTGTTCGACATGGGTACTTGATGCTTTTTGAAGATTCCATGAAAGACTTGCTTGTATTTTTAGCGAGTGGAGGTGGAGGACCATTTATTTCGTTTTTCTGAAGAAAGCTATGCCTGTTTATTTACGTATTCTTTTAATGTACTTTATTTTCTTATATTTTGTTTTTGACAGAGTAAAGCAAAGGCAGAAAAGAATCAAGCCATGGAGCACTCAATGAGTGAGAATTCCTGTCAGCTATGTGCAGTTGAGAAGCTTACATTTGAACCACCACCAATATATTGCACACCTTGTGGTGCTCGCATTAAAAGAAATGCAATGTATTACACCATAGGAACTGGTGATACACGACACTATTTCTGCATTCCGTGCCATAATGAAGCCCGTGGAGACACAATCCTTGTTGACGGAACTCCTATTCCGAAGGCAAGACTGGAGAAGAAGAAAAATGACGAGGACACTGAAGAATGGGTATGTCATATCCACTTATTTTGTTAATTTATGTTTTTTGGGCTTTCTTTTGTACAGATTTCAGATAGATATTGGATCTTTGCCACTTTGTGCAGTGGGTTCAATGTGACAAGTGTGAAGCTTGGCAACATCAAATCTGTGCGCTGTTTAATGGGCGGAGGAATGATGGTGGTCAAGCTGAGTATACTTGTCCAAACTGCTATATAGCAGAAGTTGAAAGAGGAGAGCGTATGCCGCTACCGCAGAGTGCAGTTCTTGGAGCAAAAGATTTACCTAGAACAATTCTCAGTGATCATATAGAGCAGAGATTGTTTAAACGATTGAAGCAGGAGAGACAAGACAGGGCAAGGGTCCAAGGGAAAACTTTTGATGAGGTAATTTACTCAGACTTGCACTGCTATTATATACCATGGTGGTTTGTGTTGCAGTTGAGTTTATCGAGCATAGGTTCTCATTACTAAATGAATTTGTGTGCTGCTTTCTGTTATTGAGGGCATATCGTGTAAGTTACCTTATCTACAGGGAAGGCTTAAGAAGTAGAACTGGATTAAATGGTTATCCTAACGATTGTGGATGTTATCAAGAATTTGGGCCTCACAGTCACTAGCATTATGCTTTTCTCTCACTCCTTTCTTTGTTCATTGTTCGATATTCTTGTGTCCTAGGTGTAGAGGAACCACATCAATCCATCCCGAATTTGGTGGTTAAACTATATTGCGAACGATATTGTAGGGGAGGTTGTGCATAAAAATAGCTCGACACTAGGATGATAAATTCTTATTTTTTTTTTCAATATGAGAAAGAAATAAATGAAAAATTATAAGGTTGTCTTAATTCAAAACCCCAATTATGACATCCCTTCTCTTCCAGTTCACACCTCGAAATTTGTTAGGTAGAGGACCTCGTTTATTTTGGGCTAAATATTTTTTGTGCAAACGGGGGGTGGTGCCATTGCGCATTCACCAAAATGGTGAAGTTTTATGCTCTTTCTTTTTGGTGGTTAAACTAGCAATCCTCCTTCACTACTAACACGACCACCACCGACTATTACCACCCACCCGCATCCAGCACCACCACTCCCATCCAGCACCACCCCCATTGACGCAGAATGGAAGCGACATTCTAGATGACATTTTAGTTGACGAACTTAGAATTCACTAGGTAAACAAACCTAGAATCCACTAGGGGTACTTGAATCCACAAGGAAAATAACTGGAATCCAACAGAGAAAAAGGGAAATCAACCCAAAGATATTTTTTTTATTAATCATAAGCTTCCTTCCATTACATATTGGATACCCTTTTATAATAAAGGAGGATTACACTTAAAAAGGAAAAGCCAACTAGAAATTAAATGCATCCCTAAAATCCCTAAAATCACGCCTAAAATATTTCTAATTGACATACCAATTTAAAGCCCTTTATTCATGCCTGAACAAACTTAATTTAAGGCTAGAAAATTAAGGCTAGAAAATCCCAACTATAAATCTGAAAATCACAATTTGATACAATAAAAATTATATCTTCCACCTTAATTGAATAAAATCCAAAATACAAAAATGTAAGTATTTTGTCTCGCATTATTCTCTCCTTATAGAAAATTCGTCCTCGAATTTTGAAACAATTAAGTATCAAAACCAGTAACTGTGAATCAATCTTTGTGGAACTGCATGAGAAATAATCAACTTCTTCATATTACCCTGTAACGCAAACATATTATTTGGAATGACCAAGTCATACTTTTCCTTGTAGTCAAACACATAATCAATCTTGTAACCAAGCTTGTCTGATGAGTCCTTATTACTAGGTTGTGGTGAACCATCCATGTTTTCCTTCAATTTATTACTCTCTTGAACCTCTAAGCACAATTTTTTTTTTCAACTTGTGGTGTGTCATTGAGCTTCTCATGCTCACAATCTGTAACCTTGTACTCAACCTAGCTCTTGACCTTTAATCATATCCTCTATTTCAATTTTTGTTAGTGTTCCTTATGGATTTGTGAAGAAGAAAGCATATCTGTTTCTTTCCACTAGAAAAACTATAAACACTGTCAGCTTCAAAATATTCAGCTTGAAAATAATTCATCCACGATTGACCCAACAAAATATCGGCAACATCTATAGGCAAACCATCACAACTCACAAAAATTTTATATTTCTCAAATGCGAGCAGAACCACACATGACTGTGTAACTGTAAGTGATGTATTATTTGTCCACGAGATCTCATAATAATAAGGAACTGGTTTAGGTAAGAGGTTTAACTTTTCCATGAGTTGAAACAATTTCAAGCTCACTCTCCTTGTTAATAACAAGTTTACACCTCATTGACTTGCAATAAACATGTGTATGGAACGTAGATGTGGGTCTCATATCATTCTCTCGAAGGAGTTGTGGAAGAAAAATATCTAACACGGTGTTACCGTGATAAATATTTAATTCATTAAAATGAAAAAACTTTTCCAGGACTAATTTGTTGAGAATCCGAGGGTCAGGGGCTAACTTCTGAGCCTTAAGAAACTTTGATTAAAGTAGAGGGACACAACAGTAATTTGCAGATTTTAGATCAAAACCAAATCAGGTATTTGTACCAAAGTGAACAAGAAGGCAGGAGGAGGCATGCGGACTTTCTAGAACAAATCGAAGGTTTGCGAGTGGCAAAACAAAGTCAAGGGCGACAGATTGTTTGCAATTGACGATGGTGTTGTAATTTTATTTTATTTTTGAAAAGTAACTAGGGTTTTTGATTTCCACAAAAAATTCCTAGAATTTCTACTAACCTGGCTCTGATACCAACTGACGCAGAATCGACCAAACAATACTAGATGATGTTCTAGTTGACGAACCTAGAATCCACTAGGTAAACCACCCTAGAATCCATCAAGGAAAATAACTGGAATCCACCAAGAAAAAGGGAAATAAACCAAAGATATTTTTTTTATTGATCATAAGCTTCCTTCCATTACCTATTGGATACCCTTTTATATCACGGGAGGATTACACTTGAAAAGGAAAGTCAACTAGAAATTAAATGCATAACTAAAATCCCTAAAATCACGCCTAAAATTAGGAATATTCCTAATTGACATACCAATTTAAAGTCCTTTATTCATGCCTAAACAAACTTAATTTAAGGTTAGAAAATCTTAACTACAAATCTGAAAATCATAATTTGATAAAATAAAAATTATATCTTCCACTATAATTGAATAAAATCCAAAATAAAAAAAATGCAAGTATTTTGTCCCGCATAAGGTTGTAAAATGAGTAAACAGTTCGGGCTCGATTCGTACTCGCTCGACTAAAAGTTCAATTTGAGTCCGACTCGAAATATAAATGATTCAAATATGAACAAATTTTAAAATTTGATAAATTACTCGAACGTCCTCAAATTGCAATCTCCTCAAATTGTAATTTTCTATTGATACTCGGATCATATTCGTTTGAAAAGTTCAAACTGCTCGGGCTTGATTCGAGATTATACTCGACTCGGTAGCTAAACGAGTCTCAATCAAACTTATTTTATATTCAATAAATTTTGTAAACCAAATCTGAGCAATTCAATATTCTGCTCGACTCGGTTCATTTACACCCTTAGTCTCGCATCACCCATCCAGCACCTCCCCAACATTTCAACACCACCATATCAGACCGCAGACCCTTATCTGAAGGCGAAACACAAGCACAACCATATCTACTCCAACCACCATCACCCCCCCAACCACCATCTCTAACGCCACCGCCACCATCATAAGATCCCATTCCCACCATCATTGCACCACCACATCCATCCACTTCAACTAATTCACTACCATCCCATCACAACAACACCC
Organism: Panax stipuleanatus; assembly: GCA_020205555.1. Taxonomy (NCBI): domain Eukaryota; kingdom Viridiplantae; phylum Streptophyta; class Magnoliopsida; order Apiales; family Araliaceae; genus Panax; species Panax stipuleanatus. The sequence goes on from CM035122.1 coordinate 45,552,742, forward strand.
AATGTCATCAGCTATGACCACAATCTCCATCAGAATCTACCAACATCACTATTGTCATACACCACCACCACCACCCACAACCATTGCAGGATTCACAAGCACAACAACCATCTACTCCAATTGCATCTCCACCGGAATCGATCAACACCACCCCCACCGCCAGACTTGTATCGACTTTTGACCACTGCAAATCGAAATCGAAGGTCCATTAATGGAGAGTGATGAGAGAGAGAACATGGAGGGGAGAGAGAGAGAACATGGAAGGGAGAGAGAGAACGTTGAAGGGGGTGAGATTGTTGTGGGGAGATTTAACAGGAGAGTGAGGAGAGAATGGGGGGACTGTGCGCACACTAGCGTGAGCAGTCACGCCCCTCCGTTTTCCACATTTTTTTGTCCTTGGTCAAAGTTTTGATACTTCAGGTCCCTTAAGTGAGCTGAAGTTTCAAAATTAGCAACTTGAATTACCATGGTTAAATATAGACATATTTAGTAAGATTTTTTTAATGCATGACAATGATATTTGTAGGATTTTTTCTTGTTATATCCTCCTGTCTGTTTTCCTTTTTTTTTGGGCGGGGTAGAAGAGAGTTAGGGTGTATGCACTGGGTGGTGGAGTTATTGTAATCATAAGGAGTTGCAGGCTAATCTGGATTGATTGTGAGTGCATTTAACTTAACAGATGCTGCATGTTCACTATTTGTCAATTTTAATGTCCTTGATAATTTTATTTCTATTGTGCAGTTTGTTCTGAGAAGCATAACCTAGCCTGCCAACTTTCTTATTTTGTACTGTTTCTTTTTTTTTTCTCCGCAATGAAAATATGCCAGGTTCCAGGAGCAGATTTTCTTGTTATTAGAGTTGTGTCGTCAGTGGACAAGAAGTTGGAAGTGAAGCAGCGATTTCTTGAGATTTTTCAGGAAGAAAATTATCCGACGGAGTTTGCATATAAATCAAAGGTATATAGGAAATGTGAAGTAATTTAATTAGGTTAATATGTTTTTTTTTTCATTTTTATTTATTATTATTATATATTTTATTTAAGTTATATTAGGGCCACCATATCAACTATGGAATCTTCTTTCAGGTAGTTTTGCTGTTTCAGAAAATTGAAGGTGTAGAAGTGTGCCTATTTGGCATGTATGTTCAAGAATTTGGAGCAGAGTGTCAGCAGCCAAATCATCGCCGTGTTTATCTTTCATACCTGGATTCTGTTAAGTATTTTAGGCCAGAGATTAAAACAGTGACGGGAGAGGCTCTCCGTACATTTGTTTACCATGAAATTTTGGCAAGTGTTCTAATCTATTTATTTTTCCTTTCTTGTAGATTATTTTTTTTGGTTTTTCTTGTTACACATCAAATGGCCTGCTTGATTCTTTGATGCGAAATTGATTGGCAAGTATTGTAAAAGCTTAAGGATTTATTTGAATTATATTTTATTTCCCTTGTAATTAGACTTGGAATTTAATTATGTTTCTTTAGTGAATTGTTGCAATTACAATTCGTAGAAGTCTAGATTACTAAGTTATTTTTATATCAAATTGAGTGGTTAAAACTGGTTTGCACACGAATTAGGTTTCCTTGAGTCCTATAAAAATATCGTGATCTCCTTTCTTGTATTTAGAGTTAAGTACTGCTTATGTGAGCTTTGTGCTTATAGGCTGAGGGCATTGTCAATTCCTTCTGAGCAAAAGCAATTCTTAGTCTGTGGGCTGGTAGACCCCTTGCAGGGGTGGCAAAAACCATTTCTGACATTTTTCTTTATTACCATGCACTTTTTGTTCTGCGTCAATTATAATATATAATCTAAATCACTTTCCAGATTGGATACCTAGATTATTGCAAGAAACGCGGTTTCACAAGTTGCTACATATGGGCTTGTCCTCCACTAAAGGGTGAAGATTATATTTTATATTGCCATCCTGAAATTCAGAAGACACCAAAATCTGATAAGCTCCGCGAGTGGTGAGCCTAATATTCGTCAATATGACATGTTTTTTTCCTGCATTATGATTTCCAATGCAATTTGATATTGATACTCTATATATATATATATATACTTGATGAATTTTTAATTTTCTCTTTTGTTTTTTTTGTTTTTGTTTTTTCTTTGTTTTTTGTAACAGGTATTTATCAATGTTAAGGAAAGCCGGGAAGGAAAATATTGTTGTCGAGCTAACTAACTTATACGACCATTTCTTTGTTCCTAATGCTGGGGAATGTAAAGCTAAGGTGACTGCAGCTCGATTACCATATTTTGATGGAGACTATTGGCCTGGTGCTGCTGAGGATATTATCTATCAGCTTCAACAAGAAGAGGATGGTAGAAAGCTGCACAAGAAGGGAACAACAAAAAAAACTATTACAAAAAGAGCTTTAAAAGCGTCTGGCCAGGCTGATCTTTTTGGAAATGCATCGAAGGATCTGCTACTAATGCATAAAGTAATTGAAACATTTAAATCTATAAATTTAGTCACTCTCCCATGATTATTGTCATCGGTTTCTTGATAGGTTTTTTCCCTATTTTCTTTTCTTTATTTAGAAACTTAAAAATCTGGTGGTGTTATTGTTTGTTTCTGTTGGTATTATATTTATTTAGGGTTCTCTTAACATGCGCCCTTAGGGCGCATGCTAAGCACGGAAACCAAGTACTGGGCACTGAATTCAAGGGATGAGCCCCACTAAAATATAATTTTTAAATGCATATGGCCCCATTGAAATATAATTTTAATTATATTTTAGTGGGCCCCATCCCTTAAATTCAGTGCCCAACACTTAGTTTCCGTGCTTAGCATGTGCCCTTAGGGCACATGTTAAGAAAATCCATTTATTATTATCATCATTTTTTTAACAATCTCGCCTTTGATCAATTTTTTCTTCCTTTTTATCGAGTAATTTTATTTTTATTTTTGGGTCCAACTATCAAAAGGTTGTTATTAGTGTTGTTATTTATTATCAGATTGCAGAGCTTGTAATATATCGAGTGAACCCCCCCCCCCCCCTATTGTTTCAGTTATTTGAAAGTAATTACCTTTTTTGAAGTTATTGTTTGCCATTCTTACTCTCTTATTTTTTTCCCAGCTCGGTGAAACAATTAGCCCAATGAAGGAAGATTTCATCATGGTTCACTTGCAGCATTCATGCAGTCATTGCTGTATTCAAATGGCATCTGGAAACCGTTGGGTTTGCAACCAGTGCAAAAATTTTCAGCTATGCGATAAGTAAGAATTATGGAATCTCACCTTTATTTATTAGCTTGCTTTGTAGTTATCTATCATTTTTTCAATTAAAATGTGGCTTGCTCTCTAGCCTTTCCTGGAAGTTTCTTTTAGCTTCAAAGGTACAAGGTGGTCATATAATAACCCCATAAAACTTCCTTTATATCTGAGAGTTAGATTTCTTATCTCACCTTCTGAGTTATAAGACCAAAGAACAAACATGTTTAACATTTCCCTACCTTTTTATTCTACTAACTACATCTCTGCCTGTATTCTTTCTATTACTAAAGGTAGACTTGACACACTTTATTGTTACTTATCTCAAGACCTCTAGATTCCTATCAAGTCTTTAGTTTCATTGACTAAAACAATACTCCCTCAGTCCCATTTTAGATTTCCTCCTTTCTTTCTGCAGATGTCCTGAAACAGTACATGCTTGAACTTCAAATGCATAGGGGCCCATTAATCGTTTTTTGAACTCATCCCATAAAATTTTAGTTTTGTAACTTTTTTATTTTGGTGGGTTTATGTAGTGTAAAATTGGTACATTCGACAATTTTTTTAATTACTTTTGTACTTTGTATAGTTTTAAAATGTGTGAAATGCCAATGGACATATAATTGGAATGAGGTATTCTTAGTTTTTACGGGGCATGTATGTAGTGTAAAATTGGTACATTCGACAATTTTTTAAATTACTTTTGTACTTTGTCTAGTTTTAAAATGTGTGAAATGCTAATAGACATCTAATTGGAATGAGGTATTCTTAGTTTTTACGGGGCATGCATACACCTCGATATGGACTAGATGACAAGGAAACCACTGCAGTTGTAGGACACAGACAGACACATTAATATGCGTGTTCCTGAATAATCTCAATTTTCAATTGTTCAACTATTTCATTTACTAATTTCAGTGTTAGCTAGATTAGTATCTTTGCTATGTTCGATGCAACAACAAATCGTCATTTGCAACTAGCAGTTCGTAAGTTGGTTTGTTTACAATATTTACCTAATTATGATCAAATAGATCATTATTTTCTACTTTTAAATTAGTATATACAATATTCATTATCATATGAGTATAGATTTGCTGTACTAAGGCTGTGTGAAGCTAGTAATATTATCTTTAAATCATTTTACGATATCCTTCCATCTCATAAACAAAGACAGCGATCCTAAGCATCCTAAAGAGACATGTATCATCATCGATTGATGCTTGTCGCATTTTGAGGAGTGTCTAAAAGTGTTGTACATGTGTCCCGAACGCAGAATTAGTTTCTAGGGTATCAACACTACTGATGTGTCTAATAGTATCTGCTACTTGTTGGTGTTTGACATGTGTCCTACGCTGACATTAGCCATCTTAGAAGTGTTTGTATCCTAGAATATATGGTAAAAAGAAAAAAAGCTCTTCAGCTAATCCTGTATCTTAAGCTATGTAGTTATTTGGAATTATTTGCAGAGGGTTTTTCTTACGAGTAGTTGGAACTTCTACAAGTAACTAATATCCTCCTATATCTATTTTTAATTCCTTTATTTGACAAAGCTCACCATTTTAAAATATTTGCATGTTGGTTTTTTTACAATTAATACCTTTTTTGTCAGAGTCAGGTTAGGGTACTAATAGTGTGGGCTAAAAATGGGATACTATAAATATCTAGTGGGGTTGGAATTACCACTGAGGGGTGTCAAGCACAACAAATTCAGAAAAAAGACTAGAGGATAAAAAGGGAAAGATTAGTTGGTTAATAATTTCTAGAATAAGTATTATGCATGTGAAGTTGTTAGAAGGGTAGTAGAGTCTTTTAATATGTTTTCTTGTTACAGAAATTCCATGTGAATTCTCTCCTATGAATATAGCAGCTAAGCCTTGTAATGAATATATGATTATTATGAATGAAAAAAATGTGTGAGCTCACAGTTATGACTCATCCCTATCTCTCTGTCTTCTTCCTCATTCGTCTGATCCTCACACCTTCCTCTGATTTGTCATCCCCTTCTTTCCGAAATCTTCTACTCATCCCCTATTCATCTAATCTCTCATCTCCTTCTGTTTTGTCATCCCCTTTACTCTACTTCTCATCTCAGCTTCTAAAACTCATAGGACACAATCAGGACTCCATAGGAGGCCTGACAAGGGGATTAGAAGAAATTTGGGTAGAACTAAAAAGTGTTATAATGTCAAAAATTTCCATCTAAAAGGGAATGACACTACTGACTTATACTCGCCCAATCCAGAATAAGCTGAAATGTTTACAAGAGAGAAAGCCACTTTGAGGGGGCCTTTAGACCTCATGTGAATCAATTGATAAACATTCTGAAGGGTTGATTACAACTCAAGGAAAGTAATCACATTCACGGGATTCCTTCTCAACAGGAGACTGAATAGTGGAGTCAAATTTAGGATACGAAGCAACCATGGCTGATCGGTCAACAAAATTTAGAACCATCACCCGACGCCTACTTTCCTCTTGTTGAACTCTTGCATGAGCCTCTCGCAGTGATGGAAAATGTGTTTGACCAATCAACTGTGCTCGAATTTGATCGAATTCTATATTCAAACCTGCCACAACTCTATCTGCACTAACAAACTTTTGATAAGCAGCTGCATCTTTCAGACATTTGGCTGAAAAAATCGGTAATGATCAAGTTCCTGCCAAAGAGCATTAATTTCTGCAAAATACTGAGCCACAGTCCTCTCCCCTTGACTTAGCTCGCAATTTTTTTTACGAATGCCATATGCCTTAGACATATCACCAGAAACAGAGAAAGTTTGAGAGATAGCCTCTCAAAGCTCATAGGCAGTGTCTAAGAACATGTAACTACTCCGCATACTAGGTTTCATGGAATCCACGTTTTTACCTTGGAATTATCAGATTTCCATTCTTCTTAAGTCAGATCTGGTTTCTCAGGTATAGTGGTTGTTCCATTGATGAAGTGTTGCATACGATTGGTCTCAATTGACATGCGGCATGCTTGAGACCATGCTAAATAGTTGATTCCATCCAGTTTGAAGGGACTTAGAACCAATGTTGAATTAAGAGTTCCATGCTACTCTTATGAATCCCACTGCTAACACCACTTTGTTCCGCCATATAACAGCTAGAAACACTATATATCCTAGGTGAATAAACCTTCCAAAAGGATATCAAAGAAAAAGTGCACTGTACTGTGACAGACTATATGCAGGAGAAACAACTGAAGGGAACGTGCTAACAAGTTGCAGTATCACTGAAGGAAACAACGAAACAACTTAATTAAACAATCGAACCCAACTGAAAGAAAACAATTTGCAGTATCACGCTGCCGACAAGACCAACTGAAGAAGATAAAAGTTTGTAAACCTAAACCAAACACCTCAATACCACTGTAGATAACAAGAGGGGGAAGAGACGAACACTGTGGAAAAAACCGAGTCGTCAGACGATTGTCAGAGAATGCACACGCGCTGGCTGACAGTGGCACGTGGTGTCGAGCTGCTGCGCGTGTGGTGGCCCGTGGGAGCGCGTGTGGTTGTGGGTCAGGGATTGGAAACTCCTGTGGTGGTCGACTGACTCTGGGTAATCCAATTATGGTCTCAATTCCTTCATACAAATTTGTTCAACTAGGTTTTATGAGAAAAACTAAGAAAAGCAACGTGAAGAATAAGGAAGAACTTGTCTGTTAAGGACTGCGCTTTGATACCATGATGAAACTGAATAGTTTATTATGATTGAATAATAATTCTCTATTACATAGGTTGCTATATATACACACAAGTATTCTAATTACAATTGTGGTAATTCTTAAATTACAGTAATGTGTACACCTTGATTATAGAAATTACAATCATGCAATATCTTCTAACAATCTCTAATATAAAGCCTAATCTTCCTAATTGACAAACTAATTCTCAGAATCATGCATAAAATATTTTTAACTACTAAAAATCTGAAAATTATAAATTACATTAATTAAATTCAAAAAAACAATATCTTTCTCCATCACATTCTTTCACCTTTTACTTGTTGGACTTATATCCATATATATACACGCACATGCAGGTGCAAGCGCAGGCGCACACGTGCACACACACATGCATATGTCTGTGTGTATTACGTATGCTGACAGATTGCAACTACCGAAAAATAGACTCCTGAAGTAACTATTTAAATATACTCATATTTAGCTCTATCACAATAACATACTATGATAAACTACTTCCACTAATATAACACTAGAGAAAGGACCCTTATACTTGAAAATTCAATTCAATTACATAGATGAGGTCAACTGCTTATCAAACGAAGGAAGGAAATATTCCTCCCCCCTTCTCATCAACCTTGCCTTCAAGGCTGTAGTGTAATAGGGGACTGTGCGACTTGTAGCCCATGTTTTTTCTTTGGACAAGCAAATAAACTATTAGTCTATTACAGAGCCTAGATCCCATAATTTGCTGGACAGATTTTTCTTGCACAATATATAGACTTCAGGTGCTGCTAAGATTGCAATAGAATGTTTACAAATTGTCCTCTTGACTTTCAGACGTCCTTGACATAGACATCAAAGTTAAAAGTAGGGCTCTTTGAATAAATCAACAAATAACAAATTGTAGACTTCACAATTTCTTTTTAAAGTACTGGGTCGATTATATAAATCATTTTTACCATTAAATCTCTGTTCTTGTTCTATAGAAATATCTTTTCATATATATATATATATAAGATTGTTGAAATCAAAGCTTGGATTTGTTGATTTCTTAAGTATCTTATCTTGTTGAAATCTTCCTTAGTATTGAGTTCCTACTTCCTACAATCATTCCATTGACAATGACATTTAATTCTTTCATATGTTAAATGGCCTGCACTTGTCCTGTAAAACTTGGTCAAGTTGAGATTTAATAGCTGCAAACATATTTTTCCATTTGAAGACAAAATTCCTACCTCTCTTGTATGCTGTAGAACTAGCCAATTTGATTTTCCAGGCAATCTTGGTCTTGATCTATATTTGAGCCCGCTAGAACCAGTTCTGATGCCATTTGATATGTATTCACTCAAAAATAAACTGAAAAGTCGAAAAAGTGGAAGCTGTTTCTTTTTAGCAAATGCCTTTAACAAGACAGATTTTCCCCTTCGATATTAAAGTTTAGCATTTACAATATTAAATTTGATAATGGAAAGACCCTCTATCATTTGATAGTACCTGCACTAATCCTGCCTGTTCGGAGGGTTTCCAGGCAGTACTATCTACTCCATAGTCCATATATGCCATTTAATTCCAAGAAAGTAATAAATGAGCACATTCTAGTTTGGCATAGAGTTGAAGTGAAATTTTTGCTATGTTGGAATAGATTTCTCATTGTAACTATGTTACAATATCTGCGTTTCATTTGGAAATAAGCAGAAATTTCATCTGTTCTGGGGACTTGGATGAAATTGTCACTTCGCTTGTGACTAGTTAATGCAAGAATAGATCAATTTATTCCAGAGTCATCACCTCTTACTTTACAGCTCTGACAAATACATTATTCTTAGTTACCAGTTTCTTCAAGGATTACAAAAACACCAACCCAAGGACATGCATTCATTTTTCCGTTTAACAACTGATTATATTTTCATTATTCAGTATTATTACTGTTGAGTGAATATACTGGAGTACTGGACACGACTCACTAGGTCTGAATTCGCCTCCAAATATAGTGGCTCATGATTCAGTATTATATTTGCCTTTTGTACTATCTTTGCCAACTCACTATTGACTGTTCAGTAAGGCCTTGACTTAACCGCCGGATTGGGGGGTGAAACACCCCTTAGAACCGCTGTTGGTTGAAACCTTTTGCTTTACAGTGCAAACAATTTCGAGAATACTTGTAATAATGCTAGAGAACCTCTTTCATAACAATGTATATCAAGTTTCCGTACATTGGTTAATTGTGGCAATCTTGGAGGCCACAATTTCACAACCTGATGATTCATGGATGTTATGGCCTGGGTCTGTTTTTTCACATAGATATGGAATCTGACGCATCAGCTTGGTCTTGCAGAGATTATCACTTGATAGCTTTTAAAAGATAACACGACAGATTTACATCCTTCTATACTGGTTTTCTTAATGATTGTTTGCATTTTGATGTTTGTGCTTGTGTCTTACAGGTGTTATGATGTTGAACAAAAACTTGAGGAGAGAGATAGGCATCCTGTCAATAATCAGAGGGACTCGCATATGCTTTATCCAGTAAGTTCTGTCCTTGAGTTATGTTTTCTCCGAGGTTTTTATTGTTTTAGTAAATTTTTTCCTTCATACTTTCGCTCTGTTTGTTTATTTCCTTGATTTCCTGATAGAATTGGGTTGGACAAAACTATGCCAGGTTGAAATCAACGGTGTTCCTATGGACACAAAAGATAAAGATGAAATTCTTGAGAGTGAGTTCTTTGATACCCGACAGGCATTTTTGAGCCTTTGTCAAGGAAACCATTATCAGTATGATACCCTACGCCGTGCTAAACATTCCTCAATGATGGTCCTTTACCATCTTCACAATCCCACTGCTCCTGCGTTCGTGACAACATGCAATATATGTCATCTTGACATAGAAGCTGGTCAAGGTTGGCGCTGTGAGATATGCCCTGATTATGATGTATGCAATGCTTGTTATCAAAAGGATGGTGGCATTGATCATCCCCATAAGTTGACTAATCATCCATCCATTGCGGATCGTGATGCACAGAATAAAGAAGCTAGGCAGCTACGAGTTCTTCAGGTATATCACTTTCTATATTTTGAGTTCTGGTTTTATCTTGTGCATTTACTCTAGATATTATAGGACCACAAATATAAAACTTTTTGTTAGCTTTGGACATTTCACTTTTTGTAATGGGCTCTCCCACAATCTTCGGATGAAAAATAGTCATTTTCTTTGATGATTCTCCTTTTGTTTGAGTATTTGGCTCGTGCAGAAGGAGAAAGGGAGAGAAATAAGAGTTGCTCCAGCAACAGTCATGAGTAGAATTACAATGAGTACCTTATGATCCAAGATTGATATTGATTAGCTATAACCTGATTTTTTAATTTTTTTTCTGTAGGTAATTTTAGCCCAAGTATTGAGATTGTATCTTTTCATTATATAACATTAAGTATCTCTTCCATAAGTTAGAATTTAAGACGTGATTTATTCCATTTGTTAGATCTAAACTAATGTAGGTTATTGAATGTGCATCTCATATTTTGTATTAACAAGTGTTAGTTATTGCTGCATGCTGCTGTCTGTCCAAAACTTTGAGACTTGAACAAAGATGGACTGGAAATGTAAAAACTAAAAAGCTTTTCTGCTGTTTTAACCAAATATTTCAGAATGTTTTACATTTAATTCGAGCCTATTTTTTATCTTCTATGCTTAGGTCGTTTGGCACTCAAATATTATATCATAGCAATTTCTTTCATATCTTTGTATTTGGGGACTGACTGTTATCGTCCATTTGATATTGCAGCTTAGAAAAATGCTCGATCTTCTGGTACATGCCTCTCAGTGTCGTTCTGCGCATTGCCAGTATCCGAACTGTCGCAAGGTGAAGGGTCTTTTCCGCCATGGGATACAATGCAAAACGCGTGCCTCTGGTGGTTGTCTTCTTTGTAAAAAAATGTGGTATCTACTTCAACTACATGCTCGAGCGTGCAAAGAATCTGAATGCCACGTACCACGCTGCAGGTTTGTAGATCACCCTTATTCTCTATTATGAAAGCTTTCATCCCTTCCCTTCTGTGTTTGTGGTAAATTGAATATTTAAAGAGTTGGCTCTCTATTCTCAAATATTAAAATACATCAAAAATTTTCTCCATCACGAAGGATTTCGTTCCTCTTTGTGTTTTTTCCGGTCTAATAACTCTTCAAGAGTCGGCATCCTATTTCGTATATTCAAATACACTAGCATTTATGCAGAGATTTGAAGGAACATTTGAGGAGACTTCAACAGCAGTCTGATAGTCGGCGACGAGCTGCTGTGATGGAGATGATGAGGCAGCGAGCTGCTGAGGTTGCTGGAAATTCTTGATGACAGAGTTGTACATAATATATATTGATGAACAAAATGTTGGAGTTCAAGTTTAAAGAGTCAACAAGGGAGGTAGGTTAGATGTTTTCAATCCCTAGAAAACAGCGCAAACGGGCTTCCGTTGTTGATCTGGGGCTGGGATGGAGAAGAAATGAAATAGGTTGATTGATGTCCAGAGGAAGTGAATTCATTAATTCGCTGCGCTCTGCATTATTTCTCTTGCCGTTATTGCAGCTAACCATGACGTTCCGTCGGAGTGCAGATTGCTGAAAGTGTTCTTTTGTGGTCCAGTCTACTGATTCTTTAATTGTATTTTCTTGTATTTCAGCCAATTGCCCACCCCTCAGGTGGCCAGTGTACCATAGCTGTATTAGTCTGTATACATGTTTCATTAATGGTTAGAGGGAGGTAGTTCACTAGTTATTTTCAATGTTGTCTCCCCCCAGCCCCCCCGGCTCTTTTTTCCTTTCTATATTCCACTCAATGGGTAGGTTTTTTCAGTAGGTATTTAAATATGAAAAAGGAACGAGTGGCAATTAAGGAAACAATGGCATTTTGTCTTTAAACTGTATACTTTTACAATTATTTATGTTGTTTGCTGATTCCCCTTCCTACACTACTGGTATTTTTTATGAGAATAAAGTGTACAAAGATGGTTTATAGATGACAAAATTAATGAAATACTCACTGTAGTTGAAATATTTTATTGGTTATACTATTGAATTTTTAATTTTCTAAATTATCTTATTAAATTAATTATTATTTTAAAATTGGGTTATTCCGTTAAAAAAATAAATGAACGTTAATTTTTTATCAATAAAATTAATGAATTACTTACTGTAGTTGACACGTTTTATTATTTACAAAATTGAACTTTTAATTTTTTAAATTATATCATTAAATTAATTAATATTTTAAAATTAGGTCATTCTGTTATCTTTGCCTCACGAGTGTTAAATTGTTTTAATTTTTATTCTACGTGGACGTGAAAAAGAAAAATAAACAAATTTGATTTATTCTTTCTCTTCCTTTCTCTCATTCTCTTCTCCTAGATCAAATTAGATATGTGTATTTTCTCTCTAAAATCTATGAAAATTCCTAAATTCAAATACTCCACACATTGAACTGAGCTTCAAAGTTCAATATTAGATATAACAATGGAGTCTGAATCCCCAACAACAGCAACAGATGAAGTAAATGGTGTTGCAGTAGGTTTCCTCCCTCTCACCTCCGACTATCAGCAGCCTTCTTTCTCCGAACTCCTCTCATTTACTCTCGATCGCCTCCACAAGGTCCACTTCTTCCCCAATCTCTCTCTATATCTATGTGTGTATACATGTGGTAGTAATATTTGGTTGAATTGATTTTGTTGGGATTGTATTTATGATTTGATAGGAGCCTGGGTTTTTACGGATAGATGCGGAGATAATTCAGAGGCCGATGCAAAATGTTGTTGCCAATTATCGGGTTTTCATTTCTACTGCTGATGCATTGCGTTTCATTCGCGAGGAAATTTGTTCTATCGATAAACATCTGAGATTAGAGTACCCAAAATATTTTTATTTTTGAATTTCTTTTCCGGATCCACATAGATAAAAAATTAATGTTTGCTTAATTTTTTAATAGAATGACCCAATTTCAAAATAATAATTAGTTTAGTGGGGTAATTTAAAAAATTAAAAATTCAATGGTGTAATCAGTAAAACGTCTCAACTACAATGGGCAATTCATTAGTTTTGTCGATAAAAAAATAACGTCCATTTATTTTTTTAACAGAGTTTAGTGGGGTAATTTGAAAAAGTAAAAGTTCAATGACGTAATTAGTAAAACGTGCTAACTACAGTAGATATTTCATTAGTTTTTCCGTTTATAAATTTAGTGTTTTACACCGTTCAATAGGAACATGCCATGTAAATAAGACAATATCGGTTGTTCGGCTCTGCGTTATCTCATATAGAAAAGAGTTTGGAAATACAATTATGAGGTGTTGGCACTTCGTCTAGGGGCATTGTAGAAAGGAAATGTTTATCTACTCATAATGATTGTAGGGGACTTAGCTTGTGGTGGTTCTTCCTTAAAAGTTCATATCAATGGGTTCTCCCTCTATTTCTACGATTTGCATTTGCTTGGGAACATAACAGAGATGAAAGGACTTGCGAGAGAAGCGGCGAGACCAACATACATTCATTCCTTGTACATAATATAGGGGAATTGTTAAAATGACTTATAAGCGTTTTCTACTTGGTTGAAAGAGAGACTAATATGAGCTGATGTCATGCCACACCAAAACTTTATCTATTTGAGTATGAATAATAGTAGCTCCATTGCTACCATTCCACTGTCGACGTCAGGAGAGATTTTTTTTCTATTTTTTCTTTTTTCCTACTAGTCTAACCCATTTGATTTTTAACTACTTTTTAATTTTTTTAATTTTAAGGGTGATTTTTGAAAAAAGTCGACATAAATGTCGACGAGATTTTGAAAGATTGATTTTAATGATGAGTCAATTAGATAGTCGTCAGTTGATAAAGATTTAAATGGATGTACCGACTCATCTGAATTTTTAGGATTTGAAATAATCGATAGGCCCAATATGTTACTTCGTAAAATTGGTCTTCAACCGAGATCCATAGAGTTCGGGAACTTGCTTAAGTGAAGAGAATGTGTTAGGCACCCTCGACTTCTGTGAAAACACGGTTATCGCTTTCCTAATGCTTTCCCAAAAATGAAGTGTGAAGTGTGTGTGATGAAGAATCTTAACTAAAGTTGAATTGAGGATAACTTAGAGGTTGCCTCCTAAGGTCAAATCGTGAAATTTGCATTATTTCAAAAGTAACTCTGAACTTCTTTGAAATTATGCACGAATGATTTGATTTGAAGGAAAAAAAATTCATTTTAGCTTTCGTTTGATAAAAAATTTTGGGTGACGTTTTGGAAAAATATTAATTTCAAACCATTCGTCAAATAGGAATCGAGACTCTCATTACTTTCAATTTTAGCCTATAGTTATCCTAATAATCTAGGTTGATTCAATTTTACAAGATATTTGTTAGTTTGCTCGAAAATAGTTTTTGCCTCATCGAGAAATGAAATCAAGCATCACATATAAGGTAGGGACAACCCATGGGCATGAAAGCGATCTAAATAGCCCCAATCACCTCACAATAATAAAATCCACTATCACGTGACCTTAGCTATGGTTTTTTGGGGGATGGAACACTCGATATTGTTTTAAAGCCCAAATTTACATTTACAATGATCAAATCGCAAATATTACAACCATCAAATCTGTCCATAGCGGGAATTCCATTAACGTCTGCTAAACACGATGTTTAAGGGCCTCGACTTCCTTCCTAGGCTCACATGATTGAAACCACAACAATTAATACATCGAAACTTAAAAGTAGAAATTAAGATCTAGAAAAGGACTCCCGTAGACCCTATCTCATAGATTGAACAACCGAAGCCAACATTACGAGGGACTATTACTTATTGACAAGATCTAGCGAAAGAACTTAAAATCTAGGAAACGAAATCTGTAGATCGAAGATCTCATAGATCTAATCAATGACGTAATCGAGATTTAATCGATAATATATCCCAAATTGGCTATCAGGCAATTCAATTCATTAGAATCCCTTGTCGGCCAAAAGGTGGGATCCTCTCACCACTAAATATGAATCTAGGATATGCGGGTGACCTAGAAATAAAATTGAAACGACTCCCATGGAAAAAAATCAGTAAAAAAGAGTCGAATCTAAGAAAAATCAATAAAATAATTAAGGGGATATCATCGGGTCATTAGGAGGAGATTTTAATTGTAGGAAATCCTCTCTAATAATCCATAATCCCATAACTAGGATCCAAACACCCTAGATATGATCTAGGATGTTAGGAGAGTCTCAATGAAACATTAATCGGAAAACAAATAATTCTCAAGCACAACAAATCATAAAATACACAAGATCTGAGCTATATCTACACAAAAATTACATAAAGATTGAATCTTTCACCTTGGAAGTGGTGAGCTCTTTCTCCTTGATGTTGAATCTTGAAAGAATCACTCTTATTTAATAAGAGATTTGATACAAGTGGCTAGATCTAGATTGAATGTAGAGAGGATTTTCTTATTTCTCTCCCTAGAAAATAATTTCTCTCTCTAAAGTTCCTTCTCTTTTTTCAAAAATGAGCTTAAAATTGCCTCATATAGGACCCTAGCCTGGCTGCAGGTCTATCTGTGGCTAGCTAGGGTGGGTCCCAACCTTGTCGGGTTTTCGTGTCGCGAAGTTGGTTTTTCATGTTGCGTGCTGGAACATCTATAACTTTCAAACAGGGAAGAATTAGGAGATGTGCCATACCATTCCGGAAAGCTATTTTCAAGAGATACACAATGGCATCAAGTTTGATAAATTTTGGATCTAGGAAGATAGAGAAAAAGATAGAAAATCCACCTTCTGTAGATACCAACTGTTCATTCGCTTTGCCTTGCATAGTTTGTTGCTCGGGGGTCGTCGTGATAGCCATGTATACTTGTTCTAAACCTCGTAATCTCTGTTCAATCGTCTTGGTGAAATGCTGCTTTTGCCCTCCTGCCAATGTTAGAGACTAGGTGTAAAATTTTGGGTGTCTACAGATGCCACTCTTGTCATGTTTATGCAATACAATGAAATGAGCATGACAAATGTAACGACCCCAAAATCAGGACTATTCTTCAATCCCGATCTTGTGCGTTAGAAACTATCTTGCATTATTTTTCCATCAATTCGATGTTATAATTAATAAAAATGCGGAATAATTAAAATTTTCTTCTTTTATCTTTCCTCCGCTTCCTGAATCACAACATTTACGATTATATATTCTAGAATCATATTTTATTTTATGATCCATTTTATCAGAGTAAAAACAAGTGTGAACTACTTAATCCTTAGTATGAACCCATTCTTATTTAATATCATCATTATACAACTTTTCATTACAAAACAATCTGCACACTAAAGCCAGAACGAATATTCTTTACTGAATATTATAAAGATTTACATAACTACCAATTATACACATTGAAAACAGTCATCAAGGTTCCAAAATAATTTCTAATTACAGAAAATACATCCTCTCGTATGTTCTCCAAATACTGTCATTTAGACGGTAAGAAATATCGCAATGCATCCTTAACCTGCAAAAAGTTTATGTTTACAAGATTGAGCTCGACAACTCAATAAATCAACAAATCTAACAGTTTTCACGCGTCACATAGCACATAAGATCATGCTCAGTTCATACATCATAACCTGTCTAATATACATAACATACACACTGTATTTCACATATCAAATATAAAGACTGAGTTCCTTAACTCAATCAACTTAGTCATAGATTGACTTTTGCAATTCATAAACACATCATATATAATTTAGCATACCTATTACGGTACAATTTACAAGAAATCAATATTAGGTTCATATAGCACATAGGAATTGGAAAACTTGCCTTGCGAGTTGATTACAACTACCACTACATGCGCTTCACGAATCCTATATAACCATATCATCACACATAAATACACATCAATCATACAATCCTTTTCAATTTAGTTCATATTTAAATTAAGGTAAAAACCTTTGACCAACTTTCAAGACTTAACCCCCATCTTACTCATAACTTATTAGTTCGACAGATAAACATGTCTATAATCAGACTTGACTCCAGATTTCATACTTCATCACTTTGATTTTCTCAAAATCTTATTAGCTTATAATCTAATCCATATTTAATCTTTGCTTGACATAGTTAAATCATTCTTGAATAAGCAATTTGTTTAATAACATATGCCCCTGCTACACTACACCCTCCATGTTTTACACCGTTAGGGACTTTTAGATTCATGTCCCCAAGATTCAAAATTTTAAATAATTCTTCTTGAAGACTTTGCAGCACGGCTCGGCTGTGCTGCTATTAAGTCTGGGAGTGGCGCGCCCGTGCTACTCCCTGTTAAGTCCAGAACAGAGTTTTCAAACTCTGTTCAACCTCTACCTTATTAAGGTCCTTTGATAATCAATCCAATATATAAACATAGGGATTTTAGACTTCTACACCAGACTTAGGTTCTCTAGGTTTATCCTTTTCAAAACACCTTAGTTTTTCTTTTAAAAACTTATAACAAAATCATGAGCTACCTAGTCACTACATGCATAACTAGCTTGGTTTATCATACCAGACACATTTTCATGCGTATAGAACTCCATTACACCTTCCCCAAGCTTCAGAACATAAATAAAATAATTTTCATTTTATGGGGATCAGCGCGACCACGCTGGTCTTGACTTGGGAAGTGGCGCGGTCGTGCCACTTCGAGTTCAGACGCAGACATGCTCGATTCTCTGCAGAGCTTTGAGTTCCAATCACCACATCTACTATCATGCTTGATACTTGTTATATTATAAGTCTAGCCTACTGAAGACAAATTTTAATTCCATATCATAATATACAACATCATTTTTGACAACCAATTTTCTTAGTTCTCATATTTTTTAAACAAAATTCCTCACTTGGGCATTAAATCAAATATCTCACAATTAAATTACATAAAGTATACCACTTCTTTTACTTATGAACTTAAACATATCATTTTAGATGGATACCTTTTGAGCTTTGATTCTTGCCTAATTCTTGATCCAATTCTTCTTAAATCATCAGTTCTTTTGTGAATTATCAGAACTTCCAAAGCTTTCTTCCAACTTTTCATTGCAAACACATTCCTTTCTCTCTCTCTCTCTTACACTTACAATTGAGATGTATGAAGAATAGCCAAATGAGATATATCAGTATAAATTCCTGAGCGTTTTGAGAGAGGAAGGGTCTGAGAAATTGAGAGCTCCAATACGTTACTTTGCTCCATAATCTATAAGAGAACTGAATATTAAGTCTATATTCAGTCCAATTCATAATCCATAACCTATATATTACATATATCAATTTAATACATTTAACTATAAGTTAAATATTGATTTAATTTAACACCAAAATTCATTTATAATATATATATTGGTCACTCATCCATATTTTTCCTTCACATTCCATTAGTATAATATAATTATTATAACATTATATATTAAATAGTTCTCATAATTAAAAGAAAATAACTTTCTTTATTTTATTCATCAAAATGAATATCTAAATTCACCCATTTTCAAATAATGAACTAATTATCACATATATTTAATTTATATTCAATTTGCATCATTCAAGATACTAAACCATTTCATATATTACATTGATATGTAATATATTAAGAATACTAAATTTAATTAACAAACTCATTTTCTTTATACGAAATACATCCATTAATTCATTATTTTAATCAAGTGAATTAATCCTTTCACTTATGAAATTTAATTCACAACAACACCATTGATGTTCAAGACTTAATCCTAAAATTATATTATTCATAATATTTTCCTTACATAAATCTTTTATTTCGTAATTAGCTTAAACTAGCTAACTTAATAGTAAGACCAACTATTAAATCTTGATTTTCACATTTATGTATTTATATTTCACTCTTATATACATATTAAATTCTCCACATAAAACACATACATATATGTATAACACATTTATACTCGTACATTCAAACTCGGCACACCTCATAATAGGAATTTTATTTATTAAATTCTTATTTTAATATTTTCTGGAAAAATCCGGGTTGTCACAACAAAGATATAGACACCCGATGCATGACAAGATATATCAAAGATGCAAACTTGTTGGGAATTGCATATTCAAATTTGATATTGAAAGTAAATATAAATGCTTAAGTGTAAAGTCCTTCAATGATCATATGTACAAGGACTTAGATGATAGATCAAAATTGTTAGGTTGATCTGAGCTTTAATGTTTATCATTTATGTAAATAAATGTATAGAAGAAAAGATCAAAAGTGTTAGGTTAATCTATTTGAGTTGTAAAAGTTAAAGCCTTGACAGAATCGTAGTTTGTCAAAGGTAGCATACAGAAGACAAGGCAGAATCATGGAGTTTCAATGAAGATGTCCAGAATCGTAGTTTGCCAAGAAAACCAAGTCTGCAGAGGCCAAGGTAAGATTTGTGGAGCTTAAGTAAAAGTATCAGAGAATCGTAGTCTGCCTTGGAAAGCCACACTGAGAATCATGAAGAAGATCCGAGCGCCTGCCGAGCTAAGTCAAGAAACGCAGTGTGCTCTCAAAATCGTGGAGTCTGCAAGACAAGCAAGCAGAAATTATAGTCTACCAAAGAGCTTAAGAGAAATCGTAGTGTTCTCTACGATCAAGACTGAGTCCAGCCTGTGCAAGACAACACACAATAATTCTGGTACAATGACCATGATCGTAGTGTTCCTCCAGTCAACATCAAAGTTCATATTTCTGATGAAGGCAGGAATAGCAACAAATGAAGAAAGGCTTATAGCCGTCGACAAATTGATGGTCCCAATGATTCCATATTCATCCTTAGTCCAAATCGAAGAAGCGTATTGAAGAAGCTAAGGAAAGGACTAAACCGCCTGCTGAAAACATCTTTTCAGGTGTTAGGTGAGATTGCAGTTTGCTGTGTCAGTGGGCCAGTCGATTGTGCAGCAGGAAAGCAGGATGTCAACATCAGCTGCACAGAAACGTCTGAAGCATTTAATGCTGCAACGGGAGAATTCAGACCGAAACATTTTGAATGACTCTTTTATAAGAAAATTAGACAAGGATTCAGAAAAAGCAAGCAAGTTAACAAAAAGAAAGAATATCAAGAGAAGAGCTCAAGAACACTCAACGATCAACTCTAAGATCCTAGAAGAGGAAAGTTTGCTTCACTACTCAGTTCTTCAGAACTGATGCTTAATTGCAACTGAGTAGCACACCCCAGAATACAACTATCAACTCAAGTGAAGTTCCAAGTCAGAAGGACTTGAAGAGTTCAAGAGTGAACTAAGAGAAGTACCAAGTCTGCTAGACTTAAAGAGTTCAAAAGTGAACTAAGAGAAGTTCCAAGGCTGTTGACCTTGAAGGAATCTGAGTGATTCAAGTTGTAAGAGATATCCTTAGTGGATTTCCTACTCGTGGAGTAGAAGAGTGGACTAGGAGCCTTGTGTGCTCTGAACCACTTAAAACTCTTGTGTCTCATTGTCTCTCATTAACTGCTATAACTGCTATACTTGTTATAACTTCTATAACTGCTTATCTAACTATCATTACATTATCTTTAAGGGGAACAAACATATATTCCGCTGCTGTCAGTATATTCAATACTGACAAAGTATTTTAAACAAAGAAATTTTAAAATATCTATTCAACCCTCCTTCTAGATAACTAACATGCCTTTGGGAACTAACAATTGGTATTAGAGCAGGTTCTCTCAACTAAGCATACAAGCTTGAGTAGATCCAATGGCACAACTGATAAGCGAGACCAAGACATGTGGAGGAAGCAAGTCACTAATGTGCAACAGAGACAAGTTTGCCAACTGGAAATTTCGGATGCAAGCATACATGGATTCAATAGATGATGATCTATTTGAAACTGTACTTAATGGGCCATACATACCAACAAGGCTTGCACCAACTCCAAAAGAACCAAACAGAGTTGTGGTCAAGGTTAAATCTGAATGGACTGACAATGAAAAGAAAGATGTACAGCTAGACAAAAAGGCTAAGAACATCTTGTTCCAGTCCTTAGAAGACAATCTGTTTGAGAATGTGGTCAACTGCAAAACTGCTAAGGAAGTATGGGAGGCGTTGCTCATCATGCATGAAGGAACTGAAGAAGTCAGAGAAAATAAGCAATCTCTACTGACTCAACAGTATGAGATGTTTGCCCATGTTTCTGGAGAAAATGTCACTTCCACTTATGAAAGATTCACACTGCTGCTCAACTCTCTCAGAGCTTATGGAAAGACCTATCCAAACAAAGATCTAATCATCAAGTTCATGAGGTCCTTACCAAGCAGGTGGGATGCCAAGACCACTGCAATCAGAGAGTCAAAGAACTTGCATGAGATGACTGTTCAACAACTCTATGGAAATCTTCTTACCTACGAACTAGAGTTGACTCAAAGAGCAGAAACTCTATCTGAAGGAAGAAAGAAGGATAAAGGAGTTGCTCTCAAAGCAAAAGAAGAGATCTCCAAAGCACATATTGAAGATGAATCTGATCTGAGGAAGATGATGATGATGATGATGAAGATGAAGCTGCAATGCTGGCCAGAAGATTTAGAAGGTTTATGCTCAAAGGGAGAAGCAGCAAACCTAAAAGATTCAACAATAGCAGCAGTTAGGAGCATATCAATGACCTATGCTACAACTGCAAGAAGCCTGGTCATTTCATTGCCAACTGCAACAAACCTATCAGAGAAGAGCTGAAAAGAAAGTTAAATCCAAAGAAGGAGCTTAAAGGCTACAAAAAGAATAAGAAGAAAGACAAAGGTCTTGTAGCAAGAAGTTCATGGAGTGACTCAGACAATAACACCAATGCTGAGTCTGAAGATGATGAAGCACCTCAAAAATCCAACCTATGTCTGATGGCCAAAGTGTAGTTAGCAGGAAAAGTGCTGAAGCAGTCATAGACAAGGTATTTGACTTCAACTCCCCTGATATAGATATTGATCATTTAAGAATTGGCATTCGTGACATGTCAACTGATCTATATCAAAATATGAGATGGTTAAGAGTTCTATCTAAAGATTATTCTGATCTTCAAAAGGAGAAAGAGAAAGTTCAGAAAGAGCTAGAAGCAGCTCTACTAAGTTCTGACTCTCTCTCTAAGTTTGAAGCTGAGAATAAAATCTTGAGAGAGACCAATGAACTGAGTATATAAAGAGAGTCAAAGCTAACCTCTAAGATTGAGGAGTTAGAAAAGACTATCTCTACATGGAATAGGTCTTCTTCATCCATGGACTCCCTGATCTCCAGTCAGAGAAGTGTCTCTGACAGAATAGGTTTAGGGTTTGGGGAATCTATTCCAGAACCAAGTGTGGAAAAGGTTAAGGACACTAATAGTAACAATGCTTCTAACCTAAATAGAAGCATTGTATTTGTAAAATCCATACAGAAGGATGAACCAGTGCAACCCTGCTCCTCTGATCCAAGTAATGTCCCAAGACACAACGGATCACATGCTAGTCTAGGGTTCAGAAAGGTGAAGAGTGACTCAGTCACTACTGTCCAACCTCGACGAATCGTAGAGTCAAGAAAAACTGACTCCACGGATCAACCTGGAAGGAATCGTGGTGTTGAGGTTTACTAAGCACAAAACGTGAACCCCAAGGATGCATGGAAAAGGAAGATGCAATATAAGGGTAAGGCCAACAAATACCCACACAAGTCCAAATGGAGAAAGAATCCACACAGCACACACAAGCATAAACTATATTAAATGCTTTGCATGTGGAAGATTTGGTCATAAAGCTGCATTATGATTTTATAACACTGTGCATGGGAGGCCCAAAGTCAAGCAGATTTGGGTTCCAAGGGTACTAACATTGAAGGACCCATGCAAGTCTGGGTACCAACATGAAAGCTAAAACTGTCTGCAGGAAATGAGCACCACGATTACAACATGGTATCTTGACAGTGGTTGCTCAAAGCATATGACCGGGAACAAAGCCCTCCTGTCAAACTATACAGAGAAGGAGGGACCAACAGTTATCTTTGGAGATAACAGTTCTGGCAAGACAAAAGGCTATGGCTCAGCTGGGAATGGTGTGGTGACCTTCAACAAAGTGGCTTATGTAGATGGACTAAAACATAATCTTCTGAGTATCAACCAACTCTGCGATAAAGGCCATCAATTCACCTTTCTCAACAACCAATGTCAAGTCAGAGATTTGGAGACATCGTCCATCAAGCTGACCGGAACCAGAGAAGGAAATGTTTACACTGTAAATCTTGCTCAACTAAGTTTTGAAGAGACAGTGTGCTTTCTTTCTAAAGCCACTAAAGAAATAAGTTGGCTCTGGCATAGGAGGTTATCACATCTCAACTTCAAGAGCATGTCAAAGCTGGTTTCCAAAGATCTTGTAGTAGGCTTACCTAAGTTCAGGTTCATCAAAGAAAGACCATGTAACGCATACCAGCTTGAAAAGTAAACAAGGAGCTTATTCAAAGGCAAAGCAGTCAACTCAATTGACAGGCCCCTACAGTTACTTCATATGGATCTTTTCGGGCCAATTCCAACTGTGAGCCTAGGAGGAAAGAGATACCCATTGGTCGTAGTGGATGACTACACTAGATTCACATGGGTGTTCTTTCTTAATTCTAAAGATGAAACAAGCTCTCAACTGATCAAGATGTTCAAGCTGGTAATGAATGAAAAAGGAGAGACTAGCAAGGCCATAACAAGTGATCATGGTAGAGAGTTCGACTTCTTAGAAATGGATCAGTTCTATTCAGTCTCAGCCCCACGAACTCCTCAGCAAAATGGAGTAGCTGAAAGAAAGAACAGAACACTTATAAAAGCAGGAAGAACTCTACTAGCAGCAGCTCATCTGCCTGAATACTTCTGGGCAGAAGCCATCAACACTGTGCGCTACACACAAAATAGATCTCTTATACACTCTACGTTGAAGAAGACTCCCTACGAGCTGTGGAAAGGAAGAAAGCCAAATGTCAGTTACTTCCATGTGTTCGGCTGTTCATGCTATATTCTCAACAATGGGAAGCAATATTTGACTAAGTTCCAACCCAAGTCAGATGAAGAAATCTTCCTTGGATATGCCACAGATAGCAAAGCTTATAGAGTGTTCAACAAGAAGACATTAAGTGTTGAAGTCTCGATCCACATTATCTTTGATGAAATAGACTCAGATAAATCTGCACCACAAGACACTACGATTAACGATATAGACACCACGAATGAGGTGGTCGAGCCCAACACTATGACCGTAGTTCCTGAAGGAGAAATCGTAGTGTTTGAAGAAGAAATCGTAGAGAGAGATGCACCAAATGATGCTTCTGATCAACCAGAACCAGAAGTCAATCTTGAAGAGTTCAGACAAGAAGGCACCAGAACAGATGTTCCAACAAGGAATAGGTGGGCAAGAGATCACACTCAAGATCTGATAATTGGTGATCCAACTGCCAGAATCAGAACAAGATCTGCAACACAGAATGAGTGTTTCTATTTGAGTTTTCTGTCTCAAATAGAACCTAAGAAGATTGAAGAAACAATACTGGATGCAAGTTAGATCGAAGCCATGCAAGAGGAGCTGAATCAGTTCGAGAGAAGCAAAGTCTGGAGACTAGTTCCTAGACCAAGGAATCACCCAGTCATAGGCACCAAATGGGTTTTCAGAAATAAGATGGATGAAGATGGGGTGATTACCAGGAATAAAGCAAGACTGGTAGCCAAAGGGTATTCTCAAGAAAAAGGCATAGACTACGATGAGACCTTTGTACCAGTTGCCAGACTTGAAGCAATCAGAATATTCCTTGCATTTGCTGCTCACATGAAGTTCAAGTTCTTCCAGATGGATGTTAAGAGTGCATTCCTAAATGGTGAACTTCAAGAAGAAGTATATGTGGAACAACCCCCAGGTTTTATCAATCCAACCCTCTCTTATTATGTCTATAGATTAGACAAAGCCTTATATGGACTTAAACAAGCACCTAGAGCATGGTATGAAACACTAACTAGCTTTCTTATTGAAAAAGGATTCACTAGAGGTAGAGTAGACAATACACTATTTCTTAGGAAGCACAAATATAAAGTTTTACTAGTTCAAATTTATGTAGATGATATTATCTTTGGCTCTACTGATGAAAATTTGTGCAAGAGATTTGCCAAGCTTATGTAGAGCAAGTTTGAAATGAGCATGATGGGTGAGCTGAATTTCTTCCTTGGACTGCAAGTGAAGCAAACTGATGAAGGAATCTTCATTAACCAAGCCAAGTACATCAAAGACTTACTTAAGAAGTATGGCATGGAATCAGCCTCTCCCATGAAAACACCAATTACTCCAGCAACTAAGCTTGACAAAGATGAGAAAGGTAAAAGTATTGACATTACTCAAGACAGAGGTATGATAGGCTCCCTTCTCTATTTAACTGTCAGTAGACCAGATATAATATTTACAATATGTATATGTGCTAGATTTCAAGCTAATCCTAAGGAATCACACTTAACTGCTGTAAAAAGGATTTTCAGGAATCTTAAAGGTACACCCTACTTGGGTCTATGGTATCCAAAGGAGTCCTTTAAACTGACAGGATACTCAGATGCTGACTTTGCAGGATGCAAAATAGATAAAAAGAGTACCAGTGGCACTTGTCAACTGATAAGAAATAGACTAGTGTCCTGGTTCAGCAAAAAGTAAAACTCAGTATCAACTTCAATAGCTGAAGCTGAATATATTGCTGCAGGCAGCTGCTGTGCTCAAATCTTATGGATGAAGAACCAGCTAGCAGATTATGGGTTTGATTTCAAATCTTTACCTGTACACTGTGATAACACAAGTTCCATAGCAATAACTCATAATCCTGTCATGCATTCTAGGACCAAGCATATAGAAATAAGATATCATTTTATTAGGGATCATGTTCAAAATAGAACAATATCTTTGCAATATATCCCTACTGAAAATTAACTTGCTGATGTGTTTACAAAACCCTTAGATGAATCCAGATTTAATAAGTTAATAAGTGAGTTAGGCATGTTAAATCTACAACCATGAATTATATGCTCTAGTTGGTGCTAACCATGCAGATATAAAGGCTAAGTCAAAATCGTAGAGATGACTAAGAGAGACTACGATCATAGAGTGATCCAGACAAGGAAGGAAAGCTCACTACGATGACAGCATTACCAAGACCAATCAACTCTTCTGATAAGCGCCTCAGGGACAAACCTGACCCTTAGCATACGTCTAAGAGTTTGGCCCTTCCTGAGCTACCTTAACATGGAAGGGATACTATCTCAGATTTCTTTGGAAATCGTAGAGTCATTGGCCATGGAGCAGATCTAGCTAAAGAACTCCACAATCGTGGAGTGGTTCTCGGCATTCGTAGTTCTCCCACAAGAACTCACTAGCTCAGGGGGAGCTAAGGGCAGAATCGAACTTTCCACATGACTTAAAATCGTGGAGTCCTGCAGAACTCGACACGTGTCCCACTATACAAAACTTATGGAGGGAAGTTATAAATCAATTTTAAACTGTCATTTGTCAGTTTATTTTTTGAATTCCAAACGCTTCTCTCTCTCTCTCTCAAATGAAACCCTAAGTTTCAGAAAGCTAAGCAAATTTGTTAGTCTCAGGATACTCAATCAACATCAATGGCTGCTTCTAAAGTTATTTCGGGTTACCAACTGTGCTTTGACGGGTTCGAAGATGCTGGACCAAAAATTTACAAAGTTCTTTCACTACTGAAGAAAGCTGGACTCGAAGAAGCTCTAAGCACCAGCACCCTGATTTATACGAAGCTGGTGAAAGAATTCTATTGCAATGGAATTGTTGACGGAGATTCCATCCTCACCAAAGTCAAGGGCATGCAAATTCAACTCAACTCCGAAAGCATAAACCTAGTCCTAGGTTTCAACAATGAAGGTCTTCCATTATTGGAGGGAATCGACTTCCATGAAGGTCTGAAAAAGTTACGTTACTCAAAGATTGAAGGAAAGAGTGGCTACATGAAGAAAGAGTTTCCCCAAGAATACAAGTTCCTTGCTGATATTATTGGAAAATGCATATGTTGCAAGGGCTCTGGCCACGATTCTATCAATGAGAAGCAACTGAAGGTCATGATAGCCATCCGGTGCAGAGTTCAAGCTAACTATGGAGCTCTACTGATGGAATGGTTTGGGAAATGGATGGAAAGCCCCAAGAAGACCAAGAGCACTGCGAAGATGCCCAATGGAAGGTTTATCAACATCATTCTAGAAGCTACTCTGGGGGACAGGATTGAAGACAAAGAAGGTGTTTCTATTATTCCTAATAGAAAGCTGACCCAACAGTTGTTCTTGAATTGGAAGAGAAATCCTGCAGAGAATGTGAAGATGATGTTTGCAACCTCATCTGCTGTGAAGGAAGTTGAGGAAGATGAAGAGTGATAAGTGGCTTTTATGACCACTTATTCGGATAGTAACCAACTCATTCTGTTGCTTACACTCAAGTATCGTTGTGTATTTTATGTGTTTTTGCTTTATTTTGTGATTTTTAGGTTTAGAAACTCTCCTAGTGCAAATTGAGCTTAAAAGGGAAAAAGAACGCTTAAATGGGGTAAAGCGCTGAAATGGGCTTAAAGCATGAAGATAGCATGGGTGAGGAAACAATGAAGGTGATGCCACGAGTCTAGAGGCCAAAAGGACCAAGAATGACATTTGACAATTCAGACATCGTTTGGGGGGTTTATGTTCATTTCATGTTCTTGGATTGGAACTTGAGTCATATTGTAGAGCATCTTATAAGCTTTCCAGAACATCTTGAATCATCCCAATCGGAGTTAGGAGGCGAGAGTTATGCCCCGCGAACCAACGGACGTTAAAATTCACGATTTTGAGTTTTTATGCACAGCTGTCACTTGGAGCGCAATTTCAGCCTTCATCCATCCATTATTTCTCAATGCTCAAAGAATAAAAGTTGTAGAGCTCTTCGATAGCTTTGATTTGACAGGTGGCAAGCCTTGTAACTCCTCCCGGATCAAAAGTTATGGCTGTTTTACCAGAGGACTCTGCAACAGAAAAGCCTTGGCGCGGGCGCGCGGATTCTAGTGCATTTTTGGGTG
Organism: Panax stipuleanatus; assembly: GCA_020205555.1. NCBI lineage: Eukaryota > Viridiplantae > Streptophyta > Magnoliopsida > Apiales > Araliaceae > Panax > Panax stipuleanatus. The sequence goes on from CM035122.1 coordinate 45,580,716, forward strand.
CGGCCGCGCCAGTCCTCAGCTGTGCCAGACTTGACTTTTCAATTGAATGGGACTTGGCTTTTGATTGGGATATAAGGGGGCTCATTTTGGGGAAGAAAGGGTATCATATATTGGCCTTAAGCCCTAGCCCTATCTTACTCTTCCATTTCCTTTACATTTCTTGTATAGATTAGGAGTAGATTAAGTCTAGATTAGGGTTTAGTTTAGTTAGTTAGTTTCTAGGGTTAGATTAGGTTTGAAGATTGAAGCAAGTGAATTCCATTGGAGATTCAACAAGGAGCTTGAGCACTCAGATTTGCTATTTTCTACCTTTTGAATCTCTTTGTTTCCTATTTGCAATCTTATGATGTATATTCAACTTGTGGATGATATGTTTGAGTCATTTATGACTTAGACCTTATTTTGAGGTTCCAATGGAATCTAATAAGTAGTCTATATTGAATTTTCTTCCATGTTGGTTCTTATTGATTGCTATGTGATTGTCTACTGCGATTTATGCTTTCATTGCTTAACTGAGTCATGACCAATTACTGTGATAACCTATGTGGACTTGAAAGACGAAGTGTAGGTTTAGATCTAATCATAGTGGCGGGCGATTGTACATTCACATGACATTGGACATATGATTTGTGCTTAGGATAGACATATACCGAAGCGCCGCTCGTAGTCAATAGAGAACTTGACCTTAAACCCTAATTATTTGTAAATCACATAGACATATAGTGGTTTAGGTAATGTGGGTGTTCATGTGCGTTCTATCATCTGTGGATTGCACATGATATGAATTAGGTGCATCGAAAGATGGCCTTCTCTCACTTTGGTGTTCTCGGCTTACAACCTGTAATGATTAATTTGACCTAATTAGAAGTATGTCGACTTAGACGAATCATTAGGGGAAATTGGAATCTCTTATCTTCATTATCTAATTCTACCTTAGGATTACTTAGTTTAAGTTTAATTCCTTGCCTAGTTAACTTAGTTTAAATTCATTCTCTTTACCGCCCGTTTAAATAAGACCGAGATGATTATGGACTATTGATTTGGTGACCTTTTATCTGTTAATTCCTCATGGGAACGATATCTGTACTTTCACTTTATTACTTGTTGACCGCGTATACTTGCGTGTAAATTATGTCATCTAATCGGACCAACAAAGAGGTAAACCAAAAAGAACCTGAAGCTCTGGTTAGAAAGAGCAAGGGGAAGAAGAAGGTAAATGAAGGTATGCAAGTGGTTGAGGAGCCCCAAGGCTTAACCACTGATGCACCTCAAGGAGGTCCTACTGTTGATATGGAATTCATAAGCCTTATATCCAACAGAATCATCACTCCTAAATCACCAGAGGAAGTTCTGAAAGAGAAGAAGAAGAAGAAGAAGAAGAAGAAGAAGAAGAAGAAGAAGAAGATAAATGAGGACAGGACTGAAGGTAGTTCTACGCCTCAAAAAAAGAAGAAACACATCCATAGAACAAGGAAGTCTACACTAACTACGATTGTGGAGTCTTCACCAATCGTAGAGTCTAGGCTGGCCACCACTATAGAAGGAGATGCTACAACAACCTCTCAGCCTGAACAAACTATAAGGGCTAAAGCTGACGAAGGTTCTAAGGTTGTGACCAGACCAAAGAGGAAGAAGACTCTGATGAAGAAGTACATCCTTGAAAATGAAGAAGTTTTAAAGGAAGATAAAAGAAGAAGAGCTGCTGAGAAGGCTGAACAAACCATTGACCCTCAAGCATCTGGTCTAAACCCAGAAGAGACCAGACCTATTGAAGAAGAGGATCAGACCACGATCAGTCAGGCAGAAACCACTGCTGCTTCTGATCAGGTCATGATCAATGCTGAAGAGGAGTTGCCTGAAGAGGTTGTTCATGCTGAAGAAATTCAGGAAGAAGAAGAAATGACCAACTCTGAAAGGATTATGTCAGAAACAGTGATGATAAGCCCTGATGAAATTATTTGCTGATACTGTTGAAGTGCAAGAAAAAGAGATACCAAAACCAAGTGCTGATATTGAGAAACTACATCCTGAAGTGGGTGGTCCTTCTGAAGAAGTTCTGATGGAAGAAGAAATGGCTCAGTCTGAGGTAGAAGTGATATAAGCACTTGAGCTGAGCCAAGATGAAGTGTTGACAGAAACTCTGGAAACTCCTGTTCAAGAAAGTGCTACAGCTGCGGGGGAGCTGTTAGAAGCACTAGAGCCAGAGTATGCATAAACTGAGTGGGAGCTACCAGTGATTGGAGAAATCATAGTCCCCTCAGTCAATGAAGAATTCGTAGAATCTGCTGCTGCAGAAATGGTGAATATTGCTGATGATGATGTGATGAATGATGTAGTGAAAGAGGAGGATGAACGTGAGATCCTACATGTAGGACAAGATGGTAAAAGGACAGCATACTACAATCGGCTGTTCAATTACTTGCCCATGATGCCATATCATAGAGCTATGATCCTCAACTCCTGGGATCACATATTCTAAACCTTCAAGGCATATTCAGCAATCTCAGTGCTTGCCTATAGATTCTCAAGAGAAAGGAGGTTTGCTCAGAAGCTGATCACAAATGAATCAACTTCAGAATCTGAGTACGAGGTACATTTCACTCCTCTCTCTTTTATTGTCAACCATTCTCCATCACCACACTTCAGTCAATTCTATGAATTGCCCAAATGGTCGGAAGTGGTCCTTCATCCACTCAATCAGTTTCCAGTTACAGAGTCCCAAAACTCTGTGACTGATGAACCAAATAACCAACTTGTTCTCGTAGAGCCAACTGTTAATGATCCAATGGTGATTGAGCACATCACAAGAGTAGTCGAAGAAATGCTTGATAGCTCAACCATTGAGACACCCACTCTAGATGGCGAACTACAATTAGTGCCTAATGCTCAAACTGACACAGCAATCGTAGAGTCCCCAGAACAGCTCAATGAACCTGAACCAAACACTTCACCCATACACAATATGGCCACACCTCTAACCCAAGCAGATATTCTCTCATCCTCCAACAACGAATATTTCGACATGACACTTGCCCTTGCAAGCATGTCAAGGAGAGCTGAACACATTACGCCTACCTCTCCTGCTCCTGAGACACAATGAATTCTCGATCAATTGTCTCTAATGCCAACAAAGGAGGAGCTGACTGAAACATTAAACCAAATGGGTGCAGAGTCTGGAGAGATTCTTGAAGCACACTCCCTAGCGCTTCACATGGGATTCGACCACATCATCGACTCTGTCAAGACCCTACCAGGAAATTTGGCAACTGTGCTGTTAAAAAAACTAAAGGAGATTGTCAAGGAAATGGCTGAAAGCCTCAGTAAAAGAGATGTCATTCACTTTGCTGCAACCAAAATGCATAAGGAAGCTATGTAGATCATGCAAAAGAATCAATAATCTCAGAATGATCTCATGACCAAATAGATTTTAGAATTACGTGTCTCTCTACAATAATTCCAAGCGTGCAGTGTAGCTCAACTTAATCAGAATAAAAATCAAATAGAGCGGCTTCAACAACAAAGACGACACACTGAGGCTATTGTTGCTGAAAATTGTAGTGACATCTCTCAAAACCGCTCTCTGATGCATGAGCTGGTGGAAGGAGTCAAGCGCCTCTCTGACGATATTCGAACCCTTGATGCTGATATAAAGGGGGAGAATAATGAGCAAGGAGATAGAAGAGGCAGAAGCAGCAGAGGTGGAAGGCAAAGGCAAACACACATTCTACCACCTCCTCAACAGGGAAGGCAAAGGCAAACTCATATTGGTCAATCGTCGGGTGGCAACTCCAGGAGTCCAAGTTCTCAGCCTCCACGATCTGATCAACATCTGCAGCATCCTCTCATGGCTATATCTCTTCAAAGGAGTCAAGGCCAAGCTTCTGGCTCACAAGGCATGACTTCTACTGATCAACAGTATCGAGAAGAGCTAGACGGCAATGCCTGGAGAGATGAGCAAACCAGAAGAATGAGAGCTGCAGAGTATGCCAACCCTCTGAGAAATAAGAGGCAAAGAAGATAGAGATAAGTCTAAGCTTAACTGTATATTGATGTTTCTATGCTAGATTGAAATATCTTTTCAAACATCAATAAATTCATGCTTATTCTCTAGAAATTTTAGTTGCTCACTGAAACACTAAGCCATATTTACTTTCTAGCACTCTGCATTTAGAAACTGATGATATGATGCAAATCTCCTTGATTATGTCAACATCAAATAGGGGGTGATTGTTGGAAATTGCATATTCAAATTTGATAGTGAAAGTAAATATAAATGCTTAAGTGTAAAGTCCTTCAATGATCATATGTACAAGGACTTAGATAATAGATTAAAATTGTTAGGTTGATCTGAGATTTAATGTTTATCATTTATGTAAATAAATGTATAGAAGAAAAGATCAAAAATGTTAGGTTGATCTATTTGAGTTGTAAAAGTTAAAGCCTTGATAGAATCGTAGTCTGTCAAAGGTAGCATACAGAAGACAAGGCAGAATCATGGAGTTTCAATGAAGATGTCCAGAATTATAGTCTGCCAAGAAAACCAAGTCTGCAGAGGCCAAGGCAAGATTCGTGGAGCTTAAGTAAAAGTATTAGAGAATCGTAGTCTGCCTTGGAAAGCCACACTGAGAATTATGAAGAAGATCCGAGCGCCTGCCGAGCTAAGTCAAGAAACGCAGTGTGCTCTCAAAATCGTGGAGTCTGCAAGACAAGCAAGCAGGAATCGTAGTCTGCCAAAGAGCTTAAGAGAAATCGTAGTGTTCTTTACGATCAAGACTGAGTCCAGCCTGTGCAAGACAACACAAAACGATTCTGATATAATGACCATGATCTTAGTGTTCCTCCAGTCAGCATCAAAGTTAGTAGTTCTGATGAAGGGAGGAAGAGCAACAAATGAAGAAAGGCTTATAGCCGTTGATAAATTGATGGTCCCAATGATTCCATATTCATCCTTAGTCCAAATCGAAGAAGCGTATTGAAGAAGCTAAGGAAAGGACTAAATCGCCTGCTGAAAATATCTTTTCAGGTGTTAGGTGAGATTACAGTCTGCTGTGTCAGTGGGCCAGTCGGCTGTGCAGCAGGAAAGCAGGATGTCAACATCAACTGTACAGAAACGTCTGAAGCATTTAATGCTACAACGGGAGCATTCAAACGAAAACATTTTGAATAACTCTTTTATAAGGAAATTAGACAAGGATTTAGAAAAAGCAAGCAAGTCAACAAAAAGAAAGAATATCAAGAGAAAAGCTCAAGAAATCTCAACGATCAACTCTACGATCCTAGAAGAGGAAAGCTTGCTTCGCTACTCAGTTCTTCAGAACTGATGCTTAATTGCAACTGAGTAGAACACCCCAGAATACAACTATCAACTTAAGTGAAGTTCCAAGTCAGAAGGACTTGAAGAGTTCAAGAGTGAACTAAGAGAAGTACCAAGTCTGCTGGACTTGAAGAGTTCAAAAGTGAACTAAGAGAAGTTCCAAGGCTGCTGGCCTTGAAGGAATTTGAGTGATTCAAGTTATAAGAGATATCCTTAGTGGATTTCCTACTCGTGGAGTAGAAGAGTGGACTAAGAGCCTTGTGTGCTCTGAACCACTTAAAACTCTTGTGTCTCGTTGTCTCTCATTAACTGCTATAACTGCTATACTTGTTATAACTTCTATAACTGCTTATCTAACTATCATTACATTATCTTTAAGGGGAACAAACATATATTCTGCTGCTGTCAGTATATTCAATACTGACAAAGTATTTTAAATAAAGAAATTTTAAAATATCTATTCAACCCTCCTTTTAGATAACTAACGTGCCTTTGGGAACTAACATAATCTATAAAATGATGCAATGATGTAAGTTAATCTATTAAATGATGCAATGATGCAAGTTAATCTATGCAATGATGCAAGTCTCAAATTATATCATCACATGTGCCACTCTACTGGGGATAATTGTTATTATATTATTGTTGGGTTCGCTAATCGTGTCATCACCGATTATCATTGCTGATGAAATCATATTATCGATTGTATCATCACCAGTTATCGTCACCGATGGAATCGTATCGTTATCACTGGTTATGTCGTCGATGGAATCAAAGCACCTTGGTAGAGGTTTCGGATTCTGACAATTTTCCCATTGTTGCCTTCAGTTGGAGTTGATTTTGGGTTCTGACGTGACTTAGGTCCCCTACACAGCTAAGTATTTGACCGAGGGATTTGAGGGTGGTTTTCTTATTGGGCCAGAGTTTACCTTGTCGACCCGCCGAATTCCCTTAGTGACTTATAGAGGTTGGGAGTTGTACCTTGGGGAGAGGGCTTTTAGATGTGTGGCTGGGAAGATCCACATTCTTTTCATTCGTCATCTCAGAGATTTTGGCCCATGGATGTACAAATTGCAGAGGTCCCTATGGAGGATGTTGACGACTTTCAATTTTTTGACTGACCTAGCACCTCGGACGCCTTTTTTACCCGTTGGAGGCCCCATACTAAGGCGCCCAAACTCGTGCTACCCATTTCTTGGGTGACATTATGGCTGGCTTAGTGATGATGATAAATTAGATGGCTTGTGTTTAGGAGCCTACTCACTCTGACCAGATTATCTTGCTGACCCGTCAGGTGGCACAGATGTCCATTTTTATTCTCCAGTTGGTTAAAGATCCTGCAGAGGCCTATTCATGTGATCCTGGTGGTTTTGGATCTGGCTCGACTTCTGGTCTTGGTGTCGCTGATGCCCATGGGGCGGGTGCTTTAACATTTTATTGCCCAGATCTGAATTTGATCTAGGGATACCGAGTTAGGAAGATTTAGCAAGGGTGGACTAGTTTGATGATCCCTCTACTTTTATAGATGAGCTTCATTTTGTTGATTAGATTGTATCTAGTTATTGGGGCGCCTGTGATCCTTCCCTGTATATATATATATATATATATAATTTTTATTTTAACATTTATGTATGTATGTATAGAGATGATGTATAGATCATTTTATTTATGTAAGGATTAGACTATTTATGTATGGATTCGTTCTATTGATCGCTATCATTATGCATGCTTATTTATTTTTATTGTCATGATGCATGTTTATTATATGTATGTTGGATATGTATACTGGATAGAATTGACCCCTGTTTAGACTCGTTTTGATATTGTTTTACAGATGTCTTAATGCTGCAGCCAAAGTTCGACTTGACCATGACTCATCTAGAGGCGTAACTTCAAGGTTGCGAGGATGGGTTGATGAGTTGCCTGCCCCTGATCTTATTACGGTGGAGAGGCTATTGAGCCATTCCATGTCGTATATCTTAGTCCAGGTTCCGAATGGATTCAGTGATGGTATATTATCCTACTGGATCCCAGATTGTCATGTCTTCAGGTTTAGGACACAAGAGCTCACTCCCACTTTGGAGGAGTGTTTGCCAAATTCTATATAACAATTCCACGCAAGTATACGCGATTGATTATGAAATATAGGGCAAGAATAGTATCGTTTGTTAGGTTTGTATATAGCATGAACATACAATCAAATTGCATAAATAGTGCAAAATCGCGATAAAATTAGATTTTCAAATTTTTATATAAACCATCACCATGATCATCCTTGTGCACAATTATAAATTAAACGAAAGAGACGGAGATATAGAATCATACCCTCGTAGATCAAAGCTTCCTCAGGTACAAGTTCACCTCCAATTCCTTCGCGTTCTCCTTGAATTCCACCGATTAGATTCCTTCTTTTGATCAATGCAAGCCACCGATTAGATTCCTTTTTTTGATCAATGCAAGCCACCCAAGTGTTTGGCCTCTAGAGGTGATCCACCAGTGAATAATACGTATTCAAGAAGTTGGGTGTTTGGCAAAACCCTAGTTTTCTCTCTCCAGAGAATATGTGAGTACTCTCCCAACTATTGGAAGTTTGTCTAACTCTAACCCATAATAAGATTTCTCTTATATATAGATGTAGACAACCCTCCTAAACTATTTAGGAATATGGTTGTATTTTAATTAATTAAACTCTTTTAATTAATTCGATTCCTACTCCAATTAGGAACTTATGAGAGTACTCTTATTAATTAATTCCTAAACTATTTAAAAATTAAATAATAATAATAGTAATGATATTAATAAAACTCCTCTTATTAATTTATATTTAATATTTTCAAATTATTAAATAATAAATATTAAGTTATTTAATTGATTCTATCACCATAGCATAAATTAAATATACTTAATATATTATTATGATTATGCCATTTACTTCTTAAATAAATATTTTTCTTTTGCGGTGTGACCCTTTTGGTTCTCCATATTAAACCGGTTGTGAATAAATCAATTAGAACAATTCTAATCTTATTTAAATAAATAAATAAAACTATTTAATTTATTTAAATAAATAATATTTATTCTACAATAAGGGTAAGCCCCCTTAGCGATCAATGACTTTTCAGATAATATAGATTTCAACATTAATCATAAAAGAACTTTTCAGTGAATAGTTACTGTCGACGTCGGGAAAAAATCCGCGGGTCGGGTCACAACCCGAATCTTTCTCTCTTCCTAAGTTATGTTTACCCTTACTCTTTTTATTGCGAAAAAGGTTTTGAAGGGTTTTTTAGGAAAAGGCCAACATGTATCATGTCGACGATTTGAACGTTTTACAGAGTCGTTAGTTGGTAGATTTGAAATGGTTGTACCAACTCAACCGAGTTTTATTTGAAATAGGCCCAATTACTGGACACTGTCGAAACTTGATCTTTGAAAATAAATTTTGAGTTTGGGGGCTTGGTTAAGTGTGAGGAAGGTGTTAGGCACCCCACAACTCCCATGTAAACACGGTACCACATCTTTTTAATATTTGATTTTTAAATCTGCAATGTGTATGTGAATGCTGGAAGAAAATTGGGCCTATGCTTGATTGAAAGCATGTCTATGCATCGTTGAACCTATATACGAAGGGTTTGATTTTATTTGCAAAAAGTCTTTGATTTGATTTGCAAAAGTGTTTGATTTGATTTTACAAAAGCTTTTCTTTTCAATAAGATTATTGAAATGATGTTTTGAAAGCAGTTTTTCAAACCCCTACGCTAACATAGGAATTGAAGCATATTGATACTTCAGTTTTATCTTTTCAGCCTTTTGGCTCAATTTGAATGGTGATTGTCGGGCTGCGAAGCATCCTCGACCACAAAATAAATACAAGTGTCGGTCTTCTCATGGGCATGACAGCCATCAAAGTGACTCTCACACGACAAACCATATTTTCACTATGTTGAGACCTTAAATTCGGATAGCCGTTTTAAGGTCTTTTGTATGTATATTTTTTACAGAAAAACTGGCAGGGTACATTTGTAAAGTAGAGTTTGTCCATCGTGGGAATCAGATTCTGATCAATTGGATCATGAATCCCACAATTCCTAGGCTCACATAGGGAATCTGATAAACCTGCACAGCTCAAATTTGTACAGAAATATATCCAAATATCGCTAGAACCAAAGATTCATTTAGTAAATCCTGATTCGCACATGGCCGAAGCGTCTCGTTCCCACTAGATAGCGATCTAAGGGTCGCGAGGTAACTTTTATAACTGAAGCTAGAAAAATACTAGATTTAAATAAATCTCAGTCATTCTAGCATCCCGATTTCGTCTGGATAGATTTTGAACCGTTTGAAAGCTAGAGTTGGCGAGATTTAAATAAATCTAGTTCGCCCGCAGAAATGTCAGTGCCGATTCATATCAAATAAATATTTAAAACAACAATTTAATAAAAGCAAGTAAAGCAATATATATACAATTATATATATACAAAAACTGTAAAGGGCGATGGGTTTTCACGCCGGTGCCCGAACTGGAATTAAAATATATATATATATATATATATATATATATATATTTATAAAAGATGTATAAAAGCCATGGAATGATCCAGGCTAGACAGAATTAAAATATATATAAAAAAATAGTAAAAAGGGCGATGGATTTTTACGCCTGTGCACGGACTGGAAATATAAATATATATATATTTAAATATAGACAGAAAAATAGTCAAACCAAGATTGGGAAGATAACCCAGCGTGGTGAATGGTGCAAAAACAGTAAAAAGGACACAAAATGATCCAGGCCAAACTGAAAAATATAGAAATGGCTACTTTGGCGACTAAAAGTTCAGAGCTTCACATATCTGATTCATCAGAAAATGATGAAGAAGCTAAATCTTCTAATGTCAAAGAAGATGAGTCAATCCTTATGGTTCAAGGTAGTTCATTAAAAAGGTTAAAAGACATTACCATTCAAAAATGGTATATCATTATCCGACTAGTTATTGATGGAACTTTTGCAATTCAACTTCCTGCTCTGGTTGATACTGGTGCGGATCTTAATTGCATTCAAGAAGGTTTAATACCTACTAAGTTCTATAAAAAAACTAGTGAACGATTGAATTCTGCTAATGGTAGTATGATGGAAATAAAATATAAACTTCCTAAGGTTCATATATGCCAAGACAATATGTGTTTTAAAACTTCTTTTGTTTTAATCCGCAACTTGACAGATAAGATTATTTTAGGACTTCCATTTATATATTTATTATATCCATTTACTACTAGTAATAATGGTTTAACTACTGAGCATTTAGGTCAAAAGGTTATTTTTGAATTCATTACTCAACCCAGAGAAAGGGATTTGAAGTTTACTCAAGATGAGTCTATTTCAAAATCACTTAATCTGTTAAGCTATAAAACTTCTCAGTTAAAATTCTTAAAAAAAGAGATTAAATGTAAACAAGTTGAAGATCTTCTTCTTCTTGATAAGATTCAAGATAAGATTGAAGAGCTTCGAGTGTTTATGACTAAAAACTTATGTGCTGATTCTCCTAATGCTTTCTGACATAGAAGAAAGAACGTAGTTAGGTTACCTTATGCTAAGGAATTTAAGGAACACCTAATTCCTACTAAGGCTAGACCTATTCAAATGAGTCATCAGCAAATGGAACTTTGCAAACAAGAGATTAACGACTTGCTTGCAAAAGGACTTATTAAACATAGTAAATTGCCTTGGTCTTGTCCAGCTTTTTATGTTAATAATGAAGCTGAGAAAGAAAGAGGTGTTCCCAGACTAGTTATTAATTATAAGCCCTTTAACAAGGTCTTAGAATGGATTAGGTATCCTTTACCTAACAAACAAGATCTCCTTAGTTGGCTTAGTAATGCTACCATTTTTAGTAAATTCGACCTCAAGTCAGGGTTTTGGCAAGTTAGTATTCATCCTAGCGATAGGTATAAAATTGCTTTTACCACTCCTTTTGGTCATTATGAATGGGTTGTTCAAGCTTTTGGTCTTAAGAATGCCCCTAGTGAATTCCAAAATATTCTCAATAAAATCTTGAATCCTTTCAGACATTTCATCATTGTTTACATTGATGATATCTTAGTTTTTTCCAAGTCAATCGACAAACATTTCAAACATCTGAATTCGTTCTTCAAAGCTATCAAAGTAAATGGTTTGGTTCTGTCCCCTACAAAATATAGTTTGTTCTAAACAAAAGTCAAATTTCTAGGTCATGATATTCATCGTGGTCTGGTCCATCCTATTCAACGACTAATTTAATTTGCTGATAAATTCCCAGATAAAATCATTGATAAAACTCAACTTCAGCGGTTTTTAGGATCTCTGAATTATGTTGGTAAATTCTATCAAAACCTTAGAAAAATCTGTAAACCTTTGTTTCTCCGTTTACAGAAAAACCCTCCTCTTTGGACTGATGAGCATACTTCCATCGTCCAACAAGTTAAAATATATGTCAAGGTTTTGCCTTGCCTTGGCATTTCTAATGAATCTGCATTTAAAATTATTGAATATGATGCCTCTGAAATTGGTTTTGGTGGCATTCTGAAGCAGAAATTAACTCCTGCTTGCTCTGAACAAATTATTCGGTTTCACTCTGGTGCATGGAATCAAGCTCAACTTAATTATAGTACAATTAAAAAGGAAATTTTAGCTTTGGTTTTATGTATTAGTAAATTTCAAAATGATTTATTAAATCAAAGATTTTTGGTTCGAATTGACTGCAAGTCAGCTAAATATATTTTAGAAAAAGATGTTAAAAATATTGCTGCTAAGCACATTTTTGCCCGATGGCAATCTCTTTTAAGCATTTTTGATTTCGATATTGAATATATTAAAGGAAGTCAAAATTCTGTTCCTGATTTTCTTACTAGAGAATTCATTAATTCAGGTACTCAAGACAAATGAGTGTGAGAGGTGGGAACAACAATGCTGTTCGGCCCTCTTCTGGCCCAAGTCAAAGGCCCAAGGGAGCCATAATCCCTCATCCAGTTATCCCAGTTACTCCTGTTGATGTAGCTAATAGGTATACTGTTCTTGGTACTGTTCCAAAGCCTTATAATACGGTTTTGGCCCAGTCACCTAGGCCCATTGATCCTTTTGCTTCGTCTTTCTCTAGTAACCGTAACCCGGGTCAACAGACTCAGTCTCAGTATGTCCCCATTTTTTCTGTCAATTTATTTCATATTGAATCTCATATGAAATCTGTTGACGATCCAGTAAAATTTACTGCCCAGTTCTTCCCAATTGGTTGGCACTTTCTTCCTCTTGCTCCTTATAAGTCCCTTGTGTATTATAAGGATATTCTGCTCCAAACACAGTCAATCCATGTTAAACCCATTTTTGATAGAAATGATAGTTCTAAAATCATCTATCATTCTCTATACATTAAACAAATTACTTCCATGTCTGATTGGGGTAATCATCCGTCTGATCTTCGTCAGTTAGATAATCACAATAGCCAGTTTTGCTATTATGATTATATGGAAGCTTGGAACAGAGTCTTTCTGTAACAAACTCTCTCTTTCAGTCATTCGTGGTTCGTTCAATTCGACCACAAATTCAAAAGTCAAATTCCTCATTGGTTTATTCTATGGTGGAAAAGATTTGGTCTCACTTATAGTGTTTTGCCCATTGAGCTCCAGTCAGTTCTTAATCTTTTTTCCTGTAGAAGTCCTTGCATTCCTAAAAATGAATGTATCCCAGTTCTTCTTCAGTTTGTAAGAAAATATAAGGTTCCATGGATCCTTAAATGGAATTATGGTTTTTATTCTCCTACTACTGAAGTTAATCTTGAGTCAGCCAAGGATAAATCAGTTATCACTCGCAATCATATTTGTCAATTGACTTATGTGACTCATGAGTTTTCTATTAAATGATGGGATAAATTTGATGTTTATCGCATTATTGGTCAAGTTAAGAAGGAATTTCCAGTAAATCCTTCCCCTATTAAATCAATTCCTCCCAAGGAATCTTCTTCTAGTAAGTCCAAAAAATCCACTCAGACAAAGTTGGATTTTGCAGATATTGATCATTGTTCTAATGCCGAGTTAAAACAGTTAGCTCGTCTCATTCAAAAATGAGTTGATAATCTTAGTGAGGATAGTGTTCCCTCAATTTGCTCTTCTTCCTCGTCAAAATCAAGTCAAGAAGCTTCTAGTCCTGATGATCCATACGGCAGCATTAGCCTCCAAGATGCTCAGGATCCTTTTGCCTAGGATGCCTACAGTCACACATGGGTTCAAGCGACAGGCAGAGACTGTTGCTTTCAAAAAAGTCATCTACGCGTGCTCCTTTTCAGAAGTAGCCGAAAGTTAAAGTTCAGCTTCTTTATCATTTTTTGATGAATCAGATATGTGAAGCTCTGAACTTTTAGTCGCCAAAGTAGCCATTTCTTTGCGTAACTCAGAAATCTCAGTCTTAAGACTGGAAATTTCCTTCTTAAGTTTATTGGCTTCTTGGTTTAACTCGGGAAGGGTGACTTCTCTATCCTGGGTTTTAAATCCTTCAAGAGTTTTGTTAAGGCTAATGATAGGCTTATCTTTACCCTTAATTACTTTATTCCTACCAGAATTGTTCTTAGAGAATAAATCTTTTAACTGTTTCATGTACTGCAGTTTTAAATCTTCGTCAGTAATTTTACTAATTAACTCAATTAACAAAGAGCTCTCTTGGTCTTCTTTGCTAAGAACATTAATAGTTTTACAGCAATCGAACCTGCAATTATCAGTACAAAGAGTAACTTCATTTTCTTCACTAGGAGTTTGATTATCTTCATCAATACCAGAGGAATAAGGAATATCAGAATAATTGTTGCTATCAACATCATTCTCTATCCTTATTAATTCTAATATCTTATCAGTGTCTTCGGCAGAAATATTTAACTGACTCAATTTCTGTTTAATTTTACACTCACTCTTGTAATGACCCTTTTTACCACAATTATAACAAGTAATTTTACTCTTATCCTGAGTTTTAGAAGTAGATTTTTTATTATGTGATTTCTTTCGTGACTTGGGTTTTTCATAATAATTGTCTTGATTTTTAGGCTCACTAGACCGTTTTTTATTATGCTTACGGGTTTTACGTTTTTTAATTTGTTTCTTCCGATGCTTTCGTCTAGAGGGAGCAATAGGAGGTAAACCATATTGTTCGCAAAATGTGCTAAGCTCATACTTAGCCTTTTTCTTGTCTTTACTAGCTTGTTTAGCAATTTTGAAATCAATACACATTTTTAAACCAATCTTTTGGATATAGCTAATTATGTCACCATAAGTCAGGTTATCATAATCAATATATCCAAGAGTTTTGCTAAGTTCTTCTCTAACTTTGTGAGCAAACAAATTAGGAAGACCATTAACAAATTTCACTTTCCAGAAAGGTTTGTTACTATCACTACGCATCATGACACGGGATATAAAAACATCTTTGTACCACCTAAAATCACTTAGAGTGGGACAAGTGAGATTACTTAACTGATCATGAATTATTTCAGTGATATTACTAGGGGTTCCAATAAAATATTTTATTATAGTAAAAATTAATGTGTTAATACCATCTGGAATACCAAAACCAATATCTTCTCTGAAGATAGGCTGACCATTGTCATCTAACTGGCGAGCATGAATTATAGAATTCCTTGCATCTTCATCAAGGTGTTTTTCCCACCAAGAACGAAGAACACCAGTGAAACCATTAGTTAATATTTCAACTATTTCAGGCTGTGTTAAACTGTTGAAAGCTGTAATATAACTATTGGCAACCATAGACAAATGATTCATCTTAGTAAGTATTTGGTGTTCACTAAGACCATCAATATTCCATTCATAAATTTTATTAGAAGAGACCGAAAATTGATTATCTAGATTCTTTTCCTCATACTGCAGGTCAGGAGGAGTAGGTCTAGAGTACCAATTTTTTGTAATACTAGCATGATTAAAGGTTAACTTGTTTACTGTTCGTTAAGATCTGGGATAGAAGCAGTTTCAGATATAGCATCTGTTTGACTAATGCTTTCATCATCAGAATCTTCAACCTGATCGATGATAGCAACAGTTCCACTGGCTTCACCAGAACTTGAACCAATTTTTTAAAGTAGCTTATCTATAGTTTTAACTAAATCAGAATCCTTATTAGGCAATCCCATTCCTTCTCTTTTTTCTGGGAGAGTTAATAAAGGCTGATCTAACTTTTTATCAGGATTTTAAATCATAGAATGTTTAAACTTTTCTTTGATTTTATCTAACTGTTTACCAATTGTAGCCAAATACTGATTAGTAAAATTATTTTGTTTAATAATTTTCTTTTCATCAGCTTTTCCATCAGCAACTTTAAATGGACTGGCAACAACTGAAGTATTTTTAATATGTAAAAGAACAGTTTCTAAAGGAGGATGACTTGCTAAAATTTTAGATTTATCCTCTTTTGTCCACTGACTTTTAGTTAGAACTTTACATTGTGAATGATATTTTTCATACCAATCATAAAATGTAAGGTTCTCTTGATTAATCTTAATAATTTTTTTCCATTTATTAACTATTCTATCTCTATCATGCTTATCGTATTTATTACGAAAAGCATGCCTTTTATCTCTATTAGATATGGAATTAAAATCTGCAACCAGATTGTCCCAATCTAATTTAAAAGCTTTAGTAATGACTCTTAACTGATGATTAATAGGGGCTTCAAAATCTGAAGGGGTCGGTCCTACAGAGGTAGTAGGAGAAATATCTTGTTCTTCTTCTACTAGATTAGTAGGAGTATAACAAGGATGACTGGTTTGACCCTGGTTTAAAACTCCTTTCATTTTAATATCAGGAATAGAAAAATCACTTAAGACTTCAGTATCTCTTCTGGAAATAACCGAAGGAACTGAGGAATTAGTAAATTCTTCTATTATCAAAGGTCTTCTGGAACGTTCAAAACTAACTCTGACAGTACCATCAGAAAGTTGTTTAATATTTTCTAAGTTCAACAAATTATTAATGACTGGTTTTTGTGGAATTTCTTGTGGTAAAATCCACTGACTAGGCAGCGTAATATCCTTCCAAAGAATAGTCCTTGGGGTTTGGATATTAGCATTACTAGTACTGCTTTGAATTAAAACAGTGTGATCTTTTGGGCTTTTATTAAGAGCATGAATGTTTAAATTGGTTTTCATAACTTTATAATAAATTCTGTAAATTAAGGCTATAGCTTGTGAACCCTCCATCATATGAGTTATCTCACCAGCAGTCTTAATATTTAGGGTTAATGTACTCTAGACCTACTCCTCCTGACCTGCAGTATGAGGAAAAGAATCTAGATAATCAATTTTCGATCTCTTCTAATAAAATTTATAAATGGAATATTGATGGTCTTAGTGAACACCAAATACTTACTAAGATGAATCATTTATCTATGGTTGCCAATAGTTATATTACAGCTTTCAGCAGTTTGACACAGCCTGAAATAGTTAAAATATTAACTAATGGTTTCACTGGTGTTCTTCGTTCTTGGTGGGAAAAATACCTTGATGAAGATGCAAAGTCAGTTTGTTTTTTGGTGAGTCATGTTTTCTTTGTCGACCATCTGGCCACTTTAGTCAAAAGTTATAATAATGCGTCTGTATAGTCAAAAGTTGTAATAATGCGTCTGTATTTTATTCTTATTGCGTCTATATTCAGTCAAAAGGTTCATTAATGCTTATGTCTTTTGTAAAAGCATTACTGTTCTCAAATAGTTAAAAATGTTTTGTAATTATTGAGTTGTAATTAGTATGCCTTTTCTTATCCTATATAAGAGAAGCGAAGTCATTTGGATAAGGCATGATTAGAAATCCAGTAGAGAGTTTTGAAAGACTTAGATTCCCATCTGACTAATCTTTAACCCTCTTACCTTCTTCTTAGTTATACCATGTTAGGTTTTCTATAATCGAGTCTACTTGTAAGTTATCTGTTTGTAAATCTTTTCATTCAATAAAAGTTTTATTTATTTAAAACTGTTATTAATTCATATGAACTGCTGTTATCATTTCTTATAATTTTACTATAGTTGTGATTCAGATTTGTATGCGCTACTCTCCTTCTCTTTTTTCTTCCGCCTTCTTGGTATCAGAGCCATGTGTTGTTTGTTTACTAAGTGTTGATCTTAATCTGCTTAATCAAATTCATTTATGAAAATCAATGTTTTTTTGATTCTTTGTTCTAGAAATCACCAAAGCTCTTTCTGTAGAACACCGTGTTCGCCCCGGTCTTTTTGCCCTTTGTAAGTCTCAATGTGGAGCAGTGTCGGGTGTTTGACCTAGGACATAGGTATGTGTCTGCTTAAGGAAAGAAGGGTATGTATCAAAGAACATAGAATTATTAAAAATTTTAATTTTTAAAATGAGTAGATTTATTAGTTTTGGTGGCATTCTGAAGCAGAAATTAACTCCTGCTTGCTCTGAACAAATTGTTCGGTTTCACTCTGGTGCGTGGAATCAGGCTCAACTTAATTATAGTACAATTAAAAAGGAAATTTTAGCTTTGGTTTTATGTATTAGTAAATTTCAAAATGATTTATTAAATCAAAGATTTTTGGTTCGAATTGACTGCAAGTCAGCTAAATATATTTTAGAAAAAGATGTTAAAAACATTGCTGCTAAGCACATTTTTGCCCGATGGCAATCTCTTTTAAGCATTTTTGATTTCGATATTGAATATATTAAAGGAAGTCAAAATTCTGTTCCTGATTTTCTTACTAGAGAATTCATTAATTCAGGTACTCAAGACAAATGAGTGTGAGAGGTGGGAACAACAATGCTGTTCGGCCCTCTTCTGGCCCAAGTCAAAGGCCCAAGGGAGCCATAATCCCTCATCCAGTTATCCCAGTTACTCCTGTTGATGTAGCTAATAGGTATACTGTTCTTGGTAGTGTTCCAAAGCCTTGCAATACGATTTTGGCCCAGTCACCTAGGCCCATTGATCCCTTTGCTTCGTCTTCCTCTAGTAACCCTAACCCGGGTCAACAGACTTAGTCTCAGTATGTCCCCATTTTTTTGTCAATTTATTTCATATTGAATCTCATATGAAATCTGTTGACGATCCAGTAAAATTGGCTGCCCAGTTCTTCCCAACTAGTTGGCACTTTCTTCCTCTTGCTCCTTATAAATCCCTTGTGTATTATAAGGATATTCTGCTCCAAACATAGTCAATCCATGTTAAACCCATTTTCGAGAGAAATGATAGTTCTAAAATGATCTATCATTCTCTATACATTAAACAAATTACTTCCATGTCTGATTGGGGTAATCATCCGTCTGATCTTCGTCAGTTAGATAATCACAATAACCAGTTTTGCTATTATGATTATATGGAAGCTTGGAACAGAGTCTTTCTGTACCAAACTCTCTCTTTCAGTCATTCGTGGTTCGTTCAATTCGACCACAAATTTAAAAGTCAAATTCCTCATTGGTTTATTCTATGGTGGGAAAGATTTGGTCTCACTTATAGTGTTTTGCCCATTGAGCTCCAGTCAGTTCTTAATCTTTTTTCCTGTAGAAGTCCTTGCATTCCTAAAATGAATGTATCCCAGTTCTTCTTCAGTTTGTAAGTAAATATAAGGTTCTATGGATCCTTAAATGGAATTATGGTTTTTATTCTCCTACTACTGAAGTTAATCTTGAGTCAGTCAAGGATAAATCAGTTATCACTCGCAATCATATTAGTTAATTGACTTATGTGACTCGTGAGTTTTCTATTAAATGGTGGGATAAATTTGATGTTTATCGCATTATTGGTCAAGTTAAGAAGGAATTTCCAGTAAATCCTTCCCCTATTAAATCAATTCCTCCCAAGGAATCTTCTTCTAGTAAGTCCAAAAAATCCTCTCAGACAAAGTTGGATTTTGCGGATATTGATCATTGTTCTAATGCCGAGTTAAAACAGTTAGCTCGTCTCATTCAAAAATGAATAAAAAAGTAGTCAACCATGACTGGGAAGATAATCCAATGTGGTGAACGTTGCTTATATATGCATAAATATATATAGAAGCAGTAAAAAGGCCACAGAATGATCTAGGCCGAACTAGAATATAAATATATATATATAGACAAAAAAGTAGTCAACCAAGACTGGGAAGATAACCCACTATGGTGAATGTTGTTTATATATGCATAAATATATATAAAAGTAGTAAACTACTGAGGATTTGACATCTGGGCTTGACAGAATTGAAAAGTTAGTATATATACAGTTAAATATATATAAAAAAAGCTAAACTCAGACTGGGAAGATAGCCCATTCCAGCGAAGTTGCTCAATACGAAGATGCAAGTATATAAAAGCTGCTGGAAGCGATGAATCGTCAATTCGAGTTGTAGAAATGCCAGAAAATACGTTTAGGTACTAAAATATACCAAAAGTTAAGAAAAACGGCCATAGAACTAAGTTACGGGCATATTTAGAAAACAAAACTAGATATGCAAGTGTATAAAAGTGCGAAGAAGTAAGAATAACTTTCTGATCGTAAAAATACTAACAATGGACTGCTACACGGGCTTTTTGCCAAATTGTAGGCTTTAAACGTCCAAATATGTCGGTTATTTTCTGATATGTGGTAGTATGTGGGTATATCTATGTGTTAGAGTGAAGTATTTGGGTTTGGAAGACAAGAAAATAGCTGAAAACCCGAACAGGGCAGGGGTTTAGAGCGTTTCTAAAATTTGAAATGAGCTGGTGGTTACCTCATATATATAGACTAGGGAGCCTCCACTCTATCTGTGGCAGCCACAGGTAGAGGTGCTGCTCCATCTGGCAGGGTCCATGTGGCTGGTCCCATTACAACGAAGTACATGCACCCGAGCAACGCTAGGTCGAAGTCAAAACTTTCTAACTTTTGATCGGAGCTTTCGTTTGAGGCGTGCTTTACCTTTTCGAAAAGCCATCGCCGAGAATGTCATAATGACATGGGATAAAACATTTTTGGGGTCCAAGAAGACGGGTTCATAACCAGGTCTTCAATTCCATGCAGTTTGTCCGTTGAGTTATTTTACGCTGTTTGCACTCGAGATCATTGTTATGGTTTGTTCTGACCTTGGTGGCATCAAATTGACTTGAGTTTGACCAAATCAGCTTAGAGTTGGTAAAATGACCATTTTGCCCCTCCCGGGGTTGCCTTCAATGTGGGCATGGCCTTTAGTTAACTTATTGGGGTTGTTTCTAAGATTTGGATCACATTCGAATCTGTTTGTTCTCAGTGTTATCTCTGAGGCTGACTTGGTCGCTCTAGGTTTTCCTATGGAGATGTTGTAATGCTTCAGGATTGTTTTTGAAGTTGACCTGACTTTACGGGTTGAGACCGGGGCTGACCCGTACCTCCCGGTTTGAGACCGGGGCTGACCTGTACCTCTCGGGTTGAGACCGGGGTTGACCTGTACTTCTCAGGTTGAGATCTAGGCTGACCTGTACCTCTCGGGTTGAGACCGGGGCTAACCTGTACTTCCCGGGTTGAGATCGGGGTTGACCTGTACCTCTCGGGTTGAGACCGTGGCTGATTTGTACATCCTGGGTTGAGATCGGGGCTGACCAGTACCTCCCAAGTTGAGATCGGGGCTGACCTGTACTTTTCAGGTTGAGATCGGGGCTGACCTGTACCTCCCGGGTTGAGATCAGGGCTTACTTGTACCTCCCAGGTTTAGACCGGGGTTGACCTGTACCTCTCGGGTTAAAATTGGGACTAACTTGTACTTCCCGGGTTAAGATCGGGGCTGACCTGTACCTCCCAGGTTGAGACCGGGGCTGACTTGTAACTCCCAGGTTGAGACCGGGGCTGACCTGTACCTCTCGGATTGAGACCGGGGCTGACCTACACCTCCCAGGGTAAAATTGGGGCTGAGTTGATGATCCGGTATTGAGATCGGGGTTGATTTGATGACCCGGTATTGAGATCGGGGTTGAGTTGACGGCCCGATATTGAGATCGGGGTTGATTTGATGGCCCGATATTGAGATCGGGGTTGGTTTGATGACCCGGTAATAAGACTGGGGTTGATTTGATGACCCGGTATTGAGACCAGGATTGATTTGATGGCCCGATATTGAGATCGAGGTTGATTTGATGTCCCAGTATTGAGACCGGGGTTGATTTGATGGCCCGGTATTGAGACTGGGGTTAATTTAATGACCCGATATTGAGACTGGGGTTAATTTGATGGCCCGATATTGAAATCGGGGTTGATTTGATGGCCCGATATTGAGATCGGGGTTGATTTGATGACCCGATATTGAGACCGGGGTTGATTTGATGACCTAGAATTGAGACCGAGGTTGATTTGATGACCCGGTATTGAGACTTGGGCTGAGTAGATGGCCCGGTATTGATACCAGGGTTGATTTGACAGCTTGGTATTGAGATCGAGGTTGATTTGACGGCCCGATATTGAGACCAGGGTCGATTTGATGGCCCGGTATTGAGACCGTGGTTGATTTGACAGCCCGATATTGAGATCGGGGTTGATTTAACGGCTCGGTATTGAGATCGGGGTTGATTTGACGGCCCGGTATTGAGATCAAAGTTAATTTAATGGCCCGATATTGAGACCGAGTTTGAGTTGATGGCCCGGTATTGAGAGCGGGGTTGATTTGATGACTCGGTATTAAGACCGGTGTTGAGTTGATGGCCCGGTTAGTAGATCGGGGTTGATTTGATGACCCGATATTGGGATCGGTGTTGAGTTGAATAGACAGTCTTGCCCTCCTACAGTGTTAGTAACAGGGAAAGGAAATTTCGAGCGTCTACAGATGCCCCTCTTTATCATGTTCATGTAATGTAATGAAATGGACAGGATAAAGATTAGTAGACACGCGGGAAATTCAAATGCAAAGGGGAGGCAATGCATGATAGGGTATGTCATGAATTTTAGTTACCTTCTAGGGGGTAGGGTTATCACTGATTGATTACGTTAGTTTCTGCTGGGGATAACGTTACCCATGATAACCCTTGTTGCAACATTATCAGTCGGTTGCTGGTAGGACATCCACCTACCGGTTATCAGAGTTAGGTTGCTATTACAGACTATTCTTGTCTTGTTTTGCTGGGGAGGTCACTAATAGGCTACCGTGAGTTATTTTCGTCACTCTCTGCTGGGGATGACGTCATCCATGATAGCTTAGGTAACTCAGATGGTGACGACATTTGTTGCCGCTGAGTTATTCCAATGAGTACTCCCGATGCCTATCTTGACGATAATCTACACCGGTAGTTCGCCACAGTAAGTTGAATGACCATTTCATCTCGGTGTTCCCTCTGAGGATGTGTATAACAGATTCCATCATTGGGGATGGATTATTATATTGCTTCCGTCACCGGATCCTTTCCGATGCTTCGTTCGGGTTTTGCCAACTGCTGAACTGTCTCGGTCTGTATTCGATGCTTCGCTGGGGTTGAGTCAATGACTGAACTATCATCAGTCAGTACCCAACACTTCGCTGGGGTTGCGCCAATGGCTGAAATATCATCGGTCAGTATCCGATGCTTCGCTGTGGTTGTGCCAACGGCTGAACTAGTCATCGGTCAGTACCCGACGCTTCGCTGGGGTTATGCCAACGGCTGAACTGTCACCGGTCAGTACCCGACGCTTCGCTGGGGTTGTGCCAACGGCTAAACTGTCATCGGTCAGTACCCGACGCTTTGCGGGGATTGTGCTAACGGCTGAACTGTCATCGGTCAGTACCCGATGCTTCGAAAGTGGCAGTTTTCTGCAGTTTTGCGCAGTTTTTCGGCAGTTTTTTTAGTATTCTTCATTATTGATCCCCATACTTTACTTCGGGATGAATACCAAGGGTTTTCAAGGAGTTCCCCTTTCTATCAGGATTCAGCTGTTTAACGCAGGATTTCAGGACAAACCGCTCAATCGCGTAGCAATTTTTTCTCAGATTTGACTTGGCAGCTCATATAAACTCCGTTTCAACTCAAACTGAACCGAGCCAGAGGGAGTGGGGCCCACCCTGGGGATCTCAGGTAGAGGTGCGGCAGCCGCAGGTCGCTTCTACCTGTGGCTTTATATTGGGCAGCAAGAGTTCATTTGAAACAGTTTCATTTCGAGTTTCAAACTGAATCCAATTTTCTTTTTCAGATTTATAGAGTTTGGGCAGCCTTTTTCAGATTTCGTCAGCTCCTACGCGTTCAACGTATCTTAGGTAACGTTTTACGTCTTTTTTTTGCAAGTTTTGACAGTTAAAAGCATGTAAACCATGTAAGGTGCTTTTAGACCCAATGTATAAAAAATGTATGCCTATATGACCTGTTAAAAATTTTCTGACTTCGTATGTATGCATATTTTATTGTAATGCACGTTTTGATGTATGAAAATTCAGATTCTGAGACAGTCATATTTTGCTCTTTTTGATCAGTTTACTCATCCTTTTTGAGGCCTATTGAGCCTGGATTTTCAACAAAAAATGTCCATTGTAATTTGGCTACCATGTGAAGTCTACCTTTGATTTTATTTCATAATATGAACTGTTCCTATTTTTGGGAAGGTGTGCTATTGAATGGCCACCTAGACATTCCTATGTGCATGCGGACAGTTTATTTCACAAAGGAGACTCTGGCAAAAAATTTTCAAAAGTGTAGGCATTTAAAAACATGCAGTTTTGACTCTACTATGGATTTTTAACTGACCCATGCAGGTTTTAGGATTTAGCTTTTGAAAAACATGCAGTTTTGACTTTACTGGGTATTTTTGACTGACCCATGCATGTTTTAGGACTTAGAAATGCATAAGATACTGATTTAAACTAATACGCCACAGGTTTTAGGCTTACCACACCCTTTCTGAGGTGATTTGGAGACTTTGTCCAGGTGATGAACTGAGATAGACCCGAAAGTGCTAGTAGGGTAGTTTCAGGCGTTAGACGTAGGCGAGCTTCTAATGTTCCTCAGCCACATCCAGCTCGACCGCCTCGCAGATTAGCAGAGTCGGTGATTCGTCCAGCACAGGACGAGCAGCCATTGATATTGATGATGAGCAGGCTCCTTTTGATACTCCTACCCCAGATCAGGCCCCACGTACGGAGCTTCCTGGCATTGTTGTGCTAACCTAGGAGTTGCTTGGAGACTTAAGTCATCATCCATCGTGATTTCTCCATGCCAACAAGGTAACTTGAAATTTTTCTTCTTTCTGAATTCTCTTTCTTTCTTTTGCCATTCTCGGGGCACAGGTTTTTGACATGGGTTGGTCTTTGATGCAGGTTCCCGGCTTTACGCAGCCTCGAGGGAATTGGTTCAACGTGCACTCCCTGTACCATACTTTCCACCAAGGCTACAGGGATATCGTTGATGGCTGGGGGTTTTTGGCCTTCTTCTCTATTCTTCCCCGTCGTTGCCCTTGGGGGTATATGAGGGCTCTATTTGAGCGCTGGTTCCACCAGACTCAGTCCCTTCATTTGTTGGACTGTGAGGTGATGATGGGCCCTATGGACTGGAAGTTCATCACCGGCATCGAGTTTGAGGGTGAGCCAGTGCCTGTCGTGGCTGACATCAGGCCTACTGCTGTTCGGTCCCTGCTGGGCATTCCTGCGATGGCGATCAAGGGTCGGACGGTTAGATCAGGTCCCTTGAGCATAGATGCCCAGAGTGGGGCTTTACTTGAGCCTCTGCCTGATGATCAGAGGGTTAGGGATCGCATCTTTAGGCGATTATTTCTAGTGATCCTCAGGGGTTATTTTGTGGTGGACAACTCCTCGACTGTGTCCTTAGCCCTGGTCAGTGCTACCTGACATGTAGAGTGCCTCAGTGACTTTGATTAGGGTTCCTACACCTTTGCCTATTTTCTCCGAGGTATGCGCATACTTTTGGAGGGTTTGACGGAGGCTTGGTTAGGGTTCTACCCGTTTCTGCTGGTGAGTACATCTTTCTTGTACCTTTTTTATTTCTATATTTATATTTGTCAGTCTTGGTCACTGAGGACTTTTGATATTTACATGGCTAGTTCTGGGAATATGAGAGGCTTTCTTGCCTACGGCCAGCCACTGCTTTAGGTCTAGAGACCTATCCCTGGGGACGACGTTGGCATCACTCCACTCTAACGGAGGTCCCTGTTGCTGAGGGTTTTACTCATTCCCGCCTGCAGTTGGAGCCTTTGACGGCCGGAGCGATCTCGTGGATCCCATATACCTTCAAGTTTTTGGCTATTGGATTTGAGGGAGGCTTTCCCACTGGTCGGGTTTTTGCATTATCGACTCGCTGAGTCCCATTGTTGACAGAGGGAGGCTGGGAGCTTTATTTAGGAGAGCGTGCTATCAAGAGTATTACAGGGCAGATTCACATTCCCATTGTTCTTCCTGCTTGGAACCATTGGCCATTGGTTCAGCCACTGACAGATATCCCTATGGAGGGCATAGACGGCTTTACCCTATCAGAGGGCCCTTACAGCCAGAAGGGATTCAGTAGCTGGTGGAGTCCTCGCACGATTGGAGCTCAGACTCGTGCTACCCAATTTATGGCAGACATGGTGCCAGGGTCTGTTATAATGACAGACTGGATAGCTTGCCTCAGGGAGCTGACTCATTTGGACCAAATCACAGGATTGACCCAGCATCTGGAGAGAGCTCATCTATTTATCAGGCATCTTGGTAGAGATCCGTCAGAGGCATCTTCTTTTGACCCTTCCAGCTCAGGAGCGGGCCCATCCTCAGGTCCATTTTCAACATTTTTGCAGGGGCTAATCCTCCTTTATACCACCCAGACATGCCTGATGACCGCGACTTTGTGTCCACGGAGGAGATGGAGCAGGTTAACCACCTGAGCGTAGATGTTTTGGATCTTTTTGGATAGCTATTGTAGCTACATCTTTTGGTCGGCCACTATTTTGGCTATTGGGCGGTTGTGCCCCATTTTGATAGACCACTGTTAGTAGTTGGGTGGTGGTGCCCCATATTCCTGTACTTTTTATTTTATTTTGTATTTATCAGACAGGGATGATGCTTGCAGTAGATAGTTTATTATAGATATGCATGATATTTCCTATCTATTACATCATTTTTATATTTATCATCATGCATGTATTATGTCATTTGTATGTATTTAGACAGATGAGTTCAGATTTGACCTCTGGATGGTCTTGTGATACTGTGATACAGATGTCGTCATCTACCGTTAGCCGTATCGAGCATTTACCACCATCTGAGGTGGCATTATCCTTGAGGTTGTGGTATAATAGCCTGCCCTTCCCAGCCAGAGGGGAAGTGGATCAGATGTTGGGGCATTCATTGGCCCTCGTAGACTTTCAGGTGCCATATGGATTTGTGGATGGCATCTTATCCTGTTGGATACCCGATAGACAGGTCTTTCACTTTGGGCATCATGAGCTGACTTCAACCCTTGAGGAGTACCAGCGGTTTACTGGCTTAGCTTTAGAGGTGCCGTGCGCTCGTACAGCGATCAATGATATGAGGAGGCCGTTTATACGGATGTCAGGTCTTCGCCAGAGCGTAGTTATGGATGAGATCATCTCTGGACATGTGATCTCAATCAAATTTTTTGATCGATCGGTTTGGTGAGCTTGATAGTTACAATCAACATGCCGAGGATTTTATTGTATCGACAGAGGCATGGCATTTGGCCAGGATAGACGTTTTATTGATGTACATAGTAGCCTATGTCTATATGCCGCTACACTTGGACTATTTGGATGTGGGATTGATAGTTGTGGTTAGGGCCCTTAGGCAGGGTAGCACCATCATACCGATGATATTGGCTGAGACGCTAAGAGCAGCCACCTATTGCAGTACCCACCCGGAGTTTTTAGAGGCAGTTCGGTCTTGCTGTACGTATGGCTCATGTCCCATCTACAACCGATTAGATTTTTCAGACATCAGGGGTATTATTTCTCCCATGATAGAGCTATGTCCTACTCCTTTCAGCCCGCAGAGTGCACCGACGCAGAGACATGGTCAGCATTTTTGTCTGTCATTGCACATCCATTCTCGATTCTGCCGTGCGCAGGGCTAGTCTCCTCCTATAACTTCATCACCCATGCACCTAGTATGGACTACTTGCCCCTAGCGGGATTGAGGGGAGTGACTACCTACCATCTGGCTGTTATGGGTCAGTTTGATCAACTTCAGAGCCTGCATTTGTTCGAGGGGGCTGTTGATCAGAGGATGTCAGCTTCGTCTATGTTATTTACTGATTTGATCTGAGTGTATGAGTGTTGGACTCACAGGGAGAGGGCTGATTTCTCCAGTAGCCATCCGGATCGTTCTCCAGAGTACTCAGCTTGTTGGAGGAAGATATTTCATAGGCCGCATTCATCCGGTCAGCTCCTATTTGAGATTCAGATGAGGAGGAGCCTATTGAGGATCCTGATTCTCCTACGGAGGATGAGCTTTTTATGGGTTTGACAATAGCACTGGTTAGTGATCTGCCAATTATTCCTATAGGGACGGATCCTGCTTTGGCAGACTCACTAGCCTGGATGACCTTTGAGAGAGATCAGGCTAGAGCGCTGATGTTGATCGCCTTTTCTGGCAGAGATATAGCTTTGGCGGAGAGATACGACTCGAGCCGCTCAGGATGCAGGATTGAATGAGTGAGAGGAGATCCGATCTGCCAGAGACGCAAGTTTTGTTGAGATCGAGGAGACTTTGATTGCTAGAGATGCAGCTTTTGTGGAGATGGACGAGGCCATAGCTTCCCAGGATTTCCACATTGCTGACAGTACTACTCTCCAATCTTATACTCATGGTCTGGTTGTTGAGACGAGTGCAGACATTGATGATCACAGTGCCATACTGTAGATGACTGTGGAGGTTTTGAGCCGTATGGAGGCTTAGGGTATTGCACTTGCAGCTGCTTCCTCCATTTTCAGAGAGAGATGCCATGTTGGGATTGCTGGCCCGCTTATCCTTGGGTCCATAGACTAGCTTTGTTTTTCCTGCACATATTAGATCAACCATTTTTGTCATATACAGGACACTGTGTATATATCAAACAGTGTTATATATCAGAGAAATATTAAGTTGATTCACTTCCCTATTTGGATATATATTATCATTGCTGAGTGATTACCACTTCTTTCATGACTTGCTGTTGTTGATGTATCTTAAGCTTCTCCTAGATGGACTGATAGTTGAGATGTCAGAGAGTATCTCAGATGGGCCTGTTAATTAGGGTAGCTTGATAGAACTTAGCTTTTATATGGTTTTGGTGTCTTGGGACTAGTTTTTATTTGGTTTTTATTTTTTCTTGAAGGTCAAACCGCACCGTAAATGGTTGCCTACGTACTCCCGGGCTGAGGGAGATCAGGTCATTCGTAGTTCTAGCTTTGTATGAGAGCGGTTTGAAAAGTATTTATGTTGGGTCTTGAGTTTGGTTTGATGAGTTTTGAGCTTTTATTTGGTTTGACCGCACCAGAAATGGCTGCCTACGTACTCCCGGGTGTAGGGAGATCAGGTCATTCGTAGTTCTGGCTTTCTAGTGAAAAACTGAACTTGATTTGATTTGTAGGACTAGGATGCGGGTATGCATGCGTTTCAGACATAGTACCTTTTTATGGTGTCTGAGTTGATGAGTTGGGAAAATTCGGTACCGTCCATCTCTTATAATCTGATAGCTCCTCCCATCAAGACCTCCTTGACAATGAAAGGGCCTTCCCAATTAGGGGCAAACTT
This sequence comes from Panax stipuleanatus, assembly GCA_020205555.1. Lineage (NCBI taxonomy): Eukaryota > Viridiplantae > Streptophyta > Magnoliopsida > Apiales > Araliaceae > Panax > Panax stipuleanatus. Next base: position 45,609,674 of record CM035122.1, read on the forward strand.
TCCTTTGGCTTCGTCTTGATTGGCCAAAACTTTCTTCAGCACCAAGTCATTTTCTTTGAATTGCCGTATTCGGACTTTCTTATTGTAGGATCGAGCAATCATTTGCTGATATAACTGTCCGTGGAAAATGGCTGTAGCCCTCTTTTCATCTATCAGAGACAGTTGGTGGTACCGGTCTTACAACCACTGATCTTCATCCATCTGAGCGTCGATTAACACTCGTAAGGACTCTATCTCTGCTTCTATGGGAAGGACTGCTTCCATGCCACAGACCAATGAATAGGGGGTAGCCCCAGTAGAGGTACGCATTGACGTCCTGTATGCTAACAGGGTTAGAGGCAGCAGGTCAGGCCATTCTTTGTGATTGGCAGACATTTTCTGCATGATCTTCTTGATGTTTTTGTTAGCCGCTTCTACAGTACCATTCATCTTGGGCCGATAGATGACGGAATTGAGATGCTTAATGTGGAACTTACTGCATAATTCTTTTATCATCTGATTATTCAGGTTCTTGGCGTTGTCTGATACGATCACCTCCGGTTGTCCATATCGACATATGACATTATTTCTGATGAAACCAATGATAACCTCTTTGGTGACTTTAGGAAAGGAGGCAGCTTCAACCCATTTGGTGAAGTAATCGATCATAGTGAAGATGAATCGATGACCATTGCTGGCTTTGGGTTCCACTGGACCGATCACATCCATTCCCCATATGGAGAAAGGCTATGGTGAACTCATGTTGTGTAGCTCATTTGGAGGAGCGTGTATGGCATTTCCATGTACTTGGCATTGAAAACATCTCTTGACATGATCGTCACAGTCAGCCTTGAGAGAGATCCAATAATGCCCTATTCTTAATATCTTCTTGGCCAGCAGACGACCGCTCATGTGTGGACCACAGACTCCACCGTGGACTTCATCCATCAATCTCCGATATTGCTCTTCATCAAGGCATCTTAACAAGCCTATTCTAGTATCCCTTTTATAGAGTGCATCTCTGCTCAGATAGAACTTCATAGCCATTTTGTGAATCCTCTTTCGCTCGGATTGGCTTGCCCCAGCGGGTGTAGATCCATCTTGGAGATATTCCTTAATATCTTGATACCAAGGCTGATTGACAGGATGTATTTCATCTGATACTTCTCCAATGTAATTCCCATATGTCGGGGTTTCTAAATTGTGAATTTGATGCAGAAAATCCTACCCCTATCAGATTTGCGGATCAATGAAGCCAACGTTTCTAATTCCTCAAAAAAGTCATTCCTACCCCGAGGTATATGGATGAAGGTTATGTCTTTAAACTCCATAGATATTTTGACGACCTGCCGATGATAGGATAGCAAATGCAGTTCTTTGGTATGATATGCCCTAGTGGTTTGTCTGATAACCAATTCAGAGTCTCCAAAGACTAGTAAGTGTTTGATACCCATGAATTGGGCTAGCTTCAACCCCATTATATAGCCTTCATACTCGGCTGTGTTGTTGGTGTTGCCAAATTGATGTTTGATAGCCACAGGATATTATTCTCCTATACCAGAGATAAGGACTGCCCCAGCTCCAGCACCTTCCATGTTTACTGCTTCGTCAAAATAATTTTCCATGGTTGGACTGTATTCTCTTGTTGGAGTTGTTGAATTGTCTTGATCCCATCATCTGGGAAATAGGTCTCTAGGGCTCGAACCCTCCTGCAGGTGCTTCAGCTAATTGATCTGCAATACCTTGACCCTTGATTGACTTTTGAGTCACGTAGATAATATCGAACTGTTGTAGGATAAACTGTCATTTGGACAATCAACAATTCAACATTGGCTTATTGAATACGTAGTTCAGGGGATCCATGCGGGATATGAGGTAGGTCGTGTGCCCATACAAATAGTGTTGCAACCTCATGGCGGCCCATGCTAACGCACAACATGTCTTCTCAATCAGGGTGTACTTCTGTTCACCACTGCTGAATCTTTTACTGATGTAGTAGATGGCTCTTTCTTTACTACTATCATCCTTCTGTCCTAGCATGCAACCCATTAAATTAGCAGTGACAGACAGGTACATAAACAAGGGAACTCCATCCCTCGGAGGTACCAAAACAGGCGCTTAGACCAGTTGTTTCTTGATGGCAAGGAAGGCTTATTGACAATCCCCGTTCCATTTGGTGGAGGAATTATTTCTTAGTAGCTTGAATATGGGTTCACAGGTTGCCATGAGCTGGGAAATGAATCGGCTTATGAAATTGATTCTCCCCAGAAACCCACGTATCTCCTTCTCTGTTTGAGGTACTGGCATCTCAGTGATGGCTTTGATCTTGGTAGGGTCTAGCTCGATGCCTTAATTTCTCACCAGGAATCCCAGTAACTTGCCTGATTTGATGCCAAAAGCACATTTGGCTGGATTCAGCTTGAGGTTGTACTTACGCAACCTATTGAACAACTTCCTGAGATGGTCAAGGTGATCATCCTCCGTCCGGGATTTGATGATGATGTTATCAACATAAACCTCTATCTCTTTGTGCATCATGTCATGAAATAGGGCCATCATGGCTCGCTGATATGTGGCTCCAGCATTGATGAGGCCGAAGGATAGTCGCCTATAGTAGAAGGTTCCCTAGGGAGTGATGAAAGCTATTTTCTCCCTGTCCTCTTCAGCAACCATGATCTAATGGTAACCAGCAAAGCAATCTACGAAGGAATACATGTCTTACTGCGCCGTATTGTTGATCAGGATGTGGATGAAAGGTACTGGGAAATTGTCCTTGAGACAGGCTTTGTTCAAATCTCGGTAATCCACGCATACTCGTACTTTCCCTCCGGGCTTAGGCACGGGGACTATGTTTCACATCCACTCTAGGTATGTTGATACCATGATGATACCAACTTTGAATTATTTAACGACCTTTTCTTTGACTTTCAGACTCCATTCAGGTTTCAATCGCCTGAGCTTCTGTTTGACTGGCTTGAATCCATCTTTGATGGGCATTCGATGGATGACAATATCAGTAGATAGGCCAATCATGTCTTAATATGACCATGTAAACACATCCTGTATTAGGAGTTCGATCAAATTGGTTTTTTGGTCTTGGGTGAGGTCTATGCCTATCTGGATTTCTTTGATGTTTTCGGAGGTTCCTATGTTGATAGTGGTGGTTTGGTCAAGGTTTGGTTTGGGTTTGTCTTTGACCCATTCTTTGATCTCCTCGGGCACCTCATAGTCATCTTCCTCCTCTTGATCAATATCCATTAAGTCGAAGTTCAGTTCTACATCAAAGTTATAGTCACTTTGACAGGTTGGCATCTCATCAGCAGAGACAAACACATCCAATGCTTGTGTCCAGAAAAAAAAAATTCTTTCATTTTAATATATACAACTGCTTAAATATAAAGAGCATTTGGCAAAGCATGACAAAAGTTACTGCTATAGCTGTGCAATCAAAAGTAAGCAGTAAATGAAAGCATGTTTAAAGGGCAGACAGACTCTCTGCCCCTTTACCCTTTTTGACTGAGGCAAGGGACACTGCTCCAGTTATCCAGGATTAGATCCTTATGAACAGGGAGGAATAAGGAACTGTGCTTGTCTGTCTCATCTCGGATAACGATTAAGACATCCCATTTCACTTCTTAATGCAAGGAATTTGCATCTGATCCTCGTCGTCACTATCTGGGATCTCATCATTCATACCCTCGTAGTTTATGATGACCCGCATGTTAGCAAATGGGTCTCGTCCTTCGTACATGATCTTTTCTTTTCCCTTTTCGCTATCCACCTCGGATCTGGGAGTTGCTCTCTCACTTACTGATATAATGGGAGGAAATAACATGGTTGATACCACATCGGGGATTTTCCTCATGGGTTTCACCCATTCGACACCTATAAGGTTTGGCAGTAAAATTGTGGAAGCATGAGCCTTAGGATGCTTGTGTGGGTTCCTGTGATTTGACCCGGATGAATATCCCAATCCAGCTCTCCCAGTCTGACTCGAGATTTGCACTAGACTCTTGATACCTTGTTGATTCTTCCCCAACCCTCTTCCAGGTTGGAAACCCAAAGATACTATTTCCTGGTCCACTGTCATAACCTCGATGGAGACCTTTGGTTTCAGGGCTGGTGCTCCGATAGGTAAATACTGAGTATCACTCACCTTCAGGGATTGAAAACTTGCAGGTTCAATCCCTGTATCAAGGCTGATCACCGGCATGTCTCCCTGTTGGCATACAGGGTATTCTGGTTTGGCATTGACCATGATTAGGTTGCCGTTGATAATATATTTGAGTTATTAATGGAGGGTGGATGGCACTGCCCTTGCCATGTGGATCCATGGCCTGCCCAGCAACAAGTTGTATCCAGTGGCAATGTTGAGCACCTGAAAGGACACATAGAAAGTATGCAGACCAATCTCTAGAGGAAGCTCTATTTCTCCCATAGCTTGTTGGCGAGATCCATCGAAAGCCCGGATGACCACATGACTAGTTTTGATCCAGTTTGGGTTAATTTTCATTCTCTCCAAGGTATCATAGGGACATATGTTGAGGGATGATCCTCTGTCTATGAGCACACCTCCGATCATATACTTGGATGACATTACAGCTATATGCAGGGACTTACAATGGCCCGTCCCTTCTGCAGGGATGTCATCGTCAGTGAAAGATATTGTATTGCTTTTGAAAATGTGTTCTACCACGTGTCAAAATTTCTCGGCATCCACTTTCTTTGGCAGATGGGCTTCTTCCAGTACTTTCACTAGAATGTCACGATGCTCTACCAATGATAGGACCAGATCTAGTATGGACATTTGCTTGGGTGCAGTCTTTCAAACTTTGGACTACCTTGATTTTATTGTGTCCCATTTTATTGAGGAACTCTTTGATTTTCTCTTCAGCCACCTTTTCTTTGGCTTTGATGACTGGTTTGTCACCCGCTGAGGCAGGTACAATGGATTATCCTTTGGTACAATGGCAATGTTGTTTGAGGTGGAACCTTCATCATTCCCATAGTTCCATGGGACCCTCTTTAGACTAATAACTCGATACTGAGGTCTGAAGGGTAAGATTAAAGGCTCGGGTGCGGCCACCTTCACAGGATTTTGTGTTTCTTGGACCCCTTTCCCGGCAGTACTAAGGGTGTGAGAGATGACTCCTTGTCACAGGAAATAACAGCTACGATATCCTGATTCCACGCAGTGGGAATAAAAAGAGTTTCTTCATCTAGGAGGCCATAATCTCGATTCCCTCTTATCAATTCACCATTTTTAATTATATTCTGAATCAGGTTACAAAGTGCCCAACAATCCTCAGTATCATGGCCGGGTGCATTGGTGTGGTACTGACAAGTTTGGTCAGGCTTGAATTTCCTGGATTGCGGGTTTAATAGAGGTAATAAATCTGCAACCATTCCCTTATTGATTAACATTTGGAGGCTTTCCTCCATTGGCTGGTTCAAGTTAGTGAAATTCCTTTGAAATAAGAATTTCCTACCATCTCGACAATTCTCATCTTTGACCATCTTGTCGGCCCAGGGTTCATGCTCATGAGATCGGTAGTGATCCCTCCTGGAAATGGGACTAATCTCCAGTGTATGAGGACGATCGACATCAGACCTGTTGGCCTAGTTCATCATCTGTCTGGTGATCTAATGTTGGTATACGATCAGTTCTGCTAACTGTTCAATTTGTTCCTTGATAGACCTTATCTCCTGCTCTATCAGGAATCGCCTTTCTGAGACTTCCCAACTGTCTGGGCTGTTGTTGCTGGATTGAGTTGATTCTCTGATATATCTGAGGTACTTAGATCCTTCTTCATTTCTTGTACTGATCATGTTGACACTCTCCACTTTGTGCTAAGGGAGGGGATTGTCTTGTATGTGTGGTTGCTCTGGTTTATTCATCACAATCTCTCCATTGTCAATTAAGTCTTGGATTTTATGCTTGAGAGACCAACAGTCTTGAGTGTCATGGCCCGGAGATCCGGAATGGTAAGCACACTTCTTGCTTAGGTCAAAATTCCGTCCACCAGTGTTGGTTGGTGGTAGGAGTTGCACTATCTTTTCTTGTACCGTCAACAGCTTTAGCACATTCTCAAGTGAATCCCCTAGAGGGGTGAAAGTTCTTCGATGCATGAGCTCCATATTTTTCTAAAATGGATTGTTTGAAGGTTGTGCTGAAGCTTAGAAAGGGAATAGTTCATCTTTGAATGGGCATACTATTTGACTCGCCCCTTTGATTCTGTCCTTGTAACACTAAGGACACTTCTTCATCTTTTTTTTTGTGTACCCTCCAGGGATTACTCTTATAATTTTTGGACTGGATATGTTCAGCAACAGCTTTGAGGGCGGTTAGATCCTTTATCTTCTCGGACTTGAGCCCTATTTCTGCCATCTCGCCGTGTTTGATCATTTTAGAGAATGATTTTCCTATACCTGCTAGGACCCTCTCATAATATGGAGCTTCTTGGATGTCGATGAAGGTCATGACTATCTCAGACTCAGTCATGGATAGGGTGACTTGTGCTGCAACCTGCCTCCAACATTGGGCATATTCTCTGAATGATTCAATGTTTTGTTTCTTGATTTTGGTTATTTGGTATCTGTCTAGAGCCAGCTGAGATTGGAAAATATATTAACTGAGGAAAGCATGTGCCAGTTCTATCTAACTGTAAATCTTTGAGTTGTCCAGACGGGCATACCAGGCTTTGGCCTCACCAGTTAAACTTTTCTGGAATAACTGCATTCGATGTTTCTCGTCCTCTGCATAGGATCCGAGTTCTCCAATGAATACCTTCAGGTGTGTATAAGGGTCTCCCAATCCATCATATTTCTTAAAATTGGGGACCTGAAACTTTTTGGGATAACAAGCCCCGGGGAATATATAGAGGTCAGAGTAATTAACACTGCCGAATGCCCCAGTCCCTTTGATAGACCGGAGAGTTTCTTCCATCGGTTGTACTTTCTTCAGAATGTCACCAGTTTCTAGTTCTTTGTTGAGGATGGTGATTTTAGTGGTTTTGTTGGTTGTGTCCTGGTTTTGTGGTCCAGGAATCTGAGTCTCTGCCTTTTCAGTCTCTTGACTGCCACCACTACCACCAGGTGTTCCGGGTTCTGTGTGAGTTTGGGCTTGCTTCCCTTTAAGGGCCTTACTTTGTTCTCTTAGGAAATTGGCCAATTCGGCTATCTGATTCTTTAGTCCTTCAAACTCTTCCCTAGAGACAGGGGTGGATTCTGGCTGAGCACTAGAAGTCATGTTCGTGGATGGACTAAGTGCTTTCTTAGACTTAGATCTAGTGATAAGACTAATTTTTCACCTACAACAAAACGTAGGTGTGTCAATTTCCTGATGTAGGTAGGGATAGGATGCATGTCGTGATGTATTTTTTGTGGTTTTTTAATCTTATCTTGCAAAACAGAGGTTAGTTGTTTTGATGACAGGATGTATATGACAAGGAATGTAAATTTTTATTATGATATTTACATTGTGCACCTTTACATTTGGAATTTAAAACTTGATATTGAATTGAAAGAGGAAGGCATGAAGAAGCTTCCCATCGAATTTGGTTAATCAGAAGCTGACCTATCTTAGGCTACTCTCGCGGTTTTTGGCATGAAGGTCCCCAGATCATCACAATCTACTAGAGGAGAAATTAATCCGATCTTTCAACTAGAGCGAATCTGGGTGGTGCATTTTCATGAGCCCCAGAGACTTAGCCATCCCCAGAGACATTACTTATCACCGACTGGTTTTGCCTCCCGAAGGAGGAATCACACAACATACATTCACATACATCGCGTCTCACCGCTATGCATATGATGACATGGGCGCGAAGCACTAATATGGGTACAAAGCACTAAAAATAGGAAAACATTTATTCACATTCATTCAACGTAAATACACAACATTCATGCATTCATTCAATGTAAAGACGCAACATTCACACATACATAGTTTTGAAAGGGGAAATTTTTGAAAAGATTTGAACGCGGCCTAAGCCCTCTATTGTTCCCAGCAGAGTCGCCACCTGTCGACGTTGGAAAAAATCCGCGGGTCGAGTCACAACCCGGATCTTTCTCTCTTCCTAAGTTATGTCTACCCTTACTCTTTTTATTGCGAAAAAAGTTTTGAAGGGTTTTTTAGGAAAAGGCCAATATGTATCATGTTGACGATTTGAACGTTTTACAGAGTCGCCAGTTGGTAGATTTGAAATAGTTATACCAACTCAACCGAGTTTTGTTTGAAATAGGCTCAATTGCTGGACACTGTCGAAACTTGATCTTTGAAAATAAAGTTTGAGTTCGGGGGCTTGGTTAAGTGTGGGGAAGGTGTTAGGCACCCCACAACTCCTGTGTAAACACGGTACCGCATCTTTTCAATATTTTCCTTTTAAATATGCAATGTGTATGTGAATGCTGGAAGAAAATTGGGACTATGCTTGATTGAAAGCATGTCTATGCATTGTTGAACTTATATACGAAGGGTTTGATTTTATTTGCAAAAAGTCTTTGATTTGATTTGCAAAAGTGTTTGATTTGATTTTGCAAAAGCTTTTCTTTTCGATAAGATTATTGAAATGATGTTTTGAAAGCAGTTTTTCAAACCCCTACGCTAACATAGGAATTGAAGCATATTGATACTTCAGTTTTATCTTTTCAGCCTTTTGACTCAATTTGAATGGTGATTGTTGGGCTGCGAAGCATCCTCGACCACAAAATAAATACAAGTGTTGGTCTTCTAATGGGCATGACAACCATCAGAATGACTCTGACAAGACAAACCATATTTTCACTATGTTGAGACCTTAAATCTGGATAACCGTTTTAAGGTCTTTTGTATATACATTTTTTACAGAAAAACTGGCAGGGTACATTTATAAAGTGGAGTTTGTCCATCGTGGGAATCAGATTCTGATTAATTGGATCATGAATCCCACGATTCCTAGGCTCACATAGGGAAGTCGATAAACCTGCACAGCTCAAATTTGTACAGAAATATATCCAAATATCACTAGAACCAAGGATTCATTCAGTAAATCCTAGTTCGCACATGGCCGAAGCGTCTCGTTCCCACTAGATAGCGATCTAAGGGCCGCGAGGTAGCTTTTATAACTGAAACTAGAAAAATACTAGATTTAAATAAATCTGAGCCATTCTAGCTTTTTAGTTCCGTCTGAACCTATTTTGAATCGTTTGAAAGCTAGAGTTGGCAAAATTTAAATAAATCTAGTTCGCCCGCAGAAATGTTAGTGCCGATTCATATCAAATAAATATTTAAAGAAATAATTTAATAAAAGCGAGTAAAGCAATATATATACAATTATATATATACAAAAACTGTAAAGGGCGATGAGTTTTCACGCCGGTGCCCAGACTGGAATTAATATATATATATATATATATATATATTTATAAAAGCTGTATAAAAGACACGAAATGATCTAGGCTAGACAGAATTGAAATATATATAGAAAAACAGTAAAAAGGCGATGGGTTTTCACGCATGTGCCCGAACTAAAAATATAAATATATATTTAAATATAGACAAAAAAATAGTCAAACCAAGACTGGGAAGATAACCCAGTGTGGTGAATGGTGCAAAAAGCAGTAAAAAGGCCACAGAATGATCTAGGCCAAACTGAAATATAAATATATATATATATATATATATAGAGAAAAGTAGTCAACCAAGACAGGGAAGATAACCTAGTGTGGTGAACGTTGCTTATATATGCATAAATATATATAAAAACAGTAAAAAGGCCACAGAATGATTCAGACCGAACTGGAATATAAATATATATATATATATATATATATATATATATATAGACAGAAAAGTAGTCAACCAAGACTGGAAAGATAACCCAATGTGGTGAATGTTGCTTATATATGCATAAATATATATAAAAGTAGTAAACTACAGCGGATTTGACATCTGGGCTTGACAGAATTGAAAAGTTAGTATATATACAAATAAATATATATAAAAAATAGCCAAAATCGGACTGGGAAGATAACCTAGTCCGGCGAAGTTGCTCAATACGAAGATGCAAGTATATAAAAGCTGTTGGAAGCGACGGATCATCAATTCGAGTTGTAAAAATGCCAAAAAATGCGTTTAGGTACTAAAATGTACCAAACGTTAACAAAAACGGCTATGGAACTGAGTTCCGGGCATATTTAGAAAACAAAACTTGATATGCAAGTGTATAAAAGTGCGAAGAAGTAAGAATAACTTTCTGATCGTAAAAATACTCACAATGGACTGCTACACGGGCTTTTTGCCAAATCATAGGCTTTAAACATCCAAATCTACCGGTCATTTTATGATATGTGGTAATATGTGGGTATATCTACGTGTTAGAGTGAAAAATTTTGGGTTTAGAAGACAATAAAATAGCTGGAAAATCGAACGAGCAGGGGTTCAGAGCGATTCTAAAATTTAAAATGAGCTGGGGGTCACCTCATATATATAGACCAGGGAGCCTCCACTCTACCTGCGGCAGTCGCAGGTAGAGGTGCGGCTCCACATAGCAAGGTCTATGTGGCGGGTCCCGTTGCATCAAAGTACATGCACTCTGAGCAACGCGAGGTCGAAGTTAAATTTTTCTAACTTTTGATCGGAGCGTCCGTTTGAGGCGTGCTGTACCTTTCCAGAAAGCCCTCGCCGAGAGTTTTATAATGATGTGGGATAAAACATTTTCCTAGTCCAAGAACACGGGTTAATAACCAGGTCTTTGATTCCCCGCAGTTTATCCGTTGAGCTGTCTTCTGTTTGCACTCGGGATCATTGTTATGGTTTGTTCTGATCTTGGTGGCATAAATTCAACTTGAGTTTGACCGAATCGGCTTAGAGTTGATAAAATGATTGTTTTGACCCTTTCGGTGTTGCCTTCAGTGTCGGCATGGCCTTTGGTTAACTTCCTGGGGTTGTTTCCAAGATTTGTATCCCATTCGAATATGTTTGTCCTCAGTGTTGTCTTTGAGGCTGACTTGGTCGCTCCAGGTTTTCCTCTGGAGATGTTGTGATGCTTCAGGATTATTTCTAAAGTTGACCTGACTTCCCGGGTTGAGATCGAAGCTGACCTGTACCTCCCGGGTTGAGATCGGGGCTGACCTGTACCTCTTGAGTTGAGACCGGGGTTGGCGTGTACTTTTTGGGCTGAGACTGGGGCTGACCTGTACCTCCCGATTTGAGATCGGGGCTGACCTGTACCTCCCGGGTTGAGATCGGGGCTGACCTGTACCTCCCGGGTTGAGACCAGGGCTGACCTGTACCTCCCTGGTTGAGACAGGGGCTGACCTGTAACCCCCGGTATTGAGACCGGGGTTGATTTGATGGCCCAATATTGGGATCGGGATTGATTTGATGGCCCGGTATTGAGATCGGGGTTGATTTGATGAGCCGGTATTGAGACCGGGGTTGATTTGATGGCACGGTATTGAGACCGGGGTTGATTTGATAGCCCGATATTGAGACTGGGGTTGATTTGATGACCCGATATTGAGACCGGGGTTGATTTGATGACCCGGTATTGAGATCGGGGTTGATTTGATGACCTGGTATTGAGACCGGGGTTGATTTGACGACCCGGTATTGAGACCGGGGGTTGATTTGACGGCCTGGTATTGAGACCGGGGTTGATTTGACGGCCCGGTATTGAGACCGGGATTGATTTGACGTCCCGGTATTGAGATTAGGGTTGATTTGTCGGCCCGGTATTGAGATCGGGGTTGATTTAATGTCTCGGTATTTAGACTTGGGTTAATTTGATAGCCCGGTATTGAGACTGGGGTTGATTTGATGATCCGGTATTGAGACCGGGGTTGATTTGATGACCCGGTATTGAGACCGGGGTTGAGTTGATGGCCCGGTATTGAGACCGGAGTTGATTTGATGACCCGATATTAGGACCGGGGTTGAGTTGAAAAGACAGCCGTGCCCTCCTATAGTGTTAGTAACATAGAAAGGAAATTTTGAGTGTCTACAGTTACCGTACAATTCAATCCTTCTTACCATATAATGTCCCAATCAAATATAGGACATGAAATTACTATCAAATCTTATTTTATTTGATTATATGTTTTTCGATTTTCAAATGCACAACTCTAAATAATGCAAATTAGAAACACCTTTCTAATTTCATTCTTCTTTGGCCAAAGACTACGGAGTCGTTATTTATCGAATCACATAGGATATTTTCTCCTTTTACTAGAAGCGGTAGATTTTTTGTTGACCATTCATTACCTCCATGTACAACTTATTATACCCAAGCATAACCTTTGATATATACCCTAAGGGTTTTAAGGAATATGTCAAAGCATAACTTATCATACACAAGATACTATGATGATCTCAATTTCAAGGATCACTTGTACTACTATCACTATAGGAATTCTTGTTGACAGACGAGTAAAACTCCATTAGGTATTCTTTTAGTGAGCCACGTTCAGTGAACTTATTCTCCAATAAGCACCTACATACTTGCTTTAGTGTCTCCACACAAATGATTATGAGATCAATCATCCTCTTCTTAAGAGCAAGCAACGTATGTACCAATCTATCCGGATTCACTAATCCCCGTTTTAGTAATCCAACGATTAAGAACGATTTTAGTTTGTGAGCTATCTCAAATTTAGATCTCATTAGAATGATCAACATCATGATTCTAAAAGTATTACTCAAAACTATGGATTTATCACATTTAATATAACAGCATCATATAGATAAAGTAAAATACCTTTAATAAATAAATTCTTTTATTAATAAATGAACAAGATTACAAAGTATATGCTACATCATATCAAATATGATTGACTTGCGTGCATACTACTTTCATCGTTCCAATGAAGAGTGATAGGTATTTATTTCTTTATATATTTTGATGATAACAATAATTGGGAAATAGGGTAATTTAAATAGAATCCTCTCCATAGGTTTTATTTAATATGTGTCTTATTTTATTAAACCAAAATTGATTTCTAAATTAATCTATCAAAAATTTATTTTTTGAATTGAATTAATATTTGCCTAACCTTGATAATCTAATATCAAGTGTTAAGAATATTATTTCACAAAATAACATTTCTCCAAGGCAAGGAGTATTCCTATTTTCTTTCAAAAATATTATTCATACTTAATCTTTCAAAAAGGGACAAAAAGAATTTTCCACCAAAAATTCCTTATTATTACAAACTAAGTTATATTTACAAAATGAGAATGATTGTATGCATGTATATGTGTCCGTGTGTAATAATGGGGTCATTACAATTGGGACAAGCAATTGGCGTGTAAAAAGGAGTGCTACATGTGTATGTATACTTATGCATGCATGTATCTATTGAGCATTTATTGTGAGTCTTTACTGGAAAAGGAAGGCTTTCGCCAACACATGAAAGAGGAAAAACAAAAGTAATCAATGAAGTATTAAATAAAGGGTTAATTGACAAGCCTTGTCCAAAATTTGGATGAGATATTGACTTGGCAATTCGTGTGATTAAATTTGGTAAATTGATTCGAACCTTACATTTTAACCAAATCATTTTCATCCGTTGATTTTCTAAAATGACCATTTTGCCCCAAGCTTGAAAATCCTATAAATAGGAAGCTTTCTCTTTATTATCAACTTACCAATTTACAAACTAAGAAAAGCTTACTCTTTGCCTACATTCTCTCTAAAGCTTTAAGCTCTCTTTGTTACTTCTAAATTCTGATTATTTGTGGAAGAAAAAATTGGTCACAAGTACTTGAGATAAGTTGTTTTAAATTACTTGATTAAATTGTCTCTTACTTGTTTATTGCTATAAATATAAATATATACATTGTTCTACACAATTATATATATATATATATATATATATTTATATTTCATCTATTTATTATTTATATAAATATTATAGATTAACACTTGATTGACCCTGAGATACTTATCATAAGTAAAAACTCTCCGGATTGTCATAAGTTGTAAATCAAAATATTTATATAAGTATTATATATATATATTTATTATTTAAATAAATAGATTAACACTTGATTGATGTGATAACCCGAACAATTATAGATGGTGAATTACGAAGTATATGAATTCTACGAGTAGAATATATGGTAATGATCCTTTGAAAGGAAATGAACGAGTTAGAGAATATATAATATTTGAAACATAATTGTGTTTAATTGAAGGTTATGTAGTAAAACCTAAAATTTGTTGAAGAACTAAATATAGTAGAATATATATATAAAACCTATATTAAGGTAATGCGTTGAAGTTATTCAACGATAAATGTTTTTAAAGATATTTGATGAAAACCTAAGTAAGGTAGGGTTTCGGTGATTCCGAGGACGGAATCCTTATAAGGAGGAAGGATGTGACAACCCGAATTTTCAAAAAGTATTAAAATAGGAATTTAATAAATAAAATTCTTATTACAAGATGTTTTGAGTTTGAATATGTGTATATATGTGTTATATATTGTGAAGTATATGATTTGGTGTAAATATAAAAGATATATATATATATATATATTCATATATTGGGATGGTGAGGTTTAATAGTTAATTTAATTATTGAAGAAATTAAATGAAATTATTACAAAAAGAAAATTAACTGAATATTATTAGTTAGTGTAATTAAGTTAAAGATTATATTATGAAATAATATAATTTGGTTATTATTCTTTGTTGGAAGTGGAATTATTATGAATTAAATCTCATAAATAATATGAGTAATTCACTTAATTAAAATAGTGAATTACTAATTAAAATAAGAATTTAATGGATAAAATTCTTATTATGATGTGTTTTAATAAAATAAGAAAGTAATATATATTATATATAAATGTAATATGTTAATGTAATACGATTGTGAATCTCGTAAATAGTTAAAATATTTATCGAATAAAATAAATATCTTAGTTGAAATATTTATTAAATTTAAAATGAGCATTTTAGTTGGAAATTGTTATGGAATAATTTGTTTAAAGTGTGATGATATCAAGTGAATGAAAATAGTCTAATTTAATTAAGTAATTAAATTAGAGGATTAATGGTTGTTAAATAAAATTATAATTATATTAGTTAAATAGAAGTTATAATTTTATTAGTAAGGTTTAATTGGATTTATTAATGAATTGAGATTAATTCAATTCAATTAGTTAATGGGTGTGACAAGGGTATATTATATGATAAGGAAGAAATTAAAATAAATTAGAAGATGATAATTAGGTTCTAGCCAAACATGGCCTTGAGACCCTTGGATTTTTGTAACTGATGAAGCCATATTGATGTACATATTATGTTATATCAGTTATTTGGTTTTACGTTCTTTTCCTAAGCTTAAGAATAAAGAAAACAGAGTGTTGAAGAAGTGTTGCCTAATTTCTTAATAGCACTTTAACACGCAAGTATACGTGTTCAATTGTAATATTCAGCAAGCAAGGATATCGTTCCCACGAGGAAATAGATTAACCTTTATCAATTATAAATTTTAATTCAATCAATCTTATTTTAAACTACGAAATATTGGTCGTAATATGAAAATCTAACTTAGCAAAATTAATAACTAAGATCAATGTTCACAAGATTAATGCAGATTTAACAGGTTAAGATTACAACTTCCCTTGGTATTTCATTTAAATCACTATACTTCCCATTTAATTCAATTAATTAATACGAATCATTATCCAAGAATGCTTTATAAAATTCACACACTTTTTCCCAAAACACGTGAACAAATCCTCCTAAATCTGATCCTCAAGACACAGAATTACCAGGAACACCCTAGTTAATTAATTCACTATATTCCTATGTGAATCAAGTTAATTAGGGTTTTACGTACAAATTCTTTCAATGGATACAAAAGACACATAGGTATATTCCTATCCTACATACTAATCATATTAACCCTATTCAGATTATATGAACAGATGTTATTATATCCAGATCTCAATCTATACTCGATCTTCCAATTTTATATAGATTATCACAGTAATTGCTGGCCAACCAATTAATCAATAAGCAAAAGATATAATAAACAATTCAATAAAAACCAACTTTCATTCAATGGGAAGGTTCAATTTAAACTACATACCAAGTTCCGTTGCAATCTTAATTAAAGTTTAGTGCATGATAATAATAAATAAAAGCATCATCCAGATTAATATTCCAAACATCCCAAGTAATTACAAAAGATAAAACTAGAGAAGAGAAGAAGAAACTCTGAATTTGCTCCAATACTCTCTCTTTGATCTTCAGCCCTTGTAATCCTCCTTTGTGTTTTCCTTCGTTGTTCTCTCTGCAAATCCTTGTCGTCCGAAATTCCACGATCTCTTTTTTTTAAGTCTTCTTTCTTTTTGTATTAGTCCAAACCCTCCTCCAGAGTCCTTTTTCTTTTCCAAATCAATTTAGCAGCAAAAATAACCAACATTAGGCGTGGCCTAGCGCACTAGGCGCTAGGTTCAGTGCAATCCAAGCGCACTGTGCGCTAGACAAAGACCAGGTAATTACAAAAATGCCACTCAGCTCCAATTTTAATGATTTTTAATTCTTTTCTTCTCCCAAATGACCAGTTTATCCCTCCAGCTCCATCCTACAAGAAATAAACACAAAAACTAATAAAAAGATACTAAAAACACTTAAGGATAACAATAATTAAGCTAAACAATATCTGATTCGTAAGTATACAACTCACTCATCAAATACCCCCAAACTTATTTTATTGTTTGTCCCCAAACAATGCAATAATGCAAATGCAACCTATCTAAATGTCTACGCATCCAGCCATCAGTCAGTAAGAAATCAAACAAATATGCCTCAGAGGTGTCAACAATAGATTCAAACAATACATCCAAATAAGACAATTCAATAGCTCATACCAATCCGTAAATCAAAGCCTGTTGTTTCTGATGTAGTGTGTGTGTGCTTAACAACCATTAAAATCAACTACAGTTCAAATACATTGCATAATATGCTTCTTAGAGGGAAAAACACATATCTTAACTTACGAATCTTTGTAACAAGTTAAGCTTCGGCTAGAACTTTCACAATCACCAAATTAAGAGTCAATACGGGATTTATTTATTTTTCTTTTATTTGCTCACGAGGGCATTTACGCTCTTTCTCGTGTTTACACTTGACTATGCAATGTCTAGTTCTCTTAGGCTTTTCAATGGTACCCATGTAGCGAGCTTTCGACCAACGACTCCCAAACCAGACGGCTTTAGGGCGCTGGGTGTAAAGACATCCCCTAGGGTTTACTTACTCAAGTAGCAAAGGCCACAGAACTAAACAAGTCAACGTGTTTATTCATCTGTATATATATCTCTTTTTTTTTCTGCATTTCTTTTTTTCATCATTTTTTTTTCAATTTAAATCCCATATTTTCCCCCAAACTTAAGTTTCTGCGTCATCCTAGCTTTTAGCACAACTTTACAAATTTTCCTTCATTAGAACAAAGATTTCCCCCAAGAAGACAATTATGCTATCATTTAAACTAAGTTAATCACAATGGTTAACCTAACGTGCTACCCGATTACATCAGTTTTCAAACGGGATAAGATTTACATCACAATACGAAACTACATCCATGTCTCAATTGTCAGTACTGTTAAACTATATATAATTCCAATCTCATCATTGGCTAAGTCATCTTCAACTAACTCAATGCCTGGATTCATGCAATATGAACTAACTAAATGCATTTTTTTATATATTTATTATTATTATTATTATTATTATTTTTTTTTTCAATAAGAATGACCACTACATGCAAATACAAATGACCACTACATGCAAATACGAAATGAATGCACCCCCAAACTTAAAATATGCAATGTCCTCATTGTATACAAATTTAAAAAAATTAGGGACTGAGGACTTCCCTGATCAACGCCTACTCCTCTCCGGCATCTTCATCTTCGGCATTAGGAGGAGGTAAGTCTGGAGGTGGATACACTGATAGAGGTGGAGGGAGTGTGAACTGGTACGGAGTCCCGGCTGGATTCATTTGGCGAAACATATCTGCCAACGACGTGGTACAATGGGAATAAATTTCTGCTTGACGTTGGGCAAGACAAGATTGTTGTTGATCCATACGGTCAAAACCTCGGTGTATCTGGGTTGCTACCAAGTCAATTCGTCTCGTATGATGTTGTAGGTCACTCCGTATATTCTCAACCCAATCAGGTGGTGGCATAGAACTTGGTGCCTCAGGAGGATGCTCAACAGGCTGCTCAACATGTACTTGGGGAACGATACTAAATCCCAGTCCCCGTGGGTGTGATTCAGCCCCATCCCATATCTTGTATTTAACCATTGCTTTGTGATTAATTGGGGATAACGGCATCAAAACCTCTTCCTTATCATTCCATTGAACCCCTGCTTGGCGACACAGTGCTGTAATTAAAGACGGGTGAGGTAAACCGCCTGTAGTTCCTGGTTGCATTCCGTTCAAGATAGATTCATAGATCACCTGCCCAATGTCAACTGATTTGTCTTTCGCAATGCAAAATAACAAGGCTGCCCTTTGACTCATCACTTCACTCATATGCCTGCACGGCATCAACTTTGCACAAATGAAGGCATTCCAAGCTTTACCATATCGGCTTAGCTTTGCTGTAGGGAAATGACGTGCTTCTTGCTGATCTGTTAGTGCCCATTCCGTCCCTGGTTCACATAGGGTGGCAATCACCTCACTATAATCCAAATCATGTTTCATATATTCTTTATACTCACTGTTTTTGATCTTGGACAACCTATAATATGCATTGATTGCTTTTCGTCCCATGTTGACTGCTCGTCCTCGAACCATAACATTATTGCCATCAGCCGCAGTTGCGTTGGCATAAAATTCTTTGACAATCTTAACTACCGCCGGCTCGGGTTGAGAAGTAAAATCTAACCAATTGCGGCTCGCTATCATCAAGGCAAGTTCCCCGTCTTGAGCTTCCGGGAGCAATCCCCGCTCAGGTATTAAAGGTCTTCCAGCTAACCAATTTTTATAATGCTCGGATGCTTCATAGGTTTGGAATCTCTTCTTGTCAAATTTTTCTGTAGCTCCCGAACTCTCTCCTCTCTGTCGCTTGCGAGCCAAAGATGTGAGTGTCATGTCTTGCCCAAACAAGAATCGGAGTTCAAACCTCTCAAAAGCCAACGTTTATCTTTGAGGCACAATATCAAACAACTGGTGTGCGATGTTCTAAACAACCTTTTGACAAGCTTTCCCCCAAACTTATTTTTCACCAAATCCACTAATTAACTAAGCACAATGTCCTTCCAATGCAATACAATCAACAATGTAGGATTACCCAACCGATTGCGTCAACACAAACTCAATGGGTACTCAAACAAAAATATTTAATATTTCTTCAATGGATGTACTAGAGTAACCCCAATCGAGCAAATCCAAATAATCACAGATAATTTCTGATTAAACTTACTTGTTTATGTCCCTGGATTGTGCCAATTGAATTGATGAACCAATTTATTTGATTCTTAATGTCCACCTTGTGTGGTTGGGTAGGGGTGAGAGATGGGACTGACGAGTTTTGAGGTGAAAAGGTTGGGTTTGATTTGTGAAGGAGAGGTTGGGTAGTGTTTTTCGGGTATAGGAGGGAATAGAATGGGTTGTCGTGGGTGAGCGAGAGTGAAGGCTTGCGTTGGATAGTGTTTTGGTATGAATAGAAGAGTAGAAGAGAGCTGACTTTGGGTTTGATAGAAGTTGTGCCTGTTGTGGAGTTTAAATCTGTTCATGTTGCTTGTATAGCGCACTGTGCGCTTGGTTTTGGCCTGCTGGGGCGCACTATGCGCTGGCTACCAGGGGGTTGATTATGTTGGGGCGCATGATGCGCTCAACTTGTGAAGGAGGGGCGCATTGTGCGCAACGACATTGGTGTGTGGTTTGAACAGGCGCACTGTGCGCTTGATTTTGGCCTGCTGGGGCGCACTATGCGCTGGCTACCAGGGGGTTGGCTAGCTTTGGGGCTGAATGAGCGCACTAGGCGCTAGCTTGTGAGTCTACTGAGCGCATTAGGCGCTGTGAGGCCCGGAGGTGATGTTTGTGCTTGGCTTTGCTTCCCACTTCTTCATGCTAGTCCTGCATTTTAATAGTACCAAAATCAAGCCTCACATTGCAGAACAAATGAATATTAGCTAAATTAATGAACTAACTAAACTACCAAGTTGATGCACAAACAAATTAACTAAACTACACTAAATTAATCAAACTAAACTCACTACACTACAAAAAAAAAACAAGTTGACTAAAAATTTAAGGTTTTGACAAATGGACATTCTGCAATTGCGCTCATAGGTGCTTGGCTTCCAGGGGGCGCTGCCCCCTTGCAACCCCCGCCAGCTCACCGGCGAGCTGGGCAGCCGCTCGCTCACCGGGGAGCGAGACCCCCGAATGGGTATTCGTAGTGGCCATTAGTCGATGCCGCCAACTATAAACTTGTTTCCCATCCTGAAATCAATTAAAGATCATGTTAAAGAACATACAGGTTATAACTATTGAAATAAACTAACAGTGAAGTAAATTAAAATCAAATAAATAAATAAATAAAATTCCTGGGTTGCCTCCCAGTTAGCGCTTGGTTTATAGTCTTCAGCCCGACTGTGTTTTCACCGTTCTAATCCGTGAGACTAACAAATGTTTTCTCACGATCGATGTGACCCCCATAGTAATGTTTCAACCTCTGACCGTTGACTTTGAAAATGCGTTTTGAATCTGGCTCCTTAACTTCCACGGCTCCGTGAGGAAATACCTTTGTAATACTGAATGGACCTGACCAACGTGATTTTAACTTTCCTGGAAAAAGTTTTAGCCTGGAGTTGTATAACAACACTTTTTGCCCTGCTTCAAACTTTCTTTCTAGGATTTTATCGTCATGCCACCGCTTAACCTTTTCTTTGTATAACCTCGCATTTTCATATGATTGGAGTCTGAATTCATCCATTTGGTTTAATTGTAAGAGGCGTTTTTCTCTTGCAGCGGATATATCAAAGTTCAACTTCCGGGTAGCCCAATAAGCACTGTGTTCTAACTCTACCGGAAGATGGCATGCTTTCCCATAAACCAACCTGTATGGTGACATCCCTATCGGTGTCTTGTAAGCTGTACGATACGCCCATAGAGCATCATCCAACTTACTAGCCCAATCTTTCCGACTAGGGTTCACTACCTTCTCGAGTATTCGTTTTACTTCTCGGTTGGATACCTCGGCTTGACCACTTGTCTGTGGATGGTAAGCAGTAGCTACCTTATGAGTAACTCCGTACTTAGCGAGAATAGCTGAGAACTGCTTATTACAGAAGTGCGTGCCTTCATCACTAATGATTGCACGAGGCGTGCCGAATCTAGAGAAAATATTCTTTCTGATGAACTTAACCACAACCTTAGCATCATTGGTGGGCGATGCTATAGCTTCAACCCACTTTGAGACGTAGTCCACCGCTAGAAGTATATAGGAGTTGCTAAAAGATGATGGAAATGGTCCCATGAAGTCAATGCCCCAAACATCAAACAATTCTACTTCTAGGATCATATTTAGTGGCATCTCTTGTCGCTTTGATATATTACCAACTCTTTGGCATCTGTCACATTTCAATGAAAATACACGGGCATCCTTAAAGATTGTTGGCCAGAAGAATCCACATTGAAGTACCTTAGCTGCCGTTCTTTCTCCCCCAAAATGACCACCATAGTCAGATGCATGACATTGGTACAGAATATTCTCCATTTCACTTTCCGGAATGCACCTTCTTATTACTTGATCTCCACATTGTTTAAATAAAAACGGCTCATCCCATAAATACTGTTTCACATCATAGAGAAATTTCTTCTTCTGCTGACTCGTCAAATCTGGCGGAAACACCTTACTCACAATGAAATTTACATAATCTGCATACCATGGTGTATCCATCCTTACCGCAAACAGTTGTTCATCTGGAAAAAATTCGTTGATCACTGTTGTGTCATTTTTTTTTAGTTCTGCATTCTCTAACCGTGATAAATGATCCGCAACCTGATTTTCTGTTCCTTTTCGGTCTCGGATCTCCAAGTTAAACTCTTGTAGCAATAATACCCATCGAATCAATCTCGGTTTCGCATCTTTTTTTGCTATCAAGTACTTAATTGCCGAATGGTCTGTAAACACAATCACCTTTGTCCCAATCAAATATGAACGAAATTTATCAAATGCATACACAACTGCTAGGAGCTCTTTCTCGGTAGTGGTATAATTCAGTTGGGCACCCGTTAATGTCTTACTAGCATAGTATATAGCATGAAAAATGTTATCCTTTCGTTGGCCAAGGACTGCGCCAATCGCAAAGTCACTAGCATCACACATTAACTCGAATGGGATACTCCACTCTGGCGCTATGATTACAGGTGCGGTAACTAGTTTCTTTTTCAAGATATCAAAAGCTTCCAGGCATGCTTGATCAAAGTTGAATGGGACATCCTTCTCCAAAAGATTGCAAAGTGGTTTTGTGATTTTGGAGAAGTCTTTTATAAATCTTCTATAGAAACCAGCATGTCCCAAAAAACTTCGAATACCCTTTACTGAAACTGGTGGCGGGAGGCTCTCAATGGTTTCGATCTTAGCTCTATCAACCTCAATTCCTTTTGATGACACTCGATGACCCAAGATTATCCCCTCTTGCACCATAAAATGACATTTCTCCCAGTTTAAAACCAAATTCGTTTCCATACACCGTTTGAGCACAAGAGTGAGATTTTCCAAACAATAATCGAACGAATCCCCAAAAACTGAAAAATCATCCATAAATACCTCGAGATTTTGTTCGACCATATCGGAGAAAATAGCCATCATACACCGTTGAAATGTTGCCGGCGCATTACATAATCCAAAAGACATTCTGCGAAAAGCAAAAGTACCATATGGGCATGTGAATGTCGTCTTCTCCTGATCCTCGGGTGCAATGGCAATCTGGTTATAACCTGAGTATCCATCTAAGAGGCAATAATACTCATGCCCTGCAAGCCTGTCCAACATCTGATCTATGAATGGTAGAGGAAAATGGTCCTTACGAGTGGCCTTGTTTAACTTTCTGTAATCCATACACACCCGCCAACCCGTAACTGTTCGAGTCGGGATCAATTCATTATGCTCATTTGCAACTACTGTCATTCCTCCTTTCTTTGGCACACATTGAACCGGACTTACCCATGAGCTATCTGAGATAGGGTAGACAATTCCTGCATCCAACCATTTAATAATTTCCTTTTTGACAACCTCCTTCATTATGGGATTGAGTCTTCGTTGTTGTTCAACAGTCGGTTTTGCTTCATCTTCCAATAGAATCTTATGCATGCAAATTGATGGGCTTATCCCCTTGATGTCCGCAAGAGTCCACCCAAGAGCAGTCTTGTATTGCCGAAGTACCCTTAGTAGCTTTTCTTCTTGAACCTCATCAAGTGATGCAGATATTATGACTGGTAGAGTAGAAGAAGAACCAATGTATGCATACCGTAGATGGTTAGGCAATGGTTTAAGTTCCAAGGTTGACGGTTCTTCCACTGATGATTTGACCTTTTCTGATGGCTTTCCCCAGTAGTCCAAAGGTTCAAATGTTGGCCTGACTCGTGTGAATTTCGGCAATGAATCTAACATATGAGCCAATTCTAATGCAGTTGAGTCATCAGACATGTTCTCACTTACCAATGCTGTTTCTAGAGGGTCTTCATTTATTGTTTTGATATTTGTTTCCCTAATCGCTCCCTCAATCAGATCAACCCTAAAACATTCTTCTTCTTCCTTTGGGAACTTCATAGCTTTGAATACATTAAAAGTCACCTCTTCGTCTTGAACCCTCATTGTTAACTCTCCTTTTTGCACATCAATCAATGTTCTACCCGTAGCTAAAAACGGGCGCCCAAGAATAATTGGTATATTGCTATCCTCCTCAAAGTCAAGAACTATGAAGTCCACAGGGAATATAAATTTATCTACCTTTACTAGTACGTCTTCCACTATTCCCTTGGGGTATGTGAGAGATCTATCAGCAAGCTGCAAAGTAACATTCGTTGGTGTAGCTTCCTTCAACCCAAGCTGTTGATAGACTGATAATGGCATAAGGTTGATGCTTGCTCCCAAATCACACAGACATCTACTGAAAAACTGAGTTCCTATTGTGCACGGAATGGTGAAGCTACCCGGATCCTTCAACTTCGGTGGTAGCTTTCTCTGTAGAATAGCACTGCATTCCTCCGTCAATGCTACTGTCTCGAACTCTCCTAGCTTTCTCTTCCTCGATAGAATATCCTTCATGAATTTTACATAGCTAGGCATTTGTTCTAGAGCATCTGCGAATGGAATATTAATCTGTAGCTTTTTAAACACTTCTAGAAACTTTGAAAATTGTCTGTCTAACTTCTGTTTCTGAAATCTCTGTGGAAATGGTAAAGGTGGTGTAACTGACATCTGCTTTTCTTCTTTCTGCTTTTCCACCACTTTTCCCTCATACTTACTTTCTGAATTTTCAGATTCTTTTCCATCTACCTTCTCGTTACTCTCTTTCTTATGCTCATCAGAGTCTGTAGCCAACTCCTTCCCACTTCTGAGTGTAACTGCTTTACATTGTTCATTCCCATCCTTCCTCGGATTCTTCTCAGTATCACTTGGTAGCGAACCTTGAGGTCGGTTGTTTAAAGCACTTGCTATCTGCCCAATCTGATTTTCAAGATTCCTTATTGCTGCTGATTGGTTCTTTGTTGTTGCTTCAAACTGAGTTGCCATTCTTGCAAGTAATTCCTCCATTTGAGATAACTTGTCAGGTTGTTGAGGTTGCTGATGTTGTTGAGGTTGTGGGTGTTGAGGCTGAAATCCAGGTGGATGTGACTGTCTTGGAGCTTGAGCTTGTGCTTGTGACTGATTATTGCTCCAAGATAGATTTGGGTGGTTCCTCCATCCTGGGTTATAACTATTTGCATTATTACCTTGTTGTCGATTATAATTAGACACAAATTGCACTGATTCAGGACTTATTGCACACTGATCACTTGAATGGTTCCCCGCGCACAATTCACATACCATCGCCACAGTTTGCCTATTTTGATTCCCCATATGTTCAATTTTCTGTGTTAGAGCTGCAATTTGGGCTGACAATGCTGTAACTGCATCTACCTCTAGTATCCCAGCAACCTTTGGTTGTGTCATTCTAGCAGTTGGCCATTGGTAGTTGTTAGCTGACATCACCTCTAGCAAACTGTACGCTTCATTAAAATTCTTTGTCATGAAGGCACCTCCAGATGCCGCGTCAACACTAGCCCGTATACCACCCATGAGCCCATTATAGAATGATTGTACTATTAGCCAATCGGGCAATCCATGGTGTGGACATTTTCTCATGTACTCTTTAAATCTCTCCCAGGCGTCATATAATGACTCTGAATCAAATTGAGTGAAATTGGTTATCTCGTTCCTCAACTTTGCAGTTTTGGCAGGAGGAAAAAACTTTGCTAGGAACTTCTGTGCCAGATCATCCCAGGTGGTAATGGATCCAGGAGGAAGTGAATGTAACCATCCTCTTGCTTTGTCTCGGAGAGTGAACGGAAACAAACGAAGTCTAACTGCGTCGTCTGAGACTTGGTTGTATTTGAATGTGTCACAAACCTCTAGAAAACTCACCAAGTGCTCATTCGGATCATCATTAGCCAAGCCCCCAAACTGTACCAAATTTTGAATCATTTGGATAGTTCCTGGCTTAATCTCAAAAGTTGCAGCATTAATTGCCGGTCGTTGAATGCTTGACCTGATCCCATCCATTTTTGGCATAGCATAATCCTGAAGGGATTTCTGTTGCCCCTCAGCCATTGTATCTTGCTTCTCAAGTGCCTCTCGCGTTTCTTTGACCCACTTACGCAACTGTTTGAACCTTTTATCGATATCGTCTTCGTATGGTTCAACCTCCGACTGTTTCGATCTAGTTTGCATACACGAGAGAAGATAACCTGAGAGAAAAAAAAAATGAAAATAAAAGTCTAAATTAAGATTAACTATATCAAAATTAATAATAACGAAATATTAAACTAATTTCCCCGGCAACGGCGCCAAAAACTTGTTGCCTAATTTCTTAATAGCACTTTAACACGCAAGTATACGTGTTCAATTGTAATATTCAGCAAGCAAGGATATCGTTCCCACGAGGAAATAGATTAACCTTTATCAATTATAAATTTTAATTCAATCAATCTTATTTTAAACTACGAAATATTGGTCGTAATATGAAAATCTAACTTAGCAAAATTAATAACTAAGATCAATGTTCACAAGATTAATGCAGATTTAACAGGTTAAGATTACAACTTCCCTTGGTATTTCATTTAAATCACTATACTTCCCATTTAATTCAATTAATTAATACGAATCATTATCCAAGAATGCTTTATAAAATTCACACACTTTTTCCCAAAACACGTGAACAAATCCTCCTAAATCTGATCCTCAAGACACAGAATTACCAGGAACACCCTAGTTAATTAATTCACTATATTCCTATGTGAATCAAGTTAATTAGGGTTTTACGTACAAATTCTTTCAATGGATACAAAAGACACATAGGTATATTCCTATCCTACATACTAATCATATTAACCCTATTCAGATTATATGAACAGATGTTATTATATCCAGATCTCAATCTATACTCGATCTTCCAATTTTATATAGATTATCACAGTAATTGCTGGCCAAACAATTAATCAATAAGCAAAAGATATAATAAACAATTCAATAAAAACCAACTTTCATTCAATGGGAAGGTTCAATTTAAACTACATACCAAGTTCCGTTGCAATCTTAATTAAAGTTTAGTGCATGATAATAATAAATAAAAGCATCATCCAGATTAATAATCCAAACATCCCAAGTAATTACAAAAGATAAAACTAGAGAAGAGAAGAAGAAACTCTGAATTTGCTCCAATACTCTCTCTTTGATCTTCAGCCCTTGTAATCCTCCTTTGTGTTTTCCTTCGTTGTTCTCTCTGCAAATCCTTGTCGTCCGAAATTCCACGATCTCTTTTTTTTAAGTCTTCTTTCTTTTTGTATTAGTCCAAACCTTCCTCCAGAGTCCTTTTTCTTTTCCAAATCAATTTAGCAGCAAAAATAACCAACATTAGGCGTGGCCTAGCGCACTAGGCGCTAGGTTCAGTGCAATCCAAGCGCACTGTGCGCTAGACAAAGACCAGGTAATTACAAAAATGCCACTCAGCTCCAATTTTAATGATTTTTAATTCTTTTCTTCTCCCAAATGACCAGTTTATCCCTCCAGCTCCATCCTACAAGAAATAAACACAAAAACTAATAAAAAGATACTAAAAACACTTAAGGATAACAATAATTAAGCTAAACAATATCTGATTCGTAAGTATACAACTCACTCATCAAGAAGAGAGTTATAGAGTTTTGAGAGAGAATAGAAGTTCTCTGTGAAATTGGAGAAGAAGGGATGCTAGAAAAATCAAAAGAAACAAGGTTTTTCAATTCATCTAGACAAGGTTAAGAAGAAATCAAAGGTAATTGTCTAAATCTAAAGTTTTGTTCTTATTAAACTTCATTGTAAATAGTGTTGGTGGATGATTTCTTAAGAAAATAGATTATATATGTTTCTGGGTATATGTATTCTGTTATATACCATCTATAAGCAATTTTTAGGTAATTGAATTCATGCTAAAGATGAAGAACTTGTGTTCTTAATGAAATATGTATGTTATGGCGTAGTTGGAGTCAAAGTTTAGTTATGAAATCATGATGAAAATCTTAAATTGATGATGTATTAGGATAGTACTCGAAAAAACGAAAACAACCCAAGTTGAACGAGTCAAAACGGATGTAAAACGAATTCGTAGTGAATGAATTCGCTAAATATGTGTAAAACATAAAAAATTAGCATGAACACTAAATTGGAACCCTTCAAATGAATTGTTAATGTTTTTGAAGTGTTATAGTTATTATGTATATGAGTAGTTCAGTGTTTCACGAATTCGTAGAGTCGAAAACGGACTCAATTGGATGTGTATAACTAAATTTATGAAGATTAGAAGGAAGAAAGGGTCAGAAAATTCGCAAGAACAACAACTGGGAAAAAAAAATCGCGTAGCATGCTGCCAGTGGCGCAGCTGCGCTACCCCCAAGGCTATTTGGGGTGCAGCTGCGCCGGAAGGGTTGTCAGTCCGGGACTATTTTGACCTCTTGTGGTAAAACAGACATAACGTTTTCTTACGAACTCCGATTTAGGCGATTCAAGATGATTCGGAACGAGCACGAGTAGACCTACAACTTTCGTTCTTCAAGTTTTTCAATTTGAGGTCAGTAGCAGAGGTTAAAATGGTCATTTTTGGGACTGATGTGTATTCGGAGGCAATCGGAGGGCGGCAGGCATGCACGTATGCAAGTGTAGTGCTTCTGATGATAAAAGATGTTGTACTAAGTTATAAAACATGAATGTTAGTAAATATAATGATGCTTAACATTAATAAATGCTCTATTAGATTAGTTATATAATCACACTAAGCATACACAAGAGAGACAATTTGGGGATGTGACGAATGAACGTCAAAACGTCGTGATAAGTGTTAATGAACGTAAAAAGTGTTTTAAGTCAAATGAACTGAACATTATAAGATATGAAATGGGGTTAATATAAAACTAATAAGTAGTCCTAGCAAGACTTAAACACTTGAATGAATTTCGAATATTACTAAAAAGAAATATAGTGAGATATAAGTCAAAAGTTAACACAATCATATTGAACATTGTGTATTGGTTAATAAGAAGGGTTATGGGGTGTAGAGTAAAGTTTATATTACAACTTCTATGTGTTTCTATGTGTCTAATAGTTGATGTACATGATTATATAATTGTGTAGGGCATGTGAAGTGCAGATAGCTATAAGTTGTTAAACTGTTATTGGTAAACAACGATCAATGCAAGTCTTTCAGTTCCTATTTTCTATGTGAACTTGATAATGAAATGTTTTAAATCTTTATTTCAAATAGCATGATGTGTTATATATATGTTGAAAGTATGAAACGTTGAAGTCAATTTATGACTATGTTGATTGAGTAATGAATGCTGATTGAGTATGGAACTCATTCTTTATACTTGTTATATGAACTGCAGCATGTATGTTATGTTAGTCCAATGTTTATGAGATGTATGTTGAGTATGTTGTTATGTGCTATGTGATGCATGAAAACTATTAGATCTTGCTGAGCTGTTGAGCTCAATCTTTCAAATAATCACTTTTGCAGTTTAAGGATTCAAGGTAAAGCTATGTGCTACTTGCAAGAAATGAATCAGATGTAATGCATGAAGATTTATATACTTTGGCTGAATTGTTATTAGTTTGGACTATGTTTAAGGTTTCGGATAATGTATTTGATAATGTATGATGGTTAATAGATGTGGAGTTGTAAATTTTAATTTTATCTGATGTATAAAGGTTATTGAACCTGGTTATAAGTTTTAGTTTATAATAACTCTGATGAAGCGATTCATAAAATAAATTTGAATCAAAGTTATGTAATGATAAAGGTTGAGATTCAGGACAATAAAGAAAGGATTATATAAAAGTTTTAATTATTCCTCATTTTTAGTTATTTTAATATCGAATCATGATGTAAAGTTAGAATAAAGTTGTATTGTTAACAACTGAGAAGGGGAATTATATTGTACGAATTTTGGGGTCGTTACAGTTGGTATCAGAGCTGATAGGTTATACACCTTAGGTAAGTGTGCCTTAGGCTATAACCTTAGGTTATAAATAGTTAAGTTACGTATAACGAAAAGGTGATTCTTTTCACATACGTAGATGTATAGGATGAGTTAAGTCCTAGAAATATTATAAGAAGAAGCTAAGAATAACGAGGAATAAAACTCGAATAAAACTTTGAACTTTATAAACGAATTAGAAATTCTTAAAAGAAGAGTTAATAAATAAACAAGAAGATTTAAAGAAGAATCTTGAAGAGATATGAAGATGAGAATCAGGAGTTACCTAACTCCAATAATAAAGATGACGAATAACGATGAATAGACGAAGTTTATAAGATTAAAATCATAATGAAGTCATGATAAAACATGATGAAAGGAAAAGATGAGAAGTTTGTAAAACAAAACGATAATGAGATAAGAAAAGAATTATAAGAGAGATGATTATAGAATAAGATCACGGCGTGATCTTTTAAAGTTGAAAGACAGATGGTCTGTAATGATTGAATAGTTATAGTTTGAGACTATAACGGGAATGTACTATGATATGGTACGAGATGAACTCACGAGAAGTTATAAATGATGAGATACAAGAAATCTGTATCGAGTATAGAGCGAGAAGTTAAGAAGAAGATAGAGTTAAGTGGGATTTCAACTGAGGACTCATGTGGTAGCTGAGTTGTACAAATCTTTGTATGGGCAGGGTTTTGTGCTTACACTTGGCTTATCATATTGATAATCATTGGAAGGTTGGTGTCACGCTATCGATATATATATGAAGAAGAGGTGATTCTTTTCTCATATTATATTTGATAGTTAGAGTCAATAGAGATTAGATTAGATGATATTAAGATTACATTAGATGATCTTAAGGTTAGGCGAGTTCTTAAAACTCATACTTATGGTAAGATCGTGACTCATAATCGTATATATGTTTTGAACCCCTAAGTATATGGACAGTCTCTGATCAGTTCTTTGACTACTTATTGCTAGGACAAGTTCTTAAACTCATATTATTGTGGTAAGTTCTTGACTTCCAAAGTGTGGTAAGTTTGATGAAATATACTGGGTATAGAAAAGTTATGGTGTAGGAAGCATTGATGTTGTTTATGGTTGATAGAATGATTAAGTAATGATGGAGTAAAGATTTAATTGATGGAGAAAGTTTTATATTCTAAATCTCTTAGCTTTGCTAGATTTTCAAAATTATTGACTTCGTGCTGATGTTGCACTTCTGTTTTTCTTGAAAAACATTGGATCAAACGATGGAACCAATGAATTTTTAAAAATAGTGCTATTATTCACATGTCTATGCTAATTACTTCAGCTAGAAAAAAAATGATTTAAAAATTTCAAAATGTATTTTATATGTTCTATGTATCATTTGATATGGTGTAAAAACAATAATCGAGGAATTTATCAATGCAGTTAAACCTAGTGTTGGATGTGATCGTATGATCGTCAACCCACTATGGTATGATGTAGTATGACGACGTCATGTAATGACGAAATCCTCAACGTACCATTACTACGGTACGGTATCAGGATATTATGAAAAGATCTACTTATTATTTTTAGTTTCCTTAAACTATAAAAAAAAGTAGTTTCCTTAGAAAAAAAAAGATGTATTTACTTTTAGTTTCTTTAAACGAAAAAAAAGAAGATATTTTGAGTAGGTTAAATATATATATATATATATATATATATATATATATATATCGATTGATGTTCGAATTGTTGCTAGAAGTCTATGCTACTTGATTCAGCTAGACAAATATTGAAAGATGTTTATGAAATTCGAGCGTTCTTGGTCAAACTATGCCAAACCAAATTGTTTTGGTGCGGATTCCGATGTTAAGAAGCTGAGGTGTTATCGGAGACAATAGTTCCAAGGGTAACGCATATAGTCGTTACGATGTACTACGTTTGGGCCCGACGTAGGGGTACGATAGGCTGGCCACCTAGAGTATCGATGTGGTTTATAGTGTGAAGCACCGAGGGTGAAGCACTGTTAAACCTAAAAACAAAGTTCAAGGTCTTGCGACCACTCAACATGATTTGGAATCTTTTAAATTTCTTGAGTTATTTATATTGCTTCTAAATTATTGAGCAATTGTGGAAGATTCTTATAATTTTGAAGGAGAATGTGGCAAGGAGGATAGACCTTAGAAAGAAGAAGTTGTAGAACGCAAACAATCCAGTGTATAAGATTAACGTAAAAGCTATTTTGATAGATGGAATGAACGAAGAATTATATTAAAATTTCGAGGACGAAATTCTTAGAAGAAGGGGTGAATGTGATAACCCGAACAATTATAGATGGTGAATTACGAAGTATATGAATTCTACGAGTAGAATATATGGTAATGATCCTTTAAAAGGAAATGAACGAGTTAGAGAATATATAATATTTGAAACATAATTGTGTTTAATTGAAGGTTATGTAGTAAAACCTAAAATTTGTTGAAGAACTAAATATAGTAGAATATATATATAAAACCTATATTAAGGTAATGCGTTGAAGTTATTCAACGATAAATGTTTTTAAAGATATTTGATGAAAACCTAAGTAAGGTAGG
The DNA here is from genome assembly GCA_020205555.1 of Panax stipuleanatus. Classification (NCBI taxonomy): domain Eukaryota; kingdom Viridiplantae; phylum Streptophyta; class Magnoliopsida; order Apiales; family Araliaceae; genus Panax; species Panax stipuleanatus. Next base: position 45,641,961 of record CM035122.1, read on the forward strand.
GTTTCGGTGATTCCGAGGACGGAATCCTTATAAGGAGGAAGGATGTGACAACCCGAATTTTCAAAAAGTATTAAAATAGGAATTTAATAAATAAAATTCTTATTACAAGATGTTTTGAGTTTGAATATGTGTATATATGTGTTATATATTGTGAAGTATATGATTTGGTGTAAATATAAAAGATATATATATATATATATATATATATATATATATATTCATATATTGGGATGGTGAGGTTTAATAGTTAATTTAATTATTGAAGAAATTAAATGAAATTATTACAAAAAGAAAATTAACTGAATATTATTAGTTAGTGTAATTAAGTTAAAGATTATATTATGAAATAATATAATTTGGTTATTATTCTTTGTTGGAAGTGGAATTATTATGAATTAAATCTCATAAATAATATGAGTAATTCACTTAATTAAAATAGTGAATTACTAATTAAAATAAGAATTTAATGGATAAAATTCTTATTATGATGTGTTTTAATAAAATAAGAAAGTAATATATATTATATATAAATGTAATATGTTAATGTAATACGATTGTGAATCTCGTAAATAGTTAAAATATTTATCGAATAAAATAAATATCTTAGTTGAAATATTTATTAAATTTAAAATGAGCATTTTAGTTGGAAATTGTTATGGAATAATTTGTTTAAAGTGTGATGATATCAAGTGAATGAAAATAGTCTAATTTAATTAAGTAATTAAATTAGAGGATTAATGGTTGTTAAATAAAATTATAATTATATTAGTTAAATAGAAGTTATAATTTTATTAGTAAGGTTTAATTGGATTTATTAATGAATTGAGATTAATTCAATTCAATTAGTTAATGGGTGTGACAAGGGTATATTATATGATAAGGAAGAAATTAAAATAAATTAGAAGATGATAATTGGGTTCTAGCCAAACATGGCCTTGAGACCCTTGGATTTTTGTAACTGATGAAGCCATATTGATGTACATATTATGTTATATCAGTTATTTGGTTTTACGTTCTTTTCCTAAGCTTAAGAATAAAGAAAACAGAGTGTTGAAGAAGAGAGTTATAGAGTTTTGAGAGAGAATAGAAGTTCTCTGTGAAATTGGAGAAGAAGGGATGCTAGAAAAATCAAAAGAAACAAGGTTTTTCAATTCATCTAGACAAGGTTAAGAAGAAATCAAAGGTAATTGTCTAAATCTAAAGTTTTGTTCTTATTAAACTTCATTGTAAATAGTGTTGGTGGATGATTTCTTAAGAAAATAGATTATATATGTTTCTGGGTATATGTATTCTGTTATATACCATCTATAAGCAATTTTTAGGTAATTGAATTCATGCTAAAGATGAAGAACTTGTGTTCTTAATGAAATATGTATGTTATGGCGTAGTTGGAGTCAAAGTTTAGTTATGAAATCATGATGAAAATCTTAAATTGATGATGTATTAGGATAGTACTCGAAAAAACGAAAACAACCCAAGTTGAACGAGTCAAAACGGATGTAAAACGAATTCGTAGTGAATGAATTCGCTAAATATGTGTAAAACATAAAAAATTAGCATGAACACTAAATTGGAACCCTTCAAATGAATTGTTAATGTTTTTGAAGTGTTATAGTTATTATGTATATGAGTAGTTCAGTGTTTCACGAATTCGTAGAGTCGAAAACGGACTCAATTGGATGTGTATAACTCAATTTATGAAGATTAGAAGGAAGAAAGGGTCAGAAAATTCGCAAGAACAACAACTGGGAAAAAAAATCGCGTAGCATGCTGCCAGTGGCGCAGCTGCGCTGCCCCCAAGGCTATGCCGGAAGGGTTGTCAGTCCGGGACTGTTTTGACCTCCTGTAGTAAAACAGCCATAATTTTTCACACGAACTCCGATTGAGGCGATTCAAGGTGATTCGGAACGAGCACGAGTAGACCTACAACTTTCGTTCTTTAAGTTTTTCAGTTTGAGGTCAGTAGCAGGGGTCAAAATGGTCATTTTTGGGACTGATGTGTATTCGAAGGCAATCGGAGGGCGTCGGGCATGCACGTATGCAAGTGTAGTGCTTTTGAAGATAAAAGATGTTGTCCTAAGTTATAAAACATGAATGTTAGTAAATATAATGATGCTTAACATTAATAAATGCTGTATTAGATTAGTTATATAAGCACACTAAGCATACACAAGAGAGACAATTCGGGCATGTGACGAATGAACATCGAAACGCCGTGACAAGTGTTAATGAACGTAAAAAGTGTTTTAAGTCAAATGAACTGAACATTATAAGATATGAAATGGGGTTAATATAAAACTAATAAGTAGTCCTAGCAAGACTTAAACACTTAAATGAATTTTGAATATTACTAAAAAGAAATATAGTGAGATATAAGTCGAAAGTTAACACAATCATATTGAACATTGTGTATTGGTTAATAAGAAGGGTTATGGAGTGTAGAGTAAAGTTTACATTACAACTACTATGCATTGCTATGTGACTAATAGTTGATATGCATGATTATATAATTGTGTAGGGCACGTGAAGTGCAGATAGCTGTAAGCTGTTAAACTGTTATTGGTAAACAACGATCAAGGCAAGTCTTTCAGTTCCTATTTACTATGTGAACTTGATAATGAAATGTTTTAAATCTTTATTTCAAATAGCATGATGTGTTATATATATGTTGAAAGTATGAAACGTTGAAGTCAATTTATGACTATGTTGATTGAGTAATGAATGCTGATTGAGTAAGGAACTCAATCTTTATACTTGTTATATGAACTGCAATATGTATGTTATGTTAGTCCCTTGTTTATGAGATGTATGTTGAGCATGTTGTTATGTGCTATGTGATGCATGAAAATTGTTAGATCTTGCTGAGCTATCGATCTCAATCTTGCAAATAATCACTTTTGCAGGTTAAGGATTCAAAGTAATGCTATGTGCTATTTGCAAGAAATGAATCAGATGTAATGCATGAAGATTTATATACTTTGGCTAAATTGTTATTAGTTTGGACCATGTTTAAGGTTCCGGATAATGTATTTGATAATGTATGATGGTTAATAGATGTTGAGTTATAAATTTTAATTTTATCTGATGTATAAAGGTTATTGAACCTGGTTGTAAGTTTTAGTTTATAATAACTCTGACAAAGCAATTCATAAAATAAATTTGAATCAAAGTTATGTAATGATAAAGGTTGAGATTCAGGGCAATAAAGAAAGGATTATATAAAAGTTTTAATTATTCCTCATTTTTAGTTATTTTAATATCGAATCATGATGTAAAGTTAGAATAAAGTTGTATTGTTAACGATCGAGAAGGGGAATTATATTGTACGAATTTTGGGATCGTTACAATTGACCTTGAGATATTAATTCTCCGGATAGTCACAAGTTGTCAATCAAAGTATTTATATAAATACTTTATATATATCCGTTATTTATATAAATATATAGATTAACATTTGTTTGACCCTGAGATACTTATCATAAGTAAAACCTCTCCGGATTGTTGCTAAGGTGTTTTATCGAAAATATTTATATAAATATACAAGTGTGAAATATATAAATTTGGTCAGTACTTAGACACCGAAATAATTTTTGTAAGTGGCCTCTTTTATACAATGTTCACATAATAGATAAAATATGTCTATATATTATCTGAGTTAAAAAAATATATTTATTATATCAAGTATTGTTAAATTGATTCATCTAGTATACTTGATATTTGTCATCATAAAATATTTGAGCATAAATTCATTCTCTATTTCTGAAAGTAAATCTATACTTTAAATCTATAGAAACACACTCTAAAATTTAAAGTATAAATAATTGTATTTATTTGATTTGGTAGGAGCATTATTTAAAGTACAATCAAACTATTTTTCCTATTTAATCAAACAAGTGTATCTACATAAAAGTTATATGAACTTTTATTACTTGATCTTAAATTGATATCTGCTTATCTTAGAAACACATATGTATCAAAATCTTTTGTAAAAAGAAAAAGTCAGAGTTAGTTTATTTTATTTATCTGTGAGAAAAACGAGTAATTCTTTGACCAAGACCAGAGTCTTAGAGAGGTCTGCTGGGAGTTGAGTCTCTAGTGCACTTGTGAGGTGAGGAAGAGACTGTTGTTTCAAGGCCAGAAAATAGAATAGAACTGAACTCAAAAGAAGATACAACTAAGCTTGAGGAGGGAGCTGGGAGCTTGCTGTCCAAAATAGTTAGTTGGAAACAGTTGTAAGTTTGTCTATAAAACTTTGTAGATGCTTCTCCGCCTGTTGAAGGAGTATTTATTACTGATAGTAATAGGATCTCAAGTCCTGAAGAAGAGCTTAAGACTGAACGTAGCAACATACCCTGGATGTATGTTGTGAACCAAATAAATCTTTGTGCATTGTGTGATTGAATTTTTTATCTTGCATATTAATTTCTAATTAATTATATAAAAATTCAAAAAGGCTAAAAGACAAATTTTTAATTTGTAATAATCTATTTAACCCCCCTTCTACATTATTATTGACTTTCAATTGATATCAGAGCAATGCTCTTTAACTTGTTTGTTGAGTAAATACATGCATATCTAAGAGTAGATCCATGACCTACAATGCTACTAGTTGTGAAGAAGGACTATTAATGTCCAGACCTCCACTATTTGATGGAACAAACTTTGTTACATGGAAAAATAGATTCAAAATTTATGCCAAGTCACAAGGAATCAAAGTTTGGTCTGCAATTGAACGAGGTGTAAAAATTCCAACCAAAATTCAAGGAGAAAAGATCGTTGAGAAAGACATTGATGAGTTCACCACTGAAGATGAAGAGGCTATGAATATAGCTTCTAAAGTTGAACAAGTGTTGACTAGTGCTCTTATAGAAAAAGAATACAAAAGAGTCAGTAATTGTAAAAATGCAAAAGAAATTTGGGAAAAATTGATTGTAACCTATGAAGGAACCAATCATATCGAAGAAACCAGAAAGGATGCTTTAATTCAAGAATACGAAAGCTTCGAGAAGGTGAAATAATCATTGATATGGAGACACGTTTCTCCAGAATCATTGATGAACTGGAACAACTGGAAAAGGCATACACAACAAATGAGAAAAATAGAAGAATTCTCAAAGCTTTTCTCTCTATATGGAAAATGAAGGTTACAACAATAAAAGAAATGCAGGATCTAACTATCTATCCTCTTGACAATCTCATTGGAAATCTTCGTGCCCATGAAGTCGACATGCTAGTTGAAAAAGTCGGATCAGACACAGATCTCAAGAAGAAAGGCATCGCTTTCAAAGCTTTACTTGTAGATCAAGAAAGTGATGATGAAGAGCTAAATGAAGAACTTCTAAGTCTAAATAATAATGAAGTTGCTCTATTATCCAAACAACTCAGAAGAGTAATTCAAAGCAAAGCTAGAAAATATGGCAAAGGCTTTATGAAGGCAAACAACAACTTCAACAACTTCAAAAGCAAGCAAATACTCAAACCAAAGGCACAAGGAGGAAATTTCAAAGCAAACAACAATAACTTTAAAAATGTCAATTCCAGTGAAAATTCAAACACATGTTTTGAATGCAACCAGCCTAGCCATTTCAAAAAGGACTGCCCAAAATTAATCAACAACAAAGTTTTAGTAGCTGAGGAAGGCTGGGATCTAAGCGAAGAAGAAGAATCTGCCGAACAGACCAAAGAAGTTGCAAATCTTTGTTTAATGGCAAATAATGATTCATCACCAAGATCAGAGGTAACTTCTGAACATCAATTACCTAGCACTTCATTTACCACATATACATTAGAAAATATAAATGAAGAACATTATGAATTACAAGAAGCTTACAATTATTTATATGAGAATAATGAAATAATCAAAGAAGATTTTATCAGATTAAAAATTTCTTTAGAAAGATTTATTAAAACTAATAAAAATTTTGAAATAGAAAATTCAACATTAATCATAACTAATGAGAGTTTAAATGAAGAAAAATTAGAAAATGATTTCATATTAAAAGAAGATTAGAAAAATTAAGAAAAATAAATAAAGATTTGGAAATAGAAAATGCAAATTTAATTATTACTAATGAAGGTCTAAATGAAGAAAATTCAAAAAATGATTTATTAAAGGAAGAATTAGAAAAATTTAGAAAAATAAATAAAGATCTTGACATAGAAAATTCAACACTCATTATTTCTATTGAAAATCTTGAAGTTAAAAATTCAACACTTGCTATTATTAATGAAGATACTTGAAAACAAGATCAAGAGTTAACTGAAGATATTAAAAATCTGAAGCTTGAAAATTCACATCTAAAAATAGAATTGGAAAAACATAATTGTTTAATTAATAATCTAACTAAAGAACGTGATGACCTAAATACCATAGTTCTTAAATTCACAAAAGGAAAAGAAAATCTTGATGTCATGTTAAGTCAACAAAGATGTGGATTCAATAAAGAAGGACTAGATTATATTGGAGAAATAAGTGAAACAAAAGATAAAGGACTCTATCATGTTAAAAGTAAAGAAAAAGAAAGTCATACATCTCCTTTTTCTAAATGTTCTTATTGTAACAGAAATGGTCATTCATCCTATATGTGCAATGCTCGAAATGGAAATTATAAAGGAAAAATGATCTGGATTCCCAAAGGAACATTCACTGCATCAACTATTACAAGAAAAGAGTTTCATAGAAATTACTATCATACCTTGTATAATCCTGTCACTTAAAGAAATGCTTATTTCTACTAAAACTGATTATCCTATGCCTAGTTTTGTATAGGAAAATATAAATATTGCATATACAAGATGGAAAACTCGCCCAAAGAACCCTTCATATTAAAGGGTACCAGTCTGTAAAATTATTATATATATATATTGCAAGTATGTCTCACTTTTGATATACATAAAAGTAAATGGTATCTCGATAGCGGATGCTCAAGACATATGACTGGTGATAAGGCAAAGTTAAAAAATATACAAGCTACAAACTGTGGTGAGGTAACATTTGGAGATAACAACAAAGGTAAGATAATAGGAATTGGAAGTGTCGGTAACCACATAACCATCTCTAATGTTCAACTAGTAACAGGACTCAAGTATAATCTTCTATCTATCAGTCAACTATGTGATAGTGGTTTTAAAATATCCTTCAGTTCACAAAATTGCTCCATATTTGATCAAACTGGTAAATTAATTTTATTGTGTCCTAGATATCAAAATGTATACACATGTGACCTAGATGATTACTCTTACTTAGATAACATTTGTCTTATGTCTGCAAATGATGATCCTTGGCTTTGGCATTGTAGACTAGGACATATTAATATGAAGCTTATCAAAAACATTTCGTCTAAAGAACATGTTCGTGGTCTTCCTAAATTAAAATTTTTAAAGGATCATATTTGTGAAACATGTGAATTAGGAAAACAAATTCATGCATCTCATAAACCTAAACTTACTGTGTTAACTTCCCGACCCTTAGAACTTTTACATATGGACCTAGTAGGACCCATTCCTAAACACAGCATGGGTGGAGCTGTGTACATTCTAGTTTTGGTTGACGATTATTCTCGATTTACATGGGTTAATTTTCTAAAATTTAAAAATGAAGCTATTAATTCTTTTTCTGCTTTGTGTAAGAAAATTTAGATTCAACAAGGAAGCTCTATTGTTTATATTCGATCTGATCATGGAAGAGAATTTGACAATTCTGATTTCATTATGTTCTGTGATGAGCACGGTATAAGTCATAACTTCTCTGCTCCTTATACACCACAATCAAATGGTGTAGTTGAAAGGAAAAATCGAACTTTACAAGAAATGGATAATACTATGTTAAATGAATATCGTCTTCCTAAATATTTTTGGGCTGAAGCAGTGGCAACATCATATTATATTCTAAATTGAGTTTTATTATGACCTATTTTGCTCAAAACTCCCTACGAGCTTTATTACAAAAGAACTCCAAAAATAAATTATTTTTGTGTTTTTGGGAGCAAATGTTTTATCTTAAATACTAAAGGACACTTGTTGAAATTTGATCCTAAATCTGATGAAGGAATATTTCTCGGATATTCACTCAATAGTAAAGCATACAGAGTATTTAATAAAAGAAGTCTGGTTGTTAAAGAATTAATGAATGTAAAATTTGATGAATCGCAGCCTCTTCCTAAATATAAAGAATTAGTTGACAGTGATGTAGTCGTTGAAGATATTCTTAGAAATATGGAGGAACCAAAAATAGATAATATATCTCCACCTGTCAATAATAACACTCTTGAAATTCCTAATCCCCAATTGGATGATTTGCCTAAAGAGTCACATATTATTAAAAATCATCCTATAACAAATGTAATTAGTGATATCGATAAAGGAATTCTTACTAGATCACAAGCACACAACTTGGCTGGTCATTTATCATTTTTATCACAGATTGAGCTTAAAAAAATAAAAGATGCTTTAATAGATGAAGATAGGATAATAGCCATGCAAGAAGAACTTGAACAGTTTACTAGAAATAAAGTCTGAGAATTAGTTCCTAAACCCGAGAAAACTTCAATTAGTTATACTAGATGGGTTTTTCATAATAAATTTGATGAGAATGAAACTATTATACGAAATAAAGCAAGACTTGTTGCACAAGGATATAATCAACTTGAAGGTATAGATTATGATGAAACTTATACTCCTGTTGCTAGAATTGAATCTATTCGTATGTTATTAGCATTTGCATGTCATAAAGATTTCAAATTATTTCAAATGGATGTTAAATCTACTTTTTTAAATGGTGTTATTGAAGAGGAAGTTTATGTTAAACAACCTCCTGATTTTGAAGACTTTGATCATCCTGAATATGTTTATAAATTGTGTCGACGTTGGGAAAAAATCCGCTGGTCGGGTCACAACCCGGGTCTTTCTCTCTTACTAAGTTATCTCTACCCTCACTCTTTTTATTGCGAAAAAGGTTTTGAAGGGTTTTTTAGGAAAAGGCCAACATGTATCATGTCGACGATTGAACGTTTTACATAGTCGCCAGTTGGTAGATTTGAAATGGTTGTACCAAGTCAACCGAGTTTTGTTTGAAAGAGGCCCAATTACTAGACACTGTCAAAACTTGATCTTTGAAAACTGAAATTTTGAGCTCGGGGGCTTGGTTAAGTGTGGGGAAGGTGTTAGGCACCCCACAACTCCCATGTAAACAAGGTACCACATCTTTTTAATATTTCCCTTAAAAAATTGAAGTGTGTGTGTACGATGTTTAAAAATTGGGCCTATATTTGACTAGTTGAAAGCAAGGAAGTGCTTTGTTGAGCCTACATACGAAGGGTTTGATTTAATTTGCAAAAGTCTTCGATTTGATTTGTCAAAAGCTTATCTTTTTGATAAAAATGATATTTTGAAAGCTGGTTTTCAAACCCTTACGCTAACATAGGAATTGAAGAATATCACTACTTTTAATTTTATATTTCTAGCCTTAAGGCTCAAATTGAATTATGATTGTCGGGCTGCGAAGCATCCTCGACCACAACATATAAATGCAAATATCGGTCTCCTCATGGACATGATAGCCATCGGAGGGACTCTGACACGACAAACCATTATTCTCATTATTTTGAGACCTTAAATCCGGATAACCGTTTTAAGGTCTTTTACATGTACATTTCTATAGAAAAACTGGCATGATACATTCGTAAAGTGGAGTTTGTCCATCGTGGGAATCAGATTCTGATCAGTTTGATCATGAATCCCATGATTCCTAGGCTCACATATGAGTAGCCAATAAACCTGCACAGTTCAAATTTGTACAGAAATAGATATATATCCCAAATGCTGCCAGAACTGAGGATTCATTCAGTAAATCCTAGTTCGCACGGCCGAAGCGTCTCGTTCCCAATAGATAGTGATCTAAGGGATGCGAGATTGCTTTTGTGACTGAAAAATGCCGATTCATATCAAATGAATATTTAAAGCATCAATTTACTAAAAAGCAAGTAAAGCAATATATATACACAGTTATATATTAAAAGCTGTAAAGAGCGACGAGTTTTCACACCGGTGCTCGGACTAGAATTGAAATATATATATATATATATATATATATATATATATATATATATTTATAAAAGCTGTATAAAAGCAACGGAATAATTCAGGCTGGACAGAATTGAAATATACATAGAAAAACAGTAAAAAGGGTGATGGGTTTTCACGCCTGTGCCCGAACTGGAATTGAAATATATATATATATATATATATATATATATATTGACAGAAAAGTAGTCAACCAGGACTGGAAAGAGAACCCAGTGGTGGTGGAGGCTGCTTATATATACATATTCATATATAAAAGCAGTAAAAAGGCCACAGAATAATCCAGGCCAAACAGAAATGTAAATGTACAGAAATATAGTCAACTAGGGACTAGGAAGAGAACCCAGTAATGGTGAAGGGTGCAAAAAATAGTATAAAGGTCACATAATGATCCAAGTCGGACTGAAATATATATATATATATATATATATATATATATATATATATATATTGACAGAAATGTAGTCAACTAAGACTGGAAAGAGAACCCAGTAGTGGTGAAAGTTGCTTATATATACATAAATATATATAAAAGCAGTAAACTACCTCGGATTTGACATCCGGGTTTGACAAAATTAAAAAGTTAGTATATATACAATTAAATAAACAAAAAAAAAGCCAAACCCAGACTGGGAAGATAACCCAGTCTAGCGAAGTTGCTTATAACAAAGATACAAGTATGCCGAAGCTGCTAGAAGTGACGGATAGTCAATCCGAGTTGTAGAAATGCGATAAATTGAGTTTATGTACAAAAATGTATAAAAAGTTGATGAAAACGGCCACAGAACCGAGTTCTGGGCATATTTAGAAAACAAAACTTAACGTGTAAGTGTATAAAAGTACGAAGAAGTAGTATAAACTTGCTGATCGTAAAAATACTCACAATGGACTACTACACTGGTTTTTTGCCAAATCGTAGGATCTAAACGTCCAAATCTACCGGTTATTTTCTGATATGTGGTAGTATGTGGGTATATCTATGTGTTAGAGTGAAAAATTTTGGGTTTGGAAGAGGTAAAAAAGTCAAAAAATCAAACGGGCAGAGGTTCGTTGCGTTTTAGAATTTTTAAAATAAGGGGGGGTGCCCTTATATATAAAGGCCAGGGAGCCTCTGCTCTACCTTCTGTTACCGCAGGTAGAGGTGCGACTCCCCTGGTGGGGTCCACTTATCCAGTTTCATCATCTCAAAGTACGTGCACTCCGAGCAACTCGAGGTCGAAGTCGAAACTTTCTAACGTTTGATCGGAGCGTCCGTTTGAGGCTTGCTATACCTTTACGGAAAGCCCTTGCCTAGAGTGTCACAATGACATGGGATAAAACATTTTTGGGTCCAAGAAGACGGGTTCATAACCAGGTCTTTGATTCCCCGCAGTTTGTTCGTTGAGTTATCTTATGCTGTTAGCACTCGGGATCATTGTTATGGTTCGTTCTGACCTTGGTGGCATCAATTCAGCTTGAATTTGACCGAATCAGCTTAGAGTTGGTAAAATAACCATTTTACCCCTTCTGGGTTGCCTTCAGTGTCGGCATGGCCTTTGGTTGACTTCCTGGAGTTGTTTCCAAGACTTGGATCCCATTCGAGTTTGTTTGTCCTCAGTGTTGTCTCTGAGGCTAACTTGGTTGCTCCAGGTTTTCCTCTGGAGACATTGTGGAGCTTCAGGTTTGTTCTTGAAGTTGACCTAACTTTTTGGGTTGAGACCGGGGTTGACCTGTATCTTTCGGGTTAAGACCGGGGTTGATATGTACCTCCCGGGTTTAGACCGAGGCTGACCTGATGGCCTGATATTGAGATTGGGGTTGATCTGATGGCCTGATATTGAGATCGGGGTTGATCTGACGGCTTGATATTGAGATCGAGGTTGATCTGACGGCTCGATTTGAGATCGGGGTTGATCTGACAGCCCAATATTGAGATCAGGGTTGATCTGATGGCCCGATTTGAGATCAGGGTTGAATTGATGGCCTGATTTGAGATCGGGATTGAACTGAGGGCCCGATTTGAGATCAGGGTTGAATTGATGGTAGTTTTACCCTCCTACAGTGTTAGTAATAGAGAAAGGAATATTCGAGTGTCTATAGATGCCCCTCTTTATCATGCTCATGCAATGTAATGGAATGAGTAGGATAAAGATTGCTAGACACTTGAAATGCAAAGGGGATGCAATGCAGGATATGGTATACAAGGAGTATCAGATACCTTTCTGGAGGTGGGGTTATAACTGATGGATTACGTTAGTTTCTGATGGGGATAACGTCAACTATGATAACCCTTGTTGCAGCATTATTATACGATTGCTGGTAGGATATCAAATTTAAGCTATCACAGAATGTTCTTGTCACTCTCTGCTGGGGATGATGTTAATAGGCTACCACAAATTGTTCTTCGTCATTTTTTGCTGGGGATGACGTCATTCATGATATCCTAGGCATGACATTGTTGCCGCCGAGTTAGGCGAATGCATTTTCGATGCCTATCTTGACGATAATTTACCCCGGTAGTTGGCAACAGAGGGATTGAACCACCTAGTCCTTCCTGATGCTCCCTTTTGAGGATGTGTATAACAAATTCCATCATTAGTGATGGGTTACTGTATTGCTTCCGTCACCGAATCCCTTCCGACGCTTCGTTGGGGCTGAGCAAACAGTTAAATTGTCTCCGTCGGTACCCAAAACTTCATTGGATTGAAGCTAACGGCTGAATCGAAACTCGGTCTGTACCCAAAACTTCATTGGATTGAAGCCAACGACTGAATTGAACTCGGTCTGTACCCGATGCTTCGTTAGATTGAAACCAACGGCTGTATTAAACTCGGTCTGTACCCAAAACTTCATTGAATTGAAGCTAACGGCTGAATTGGACTCGGTCTGTACCCGAAACTTCGCTTGGGTTGAACCAACGGCTGAACTATCATCGGTCAATACCCGACGCTTCGCAGGTTGTGCCAACGGTTGAACTGGACTCGGTCTGTACCCAAAACTTTATTGGATTGAAGCCAACGGCTAAACTAAACTCGGTCTGTACCCGAAACTTCGTTGGGTTGAAGCCAACGACTGAATTGAACTCGGTCTGTACCCTAAACTTCGTTGGATTGAAGCCAACGGCTGAACTGTTCTCGGTCTGTACCCAAAACTTCATTGGGTTGAAGCCAATGGCTGAACTGGACTCGGTCTGTACCTGAAACTTCGTTGGGTTGAAGCCAACGGCTAAGCTGTCATCGGTTAGTACCCAAAACTTCATTAGATTGAAGCCAATGGCTGAACTGGATATGTTCTGTACCCAAAACTTCGTTGGGTTAAAGCCAACGGTTGAACTAAACTCGGTCTGTACCCGAAACTTCGTTGGGTTGAAGCCAACGGCTGAACTGAACTCGGTCTGTACCCAAAACTTCGTTGGGTTAAAGCCAATGGCTGAACTGAACTCGTTCTGTACCCAAAACTTCATTGGGTTGAAGCCAATGGCTGAACTGTCATCGGTCAATTTGATCAAAGTATATGAGTGTTGGACTCATAGAGAGAGGACTGAGTTCTCCAGTAGCTATCCGGACGTTCTCCAGATTATTCTGCATGGCTGGAGGCAGATATGGCAGTAGTAGCAGGTGCCCATTTATCTCCGATTGTGGACTCTGATGAGGAGGAGGCCATAGAGGATCCTAATTCTCCCACTGATGATTAGCTGTTTGTGGGTTTGACAGCAGCACTAGTTAGTGATCCACCGATTATTCCTATAGGGATATATCCATCTTTGGCGGGCTCACTAGCTAGGATGACCTTTGAGAGGGATCAGGCTAGAGCGCTGATGTTGATCGCCTTGTCTGGCAGAGATATAGCTTTGGATGAGAGAGATACAGCTCGAGCCACTCAAGATGCAGGATTGATTGAGCCAGAGGAGCTCCAATTTTCCAGAGATACAGCTTTTGTAGAGAAGGATGAGATCCGCTCAGCTAGAGATGCAGCTTTTGTTGAGATCGAGGAGACTTTGATTGCTTGGGATGCAGCCTTTGCGGAGAGGGATGAGACTATAGCTTCTCGTGATTTCCACATTACTGACAGTACTGCTCTTCGATCTTATACTCACGACCTGGTTACCGAGATGAGTGCATATATTGATGACCACAGTACCACACTGCAGATGACTGTGGAGGTTTTAAGCCTTATGGAGGCTGAGGGTATTGCACTTTCAGCTGCTCCTCCATCTTCAGAGAGAGATGCCATGGTGGCTTTGCTGACCCGTTTATCCTTGGGTCCGTAGACTAGCTTTATTTTTCCTGCACACACTAGATCAGCCATTTTTGTCATGTACAGGACACTATGTATATATCAAACAGTTTTATATCAGAGAAATATATTTTTGATCCACTTCCCTGTTTGGAGATGTATTGTCATTGCTGAGTGATTAGCACTTCTTTCATGACTTACTGTTGTTGATGTATCCTGAGCTTCTTCTTGATGGACTGAGAATTGAGATGTCATGGAGTATCTCAGATGGGCCTGTTGATCAGGGTAGCTTGATAGGACTTAGCCTTTATATGGTTTTGGAGTCTTGGAACTGGTTTTTATTGGTTTTTTTTTTTTTTTTTCTTGAAGGTCAAACCGTGCCGTAAATGGCTGCCTATGTACTCCCGGGTTGAGGGAGATCAGGTCACTCATAGTTCTGGCCTTATAGGAGAGAGGGTTTGAAAAACTGTATCTTGGGCTTTGAGTTTGGTTTGATGAGTTTTAAGTTTTTATTTGGTTTGACCGCACCATAAATGGCTGCCTACGTACTCCCGGATTGAGGGAGATTAGGTCATTCGTAGTTCCGGCTTTTTAGTGAAAAACCGAACCTGATTTGATTTGTAGGACCTAGATGCGGGTATGCATGTGCTTCAGACATAGTACCTCTTTATGGTGTCTGAGTTGATGAGTTGGGGAAATTCGTTCCCGTCCATCTCTTGTAATCTGATAGCTCCTTCTGTCAACACTTCCTTGACAATGAAAGGGCCTTCCCAATTTGGGGTGAATTTTCCTTTGGCTTCGTCTTGATTGGCCAAGATTTTCTTCAGCACCAAATCATTTTCCTTGAATTGCCGTATTCGAACCTTCTTGTTATAGGATCTAGCAATCCTTTGCTGATACAATTGTCCATGGAAAATGGCTGTAGCCCTCTTTTCATCTATTAAGGACAATTGGTGGTATTGGTCTTGCAACCACTGATCTTCGTCCATCTAAGCATCGATCAACACTCGCAAGGACTCCATCTCTACTTATATGGGGAGGACTGCTTCCATGCCATAGACCAATGAATAGGGGGTAGCCCCAGTAGAGGTACGCATTGACGTCCTGTATGCTAACAGGGTGAGAGGCAGCAGGTCAAGCCATTCTTTGTGATTGGCGGACATTTTTTGCATAATCGTCTTGATGTTCTTGTTGGCCGCTTCGACAACACCATTCATCTTGGGCCGATAGATGACAGAATTGAGATGATTGATGTGGAACTTGCTACATAGTTCTTTCATCATCTGATTGTTCAGGTTCTTGGCGTTGTCTGATATGATCACCTCCGGTTGTCCATACTGACAGATGACATTGTTTATGATGAAACCAATGATGATCTCTTTGGTGACTTTGGGAAATGAGGCAACTTCAACCCATTTGGTGAAGTAATTGATAATGGTACAGATGAATTGATGACCATTGCTGGCTTTGGGTTCCACTGGACCGATCACATCCATTCCCCACATGGAGAAAGGCCATGGTGAACTCATATTGTGCAGCTCATTTGGAGGAGCGTGCATGGCATTTCCATGTACTTGGCATTGAAAGTATTTCCTGATATGATCATCGTAGTCAGCTTTAAGAGAGATCCAATAATGCCCTGTTCTTAATATCTTCTTGGCCAGCAGGTGACCGCTCATGTGTGGACCACAGAAACCTCCGTGGACTTCATCCATTAGTCTTTGGGCTTGATCTTTGTCATGGCATCTTAACAGGCTTATTCCAGCATCTCTTTTATAGAGGGCATCTCCGCTTAGATAGAACTTCATAGCCATCTTGTGAATCCGCTTTCGCTCGGATTGGCTTACTCCAGCGGGTGTAGATCCATCTCGTAGATATTCCTTGATGTCTTGATACCAAGGCTGATTGACAGGAGGTATTTCATCTGATACTTCTCCAATGTAATTCCCATATGTCGGGACTTTCTGAATTGTGAATTTAATGCAAGGAATCCCACTCCTATCGGATATGCGAATTAAGGAAGCCAAGGTTGCCAATCCATCAGCGAAATCATTCCTACTTCGAGGAATATGGCTGAAAGTTAAGTCTTCAAACTCCAAGGATATTTTGATGACCTGCCGATGATAGAGCAGCAAATACAGTTCTTTAGTGTGATATGTCCCGGTGGTTTGTCTGATGACCAACTCAGAGTCTTCAAAGACTAGTAGGTGTTTGATACCCATGGATTGGGCTAGCTTCAACCCCATTATACAGCCTTCATACTCGACTGTGTTGTTGGTGTTGCCAAATTGAAGTTTGGTAGCCACAAGATATTGTCCTCCTGTACCAAAGATAAGGGCTGCCTGTTGGTCGTTTTACAGATCAATACATGCGCGCAAGTATACATGGTCAACAAGTAATAAATAGTAAGTAAAGTATCGTTCCCACAGAGAATTAACTAATAAAGGTTACCAAGCACTAACCCATAACCATTTTAATCTTATTTAAACGAATGATTCAATGAAGTAATTAAAACTGTGTAATTAAACTAATATTAAATAACCCTATAATAAAACTAGATAATGAATACATGAGATTACAATTTCTCCTATTGATTCATCTAAATCAACACACTTCCTGTTAAGTCAAATCAATTATCACAGATTGTTAGCCAAGAACACGAAAGTAAGACAAGACCATCTTTCGATGTACCAAGTCCATATCACATATAATCCACAGATGATAGAATACACATGAACACCCTAATTATATAAAACACTATATTTCTATATGATTTATCAATAACAAGGGTTTAAATGCAAGTCCTCAATTGACTACATGCGGTGCTTTGGTGTATGTCTGTTCGAAGTACAAATCAAACATTCCATCACCATGTAGAACATACAAACGCAAGCTAATAAGATCAGATCTAAACCCATACTTCGTTTCTCAAGTTCATGTGGATTATCATAGTAATCGATGGCCAATCAACTAAGCAATTAAGCATGAATCTTAATAGACAATCCAATAACAATCAATAAGACTAACAATGAAGTGTATCAATATAAACTACTCAATAGATTCCATTGCAATCCCAAAATAGAGTTTAACTCATAGTTAAATCAAATCCCTCATCCACAATTCGAATAAACCTTGAAAGAATACAAATATGAATCAAAGAGAGAATATGAATATAGAGTGCAATTCTGATCTCCCTTGCTCTAAGTTTGGATCTTCAATGATATCTAGTTGCTTCAACCTTCAGATCTAATATAATCTAGAGACTAGCTACTTTAATCTACTCTAATTTAAAGATGAAATTAAAGAGCAAAGAAAAGCAATAGTAAGCTAATGATCCCCAAAGGGAGGATTGTCTATTACATAATGATATGTCTCTCTTTTATAAGCCCTAATATGTCTGCCCCCTCAAGTTACGCTTCAATCGCACTCTTTAATGAGAAAATCAACCTTGGTCAGCTTTAGGAGTGGCGCGACCGCGCTGGAAATGACCTGGAATTGGGCGCGGGTGCGCAAGTAGCAAATATCATTACTTTGGCCTGAGGAAGAGCTCGGGCGTGCTAGAAATACACTACAAACTGGAGCAGCCGCGCAACAAAAATTCTGCTGCAGTGACCTCTGGTAGAACAACCATAACTTTTGATTCGGGAGGAGTTACGGGGCCTGGCATCTATCAAATCGAAGATATCGACGAGATCTACAACTTTAATTCTTTGAGCATTGAGAAATAATTGACGAATAAAGGTCGAAATTGGGCTCCAAGTGATAGATGTGCAATGACAACCCAAAACTGTGAAGTTCAATGTCCGTTGGTACAAGGGTCATAACTCTCGCCTCCGAACTCTGATTGGGATGATTCAAGATGTTCCGGAAAGCTTAGAAGAAGCTCTACAATAAGACCCAAGTTCCAATCCAAGAACATAAAATGAACATGAAA
This sequence comes from Panax stipuleanatus, assembly GCA_020205555.1. Classification (NCBI taxonomy): domain Eukaryota; kingdom Viridiplantae; phylum Streptophyta; class Magnoliopsida; order Apiales; family Araliaceae; genus Panax; species Panax stipuleanatus. The sequence goes on from CM035122.1 coordinate 45,660,190, forward strand.
GCCCAAACGATGTCCAAATTTCATTTCCTTCTTTTTTTGCTTCAAATGCCACCAAGAGAGTTCCCAATATGAAACCTATAAAAGTAAACCAAAAATGCATGAAAAGCTAATGTAACACATGAGTTTAAGCAACAATTGAGGTTAGTTGATATCTAAATAAGTGGCTATAAAATCACTTATCAAATACCCCCAAACTTAAACCGTTGCTTGTCCTCAAGGAACAAAACAAAACATAACCACAATGCAATGCACTAATACACTATATGCAATCTACACTACATGCTAACGAATCCAAATGTCAGTCGGATATGAAAATCACAGGAAATGCCTCAGAGAAACTTCAAAATCTACAAACAGAGAATCCAACCAAGACAAAGCTATAAAGCATGTTACTCTGCAAATCAAAACCTGTCATCACTGTTGTATTGTGTGTGTGCTTAGCAACCATTAAACATGCTACCGAACAAATACCTCACATACTATACTTCTTAGAGGGAAAAATACAAGTTTCAAATAAAGAAAAGCGGTAAACAAGAAAAGCTCCAACTAAGACCATGCATCAATTAAGTTAATGGGGTTTATTATGCTTTTATTTACTCATGAGGGTGATTTTTGCACTTTCCCGTGTACATACTCAACTGTGAAATGCCTAGTCCTCTTAGGCTTTTCAATGATACCTGTGTAACGAGCTTTCGACCAACAACTCCCAAACCAAAAGGCTTTAGGGCGCTGGGTGTAAAGACACCCCTAGGGCGTACTTGCTCGAATATCAAAGGCCACAGGACTCGACTTAGCCAAAGTGTTTATTCATATTCTATTTTTTTCTTCTTTTCTTTTCTTTTTCTCTTATTTTATTTTATTTTCATTTTCTATAGCATGTATACCCTTTGTTTTCTCCCAAACTTAAGCTTTTGTACAGTCGAGTTATTACTACTAGCTTACTAACTCTTTTTCATTAAAACAAAGATTTTTGCCAGAAGACAAGTATGTGAAAATTTGAGCTAAGTAGATCATGATGGTTACTCTAGCGTGCTATCCGGTTATATCAGAATTAAACAGGTAAGGATTTACATTATGACATGACATCACAACCACGCCTAAGTCATCAAAACTGTTCACAAGTCATGTAATTTCAATCTCTTTATGGGCTAAATGAATTTCAAACAAACTGACAACATGGATTCATGCAAAACGTCCTAATGTACTTAAATAAAGCAAAATATTTTTTGAAAATTGACCAAATATGACCTAAAATACAACTATATGCAATATGAACCTAACTATATGCAAAATGAACCAAATACCCTCAAACTTAAAAATGACAATGTCCTCATTGGAGATAAAAGGTTAGGAAACTCCCCTAGTTGGCCTTGTCATCGTCTTCCTCCCCCTCGGCCTGCTCTGGTGGTGTGAGAGTATGCTTTAATTCAACCATTTGCTTAAGTTGCTGAAGCAGTCTGCTCATGGCGCGACTGCGCTTCAACATAATCCTTTTCAGGTGCGGCCATGCTAATCCCCAGAATTCTGTTTCTGTAGCTTTTCACATGAACTGATTCTGGGCCTTTGAAGTTTGATTTCGAACTTTCATGTCAAGTGGATTTAACCTGATAAAGGCACACAACATTTATTAAATCACTAAAACTACCAAAAAATGCTATTAATTATTAAAAGTATGAAGAATTAAATATAGAGGGGGAAATGATAGAAAGTATGTAATGGAGAATTAAACAAAGAGGGAGAGAGAGATTGGATAGGGTGCCTCCCATCGAGCGCTCAGTTTATAGTCCGTTAGCTGGACTTTCTCTTAACACCGCTATCCGATTCCTCTACGATAGGCGAGGAACCCTCCATCCATTAGGACCGATATGTGCTTTGATATGTTCCCCTTAGTGAGAGTTTTTGAATTGAAGTCACCTAGCTCGCTTCTTGTAGATAAGTTCTCAATTTCTAGTGTCAAATAGCTAGGCGCTTCTTCTATTATGTTTGTAAACCGATTCGGGCATTGAGGTATGAACAACACAACGGGCTTTTCTTCTATTTTCTCTTCCTTGGCTCACCATGGCTTCAAGAGTGTAATATCTCTCATATCATAGAGATCTTTGCCTTCGATGTGACTACCAAGGGGGCATGGGTGTGCAAAACTAACTGGACTTTTTAACTTTATCGGAGAAATCACTTGGGGTATTATCAAGGTCGGCTCATATTCATCATTTTCCACATCCCCAATTATCTCCTCGATGTCCACTTCTTTCAGCTCATCCAGTTGCATATACACTTCGGGCTCTCCATCAGTTTCAACATCCATGTCATAACACCAATTATTTTGATGACGATTGTTCACGACTTCAAACATTTGATATAATTGATTCTGAAGATTTTGAATTATCATTCCTTGCTCAATCAATTTCTCCTTAATTGTCGCCATGAACATTTGATCCATCTGATCCTTAAGATTTTGAATTGACATTTCTTGATTCATCATCATCTCCTTCATTGATGCTATGAACCACCCTTCCTCCAATCTTGAATTTTCTGTTTCAGCCTCAGAATCCATGTATTGAGGATCATTTGTTGGAGTCTGATAAGTGAATTTTGGTGCGTATGTTGGACTTGGATCACAGTATTGGTCTTGATAATAGTTCCATGAAGACTCTGGTTGATACCCCCAATCTTGATGATAATTAGGATAAGCATCATGGTTGAGGTAACCACCCCCATACTATTCGGTTCCAAAATTGATGGTGCACTGACGACTCAGATGGTTGCCAGCACAATAGTCACAAGTAATTGCTATCTTTCGAGTACGTTGGGTTGCAACAACGTCCAACTTCCTCGAAAGTGCCTCAAGCTGTGCTGATAATGCTGAATTTGCGTTGAGTCCTTCAACCCCTGTTTCCCTTGGTTAGTCATCCTCGTGTATGGCCATTGATACGCACACTCATCCATGGTACCTGAAAAGAGAGAAATATAGGAAGAGAATTAAACTAAACTAAAATGTTTAAATTAGGACTAATTTGATTGAAGCTACTGTTGGCAAAAAATTGTTAAACTAATTCCCCGGCAACGGCGCTAAAACATTGTTGGTCGTTTTACTGATCAATATATGCGTGCAAGTATACACGGTCAACAAGTAATAAAGAGTAAGTAAAGTATCGTTCCCACGGAGAATTAACTAATAAAGGTTACCAAGCACTAACCCATAACCATTTTAATCTTATTTAAACGAATGATTCAATGAAGTAACTAAAACTGTGTAATTAAACTAATATTATATAACCCTAGAATAAAACTAGATAATGAAGAAATGAGATTATAATTTCCCCTATTGATTCATCTAAATTAGCACACTTCCTGTTAAGTCAAATCAATTATCACAGATTGTTAGCCAAGAACACGAAAGTAAGACAAGACCATCTTTCGATGTAACAAATCCATATCACATATAATCCACAGATGATAGAATACACATGAACACCCTAATTATATAAAATACTATATTTCTATGTGATTTGTAATGACCGAGAATTTTAAACCCACTATTAATTAAAAATATGATTTAATTTTAATGAGTTAGTTTTGTATGCTTATTTAAACCTTGTGTGGTTATGTGAATTAGTGCCTATGCCAATAATTGCTAGGATTAATTTAAAGGGAGTCACTAATAGTTTTATTAAATTAGTGGACTAGCCCTAAGGTTTGTATATCAGAAGAATTGATAGGATTGTTAGTAATTAAATATTCAAGTTACTTGGATATAGTGAAAGGATTTAATCGTGTAGATTAATTAATAAATGTGGGCAATATTACTATTTATATTTAATAGTCTATTTAGCAATTTAAATACTAATAGACTAGATCATTTATTTAATTAACCAATTCAATAATTTATTTAATCACGAATTGGGGAGTTAATGTATACTATAATAATAGTGTTGGGATAATGTAATATGATAATACTCAATTGAATTATATTCGATATTAATGAAATGTACATGGATTATATATGGATGTGTATAACCTAACTTGCTATTATGTATAATGTTATCCATGTGTACCCTCTAACTAATTTATAAACCTAAGCAAGCATGGTAGGCATATATATATATAACATTAGTGTGTTGTATTCACATTGTTGAGTATTAGCATTGTCCCATAATGAGAGTCACCCCTCATTTCTTCTCACGTGTATGAGCAAGAAACCTATACTACTCTACTCTTCCTTCTCAGAATCAGCATTCTAGCAAATGATCATGGGGGGAGTGGCCATCATGATGGGATTCACCAACCACTCAACCACTCTAACTTAACCATCAAACTCTCATTCTATCTATTGGTTTGAATTGGGGGATAAGAGCATTGTCTGCGTAAATGATTTCCTATAAATATAGCTTCCATCTTCACAACTCAAATTACTAAGATTTTCCTTAAGTGTAGAATTGATAGCAAGTATATTGAGAGAGATATCAGTGAGGGAGAAGTTAATATAGCAGTATATTAGAAGCCATTTAGCAAGCCTTGCAAACTGAGTTAGTAGAGGTATATATAAATTCCATTTCTATGAATTTCTTACATTATTAATCGTGCATGAATTGAATGTTAATTGGATTGTGGGATGCTTGTTAGTTATTATATTAACTTATATGCAAGTTAGAACTACATTGTAGTAGTTTAGAATCAATTTGGTAATGAAATTTTGAGTTGGGTTTGATAATAGCCGAAGCAGAAAGCTGCTTCAGTTCTGGCCAAGCCCCGGCGCAGCTGCGCCAGTTTTTTACTAGGGCGCAGCGCAGCTGCACCAGGCCTTGAATCTAGTTTTCTATTTTTGTTAGTTTCTGCTATGTGCTAAGATGTGTTACCACTTTGGACAAGCATGAAAACTGGTTTAACTCTTGTGTATATGTTTCTTGATACAACATGCATGATTGTGGTCATGTTAGTATATATTATGGAAAGAAAACTTTTGGTTTTAAAATGAACTTATAGTTTTTGATATGAACTTTGATATGTGCGTATCATGTGTATATTCTGACTTTGTGAGCATAATCGTATGGTCTAAATAGACATGAATAGTTAGTCTAAAGTGCTGAGTATACACTAGCAAACATGATTGAAGGTTAAGTTGATTTCAAAGGACAAACTTGGACATTTTGGAAAGCTAAAGTTGCATGAGCATGGTAGGATAACATTCTGATATTTTTGGACGTACGTGATAGTGTCTTTAACGTAACATAGTTGGCCTACATGTATACATACTATGTTAAATACCATGAAAGTTAATAAGCTCAATGAGACATGATTTAGGCTAGTTTCAAGCAAATAATGATGCTAGTTATACGTATATGATGTAGATACTTGTGAGCATGCCTAAAAGAAAGTTATGTGACCACCTTATGTGTTTAAATGACAAGCATGATAGCTTATGTGATTTCATAACCTTGTTAGACCTTAAGTTATTGAAGATGTTAATCTAAAACCATATCATGAAAGGTTGGACTTAGATGGACTTGACAAGCATGAAAAGACCTTTAACAGATATATATACTATGTGACATTGTATGTTGATAAGTTGGATAGAAGCAGTGAGGCAAAAGCCCAACCCTGGTCTGGCCAGGGGGCAGCGCAGCTACGCCATCTCTAGGCCTAATCGGCGCGCAGCTGCTCCAGTATGAAATCAGACCGGATGTATTCTGCTGGTTTTCTGATTGTGCTAGTTTTTATATATTGAAGCTTAAACTGCTAAACATGGCCTGATCACTACTGATATGTACTATATGAGGTGATAATGTTATATGAAGATGTTTAACTTGGAAAGAGGAATGTTATTGATAAAAGGCAATGGAAGTTATATAAATTATGAATTATGAATTAGTATAATACTATGCATGGTATGATAGTGTAGTAAGATTAAAGACCTAACTTATTTGTTAATTGATATGATATGATGTTAAAATATATGACTAATGGATATCGTATGTACGTAACTATATTATGATAGGGATTCGAAGTGTTGATAAGCTTTACTTTGGTAATCTACGCTTAAGACAAGTTCCTTATCTTACACCAATTTTTTTTATTGTGCAAGTTCCCTAACTTACACAAACTCGTATAATGTGCAAGTTTTCTAACTTCATTTGATTAAAATATTGAATGCAAGTTTCTGAACTTCACTTTTTATTGTGCAAGTTCCTATCCTTCTCATATTTTATTCGAGCAGGATATTATTGTATTGCAAGTAATTTATTTTAGCTTGAACCTTATTTCCAAGCATGCTTTAGGTGGTTTAATTACTTTACAATTATTCCACATCAATTTTATTGATACTGTGACGCCCCCAAATCCGGGTCCCAGAACCCCGGACCTGGTACATCATTTCTATAACTATCGCGGAAGATATAAACTTAAATTATTTATACTATAAACTTTTACACATAATCTCCAAGGTCTGTAACCTTAACTTAATACCTGCATTCATACTCTACACGACTTATTATGTCATTTGCGTTCAATACTATTACAATTTTAACCGTACAAAACTCCATCCTGGAACATGTCTTTGCCTTTGCCTGTATCCGATCTTTTGTCTTAATCTGAAAAATTTATCATGATATAGCAAGGGTGAGAAACAAGTTTGCCCAGCAAGTTTAAGTTCAAATGAAGATATATCATGATTGAAAAGAATAATAAGTTGACAAACTTTCAACAATATAATAATTGTGAAAGAACATGAATCAATAATGATGAATAGCCAACAATGAACATGAATAAATTTAACTGAACAATATGGTAATGAAGGTGATCAGCCTTTCATACCTGATGAACATATACAATATGCACAACGTGCAAATCAATAAATCATAGATGTGATATAATCAACAATGATTAATCACGAACATGCTTTACAATAATAACTCGAGTTCGAGTGAGGAAACTTGCCTGAACTGTTGATTACTGCTACGCAATCTAATTTAATCGCTTTATTGGAAAGACCTATCAGTTATAAGATTGATCTTTAAATTAGCATAACATACCTTATAAGTAAACTATCTAACATTTAAACCCATAGTCAAATATTAGATAACCTTAATACTATACATATACACAAGTCTAAACCTAGCACATATCGAGTCTTTAATAGTATTCAATATAGTATACTGAGTGATTTCCCACAAACAATTAACAAATTAGTTTCCGTCTAATCTATACTATTTTCACAGTGAGTTAGATCAGTTACTAATTCATGGTAACTTCCCCATATGTAGGAGTCGTTTAGCTCAGCTACTCTACATCAGCCATTAAAGAGTACGATTGTACTACCTTAGACTTAACACTACTGTATCATATAACTTGTGAATTAATACTTAGTCTTTCATTTTATAAGTCCTTTATAATTTAGTAAGCCGAATTCCCAATCCAACAACCTAAATTCAAACTGAACTATAATCCAGCAACCTGGATTCACACAATCCCACAATTCAGCAACCTGGATTCAGACTAACATCCAATCCAGCAAGCCTGGATTCAACTGACCACCAATCCAGTAACTTGTATTATCCAAATAGATCAATCCAGCATCCTAGATTATCCAAACATACCAATCCAGCATCCTGGTGGCCAATCTAGCAAACCAGATTGCAATCCAGCAAACTAGATTCAAGTCCAGCAAACTGGATTCCCCTTTTTAACCAAATCATATTATTAATTTGTTGTCTTTTGTACACACATAAATACATGTATTTTATACACAAAAATAATTTTTCAGGAATTTTTCAATTACTTTAGTATTTTTCAAAAATCCATTTCTAGTTAATTCCTTATGAAATTTGCTAGCTCCCGCTTAACTCCAAAAATTCCCAACTCTTGGAGGGATCTTAGACATATTATTGTGAGCCTCTAGTTTAAATTTTGTGGCCATCGGAGTTATAGAACTCCGGTTATAGCGATTTTTATCAAAAAAATACAAATATTGAAATAGTCATAACTTGCTCTATCTAAGTCGGAAGAAGCTCATTTTTGGACACAAGTTACTTAATCTCATATATTTTCATGTCCCAAAATATTGTAATTTATTTCATAAAATAAGTTGTTGAAACTGCCCTTGGAATTTCCTAATAGATTGCTTTTTAAACTTTTCAATTTTTTTCCTACTTTACTAAAAACTGTCCAGACGGAAATCTACATGGAATTTTTCAGTGATTCCATTTGAAAACGTTAGAATACTTATAGATCTAAGTCCAAAAATTGACCACACTCAAAAACTCGAAACACAATGAGAGATATGGTTGTTTTAATATCATGTTCCGTTTTCTCAAAAATCTGATTTTATAATCTGTGTTTTGTAAGAAAACTTTTATGATCTTTTGATTAATCTAATATTAGGCACCATAAACTATCATAATACCTACTAATACACCTTAAGATCAAGGATCTACCATGATCCATGATCTCTTATTCCAAACATACACTAAATCTATGCAAAACATAATTTAGGCTAGGAAAATCAAGATTTTTTAACTTTTAAAACATAGTTTTCTTTTTCTTGTTTTTGATCTAACTTTTGATCATGAAAAGTGATAGATCTAAACATAACACACTTATTAATACATAGATCTAAGGTTTTGGAGTTTTGAAATCATAGATCCATGTTTTGATTGAAAATAATAAATATAAATTATATAAGCTATATAGGATTTATACCTAGCTTGTGTGCTTCTTCTTCTCCTCCCTTGCTTTCCTCCCATGGAGGTTCTGTCTCCCTCCTCTCTTCCCTTTGGAGCTGCCGAAATCCCTCTTCTTTCTCCCTCTTTCTTGTTCGAATACCCCCCTCTCTTTCTCTCTCTCTTCTATTTCTTTTTGGCTATTTGGAAATGAGAAGAAAGAGAAAGAAAATTGGTTTTGTTTGGGAGATTTATTTAGATATAAAAATATGTATGTATATTAATGCCCAACATTCCACTCTTCTCATCTCTTCCTTAATTATTTGGATGTTTCTTGTAAGTTTGGTTAAAGGTGTTGCTGAAATGAGAAGATGACACCTAAGTGGGTAGGAAAGGAGTTGTTGAGAGTTGGTAATTTATCATCATTGCATGCATGAACCTCTCATTTCTTCTTTGTTCCTTGTTTGGCCGGCCATGTGGTCTATCCTCCATCAAGTTTTGTTTTCTTTTAAGCTTTGCATAATGACTATAGTATCCTTGCCCAAGTGGGCTTAAGTTGGGCCATAATTTAATTTCTTTTTGGGCTTATTTTTTTATTTCTCAATTCCTTGTTTGGATAAAATCTTGGGCCCTTTTTCCTTCCATACTTGTTTTAATTTCCAATGCTCCATCTTACTTTATTAAATGTCCAAATTGTCTCTTAACTAGTGGGCTAAGAATTGGGCTCCCATAAAAATAATTTAGGCTTGCTAATAAAATAATTGGGCCATATAAATTAACATAGTCCACTAATTTTAATTATACCCTACCATAATTATTTAATTAGAATTTCTATTCACTCAATTTGTACTTCAAATTCTTACTCATGTACCTTTAATTTCTTAACCCAATTAGACTTGCTTTAATTAGGTTATAAAATTAACAAATGGAGATAATAAAATTAATCTCTTAGGTTAGTAAAAATTTTAAATACTAACATCCTTACATATTATAACCCTTAAGTTATTTAATTTCCATACCTAATATATATATTAGGTTACAAGAATTTATTCTTAATTCTCTTTATATATAAACAATACACAAAACCATATAAATCCTTCACAAAATTTTTAATTTTCTACTCTATTTCCAGTGTAGGTCTTATTATTTAACCTTTATTAAATCATTTTAAATTTTATTAATTTTCGAGTTGTCACATTCACCTCTTCTTCTAAGAATTTCGTCCTCGAAATTACAGCCTACTAATCCTTACTCCTTTAATTCACCACAACTCGGTTTTTAAATTAACCTTTATCTTATTTCATTCTCATTTAATGAGTACATACGGCTTTCTTCTTTGAGGAACTATTCCATCATCACATTCTACCCAAACTTCTCTCTAAGGAGTCAAAAACTTTTCAAATTATGCTAAGGGGTCATATAGACCATGAACTCTTAGGTTTAACGGTATTCACCATAACCAAATAATAGATATATTTATAATCAAGAAGAAGGTAAACTGCAGATGCTGGCCTTAATTATCTGAACGACTGTATGCAATCAATGATTGGAATGTACGTTATCCAACCAATATATCCCCATTTTTTGGGGTTGTTCATACTCAGCCGGAAGTCCGAATCAAAACAATATGGTTCGGGATAAGTTCTCAAAGAGATACTTGAATTTTCATAAACATTTGTCTAGCTGAATCAATTAGCTTAGACATATACCAATAATTCTAACATCAATCGAAACATATGTCTGGCCAAATTTAATTGACACTTTACTTTTCTTTAAAATTCTGAAAATAATTTTATGACGTCATTATACCGCACTGTATTTATAGTCTGTTGAAAATTCTGTCATTTTTGTGACTTTGTCATAAAACAATATACTATAGTGGGTTGACGATCTTTAGATCACATCCAACATTAGGCAATACTGTATTAATGACTCCATCGTTTTTATCATCCTTGAATCAGGTTCCATGATGCATTGATGATATATAAAATATATTTTGATATTTTAAATAATTTTTGCTTAGCCAAAATAATTAGCGTCGACACTTCTTTAAACCGTTCAAAACTATTGAAAATCAATTTTAGAATTATCATGTCGCAACAGGTAACGATGTGTCAGGGTCCCGAAGTCCACACATACACAATTGTAACCATGTTTTGAAGATAACCAAAAATTTATTTTTGTTGTTATCATGCCGCAACATGTAACGATGTGGTAATGGCTCAAAGTCCATCTCCACACCCTTGTCACCATGTTGTGAAGATAAAAAAAAATTCATTTTATTTCAAAAAAATGCACATCTGTACGAATTTAGCTTGATGTCAAAAATTTTGAAGTCTAGCACAGCTAGAAGATTTGGAATACCTATGCTTCCACCATCAACTTCAATTCTTCTAATGATCAATTATTTAATAATTCTAACTATTTCAATTATCCTCAGTCCTTCATTCATAATTTTCCAATACCCCCGTATAGTTAATCAAACATACCACACGTTACGAGTTCAGGAACTTACCACAATCATATGGGTTTAGGAATTTATCCTAGTCAGACCAAAGTCGTCCATTCACTGAGGGGTTCCACCATACGATTATGAGTCACGAACTTACCATAAATGTGAGTTTTAAGAACTCGTACCTAATCTTATATTCTCTACCTATCCACACGAGAAAAGAATTACCTTCTCAACATACATATAGCGAATAGCGCGACACCAACCTTTCAATGATTATCAAAATGATAAACTAAGTAGTTGTTAAACCAAGCACAAAACGCCCGCCCATACAAAGGTTTGTATAACTTAGCTATCACATGAGTCCTCAATTGAAATCCCACATAATCCTAGCTCCCTCAACACTCGATACGAATTTCATTTAATCCGTATCTACAATTCACAACTCTTTCCCGAGTTTTAATTGTACAATTTCATAGTACCACTGTCATACAGCAATCCTGCTATAAAGTTTTTAATCATTTGTTTGATCATCTGTCCTCTTATGATCTCATCAGATCACGTTGTAATATGATATTATAATAGTATTATATTATGATTCTTTTCTATGTTATGATGGTTTTATTTTACGATCTTCTTTTCCTTTATACTTTTAGTCTTTTAGACTCTATCTATTCATTACTACTGATCATCTTTATTATTAGAGTTAGGTAACTTTGGATCTTTATTACTTGTCATGATTATTCTTTGAATCTTATTGACTTACCAATACATTACCCAAATTCATCGCTTAGATCTTAAACTCTATTTGAGTTTATTCCTATTCCTCATCTCTACAGTTATAGCCTAAGGTAACACTACCTAAGGTTTATAACCTATAGCTCTGATACCAAATGTGACGCCCCTAAATTCGGGTCCCCAGAACCCTAGACCTGGCAAATCATTTCTATAACTATCGCGGAAGATATAAACATAAATTGTTTATAATATAAACTTTTACACATAATCTCCAAGGTCTATAACCTTAACTTATTACATGCATTCATACTCTACACGACTTACAATGTCATTTGCGTTCAATACTATTACAATTTTAACCGTACAAAACTCCATCTTGGAACTTGTCTTTGCCTTTGCCTGAATCCGAAGTTTTGTCTTAATCTGAAAAATTTATCATGATATAGCAAGGGTGAGCAACAAGTTTGCCCAACAAATTTAAGTTCAAATGAAGATATATCATGATTGAAAATAATAATAAGTTGACAAACTTTTAACAATATAATAATTGTGAAAGAACATGAATCAATAATGATGAATAACCAACAATGAACATGAATAAATTTAACTGAACAATATGGTATTAAAGGTGATCAGCCTTTCATACCTGATGAACATATACAATATGCACAACGTGCAAATTAATAAATCATAGATGTGATATAATCAACAATGATTAATCACGAACATGCTTTACAATAACAACTCGAGTTCGAGTTAGGAAACTTACCTGAACCGTCGATTACTGCTACGCAATCTAATTTAATCGCTTTACTGGAAAGTCCTATCAGTTATAAGATTGATCTTTCAATTAGCATAACATACCTTATAAGTAAACTATCTAACATTTAAACCCATAGTCAAATATTAGATAACCTTAATACTATACATATACACAAGTCTAAACCTAGCACACATCGAGTCTTTAATAGTATTCAATATAGTTTACTGAGTGGTTTCCCTCAAACAACTAACAAATTAGTTTCTGTCTCGTCTACACTATTTTCACTATGACATCCCGAATTTTTAAGAATTTATAAATGAGAATTTAATAAATAAAATTCTTATTTTAAAATGTTCGAATACGAGTATGTGTATATGTGATATATATTGTGAAATATGTGATTTGGTGTGAAGAGAATTTAAATGTTAATTTAATATTTATTGAAATAAATAAATATTTTAATTGAATTAATTATTGAGATTATGTGATTAATATGGAGTAATGTAATTAAGCGTATTATATTAATTAAATGAAGTGAATAAATATTTTATTGAATTTATTTGTTGAGTTAAATAAATTAAGTATGTGATGATGTGGATTGATTTAATTTAGTGCCATATATTTAATTAAATTGATATATTAGCATTGGTGTAGAATAATTCTAATTTAATTAAGAATAATTGAATTAGATTTAATGTTATGTGCTACGTGTTAATAATAATTTGTTACATATATTATATTTAATAAAGAAATTATAATTGTGTAATAATTTAGTATTGTGTGTTTTTTATTATTAAATGGGTGTTAGTTTTATTTAATTAGAATATGGTAATTTAATTAAATAAGTGTAGTAATTAAACTATGGAGTAAAAAATTTATTAAAATAATGAAAAAGGATTTTAAATGGTTTTACCAAACAAGGCCCTTGTACTTGATTAACCCTATTTCTCCAAATAAGACCTTAGCTAAAAAGTGGTTTTTAAAATAGCTTTGTTTTACCAAACATGGCCTTAAGCTCAAAAAGTTAGTTTTTAAAAATAATGTGGTTTTGCCAAACATGGCCTTGGGCTTTTCAAATTTTGTAACCTATGTAATAAGTGGTAGTTAGCATAGCAATTAGTATATTATTTATTAGCTATATTAATAATATAAGTTACATATATATTATATATGTATATGTATATTGTATATTGTATAATATATGCTAAGTTAAAAGATACATTAGTTTTTAAAAGCCTAAGTCAAAACAAAGAAAGAAAAAGAAGAAGAGAGTTAGAGAGAATTGTTAGAAAAGGAGAGAGAAGAGGAAGAAAAGCTTGAGAATGCAAGAGAGGATCATCATCTTCATCATCTCTTTAATTAAAACTAGTAAGATTATAATCTTAACCCTTGTACTCAATTCATATGTTTTGTATTTAGTCTTTGCCAAATTGGGTTTTCATAATCACGAATTTATATGTATCTATGATGTTCATATGTTTTCAAAGGTAATTGTATGCCATGAAAGGGTTTTCAAAATACAATTGTTGTAAAAACAAATTTTAAAATCATGTTTTCTATATTTTCATAATTTTGGAATTCTATGTAAAAATCTCTTTGTGAAAATTCTTGATTTTGATATATGTATGGGGTGTGTACATATATATATATATATATGTATATATATATGTTTACATATGATTTTTATAGTTGTATAAGTGTTTTAATTCACAAAGATGGGATGAACATGGAGAAATCATGTTCATAGTATTTTATCATGAAGTTATCTTGAAAATAGTTCTTAAATTATCAAAGTAATTGAGGAAAGCATGAAGTTATATGTAATATGTGATATAAAATGATTATATATGAGTTATATGGTTGTTTTAATAATTTAATTCATGAAATTTTGATAAACAAGAAGAATTGTGCTTATAGTGATTTTATGTGAACTAATTTCTGAAAAATAGCTTTTGAAACTATCAAATTGATGTTGATTATGAGTTATTATTAAAATTGATTAAGTATTATGTTAGTATGTTAAGAACAGAAGTGATTACAATTGGAATCACTTGAATTGGATGAAAAATGAATTCGTAGTAGCAATTTTCGTCAAGAACGCTTAAAATTGTGTTTTTCTTTGAATTCCATAAAATCTTGGTTGTGATTATGTGTTTATATGAAATTTTTATGTTATGAGCATGTTAATAAGCTTAAAATAATATTTGTCACATGTTTCATGTTTGTTATGTTGGAAAAATTCGAATTCGGTGTGACGGAATAAGTCAAATTGGCTTATTTCTCCACCAGTTCGCGAACCAGCCCTCCACCAGCCCCTGGACCTGCCCCAGCGGGTGTTTTTGCCCTGTGGGACCCGCCCCAGTGGGTATCCTTGCTGTCCGAGGTAGTTATGTTGTTGTAACGCGAAACTGTTTTGACCTCCGTTACTAAAACGGCCATAACTTTTTCATACGAACTCCGATTGATGGGATTCAAGATGATTCGGAACGAGCACGAGTAGACCTACAACTTTTGTTTTTTAACTTTTTTTATTTGAGGTCGTTAGAAAGGGTCAAAATGGTCATCTTTGTGACTGATGCGTATTTAGAGGCAATCGGAGGGCGTCGGACATGTACATACGCAAGTATAGTGCTGTCGACAATATTAGATGTTGTTCTAAGTTATAAAACATGAATGTTTGTAAATATAATTATGTTTAACTTGAAATGTAATCTGATTGACGTAAGATGTAATTATAATTGATTAATTATGTGAAATGTAATATGATTATGTGAGGTGATTAAATTACGTGGTGATTAATTATTAACATATTAGTTATTGAGGTATGAGTTAATCTTAATTGGTTAACTAACGATGAAGATTAGCTATGTAATAATTAACTTATATCGTTAATTATACATATGTTTTGACAGCGAGTGTCAAACGAGTGAATGGAAGAGAATTACGAAGTGTAAATTAGAAAGTGTAGATTAGAATTTACTTAGACGTTTGATAAGCGTTGCTAAGTGACTAATAATTGATGCGTATGGTGATACGTTATGTAGGATCATGAAGCAGATTATATTAAGAAGTTTTTCGATAATTGGTAATCCACGAGCCAGGCAAGTCTTTCGGTTCCTACTTGTCTACGTGAATTTGATGAACTATTTTAAATTGCATGATATGTTATATATGTTGTAAGCGAGCATGATATGTTATACATGTTGTAATCATGAAATGTTAAAGTTAATTTATGACTACACTATTTTGGTTAAATAATGTTGATTGAGTAAGGAACTCAATCTTTATATTTGTTATGTGAATTAAAGTATATATGCCATGTTACTTTAATTATTATGAGATTTATGTTGAGCATGTTTATTATGTGATACGTGATGCATAAAAACTGTTAGAACTTGCTGAGCTGTCGAGCTCACTCTTGCAAATAACCATTTTTGCAGGTCAAGGATGCAAGGTAAAGATACGTGTTAAGTGATTTATAGAGATCAATGTTCAAGAATATTAGTTATGTTCAATTTCAAATTGTAGTTAATGTTTTGAATGAAATATGTCGCTGAGTTATAAGTAGAGTTATCCAATGTAGATGGATATTGTTTTATTATGAAAGACTTTGTATAGTCATTTTATTGTAATGATTCATGATATAGATTTGAATCGAAGAGATGTAATGTAAAGGTTGCGATTCAGGGTAATATAGAAAGAAAGTTTATAAAAGTTTTAAATATTCTGCATTTTTAGTGATTTTTAATATCGAATAATGATGTAATGAGAGATTAAAGTTGTATTGTTAACGATCGAGAATGAAAAATATTATTGTATGAATTTTGGGGTCGTTACAGTTGGTATCAAAGCTGTAGGTTATACACCTTAGGTAAGAGTACCTTAGGCTATGACCTTAGAGAATAAGAAGTTAAGTTTAAGTTACGTATAATGAAAAGGTGATTCTTTTCACTTACATAGAAGTATAGGATGAGTTTAGTCCTAAAAATGTTATAAGAAGAAGATTAGGAATGAAACTCGAATAAAATATTAAGCAACAGGAATGAAATTAGAAATTCTTAAAGAACGAGAATTGATTAATAAACAAGAAGATTCAAAGAAGAATCTTGAAGAGATGTAGAGATAAAAACTAGGAGTTGCCTAACTCCAATGATCTAGATGACGAATAACGATGATTAGACGAAGTCTATGAGATTAAAAGCATAATGAATTCATGATATAATATGATGTAAGGTAGAGATAAGAAGTTTTAAAACAAAATGATAATGAGATAAGAAAGAATCATAAGGGAGATGATTGTAGAATAAGATCACGACGTGATATCTTTTAAGTTGTAAAAGACAGATGGTCTTTAATGATTGAATAGTTATAGTTTGAGACTATAACGAGAATGTACTATGAGATAGTACGAGATTAACTCACGAGGAGTTATAAATGATGAGATACAGAATGTTTGTATCGAGCATAGGATAAGAAGTTATAAGTAAGATAAAGTTAAGTGGGATTTCAACTGAGGACTCATGTTGTGGCTGAGTTGTACAAATCTTTGTATGGGCAGGGTTTTGTGCTTACACTTGGTTTATCATATTAATAATCGTTGGAAGGTTGGTGTCGCGCTATCGATATATATATGACAAGAAGGTGATTCTTTTCTCATATTATAATTGATAGTTAGAGTCAATAGAGATTAGATTAGATGATATTAAGATTTGATTAGATGATCTTAAGGTTAGGTGAGTTCTTAAAACTCATACTTATGGTAAGTTCGTGACTCATAGTCGTATGTACGTTTTTGAACCCCTAAGCATATGGATAGTCTCTGATCAGTTCTTTGACTACATATTGCTAGGACAAGTTCCTAAACTCATATTATTGTGGCAAGTTCCTGAACTTCCAAAGTGTGGTAAGTTCGATGAACTATACTGGGTATAGAAAGGTTATGGTATAGAAAGCATTGAGGTTATTTAAGATTGATAGAATGATTAAGTAATGGTGGAGTAAAGATTTATATTGATGGAGAAAGTTTTTATATTCTAAATCTCCTAGCTTTGCCAGTTTTTCAAAATTTATTGACTTCGTGCTGATGTTGCACTTCTGTTTTCTTGAAAAACATTGGATCAATGATGGAACCAATGAATTTTTAAAGTAGTGCTATTATTCACATGTCTATGCTAATTTCTTCAGCTGGACAAAATGATTTTAAATCTTCAAAATGTATTTCATATGCATCATTTGATATGGTGTAAAAATAATCGAGGTAGTTATCAATGCCGTTAAACCTAGTGTTGGATGTGATCATATGATCGTCAGCCCACTATAGTATGATGTAGTATGACGACGTCATGTAATGACGAAATCCTCAACGTATCATTACTACGGTACGGTATCAGGATATTATGAAAAGATTTACTTATTATTTTACTTTCCTTAAAAAAAAGAAGATTTATTTACTTTTAGTTCCTTAAACGAAAAAAGAAAATATTATTTTATTGAGTTGGTTAAATATATATATATATATATATATATATATATATATTTTGATTGATGTCCGAATTTTTGCTAGAAGTCTATGCTACTTGATTCAGCTAGACGAATGTTGAAAGATGTTTATGAAATTCGAGCATTCTTGGTTATGCCAAACCAAATTATTTTGGTGCGGATTCAGATGTTAAGAAGTTGAGTTGAACAACCCTATAAAAGGGGGACATGTTATCGGAGACTATAGTTCCGAAGGTAACGCATATAGTGGTTACGATGTACTACGTTTGGGCCTGACGTAGGGGTATGATAGGCTGGCCACCTAGAGTACCGATGCGGTTTATAGTGTGAAGTACCGGGGGTGAAGCACTATTAAACCTAGAAAGATGTTCAAGGTCTTGCGACCACTCAGCATTATTGGAATCTTTTAAATTCCTGAGTTATTTATATCGCTTCCCAATTATTGAGCAATTGTGGAAGATTCTTATTATTTTGGAGATGAATGTAGCGAGAAGGATAGCCCTTAGAAAGAAGTAGTTGTAGAACGCTTTAATCCAGTGAATAGAGATTAACGTAAAATCTATTTTGATAAATTGATATATAAAGATTGATAGACTAAAATTTCGAGGACGAAATTCTTAGAAGAAGGGGTGAATGTGATAACCCGAATAATTATAGATGGTGAATTATGTAGTATATTAATTCGACAAGTAGAGTATTCGATAATGATCCTTAGAAAGGAATGAACGAGTTAAAGATATATAATATTTGATATGTGATTATGTTGGATTGAAGGTTGTGTAATATAACCTAATAGTTGTTGAAGAAATGAATGAAGTATATATATGTGTAAAACTTTTTGCTAAGTTAACATGTTGAAGTTATTCAACGATAATTATGAAGAGATTTTACGAAAATCGAGTAAGGGAGGTTTCGTTGATTCTGAGGACGGAATCCTTATAAGGAGGGAAGGATGTG
This sequence comes from Panax stipuleanatus, assembly GCA_020205555.1. Lineage (NCBI taxonomy): Eukaryota > Viridiplantae > Streptophyta > Magnoliopsida > Apiales > Araliaceae > Panax > Panax stipuleanatus. The sequence continues at coordinate 45,679,253 of CM035122.1, forward strand.
ACATCCCGAATTTTTAAAAATTTATAAATGAGAATTTAATAAATAAAATTCTTATTTTAAGATGTTCGAATACGAGTATGTGTATATGTGATATATATTGTGAAATATGTAATTTGGTGTGAAGAGAATTTAAATGTTAATTTAATATTTATTGAAATAAATAAATATTTTAATTGAATTAATTATTGAGATTATTTGATTAATATGGAGTAATGTAATTAAGCGTATTATATTAATTAAATGAAGTGAATAAATATTTTATTGAATTTATTTGTTGAGTCAAATAAATTAAGTATGTGATGATGTGGATTGATTTAATTTAGTGCCATATATTTAATTAAATTGATATATTAGCATTGGTGTAGAATAATTCTAATTTAATTAAGAATAATTGAATTAGATTTAATGTTATGTGCTACGTGTTAATAATAATTTGTTACATATATTATATTTAATAAAGAAATTATAATTGTGTAACAATTTAGTATTGTGTGTTTTTTATTATTAAATGGGTGTTAGTTTTATTTAATTAGATTATGGTAATTTAATTAAATAAGTGTAGTAATTAAACTATGGAGTAAAAAATTTATTAAAATAATGGGAAAGGATTTTAAATAGTTTTACCAAACAAGGCCCTTGTATTTGATTAACCCTATTTCTCCAAACAAGACCTTAGCTAAAAAGTGGTTTTTAAAATAGCTTTGTTTTACCAAACATGGCCTTAAGCTCAAAAAGTTAGTTTTTAAAAATAATGTGGTTTTGCCAAACATGGCCTTGGGCTTTTCAAATTTTGTAACCTATGTAATAAGTGGTAGTTAACATAGCAATTAGTATATTATTTATTAGCTATATTAATAATATAAGTTACATATATATTATATATGTATATGTATATTTTATATTGTATAATATATGCTAAGTTAAAAGATACATTAGTTTTTAAAAGCCTAAGTTAAAACAAAGAAAGAAAAAGAAGAAGAGAGTTAGAGAGAATTGTTAGAGAAGAAGGAGAGAGAAGAGGAAGAAAAGCTTGAGAATGCAAGAGAGGATCATCATCTTCATCATCTCTTTAATTAAAACTAGTAAGATTATAATCTTAACCCTTGTACTCAATTCATATGTTTTGTATTTAGTCTTTGTCAAATTGGATTTTCATAATCATGAATTTATATGTATCTATGATGTTCATATGTTTTCAAAGGTAATTGTATGCCATGAAAGGGTTTTCAAAATACAATTGTTGTAAAAACAAATTTTAAAATCATGTTTTCTATATTTTCATAGTTTTGGAATTCTATGTAAAAATCTCTTTGTGAAAATTCTTGATTTTGATATATGTATGGGGTGTGTGCATATATATATATATATATATATATATATATGTGTATATATATGTTTACATATGATTTTTATAGTTGTATAAGTGTTTTCATTCACAAAGATGGGATGAACATGGAGAAATCATGTTCATAGTGTTTTATCATGAAGTTATCTTGAAAATAGTTCTTAAATTATCAAAGAAATTGAGGAAAGCATGAAGTTATATGTAATATGTGATATAACATGATTATATATGAGTTATATGGTTGTTTTAACAATTTAATTCATGAAATTTTGATAAACAAGAAGAATTGTGCTTATAGTGATTTTATTTGAACTAATTTTTGAAAAATAGCTTTTAAAACTATCAAATTGATGTTGATTATGAGTTATTATTAAAATTGATTAAGTATTATGTTAGTATGTTAAGAACAGAAGTGATTACAATTGGAATCACTTGAATTGGATGAAAAATGAATTCGTAGTAGCAATTTTCGTCAAGAACGCTTAAAATTGTGTTTTTCTTCGAATTCCATGAAATCTTGGTTGTGATTATGTGTTTATATGAAATTTTTATGTTATGAGCATGTTAATAAGCTTAAAATAATATTTGTCACATGTTTCATGTTTGTTATGTTGAGAAAATTCGAATTCGGTGTGACGGAATAAGTCAAATTGGCTTATGTCTCCACCAGTTCGCGAACCAGCCCTCCATCAGCCCCTGGACCTGCCCCAGCGGGTGTTTTTGCCCTGTGGGACCCGCCCCAGTGGGTATCCTTGCTGTCCGGGGTAGTTTAGTTGTTGTAACGCGAAACTGTTTTGACCTCCGTTACTAAAACGGACATAACGTTTTCATACGAACTCCGATTGAGGCGATTCAAGATGATTCGGAACGAGCACGAGTAGACCTACAACTTTTGTTTTTTAATGTTTTTGAGTTGAGGTCGTTAGAAAGGGTCAAAATGGTCATCTTTGTGACTGATGCGTATTTAGAGGCAATCGGAGGGCGTCGGACATGTACAGACGCAAGTATAGTGCTGTCGACAATATTAGATGTTGTTCTAAGTTATAAAGCATGAATGTTAGTAAATATAATTATGTTTAACTTGAAATGTAATTTAATTGACGTAAGATGTAATTATAATTGATTAATTATGTGAAATGTAATATGATTATGTGAGGTGATTAAATTACGTGGTGATTAATTATTAACTTATTAGTTATTGAGGTATGAGTTAATCTTAATTGGTTAACTAACGATGAAGATTAGCTATGTAATAATTAACTTATATCATTAATTATACATATGTTTTGACAGCGAGTGCCAAACGAGTGAATGGAAGAGAATTACGAAGTGTAAATTAGAAAGTGTAGATTAGAATTTACTTAGACGTTTGATAAGCGTTGCTAAGTGACTAATAATTGATGCGTACGGTGATACGTTATGTAGGATCATGAAGCAGATTATATTAAGAAGTTTTTCGATAATTGGTAATCCACGAGCCAGGCAAGTCTTTCGGTTCCTACTTGTCTACGTGAATTTGATGAACAGTTTTAAATTACATGATATGTTATATATGTTGTAAGTGAGCATGATATGTTATACATGTTGTAATCATGAAATGTTAAAGTCAATTTATGACTACACTATTTTGGTTAAATAATGTTGACTGAGTAAGGAACTCAATCTTTATATTTGTTATGTGAATTAAAGCATGTATGCCATGCTACTTTAATTATTATGAGATTTATGTTGAGCATATTTATGATGTGATACGTGATGAATAAAAACTGTTCAACTTGCTGAGCTGTCGAGCTCACTCTTGCAAATAACCATTTTTGCAGGTCAAGGATGCAAGGTAAAGATACGTGTTAAGTGATTTATAGAGATCAATGTTCAAGAATATTAGTTATGTTCAATTTCAAATTGTAGTTAATGTTTTGAATGAAATATGTCGCTGAGTTATAAGTAGAGTTATCCAATGTAGATGGATATTGTTTTATTATGAAAGACTTTGTATAGTCATTTTATTGTAACGATTCATGATATAGATTTGAATCGAAGAGATTTAATGTAAAGGTTGCGATTCAGGACAATACAGAAAGAAAGTTTATAAAAGTTTTAAATATTCCGCATTTTTAGTGATTTTTAATATCGAATAATGATGTAATGAGAGATTAAAGTTGTATTGTTAACGATCGAGAATGAGAAATATTATTGTATGAATTTTGGGGTCGTTACATTCACAGTGAGTTAGATCGGTTACTAATTCGTAGATACATTCCCTATATGAAGGAGTCGTTTAGCCCAGTTACTATACCTCAACCATTAAAGAGTACGACTGTACTACCTTAGACTTAACACTACTGTATCATATAACTTGTGAATTAACACTTAATCTTTCATTTTATAAGTCCTTTATAATTTAGTAAGCCGAATTCCCAATCCAGCAACCTAAATTCAAACTGAATTATAATCCAACAACTTGGATTCACACAATCCCACAATCTAGCAACTTGGATTCAAACTAACATCCAATCCAGCAAGCCTGGATTCAACTGACCACCAATCCAGCAACCTGGATTTTCCAAATAGATTAATCCAGCATCCTGGATTATCCAGACATACCAATCCAGCATCCTGGTGGCCTATCCAGCAAACTAGATTCCAATCCAGTAAACTGGATTCTCCTTTTTTTAACCAAATCATCTTATTATTTTTTTATCTTCTGTACACAAATAAATACATGTATTCCATACACAAAAATAATTTTTTAGAAATTTTTTAATTTACTTTAGTATTTTTCAAAAATCTATTTCTAGTTAATTCCTTAAACAATTTGCTACCTCACGCTTAACTCCAAAAATTCCCAACCCTTGGCGGGATCTTAGACACGTTATCGTGAGCCTCCAGTTTAAATTTCGTGGCCATCAGAGTTATAGAACTCCGGTTATAGTGATTTTTGTCAGAAAAATGCAAATATTAAAATAGTCATAGTTGCTCAATTTAAGTCAGAATGAGCTCATTTTTGGACAAAGGCTACTTCAACTCATATATTTTCTTGTCCTAAAAGATTAGAATTTATTTTATAAAATAAGTTGCCGAAACTGCCCTTGGAATTTCCAGACAGATTATTTTTTCAACTTTTAAGTTTTTTCCTACTTTACTAAAAACTGTCCAGACGGAGATCTACATGAAATTTTCAAGTGATTCCACCTGAAAAAGTTAGAATACTTATAGATCTAAGTCTAGAATTTGACCACGCTCAAAAATTCAAAACACAATGATAGATATGGTTGTTTTAATATCATGTTCCGTTTTCTCAAAAATCTAATTTTATGATCTTTGTATTTTTTAAGAAAACTTTCATGATCTCTTGATTAATCTAATATTAGCCACCATAAAATATCATAATACCTACTAATACACCTTAAGATCAATGATCTACCATGATCCATGATCTATTACACCAAACATACACTAAATCCAAGCAAAATATAATTTAGGCTAGGAAAATTAAGATTTTCTAACTTTTAAAACATAGTTTCCTTTTTCTTATTTTTGATCTAACTTTTGATAATCAAAAGTGATAGATCTAAACAAAACACACTTAATACATAGATATAAGGTTTTGGTGTTTTGAAATCATAGATCCATATTTTGATTGAAAATAATCAAACAAAAATTATATAAGCTATATAGGATTTATACCTAGCTTGTGTGTTTCTTCTTCTCCTCCCTTGTTTTCCTCCCATGGAGGTTCTGTCTCCTTCCTCTCCTCCCTTTGGAGCTGCCAAAATCCATCTTCTTTCTCCCTTTTTCTTGTCCGAATACCCGCTTTTCTTTCTCTCTCTCTTCTATTTCTTTTTGGTTTTTTGGAAATGAGAAAAAAGAGAAAGAAAATTGGTTTTGTTTAGGAGATTTATTTAGATATAAAAATATGTATGTATATTAATGCCCAACATTCCACTCTTCTCATCTCTTCCTTAATCATTTGGATGTTTCTTGTAAGCTTGGTTAAAGGTGTTGGTGAAATGAGAAGATGACACCTAAGTGGGTTGGAAAGGAGTTGTTGAGAGTTGGTAATTTGTCATCATTGCATGCATGAACCTCTCCTTTCTTCCTTGTTCTTTGTTTGGCCGGCCATGTGGCCTATCCTCCATAAAATTTTGTTTTCTTTTAAGCTTTGCATAATGACTATAGTATCCTTGCCCAAGTGGGCTTAAGTTGGGCCATAAATTAATTTCCTTTTGGGCTTATTTTTTTATTTCTTAATTCCTTGTTTGGACGAAATCTTGGGCCCTTTTTCCTTCCATACTTGTTTTAATTTTCAATGCTCCATCTTACTTTATTAAATGTCCAAATTATCTCTTAACTAGTGGTCTAAGAATTGGGCTTCCATAAAAATAATTTAGGCTTGCTAATAAAATAATTGGGCCATATAAATTAACATAGTCCACTAATTTTAATTATACCCTTCCATAATTATTTAATTAGGATTTCTATTCACTCAATTTGTACTTCAAATTCTTACTTATGTACCTTTAATTTCTTATCCCAATTAGACTTGCTTCAATTAGGTTATAAAATTAACAAATGGAGATAATAAAATTAATCTCTTAGGTTAGTAAAAATTTTAAATACTAACATCTTTACATATTATAACCCTTAAGTTATTTAATTTCTATACCTAATATATATATTAGGTTACAAGAATTTATTCTTAATTCTCTTTATATATAAACAATACACAAAACCATATAAATCCTTTTCAAAATTTTTAAATCCATACTTTATTTCTAGTCTAGGTCTTATTGTTTAACCTTTATTTAATCATTTAAAATTTTATAAATTTTTGGGTTGTCATATTCACCCTTTTTTCAAAGAATTTCGTCCTCAAAATTACAGCTTATTAATCCTTACTCCTTTAATTCACCACAACTAGGATTTCAAATTAATCTTTATCTTATTTCATTCTCATTTAATGAGTACATACGGCTTTCTTCTTTGAGGAACTATTCCATCATCACATTCTACCCAAACTTCTCTCTAAGGAGTTAAAAACTTTTCAAATTATGCTAAGGGGTCATATAGACCATGAACTCTTAGGTTTAACGGTATTCACCATAACCAAATAATAGATATATTTATAATCAAGAAGAAGGTAAACTGCAGATGCTGGCCTTAATTATCTGAACAACTGTATGCAATCAATGATTGGAATGTACGTTATCCAACCAATATATCCCCATTTTTTGGGGTTGTTCATACTCAGCCGGAAGTCCGAATCAAAACAATATGGTTCGGGATAAGTTCTCAAAGAGATACTTGAATTTTCATAAACATTTGTCTAGCTGAATCAATTAGCTTAGACATATACCAATAATTCTAACATCAATCGAAACATGTGTCTGGCCAAATTTAATTGACACTTGACTTTTCTTTAAAATTCTGAAAATAATTTTATGATGTCATTATACCGCACTATATTTATAGTCCGTTGAAGATTCTGTTTTGTGACTTTGTCATAAAACAATATACCATAGTGGGCTGACGATCTTTAGATCACATCCAACACTAGGCAATACTGCATTAATGACTCCATCGTTTTTATCATCCTTGCATAAGGTTCCATGATGCATTGATGATATATAAAATACATTTTAATATTTTAAATAATTTTTGTCTAGCCGAAACAATTAGCGTAGACTCTTCTTTAAACCGTTCAAAATTATTAAAAATCATTTTTGGAATTAACATGTCGCAACAGGTAACGATGTGTCAGGGCCCCAAAGTCCACACATACACAATTGTAACCAAGTTTTGAAGATAACCAAAAATTTATTTTTGCTGTTATCATGCCGCAACAGGTAACGATGTGATAATGGCTCAAAGTCCATCTCCACACCCTTGTCACCATGTTGTGAAGATAACAAAAATTCATTTTATTTCAAAAAAGGCACATCAATGCGAATTTAGCTTGATGTCAAAAATTTCAAAGTCTAGCATAGCTAGAAGATTTGGAATACCTATGCTTCCACCATCAACTTTAATTCTTCTAATGATCAATTGCTTAATAATTCTATCTATTTCTATTATCCTCAATCCATCATTCACAATTTTCCTATAACCCCGTATAGTTCATCAAACATACCACACGTTATGAGTTCAGGAACTTATCACAATCATATGGGTTTAGGAAATTATCCTAGTCAGACCAAAGTCGTCCATTCGCTGAGGGGTTCCACCATACGATTACGAGTCACGAACTTACCATAAGTGTGAGTTTTAAGAACTCGTACCCAATCTTATATTCTCTACCTATCCGTTATAAACATGAAAAAAGAATTACCTTCTCAACATACATATAGTGAATAGCGCGACACCAACCTTTCAATGATTATCAAAATGATAAACTAAGTAGTCGTTAGACCAAGCACAAAATCCCCGCCCATACAAAGGTTTGTACAACTCAGCTATCACATGAGTCCTCAATTGAAATCCCACATAATCCTAGCTCCCTCAATACTTGATACGAATTTCATTTAATCCGTATCTATAATTCACAACTCTTTCCAGAGTTTTAATAGTACAATTTCATAGTACCACTATCATACAGCAATCCTGCTACAAAGTTTTTAATCATTTGATTGATCATCTGTCCTCATATGACCTCATCAGATCACGTTGTAATATGATATTATAATAGTTTTATATTACGATTCTTTTCTATGTTATGATCGTTTTGTTTTACGATCTTCTTTTCCTTTATACTTTTAGTCTTTTAGACTCTATCTATTCAGTACTACTATTCATCTTTATTATTAGAGTTAGGTAACTCTGGATCTTTATTACTTGTCATGATTCTTCTTTGAATCTTATTGACTTATCAATACCTTGCCCAAATTCATCGCTTAGAACTTAAACTCTATTTGAGTTTATTCCCATTCCTCATCTCTGCGGTTATAGCCTAAGGTAACACTACCTAAGGTTTATAACCTACAGCTCTGATACCAAATGTGACGTCCCCAAATTCGGGTCCCCAGAACCCCGGACCTGGTACATCATTTCTATAACTATCGCGGAAGATATAAACATAAATTGTTTATACTATAACTTTTACACATAATCCCCAAGGTCTGTAACCTTAACTTAATACCTGCATTCATACTCTACACGACTTATAATGTCATTTGCGTTCAATACTATTACAATTTTAACCGTACAAAACTCCATCCTGGAACTTGTTTTTGCCTTTACCTGTATCCGAAGTTGTCTTAATCTGAAAAATTTATCATGATATAGCAAGGATGAGCAACAAGTTTTCCCAGCAAGTTTAAGTTCAAATAAAGATATATCATGATTGAAAAGAATAATAAGTTGACAAACTTTCAACAATATAATAATTGTGAAAGAACATAAATCAATAATGATGAATAGCCAACAATGAACATGAATAAATTCAATTGAACAATATGGTAATGAAGGTGATCAGCCTTTCATACCTGATGAACATATACAATATGTACAACGTGTGAATCAATAAATCATAGATGTGATATAATCAACAATGATTAATCACGAACATGCTTTACAATAACAACTCGAGTTCGAGTTAGGAAACTTACCTGAACCGTCGATTACGGCTACGCAATATAATTTAATCGCTTTATTGGAAAGACCTATCTGTTATAAGATTGATCTTTCAATTAGCATAACATACCTTATAAGTAAACTATCTAACATTTAAACCCACAGTCAAATATTAGATAACCTTAATACTATACATATACACAAGTCTAAACCGAGCACACATTGAGTCTTTAATAGTATTCAATATAGTATACTGAGTGGTTTCCCACAAACAACTAACAAATTAGTTTTCGTCTCGTCTACACTATTTTCACAGTTAGTTAGATCGGTTACTAATTCGTAGATACCTTCCTCATATGAAGGAGTTATTTAGGCCAGCTACTATACATCAAGCATTAAAGAGTACGACTGTACTACCTTAGACTTAACACTACTGTATCATATAACTTGTGAATTAACACTTAATCTTTCATTTTATAAGTCCCTTATACTTTAGTAAGCCGAATTCCCAATCCAGCAACCTAAATTCAAACTGAACTATAATCCAGCAAACTGGATTCACACAATCCCACAATCCAGCAACCTGCATTCAAACTAACATTCAATCCAGCAAGCTTGGATTCAACTGACCACCAATCCAGCAACCTGGATTATCCAAATAGATCAATCTTGCATCCTGGATTATCCAAACAAACCAATCCAACATCCTGGTGGCCATTCCAACAAACCAAATTGCAATCCAACAAACTAGATTCCCCTTTTTTAACCAAATCATCTTATTATTTTTTTTATCTTTTATACACACATAAATACATGTATTCCATACACAAAAATATTTTTTCAAGAATTTTTCAATTTACTTTAGTAATTTTCAAAAATTCATTTCTAGTTAATTCCTTAAGAAATTTGCTACCTCACACTTAACTCTAAAAATTTCCAACTATTGGCGGGATCTTATACATGTTATCATGAGCCTCCAGTTTAAATTTCGTGGCCATCGGAGTTATAGAATTCCTGTTATGGCGATTTTCGTCGAAAAAACGTAAATATTGAAATAGTCATAACTTGCTCAATTTAAGTCGGAATGCGTTCATTTTTGGACAAAAGCTACTTCATCTCATATATTTTCATGTCTTAAAATATTGGAATTTATTTCATAAAATAAGTTGCCAAAACTGCCCTTGGAATTTCCGAACAGATTGCTTTTTCAACTTTTCAGTTTTTTCCTACTTTACTAAAACCTGTCCAGACGGAAATCTACATGGAGTTTGTCAGTGATTCCACTTAGAAAAGTTAGAATACTTATAGATCTAAGTCCAGAAATTGACCACACTCAAAAATTCAAAACACAATGTGAGAAATAGTTGTTTTAATATCATGTTCCATTTTCTCAAAAATCTGATTTTATAATCTTTGTGTTTTGTAAGAAAACTTTCATGATCTCTTGATTAATCTAACATTAGCCACCATAAACTATCATAATACCTACTAATACATCTTAATATCAAGGATCTACCATGATCCATGATTTATTATACCAAACATACACTAAATCCAAGCAAAACATAATTTAGGCTAGGGAAATCAAGATTTTCTCACTTTTAAAACATAGTTTTCTTTTTCTTGTTTTTGATCTAACTTTTGATAATCAAAAGTGATAGATCTAAATATAACACACTTATTAATACATAGATCTAAGATTTTGGATTTTTGAAACCATAGATCCATGTTTTGATTGAAAATAATCAAACATAAATTATATAAGCTATATAGGATTTATACCTAGCTTGTGGGCTTCTTCTTCTTCTCCTCCCTTGCTTTCCTCCCATGGAGGTTCTTTCTCCCTCCTCTACTCCCTTTGGAGCTGCTAAAATCCCTCTTCTTTCTCCCTCTTTCTTGTCTGAATACCCGCTTCTCTTTCTCTCTCTTTTCTATTTCTTTTTGGCTATTTGGAAATGAGAAGAAAGAGAAAGAAAATTAGTTTTGTTTGGGAGATTTATTTAGATATAAAAATATGTATGTATATTAATGCCCAACATTCCACTCTTCTCATCTCTTCCTTAATCATTTGGATGTTTTTTCTAAGCTTGGTTAAAGGTGTTGGTGAAATGAGAAGATGACACCTAAGTGGGTTGGTAAGGAGTTGTTGAGTGTTGGTAATTTATCATCATTGCATACATGAACCTCTCATGTCTTCCTTGTTCCTTGTTTGGTCGACCATGTGGCCTATCCTCCATCAAATTTTATTTTCTTTTAAGATTTGCATAATGACTATAGTATCCTTGCCCAAGTGGGCTTAAGTTGGGCCATAAATTAATTTCCTTTTGGGCTTATTTTTTTATTTCTTAATTCCTTGTTTGGACGAAATCTTGGGCCCTTTTTCCTTTCATACTTGTTTAATTTCCAATGCTCCATCTTACTTTATTAAATGTCCAAATTATCTCTTAACTAGTAGGCTAAGAATTGGGCTCCCAAAAAATAATTTGGGCTTGCTAATAAAATAATTGGGCCATGTAAATTATTATAGTCCACTAATTTTAATTACACCCTACCCTAATCATTTAATTAGAATTTCTATTTACTCAATTTGTACTTTAAATTCTTACTTAAGTACCTTTAATTTCTTAACCCAATTAGACTTGTTTTAATTAGGTTATTAAATAAACAAATGGAGATAATAAAATTAATCTCTTAAGTTAGTAAAAATTTTAAATACTAACATCCTTTTATACTATAATCCTTAGGTTATTTAATTTCCATACCTAATATATATATTATGTTACAAGAATTTATTCTTAATTCTCTTTATATATAAGCAATACACAAAACCATATAAGTCCTTCACAAATTTTTTAAATCCATACTCTATTTCCAGTCTAGGTCTTATTATTTAACCTTTTTTAATCATTTAAAATTTTATAAATTTTCGGGTCGTCACAGATACTCGCACTTAGTGCACTTGAGTTCGTACAGTCTTGGACTTGTACATTATTTAAAAGTTCTATAATTCATGAACTGCTTCAGATAGAGTCTGAACCCTTGTTTAGGTCAGACAATTGGATGAAATTTTTATAAAAGCTATCCAGGTCAATTGATGGTAGGAATTCTTAGACTGAAGAGAACACCCCTTATATTGTAGGGGAGTACCCCCCGTATCTAATATAAGATACAAACAACAGAGTTGAATGTTATGCATATACATGGCGTACGCGAGGCCGATCCCTTCAAGTACATATTCTGTAGCCAGTAACCAAAGGGTCAATCAGCTATTGATTCTGTTGGAAGTTATAGTTCGAAGTCTACTCGTCTATCAATTATTCTAAAAATAATTATTCTCCTTGCTTTCGATATTCATATTGTTGAATTCATTTAATCATGATATATCCTTTATTACTGTATTTAAACTTGTTGAGCAAACTAGTTGCTCACCCTTGCTATATCATGATTTTTATTGCAGTTAAACCCGAGACTTCAGGGAAGGACAAGGGTAAAGAAAAGATGAAGTAATAGACTTCAAGTAGCTGAATTTGTTTTATGCTTAGTTTAATTACTGTTTATGTAATTTGAACCCTAATGGTTATTCTAGGGTATGATTGTAAGGTTGTATTAAGGTTATCGAATCTTGGGACTAGTAACACCTTTTGAATAAACGACATACGTTTATTTTATTGTACATTTAGTTATTGTATGTTGTTTAGAGGTGAATATTTGTACTGGATCGTGATGACCGAATTCGGGTGTTTGAGACCCGAATTTGGGGTGTCACAAGTTGGTATCAGAGCTTTAGGTTATAAATATTAGGAATGCGAAACCTAGGTTATAACCTTAGTAGAAAACTCAAATAGAGTATGTAGGTGATGGGTTGAGGAGATCCATCGAGTTTTAGTTGTACTGAATAAAATATTATTTCATTTTATCAATGAATATATTTTATTGTGGTACTTGTGACTCCCCCAAATCTGAGTTCCTCTCTTTCCTCGGATCCGGTGCAGTCACGATACTACTAACCAAATACTAACACAGAACTATTATATTTTTTAATCATTAGTAAAAGAATACAACTTTGCTTATTACAATTTAGAATATAAATTCTATTCATATCCAAGATCTCGTCTTTACATCATATTCGATGTTATAAAAATACGGAATAATTTAAACTTTTTCCATCTCCTTTGAATAAAATCTTTTCATTGATTTCATAACTTTGAATCAATTACAAATCCCTGCATCAACTATATGATATGATTCATTCTATTCGAATTACTGCATAGATTTTTACATCTCAACTCGATAGCCTCTATGTATTACTAATACATCTATACAACACAACATGTAGCAATCGTTGTAACCACTATCATGTACATCTCCTAGAACCTTAAACATGGTTCAAAATAATAACTTTAACAAAATAATAATCTTCTTGCGATACTATTGAACTTTATCAATCAAGTAGCACGTAACTTTACCGTGAGTCCTTAACCTGCCAAAGTTGTTATTTGCAAGAGTGAGCTCGACAGCTCAGTAATTCTAACAGTTTTCATGCATCACATAGCATATAACATCATACTCAGTTCATGCATTTATAATCAATTTATATTTTCTACGTATGTTACTTCTCACATAACAAGCATATCATCAAAGATCAACTTTCAATCTCATATATATCTCATATACAGTTCATATATAAGTTCACATCATCACAGCATAATATAATTCAACTTACAGTTATTGAATTCATATATCAAATAGGAACTGAAAGACTTGCCTGATTCGTAGTTTAACAACCGACTTAACTGCTTATAGATATCTGCACTTCGTGTAATCCTACACAGTTATATAATCATGGATTTCACACTCGTCAGTTATACACATCCATACATTCCTAATATAATAATAAGTATTACATTGTTTTCTATCTTGGTTCTTAGAACCTTCGTTTCACTTTTTTATCGTATTCTTAGAATAACTATGTACGTATAAGAATACTTTAACCATACGTACTTACTACCATTCTTCATATACACATGCCCACCTACCACTAATCTATTTACATATAGCTTGGGTAGTCCATCCTTTGAGTTAATCATTCTCATATCATTACTAACACATAAGACTATATCAATTAACAAACATACTCTATTGACCGTTGAAATCGGATTCAAGTATTAACATATGATCTTACATAGCATGTATACATATTAAAGGATACTTTCACGCTCGTTCAACCTTTTCACGTTCAATTTACATGATATAGGTTCTAAGTTAATACCCTTAATAACTTAAGTCCATTCAAGGTTATAAAGTCACAAAGTCTATCATGCTCATCTTTTAAACACATAAGGTAATTATGTAACTCGTGTTAGGTATGCTCATGAATATTCATATTTTATGCATGTAACTATCATAGTTATTAGTTTGAAAACATGCTTTGTTTATGCTAAACTTGGTTTCACGACATGTAGTCATGGTATATATACATGTATGATACATGAGAGAGTCCAAGAGCGCTATCACATATGTCCATAAACATCAAAATCTAAATCTTAGGGTAACATGTTAACGTTCACGTTCAAGACTAATATTTTCATTAGTGAAGCTCACTAACAAGTCCAACATGTTCATGCTTCATTATGAAATCCATATCCGTAAGTTAATATGTCCAACATGCATTTCAAGGCCATATAAATATGCCCAAAAAATCAGAATACATATATGACCTTTACATGTTAAAGTTCACTTTTAAAACTTATATTTTCGTTAAAAATGTTCACTAGTGAGTTTCATCATGCTCGTGCTATACTATGAAACATATGTACGTAAATCAACATGCCTTTCATGCATTCTTAAACCATACTAATGTGTCTCAAAAGTCAGAATATAAACATGACTTATATACGCCAAAATTCGTTTATAAAACCTTAAGTTTATTTTCAAAACTATAACTTTATCATTCTTGCATGAAATCTTAATAAAACATGGTTTCATTATCTTAACGTACTCATATAGGTATGTCAATCATGTTCCCATGTCTGTTTAAGTAGTGTTATTAATCTAGCACATAACAGCCTTTAGCAGAAAATATGAAACTGGTTCAGGGTGCCGGCGCAGCTGCGCGGCATCTCAGTGCTAAATCGGCGCAGCTGCGCCACCACTGGTCCGCACCAGACAGCAGGCAGCTACGGCAGTTTTTAGCCCAATTACCAAAATTCTTATCGAATTTGATTCCAGACAAGCTACCTAGCCATACTAACATATATATTAGCCCACATATCAACTAACAAACAATTCTTGATCACATTATCATGAATTTAATACTAAATTCAAGAATTAGAAATTCTCATAAAACAAAGATGAAGAACAAGAAAGGAGTTATACCTCTGCTAAATGCAAAATGAACTTGCTGATATCTCACTCCTTCCTCAACTGATATGAATGGTTACTCTCTATTCTTTCTTACTTAGAATTTCTCAGCAAATGAATTTGTGAAGGAGAGAGCTCATATTTATAGCAAAACCAATACACGGTTAATGTATTTATCTCCCAAATTAAACTAATGGAAATCAAGGATTATATGAAGGATAATGGGGGGTTGGTAGATGGTATTTGAAATCAATCATGAGAACCACTCCCCATTGATCATTGCCATCTAGTTTGCTGAGTTTGAGGATATAGGGAGTAGACTAGCAATTAAGTTATTCATGTGAGAAGGAAATGTGCCTCTCATTATGGGACAAGGCTTAATAAACTCACCATTGTATTCCTTTGTGCAACATACATTGTATATTACATATATTCCTACATCAATGTATAATTGTACACTTAGGTTATATCCCTTTGGACATTATAATTCACATTAGACTTACTTAATATTGACACATTAATATAAGTCATATGTACATATACACAAACACATAAGTACTCCCTAATGTATCCACACATCTCATATTGTCACATACCTCATGATGTATTCCATTAAATTAAATTATTAAAATCCTTATTATGTTACATAAGCGATAATATTATGTAACTCACGTAATAAAATTAATCTTACGATATAGTCTATATATATAATATATAGCCACATTAATATGTCACATTGCATTCTATAATATAGTTTATATATAACTGTATGGTCACACTTAAGTGTTGTACTACACTTAATATAACACATGTGTCATTACTATATGCTATACTTTTAAATCATCACATCCTTTGCACATATCAACTAGTTGAGTAATATAATCTACTCGTTTATATATTATTATTAATTAATGACTTATCTTATCAATTAATTAATAGTAATTTTAATTAATCCATTCTTCATCAATCAATATGATTATTAATCTCCATTACAAATAATTATCATTTATTGAATAGAGGAACTCCTGAACATTTGGCGATCTCAGATGTGTCGATATCAGAATATGAACCATAAAAAAAAATACCTATTAAACCAATCACAAGAATACCAGCAAAGAACCCCTATCGGGGAGTGAAATAGAACATGAAACCGTAAGCTCCCAAGCAGTTATCACATTAAATAAATATAAATCTTATTATATTTATAACCAATATACTTATTATCATGCTATCACTCGCAATAATAATAATTCAACATACTATTATAATAAAAATTAACAATTAATATAGATTAATTATTTAATTAATAATTCCTCCATCCTTAAATAATTCATTCATCATCGAATCTATTATTGTGCCACACAAGGCATTTCTCACAAGCTAAATCTTAGGCTTATTATCACTTTTACCACACTTAATATTCCTTTAATATAATGTTTGTGTGACTCAAGCATTTTAATGCTAAGCTATCTCAATTAATTATACACTTATAATATGTATAACCTTTACGCTTATAATATATACACTATTAATTATTTAACTAATAATACCCACGATAAAATAATAACTTAAGTTATTTAATACATTAAAATAACTTAGTTTTCTTTCATTAATTAACTCTCTTGAAAATACATTAGAAATTATGTATTTTACCATAACATAAAATATTATGTTTTCTCCAAATAAAGACATTCATTATTAGAAAATAATTTACTTATTGTCTTAAGATATTATTCTTAATATAATATCTATTAAAATAATTACATGTACGACACATGTACATATATTATATATAGAAAATAGATAATAAGTTTATTTTCTATTATAATAAATTGTTTCCATCAATTTATTTACATATAGCAAATATGTTTTAATATATTTACCATATTAATTAATCATACCTATTACCTCATACAAAGACATATAAGGTAATATTATTATTAAAAATAACATTCCCTCTTTTATTAAAATAATTCAATATTAAAAATTATTTTAATATCCTTTATTAGAAATATATAATATTTATTTCCCTTCCCTTTCAATAAATTATCTCCAAAATAATTTCTTTAAATCTATACATTTAACCATATCCCAAATATTAATTAATTTTCTAATTAATATTTATTAATGTTATTCGTACATTAGACTCTCTCACATATTACCATCTAAGTAATATATAGAAAGTACTAACTATAATTACATTTTCAACACCTATATTAATTCACCCCTTTACTCAAGTGAATTAATCCCCCTTTACTAATTCACCATAGTTGATTTAGGTTTTAATATTATATTATTCCATAATATAATTTTCAACTTAAATTAATCAATATTTATTCTTATTAATTAATTCCCTTAACTAATTCATGCTTCACTATCCAAATCCATCCATGGATAGCTTAAGTACTAACAATAATCTATATTACATCATACTATTCACTAGTACATATATTATTCAAGAAAAAGGCGATTATTCATTAAAAATATTTAATATCACCAACTTACTATGATAAAATAATTCTATAAATTATTTAATATCGATAGGAAATCTTATCCACCTCCTTTACCTCAACTCAATTGTCTCTACGATAAATAACAAATATATATTAATAATATATTTATTAATCACAAAAATCGCATATTACATAGTTCATATTATCCGATGTAACATAATACATCCTACCATATAACACACACATATATATATTCGAACCCAATACATGCCTTAAGTATTTTATTTATTAAATTCTCATTTTAATAACTTTTTGAAAATTTGGGTTCTCACAGTATTGAAGTTGTTTTGATGATTTATTATGGTCATAGGATGGCTGACGAGAGTCAAGATAGCTATTCAGTGGACCAGGAGTCGAGGAGGGGCCCATGGAGAATGAGGTGATAGGAGATTTGCTGGCAAGGAACGTCGAGCTAGAGGTTAGGGCTAAGCAAGTGGATGCGCAGAACCACACCCTCCAGATTACTGAACAGCAGTACAAGGACGTTGATTATCAGGCCCAGGCTGAGTTAGCAGAGTTGCGAGTGAGGCTGGAGCAGAGAGAGCTACAGCTAGGACAGTTGAGGGATGAAGTGGAAGCCAAAGATGTGAGGATTTATACTTTGGAGAGAACTTTAGATAGCGCCTTTGTGTAGTTCGACGGCAAATGTGTGGAGCTGCCCTCCAGCAGCGGGAGCAGGCGTTGATTTATTTTCATAATAGATAGGGTCCCACTTTTTTTTTAATAGGGACAGTTTCATGTTGTAAACCCTTATGCTTTGATGTATGAATAGGATGGTAGTCAACCCCAACTTTTGTTTTGTTAGAGTAGGGGCAAGTAGTAGTGAATCCTCACCTTTTGCTTATTAGAGGATAGTTAGCAGTAGGCAGTTTATGCCATTGAGTGTTTATAGTAGTATGCCAAATGTTGAATCATGTTGTATTAAAACAGTGGTATATGAATATAAATGCAGTTATTTTATTTGAATCAAATATAATTGATGGACGTCATAACTTTTAGATGCTAACTTGAATAGCATATCGCATAGAACGTAAAAACGATAGCCTAAGTTTTCTTCCTTTCCTCAGATTATGCCACCACGAAGACAACCATGAAACCAGAGGGAGGAAGGATCCGTTAACAATGGAGGAGGGAATGCCGATCCAATGCAGAACTTTGTTAACCTGTTAACCGAGGCGATGCAAAATAGACCTCCGCCAGCAGTAGGGAAGCCAGGGCATCACTTGGCTAGTTTCAAAGATTTTAAATTAGTAGGACCTCCAGAGTTTCGGGGAACATTAGACCCAATAGAAACCCAAACATGGGTAGAAGAGATGGAGAAAGTATTTGAGGTCCCACGAGTGGCCGAAGCACAGAAGACGGGATTTGCCACCTTCATGATGAAGGTCGAAGCTAACTATTGGTGGAAAGCCAATAAGGGACGAGCAGGCGAAGGGGTTATTCTATGGGACAGATTTAAGGAGCTATTCTTCGAGAATTACTTACCGGAGAATACGCAACAGGATATGGAGGTTAAGTTTTTGGAATTGAAACAGGGTGGTATGACGGTCGCAGAGTACGCGATAAAATTTAACGAGTTGGCCCGATTCGCTCCACATCAGGTGGACACAGAGGCCAGGAAGGAAAGAAGGTTCGAGTTGGGATTGAAGCCACGGGTGCAGAAAGCTGTGTTGAAGATTAAGAATTTCTCTGAATTGCTGGAAAGGGCTATCATTATAGAAGGAGGCAATGAAGCCATAACACGATTTAAACAAGAAAAGAAGACCGATCAGTAAGGACCGAAAGGGGGAAGCAGCGGAGGCAGCAACCCCAACAAACATAAATGGATGGAGAGCCAATCTTTCGGAGGCAGCAAGTCCGGGGGAGAGGCCAAGAAAAGTGGGAAGTGTAGTAACTGCAGGAGGAACCACTCTGGGGAGTGTATAAAGGGGAGAAGCGTCTGTTATCGCTGCGAACAATCGGGGCACATGGCTCCTCAGTGTCCGAATAAGCAGAAAGGAGGATGTTTCTCATGTGGAGCCCCAGATCACCAGATCAAGAACTGCCCGAAGAGAAAGAGCGATGCAGCTAGCGGCAACAGCAACAACAACAACAACAACAACAACAACAACAACAACAACAACAACAACAACAACAACGGGTTGAGCATCGGAGGGCCAGCTAATCAAGCCAACAGACCAACGACACATACGTTTAATATGACTGTACAAGATGCGGTGGAGTCCAAGGACGTGGTGTCAGGTATCATCCAAATCAATAATATAAGTGCATATGTGTTATTTGATTCGGGTGCTACTTGCTCTTTTGTTTCTGAAGAATTTACTAAATAGTTAGACTTACCCCGTGAGAAATTAGAACACCATATGAACATAGAAGTAGCAAACAAGGAAATTATTCCCGTAGAATGCATTTATAGGAACTGTTATTCCGAATTATGAGGATTTAAGCTCAAAGTGGATTTGATACCGATTCATTTGGGGGAGTTTGATGTAATCCTTGGAATAGATTGGTTATCGATTCACAGAGCAGTCATCGACTGTAAGAAGAAGTGTGTACACCTTAAGACTCTGAATAAGTCAAAAGTGGTATTCTATGGTAGTAAATCGCCGAGACACTCTTATTGTCTGACGATGATGGAAGCAAAGAGATTACTTAGGAAGGGTTGTATAGGTTATTTGGCTCACGTGGTTGATACTCGACGTGTCGAGGGCGAACTGAGTCAGATACCTATCGTTAGGGAATTCGCTCATGTCTTCCCAGATGAAATTTTGGGATTTCCATCGGATAGAGAGATAGAATTCAAAATTGACTTGGTACCAGGAATAACACCGATATCCAAGGCACCATATCGAATGGGGCAAGTAGAAATGAAAGAGCTGATGGTTTAATTGCAGAAACTATTAGATAAGGGTTATATCAGACCGAGCGTGTCACCATGGGGAGCGCCAGTTCTGTTCGTAAAGAAGAAGGATGGTTCGATGAGACTTTGTATCGACTATTGTGAGTTGAACAAAGTCACGATTAAGAATAGGTATCCGCTGCCTAGGATAGGCGATCTATTTGATCAACTCAAGGGAGCGAAATACTTTTCAAAGATTGATTTGAGAACGGGCTATCATCAACTGAAGGTGAGACAGAAGGATATCCTAAAGACGGCATTCAGAACTCGTTATAGACATTTCGAGTTTCTGGTAATGTCATTTTGACTGACAAATGCACCAGCGAAATTCATGGATATGATGAACAAAGTGTTCAAGCAATACTTGGACAAGTTCTTAGTCGTATTCATCGATGACATCTTGGTGTATTCAGTGACAGAGGAAGAACATGCTGAACATCTAAGGATTGCTTTGGAGGCGTTAAGAAGAGAGAAGCTGTACGCAAAATTTTTAAAGTGTGAATTTTGGTTGCAGAGGGTGCAGTTTCTAGGGCACACCATTGATAAGGATGGCGTTTCGGTAGATCCTGATAGTAGTGTGCATACAAGCCAATCATGTATGATGATAAAGCACGTA
The DNA here is from genome assembly GCA_020205555.1 of Panax stipuleanatus. NCBI lineage: Eukaryota > Viridiplantae > Streptophyta > Magnoliopsida > Apiales > Araliaceae > Panax > Panax stipuleanatus. The sequence continues at coordinate 45,700,555 of CM035122.1, forward strand.
CTTTGTAAACAATCTTATTTATTTATTAATGAAATATTCATTTATTACAGGCATTTAATTATCTACATGTTGCTGTTTTTATAATATGTAAATAACCCATAGTTTTAAGCAATGCTTTTAGAATCATGATGATGATCATGCTAATGAGATCTAAATTCTTAGAAAGTTTTAAAACTTAAATAGTTCCCAATCGTGGGATTACTAAAAAGGGGATTAGTAAATCCGGATAGATTGGTACATATGTTGCTTGCTCATTGGATGAGGATGATTGATCTCATGATCATTTGTGTGGAGACACTAAAGCAAGTATGTAGGTGCTTATTGAAGAATAAGTTCACTGAACGTGATTCGCTATGGAATACCTAATGGAGTTTTACTCGCATGTCAATAGGAATTCCTAATGTGATAGTAGTACAAGTGATCCTTGGACTTGAGATCATCATAGTATCTTGTATGTAACAAATTATACTTTGACTTATTCCTTAAGACCTTTTAAGGCATATATAGGGTATGCTTGGGTATAATGAGTTACATATGGAGATAATGAATGATCAATAAAGAATCTACCACCTCTAGTAAAAGAGGAGATATGTCCCATGTGATTCGTTAAATGACAACCCAGGAATCCTTGGCCAAGGTGAAATGAAATTAGAAAGGAGTTTTTAATTTGCATTATTTGGAGTTGTGCATTTTCTAATCGAAATACATATAATTAAATAAAATAAGACTTGACAGTAAATCCATGTCTTATATTTAATTGGGACATTGTATGGTGGAAGGATTGAATTGTACGGTAACTATTTACTCACAGGTTCTTTTTGATTAATGTTGAAATCTATATTATCTGGAAAGTCGTTGATCGCTAGGGAGACTTATCCCTATTGTAGAATAAATATTATTTATTTAAATAAATTATTAGTTTAATTTATTTATTTAAATAAGATTAAAATTGTTTTAATTGATTTATTCACAACCGGTTTAATATGGAGAACCTAAAGGGTCACACCATAAAAGGAAGAATAATTATTTAAGAAGGTAATGGCATAATCGTAATAATGCATTAAGTATAATTAATTTAATCTATGGTGATAGAATAAATTAAATAGCTTAATGTTTATTATTTAATATTTTGGAAATATTAAATATAAATTAATAAGAGGAGTCTTATTAATATTATTACAATTATTATTATTTTAATTTCTAAAGGAGTTTAGTAATTAATTTAATATTTAGTACTCTCATTTATTCCTAATAAGATTAGGAGACAAATTAATTAAATGAATTTAATTAATTATTCCCATGTGGTGGGAAGCCTAAATTAATTAAAGGAGTTTAATTAATTAAAAGAAATCCCATGTCTAATAGGATTAGAAGGGTTGACCAATGTCTATATAAGAGAAGTCTTATAATAGATATTAGATTGATGCAATTTCAATTGTTGGAGAGTACTCCTTTTCTATAGAGGATAGAAAACTAAGGTTAAGCCAAACACCCTCCTTCTTGATAATTCAAAGAGATCATGAAGAACAAGGAGTTGAACTCATACCTGTAGAAGCTTCGTTCTACAAGGGTATGATTCCATAACTTCTTATTTATCGTTTTAAATTAATAATTTGCATAAAGGATGATCCAGGTAATGGTTTTGTAGAAATTTTTTAAACTCTGATATACCATGCTTCCGCTAATTTTTGCAATTTGATTGCGTCACGATTTCGTACAAACCCAACAGTGGCATCAGAGCCAAATCTTTATGCAATTATTAATTTATTTTTGATTTCATATACATATGGGTATGTATTTAAAATAATTTATTGGGCATAATTTTATTATATAAAATTATATTTTTTAAGAAAAAAAAAAGACTTTTTTTGGGACGAATCACAATTTTTTTTGGGTGCTAATCTTGAATTCTGCAAAGAAAAGGTGTTGTCTCTTTCTTACTCCAAAAAGAAGGTGACCCATCAGGAAAGGACTTTTTTAATAAACCTGCAGGACTCTTTTAATAAAAGAAGGTGACTTCTTTTTAAAAAATAAATATGATATATTTATATATTATATTCTAAATAATTTTATAATTAAAATAAAGAGTTTATTTTAATCTTGAAATTGGATTTCATGCAATTTAAAATTGCCCATTAAATGATACTCATATATATATGGAATGTTTTAATTCATGAGATGAATATTTATTTATTGATATATATGGTGATATGTATGAAAATAAATGGGGATTGACTATGGACTATTTGACCAATGTGATTGGATTTTATTTTAGTTGAATGCTTGAATGAATGGGTTTTATTAAATGGGGTCTGCGTACCTCGTCTTCTCTAATTTTTTTTTCTTGATGTAAAATTCTATCTCCCTCCTATGTACTTCCCCTTGACTGTTGATCAAGGTTTCTATTTAAATTAAATAGTTTAATGTAATAAGAATAGTTAGAATTATCTTGAAGAAATTGGAGACCAAGGAGCAAGGAGCGCGTGAAGACTCGTTTGTATGGAGCCCGGGTTTAAATGTAATAGTTATATTTAAATTTAAATTCTTGCACTCCTAGGTTTGACCTTTTGGTTCACTTGGTGGCTCTAGTGAACCAAACTAGAATAAAAGTCCATAATCAATCCGGGTAGAATATAATATTCTATATTGCATGCTAAATATTATATATATTATATTTTATGCAAACATGCTTCGCATGTTTAATAAAATGACGCGTATTTTATATATATATGTGCATGCGCGCTAAACAAGATGAGACAAATAATAACAAACCCCTCAAAGAAATAATATTAAGTCCGAAGCGTTCAAATGATATTTGGAATATCGAACGTCGCCTTCTAGCATGATAAATTAATAGAGTATTAAATATTTAATATGAGCTTGTTGTGCTATCCACAAGGCGAGTATTGCGTATTTAAGATGTTAATTAATCACATTTGATGCTTATCAAGAAAATTGAACGATCTAGTCTTGTTGTGCTATCCACAAGGACGAACATTTTTTTTTTTTGAATTTATGGAAGTGCTAGGCTGGACTTAACTTAAATCATTTTAGTTCGGATGTGCACACACTTGACCATTATGATTTAAGAGGCAAAATAAAAGGAGTTATATAGTGTTGTAATTGACAAGAGTTGTCTACCTATTTATTTGTATATCGCTTGTTGTGCTATCCACAAGGTTATATACATTTGAAATGGGATCCTTATTCTCACTAGCAAATCTTTAATTAGATGTTGCCGAACTATATAAGTGAGGGTAATATAGTTTGATAAAAATAGTGGGAGATACCAATTTAAAATAAAGACCTAAATTTATTTTGGTATGCAAAATTAATAAAATGAATGTTTGCTAAAATGTTGTTTTTCACATGCAGAATTTTAAAAATATCAAAATCACTAATTTCACTGCGAAGCATACTTGATGCTAATAAGCTTACCGGGCCGAATTATACGGACTGGCTAAGAAATCTGAGAATAGTTCTCATTGCTGAAAAGATTTCTTATGTCCTAAACTCACCTGTCCCTGGAACTGTTCCAGAAACAGCCTCTGAGGAAGAGATTGCCACCATTGTAAAGTGGCAAGATGATGCATCTGTGGCTCAATGCATCATGCTCGCATCCATGAATAACGAGCTTCAGCGTCAGCACGAAAACATGGATGCTTCTACTATGTTGATTCACCTCAAGGAGTTGTATGGTGAACAAAGTAGGACTGCTAGATATGAGATATCTAAGGAGCTCTTCCGATCTCGGATGACCAAGGGCAAAGTGAACATAAAGGAACAAAAGAAATCTGATCCAGCTAGCAAAGGAATGTGCTTTCATTGCAACGAGCCGGGTCATTGGAAGAGGAACTGCAAGAAGTTTCTGGCAAAGAAGAAGCTTGGAGAAGCTTCGACTTCCAATCAAGGTTTGTTCATGATTGAAATTAATTTTTCAGAAAGTCAAAATTCTACTTGGGTATTGGATACCGGATGTGGTTCTCACATATGTAATAATGTGAAGGGACTGGTCAGAAGTAGAAAACTGAACAATGATGAGGTGATCCTACGAGTGGGGAATGGAGCAAAGGTTGCTGCATTAGCTGTAGGAACTTATTATTTAGCAATGCCTTCGGACAAGTTCATTTATCTTAATAATTGTTATTATGTTCCGAATATTATTAAAAACATTATTTCAATTTCTGTATTGGATATGGAAGGATTTAACGTTGTTATAAAGAACAATAGTTGTTCTATTTATAAAGACGATGTTTTATATGGTATTGGAAATTTGCAAAATGGACTTTATACACTTGACTTACAAGAAAATATTTTTCAAATTGAACAAACTAAGAAAAGGAAAAGAGATGATATTAATTATACTTACATGTGGCACTGTAGACTCGGTCATATCAATGAAACAAGATTATCCAAGTTGCATAAAGATGGGCTCCTTGAGTTATCTGATTATGAATCATATCCAACTTGTGAATCTTATTTCATGGGTAAAATGACTAAATCTCCTTTTAGTGGAAAAGGAGAAAGAGTTACAGAGTTGTTGGCATTGATTCACACAGACGTTTGTGGACCTATGACAACAAGTGCACGGGGTGGGTATTCTTATTTTATTACTTTCACTGATGATCACTCAAGATTTGGATATGTGTATTTAATGAAATACAAGTCAGAATCATTTGAAAAGTTCAAAGAGTTCAGAAGTGAAGTAGAGAAACAAACGGGCAAGAGTATAAAGATACTTCGATCAGATCGAGGTGGAGAATACTTAAGCGGTGAGTTTCTCTATTGTCTCAAAGAAAATGGTATAATCTCACAATGGACTCCTCCAGGTACACCACAGTTAAATGGAGTATCTGAAAGGAGAAATCGAACACTGTTGGACATGGTTCGATCCATGATGAGTTTTATCGACCTTCCAATTTCTTTCTGGGGATATGCCCTAGAAACGGCTGCATACCTACTTAACAAGGTACCTACCAAATCCGTCCCAAAGACTCCATATGAGATGTGGAAGGGGAGGAAACCAAATCTTAAGCATATTAAGACTTGGGGTTGCCCAGCTTATGTCAAAAAGTTTGAAAATGATAAGCTACAGACTAAATCCGATAAGTGTAGATTTGTGGGATACCCTAAAGAAACTTTAGGGTATTATTTCTATCATCCAACTGATCAAAAGGTGTTTGTTGCGAAATATGCTGCCTTCTTGGAAAAGGAGTTTATCCATGAAGGGGTCAGTGGGAGTAAGATATATCTTGAAGAAGTTCAAGAACCACAAATTATCACGGATCAAAGTCAGGTACCTGACCAAGTAGAAGAACCTACTATACTACACCCTGTTAGTAAATCTGGAAGAGTACCGAAGATACCTGAGAGGTATGGATTCGTTATAGAGGATGACGATGAGGTACACATCATGAATGATGATGATCCATTGAATTACGAACAGGATATGAGTAATAAAGACTCAGGAAAATGGCTTGAAGCCATAAAATCCGAAATGGACTCCATGTATGAAAACAAAGTATGGACTTTGGTTTCACCACCTGAAGGCATTAAGCCTATTGGGTGTAAATGGGTCTTTAAAAGAAAGACTGGAGCGGACGGCAAGGTGGAGACCTATAAGGCCCGACTGGTTGCAAAAGGTTTTAAACAAAGACAAGGAGTTGATTATGATGAAACCTTTTCACCAGTAGCTATGCTCAAGTCCATTCGGATTTTGCTTGCGATTGCAGCTTATAACGACTATGAGATCTGGCAGATGGACGTGAAAACGGCCTTCCTCAATGGGAAACTTGAGGAGGATGTGTATATGACACAGCCAGAGGGATTTGTTTCAAAGGTTGGAATAAATCAAGTCTGTAAGCTGCAACGATCCATTTATGGATTGAAGCAAGCTTCTCGTAGATGGAACATTCGTTTTGATGAGACAATCAAAGAGTTTGATTTTATCAAAAATGACGATGAACCATGTGTGTACAAGAAGGTTAGTGGGAGCGCAGTTTCATTCCTTGTATTATATGTTGATGATATATTACTGATAGGGAACGACATTCCTATGCTACAATCAATTAAAATCTGGTTATCTAAACATTTCTCCATGAAGGACTTGGGAGAAGCATCCTATATTTTGGGGATAAAGATCTATAGAGATAGATCTAAAAGGATGCTTGGTTTATCCCAAGGAACGTACATTGATGCAATGCTAAAGAGATTTAGCATGGAAGATTCCAAAAGAGGACTCATGCCGATGAGCCATGGAATACATCTCTCCAAGAAACAGGCCCCAAAGACACCTGAGGAGAGAGACCGAATGAGTAAGATCCCTTATGCTTCTGCAATAGGATCTATCATGTACGGTATGATATGTACTAGACCGGATGTTGCTCATTCACTTAGTGTAATGAGCAGATACCAGTCGAATCCAGGAGAAGAGCACTGGAAGGCAGTGAAGAATATCCTAAAATACTTGAGAAGGACTAAGGATATTTTTCTTGTCTACGGTGGGTCTGAATTAAAACTCGAGGGCTTCACAGACTCAAGTTTTCAAACGGACCAAGATGACAGTAAATCTGTTTCGGGGTATGTTTTTACCTTGAACGGAGGCGCAGTGAGTTGGAAGAGTTCCAAGCAGCAAACAGTTGCTGATTCAGTGACAGAGGCAGAGTATATAGCTGCAAGTGAAGCTGCAAAGGAAGATGTTTGGATGAAGAAGTTCATAACTGAACTTGGTGTGGTTCCTAGCATTGGAGAAGCAGTTCCCATTTACTGTGACAACATAGGAGCAGTTGCACAAGCTAAGGAACCGAGGTCTCATCAGAAATCTAAACACGTGTTGCGGCGATTTCATTTGATCAGGGAGATCATTGAAAGAGGAGACGTCACCTTGGAGCGTGTAGACTCTCAAGACAACATTGCAGATCCATTTACTAAAGCTTTAACATAACAGCAGTTTGATCGTCACTTAGAGAAGATGGGTATGAGATACCATGGCGATTGGCTTTAGTGCAAGTGGGAGATTGATAGTAGTGTGCATACAAGCCAATCATGTATGATGATAAAGCACGTACTTTGTAAACAATCTTATTTATTTATTAATGAAATATTCATTTATTACAGGCATTTAATTATCTACATGTTGCTGTTTTTATAATATGTAAATAACCCATAGTTTTAAGCAATGCTTTTAGAATCATGATGATGATCATGCTAATGAGATCTAAATTCTTAGAAAGTTTTAAAACTTAAATAGTTCCCAATCGTGGGATTACTAAAAAGGGGATTAGTAAATCCGGATAGATTGGTACATATGTTGCTTGCTCATTGGATGAGGATGATTGATCTCATGATCATTTGTGTGGAGACACTAAAGCAAGTATGTAGGTGCTTATTGAAGAATAAGTTCACTGAACGTGATTCGCTATGGAATACCTAATGGAGTTTTACTCGCATGTCAATAGGAATTCCTAATGTGATAGTAGTACAAGTGATCCTTGGACTTGAGATCATTATAGTATCTTGTATGTAACAAATTATACTTTGACTTATTCCTTAAGACCTTTTAAGGCATATATAGGGTATGCTTGGGTATAATGAGTTACATATGGAGATAATGAATGATCAATAAAGAATCTACCACCTCTAGTAAAAGAGGAGATATGTCCCATGTGATTCGTTAAATGACAACCCAGGAATCCTTGGCCAAGGTGAAATGAAATTAGAAAGGAGTTTTTAATTTGCATTATTTGGAGTTGTGCATTTTCTAATCGAAATACATATAATTAAATAAAATAAGACTTGACAGTAAATCCATGTCTTATATTTAATTGGGACATTGTATGGTGGAAGGATTGAATTGTACGGTAACTATTTACTCACAGGTTCTTTTTGATTAATGTTGAAATCTATATTATCTGGAAAGTCGTTGATCGCTAGGGAGGCTTATCCCTATTGTAGAATAAATATTATTTATTTAAATAAATTATTAGTTTAATTTATTTATTTAAATAAGATTACAATTGTTTTAATTGATTTATTCACAACCGGTTTAATATGGAGAACCTAAAGGGTCACACCATAAAAGGAAGAATAATTATTTAAGAAGGTAATGGCATAATCGTAATAATGCATTAAGTATAATTAATTTAATCTATGGTGATAGAATAAATTAAATAGCTTAATGTTTATTATTTAATATTTTGGAAATATTAAATATAAATTAATAAGAGGAGTCTTATTAATATTATTACAATTATTATTATTTTAATTTCTAAAGGAGTTTAGTAATTAATTTAATATTTAGTACTCTCATTTATTCCTAATAAGATTAGGAGACAAATTAATTAAATGAATTTAATTAATTATTCCCATGTGGTGGGAAGCCTAAATTAATTAAAGGAGTTTAATTAATTAAAAGAAATCCCATGTCTAATAGGATTAGAAGGGTTGACCAATGTCTATATAAGAGAAGTCTTATAATAGATATTAGATTGATGCAATTCCAATTGTTGGAGAGTACTCCTTTTCTATAGAGGATAGAAAACTAAGGTTAAGCCAAACACCCTCCTTCTTGATAATTCATCTTCCTTGGTGGATCACCTCTAGAGGCCAAACACTTGGGTGGCTAACGTTGATCAAAGGAAAGAATCTAACCTGAAAATTCAAGGAGATCACGAAGAACAAGGAGTTGAACTAGTACCTGTGGAAGCTTCGTTCTACAAGGGTATGATTCCATAACTTCTTATTTATCGTTTTAAATTAATAATTTGCATAAAGGATGATCCGGGTAATGGTTTTGTAGAAATTTTTTAAACTCTGATATACCATGCTTCCGCTAATTTTTGCAATTTGATTGCGTCACGATTTCGTACAAACCCAACAGATCCAACAAAGGTGGAAGCCGTTATCAATTGGGACCAGCCAAAGACGCCGATGGAGATCAGGAGTTTTCTAGTTATCCAGGATTTTTTGAAGACAGCATCACCGTTGACCAATATAACCAGAAAGACGGTAAAGTATGTTTGGACGGAAAAATGAGAGGAAAGTTTCATGGAGCTGAAGAAGAGACTTAGCCAAGCACCGGTGTTGGCTTTACCGGACGACATTGGAGGTTTTGTAGTGTATAGTGATGCATCACACAAAGGTCTCGGTTGTGTACTAATATAGCACGGCAAGGTCATTGCGTACGCGTCACGTCAGCTGAAGGACTATGAGAAGGGTTACCCGACTCATGACTTGGAGTTGGCCGCTGTAGTTTTTGCCTTGAAGATTTGGAGGCATTATTTATATGGAGAGAAGTGTGAGATATATACAGACCATAAAAGTCTAAAATATATCTTCACTCAGAAGGAGCTGAACATGAGACAGCGCCGATGGTTAAAATTGATCAAGGATTACGACTGTAAGATTCTGTACCATCCGGGCAAAGCAAATGTAGTGGTAGATGCCTTGAGCAGAAAAGGCAGAGAGATTGATGAAGCTGACAACTCAGGCAGAGTTGATAAAGGAGTTTGAACGTCTGGAATTGGAGGTTGAGTATCCGATGGAGATGGATGGGAAATTATTTACAGTAACAGCGATTCCGACCCTATTGGATCAAATCAAGGAGGCTCAAGAAAAGGATGAGGATTGTGATTCAATAAAGAAGCGAATTACCGAAGGCGAGGAGCTTAAGTATAAGATTGATAGCAAAGGGTTGCTAAGGTTTGAAGGGAGAGTCTGGGTACCATTGGATCGGGAATTGAGGGAAGAAATCCTTAAGGAAGCTCATGGCACGTGGTACTCGGTACATCCTGGGAGCACAAAAATGTATCAGGATTTGCGGTAGTATTTTTGGTGGCCGAATATGAAGAGAGAAGTAGCAGAGTGCGTCAGCAAATGTCTGACATGCCAACGAGTTAAAGCAGAGCACCAGCGACCGAGCGAACTGCTTCAACCATTAGAGATTCTGGAGTGGAAGTTGGAGCACATCACAATGGACTTTGTGGTGGGCCTGCCATCGATACAAAAGGGTTTAGATGCCATCTGGGTAATTATGGACCGTCTGACCAAGTGTGCTCATTTTCTACCAATTAGGATACGATACAATCTGGAGCAATTAGCGAAGCTCTATGTGAAAGAGATAGTGTCACGACATGGAGTGCCAGTATTAATTGTATCTGACAGAGATCTGCGCTTCACGTCAAATTTTTGGAAGAGTATACAAGAGAGATTGGGAAAGCAATTGAGGTTGAGCACGGCGTACCATCCTCAAACTGATGGCCAGAGTGAGCGAACGATTCAAACCTTAGAAGATATGCTTCAAGCGATCGTAATGGATTTAAAGGGTAGCTGGGATGACCATTTGCCACTGGTAGAGTTTGCTTACAACAATAGTTATCACGCTAGTATCGGAATGCCACTGTATAAAGCGCTATATGGAAGAAAATGTCGAACACCGATGTGTTGGGACGAGGTTGGAGAACGAAGACTGCTAGGACCTGAAATGGTGCAACAGACAGTAGATACAGTGAAGCTAATCAGAGATCGACTGGTAGCAGCCTAAGACCGTCAGAATAAGTACGCTAATCTACATCGTCAAAAGCGAGACTTCGTTGAGGGTAGTTTTGTGTTTTAAAGGTATCTACCTGGAAAGGGAAGATTTATTTTGGAAAGAAGGGCAAGTTAAGCCCTAGGTTCATAGGACCGTTCGAGGTTCTGAGGCGAGTCAGTGAAGTGGAGTACGAGGTAGCATTACCTCCTGAACTGGAGCACATTCACAACGTGTTTCATGTGTCAGTGTTGCGGCCGTATAAACCGGACTACAAGCACGTTATCTACTATGAATAGATGCAAGTCGAGAAGGACTTATTATACGAGGAAATTCTTATCCAGATACTCGATAGGAAGGAACAGAAGCTGAGGAGTAAGATAATCCATTCCGTCAAGGTTCTCTGGAGGAATCACGTAGTCGAAGAAGCTACGTGGGAACTAAAAGAGAAGATGAAAGCGAATTATCCATTTTTATTTGAGTGACCTTATTTTACAATTCCAAGGACAAAATTTTTATAAGGGGGAGGATGTAATGACCGAGAATTTTAAACCCCATTATTAATTAAAAATATGATTTAATTTTAATGAGTTAGTTTTGTATGCTTATTTAAACCTTGTGTGGTTATGTGAATTAGTGCCTATGCGAATAATTGCTAGGATTAATTTAAAGGGAGTCACTAATGGTTTTATTAAATTAGTGGACTAGCCCTAAGGTTTGTATGTCAGAAGAATTGATAGGATTGTTAGTAATTAAATATTCAATTTACTTGAATATAGTGAAAGGATTTAATCATGTAGATTAATTATTAAACGTGGGCAATATTAATATTTATATTTAATAGTCTATTTTTAGCAATTTAAATACTAATAGACTAGATTATTTATTTAATTAACCAATTCAATAATTTATTTAATCACGAATTGGGGAGTTAATGTACACTATAATAATAGTGTTGGGATAATGTAATATGATAATACTCAATTGAATTATATTCGGTATTAATGAAATGTACATGGATTATATATGGATGTGTATAACCCAACTTGCTATTATGTATAATGTTATCCATGTGTACCCTCTAACTAATTTATAAACCTACGCAAGCATGGTAGGTATATATATATATATATATATATATATATATATATATATATATATATATATATATATATATAACATTAGTGTGTTGTATTCACATTGTTGAGTATTAGCATTTTCCCATAATGAGAGTCACCCCTCATTTCTTCTCACGTGTATGAGCAAGAAGCCTATACTACTCTACTCTTCCTTCTCAAAATCAGCATTCTAGCAAATGATCATGGGGGGAGTGGGCATCATGATGGGATTCACCAACCACTCAACCACTCTTCCTTAACCATCAAACTCTCATTTTCTCCATTGGTTTGAATTGGGGGATAAGAGCATTGTCTGTGTAAATGATTTCTTATAAATATAGCTTCCATCTTCACAACTCAAATTGCTGAGATTTTCCTTAAGTGTAGAATTGATAGGAAGTATATTGAGAGAGATATCAGTGAGGGAGAAGTTAATATAGCAGTAAATTTGAAGCCATTTAGCAAGCCTTGCAAACTGAGTTAGCAGAGGTATAAATTTCATTTCTATTAATTTCTTACATTATTAATCATGCATGAATTGAATGCTAATTGGATTTTGGGATGCTTGTTAGTTGTTATATTAATTTATATGCAAGTTAGAACTGCATTTTAGTAGTTTAGAATCAATTTGGTAATGAAATTTTGAGTTGGGTTTGATAACTGCCGAAGTAGAAAGCTGCTTCAGTTCTGGCCGAGCCTCAGCGCAGCTGCGCCAGTTTTTTACTAGGGCGCAGGCCTTGAATCTAGTTTTCTGTTTCTAAATAGACATGAGTAGTTAGTCTAAAGTGCTGAGTATACACTAGCAAACATGATTGAAGGTTAAGTTGATTTCAAAGGACAAACTTGGACGTTTTGGAAAGCTAAAATTGCATGAGCATGGTAGGATAACATTCTAATATTTCTGGACATACGTGATAGTGTCTTTAACATCACATAGTTGGCCAACATGCATACATACTATGTTAAATACCATGAAAGTTAATAAGCATGAATGAGACATGATTTAGGCTAGTTTCAAGTAAATAACGATGCTAGTTATACGTATATGATGTAGATACTTGTGAGCATGCCTAAAAGCAAGTTATGTGACCACCTTATGTGTTTAAATGACAAGAATGATAGCTTATATGATTTCATGACCTTGTAAGACCTTAAGTTATTGAAGATGTTAATCTAAAACCATATCATGAAAGGTTAGACTTAGATGGCCTTGATAAGCATGAAAAGAACTTTAACAGGTATATATACTATATAACATTGTATGTTGATAAGTTGGATAGAAGTAGTGAGGCAAAAGCCCAACTCTGGTCTGGCCAGGGGACAGCGCAGCTGCGCCTATCCCTAGGTCTAATCAGGGCGCAACTGCGCCAGTCTGAAATCAGACCTGATGTATTCTGCTGGTTTTCTGATTATGCTAGTTGGTATATATTGAAGCTTAAACTACTAAACATGGTCTGATCACTACTGATATGTACTATATGAGGTGATAATGTTATAAGAAGATGTTTAACTTAGAAAGAGGAATGTTATAGATAAAAGGCAATGGAAGTTATATCAATTGAGAATTATGAATTAGTATAATACTATGCATGGTATGACAGTGTAGTAAGATTAAAGACCTAACTTATGTGTTGATTGATATGATATGATGTTAAAATATATGACTAATGGATATCGTATGTACGTAACTATATTACGATAGGGATTCAAAGTGTTGATAAGCTTTACTTTGGTAATCTACACTTAAGGCAAGTTCCCTATCTTACACCAATTTTTTTTATTGTGCAAGTTCCCTAACTTCATTAAATTGAAATAATGAATGCAAGTTTCTGAACTTCACTTTTTATTGTGCAAGTTCCTATCCTTCTCATATTTTATTTGAGCAGGATATTATTGTATTGCAAGCATGCTTTAGGTGGTTTAATTACTTTACAATTATTCCACATCAATTTTATTGATACTCGCACTTGGTGCACTTGAGTTCGTACAGTCTTGGACTCGTACATTATTTAAAAGTTCTATAATTCATGAACTACTTCAGATAGAGTCTGAACCCTTGTTTCGGTCAGATAGAGACTTCAGGAAAGGACAAGGGTAAAGAAAAGATGAAGTAATAGACTTCAAGTAGCTGATTTTGTTTTATGCTTAGTTTAATTACTGTTTATGTAATTTGAACCCTAATGGTTATTCTAGGGTATGATTGTAAAGTTGTATTAAGGTTATCGAATCTTGGGACTAGTAACACCTTTTGAATGAACGACATACGTTTATTTTATTTTGCATTTAGTTATTGTATGTTATTTAGAGGTGAATATTTGTACTGGATCATGATGACCGAATCCGGGTATTTGAGACCCAAATTTGGGGGTGTCACATGATTTATCAATAACAAGGGTTTAAATGAAAGTCCTCAATTGACTACATGCGGTGCTTTGGTGTATGTCTATCCGAAGTACAAATCAAACATTCCATCACCATGCAGAACATACAAACGCAAGCTAATAAGATCAGATCTAAACCCATACTTCGTTTCTCAAGTTCATATGGATTATCACAGTAATCGATGGCTAATCAACTAAGCAATTAAGCATGAATCTTAATAGACAATCCAATAACAATCAATAAGACTAACAATGAAGTGTATCAACATAAACTACTCAATAGATTCCATTGCAATCTCAAAATAGAGTTTAACTCATAGTTGAATCAAATCCATCATCCACAATTCAAATAAACATTGAAAGAATACAAATATGAATCAAAGAGAGAATATGAATATAGAGTGCAAATATGATCTCCCTTGCTCCAAGTTTGGATCTTCAATGATATCCAATTGCTTCAACCTTCAGATCTAATATAATCTAGAGACTAGCTACTTTAATCTACTCTAATCTACTCTAATCTAAAGATGAAATTAAAGAGCAAAGAAAAGCAATAGTAAGCTAATGATCCCCAAAGGGAGGATTGTCTATTACATAATGATATGTCTCTCTTTTATAAGCCCTAATATCTCTGCCCCTCAAGTTACGCTTCAATCGCACTCTTTAATGAAAAAGTTAACTATGGTCAGCTTCAAGAGTGGCGCAGTTGCGCTGGAAATGGTCTGGAATTGGGCGCGGGCGCGCTAGTAGCAAATAGCATTATTTTTGCCTGGGGAAGAGCGCGAGCGAGCTAGAAATACACTACAAACTGGTGCGGCCGCGCCGCAGAAATTCTGCTGCAATGACCTCTGGTAGAACAGCCATAACTGTTGATTCGGGAGGAGTTACGGGGCCTGCCACCTGTCAAATCGAAGATATCAACGAGATCTACAACTTTAATTCTTTGAGAATTGAGAAATAATGGACTGATGAAGGTTGAAATTGGGCTCCAAGTGACAGCTGTGCAATGGCCACCCAAAACTGTGAAGTTCAATGTCCGTTGGTACAAGGGTCATAACTCTCGCCTTCGAACTCCGATTGGGATGATTCAAGATGTTCTGGAAATCTTAGAAGAATCTCTACAATAAGACCCAAGTTCCAATCCAAGAACATGAAATGAACATGAAAGCACAAATGATGTTCGGATTTCATTTCCTTCCCTTTTTGCTTCAAATGCCACCAAGAGAGTTCCCAATATGAAACCTATAAAAGTAAACCAAAAATACATGAAAAGCTAATGTAACACATGAGTTTATGCAACAATTGAGGTTAGTTGATATCCAAATAAGTGGCTATAAAACCACTTATCACTACCCCAGCTCCGACACCTTCCATGTTTACTGCTCTGTTGAAATACATTTTCCATGGTTGGACTGTATTCTCTTGCTATATTTGTTGAATTGTCATGATCCCATCATCCGAGAAATAAGTCTCCAGGGGATCGAACCCTCCTGAAGGTGCTTCAGCTAATTGATCTGCAATGCCTTGACCCTTGATCGACTTCTGAGTTACGTATATAATATCGAACTGTTGTAGGATCAACTGCCATTTGGACAGTCGACAATTCAACATTGGCTTGTTAAATATATATTTGAGTGGATCTATGCGGGATATGAGGTAGGTCATGTGCCCATGGAGGTAATGTTGTAACCTCATTGCGGCCCATGCTAATGAACAATATGTTTTCTTGATCAGGGTGTATTTCTGTTCACCGCTGCTGAATCTTTTGTTGATGTAGTAGATGGCTCTTTCTTTGCTACTATCATCCTTCTGTCCTAGCATGCAGCCCATTGCGTTGGCATTGACTGACAGATACATGAATAAGGGAACTCCATCCCTCGGAGGTACCAAAATAAGTGCTTCAACTAGCTATTTCTTGATAGGAAGGAAGGCTTGTTGACAAACCTCATTCCATTTGGTAGAGAAATTCTTCCTTAGTAGATTGAATATGGGTTCACAGGTTGCTGTGAGCTGGGAAATGAATCAGCTTATGAAGTTGATTCTCCCCAGAAACCCACGTATCTCCTTCTCTGTTCGAGGTACTGGCATCTTAGTGATGGCTTTGATCTTGGCAGGGTCTATCTCGATGCCTCGATTACTCACCAAGAATCCTAGCAACTTGCCTACTTTGACACCAAAAGCACATTTAGCGGGATTTAGCTTGAGGTTGTACTTGCGCAACCTGTTGAACAGCTTCCTGAGATGGTTGATATGATCATCCTCCCTCCGGGATTTGATGATGATGTCGTCCACATAAACCTCTATTTCTTTGTGCATCATGTCATGAAAGAGGGCCATCATGGCTCGCTGATACGTGGCTCCGACATTAATGAGGCTGAAGGATAGTCGCCTATAGCAGAAGGTTCCCCAAGGAGTGATGAAAGCTGTTTTCTCCCGGTCTTCTTCAGCAACCATGATTTGATGGTAACCAATAAAGTAATCCACGAAGGAATACATGCCATACTGCGTCGTATTGTCTATCAGGATGTGGATGAAAGGTACTGGGAAATTGTCTTTGAGACAGGCTTTGTTCAAATCCCGATAATCCACGCATACTCGTACCTTCCCTCCGGGCTTAGGCACTGGGACTATGTTTAAAAGCCACTCTGGGTAGGTTGATACTATGATAATCCCGACTTTGAGTTGCTTAACAACTTCTTCTTTAACTTTCAGACTCCATTCAGGTTTCAATCACCTGAGCTTTTATTTGACGGGCTTGAATCCATCCTTGATGGGCATTCGATGGATGATAATGTCAGTGGACAGTCCAATTATGTCTTCATGCGACCATGCAAATACATCCTGGAACTGTGTTAGGAGTTCGATCAGGTTAGCTTTTTGGTATTGGGTGAGGTCTATGCCTATCTGGATTTCTTTGATGTTTTCAGAGGTTCCTATGTTGATAGTGGTGGTTTGGTCGAGGTTTGGTTTGGGTTTGTCTTCGACCCATTCTTTGATTTCCTTGGGTACCTCATAGTCATTTTCCTCCTCTTGATCAATATTCATCAAGTCGAAGTTCAGTTCTACATCAAAGTCGTAGTCACTGTGACAGGTTGGCATCTCATTAGCAGAGACCAATACATCCAACGCTTGAGTCCTGAAAACAAAAATGCTTTCATCTTAGATATATACAACTGCTTAAATACACAGAGCATTTGGCAAAGCATGACAAAGTTGCTGCTATAGCTGTGTAATTAAAAGTAAGCAGTAAGCGAAAGTATGTTTAAAGGGCAGATGTACTCTCTGCCACTTTACCCTTTTTGACTGAGGCAAGGGACACTGCTCCAGTTATCCAAGGTCAGATCCTCATAAATCGGGAGGATTAGGGATTTGTGATTATCTGTCTCATCTTGGATGATGACTGAGATATTCCTTATAATATGGCCGAGGCTTTTCTTTGAACTACCCCCTTTTTCCTTCTTGATGCGAGGATTTTGAATCTGATCCTTGTCGTCACTGTCTGGGATCTCATCATTCATACCCTCGTAGTTTATGATGACCCGCAAGTTAGCGAATGGGTCTCATCCTTCGTACATGATCTTTTCTTTTCCCTTTTCGCTATCCGCCTCAGGCTTGAGGGCTTTTCTTTCATTGACAGGTATGATTAGAGGAAACAGCATAGCTGATACCATAGCAGGGATCTTCCTCATTGGTTTTACCCATCCGAATATTTGTGAGGTTTGGTAGCAATATGGTGGAAGCATGGGCCTTGGGATGCTTATGCGGATTCCTGTGGTTTGCCTGGGACGAAAATCCCAATCTGGCACTCCCAGTCTGACTAGGGATTTGCACTGGACTCTGGATACCTTGTTGATTCTTTCCTAACCCTTCTCCAGGTTGGAAACCCAAAGATACCATTTCCTGGCCCACTGTCATAACTTCGGTGGATACCTTTGGTTTCAGGACTGGTACTCCGATAGGTAGATACTGTGTATCACTTACCTCTAAGGCATAAAAACTTGCAGGTTTAATCCCTGCATCCAGGCTAATCACTGACATATCTTCCTGTATGCAGACATGGTATTCTGGTTCGGCATTAACCATGATTAGGTTGCTATTGATAATGTATTTGAGCTGTTGATGGAGGGTGGATGGCACTGCCCCTGCCATGTGGATCCATGGCCTGCCCAACAACAAGTTATATCCAGTGGCGATATTGAGCAACTAAAAGGATACGTAGAAAGTGTGTGGACCAATCTCCAAGGGTAGCTCTATTTCTCCTATAGCTTGGCGTCGCGATCCATTGAAAGCTTGGATGACCACAGGACTGGGTTTGATCTGGTTCAGGTTGATCTTCATTCTTTCCAAGGTATCGTAGGGACAGATGTTGAGGGATGATCCTCCATCTATGAGAACTCCTCCGATTACATATCCGGATGACATCACAGCTATATGCAGGGACTTACGATGGCCCGTTCCCTCTGCAGGGATATCATCGTTAGTGAAAGATATCACATTGTTGTTGAAAATGTGTTCTACCATGTGACAGAATTTCTCAACATCCACTGTCTTTGGCAGATAGGCTTCTTCCTGTACTTTCACTAGAATGTCACGATGCTCCATCGATGATAAGACCGAATCAAGGATGCACATTTGCTTAGGTGCATCTTTCAAGCTCTGCACTATCTTGATTTCATTGTGTCCCATCTGGTCGAGGAACTCTTTGATTTTCTCATCATCCACCCTTGTTTTGGCTTTGATGACTGGTTTGATCACCAGTTGAGGCAAGTATAATGGATTGTCCTTTGGTACAACGACAATGTTGTTTGAGGTGGACCCTTCATCATTCCCATAGTTCCATGGGACCAGCTTCAGACCGATAATTGGATACTGGGGTCTGATGGGCAAGATCAAAGGCTCGGGTGCGGCCACCTTCACAGTATTTTATATTTTTTGGACCCCTTTCCCTGGCAGTACTAAGGGTTTGAGGGTTGACTCTTTCTCACAGGAGATGATAGCTACTGTACCCTGATTCCATACAGTGGGGATCCAGAGAGTTTCTTCATCTAGAAGGTTGAGAACTTGATTTCCCCTTATCAATTCATCATTTTCAATCATGTCTTGAATCAGGTTACGAAGTGCCCAGCAATCCTCAGTATCATGGCCGGGTGAATTGGAGTGGTACTGACATATTTGGTCAGGTTTAAATTTTCTGGACCGAGGGTTTAATGGAGGCAACAAGTTTGCAACCATTCCCTCGTTGATTAACATCTGGAGGATATCTTCCATCGACTGGTTCAGGTTGGTGAAATTCCTTTAAAATAAGAATTTCCTACCAGTGTGGATACTTGCTTCTTCGACCCCCTTGCCAGCCCAGGTTTCATGCTCATGAAACCGACTATGATCCCTCATGGGATTAATCTCTGGTGTGGGAGGACGATCGATATCAGACTGGTTGGCCCGTTTTATCATCTTCTTGGTGATCTGATGCTGGTAGACGACCAGTTCTGCTAATTGTTCAATTTATTCCTTGATAGACTTTATCTCTTGCTCTATTAAGAATCTACTTTATGAGATCTCCCAACTATCTAGGGTGCTATTGCTGGATGTTCTCCCACATAACGGAGGTACTTGGATCCTTCTCCACTTGTGGTGCTGATCATATTGACATTCTCCTCTTTATGTTATGGGAGAGGATTGTCCTGCACATGTTGCTCAGGCTTTGTTACCATAATTTCTCCATTGTCAATCAAGTCATGGGTTATTTGCTTGAGAGACCAACAATCTTGAGTGTCATGGCCTGGAGATTGAGAATGATAATCACATTTTTTGCTTGGATCAAAATTTCATCCACCGGTATTGGTGGGTGGAAGGAGCTGGATAATCTTCTTTTGTGTCGTCAATAACTTTAGCACATTTTTCAAGTGAATCCCCTAGAGGGGTGAAATTTCTTCGACGCCTGACCTCCATATTTTTCTAGAATGGAGGGTTTGAAGGCTTTGCTGGAGTTTGAAAAGGGGTATAGTTCTTCCTTTGAATAGGCATACTGTTTGACTCGCCCCTTAGATTCTATCCTTGCAACACTAAGGACACTTCTTCATCTTTCTTCTTATGTACCCTTTGGGGATTACTCCCGTAATTTTTGGACTGGATATGTTTAGCAACAGCTTCGAGGGCGGTCAGATCTTTTATCTTCCAAGATTTGAGCCCCATTTCTGCTATTTCACCATGCTTGATCATTTTAGAGAATGGTTTTCCTATACCTGCTAGGACCCTTTCTTAATACGGAGCTTCTTGAATGTCTATGAAGGTCATGACTATCTCAGACTCGGTCATGGCTGGGGTAACTTGTGCTGCAACCCGCCTCCATCGTTGGGCATACTCTCTGAATGATTCAGTATTCTTTTTCTTGATCTTTGTTATTTGGTATCTGTCTGGAGCCAGCTGAGATTGGAAGCTATTTTGACTGAGGAAGGCATGGGCCAACTCTTCCCAGCTGTGAATCTTAGAGTTGTCCAGACGGGTATTACCAGGCTCTGGCCTCTCCAGTCAGACTCTTTTGGAATAACTGCATTCGAAGTTTCTCATCCTCTGCATAGGATCTGAGTTCTCTAATGAATACTTTCAGATATGTATAAGGGTCTCCCAATCCATCATATTTCTCGAAATCAGGAGTTCTAAATTTTTTGGGATAACGAGCCCCGGGGAAAATACAGAGGTCGGAGTAATTAACACTGCCGAATGCCCCAGTCCCTTTGATAAATCGGAGAGTTTCCTCCATTTGTTGTACTTTCTTCATGATGTCACAGGCTTCCTGTTCTTTGACGAGGGGGGTGATTTTAGCAGTTTTATTGGTTGTGTCCTGGTTCTGTGGTCCAGGCATCTGAGTCTCAGCTTTTTCTGTCTCTTGACTGCCACCACTACCACCAGGTGTTCCTGGTTCTGTGTGAGTTTGGGCTTGCTTCCCTTTAAGGGCCTTGCTTTGTTCTCTTAGAAAATCGGCTAATTCAGCTATCTGATTTCTAGTCCTTCAAACTCTTCCCTAGAGATAGGGGTGGATTCTGTTTGAGCACTTGAAGTCATGTCCGTGGATGGACTATGTGCTTTCTTAGACTTAGATCTAGTGACAGGACCAATTTTTTCACCTACAACAAAACGTAGGCGTGTTAATTTCCTGAGGTAGGTAGGGATATGATGCATGATGTGGTTTTTAATTTTATCTTGCAAAATAGAGGTCAGTTGTTTTGATGACAAGAGGTAAATATTGAAAACTGGACATTGAATTGAAAGAGGAAGGCATGAAGGAACTTCCCATTGAATTTGGTTAATCAGAGGCTGACCTATCTTAGGCTACTCTCGCGACTTTTTGGCATGAAGGTCCCCAGATCATTGCAATCTACTAGAGGGGAAATTAATTCGATCTTTCAACTGGAGCAAATTTGGGTGGTGCATTTTCATGAGCCCCAAAGACTATGCCGTCCCCAGAGACATTACTTATCACCGACGGGTTTTTCCTCCTTGTGAGAGGAACACACAATATACATTCACATACATCGTGCCTCACCGTTATGCATATGATGACAATTGGTGCGAAGCACTAATATGGGTGCGAAGCACTAAAAATGCAGGAAAGCATTCATTCACATTCATTCAATGTAAAGACGCAGCATTCACGAATTCATTCAATGAAAAGACGCAGCATTCACACATAAGTAGTTTTGAAAGGGAAATTTTAAAAAGATTTGAATGCGACCTAAGCCCTCTAAAATCCCCAGCAGAGTCGCCACCTGTCGACATCGGGAAAAAAATTCGCGGGTCGGGTCATAACCCAGATCTTTCTCTCTTCCTAAGTTATCTCTACCCTCACTCTTTTTATTGCGAAAAAGGTTTTGAAGGGTTTTTTAGGAAAAGGCCAACATGTATCATATCGACGATTAAATGTTTTACAGAGTCGCCAGTTGGTAGATTTGAAATGGTTGTACCAACTCAACCGAGTTTTGTTTGAAAAAGGCCCAATTGCTGGACACTATCGAAACTTGATCTTTGAAAACAAAGTTTTGAGCTCGGGGGCTTGGTTAAGTGTGAGGAAGGTGTTTGGCACCCCACAACTCCCGTGTAAACACGATACAACATCTTTTCAATATTTCCCTTAAAAAACGTAAGTGTGTGTGTATGCTGTTTGAAAATTGGGCCTATGTTTGATTGGTTGAAAGCAAGGAAGTGCTTCGTTAAGCCAATATACGAAGGGTTTGATTTGATTTGCAATAGTCTTTGATTTGGTTTGTCAAAAGCTTATCTTTTTGATAAAAATGATATTTTGAAAGCTGGTTTTCAAATAACATAAGAATTGAAGCATATCACTACTTTTAATTTTTTCTTTTTAGCCTTAAGGCTCAAATTGAATTGTGATTGTCGGAAATCTTCGACCACAATATATAAATACAAATGTCGGTCTCCTCATGAGCATGATAGCCATCGGAGGGACTCTGACACGACAAACTATTATTCTCATTATTTTGAGACCTTAAATCTGGATAACCGTTTAAAGTCTTTTACATGTACATTTCTATAGAAAAACTGGCAAGGTACATTCGTAAAGTGGACTTTGTCCATCGTGGGAATCAGATTCTGATCAGTTTGATCATGAATCCCATGATTCCTAGGCTCACATGTGAGTAGCCAATAAACCTGCACAGTTCAAATTTGTACAGAAATAGATATATATCCCAAATGCTGCCACAACCAAGAATTCATTCAATAAATCCTGGTTCGCACGGCCGAAGCGTCTTGTTCCCACTAGATAGCGATCTAAGGGACATGAGGTTACTTTTGTGACTAAAAAATGCCAATTCATATCAAATGAATATTTAAAGCATCAATTTACTAAAAAAAATAAGTAAAGCAATATATATACACATTTATATATATAAAAGCTGTAAAGGGCGATGGGTTTTCACACCGGTGTCCGGACTAGAATTAAAATATATTTATATATATATATTTATAAAAGCTGTATAAAAGCCACGAAATGATCCAAGCTGGACAGAATTGAAATATATATAGAAAAACAATAAAAAGGGCAATGGGTTTTCACGCCTGTGCCCGGACTGGAATTGAAATATATATATATATATATATATAGAAAAGTAGTTAATCAAGACTGGGAAGAGAACCCAGTGGTGGTGAAGGCTGCTTATATATGCATATTTATATATAAAAGCAGTAAAAAGACCACAGAATAATCCAGGCCAAACAGAAATGTAAATATACAGAAATGTAGTCAACCAGGGACTGGGAAGATAACCCAGTAATGGTGAAGGGTGCAAAAAATAGTATACAGGCCATAGAATGATTCAGGCAGGACTGAAATATATAAATATATATATATTGACAGAAATGTAGTCAATCAAGACTGGGAAGAGAACCCAGTGGTGGTAAAAGTTGCTTATATATGCATAAATATATATAAAAGCAGTAAACTACCTTGGATTTAACATCCAGGCTTGACAGAATTGAAAAGTTAGTATATATACAGTTAAATAAATACAAAAAAAGCCAAACCCGGACTGGAAAGATAACCCAGTCCGGCGAAGTTGCTTATAACAAAGATGCAAGTATGCCGAAGCTGCTGGAAGTGACGGATCGTCAATCCGAGTTGTAGAAATGTGAGAAATTGAGTTTATGTACAAAAATATACAAAACATTGATGAAAGCGGTCACGGAACTGAGTTCCGGGCATATTTAGAAAACGAAACTTAACGTGCAATTGTATAAAAGTACGAAGAAGTAGTATAAACTTGCTGATCATAAAAATACTCACAATGGACTGCTACACTGGCTTTTGCCAAATCTTAGGATCTAAACATCCAAATCTACCGATTATTTTCCGATATGTGGTAGTATGTGGGTATATCTACATGTTAGAGTGAAAAAAATTTGGGTTTGGAAGAGGTGAAAAAGTCAGTAAATCAAATGGCAGAGGTTTGTTGCATTTTGGAATTCTTAAAATGAGTGGGGTGCCCTCATATATATAGGCCAGGGAACCTCTGCTCTATCTAATTTTGCCGCAGGTAGAGGTGCGACTCCCCTGGTGGGACCTACTTGTTTGGTTCTGTCGTCTCGAAGTACGTGCACTTCGAGCAACGCGAGGTTAAAGTCAAAACTTTCTAACTTTTGTTCAAAGCGTTCGTTTGAGGCGTGCTATACCTTTCCGAAAAGCCCTCGCCGAGAGTGTCACAATGACATGGGATAAAACAATTTTTGGGTCAAAGAAGACGGGTTCATAACCAGGTCTTCGATTCCCCGCAGTTTGTCCGTTGAGCTGTCTTGCGCTGTTAGCACTCAGGATCATTGTTATGGTTCGTTCTGACCTTGGTGGCATCAGTTAGGCTTGAGTTTGACCGAATCGGCTTAGAGTTGGTAAAATAACCATTTTGGCCCTCCCGGGGTTGACTTTAGTGTTGGCATGGCCTTCAGTTGACTTCCTGGAGTTGTTTCCAGGACTTGGATCCCATTCGAGTCTGTTTGTCCTCAGTGTTGTATCTGAGGCTGACTTGGTCATTCTAGGTTTTCCTCTAGAGACGTTGTGGAGCTTCAGGTTTGTTCTTGAAGTTGACCTAACTTTTTGGGTTGAGACCGGGGTTGACCTGTACCTCCCGGGTTGAGACCGGGGTTGATCTGTACCTCCCGGGTTGAGACCGGGGCTGACCTGTACCTCCCGAGTTGAGACCGGGGCTGACCTGTACCTCTCGGGTTGAGACTGGGGCTGACTGGCCCGATATTGAGATCGGGGTTGATCTGATGGCCTGATATTGAGATCGGGGTTGAACTGATGGCCCGATATTGAGATCGGGGTCGATCTGACTGACCCGATATTAAGATTAGGGTTGAACTGATGGCCTGATATTAAGATCAGGGGTTGATCTGTCAGCCCGATATTGAGATCAGGGTTGATCTGACGGCTCAATTTGAGATCGGGGTTGATCTGATGGCCCGATTTGAGATCGGGGTTGATCTGACGACCCAATTTGAGATCGGGGTTGATCTGACGCCCGATATTAAGATCGGGGTTGATCTGACTGCCCGATTTGAGATCGGGGTTAAATTAATGGTAGTTTTACCCTCCTACAGTGCTAGTAATAGGGAAAGGAAATTTTGAGTGTCTACAAATTGCACAAAGCTCTGTATGGTTTGAAACAGGCCTAGAGCATGGTATGAATGATTGAGTAAATTTTTACTAAAAAATGGCTTTAAAAGGGGAACTGTAGACACTATTTTATTTACTAAATATAAAAATGATAATATCCTTATTATACAAATTTATGTTGATGACATTATTTTTGGCTCTACTGATATTAATATGTGCAATGATTTCTCTGAAAGCATGAGTAAAGAGTTTGAAATGAGCATGATGGGAGAATTAAACTTCTTTATCGGTCTGCAAATCAAACAAGGAGAAAAAGGTATTTATATTTCTCAATCTAAATATTGCAAAGAAATTATCAAGAAATTTCGATTAGAATATGTGAAACCTCTTAATACTCCTATGTCAACCACTGATAAATTAACTGCTGATGAAAATAGAAAAAGTGTTGACTCAAAAAAATATAGAGGAATGATTGGAAGTCTACTATATATTACATCTAGTAGACCTGACATTATGTTCAGTGTCTGTAAATGTGCTAGATTTCAATCAAATCCTAAAGAATCACATTTATTTGCAGTAAAAAGAATTTTTTGATATCTTAAAGGAACCACAGAATTGGGACTATGGTATCCTAAAGGTCAACCATTTAACCTTGTTTGTTTTTCAGATTCTGACTATGTAGGTCATTAAGTTGATCGAAAAAGTACTAGTGGGACTTGTCAGTTTCTTGGAGGATGCTTAGTCTCTTGGTTTTCTAAGAAACAAAATTCAGTATCTATTTCAACCACTGAAGCTGAATATATAGCTGCTGCACGTTGATTGCGCACATATATTGTGGATGAAACAGACACTTGCAGATTATAATTTGAAATTTGATTGTGTGTCAATATTATGTGATAATATTAGTGCTATTAACTTAAGTAAAAACACTATATTGCATGCTAGATCAAAACATATAGATGTTAGACATCATTTTTTACGTGACCATGTGAATAGTGGAAACATCAAATTAGATCATATTGATACAGAATTAAATGTTGCTGACATATTTACTAAACCCCTAAGCTTTGATAGATTTTGTAAACTACGTTTGGATTTGGGTATGCTAGATATTTTCCCATAATTTTTTTTAAATTATTCCATTTTTTTAAACTTATATATATAAGTAATTAGTAGTAAGTACACTTATATTATTTAAGTATTCTTTTAACTAATTTTCTTTATCTTTAAAAATTATTATTAGTATTTTTTTATTCATCTTTATCCTAAATTTTCTTAATTTATTTATATTTACATTATTTAAATAGTTTTATAATTATACAGTTAATTTTCTTTATCTTTAAAATTTATTATTAGTATTATTTTTTTATTTTCTTTATCTAAAATTTTCTTAATTTATTTATATTATAATTATTATTCAAATATATATATATATATATATATATATAATTATGTGTCAGAATTAATATGGTACGTTGATCAAATTTCAATCCAACCATCCAATCAAGAGTAATCCATGTAATATGACTTAAGCCTATCAGATTAAAGCACTCGGATCAAAAGCTAACAACCGTTAGATGACTGATAAGATACACATGCAGTAGTTCAATCGAGCCTAGTCAACAAACACAATGTCCATTCAATCTCAACCATCGATCGTTTCTGAAATCAATCCTCAGCCATTGGATCATTCAAGTAAGTAAAACTATAAATATAAAAAATTAATTTTTTAATTCATTTTATCTCTTTCTCTCCTTCTCACTTCAGACTCTCTCTCTCTTCTGTCGATTTTCTCTCCCCTCTCTCTATCTTCTGAAAACCCTAACCTCTCTCTCTCTCTCGCATCTCTCTATCTTCAATCTCTAAAACCCTAACCCTAACCCCCCTCTCTCTCTCGCCTCTCTCTATCTTCTGAAAATCCTAACTCCTCTCTCTCTCTCTCTCTCTCTCTCTCGCATCTTTCACTGAATTTTTTAAAAATCTGTTACTATTTCGATTTTTTGTTGAATCGTATTTTGTCATATCTCAGATCTATCAAACCGTTTCTTTTTATTTTATATTTTTTTACTAATTTCAAAACTGTAAAAAGTATTTCTTTTAATTTTTTTAATCTCTTTATTTTTATACTCTTATTAAGATAATTTTTTTTAAAAAAATCATTTTTTCTGTTCATCAAATCATTTTCAGTAAAATATAAGTATAAATATATTTTTTTGCTTCTAAGCTTTTGTTTGCAAAAACTCAAATGGATAAATGTTCTTTCTTAACTTTTCAAACCCTAATCTTTTTTTTTTTATTATATTTATATAATAATTATTTATTTAAAAATATTTGTACATATATATATATATATATATATATATATCATGCATGTTACAAGATTACTGATTTGAAGATGCTTGTTGTTGGCGCTGTTGTGCTTAAAGGTAACCCTCTGAAGATCCATCTCTCACAAACCTCTGGACTCTAAAACCTTTTTTTTTATTATTTTATATTTAAATAGTTTTGTTGATTTGAGAAATCTTCACTAGATTTTTTTAAAATATATAGTCCCTTCAGATTATTATGTAAAAAATAAATTTACAGTTAAATATATATATATATATATATATATATATATATATACTAATTTTCTTTTTAAAAAAATCAATACTCAATATCAATTTTTTTATAGATAAAAACATATATTTTTTTCATATATATATATATAAATTATTAAATCACTAAATATATGTATAAATATCAGTATATTATTTTATATCTGAATATAAATACATATATTTCAAATATATATATATATATATATATATATATATATATATATATATATATATATATATTACTGCTGCACACTGTCTTGGTTGCTAAGTTTGTGAAAAAGAAGCTGCGTACGTCTCTTTTGTTTTGATTGCTAGCTGTGCTTAAAGGTAACTCCTTATAAACACTTTCTCATTTTTGTATGTTTACTGAAAGTATGCTTATATGCATTAGCTGGTTAGCTGTGGATACTGATGTCCACTGGATTTTTTTTCATGATTATCTGATATAGAGTAATGGGTTGTTTACCGTCTGAACTTGGTGAATGAAATAAATTTTTGAACTATCATATCTTAGCTGCCTATCTGATTATATGAGTCTCTATGAAGTCAATTTCAAATTGTGCTATTGGAACTCTTTATATATAATCATCGATATACTTTTTACTATTAAAATATTTTTCAGAGCTGTGTTAAAGAAGCATTTGTCAAATACGTTCTCTGTCTTATTACGTTCATGCACTATTTACTGACATAATTACTGTTTTAAATTAAATATTTCTTGGAAACAGATTAAAATAGTACTACAATTTTCTTCTGAGTCTTATGTGCGTTTACTGATACAATCTGGATTTCGTATGTATCTTACTTAGTATACATTCATATTCTCATTCAATAACCTGATATATATCATTACTTACTTTTTGTATATATATTACTATTACTAAAAACATGTTAAAATCATTCTTAGTCTTGCCTATCTATTCTCTGGTTTTGTCTTTCACATCTAAAATGGACATTATCTATTCCTCAAAAAGAAAACGACTTTTACACCACTCTAAAAAGAATCCTTCTGGGTGTATACCCCTCTTAGTAACACCCTCTGCTCAAACTAAATATCATCTCATAAAGCATTATCTCACTCCAGGTCTAGGAATTGCATTTTGTAGTTTTCCTGATCTACTTGAACATTTTAAAGCTATAGGGTGGGAAAGTCTAGTTGTTTTCTCTGATAGACACATATATCCTGGTTTAATTACTGAATTTTTCACTCATATGATTTTCAACAAAGTCTCTACTGGTCTTTTACTTAGTATCAACACATGTGTCGACGTTGGAAAATTTAAGAATCCCGCGGGTCAGTTCGTAACCCGGTTTTTCTCAAATTGATCTTCCCTAAGTTATCTCTACCCTTATTCTTTTTATTTAGGAAAAAGGTTTTGAAGGGTTTTTTAGGAAAAAGGCCAACATGTGTTTATGTCGACGATTTGATTTGATTAACAGAGTCGCCAGTTGGTAGTTTTGAAAATGGTTGTACCAACTCAACCGAATTTAATTTGAAAAGAGGCCCAATTGCTGGACACTATCAAAACTTGATCTTTGAAATTGGAGTATTGAGTTCGAGGCTTGGTTAAGTGTGGGGAAGGTGTTAGGCACCCCACGACTCTCGTGTAAACATGGTACCACAATCTTTTCAATATTTCCCTTAACACTAGAATGCGTGAGTAAATGCTGTTTGAAAATTGGGCTTATTGATTGATTGATTGAAAGTTTTGACAGGCTTCGTTGAACCTATATACGAAGGGTTTGATTTGATTTGAAAATCAGTCTTTGATTTGATTTACAAAAAGCATTTAATTTGATTTGCAAAAGCTTTGAAATTGATTTGACAATGATGTTTTGAAAGCTGTTTATCAAACCCCTACGCTGACATAGGAATTGAAGCATATCGTTATTCTCAATTTTATCTTTATAGCCTTAAGGCTGCATTCAAGTGGTGATTTACCGGGCTGCGAAGCATCCTAAACCACAGAAATATGCAAGTGTCGGTCTCCTCATGGGTATGAAAACTATCGGAGGGACGCTGACACGACAATCCATATTTTTCACTATGTTGAGACCTTAAATCTGAATAATCGTTTTAAGGTCTGTGTATGTACATTTTACAGAAAAACTGGCAGGGTACATCTGTAAATCAGAGTTTGTCCATCGTGGGAATCAGATTCTGATCAGTTTGATCATGAATCTCACGATTCCTAGGCTCACATATGAGTAGCCAGAAAACCTGCACAGTTCAAATTTGTACAGAAACAAATAAATATCCCAAGATAGCCATAACCAAGGATTCATTCAGTAAATCCTGGTCCGCACGGCAGAAGCGTCTCGTGCCCACTAGATAGCGATCTAAGGGACGCGAGTTTGCTTTCAAAGCTGAAACTATAAAAATAACTAGATTTAAAGAAATCTCTGCCATTATAGCTTCCAGGTTCTGTCGGGACCTGTTTGAACCGTTGAAAGCTAGAATTGGCGAGATTTAGATAAATCTAGTTCGCCTGCAGATATGCCAATGCAGATTTATATACAAATGAATATTAAATGCAACAGTTGAATAAATTGAGCTAAGCAATATATATAGTTAAATATATAAAAAATCTGTAAAAAAGGCGATGGGTTTTCACTCGCAAGCCCGGACTAGAATTGAAATATATATATATAAATTTATAAAAACTGTAAATAGCCATAAAATGATCTAGGCTATGACAGAAATGAAATATATATATATATATATATATATATATATGAAAGCAGTAAAAAGGGCAAAGGGTTTGCACGCCAATGCCCGTATTGTAATTAAAATTGACAGAAAAGTAGTCATCCAGTGACTGGGAAGAGCACCCAGTGACTGGGGAGAGCACCCAGTATGGGGAAGTGTGCAAAAGATGTAAAATAACCACGAAATAGTCCAGGCCGATTGAAAATATATAAATATATATATATATATATATATATATATATATATTGACAGAAATGTATTTAACCAGGACTGATATGAGCACCAGTGATGGTGAATGTTGCTTATATATGCGTAAATATATATAAAAGCGGTAAACTACCTCGGATTTAAAATTTGGGATTGACAGAATTAAAATGTTAGTACATTTATAGTTAAATATGTACAAAAAAAGGCCAAACCCGGACTGGGAAGACAATCCAGTCCGGTGAAGTTGCCACAATTTTGCGTGCTAGTGCATTGAAGCTGATGGAGCTGACGGATCGTCAATCCGAGTTGTAGAAATGTTGAAAACGGAGTTTATGTACAAAAATGTATTAATTTTTGATGAAAACGGCCACTGAACTAAGTTCCGGGCATATTTAGAAGATGAAACTTCGTGTGTAAGTGAAAAACAGTGCAAAGTAGTAGTATTGACTTTATGATCGTAAAAATACTTACAATGGACTGCAATACGGGCATTTTGCCAAATCGTAGGCTCTATATTTCCAAATCTACTGGTTATTTTCTGATATGTGGTAGTATATGGGTATATCTACGTGTTAGAGTGAAAATATTTGGGTTTGGAAGAGGTGTAAAAGTCGAGAAATTGAACTGGCAGAGCTTCGCTGCGTTTCGGAATTATTAAAATGAACGGGGGTGCACCTCTATATATAGGCCAGGGAGCCTCAGCTGTACCTAGTACCACTATAGGTAGAGGTACGGCTCCCTAGGGTGGGGTCCACATGCCCGGATTGATCATCTCGAAGTGCGTGAATGCCAGGCGACTAGATGTCAGGTTCGAAACTTCATAACTTTTGATCGGAGCGTCCGTTTGGAGCGCTGCTATAGTTTTCCGGAAAGCCCTCGCTGAGAGTGTCACAATAAAATTGAATTTAACCCTTTTTAAGTGCCCAAACATGGGTTCATGGCTGGGTCTTCATTTCCCCACAGTTTGCCCGATGAGCCGTCTGGTGTTATTTTCACCCGGGATCATCGTCGTGGTTCTTTCTGACCTTGGTGGCATCAATTCAGCTTGATTTTGACTGAATAGTATGAGAGTTGGTAAAATAACCATTTTACCCCTCCTGGGGTTGCCCTTGGTGTCGGCATGGCCTCTGTTTGACATCCGGGAGGTGTTTCCAAGACTTAGGATCCCATTCGAGTCTGTTTATCCCCACTGTTGCCTCTGTGGCTGACGTGGTCATTCCAGGTTTTCTTCTAGAGGTGTTGTGATGCTTCAGGTTTATTTCTGAAGTCGACCTGACTTCCCGGACTGATGCCGGGGCTGAGCTGTACTTCCTGGGTTGTTGTTGGGGCTGAATGTACCTCCTGGGTTGCTACCGGGGCTGATTTGTACATCCCGAGTTATTGCCGGGGCTGCTTTTGTGACGCCCCCAAATTCGGACCGCCATATAGTCACTCGAATATTGTTCGTCACGTGCTCATGGCAATATATTAATAACTAAAATTAACTAAAATCACACATTTACAACGGAAGATCTAATCAAAAATAATATACAATGATTTATTAAAATTATTCTCCCAAGTCTCGCAACCTACAGTACTTAATAGATTACATAATAATATCGAATAAAGACTTATTACATAATCCTACTTGAGCTTTAACATAGTTCGAAGATAGTCTTAATACAACATAACAATTTTAAACATAAAGGAACAAGCTAGTCGGTAGCCTTGCCCTTGCCCTTGTCTTTCCCAGAGACACTTCCCTGTTCCGCCAACTGAAAGGTTTTAAATATGCAATAATGAGCACAATTTGCCCATCAAGTAATATATAACAAGGGTAAAGAGTTTTATAACACGAGTTTGAAATATCGAAGTATCATCTCTAAGATAGTTCAGGTTTTCAGAATAATATCATGAATAATGAATATCAACAATTCTTGAATCAAATCTTTAGAATATGAAACGATAATTCAATATAGATCAACAGATATATATGAATTCAAAGGCTATCAACGTATCCAACTGGATAAAATAATTTTATACTGAGTAGTCACTAAGGACTATTGAACATCTACTAGAATCATCAATATTAAACTGATAACCCAAAAATAAGTACGATAGATGATCAGTCTATAATACTCTATGTTATGCATAACCACAGTAATATTCACGCGTTTGTTGGGGCTTCCAACAATATACACTCCCCTTACCATAAGGGTTGTTCAACTCAGTTTTCAAGATTTTCGTACCAATGAAAAGGTTTGGACAATTTTATAAACATGCATATTGTCTAGCCGAATCGAATGACATAGACATTTTCACAATATTCAAGAACAATACCAAGTTCAACATGAATAATAGTTTTCACAAGAGTACTAGCTCAATGAACGAGTAAGTAAGATAACTTGCATTGTAAAAGAGTGTAAGTTAAGGAACTTGCTTACGATATCCGTTGAATAAAGTAATGCAAGGGTTTACGATACTTGCCTTTAGCGTAGTCTATCCACGAAAAGTAATTCAACACTTTTCGACTCCTATCATAATATTGTTATGTATATATGATATCCATTAGTCATATAGTTCAACATTATATCTCATCTTGTATATATGATCAACACATAAGCTAAGTTTTAACCTAGCTACATAGTTATATAGTATCATATTAATATAACTTTTATCCTTAACGTTCCTCTTTTGAGTTTAAACATATTCTAATATCATCAACATCACATAAGATCACAACAAATAGCAAACATACTCTGTTTAGCACATTATAGCAATATTGTAAGTTAACCGTCAAATTAGATTCAAGTATCACATAACATATGATATCACATAGCATGTATTCATATTAAAGGATGCGTTCATGCTCGCTCAACCTACTCACATTCAATTTACATGATATAGGCTCTAGATCTATATTTGAACAAATTATGGCTTTACAATATCATGAAATCATGTAAGCTATCATCCTTGTTATTTTAAACACATAAGAAAATCATATAATTCATATTAGGCATGCTTATGAGTATTCATATTGCATACATGTAACTATCTTAGTTATTAGTTTGAAAACATGCTTCGTTTACGCTACACTTGGTTTCACGACACCTAACCATGGTATATATACATGTATGATACATGAGTGAGTCTAAAAGTGCTATCACATATGTCCATAAATTTTAGAATTTAAATCTCAAAGTAGCATGTCAATGTTCACGTTCAAAACTCGTATTTTCATTAGTAAAGCTCACTACTAAGGTTTAACATGTTCATACTATCTATATACATATGTTAACCTGTCTGACATACATTTCTAAGTCATCTAAACATACTCATAAAATCAGAATGTATATATGGCATTTACATGTCAATATCCACCTTCAAAACCTACATTTTCGTTAGAAACGTTTAATAGTGGGGTTTACATGTTCACATTCCATCATGAAGCTTATGTATTCAAGTCAACACGTATTTCTTGTGTTTCTAGGTCATACAAACATGTCTCGAAAGTCAGAATACTAACATGCTTCATATATGTTAATGTTCGTTCATGAAACTTTAAGTTTACTTCAACACTATATGTCATTTCATAATTCTTGCATGTAATCATAGCCAAAGCATGTTTACGCTATCTCCATATACTCATATAAGTATGTTAGACCCATTAGCATGCTAATCTAAGCCATGCAAACAACCTAACACTTAGCAGATTTAAGCAGGAAACAGAAACTGCAGATTGGCGCGGCCGCGCGCTAGTTGTACTAGGGAGACGCGCAGTCGCACGTCTCCAATTCCAAACCAGACAGCAGCCAGCAATGGCAGAAACTATGCCAAACACAAAATTTTCTTCACCAATTCGTATGAAATCAGTCATATAACAGTTTAGACATGCTTATATGGTTATATTACACTTAGGCAAGCATTCTATATCCCAATTACACTTTAATTTAACATGATCAAGAATCTAAGAAATTTCAGAAACAGAAACAGAAAAATAAAAATGAAGAACAAGGAAGCTATATTGTAATCCCAACATTTATATAAGTCCATATAACAACTACACAAGCTTTCTATAATTCAATTAGCATATATTGCATCCAAAATCCAGAAACTTGGAATTATCAGAGAACAAGAAATGGAACCTCGACAGAGAATTTCAAGAGTATAAATTTTGACAGAGAACCCAAATGAAGAACAAGAAGAGGAATTATTCCTCTGCTAATTTGTGAAAGATCTTGCTGCTAATTGAATTCCCAAACTCTTAGGATACTTATATGCTCTCAATATAACTCAAGAAAAATCTCAGCAAGTTGAAAATGGAGAAGGAGAGCTCAATTTATAGAACATTAGTAACCAGGCAATGCTATTCTCTCCTAAATCAAACCAACGAGATTTTGTATTGTATGGAGGTTAATGGAGAGTTGGTAATTGGTTGTTGAATTCCACTGTTGGAGCCACTCCCCCAATGATCATGCGCTAGGAAGCTATGTTGCTGAGAATTGGGAGAAGGAGGAGTAGGAATAGGCCTTAGCCTTTTGTCAAGCACGTGAAGAACAAATGGGTCTTCCAACTTGGGACAAACCAAATAACTCAGCACTTTTGCAACACTTAGTTATGCTATACATGCTAAGTTTCCATATATATAAGTCCACTTAGGTTATATAATATATACTTTAGGTTATAATTGAAATGTCACAATATAATCCACATAGTGTAGTAAGTGTAAATTGGCACCCATATAATCCATGTACATTTTACCACTAACGAATGTACTTCAATTGGGTATCATTCAACTACATCATTCCAATTCTATTATTCAATTCATATTAATTTATTGAAGTATTCATAATTTAATAGTTGTTTACAATACTCTCAAGATGTATTATTTTAATGTATACTTGCATACATATTGTCACATAGGCATTTCATGATGTATGCATAACATATAGCTTCAATATGTCTTATCACATTGGTCCATGTAATATAGTTTAATAAATTTAAATATATGGTCCCTATATATAGTATAGTCACATAATTATTGCACTATATAATATAGTTGCACTACACTTCACTCTTCATATAATATATAGTTAGTTATTATACGTTATACATTTAATTCGCATGCTCGCATATAGAAGTTAATAATTTACTTATCTTATCAATTAATTAATAATAATATTAATTAATCCATTTCTCATTAATCAAGGAAATTATAATTTCTACAATAATTGATTAACACTTATATGATTTAATTATCACAGTAAATAAATATAAATCTTATTATATTTATAAACCCGTCGATTATTATTATTATAGTTCTTTTGCCATAATAATAATCACATATCTAATTAATCATCATAAATATTTTATAACAATTAATTAATATTCTATAATAACAATTAATAATTAATATAGATTAATTGTTCACTTAATAATTCTTTCGTTAATTAATATCATCATTAATATTCCTCATCACTGTGCCACACAAGGCTTTCAACGAGTTTATCGCAAACTCCACATTTTCTCAATTATTATAATTATTCAATTTAATATAATTGAGCTAACTTATTTCATAACACAAAATCATTAATATTCAAATACATTCTCATTTCCATTATTATATTTATTTAATAATATTAAAAAATTCTCGGGTATTACATCCTCCCCCCCTTATAAAAATTTCGTACCAGAATTGCTACAAGGTTACACAAGTAGATGGGGATAGTCCCTCATCATCCTATCTTCTAACTCCCACGTTGCCTCCTCAACATCGTGGTTATGCCAAAGTGTTTTTACAGATGAAATAATTTTATTTCTTAAGGTTTGCTCTTTCCTATCTCGTATTTGGATAGGAATTTCTTCATACGCCAAGTTCTTCTCCACTTGAATGGGCTCATATGAAATCACGTGCTTGTAGTCGGCCTTGTACGATCGCAACACAGAAATGTGGAACACGTTGTGGATGTGCTCCAACTCGGGTGGTAATGCAACTTTGTATGCCACTTTGCCCACTCGCTTCAGTATCTCGAACGGTCCTATGAATCTTGGACTCAATTTTCCTTTCTTGTCGAAACGGATCTTTCCCTTCCATAGTGATACCTTTAAGAAAACAAAACTGCTGACTTTATAGTCTCGGTCCTGCCAATGCAAATCAGCATATTTCTTCTGGCGATCTTGAGCTGCTACTAGTCTGGCTCGTATTACTCTCACCACGTCTGCGGTTTGCTGTCCTAACTCTGGTCCAAGCATTCGTCGCTCTCCGACTTCATCCCAATATAATGTCGTTCTGCACTTTCTTCTGTAAAGGGCTTCGTACGGTGGCATGCCGATACTCGCATGGTAACTATTATTATACGCAAATTCGACTAAGGGTAGGTGGTTGTCCCAATTTCTCTTGAAGTCCATCACACAAGTCCTAAGCTTGTCCTCCAGCATTTGTATTGTTCGCTCACTCTGTCCGTTTGTCTGAGGATGATACGCGGTACTCAACCTTAACTGCGTTCCCATTCTCTCTTGCAAACTCTTCCAAAAATTTGACGTGAAGCGCGGATCTCGATCACAAACAATTAACACTGGCACTCTATGTCGTAAAACAATCTCCTTTACTTACAGACTCGCTAACTGATTCAAACTGTAGCGGATCTTGATTGGTAGAAAATGTGCGATCTTGGTAAGTCGATCCACGATAATCCAAATGGCATCATAACCTTTCTGCGTAACTAGAAGTCCTACCACGAAGTCCATCGTAATATGCTCTCATTTCCACTCCGGTATTTCCAACGGTTGTAATAACCCACTCGGCCGCTGATGCTTTGCTTTAACACGTTGGCAAGTCAAACATCTACTAACACACTCTGCGACTTCCCATTTTAGATTGGGCCACCAAAAATGTTGCCTCAAATCTCGGTATATCTTTGTGCCTCCCGGATGAACGAAATATGTCGTATTGTGTGCCTTATGTAAAATCTCTTCCCTTAACTCGGTTACCACTGGTACCCATACTTTTTCTTCAAATCTTAAAATACCGTCTTTATCCATTCGAAATTTCTCTTCTTCATTCTCTGTAATCCTCTTTCGGATTTTCTCACACTCTTCATCTTTTTCCTGTGCTTCCTTTACTCTATCCAACAATGTTGGACAAGCTTCCATTACAAATAATTTCTCTTCAGACCTTTCTGGTCCTTTCACTTCTATCTCCAATTTCTCCATCTCTCTTATCAATTCTTCCTGAGTCATCAATTGAAATAATTTCTCCCTTCCTTTCCTGCTCAGAGCGTCGGCAACAACGTTTGCCTTCCCTGGGTGATAAAGAATATCGCAGTCATAGTCTTTGATTAATTCTAACCACCTTCTCTGCCGCATGTTCAGCTCCTTCTATGTGAAGATATATTTTAGACTCTTATGGTCTGTGTATATCTCACATTTCTCCCCATATAAGTAATGCCTCCGTATCTTCAACGCAAAAACTACTGTCGCTAACTCCAAGTCGTGAGTAGGGTATCGTTTTTTGTAATCCTTTAATTGTCATGATGCATACGCAATGACTTTGCCGTGTTACATGAGCACACAATCAAGTCCCTTGTGCGATGCATCACTATACACCACAAAATTTCCCGCATCATCTGGTAATGATAACACAGGCGCCTCGCTCAATCTCTTCTTCAATTCCTAAAAACTTTCTTCGCATTTTTCTGTCCATACAAACTTTACCGTCTTCCTTGTCAAATTGGTCAACGGGGTTTCTATCTTAGAAAAATCTTGGATAAATCTTCGATAGTACCCAGCTAACCCTAAGAAACTTCGCACCTCCGTCGGTGTTCTCGGTTGTTCTCAATTACTTACTGATTTGACCTTTGCGAGGTCTACTGAGATTCCATTCTTATCCACCACATGGCCTAAGAATTGAACCTTCTCCATCCAAAATTCACACTTTGAAAATTTTGCATACATTTTCTCTTTCCTTAGTGCCTCCAAAATAATCTTCAGATGTTTGGCGTGTTCTTCCTCTGTCTTCGAGTAGATCAAAATGTCGTCGATAAAAACCACAACAAATTTATCCAAGTATGGCTTGAAAACTCGTTTCATCAAGTCCATAAATGCTGCCTGAGCATTAGTCAAACCAAATGGCATTACCAAAAACTCGTAGTGTCCATAACGGGTTTGAAACGCAGTCTTTGGTATGTCCTCATTCCTCACGTTCAGTTGATGATATCCTGTTCGTAAGTTAATTTTTGAGAAACACTTTGCTCCCTTAAGTTAATCAAACAAGTCGTCTATTCTCGGTAGCGGATATCTGTTCTTGATCGTTACCCTGTTCAATTCTCGATAATCAATATAGAGCCTCATTGATCCGTCCTTTTTCTTAACGAATAACACTGGCGCTCCCCAAGGAGACACACTCGGTCGTATATAACCCTTATCCAATAACTCTTGCAATTGTATCATTAATTCCTTCAATTCTACTGGCGCCATACGATATGGAGCTTTCGAAATCGGTGCCGTTCCCGGTGCTAAGTCTATTACAAATTTGATTTCTCTGTTTGGAAAAAGACTAGGCAGATCGTCCAGAAATACATCTCGAAATTCATTCACTACGGATATATCTTTAATTTCTACTCCCTTTTTCCGAGTATCTACGATGTAAGCTAAATAACCTACACATCCTTTCCTTAACAATTTCTTGGCCTGCATCATCGTAACGCAACATGATTGCTTAAGCGATGAGATACCATAAAACACTACCTTAGACTTACTCGGAGTCTGAAGGTTCACACATTTATTCTGACAGTCAATTACCGCAGCATGGTTATACAACCAATCCATTCCCAGTATTACGTCAAATTCTCCCAATCTAATAGGAATCAAGTCTACGTTCAGTTCATGTTCTCTAATGTTTGCCCGACTAATTTTGATAAATGTATTCTACAGGGATTATTTCCTTATTCGCAACTTCTATGTTCAAGGGATCTTCTAAACGTTCTCGGGGTGTCTTAAGTTTACTAGTAAATTCTTCAGATACAAAAGAACAGGTGGCACCCGAATAAAATAATACATAAGCATTTATATCATTGATTGGGATTATACCTAACACCACGTCCTTCGCAGATACGGCGTCTTGGACGGTCATGTTAAAGGTTCTGGCAGTTGATCGGTTCGGTTGCGCGGGTCCACCAATCATTAAATTTCTACCTCCTCCCTGACCTCCGCTAGTTCCACCACTTCCTTTCTTTGGGCAATCCTTTTCTGGTGCTCCGTTGACCCACAAACAAAACATCCCCTGACTTTCTTTGGTTTTGGGCAATTTGGCGATATGTGCCCCTCTTGGCCGCAATTATAACACGTGCTTTTTCCTTTCCAGCACTCCCCCTGATGACTTCTCCCGCACTTATTACAAGTCTCACTCCTCTTCTTAAAGCTCCCTTGGTGACTCCCACCTTGATTATTGTTCCGGTTGTTGTTGTTTTCCCTTTTTTTTTTCCGGAGTTACTCTCTCCGCCGATGCTTCCTCCACGAAACTCACTACCAGTATTCTTGTTTTTCTTCTCCTTATGATATAGACTTAAGGCCTCACTACCACCTTTTGCAATGATTGCCTTCTCCAATAATGTCGCAAAGGAATCAATTTAGAGAACTGATACCTTATTGTTCAGCCACGGCTTCGGCCCTTGCTCGAAACGTCTCGCCTTCCTTTCCTCATCTCCAACTTGGTGTTCTGCAAACCGCGCTAGTTCATTGAACTTAGCTGCATATTCCGCCACTGTCATCTCACCTTGTTTTAACTCTAAGAATTTCACCTCCATTCGGTTCTTCATGCTCTTCGGGAAATAGTTCTCAAAGAATAGCGTCTTAAATCTATCCCATGTTATTATTTCTTCTCCCGCTCTCTTCTGATTAGCCTCCCACCAATAGTTTGCTTCGCCTCTCATCATGTATGTGGCAAATACTGTCTTCTGGTCTTCACCTACGCGGGCTATAGTGAAGGCCTTCTCGATTTCCTTGATCTAGGTTTGAGCAACTATCGGGTCAGTAGTACCCTCAAACTCTGGGGGTCCTACACTTCTAAAGTCTTTGAAGGTTGTTACTGGCACATGCTGAGGGTTTGGGCGAACAGGTTCACTATTCCTCCCCCTAAGAGCTTCTCTGAACAGATCAACTAGCTTCTGAATAGGATCTACTTTCTCCCTCTCGTTATTAACGGATTCTTTGGGTGTAGTCAATCTACGTCTTGGTGCCATGATCTGCATCACAAATTTTCATTTTATTATTATTCAGTTATATCACTTAAGTATTTCCTTTTAATACAAAAAGAATAATTTACAACATGTTTCTGAAATCAGTTTCATTTATATTCATATGC
This sequence comes from Panax stipuleanatus, assembly GCA_020205555.1. Taxonomy (NCBI): domain Eukaryota; kingdom Viridiplantae; phylum Streptophyta; class Magnoliopsida; order Apiales; family Araliaceae; genus Panax; species Panax stipuleanatus. The sequence goes on from CM035122.1 coordinate 45,741,560, forward strand.
CAATCTTTTCATTACATGATTTTTCCTAGCATATTTCTATAAATGTCTACCACATATCCCCTAATATCAAAAAAGACGGGGAACACTAACATATTACCATACCACCCCTCGAACACAAGCTTACTCGGGGTTTACAACACTATCCCACACTTTACACAAAAAGTTAGGATTTACACATAGTATATACATCACATAAAGAAAATACTACTACTAAACTGACTAAGGGTCTCATCCCATCATCCCACGCTCCACAGCGCTCTTATACTCGATCTGCGCTATATATGCCATTAACTCTCGGCTCATAGTATGTAGGGTCTGTCCCTGTTCCGCTGGGTAGTGGTACACACCGTCAATCACCCTCTTGAAAGCTGATCGGAACACATACCCCATCTTGTTCACTTTTCTCTTCTTGCATCTGACCTTATCCTCTAGGTCGTCAGCTTTCTCATTGGCCGCCTCCCACTTCTCCTCGAAGTGTATCCTATCCATCACCTCTAACTCTAGCTAAGTACGAAGTGCTTCCTTCTTAGTCTTCTCACTTAGTTCCCTCTGCTCGACCTCTTCTAGCTTCCCTGCTAGATCTACATTCCTAGCCACTGACGTGTGAAATAAAGTCCCCATCTGGATTCTAGCCTCCTTGCGATAAGCAATTTCTACCTCTAGCTTCTGTATGGCCAACTTCCTCTGGTGGTCTTCATCCTGTAGTTTTTGGAACTCCGACTCTCTCTCTAGAGCCCCTTCTTCCAACTCCTGAACTCTGTAGTCCAACTCCAGAATACGCTCCTCGTACTCTCCTAGTATATGTTCCTCCCAGTTAGGCTCGTAGGAGTCCTCCATGGGCTCCTCCTCTGAAGGCTCGTCCTCAACCGGCTCGTCCTCCATCGGCTCCTCCTCGGGGTCAAACTCTATCTCTATATCATCCTCATCATCTGACTCAGATGGTGCAATAGCCTGCACTGGTACAGCCTCTATAGGTGCCTCATACACCACATGTATGTCTCTAGGTTCCTCCTCAGTCACTCTACTAGGTACTCCCATATCTGCCATCTACAATCACAAACACAAGATAAAAAATAGCAACTCCATTAGAATGTTAAATAAAATATAAGTTCATTGTATAAAAAGAAGTTACATTTCATAACAAACTAAGTCTCTCAAGGAAAACTCTACATAAGTTTTATCTCCGTCCTAACCTCTAAATTATCCTAAGTTATAAACTAAGGACACTCGTTCCTAAGGTTTATAACTACAGCTTTGTTACCAACCTGTGACGCCCCCAAATTCGGACCGCCACATGGTCACTCGAATTCGGTTCGTCACGTGCTCATGGCAATACAGTAATAACTAAAATCACACATTTACAACGGAAGATCTAATCTAGAATAATATACAATGATTTAATATAATTATTCCTCCAAGTCTCGCAACCTACGGTACTTAATAGATTACAGAATAATATTGAATAAAGACTTACTACATAATCCTACTTAAGCTTAAACATAGTTTGAAGACAGTCTTAATACAACATAACAATTTTAAACATAAAGGAACAAGCTAGTCGGTAGCCTTGCCCTTGCCCTTGTCTTTTCCAGAGACACTTTCATGTTCCTCCTTAACTGAAAGGTTTTAAATAAGCAAGAATGAGCACAATTTGCCCAACAAGTAATATATAACAAGGGTAAAGAGTTTTATAACACGAGTTTGAAATATCGAAGTATCATCTCTAAGATAATTCAAGGTTTTAAAATAATATCATGAATAACGAATATCAACAATTCTTGAATCAAATCTTTGGAATATGAAACGATAATTCAATATAGATCAACAGATATATATGAATTCAAAGGCTATCAACGTATCCAACTAGATAAACTAATTTTATACTGAGTAGTCACTAAGGACTATTAAACATCTACTAGAATCATAAATATTAAATTGATAACCCAAAAATAAGTACGATAGATGATCAGTCTACAATACTCTATGTTATGTATAACCATAGTAATATTCACGCGTGTGTTGGGGCTTCCAACAATATACACTCCCCTTACCATAAGGGTTGTTCAACTCAATTTTCAAGATTTTCGCACCAATAAAAAGGTTTGGACAGTTTTATAAACATACATATTGTCTAGCCGAATCGAATGGCATAGACACTTTCACAATATTCAAGAACAATACTAAGTTCAACATGAATAATAGTTTTCACAAGATTACTAGCTCAATGAACGAGTAAGTAAGATAACTTGCATTGTAAAAGAGTGTAAGTTAGGGAACTTGCTTACGATATCCGTTGAATAAAGTAATGCAAGGGTTTAGGATACTTGCCTTTAGCATAGTCTATCCACGTAAAGTAATTCATCACTTTTCGACTCCTATCGTAAAATAGTTATGTATATACGATATCCATTAGTCATATAGTTCAACATTATATCTCATCTTGTATATATGATCAACACATAAGCTAAGTTTTAACCTAGCTACACAGTTATATAGTATCATATTAATAAAACTTTTATCCTTAACGTTCCTCTTTTGAGTTTAAACATATTCTAATATCATTAACATCACATAAGATCACAACAAATAGCAAACATACTCTGTTTAGCACATTATAGCAATATTGTAAGTTAACCGTCAAATTGGATTCAAGTATCACATAACATATGATATCACATAACATGTATTCATATTAAAGGATGCGTTCATGCTCGCTCAACCTACTCACATTCAATTTACATGATATAGGTTCTAGATCTATATTTGAACAAATTATGGCTTTACAATATCATGAAATCATGTAAGCTATCATGCTTGTTATTTTAAACACATAAAAAAATCATATAATTCATATTAGGCATGCTTATGAGTATTCATATTGCATACATGTAACTATCTTAGTTATTAGTTTGAAAACATGCTTCGTTTACACTAAACTTGGTTTCACGACACCTAAACATGGTATATATACATGTATGATACATGAGTGAGTCTAAAAGTGCTATCACATATGTCCATAAATTTTAGAATTTAAATCTCAAAGTAGCATGTCAATGTTCACGTTCAAAACTTGTATTTTCATTAGTAAAGCTCACTACTAAGGTTTAACATGTTCATACTATCTATATACATATGTTAACCTGTCCGACATACATTTCTAAGTCATCTAAACATACTCATAAAATCAGAATGTCTATATGGCATTTACATGTCAATATCCACCTTCAAAACTTACATTTTTGTTAGAAACGTTTAATAGTGGGGTTTACATGTTCACATTCCATCATGAAGCTTATGTATTCAAGTCAACACGTATTTCTTATGTTTCTAGGTCATACAAACATGTCTCAAAAGTCAGAATACTAACATGCTTCATATATGTTAACGTTTGTTCATGAAACTTTAAGTTTACTTCAACACTATATGTCATTTCATAATTCTTGCATGTAATCATATCCAAAGCGTGTTTACGCTATCTCCATATACTCATATAAGTATGTTAGACCCATTAGCATGCTAATCTAAGCAATGCAAACAACCTAACATTTAGCAGATTTAAGCAGGAAACAGAAACTGCAGATTGGCGCGGCCGCGCACTAGTTGTACTAGGGAGACGCACGGTCTCACGGCTTTCGTTCCAGACCAGACAGCAGCCAGCAATGGCAGAAACTATGCCAAACACAAAATTTTCTTCACCATTTCGTATGAAATCAGTTATATAACAGTTTAGACATGCTTATATGGTTATAACACACTTAGGCAAGCATTCTATATCCCAATTACACTTTAATTTAACATGATCAAGAATCTAAGAAATTTCAGAAACAGAAACAGAAAAATAAAAATGAAGAATAAGGAAGCTATATTGTAATCCCAACATATATATAAGTCCATATAACAACTACACAAGCTTTCTATAATTCAATTAGCATGTATTGCATCCAAAATCCAGAAGCTTGGAATTATCAGAGAACAAGAAAAGGAACCTCGACAGAGAATTTCAAGAGTATAAATTTTGACAGAGAACCCAAATGAAGAACAAGAAGAGGAATTATTCCTCTGCTATATTTGTGAAAGAGCTTGCTGCTAATTGAATTCCCAAACTCTTAGGATACTTATATGCTCTCAATATAACTCAAGAAAAATCTTAGCAAGTTGAAAATGGAGAAGAAGAGCTCAATTTATAGAACAATTAGTAACCAGGCAATGCTATTCTCTCCTAAATCAAACCAACGAGATTTTGTATTGTATGGAGGTTAATGGAGAGTTGGTAATTGGTTGTTGAATTCCACTGTTGGAGCCACTCCCCCAATGATCATGAGCTAGGAAGCTATGTTGCTGAGAATTGGGAGAAGGAGGAGTAGGAATAGGCCTTAGCCTTTTGTTAAGCACGGGAAGAACAAATGGGTCTTCCAACTTGGGATAAACCAAATAACTCAGCACTCTTGCAACACTTAGTTATGCTATACATGCTAAGGTTACATATATATAAGTCCACTTAGGTTATATAATATATACTTTAGGTTATAATTGAAATGTCACAATATAATCCACAGTGTAGTAAGTGTAAATTGGCACACATATAATCCATGTACATTTTACCACTAATGAATGTACTTCAATTGGGTATCATTCAACTACATCATTCCAATTTTATTATTCAATTCATATTAATTTATTGAAGTATTCATAATTTAATAGTTGTTTACAATACTCTCAAGATGTATTAATTTAATGTATACTTGCATACATATTGTCACATAGGCATTTTATGATGTATTCATAACATATAGTTTCCATATGTCTAATCACATTGCTCCATGTAATATAGTTTAATAAATCTTAATAAATGGTCCCTATATATAGTATAGTCACCTAATTGTTGCACTATATAATATAGTTGCACTACATTTCACGCTTTATATAATATATAGTTAGTTACTATACGTCATACATTTAATTCGCATGCTCGCACATAGAAGTTAATAATTTACTTATCTTATCAATTAATTAATAATAATATTAATTAATCCATTTCTCATTAATCAAGGAAATTATAATTTTCACAATAATTGATTAACACTTATATGATTTAATTATCATAGTAAATAAATGTAAATCTTATTATATTTATAAACACGTCAATTATTATTATTATTATATTTCTTTTGCCATAATAATAATAATCACATATCATAATTAATCATCATAAATATTCTATAACAATTAATTAATATTCTATAATAACAATTAACAATTAATATAGATTAATTGTTCACTTAATAATTTCTTCATTAATTAATATCATCATTAATATTCCTCATCACTGTGCCACACAAGGCTTTCAACGAGTTTACCGCAAACTCCACATTTCTTCAATTATTATAATTATTCAATTTAATATAATTGAGCTAACTTATCTCATAACACAAAATCATTAATATTCAAATAAATTCTCATTTTTATTAATATATTTATTTAATTATATTAGGAAATTCTCAGGTATTACAGCTTTGACATCCTGATATGGTTGATCGGTGTTGTGGTTGTTCCGATATCGATGACCGGGATTGAGCTGATGTCCCGATATTGAGATCGGGGATGATTTGACGGTCTGATTGACGATCGGAGTTGGCTGGAGTACCGATATTGGTGATCGAATTTGACTAAAATTGACCGACATTGGGGATCGGATTTAGGTTGAAGGACCGGCATTGGTGGCCTGATTTAGATTGAATGTCTGGTATCGGGACCGAGGTTGGCTTGATTGACGGTTTTGCCATCCTACAGTGTTAGTATTGGGCAAGGAAAATTTTGAGTGCCTACAGATGCCTCTCTTTATCATGTTTATGTAATGTAATAGAATAAACAGGATAAAGATTGCTAGACACTTGAAATATGACAAGATATTAATGATGCAAATCGCAATGCAATGAATGTTAACATGTTTTCGCAAATCGCATCTTGTATCGTAAATTACATATTGCATCGCAAATCGCATCATATCGTAAATCGCATCGCATATCGCATATCGCATCACAAATCGCATAGCATTGCTTTGCCTTTACCGATGCTGATGTTGGGGTTGATCTCCACGATTGACTTTCATCAGTTCTGTTGATGCCTATGCTGGTGTTGACTCCAATGGTCTGATTTCCATTGGTGTTGCTGATGCTTGTTTGATGATGATAAACTGAAATGTTTCCCATATTTCTGCTGGTGTCGTTCTTTATAATAGCCTTTGCTATTTTCTTGGTTTAAGCCCAATGGTTTCTCACATTTGCTGATACTCTTTGTGGGCATACTTTTTGATGCCGTTTGTATATTTTTGAAGACTCCTCCGATGGGGATATATCTCTTTTGCCGAGTTACCTCAGTGGGTGCTCCCGATGCTTATCCTGATGATAACTTACACTGGTAGTTTGCAAAAGTGCCTACCCTGATGGTAGGGGCAATGGTTGATCATTGGACTGTCTCGATGCCTACTCGAACGGTAGCAGACTTTTTCATCGAGGTTGTGTGTTTAATGTGTATGCATTTTTGACTCTATTAGGTATGTATGCCTAATGCTTTGATGGAGATGTGCGCTGATGTAGCGCTTGTTGCACATGTGCAGACTAAAAATGATGTGATGATCTTAATTTGTATATATATGCTTAATTAAATTGCTGTAGAACCATACCTGACCCTTTCTAAGGTAATTTAGACTTTCTTTAGCATGAAATTTGCTAGGCTTAGCAGCTTCAACTCCCGTACGGCTCCTTTTGTCATTCGCAGGTTCAGATGTTCCCCTTTCATATATCGTTCTCTGATGGGGATGGATCAGAGTTGATCTGTTGGCCCGATTGGAGATCGGGGTTGATTTGATTTGATTCACCTCGGTGATCCCTTTGAGGATGTGTATAACATATTCCATCATCTGTCCTTTGTGAAGATGGAGTATTATATGACTTTCGCTCCTAGATCATCTCCCGATGCTTCGCTAGGGTTGTGCCATCGGTTGATCATTGAGTGTGAAAAGGACAAGCTTTTTACTTGTGACCTTGTTAGTTTAGCTCTGGCTTGACTGATGACCCGGGTGAAGCTGACGTCCTGGAGGATGTAGCCTGTTCTTTCATTGCCTAGAATTGGACTTCAGTTTAGAGGCCTCGACTTGTGAGGACTTGGTGCATGTTGACATGTTTGATGGTGTAGATTTCATTCGCTAGATCTTTTTGTCATCGGGCATCTGTTCTTCCCAAGTTAAGAATTTTTCCCTTTCTGTGGAGGGACAACTTATGTTACCTTGATTTCTTTCAGGAATGCTCCTTTTTCTTTTGATGAAGCACTTGGTCCCGTCGTAGATCCTTTCCATTTCTTGGAATCAAAAATGCCCCAGCCCTTTCGCAGCTTGTTACTGGGGTTCACAGAAGAAACTTGCTTTGTTGACCATGTCTACGGTGATCAATATCCTGCATATTCAGACAAATAACAATATGTGCCCCAAAATCTTGATGGATCGGGCCGTCGGGGTTAGTGTGATGAGGCATTTAAAGTAAAAGTTTAGGAAATTGCATGATTGTATTAAATGTACTCCTATCTTATCGCTAAAGATCTTGAAAGGGAGTATGAAAATGAATTTTTCCTAAAGGAATCAAAATTTTTGCTTGACAAGTTATGAAATCGTAAGAAAACTTTAGAGCGTCTATGGTCATTTTTCATGGGTAGGATCAGATTCAAAAGACTCATCTCCCTGTATCAGAGACACCTCATTTTTGCTCTAGACACTGCTCTTTACAGAATTAACATCATATGACATGTGCACTATGAGTGACGCAACCCTTAGCAAGGGTTTCTCTTTTATGACTTCAGGTGATCTCATTTTTTCTTGCCAAATTTTTTTGCTTTCCTCGCTTAACTTTATCTCGTTTTCTTAGGCTATTCAGGGTTACCCATGTAATGAGTTTTGGACCAATGACTTCCAAACCTAACGGCTTTAGGGCACTAGGTGTTGAGATACCCCTTAGGGTTTACTGGCTCGAGTAACAAAGGCCACACTTCGAGACAAGTCAGGCAAACTACTCTTTTGATCTTTGCCTGAGCCTGTATAAGATTCATTTTCTTAGGCTCTAAATTACCCGTGTAGCGAGTGTTGGGCTGGTGACTCCCAAACTAGACGGCTTTAGGACACCAGGTGTAGAAACACCCCTCGGGCTTAATTACTCGAGTAACCTAGGCCACGCTTCGGATCTGCTCAGGTTTTGATTTCTTATAATGCTCATTTTCTTAGGTACTGAGTTACCCATGTAACGAGCGTTGGGTCGGTGGCTCCCAAACTAGATGGCTTTAGGGAACCAGGTGTAAAGTCACCCCTCAGCCTTAATAACTCGAGTAACCTAGGCCACGATTCAAGACATTAGGCTGGCTACTAATTGTCATCCTTGTCGTCATAGTTTCATACCCCGCAACTAAGAGCCAGGTCAATTACAAAGTGCAGACATGCATATAAGGTCAAGTTTGCTCTAAAAGTGCTTTAAACTAGGACGTCGTGCCTAATCAAAAGGTTGAATAGTCTTAATTCTCTAATCGCTTTTATGATTCTTGCTCCACAGACGCTTATCAGAATTAATCCAATTTATAACAAGTTAAGCAAAAATCTCTTTTTCTTTTTCTTCTTTTTTTTTCTCTTTTTCTAAGACCCTAATGCAGGACTTATGTGTATTATCGCTAATGCATGGAATTTGAAAGCATATAAAGAGATAAAAGAGTCATACCTTATCAGTGGATCGTAGTATTCTAAGAAAATTATGATTGCCAAAGGTCGATTGGTCATACCGTATCGCCAATGATTAAAGCTTGGATGATGATGGACCATGCTGATGGTGTCGACTGGTGCATGTTGATTGGATGGTTGATAAATGCGCCAGTATTAAATTGTGCAATTTCCAAAATTATTCCAGTCTTATTGTAACGATCCCTACGTCGGGTTGTCGTTGACTTTGAACTTTTCCCAGTCTTGATTGTCATCGAGGAGGATTTCTTGGTTGTATGTTTGACCGATGGGCTGATAAGATGCCGAAATCGTAAGAGTCTTTAATCGCATGACCCCCATGGTGAACAGGTAGTGGGTTGTAGTTTTAATGCTTGGATGCCCCAGTTATTATTTTTAATTTGTAGGAGTAATTGGCTTTGATGACCTTTCTTCTGGTTTGATGAAGGTTTCAGATTGAGGCTTCAGCTCTTCGAAGGTCCTTGCGGATGTTTATGCTTTATATATCGCTGTGTTGTTGTTCCAACTTTGACGATTGATGTCGAGATGCCTTTGGACTCCAATGAATTGGACTCAAGGGCTTGTGATGGTTGGTGGTGATGGCTTTGACCACGACATTGGTTGGTGACCTACTGAGTGTCCCTACCGGAATAGATCTCGGCTATGGAAAATTCGATGGCTCGGATAACCTTCGAGAAAGATCAGGCCAGGGCGTTGATGTTGACGGCCCATTCTAGTAGAGATATGACTTTTGTTGATAGAGGCGAGGCTTAAGTCACTCGGGAGGCTGCCTTTGCTGAGAAGGACAAGGCCATAGTGTGCAGATAGCAATGGATGTTCTGGCTCATATGGAGACCGAGGGTTAGGAGCTTGCAGCTGCTCCTCTATCTTCGGAGAGATGCCATGTTGGCACCGTTATCCCGTTTACCCACGGGTTCATAGACTAGCTTTGATTTTCCTTAACAAAGCCTGTTGACCAGGTGGTTTGATAGAATTTGGCTTTTATTTATCTTCAGTGTCTTGGAACTGGTCTTTAATTTTTTTTCTTGAAGGTCAAACCGCGCCGTAGATGGCTGCCTACGTACTCCCGGGTTGAGGGAGATCAAGTCATTCGTAGTTCAAGTTGTGTATAAGAGAGATTTAAAAAGTGTTTGTCTTGAGTTTTGAGTTTTTGTTTGTTTTGTGTTTGGATTCGTGGGTTTTTTGAATTTTTATTTGGTTTGACCGCACCAAGATGGTTGCCTACGTACTCCCGGGTTGAGGGAGATCACGTCTTTCGTAGTTCACGTCCTTGTATGAAAGGCTCGATTTTTGATTTTTTCCTTTCTGATTTTTTTTTGATTTTTTAATTTTTTGATTTTTTTGGTCTTTTGATTTTGTATGCATGGAAAATAAAAGGCATAAGGCTAAAGAAAAAGGATAACGTCTTGACATCCTTTGGAACTCGCAGCTTTCCTCTAGGATCTACGTCCTCCTGGCTAATTGAGGCATGATAGTCCAGTCGTCCGTGGTAATGTTGCCTTCAAGGCTAGTGATAGAGGTTCCCTTTTGGCTCTGAATATCTTCAATCCCTGCCACAAACTGATCGCCTTCTGAATCAGCATATCCCTTAAGGAGGCTTAAATTGGAATCGTCGCAGAAAGGTATGAACTCCAGATTTCTCGAGGGGTTGGCTTCTTTGAGAATTTCTCCACCTTTTTCTTCGTCTGTTCCTTCACCTCTCTCATAGCCTTGAGAGGATTTGAGTATGAAATCCCCCTTACACTGATGTTATATCTCGCAAGGAACTTTCCTTTTGGGCTTTTTGTAAGGGTTTTCGGCACATAAACGCAGCGGAAATTAAAAATTTTCGAAACCCTAAAACAGGATCCATGCGAAAACATATTAATTCAGAGGTTAAGATATGTTTTACCGATTATTCAAGCCTGAAAGGAGACGATGGAGATTCTGGAACTGCTTCGAATCCTCAACGCAATCCAACGGAACTGCGCCTCTACGGTATCCACACGAACGTCCCGCGAATCGTCACACGATCTGCAGCAAGGAAAGCTGCGGTACTAGCCGCCAAGGATCTGGACTTCTCGAAATTTTTCTCTCTAGTCTCTCTCTAAGAGCGGCTAGGGTTTTGATATCGATGATACCCTAAACGGCTGATATATCATATATATAGCAGTTAAAAGAATTAATCAAAACCTAATCCAATTGGAAATATAAAATCCGAATTTATATATATATATATATATTATATCTTAATTAAGTCTTACTTAATTAATATACATATATATATATATACAAATTATCCTATTAATTTAAATACTATCAATCATATTGATATATATTTAAATCCATACAATTTAAATTAATTCTCTTTTAATTACGTTCTAAGTGTGTGACCCTATAGGTTATTATTATGTTGGCAATAATTTTAAAATCATATTATAAAATTATAAACAGTGAGCGGCATCTAGTAATGCATCACTGCTACCCAAATAATAATAAGATCGGTGATTCGATACAACCTTTTTGTGACCAATGTTTCAATGTAATTTAATCCTTTTAACCTTGACATCCTAGATTAAACTCGAGGCATGGAATGTGTCATCCTCTTCATAATTTAATCTGAGTTTTCTTGATCGATGAGTAGACTATATGAAACAAATTACTATTTGAGCATGGCCATGCATTTCATAGTCCTACTCAATCAAGAGGCCTATGGATATCACCCCTAATATATAGGAGGGCTAAATTCCATCTAGATCACTCATATTCCTCACACGATTCATGATATACCCAATAATCACCTTTATCGTCCACCTATTAAAGGTGGCCTTTGATGATATCAAAGTACATAAATTCTCGTGTAGTAATATAGTGATTTCAGGTCGGAGGATCATTACATCATTGTCACTATGAGAATTGCTTATGACACTTTGCATAATGCTCCACGTAGAATTCTCATGGTGGGTCTGCCCAGTACATTGTTCTCTAACATGTACCTATGCATTGACTCAATATCTCATATATTTATGACCAATGAGATTTGGCCATCAGTCAATCCACATACTAGTCTCAATGTATCATTGTTGTCCCATTAACAATGACACTCGACTAGGGACATTTAAGAGTAATGATACTAATTGTAACTATATGATCTCATGTTCAAGTCACATACTTGAAGCCATATAATTTGTATCACTATTCTAAGGACTTTTATTATGTTAACATTTATATAACGCAGTAAATAAAACCATAATAAAATAATTCATTTATTCAATCAAATATAATATCAAAAAATGTTTAAACAATTACATCAAAGAATTAGCCTCTAGGGCATAAACTCTAACACTTTTTCCATACGGGGAAGGATCAGTATATCCTCCTCATCTTCCAGAAGGATAAGGTCAGACATGTAGTTGTTAGCTTTGGTCATCAAGATATTTGATGATGGTGGATGAACTTCATTGGGAGATTCTTTTGTTTCTTCGGTCATTCCCAAGATTAGGGTCGGTCCACCTTGTGTTATGCCAGGATTAATGCTCATAGACGTCACATCCTTTGAACTGCCAGCTTTTAGTGGACATCTTGAGCTCTTTATCTCCCTCTGGCCTTTTCTGGTCATGGGGAATTCTTTCGTCAGTTCTCCATTTTCAATGAGGTCCTGGATTTTGTGCTTTAGAGACCAACATTTCTCAGTTGCATGTACGGGTGAGTTAGAATGGTAAGCACACCTCTTGTTGAGATCATATTGCCTTCCTTTGGGATCCATCGGTGGAGCGAGCTTAGTGATCTTTTCCTGTGCAATCAACAGGGCTAACATATTTTCCAATGAGTCCTCCAAAGGAGTGAATACCCTTCTCCGCCTACTTTCCCCGACTCTCGGTGCTGTAGGATTTCGAGGGTTTGCTCGTGTTTGGAATGTCTTTTGATATTTCCTATTTGGGAGTTCGCACTCCTCCAGAGAATTTTTCTTTTGGTGAGAACTTAGAGTAATTTGATCATTCCACCTTTCTCATTCATTCAACATGCTCTGATCCTCTTCATTTAGTCGGCAGATCTTAGAGGGAGATATGCTCTTATTCTGAATAACCTCCTCTTTCTCTTGGCTTTCTGATATTTGAGTGAAATGCTACCTTGTATCCTGATGTTGTCGCACTACCAGATTAGCCAGCAGAGTCACTTGAGGTTGGATCGCATCCAATTTTTGCATTATTATCATACCCTCTGAATTTTCTGACTCTAGGATATTTGTCTTGTTCCTTCGGGGGTAATCCTTTATCCTTCGTATGTATTTATGATTTGGATACATTTCATCACTTCCTGACCCGAGCATATTTACTTCCTCCGTGTCATGCGACATCAGAAGGTTGGGGTTGTTATTTGGATGGTCATGTTGTTGGACCATAAAATTGCCGTTTTCGATCAGGTTTTGAATTTTATGCTTTAAGGACCAACAGTCTTCTGTATCGTGTTCTGGAGATTCTAAATGGTATGAACATTTCTGGCTAGGATCGTATCTTTTGCTTTTTGGATCCAGAGGTGGAGCCAGCTCGGTAATCTTCTTGTGATCTATTAACATCACCAATATATTTTCAAGGGAATCACCTAGTGGAGTGAACACCCGATTTTCAGTCCTTTTGAATTTTCTCTTTTTCTCTTGGTAATTGTTGAATGCAATCTATTGTGATGGCAGATTGCTCTCCCTCTTCCAAATGGGGGGACTACTATTGGGTCTCCTAGACTGCCCCTGTACAATGAGGGATACATATTCATCGCCTTCCTTGGGTACCCTTATGGGATCACTTGCATATTTTTCTAGACTGTATATGATCGGCGATTACTTTCAAGATTGTGAGATCTTTAATCTTGCCTGCTTTCAGGCCCATCCCTGTCATTTTGCCATGTTTGATTATTTCTGAGAATGGCTTTCCTATTCCGGCCAGGATCTTTTCATAGTAAGGTGCCTCTTGGATGTCTATAAAAGTCATCACCATTTCAGCTTCTGTCATAGGCGGGCTGACTTGTGCTGCCAGACGTCTCCATCTTTGGGCATATTCACGGAAAGACTCGTTGCTCTGCTTTTTGACTTTGGACACTTGATATCGATCCGGAACCATCTGACACTGGAAGCTATATTGAGTTAGGAAGGCATGAGCTAAGTCTTTCCAATTGTGAATTTTGGCATTGTCAAGTCGGGCATACCACATCCTAGCCTCTCCAGTGAGTCTCTTTTGGAAAAGCTGCATTCGGAGGCTTTCATCTTTAGCATAAGACCCTAGCTCTCCAATGTATACTTTCAAGTGCGTATAAGGATCACCTGCCCCATTGTACTTTTCAAACTCTGGGACTTGAAATTTGTCAGGATATATAGCCCATGGGAATATGCAAAGATCTGAATAAGTGACACTTCCAAGGTTTCCAATCCCTTTGATTGTTTGGATGGTTTCTTCCATTTGTTGTACTTTCCTTCGGATATCGCCAGTTTCCTGATCTTCTCTGAGATTTGTTATTTCAGGGGTTTTATTAGTTCTTTTACTGTATTGCGGTTCAGGGATCTGCATTTCCCCCTTTTTGTCAGTACTTTGATTACCACCTTGTAAGGAGGGTTCTGTTTGATTGAATGTTGGCTGGCCCTGAGTGTTTTTGCTTTGTTCTCTTAGAAGGATAGCCAACTCTGCTATTTGATTCGTAAGTCCCTCAAACTCTTTTCGAGATACAGAACCCGACTCGCATTGGCTACTTTCAGCCATGTCGGTGGATAGGCTTTGTGCCTTTTCAGCATATTATCTAGTAGTGAGACCACTTTTTTGTACCTACAACAAAACGTAGGCGTGTCAATTTCCTGAGGTAGGTTAGGACAGGATGCATGATGTGTTTTTTAGTGTTTATCCTGCAAAACCGAGGTTAGTTGTTTTGATAGCAGGATGACACTTATTTGACAAGGAAAGTAAATCTCTCACTATTGATATTTACATTGTGCTCCTCAGTAATTAGAGACTTGACATGGAATTGAAAGAGGAAGGCATGAAGAAGCTTCCCTTCGGATTTGGTTAATCAGAGGCTGACCTATCCTAGGTTACTATCGCGGCTTTTGTTTCGGCATGAAGGTTCCCAGATCATCGCAATCTACTAAAAGGGAATTTAATCTGATCGTTCAACTGGAGAGAATCTGGGTGGTGCATTTTCAGGAGGCAACCCCGGAGACTTAGTCGTCCCCAAAGTCCTTACTTATCACCGACCAGTTTAGCCTCCTGGTGGAGGGACACATAACATACATTCACATACATCGGCCTCACCTCTTATGCATGCAATGACAGTTCGTACGAAGCACTAATATGGGTGCGAAGCACTAAAGCATTCATTCTCATTCATTCAATGTAAAGGCATAGCATTCAATGAAAGACGCAGCATTCACTCATTCATTGACTGTGGAGACGCAGAATTTCACGCATTCAATAGTTTTGAAAGGGAAATGTTTGAAAAGATTAGAACGTGGCCTAAGCCCTCTACTGTCCCTAGCAGAGTCGCCACCTGTCGACGTTGGAAAATTTAAGAATCCCGCAGGTCGGTTCGTTATCAGATTTTTCTCAAATCGATCTTCCCTAAGTTATCTCTACCTTTATTCTTTTTATTTAGAAAAAAGGTTTTGAAGGATTTTTTAGGAAAGAGGCCAACATGTGTTTATGTCGACGATTTAATTTGATTAACAGAGTCGTCAGTTAGTAGTTTTGAAAATGGTTGTACTAACTCAACCGAATTTAATTTAAAAAGAGGCCCAATTGCTGGACACTGTCGAAACTTGATCTTTGAAATTGGAGTTTTGAGTTCGGGGCTTGATTAAGTGTAGGGAAGGTGTTAGGCACCCCACGACTCCCGTGTAAACACGATACCACAATCTTTTCAATATTTTCCTTAAAACTGGAATGCATGAGTGAATGCTGTTTGAAAATTGGGCCTATTGATTGATTGATTAAAAGTTTTGACAGGCTTCGTTGAACCTATATACGAAGTGTTTGATTTGATTTGAAAATCAGTCTTTGATTTGATTTACAAAAAGCATTTAATTTGATTTGCAAAAGCTTTGAAATTGATTTGACAATGATGTTTTGAAAGCTGTTTATCAAACCCCTACGCTGACATAGGAATTGAAGCATATCGCTATTCTCAATTTTATCTTTATAGCCTTAAGGCTGCATTCAAGTGGTGATTTACCGGGCTGCGAAGCATCCTCAACCACAGAAATATGCAAGTGTCGGTCTCCTCATGGGTATGAAAACCATCGGAGGGACGCTGGCACGACAATCTATATTTTTCACTATGTTGAGACCTTAAATCCGGATAATCGTTTTAAGGTCTGTGTATGTACATTTTACATAAAAACTGGCAGGGTACATCTGTAAATCGGAGTTTGTCCATCGTGGGAATCAGATTCTGATCAGTTTGATCATGAATCCCACGATTCCTAGGCTCACATATGAGTAGCCAGAAAACCTGCACAGTTCAAATTTGTACAGAAACAAATAAATATCCCAAGATAGCCAGAACCAAGGATTCATTAAATAAATCCCAGTCTGCACGGCCGAAGCGTCTCGTTCCAACTAGAGAGCAATCTAAGGGACACGAGTTTGCTTTCAAAGCTGAAACTATAAAAATTATTAGATTTAAAGAAATCTCGGCCATTATAGCTTCCAGGTTCTGTCGGGACTTGTTTGAACCGTTGAAAGCTAGAATTGGCGAGATTTGGATAAATCTAGTTTGCCCGCAGATATGCCAATGTAGATTACATATACAAATGAATATTAAACGCAACGTTGAATAAATTGAGCGAAGCAATATATATAGTTAAATATATATAAAAGTTGTAAAAAGGGCGATGAATTTTCACTCGCAAGCCTGGATTTGAATTGAAATATATATATATATATATATATATATATTAAAACTATAAATAGCCATGAAATAATCCAGGCTGTGACAGAAATGATATATATATATATATATATATATATGAAAGCAGTAAAAAGGGCGAAGGGTTTGCACGTCAATGCCTGTACTGTAATTAAAATTGACAGAAAAGTAGTCACCCAGTGACTGGGGAGAGCACCCAGTATGGGGAAGTGTGCAAAAGCAGTAAAATGGCCACGAAATAGTCCAGGTCGATTGAAAATATATAAATATATATTGACAGAAATGTAGTCAACCAGGACTGATATGAGCACCAGTGGTGGTGAATGTCAAGCGGTAAACTACCTCGGATTTGAAATTCGGGCTTGACAGAATTGAAATGTTAGTACATTTACAGTTAAATATGAACAAAAAAGGCCAAACCCGGACTGGAAAGGCAACCCAGTCATGCGAAGTTGCCAAAACTGTGCGTGCTAGTGCATTGAAGTTGATGGAGCTGACGGATCGTCAATTCGAGTTGTAGAAATGTTGAAAATGGAGTTTATGTACAAAAATGTATCAATTTTTGATGAAAACGGCCACGCGGGCATATTTAGAAGATGAAACTTCGTGTGTAAGTGAAAAACAATGCAAAGTAGTAGAATTGACTTTTCTGATCGTAAAAATACTTACAATGGACTGCAATACGGGCTTTTTGCCAAATCGTAGGCTCTATACATCCAAATCTACTGGTTATTTTCTGATATGTGGTAGTATATGGGTATATCTACATGTTAGAGTGAAAATATTTGGGTTTGGAAGAGGTGTAAAAGTCGAGAAATTGAACTGGCAGAGCTTCGCTGCGTTTCAAAATTATTGAAAATAAACAGGGGTGCACCTCTACATATAGGCCAGAGAGCCTCAGCTCTACCTGCTACTATCGCAGGTAGAGGTACGGCTCCCCAAGGTGAGGCCTGCATGCCAGGCTTGGTTGTCTCGAAGTGCGTGCATGCCGGGCGATGTGATATCAAGTTGGAAACTTCATAACTTTTGATCGGAGCGTTCGTTTGGGGCGTTCTATAGCTTTTCGGAAAGCCCTCACTGAGAGTGTCACAATGACATTGGATTTAACCATTTTTAAGTCCCCAAACATGAGTTCATGACCGGGTCTTTGTTTCCCCACAGTTTGCCCGATGCTGTCTGGTGATGTTTTCACCCGGGATCACCGTCGTGGTTCTTTCTGACCTTGGTGGCATCAATTCGGCTTGAGTTTGATTGAATCGGATGAGATTTTGGAAAATGACCATTTTGCCCCTCCTGAGGTTGCCCTTGGTGTCGGCATGGCGTCTAGTTGACTTTCAGGAGCTGTTTCCAAGACTTGGATCCCATTCGAGTCTATTTATCCCCAGTGTTGCCTCTGTGGCTAACGTGGTCATTCCAGGTTTTCTTCTGGAGGTGTTGTGATGCTTCAGGTTTATTTTTGAAGTTGACCTGACTTCTCGGACTGATGTCGGGGCTGAGCTGTACTTCCCAGGTTGCTGTTGGGGCTGATTTGTACCTCCCGGGTAGCTGCTGGGGCTGATTTGTACATCCCGGGTTGCTGCCGGGGCTGCTTTGACATCCTGATATGGTTGATCGGTGCTATGGTTGTCCCGATATCGATGACCGAGATTGAGCTGATGTCCCGATATTGAGATCGGAGATGATCTGACGGTCTGATTGACGATCGGAGTTGGCTAGAGTACCGATATTAGTGATCGAATTTGACTGGAATTGACCGACATTGGGGATCAGATTTAGGTTGAAGGACCAGCATTTGTAAGAACCGTGAATTTTATTAATAAATTTTTTATTTGATATAATAAGAAAATGAATACTTATTGGAACATAATGTTCACGAGTTATGAGAAAAGTAATTCGATTATATTAAATTAAATTTAGAAGGAAATATGGAGGAATTCAACGAACTTGTAGAATTCCTTGTGTGGCATGAGAATGAAAATGGTAATGATTTAATTTAAGAGGGAAATTAATGAGAGAAGGATTAAATTAATATTACATTGTTAATTAATTGTTGTTATTAATGAGTAATTATTAATAGTATGTTATTGAGAATAACAAAACATTTACGAATAAGAAATTGATGAATATAATAAGAGTTATATTTAATTGATTATTTGTTGAGTGCAATACATGTGATAGTTAATCATACAATTACGTTGTTAAGTGTTATTATGAATAATAATCGGTTAAAGAGTAAATGAATTATTAAGTGGACAATTAATCTTTATTAATTGTTAATTGTTATTATGAGAAATATAATAATAATATGCTGATTTAGTATTTTTGCAAGTAATGAATTGATACTAAGAAAATAGTTTATAAATATAATAGAATTTATATTATTGAGGAATGTGATTATTGATAAGTGTAAAGTAATGAAGGAATTACTACGTGAACAATTAATCGATATTAATTGTTATTTATTTTTTATTATGAGAAAATAGAATATTAATGATGATTAATTGATAATGTATTGATTATTATTGCGAGTAATAAGTATAATAATAAGTAACTTGTTTATAAATATGATAAGATTTATATTTATTTAACGTGATAATTAATCATATAAATGTTAGTTAATTATTATGGAGATTAATAACTTCATTAATTAACGAGGAATGAATTGATTAATATTTTATTAATTGATTAATTGCCATTATGAATAATAAAACAAATTAGTAAGTTATTAATATAATGAGATTATATTAATTGTTATGTGCATGTATGCGAAATTAAATATATAAAATATATGGGATACAACTATATTATATAGTGTAGTGCGACATCTATGTGACTACACTATATATAGAAACCATATATTAAGATTTATTAAAACTATATTATATGATGCAATGTGATTGTACATATTGAAACTATATGTTATGAATACATCATGATGCTTATGTGACAATGTGAGTATACATTAAAATAATACATTATGGATATATTGTAAACAATTGTTGGATAATAGAATTTAATAATAAAGGAGACAATGTAATGTGATAATATCTGAGTAAATTATATTCGGTATTAACAAAATGTACGTGGATTATGTGACGCCCCCAAATTTGGGACCGCCACTTGGTCTCTCGAATTCGGTTCGTCACGTGCTTATGGTAATACAATAATAACTAAAATCACACATTCACAGCGGAATCTCTAATATAGAATAATTTACAATGATTTATTATAATTATTCTCCCAAGTCTCGCAACCTACAGTACTTAATAGATTACATAATAACATCGAATAAAGACTTATTACATAATCCTACTTAAGCTTAAACATAGTCTGAAACCAGTCTTAATACAACATCATAAATTTAAACATAAGGAACAAGCTAGTCAGTAGCCTTGCCCTTGCCCTTGTCTTTCCCAGAGACACCTCCCTGTTCCGTCTTAACTGAAAGGTTTTAAATAAGCAAGAATGAGCACAAATTGCCCAGCAAGTAATATACAACAAGGGTGAAGAGTTTCATAACACGAGTTGAAATATCGAAGTAAAATCTCTAAGATAGTTCAAGGTTTCAGGATAATATCATGAATAACGAATATCAACAATTCTCGAATCAAATCTTGGAATATGAAATGATAGTTCAATATAGTTCAACAGAAATATATGACTTCAAAGGCTATCAACGTATCCAACTGGATAAAATAATTTATATACTGAGCAGTCACTAAGGACTATTGAACATCTACTAGAATTACCAATATTAAACTGATAATCCAGAAGAGACAAGTATAATAGATGATCAGTCTACGATACTCTATGTTATGCATAACCACAGTAATATTCACGCGTGTGTTGGAACTTCCAACAATAAACACTCCCCTTACCATAAGGGTTGTTCAACTCAGTTTTCAAGATTTTCGCACCAATAAAAAGGTGTGGACAGTTTTTATAAACATGCATATAGTCTAGCCGAATCGAGTAGCATAGACACTTTCACAATATTCAAGAACAATACCAAGTTCAATATGAATAATAGCTTTCACGAGAGTTCAAACATACTAGCTCAAATGAGCTGTGACACCCCCAAATCCGGGTACTTCGTTTCCACATGATTTGGTGTTCACTTTCTAATATAACATACATCTACCCAATGAATAATGTAAAATAAACTACAACTTAAATTAGAATAGATAAATCTCTCTTAAAACAAGGGTTACAACCTTTTCAAGATAATTCCGGTTTACTCTAACCCTGACATGAATATAATAAAATGCAGAAACAAAAACATAACATTCAAGTCTTATTACAATCATTCTCAATATAATAAAAAAACAAGTCTTCACTTGCTTTGCTTTCCCTTGCCCTTACTCGTAGACGAAGCATCAGCGTTATCAACCTTAACTAAAATTGTTATTTAATGCAAGAGTGAGCAAACCACAGCTCACTGAAATTTAACAATAACATAGACATGAAATGATATATTTAAAAGAATCTGAACAACTTAGCTTGCTTCAATAATAAAGAATTGAATAATAATTCTCTATCAAAATTAAAATTCGAATATAGAATTTATCTGAGTGTCATAAAACCTTTGAACTCTTGTCCTAGGTTATAAATATTTCTATTTAAACCTTTAACAGTCAATAAGACTATGGACCTTAACTCGTACTTAGGGGAATCAACCCTTCGTACCATGTATTGCGCACAGACATCTTAACGCTATGTGTAGTAACCTCCCCTAGTAAATAGGGTTGTTCAACTCAGTAATTTGAATTCAAGTCCGCACCAAAGAAAGTTTGGTTTGGATAAGCTTACAAGGGTAATTTAGAATTCACGTTCATCAACTAAGGATTAGTTGAATCAACTTCCAATAATTCATAAATGAAAAAATTATGAATTAACATATGCTTTAGAATCAACCTTAAAGCATTTAAAATAATAACTGGATCTTACTTGAACAATAAGTTAAGATCATTTCAATTAAATAAACAATTGTCTAATACAGAAATAGAAAGGACATTCTCAACAATGAATATATGAATTCAAGAATTTGTATATAATCAACAAGTTTAGGGTACAGAAAACTTATATAAAATTAACGAGTTTAGGGTTTAGAAGACTTGCCTCAAGCGCAAGCTACTTAATACAATTCACGTACTTTAATACTTCCTACACATATATATTCAATCACAATAACCTAAATTAGTTAACACGTAACTAATTCACATAAGTGGTTAACCCTCACGGTTAACTCACTCTAATAATAATAATCAACTATCACATAGTTAATTAAATCAATTATGTATTTAACTAAATTATAATTAAACAATTATAATTCAAACACTTAATCAAATTATAATTACTTAAATTATAATTACCATTTAAATTATAAATAATTATAATCAATTAAACCACATCATGCATTTAATTACACAAATTATAATTAATCATGAAATTATCAATTTATAATCCATAATTAAACATGCATAAATTATAATTTAATTTAACATCTAATTGATTAAAATAAATCAACTTCTATACATTATAATTTTACAAAAATTATAATTTAAATTAAACATTTACTCTTAATTATAATTAATAAAATTATAATTAAGTAACTTATTGTACAATTAAACAATTATAGTTTATAATTTAAATACCATATTAGTTTTTCAAAACTTTCTTTTTCTCAAATTATAACACATGTTATAGCAGCTAGATATATGCTCCTTGTCATAGAATAATTAAACTAAGCTTAGAATTAACACTGCACAAAAACTAAAGTCACTGTCACTGCCCGGGACACGGCGCAGCTGCGCAGCCACAGGCCTTGGCACCGGCGCAGCTACGCAGGGTAAGGATCTGGGAAGGACAAGCGGCGCAGCTGCGCTGCTCCTGGCCTTGCTGCCGGCGCAGCTGCGCAACAACTCGGCCAGACGCAGACAGCCACGTTACTCTGCTTCACCAATTAACCCATACAAGCCAACAAATGGATATTTACAGTAACTTAAACATTGTAAATCATACCTATGCAATTATACATATATATATATATATATATATATATATAACATGCTTCCACAACACAAAACCATTTAAACAATGATAATCACAAGTTTTAAAAATCCAATTTGGCCATTTTCATGAAAACTCATATATTTTCCAAAATAAGTCACTGTAATCAAATTCTTAAGCATTTCAACTTATAACACATGCTTTATTCTCATGATTCAAGGTAGTATCATAGAAAATTTCTAAACAACATACTAACATATACCAATTTCTCAATGTAAAATCACCCATAATATATAAACTCATGAAATTCCATATGAACTCATATAAACATGAATTTTCTGTTAAAATATATTTCTACAGTAATTTGATTTCTGAAAATCATTGATAACCCTATAATTCACCATGAACAACACCACCTATATATATATATATATATATATATATATATATATATATATATAACATCCATGTTTATGCTATTACATGAAAACTCAGTTTTCACAGAGAATAAAACATGAAACTTAAATCGAGTTTTGAAAATATGAAAGTAGAGATTATGGATTACCTTTCGGTGATAGGAGAAGAAAACAAAGATTCACTCTAGCCTTCACAAGCTTCTTCTTCCTTCTCTTCTTCTCCAACTCTTCTCTGCTTTCTCTTTTTTCTCTGCTCTTTTCTTTCTTCTTTGCTCTTAGTTAAGACTTAGGATTAATATAACGTAGTATAAACTAACGTAATATAATATAATACGCGTACTAACTAATACTAATTAACCTAATTAATTTAGCAGTTACATAAGTTTCAAAATTCAAAAAGCCTTAAGGCTTTGTTTGGCCAAAACAACATTATTTTTTAAAAAAACAGGTTATTATTACTAAGGCCATGTTTGGTAGAATAGATTTAAAACAAATGCAAAGTCTTGTTTATTTAAACTCATTTAAAATCATTTTTCTTTTATTTTAACAAATTATTTAATGCATACATTAATGTCACATTTTAATTAATTAAATATCAATCATCTAATTTAA
Organism: Panax stipuleanatus; assembly: GCA_020205555.1. NCBI lineage: Eukaryota > Viridiplantae > Streptophyta > Magnoliopsida > Apiales > Araliaceae > Panax > Panax stipuleanatus. The sequence goes on from CM035122.1 coordinate 45,765,251, forward strand.
TCAATTAAAATCTAACATCAATTAATCACATAAAATTACCACATAATTATAATTACTCGCTAATTATAATTCCATGTAACACTTCATCACATAATTCATCTAATTCAATTATCTCAATTAAATTAGAACTATAATATAACATTAATATTAATTAAATAAATATTACACATTCATTTAATTAGTATATAACACTTAATTAAATCACTCCATAAATCACATAATTTATTTATTTAACTCAATAAATAAATCACATAAAATATTTATTTATCTCAATAAATATTAAATTTAATTATAAAATCTCAATCGTTACAATCTTCCCTCCTTTAAAGGATTCTGTCTCCAGAATCACACATAAAAAAAAATCTCGTCTATTACATGAACGGTTAAGCTAACTTGCATTCAAAGAGATAAGGTTTAGATACTTGCTTACAATATCTGTCAAATAAAGTAATTCAAGGGTTTATGATACTTTCACTATAAATGAGTGTAAGTTAGAGAAACTTGCCTTTAGCGTAGTTTATCCACGAAAAGTAAATCAACACTTTCGAATCCCTATCGTAATATAGTTACGTATATATATGATATTCATTAGTCATATAATCTAACGTCACATCTTATCTTTGAATATACGATCAACACATAAGTTAAGTTTTAACCTAGCTACACTGTTATATAGTATCATATTAATATAACATTTATCCTTAACGTTCCTCCTTTTGAGTTTAAACACCTTCTTATATCACATAAGGTCACAACAATTAGCAAACATAACCTTTCTAGCACTTTATAGCATTATTGTGAGTTAACCGTCAAATCGGATTCAAGTAACAACATAGGATATTATATAGCATATATAAATGTTAAATGATACTTTTATGTGTATACAACCTTTCCTCGTTCCAATCATACATGCAATAGATTCTAAGTCAACACTTTCAATAATTTAAAGCCATTCATGGTCATGGAATTCACAAGGCCTATCATGCTCTCACTTTAAACACATAAGGTATTCATATACTTTGCATTAGGCATACTTATGATTATTCACATTTCATACATGTAACTATTACAGTTATTAGTTGAAAACATGCTTCGTTTACGCTAAATTTTAATCATGACATCTACCATGGTATGCATATATGCATGACATTAATGAAGTCAATAGTATTATCCAACACGTTCATAAACTCCAGAATTTAAACTTCAAGTTAACATGTCAAGGTGCACGTTTAAAACTTGTATTCTCATTAGTAAAGCTCACTAATAAGGCCTAACATGCTCATGCTATCTAGATTCATATGTTAACATGTTTGGCACGCATTTTAAGGCCATATAACATGCTCGAAAAATCAGAACCTAGAATCATAATATAACATGTTAGAGTCCATGTTCAACGCTTATGTTTTCGTTGGAAAGGTTCACTATTGAGGTTTACATGCTCAAGTTACATTATGAAGCTTAGATACGCAAGTTAACATTCATTTCATGTGTTTCTAGGTCATACAAATATGTCTCAAAAGTCAGAATGTCAATATAAGGCTAACATATCAAAGTTCCTCTTTTTATAACTTTCAGTTTTCTTCGAAATACTCAACTAAAACGACTAGCAGGGATTACTATAACCTAGTACCCTTATTCCATATGTTATTATGAGTTATATGCATATCCTAACAGTACAACATGCTCAGTATATCAGAAGATATAATAGAAATCATTAACAAATTCTGCAGTGGCGCGCGGCCGAGCCTAAATTGTACTAGGGAGACGCGCAACTCCCGTTCTAGTCCAGAGAGCTCCATCCTCGACAGATATCAAGCCGAAATCACAAAATTACTTCACAATTTCGATTCTACATAACTACATTGCTATACCAACATACTTATATGCCTATATAACACTTAACCAAGCATTCTATAATCCAATCACACTCTAATCTGGCAAAATCAAGAAATCTTGAAATTTACAGAGAAGTAAAAATGAAGAACACGATAATGTGATTATACCTTTGCTATGAACTTGTTGCTACTGAAGTCTCCCACTGCTAGAATGATATTGCTAAAGTATATATGCTCTCGAGTTAAGCAATTCTCAGCAAATGAAAATGGAGAAGGAGAGCTCAATTTATATAATTTCAATTATCCAGACAATGTTATCTCCCTATGAATCAAACTAATGAATTGAAGGCTTGTATGTTGGATAATAGAGAGTTGGTAGATGGTTGTTAGAATCAATCATGATTCCCACATCCTAGTTCATCATGTGCTAGCTTGAGCTTGGGAGAAGAATGGGGGGATAGGCCTTAGCCTTTTGTCAAGCACGTGAAGAGAGAATGAGACTAGCAATTAGGGACAAGCAAGGCAATCTCAGCATTTTAATAACACAAACACTTACATTGTTATACACATGTTGTATATATATATATATATATATTTAAGCATACAAGTATACTTAAGCTATCATATATATATATATATATATATATATATATATATATGTATACACATATTATATATTTAGATTACAATTAAAGGTACAATATAATCCCAATAATACTACTATGTAATTCATATAATGGTAACTGTAGTTCACACATATATAATCCATGTACATTTTATTTCCCCGGATATAATTTAATCGGATGTCATCTCATTACACTGTATCCCTTAGTTATTAAATTACCTACCATATATTCATGATGTCTCCCTTTAATGTATATTCACTTTGTCACATAGGCAATTTATGTAACTCATATAATTTAATAACCTTACTATTTTGTTTATATAACATAGTCACATTATAATATATAGTTAGTTACTATACTTTATACTTTTTAATCCGCATGCTCGCACATAGAAGTAAATAATTTACTTATCTCATCAATTAATTAATAATATTATTAATTAATTCATTTCTCATTAATCAATACAATTATTAATATTCACAATAATAGATTAACACTTACATGATTAAATATCATATAAATAAATGTAAATCTTATTATATTTATGAACACGTTGCTTATTATTATCATATTATTTGCAATAATAATAATCCCACATCATCAATTAATTCTCATTAATATTCTATAACAATTAATTAATATTCTACGATAACAATTAAAAATAATTAACAATTAATTAATTGTTCACTTAATAAATTCTTCGTCAATTAATATATCTCATTAATAATCCTCATCACTGTACCACACAAGGCAATCACGAGTTTATCGCATCTCCATAATTTCTCAATTATTATAAATATTCAATTTAATAGAATTGAGTTAATCCTTCTCATAACACAAAATTATTTATATTAAATAAATTCTCATTTCCATTAATATATTTATTTAATAATATTAGGAAATTCTCGGGTATTACAGATTATATGTATTTCAACTTATTACCTTGCAATATTATTTTATGAGGACCCAAGTGTACGTAGATTTTATATGTGTAAATTATTTTACAACATACCTTATTGTCTAAATTAAAGTACATTATGACTCAAATTATAAACTAAGTATATGATATTGTTGGGTTTGTACGAAATCGTGATGCAATCAAATTTCAAAAATTAGCGGAAGCATGGTATATCAAAGTTTAAAAAATTTCTACAAAACCATTACCCGGATCATCCTTTATGCAAATTATTAATTTAAAACGATAAATAAGAAGTTATGGAATCATACCCTTGTAAAACGAAGCTTCCACAGGTACGAGTTCAACTCCTTGTTCTTCGTGATCTCCTTGAATTTTCGGGTTAGATTCCTTCCTTTGATCAACGTTAGCCACCCAAGTGTTTGGCGTCTAGAGGTGATCCACCAAGGAAGATGAATTATCAAGAAGGAGGGTGGTTGGCTTAGTTTTCTATCCTCTATAGAAAAGGAGTACTCTCTAACAATTGGAATTGCCTCATCTAATATCTATTATAAGACTCCTCTTATATAGATATTAGTCAACCCTTCTAATCCTATTAGACATGAGATTTCTTTTAATTAATTAAACTCCTTTAATTAATTTAGGCTTCCCACCACATGGGAATAATTAATTAAATTTATTTAATTAATTTATCTCCTAATCTTATTAGGAATAAATGAGAGTACTAAATATTAAATTAATTACTAAACTCCTTTAGAAATTAAAATAATAATAATTGTAATAATATTAATAAGACTTCTCTTATTAATTTATATTTAATATTTCCAAAATATTAAATAATAAACATTAAGCTATTTAATTTATTCTATCACCATAGATTAAATTAATTATACTTAATGCATTATTACGATTATGCCATTACCTTCTTAAATAATTATTCTTCCTTTTATGGTGTGACCCTTTAGGTTCTCCATATTAAACCGGTTGTGAATAAATCAATTAAAACAATTTTAATCTTATTTAAATAAATAAATTAAACTAATAATCTATTTAAATAAATAATATTTATTCTACAATAGGGATAAGCCTCCCTAGCGATCAACGACTTTCCAGATAATATAGATTTCAACATTAATCATAAAAGAACCTGTGAGTTAATAGTTACCATACAATTCAATCCTTCCACCATACAATGTCCCAATTAAATATAAGACATGGATTTACTGTCAAGTCTTATTTTATTTAATTATATGTATTTCGATTAGAAAATGCACAACTCCAAATAATGCAAATTAAAAACTCCTTTCTAATTTTATTTCACCTTGGCCAAGGATTCCTGGGTTGTCATTTAACGAATCACATAAGACATATCTCCTCTTTTACTAGAGGTGGTAGATTCTTTATTGATCATTCATTATCTCCATATGTAACTCATTATACCCAAGCATACCCTATATATGCCTTAAAAGGTCTTAAGGAATAAGTCAAAGTATAATTTGTTACATACAAGATACTATGATGATCTCAAGTCCAAGGATCACTTGTACTACTATCACATTAGGAATTCCTATTGACATGCGAGTAAAACTCCATTAGGTATTCCATAGCGAATCACGTTCAGTGAACTTATTCTCCAATAAGCACCTACATACTTGCTTTAGTGTCTCCACACAAATGATCATGAGATCAATCATCCTCATCCAATGAGCAAGCAACATATGTACCAATCTATCCGGATTTACTAATCCCCTTTTTAGTAATCCCACGATTGGGAACTATTTAGTTTTAAAGCTTTCTAAGAATTTAGATCTCATTAGCATGATCATCATCATGATTCTAAAAGCATTGCTTAAAACTATGGGTTATTTACATATTATAAAAACAGCACCATGTAGATAATTAAATGCCTTTAATAAATGAATATTTATTAATAAATAAATAAGATTGTTTACAAAGTACGTGCTTTATCATCATACATGATTGGCTTGTATGCACACTACTATCAATCTCCCACTTGCACTAAAGCCAATCGCCATGGTATCTCATACCCATCTTCTCTAAGTGACGATCAAACTGCTGTTGTGTTAAAGCTTTAGTAAATGGATCTGCAATGTTGTCTTGAGAGTCTACACGCTCCAAGGTGACGTCTCCTCTTTCAATGATCTCCCTGATCAAGTGAAATCGCCGCAACACGTGTTTAGATTTTTGATGAGACCTTGGTTCCTTAGCCTGTGCAACTGCTCCTGTGTTGTCACAGTAAACGAGAATTGCTTCTCCAATGCTAGGAACCATACCAAGTTCAGTTATGAACTTCTTCATCCAAACAGCTTCCTTTGCAGCTTCACTTGCAGCTATATACTCTGCCTCTGTCACTGAATCAGCAACTGTTTGCTGCTTGGAACTCTTCCAACTCACTGTGCCTCCGTTCAAGGTAAAAACATACCCCGAAACAGATTTACTGTCATCTTGGTCCGTTTGAAAACTTGAGTCTGTGAAGCCCTCGAGTTTTAATTCAGACCCACCGTAGACAAGAAAAATATCCTTAGTCCTTCTCAAGTATTTTAGGATATTCTTCACTGCCTTCCAGTGCTCTTCTCCTGGATTCGACTGGTATCTGCTCGTTACACTAAGTGCATGAGCAACATCCGTTCTAGTACATATCATACCGTACATGATAGATCCTATTGCAGAAGCATAAGGGATCTTACTCATACGGTCTCTCTCCTCAGGTTTCTTTGGGGCCTGTTTCTTGGAGAGATGTATTCCATGGCTCATCGGCATGAGACCTCTTTTGGAATCTTCCATGCTAAATCTCTTTAGCATTACATCAATGTACGTTCCTTGGGATAAACCAAGCATCCTTTTAGATCTATCTCTATAGATTTTTATCCCCAAAATATAGGATGTTTCTCCCAAGTCCTTCATGGAGAAGTGTTTAGATAACCAGATTTTAATTGATTGTAGCATAGGAATGTCATTCCCTATCAATAATATATCATCAACATATAATACAAGGAATGAAACTGCGCTCCCACTAACCTTCTTGTACACACATGGTTCATCGTCGTTTTTGATAAAATCAAACTCATTGATTGTCTCATCAAAACGAATGTTCCATCTACGAGAAGCTTGCTTCAATCCATAAATGGATCGTTGCAGCTTACAGACTTGATTTATTCCAACCTTTGAAATAAATCCCTCTGGCTGTGTCATATACACATCCTCCTCAACTTTCCCATTGAGGAATGCCGTTTTCACGTCCATCTGCCAGATCTCATAGTCGTTATAAGCTGCAATCGCAAGCAAAATCCGAATGGACTTGAGCATAGCTACTGGTGAAAAGGTTTCATCATAATCAACTCCTTGTCTTTGTTTGAAACCTTTTGCAACCAGTCGGGCCTTATAGGTCTCCACCTTGCCGTCCGCTCCAGTCTTTCTTTTAAAGACCCATTTACACCCAATAGGCTTAATGCCTTCAGGTGGTGAAACCAAAGTCCATACTTTGTTTTCATACATAGAGTCCATTTTGGATTTCATGGCTTCAAGCCATTTCCCTGAGTCTTTATTACTCATAGCTTGTTCGTAATTCAATGGATCATCATCATTCATGATGCGTACCTCATCGTCATCCTCTATAACGAATCCATACCTCTCAGGTATCTTCGGTACTCTTCCAGATTTACGAACAGGGTGTGGTATAGTAGGTTCTTCTACTTGGTCAGGTACCTGATTTTGATCCGTGGTAATTTGTGGTTCTTGAACTTCTTCAAGATATATCTTACTCCCACTGACCCCTTCATGGATAAACTCCTTTTCCAAGAAGGCAGCATGTTTCGCAACAAACACCTTTTGATCAGTTGGATGATAGAAATAATACCCTACAGTTTCTTTAGGGTATCCCACAAATCTACACTTTTCGGATTTAGTTTGTAGCTTATCATGTTCAAACTTTTTGACATAAGCTGGACAACCCCAAGTCTTAACATGCTTAAGATTTGGTTTCCTCCCTTTCCACATCTCATATGGAGTCTTTGGGGAGGATTTGGTAGGTACCTTGTTAAGTAGGTATGCAGCCGTTTCTAGGGCATATCCCCAGAAGGAAATTGGAAGGTCGGTAAAACTCATCATGGATCGAACCATGTCTAACAGTGTTCGATTTCTCCTTTCAGATACTCCATTTAACTGTGGTGTACCTGGAGGAGTCCATTGTGAGATTATACCATTTTCTTTGAGACAATTAAGAAACTCACCGCTTAAGTATTCTCCACCTTGATCTGATCGAAGTATCTTTATACTCTTGCCCGTTTGTTTCTCTACTTCACTTCTGAACTCTTTGAACTTTTTAAATGATTCTGACTTGTATTTCATTAAATACACATATCCAAATCTTGAGTGATCATCAGTGAAAGTAATAAAATAAGAATACCCACCCCGTGCACTTGTTGTCATAGGCCCACAAACGTCTGCGTGAATCAATGCCAACAACTCTGTAACTCTTTCTCCTTTTCCACTAAAAGGAGATTTAGTCATTTTACCCATGAGACAAGATTCACAAGTTGGATATGATTCATAATCGGATAGCTCGAGGAGCCCATCTTTATGCAACTTGGATAATCTTGTTTCATTGATATGACCGAGTCTACAGTGCCACATGTAAGTATAATTAATATCATCTCTTTTCCTTTTCTTAGTTTGTTCAATTTGAAAAATATTTTCTTGTAAGTCAAGTGTATAAAGTCCATTTCGCAAATTTCCAATACCATATAAAACATCGTCTTTATAAATAGAACAACTATTGTTCTTTATAACAACGTTAAATCCTTCCATATCCAATACAGAAATTGAAATAATGTTTTTAATAATATTCGGAACATAATAACAATTATTAAGAAAAATGGACTTGCCCGAAGGCATTACTAAACAATAAGTCCCTACAGCTAATGCAGCAACCTTTGCTCCATTCCCCACTCGTAGGATGACCTCATCATTGCTCAGCTTTCTATTTCTGACCAGTCCCTTCACATTATTACATATGTGAGAACCACAGCCGGTATCCAATACCCAAGTAGAATTTTGACTTTCTGAAAAATTAATTTCAATCATGAACAAACCTTGATTGGAAGTCGAAGCTTCTCCAAGCTTCTTCTTTGCCAGAAACTTCTTGCAGTTCCTCTTCCAATGACCTGGCTCGTTGCAATGAAAACACATTCCTTTGCTAGCTGGATCAGATTTCTTTTGTTCTTTTATGTTCACTTTTCCCTTGGTCATCCGAGATCGGAAGAGCTCCTTAGATATCTCATATCTAGCAGTCCTACTTTGTTCACCATACAACTCCTTGAGGTGAATCAACATAGTAGGAGCATCCATATTTTCGTGCTGACGCTGAAGCTCGTTATTCATGGATGCGAGCATGATGCATTGAGCCACAGATGCATCATCTTGCCACTTTACAATGGTGGCAATCTCTTCCTCAAAGACTGTTTCTGGAACAGTTCCAGGGACAGGTGAGTTTAGGACATAAGAAATCTTTTCAGCAGTGAGAACTATTCTCAGATTTCTTAGCCAGTCCGTATAATTCGGCCCAGTAAGCTTATTAGCATCAAGTATGCTTCGCAGTGAAATTAGTGATTTTGACATTTTTAAAATTCTGCATGTGAAAAATAACATTTTAGCAAACATTCATTTTATTAATTTTGCATACCAAAATAAATTTAGGTCTTTATTTTAAATTGGTATCTCCCACTATTTTCATCAAACTATATTACCCTCACTTATATAGTTCGGCAACATCTAATTAAAGATTTGCTAGTGAGAATAAGGATCCCATTTCAAATGTATATAACCTTGTGGATAGCACAACAAGCGATATACAAATAAATAGGTAGACAACTCTTGTCAATTACATCACTATATAACTCCTTTTATTTTGCCTCTTAAATCATAATGGTCAAGAGTGTGCACATCCGAACTAAAATAATTTAAGTTAAGTCCAACCTAGCACTTCCATAAATTCAAAAAAGAAAAATATTCGTCCTTGTGGATAGCACAACAAGACTAGATCGTTCAATTTTCTTGATAAGCATCAAATGTGATTAATTAACATCTTAAATACGCAATACTCGCCTTGTGGATAGCACAACAAACTCATATTAAATATTTAATACTCTATTAATTAACCATGCTAGAAGGCGACGTTCGATATTCTAAATATCATTTGAACGCTTCGGACTTAATATTATTTCTTTGAGGGGTTTGTTATTATTTGTCTCATCTTGTTTAGCGCGCATGCACATATATATATAAAATACGCGTCATTTTATTAAACATGCGAAGCATGTTTGCATAAAATATAATATATATAATATTTAGCGTGCAATATAGAATATTATATTCTACCCGGATTGATTATGGACTTTTATTCTAGTTTGGTTCACTAGAGCCACCAAGTGAACCAAAAGGTCAAACCTAGGAGTGCAAGAATTTAAATTTAAATATAACTATTACATTTAAACCCGGGCTCCATACAAACGGGTATTCACGCACTCCTTGCTCCTTGGTCTCCAATTTCTTCAAGATAATTCTAACTATTTCTATTACATTAAACTATTTAATTTAAATAGAAACCTTAATCAGCAGTCAAGGGGAAGTACATAGGAGGGAGATAGAATTTTACATCAAGAAAATTTTTTTTAGAGAAGACGAGGTACACATACCCCATTTAATAAAACTCATTCATTCAAGCATTCAACTAAAATAAAATCCAATCACAGTGGTCAAATAGTCCATAATCAATCCCCATTTATTATCATACATATCACCATATATATCAATAAATAAATATCCATCTCATGAATTAAAATATTTCATATATATATGAGTATCATTTAATGGGCAATTTTAAATTGCATGAAATCCAATTTCAAGATTAAAATAAACTCTTTATTTTAATTATAAAATTATTTATAATATTAAATATATATATATATATATCTATCATATATATATATATATTTGATATTACCGTATATATTATATATATATTTATATAATGAATCAGGTTTATATATATATATATATATATATATATATACAAAATAAAAATTCACATTTATTTTTTAAAAAGAAGTCACCTTCTTTTATTAAAAGAGTTCTTTCCTGATGGGTCACCTTCTTTTTGGAGTAAGAAAGAGACAACATCTTTTCTTTGTAGAATTCAAGATTAGCACCCAAAAAAAATTGTGATTCGTCCCCAAAAAAAAAGTCATTTTTTTTTCTTAAAAAAAATAATTTTATACAATAAAATTATGCCCAATAAATTATTTTAAATATATACCCATATGTATATGAAATCAAAATAAATTAATAATTGCATAAAGGTTTGGCTCTGATGCCACTGTTGGGTTTGTACGAAATCGTGATGCAATCAAATTGCAAAAATTAGCGGAAGCATAGTATATCAAAGTTTAAAAAGTTTCTACAAAACCATTACCTGGATCATCCTTTATGCAAATTATTAATTTAAAACGATAAATAAGAAGTTATGGAATCATACCCTTGTAAAACGAAGCTTCCACAGGTACGAGTTCAACTCCTTGTTCTTCGTGATCTCCTTGAATTTCCGGGTTAGATTCCTTCCTTTGATCAACGTTAGCCACCCAAGTGTTTGGCCTCTAGAGGTGATCCACCAAGGAAGATGAATTATCAAGAAGGAGGGTGGTTGGCTTAGTTTTCTATCCTCAATAGAAAAGGAGTACTCTCTAACAATTGGAATTGCCTCATCTAATATCTATTATAAGACTCCTCTTATATAGATATTAGTCAACCCTTCTAATCCTATTAGACATGGGATTTCTTTTAATTAATTAAACTCCTTTAATTAATTTAGGCTTCCCACCACATGGGAATAATTAATTAAATTTATTTAATTAATTTGTCTCCTAATCTTATTAGGAATAAATGAGAGTACTAAATATTAAATTAATTACTAAACTCCTTTAGAAAATAAAATAATAATAATTGTAATAATATTAATAAGACTCCTCTTATTAATTTATATTTAATATTTCCAAAATATTAAATAATAAACATTAAGCTATTTAATTTATTCTATCACCATAGATTAAATTAATTATACTTAATGCATTATTACGATTATGCCATTACCTTCTTAAATAATTATTCTTCCTTTTATGGTGTGACCCTTTAGGTTCTCCATATTAAACCGGTTGTGAATAAATCAATTAAAATAATTTTAATCTTATTTAAATAAATAAATTAAACTAATAATCTATTTAAATAAATAATATTTATTCTACAATAGGGATAAGCCTCCCTAGCGATCAACGACTTTCCAGATAATATAGATTTTAACATTAATCATAAAAGAACCTGTGAGTTAATAGTTACCATACAATTCAATCCTTCCACCATACAATGTCCCAATTAAATATAAGACATGGATTTACTATCAAGTCTTATTTTATTTAATTATATGTATTTCGATTAGAAAATGCACAACTCCAAATAATGCAAATTAAAAACTCCTTTCTAATTTCATTTCACCTTGGCCAAGGATTCCTGGGTTGTCATTTAACGAATCACATAGGACATATCTCCTCTTTTACTAGAGGTGGTAGATTCTTTATTGATCATTCATTATCTCCATATGTAACTCATTATACCCAAGCATACCCTATATATGCCTTAAAAGGTCTTAAGGAATAAGTCAAAGTATAATTTGTTACATACAAGATACTATGATGATCTCAAGTCCAAGGATCACTTGTACTACTATCACATTAGGAATTCCTATTGACATGCGAGTAAAACTCCATTAGATATTCCATAGCGAATCACGTTCAGTGAACTTATTCTCCAATAAGCACCTACATACTTGCTTTAGTGTCTCCACACAAATGATCATGAGATCAATCATCCTCATCCAATGAGCAAGCAACATATGTACCAATCTATACGGATTTACTAATCCCCTTTTTAGTAATCCCACGATTGGGAACTATTTAAGTTTTAAAACTTTTTAAGAATTTAGATCTCATTAGCATGATCATCATCATGATTCTAAAAGCATTGCTTAAAACTATGGGTTATTTACATATTATAAAAACAGCAATCATGTAGATAATTAAATGCCTTTAATAAATAAATATTTCATTAATAAATAAATAAGATTGTTTACAAAGTACGTGCTTTATCATCATACATGATTGGCTTGTATGCACACTACTATCAGATATTTGTGTATAATAAATTAAGTGTTTTGTGTTCCAAATGCTGAGTTATTAAGCCTTGTCCCAAATTCAGAGTCTCTTTCTCTCTTCACGTGTGCAAGCTCAAGCTAGTCTACTTCTCTATTTCTTCCTCAAATTCAGCATTTCATAGCTCATGATGAACAAGGGAGTGGGAATCATGATTGATTTCACCAACCAATTACCAACTCTCTATTAACCTCCATACAATACAAAATCTCGTTGGTTTGATTTAGGAGGGAAAAGCATTGTCTGGACATTCACTTCTCTATATATATAAGCTCTCCTTCTTCATATTTCAATTGCTGGGATTGTGTTTAAATATTGAATTGAGAGCATACATAAATTAGTAAAATCATTTTAGAGTGGGAGAATCAGTAGCAGCTAGTCCAATTCGTGATTGCAGAGGTATAATCCCAAATTCCATGTTCTTCATTTTCATTTTCTATTTTTGCAATTTCTGTAAAAGTTTCAATTCTTGATTTGAGTTGGAGCTTATAATTTGGTGATTTGATAATGTTAATTGGTTTTCATATAAGCTAATACAAGTGTTAGAAAGGAAATGTAGCTAATCTAATAGCAAATTCGTAGGATTTCTATGATTTGGCCTGGGATTCTGCCGTTACTGGCTGCAATCTGGCACTAACCACACACGGCGCAGCTGCGCCGGCATTACACTGCGCCGGTCACTGATTTTAGTTTTTTGCATCCTGCTTGGATCTGTTAAGCATACTTGGATGTTATGACTTAGGCAAGGCATATTAGCATGAATAAATTGTATAGAGGGATATGTAGAACAAATATGAGCATGTTCTACTATGATTACATGCATGATTAACGAACGGTTGTAATTTCCAAAGTAAACGTAAAGTTTTGAAAACGAATTTGACATATACGAACCATGTCGACATTCTAATTTTTCAAGCATGTTAGAATGGTTTAGAAATGCATAAAAGAGATGTGGTCTTACGTATATAGGGTTCATAGTATGACAAAAGCATGTTGAACCTCACTAGTGAACACTTTTAACGAAAATTTGAGTTTTTAAAAGCGAACTTTGACATGTAGAGATCATATATGTATTCTGATTTTTCGGACATGTTTATATGGCCTTGAAATACATGTCGGACATATTAACTTACGTATATAGATTTCATAATATAGCATGAGCATGTTAGACCGTATTAGTAAGCTTTACTAATGAAAATATGAACTTTGATCGTGGACCTTAACATGTTACTTTGAGATTTGAATTCTGAAATTTATGGACATATGAGATAGCACTCTTAGACTTGCTAATGTATCATACATGTTTGCCTACTATGTTACATGTCGTGACACCAAGTTTAGAGTAAACGAAGTATGCTTTCAAACTAATAACAATGATAGTTGCATGTATGCGATATGAATATTCATGAGTATGCCTAATACAAGTTATATGATTACCTTATGTGTTTAAAAGGTGAGCATGTTAGACTTTGTGACTTTAAAACCTTGAATGGACTTAAGTCATTAAGGGTATTAACTTAGAACCTATATCATGCAAATTGAACGTGAAAAGGTTGAACGAGCATAAAGTATCCTTTAATATGAATACATGCTATGTGATATCATGTGTTGATACTTGAATCTGATTTTTGACGATTAACTTTTTGAATTACCATAACTTACTAAAATAACCTATATTTAGTATTGATTGTGGTCTTATGAGATATTAATGATATGAGAATATGTTTAAACTCAAAAAGAGGAACATTAAGGATAAAAGTTATATTAATATGATGCTATATGTGGTATAACTGTGTAGCTAGGCTAAGACTTAGTTTGTGTGTTAATTGTATGTCCAAGATAAGATATGAAGCTATAATATATGACTAATGGATATCATATATATACGTAACTATATTGCAATAGGAATTCAAAGTGTCGATTAGCTTTTCGTGGATAGACTACGCTTGAGGCAAGTTTCCTGACTTACACTCATTTATAGTGCAAGTATCCGAACCCTACTTTTATTATGTTGCAAGTATCCTATCCTTGTGGTTACTTTATTCGAGGAACGTTGTAAGCAAGTTTCCTAACTTATACTCTTTCATTGTGCAAGTTTCCTTGAACCCATTCTTGTATTATTAATTGCAAGTACCCTAAACCCTTGCATTTCTTTATTCGATAAATCTTGTAAGCAAGTCTCTTAACTTACACAACTTTGGATTTTGTGCAAGTATTTAAACTTTATCTCTTTAATGCAAGTTCTTACTCTACTTTTATCAAGCAAGATTCTTAACTTCATTTGATTTATATATTAAATGCAAGTATCTGACTACTCTTTTTATTGAGCAAGTATTTGATTCATACTCTTTATTGAACATATATTTGAAGCTTGTACTATCATTGATCGTATGAGTAAATAGGTGCTAGAATAATCCTTGCCTTATAAACTTATATTTCATAGCTTGATTTAAATCACGATTATATTCTTCGAATTATTGTTGCGAGTATTGAACTCATAAATTGTTCTTATATACATTGTTGAAATTGTCTACGCCATTTAATTCGGCTAGACCAATATCATGAATTGGAAAGCGACCCACACCAATTTCCTTGGTGCGAACTCTTATAAATTAACTGAGTTGAACAACCCTCGTAAAAAGGGAAACTATATAGTCAGGGTGCCGACAATAGTATGATAGGTTATGCATAACACCAAGTACGATAGGCTGATCCCCTAATTGTACTTGTTTGGGTTACCAGAAATATTTTTGGTGATTCTAGTAGAAGTTTGTGGTTCTTAGCGACCACTCAGTATCCAGTATTTATTAACTTGAAACTTTGAACCCGTTGGATTCTTTTATTAATCCTTGGTCCAAAGCGACACTCAGTGATATCTATTCATTCACCTGAAATTGTTGAAAGTTTTGAAACCTTTAATAACTTCTTGACCCGTAGTGGTCCTTATTCAACTTCACAGAATATATTTGGAAGTCATTGCTATTTATTTTGTTCACAACATTCTTATTTGAATTTCTGAGCGATTAATTACCATTTTACCCTTGAAGATTTTGAACCGTATATATTCCTGTTCACATTTATTGGCATATTACTTGCTGGGCAAATTTGTTGCTCACTCTTGCTTTCCATAAACATTTCAGTTAGGGCAGGGCAAGATGGAACCCCAGGACAGGACAAGTGCGAAGGCAAGGCTATGAAGTTGCTGTGCTTTTGTATATTAGGATGTTTCCATTATGTTGTATTAAGGCTTATTTAATGTTATGTATTAAGATATGTTTGGTTTAAGTTATGAAGTGTATTAGTAATAATTTCGAGACTTGGGACGAGAATATTTATGTTGTATCAATGTAAATTATTCTGTTATTCCATTGTTTGAGATTTTAGTTGTTATTAGAATTAGTACGTGATGAACCAAATTCGAGATCAGTAATGGTCTGAATTTGGGGGCGTCACAGGTTGGTATCAAAGTTGTAGGTTATAAACCTTAGGAGCGAGTCCTTAGACTGTAACCTTAGAAGAATTTATAGAATAGAAGGAGATAAAACTTATGTAGAGTTTCTTAGAAAGATAGTAGTGTTATAAAATATAATTTCATTTCATACAATGAAATAATGTTTTACTCAGAGACAATAATAAAGTTTATTGGTTTTGTGATTATGGATTTCTGAAATAGGTAAACCTAGTAGGACCATGAGGGAAGAACCACGTGATATGAATGTAGCGTCTGTAACACCCCCTATAATTGAGCCAATAACGGTAGTAGCCTTAACCTAGGAGGAAAGGAATCGGAATTCAAGTAGAAATCCACGGTGAAAGTTTTCTTTCGGGATGAAGGCATGTGTGAGTTACCTTAAAATGAAAAATAAGATACAATAGTGGGAGGCGAAGTTCTAGACCATCAAATTAGTAATTAATAGTTACAGACATAGTGAGAGGAAAGGTAGTAGGTAGTTATTGGAATAAGTGTCGCGAAAGATACAATAAATATTTATAGATATGGAACAGTGTTGTGGATCCCAATTTTAGGGATAATGTGGGAAGTATCTTTATAACCCCGACTTTAGTAGTACCCAAGAGGGGTATGTATTGAGACTAGCAGGATGCTATACGATGTGATATGTTTTCTTGTGGCATATTTTTATTAAACGTGCGTGTAGTAACCATATTTTGTTAAATAATGACAAGGGAGAATAGCAATAAAACTTATACGTCTTAAGAAGTATTAGATGTTTAACAAATAGATGATAATACCATTTTATTTCTATATATAAATGTCAATACCCCAAGGAGGAGAGACTTGTCAAGCAATGGAGAATGGAGATAGGGAATTGAATCAAGAACCCTTACAACAATTGGTAGACCTTATAGTAAATGCTTTTGAAGAAGGAATCAATGATTATAAGAAGAGACAGACGAAAACTTCAGAGGTAGGAAAAGATATTAACTTAACTAAAGGAGGAGAGGTTAATATTTCAAAGAAAGCGAAAGAAGGTAGGATGGAAGAGAGTAGTAGTGGTAGCAGTAAGAATTTCAAGAGGAAGTGGAATGAGAATAAGTATATACGAGGAGAAGGACAACTATGGAAGAAGAAGATAGAAGCCTGTAAGAAAATGTAGAAAGAACCACATGGGAGCGTGCTTGAAAGGAAAACATGTGTGTTATAAGTGCGGTGAGAAGGGTCATATTTCTCCTAATTATCCAAGGAAGGAGAAAACGAAAGAGTGTTTTGCGTATGGATCTGAAAAACATCAAATACATAATTGGAAGAAGGAAACAAACGAGGAAGGGGACGGAAACAGAAGAAGACGGGACAACAACAACAATCCGTGGGGAAGTAACCAAGAAGGACTCAAGAAAAAGAACAAGGTTTGCCCGAAATGTGGAAAGAGTCATTAAGGAGAGTGTTGGAAGGGACGAGGCGTTTGCTATAGCTGCAGCCAGGAAGGGCATATTTCCCCGAATTGCCCAAACCCGAAAAAGATCAGAGGATGCTTTGCTTGTAAATCAGCAAATCATCGGATTAAGGACTGCCCAAAGAAAGGAAGGAAGGAAGAAGACGGCAACAAAGGAAGCCATAGCGGTGAGATGAAGATAATTGAACCAGCTTAATCAAGTGAACCAATGCCAAGTACGACTAATGTTATGATACATGATGCAGTGGCGTTCCAAGTTGTGATGTCAAGTGCCACTTTAATCAATAATATAAATGCGTATATATTATCTGATTTGAGTGCTATATTTCCCTTGTATCTGAAGAACTCTGAGACGACTAAGTTACCCCAAGAACGATTAAAATATCCTTTGAACATAGAAGTTGCGAATAAGGAAGTAATTCCCGTAGAAATTCGTTTACCGAAATTATTGCGCATAAATTAGGGGATGTAAACTAAGCATAAACTAAATTCTGATAAAATTTGGAAGGTGTGATGGGATACTAGAAATGGACTGATCACATAACCATACTTTGATAATTGACTGTTAGGAAGAAAAATGTGAACTTTCAGACTCCAAACCTGTCTAAGGGAATGTTTTATGGTAGCTCGTCGCTTAGGCAATTGTTTTGCCTTACGATGATGCAGGCCAAGATATTGTTAAGAAAAGTTTGTGTAGATTGTTTCACCTATATTGTAGATACTAAGAGAGCGAGAGTAGCACTAAAGAAAGTATCGGTAGAGATAGAAATCCAAGGCGTATTCCCAGACGATCTGCCCGGCCTTCTGCCAAATAGAGAAAACAAGTCGTAATAGATTTAGTACCGTAGACTGCACTGATTTCGAAAGCATCCTATCTTATGGCATCGGTAGAAATGGAGAATTGATGATATAGTTGCAAGAAATGTTAGATAAAGGATATAATCAGCCGAGTGTGTTTTTCCTTGGGAAGCACTAGTGTTGTGTGTTAATGAGATAGTTAGTTTTAGGGCACGTCGGATCCGGCAAAGGTGAAGGCTGTAAGTAACTGGGAGCAGTCTAAGACTACCACTGCTAAATTCTCTATCACCTAGAAAAGGCGAACGTAGTAGCCAATATGCTAAAGGAAACGGAGAACTTATTCAAGTTAATAATTCGAGAGAACTAATAGAAAGATGGAGAGATTGGAAATAGAAGTGAAGGGACCCAGAAAGTTAAAAGGGAAGTTTTGTATTAGGGGTTTGTCCAACGCTGTTGGATAGAGTGTGAGAGTCAACCGTAACTAAATTGCGAGATAAGAGTTTTCATGAGACAGATAATTGGGCGTATTTCGTTCACTCAGGAAGCACAAAAACGTACCAGGATCTTCGAAGACACTATTGGTGGTCAATATAAGACGAGAAGTTGTGGAATATGTAGACCGATTGAAAAGGACGACACACTCCCTACCGATAAATATTGGATTCAAATTAAATTAGTTAGCAAAAATATACGTTAAGGAAATCATTTTGCAATACGAAATATCGGTGTTAATAATTTTCGATCGAGACCCACGCTCCACTTCAAAGTTTTGGAAGAGTTTGCGTAATGAATTTCAAAGGTAACTTGGAATATCACTTACCCTTAGTAGAATTTGCTTATAGTAATAATTATTATACGAATATCGGTAAGCCATCGTACAAAGCTCTCCACGGAAGAAAGTGCAGAACACCACTACATTAGAAGGAGGTCCAAGAACGATGACTTTAATCAGGACCGGATTCAGTATGACGAATAGCAGACGATATGAAGACAAAAAGAGCCAGATTAGTAGCAGCTAAAGATCAACATGAGAAACACGCAGATTGGTATAGTTATAATCGAGATTTTGAAGTCGGTAGTTGTATTTCTTAAATGTTTTCCTGTAAGAGGAAGATAAGATTAGGTGAGAAAGAAGAATTGAGTCTGAGGTTCGTGAAACCTTTTGAAATATTGAATAGAGTAGGTAAAGTGGCGTACGAGGTATCCTTACCTCTTGAACTGGAACATATCTATAGTGTGTTCCATGTTTCTGTCTTACGATCATATAAACCTAATATAAGCGTGTAATACCCTATGAACCCATTCGAGTAGGGAAGAATCTGACATATGAAGAATTCATGTCCAAATACTAGATAGGAAAGAACAGATATTAGGAGATAAAATTATATCTTCTATGATAGCACTTTGGCGAAACCACGATGCCAAGGAGGCCACATGAGAATTAGAAGATAGGACGACGAGGGACTATCCCCATCTATTTGTGTAAACCTTGTACTAATTTCAAGGACGGAATTTTTATAAGGGGGGGGGAGGATGTAAGAACCGTGAATTTCACGAATAATTTTTTTATTTGATATAATAAGAAAATGAATACTTATTGGAACATAATGTTTACGAGTTATGAGAAAAGTAATTCGATTATATTAAATTGAATTTAGAAGGAAATATGGAGGAATTCAACGAACTTGTAGAATGCCTTGTGTGGCATGAGAATGAAAATGGTGATGATTTAATTCAAGAGGGAAATTAATGAGTGAAGGATTAAATTAATATTACATTGTTAATTAATTGTTGTTATTAATGAGTAATTATTAATAGTATGCTATTGGGAATAACAAAATATTTACGAATAAGTAATTGATGAATATAATAAGAGTTATATTTAATTGATTATTTGTTGAGTGCAATACATGTGATAGTTAATTATACAATAATGTTGTTAAGTGTTATTATGAATAATAATCAGTTAAAGAGTAAATGAATTATTAAGTGAACAATTAATCTATATTAATTGTTAATTGTTATTATGAGAAATATAATAATAATCTGTTGATTTAGTAGTTTTGCAAGTAATGAATTGATACTAAGAAAATAGTTTATAAATATAATAGAATTTATATTATTGAGGAATGTGATTATTGATAAAGGTAAAGTAATAAAGGAATTACTACGTGAACAATTAATCGATATTAATTGTTATTTACTTTTTATTATGAGAAAATAGAATATTAATGATGATTAATTGATAATGTGTTGATTATTATTGCGAGTAATAAGTATAATAATAAGTAACTTGTGTATAAATATGATAAGATTTATATTTATTTAACGTGATAATTAATCATATAAATGTTAGTTAATTATTATGGAGATTAATAACTTCATTAATTTACGAGGAATGAATTGATTAATATTTTATTAATTGATTAATTGCCATTATGAATAATAAAACAAATTAGTAAGTTATTAATATAATGAGATTATATTAATTGTTATGTGCATGTATGCGAAATTAAATATATAAAATATATGGGATACAACTATATTATATAGTGTAGTGCGACATCTATGTGACTATACTATATATAGAAACCATATATTAAGATTTATTAAAACTATATTATATGATGAAATGTGATTGTACATATTGAAACTATATGTTATGAATACATCATGATGCTTATGTGACAATGTGAGTATACATTAAAATAATACATCATGGATATATTGTAAACAATTGTTGGATAGTAGAATTTAATAATAAAGGAGACAATGTAATGTGATAATATCTGAGTAAATTATATCCGGTATTAACAAAATGTACATGGATTATATGTATTCCAACTTATTACCTTGCAATATTATTTTATGAGACCCAAGTGTACATGGATTTTATATGTGTAAATTATTTTACTACATACCTTATTGTCTAAATTAAAGTATATTATGACTCAAATTATAAACTAAGTATATGATATGTGAGTATAATAAATTAAGTGTTGTGTGTTGCAAATGCTGAGTTATTAAGCCTTGTCCCAAATTGAGAGTCTCTTTCTCTCTTTACGTGTGCAAGCTCAAGCTAGTCTACTTCTCTATTTCTTCCTCAAACTCAGCATTTCATAGCTCATGATGAACAAGGGAGTGGGAATCATGATTGATTTCACCAACCAATTACCAACTCTCCATTAACCTCCATACAATACAAAATCTCGTTGGTTTGATTTGGGAGGGAAAAGCATTGTCTGGACATTCACTTCTCTACATATATAAGCTCTCCTTCTTCATATTTCAATTGCTTGAGATTGTGTTATAATATTGAATTGAGAGCATACATAAATTAGTAAAATCATTTTAGAGTGGGAGAATCAGCAGCAGCTAGTCCAATTCGTGATTTGCAGAGGTATAATCCCAAATTCCATGTTCTTCATTTTCATTTTCTGTTTTTGCAATTTCTGTAAAAATTTTAATTCTTGATTTGAGTTGGAGTTCATAAGTTGGTGATTTGATAATGTTAATTGGTTGTCATATAAGCTAATACAAGTGTTAGAAAGGAAATGTAGCTAATCTAATAGCAAATTCGTAGGATTTTTATGATTTGGCTTGGGATTCTGTCGTTGCTGGCTGTAGTCAGGCACTAACCAGACGCGGCGCAGCTGCGCCGACATTACACTTCACCGGTCACTGATTTTAGTTTTCTGCATCCTGCTTGGATCTGTTAAGAATACTTGGATGTTATGACTTAGGCAAGGCATATTAGCATGAATAAATTGCGTAGAGGGATATGTAGACCTAATATGAGTATGTTCTACTATGATTACATGCATGATTAATGAACGGTTGTAATTTCCAAAATAAACGTAAAGTTTTGTAAACGAATTTGACATATACGAACCATATCGACATTCTGATTTTTCAAGAATGTTAGAATGGTTTAGAAATGCATAAAAGACTTGTGGTCTTACGTATATATGGTTCATAGTATGACAAAAGCATGTTGAACCTCACTAGTGAACACTTTTAACGAATATGCGAGTTTTTAAAAGCGAACTTTGACATGTAGAGATCATATATGTATTCTAATTTTTCGGGTATGTTTATATGGCCTTGAAATACATGTCGGACATATTAACTTACGTATATAGATTTCATAATATAGCATGAGCATGTTAGACCGTATTAGTAAGCTTTACTAATGAAAATATGAACTTTGATCGTGGACCTTAACATGTTACTTTGAGATTTGAATTCTGAAATTTATGGACATATGAGATAGCACTCTTAGACTCGCTAATGTATCATACATGTTTGCTTACTATGTTACATGTCGTGAAACCAAGTTTAGCGTAAACGAAGTATTCTTTCAAACTAATAACAATGATAGTTGCATGTATGCGATATGATTATTCATGAGTATGCCTAATACAAGTTATATGATTACCTTATATCTTTAAAAGGCGAGTATATTAGACTTTGTGACTTTAAAACCTTGAATGGACTTAAGTCATTAAGGGTATTAACTTAGAACCTATATCATACAAATTGAACGTGAAAAGGTTGAACGAGCATGGAAGTATCCTTTAATATGAATACATGCTATGTGATATCATGTGTTGATACTTGAATCCGTTTTTTGACGGTTAACTTTTTGAATTACCATAACTTACTAAAATAACCTATATTTAGTATTGATTGTGGTCTTATGAGATATTAATGATATGAGAATATGTTTAAACTCAAAAAGAGGAACGTTAAGGATAAAAGTTATATTAATATGATGTTATATGTGGTATAACTGTGTAGCTAGGCTAAAACTTAGTTTGTGTGTTAATTGTATGTCCAAGATAAGATATGAAGGTATAATATATGACTAATGGATATCATATATATACGTAACTATATTGTAATAGGAATTCAAAGTGTCGATTAGCTTTTCGTGGATAGACTACGCTTGAGGCAAGTTTCTTGACTTACACTCATTTATAGTGCAAGTATCCGAACCCTACTTTTATTATGCTGCAAGTATCCTATCCTTGTGGTTACTTTATTCGAGGAACGTTGTAAGAAAGTTCCTTAACTTATACTCTTTCATTGTGCATGTTTCTTTGAACCCAATCTTGTATTATTAATTGCAAGTACCCTAAACCCTTGCATTTCTTTATTCGATAAATCTTGTAAGCAAGTCTCTTAACTTACACAACTTTGGATTTTGTGCAAGTATTTGAACTTTATCTCTTTAATGCAAGTTCTTATTCTTGTAATATCTGAGATTATTATGTAATTTCATAGTTATCAATAAACGAATTTATGTGAAAATCTTGTGTGATTTCTATTATTAGGGGTATATGTGCTATTCATATATGTTATATGATGAGATGTATTTAAATAGTTGGTTTAATTTAATTTAACTATTTGAATTGGTTAAGTAGATAATTAATTGATTAACTTCGTGGAGTGGTATTAAAACATGAGTTGCAGTTCGGAGTGAAATTTAGAGACGCGCACTGCGTATTTGAGTCCGGAACGTCAAAATTAGTCAGGATAGACTGTAACCACAAAAATGTGTCACAATTGACTTTTTGGTCAAAGACAATCGGTTGACTTTTTCTGGGAAAAAGTCAACCACGAATTTTGGACATGAATTTGACGAAACGGAGTGTCCCATGACGTCCGAGACGTCGATTTTAGTATGAGTCTATATGAGTATCAAAGCGTTTGGCTAAGGAGGGCAAAATGGTTAAAATAGTTTATTAAGTGATTTAATTGATTAAAAAATATTTTATTTAAATGGAGCAGCAGCTGTTGGGACCTTGTGTCACACGAATTAAGACAAGGAAGGAGGGAGTATATGTATTATAGGAGGATGAGGGAGAGGGAATTATAACTCCTTAATAAACCAAACATAATAAACCAAACCTTTTCATTTTTCTAACTCCCATCTCCATACTAAACCATTGTATTATGAGTATGATTTGTAACTGCTGAATTGAGAATGGAAGAGGCAAGGGAAGCTTATACTAATGATATCTATATATACTCTTCACCTAAAATTCTATTTCTTTCTTTTGCAAAATATCCTACCGTGAGTAAAGTTGAGAGTGAGAGAAGAAAGAGCTTGAGAGGGTGGCGAATTCTGGAGTTTGCAGAGACTAACCAAGCAAAGAGAGTACAATAGAGGAATTCGAACAAGAAGAATTCATCAAAGAGGTAAGCCATGAACTCTCTTTTATATGTTTTTGAGAAAACTAGTAAGAAAATGCATGTATATTCATGGGAAATGATTTGTTTTGCTTCTATGATGCTATATTGGTGTTGATTACTGATATGTAGCTGTTATAGATGACAATTTCAGTTTGATTATGCTTCAATTACATGGAGAATCATTGAATCCATATATGCATGCTATATGTTTGATAAAAGGCCACTAACATGCTAAATTCATCAAATCATTTAAAGTTAGTGTGTTTAATTGTTGTAACATGTGTATATATGCTAGTAGATGTGGTCGGGACAGTAGGAAGCAATCCCATACATGCTAGAATCAAAATCATGATTTTCTCAAAGTTGGTTCTAACTAGTGTTGCATGACTTTTTGGGTTTTTCGGTCGATTGAAATCATATCTTCAGTAATCCGTTTGTTGCATCTAATTATTTTGTAAAATAGTATGTAGTATCATGTACCATCTGTCCAAATTTCATAATAATCGGAGTTATATTGAGTGAGATATGAAATTCGTAAGCATGTATGTTCATAATAAAGTCTACAGAAAATCTGGAAATTCCAGAAATTTTCTAAGTGTTAGAACCTGTTCTGGCACTCTTTTCAATGCAGTCGGTTCGTGGTCTTAACTTGCTGTTTTCTGGAATGTGATATTTTTGTAAAATACTATGCTATATGGAGTGTATTGTGTCAAATGGTCAGAGTCATATCATGTATGGATTGTTCGTAATGAAATTTCAAAGTAGGCTGCTCGAACTGTCGAAAATTTTTGGGCATGAAGAGCTGCGCAACTCATAAGGCCTAAGCCTGCGCAGCTGCGCCGGGCTGGGTCGGGTCGGGCCGGATCTGATCCGGGTCGATTCGGGTCGGGTCCGGCTGGGAAAAATTTTAGAAACTTTATTTTTTCCATATTTTAATATTGAACCCCTTGACCCATGTGATGCAACAGGATATGTAATGGAATGGTTTTTGGATACGAGTTAGCTTAATAAATCTTAGTAAATAATAGGAAACCATTATACTTCAAACTAGTTTGTGTATGATTGGTGGTTTAACGTGACATACATGTTATATGAGTGGATTAGCTTGTGGATAGTATATGTGGTTAGTTAATAATCGGTTTAAATTAAAAGGAAATCCTTTACTTTCAAATTAGAGTTCGAGAACCTAATTTCTTAACGTGACACACATGAATAGGTGATGTGAAGAGCTAGTAGATAGCGTTAATTGTAGCAGGCTTATCAGGCAAGTTTCCTTACTCAGATTTGATTGTGCAAGTTTCTTAACCTTATTTTTGGTGAGAAATTATTCAACCCTTAATCATTTGATTGCAGCGAGGGTAAGCTTCGGACTTGTGATTGTTTACCTATTCGCACAAGTTCCTTTATCATAAAGTTCTAATAACTTTAATTGTCTTGCAAGTTTTATTGTTGACTACTCAGTTATTACTTTAACTGCTATGCTTTAAAGTTCTGTTTATTTGAAGAACTGTTTCTAAGTATGCTTTCTAGCCTTTTTGTTTCGGCTAATTATTATTGATGAAAAATGATATAATTCAAATCCTTTAAAACTATTTAATGTTTACCAATCCAAATTGTTTTGGTGCGGTCTCGCATGACTACTAAGATGAACAAACTGAATAAATGGGCAAATAGATGTCGGGCATATAGTCCCATTTATGCTTATGCAATTTAAACTTTATACTTGTGCACAATGTAGGGTATAATAGGCTGATCACCTGGAGTACTTGCAGAGACCGTTTACAATCTATTTGATTGTTAAACCGTCTGATGGTTTTCGATGAAACAAAGTAACGTTTAGGGTATTTAACACCCCTTAGTATACTATTGAGAATTCTAAACTCTTATCTTTAATATTCCTTTTTAACACTTGATAATTCTTTCAACTGTTGAGATATTGCCATACAGTCGTTGTTACCCCTGATGTATGTTTTCAAACTTCTTTACACACTTGCTGGGCAAGTTGTGCTCATTCTTGCTTAAACCTTTCAATTAAGGCTGAGAACGCTGAGGGCACGGGCAAGGACAAGGGGAAGTCTAAGATGAAATGATGAGAGTTATTTATGTAATAAGTTTATATTTACGCATATGATGTAATGTAGCGATAAACGCTAAATTTAAGTTTCAGTTTATTTAAGGTTGTAAAGACTTAGGATTTTGCTTGAATAAGTATGTAATAATAATAATTATTATTATTTTTGAAGTTTAAGTAGTTAGATGATGATGTATGCTGTATCGTGAGCACCATGGCCTGTAATTGATGTTACACAAATTTGGGGGCGTCACAGGTTGGTATCAGAGCTGTAGGTTATAAATCTTAGGTGGGGAACCTTAGATTATAACCTTAGAGAAGTTAGTGGGGATAATAAGGAGATGAACTCACGGAGAGTTCTAAGTGTAGTGTCGAATCTATTTTTCTAAAAACAAAATCAATATCTATTTTAAAATACTAATCGAGTTATTTTTCTTGATTGTAGGATGTCAGGAGAAGAGGAGGTTAGAGATATTCACGTAGTGAGTGAGCAGTTGGTGACAGCTGTACCTGAGCCTATAGCTGAGGCAGTAGCTGAGTCAGACCCAGAGGAGTATCCTGAAGAGGAAGAGGAGCCCGAGGAGGACTCCGAGGAAGCACCTGAGGATACTATATTGGATGAGTTGATGGATAGGATTACTGAATTGGACGACAAGGTCTATGAGTTGGAGGAGCTGTATCAGGGGGAGCAGGAAGCTGCAGCATTGCTTGAGGCATTAGTGCACCACCTGATAATTAGGAACGGGGATCTGGCTGACAAGATGCGAGTAGCAGGTCAGAAGGCGGATAGGCTAAAGGATGAGAAAGAAGCTATCAGGACCCACTTGGGACATACCATTAATGGGTTTGAGACGAGGATACAGAGTCTCCAAACTGATAAGCAAATCATTACCACATTCTGGGGAGATGAGAGGAGAGGCCGTGTTCGGGCCGAGAAGCTAACTGGCGAGTTAGAAGGAGAAGGAAGAGATAAGAAGGTTAGGATAGACAAGATGAAGTACGCATTCAAGTCAGCACATGGAAGGTCTCAGCATAGGGTGCCTCACTTTCCACGTGAGGAGCACCGGCCTAGACATGTTATAAGCCGAGGGCTGGTAATGGAAATAGCGGATGAAGAGCATGAAGACGCCATTAGGCGGGGTCTTTAGTTTATTTGTGTTGAACTTTTACTATTAGCATAAAGAACGCTTATTTATGAAATAAAACTTGGTTTCAGGTATCATTCCGATCAATGATATATCTGCTTACGTATTATTTGATTCGAGTGCTACTTATTCCTTCGTATTGCATGAATTCTCCCAACGATTAAACTTACCTCAGGAAGAATTAGAATATCCTATGAACATAAAAGTTGCTAATAAGGAAGTCATTCTCGTTAGCCATGTCTATAGGAATTATGTTGTAGATATCAGGGGTATAAGTTGCCTGTGAATTTCATTCCGATTCAATTAGGGGAATTTGATGTAATTCTAGGAATGAATTGGTTATTTAACCATGGAGCGATGATAGATAGCCAGAAGAAGTGTATAAACCTTAAGACTCCAGATCAGTCTAAGGTAGTGTTCTATGGTAGTAAGTTGCCGAGACACTCGAGCTGTCTGACGATGATGCAAGCTAGGAAGTTACTAAGGAAGGGACGTGTAGGATATCTGGCCCATATTGTCGATTCACAGAGAGTAGGGATAGAGATGGGACAGATACCAGTAATGAATGAATATCCAGATGTATTTCTGGAAGAATTACCAGGACTTACACCGGATAGAGAGGTCAAATTTGTTATAGATTTAGTACCGGGAACGGCACCGATTTCTAAAGCCCCATACAGAATGGCACCGACAGAGATGAAGGAGCTGATGGTACAGTTGCAGGAATTATTGGATAGGAAGTATATTCAACTGAGTGTGTCTCCTTGGGGAGCACCAGTTTTATTTATGAAGAAGAAGGACAGGTCGATGAGACTTTGTATCGACTATCGAGAGTTGAACAAGGTGACGATCAAGAACAAGTATCCGTTACCTAGGAGAGATGATCTGTTCTATCAATTGAAGGGAGTGAAATAATTTTCTAAGATAGACTTGAGGACAGGATATCACCAGTTGAAGGTGAGGAAGGAAGATGTACCTAAGACAGCATTCAGGACTCGTTACAGACACTACGAGTTTCTGGTGATGTCATTTGGGTTAACGAATGCGCTGGCGGCATTTATGGACATGATGAACTGGGTGTTCAAGCAATACTTAGATAAATTTGTAGTTGTGTTCATAGATGATATCCTGATCTATTCCAAGACTCAGGAGGATCATGCTGAACACTTAAGGTTGGTATTGGAGGCATTGAGGAAGGATAAGTTATACGCAGAATTTTTGAAGTGCAAGTTTTGGTTGGAGAAAGTTCAATTTCTGGGGCACGTGATCGACAAGGACGGAATTTTCGTGGATCCAGCAAAGGTGGAAGCGGTACACAATTGGGAACAACCAAAGACACCGACTGAAGTAAGAAGTTTCTTAGGATTAGCAAGCTATTACAGACGGTTCATTCAAGATTTTTCGAAGATAGCAGGAACGTTGACGAATTTAACGAAGAAGTCGGTAAAATTTCTCTGGACTGATAAGTGTGAAGAAAGTTTTTGGGAACTTAAGAAAAGACTGAGTGAAGCACCGGTATTGTCTCTACCAGACAATACTGGTGATTTCATAATTTTCAGTGATGCGTCGCACAAAGGACTTGGCTGTGTGCTTATGCAATATGGTAAAGTTATTGCGTACGCATCGCGTCAGTTGAAGGATTACGAAAAGGGATATCCTACCCATGACCTAGAATTGGCAGCGGTAGTATTTGCCCTGAATATTTGGAGGCACTATTTATATGGTGTAAAGTGTGAAATATACACGTACCATAAAAGTCTGAAGTATATCTTCACGCACAAGGAGTTGAATATGAGACAGAGAAGATGGTTGGAACTAATAAAGGATTATGATTGCGACATCTTATATCATCAGGGGAAAGCTAATGTGGTAGCAGATGCGCTAAGCAGAAAGGGTAATGGTAGGTTGGCAATGCTAACAACTCAAGAGGAGTCAATTAGGGAGATGGCGAGATTGGAACTCGAGATAAAAAGTTCGAGGGAGCCAGACGGGAATTGTTCGCAATGGAGGCTCATCCGACTCTATTGGACAAAATCAAGGAAGCACAAAGTAGCGATGAAGAATGTGAGAAGGTGAGGAAAAGAATTTCTGATGGAGAAGAGCTTAATTTCAGTGTGGATGGGGATGAGTTGTTAAGGTTTTAGAGGATTTGGGTGCCAGAAGTAGCGGAGCTAAAAGAAGAAATTTTACAGGAAGCTCATAATTCAAGTTACTTAATCCACCCAGGAAGCACAAAGATGTATCAGGATCTTCGCCAACATTATTGGTGGCCCAATATGAAAAGAGAAGTCGTAAAGTGCGTCAGTAAGTGTTTAACATGTCAGCGAGTCAAGGCGAAACATCAGAAATCGAGCAGGTTACTTCAACCTCTAGAAATTTTGGAATGGAAACGGGAGCATATCACGATGGACTTCGTGGTAGGACTTCAAACTACACAGAAGGGTTACGATGCGGTATGGGTGATCGTTGATCGATTGACCAAGTCAGCGCATTTCTTGCCAATTAAGATCAGATATAACTTGGATCAGTTGGCAAAACTTTACATCAAATAGATTGTTTCCAGGCACGGAGTACCGGTATCAATTGTGTCAGATCGCGATCCGCGTTTCACAGCTAATTTCTGGAAAAGCTTTCAAGAACGCATGGGAACGCATCTGAGGTTTGGCACCGCGAATCATCCTCAAATAGACGGGCAGAGCCAAAGAACTATCCAAACGTTAGAGGACATGCTGAGAGCATGTGTTATGAATTTCAAAGGAAGCTGGGATGACCACCTACCGTTGGTAGAATTTGCATACAACAACAGTTACCACGCGAGCATTAGGATGCCACCTTATGAAGCTTTATATGGAAGGAAATGCAGAATGCCATTGTTCTGGGATGAAGTGGGAGAATGGCAACTGCTAGGGCCAGAATTGGTGCAGCAAACTGTGGATGTAATCAAAACGATACGAGCGAGACTAGTGACGACTCAAGATCGACAGAAGAAATATGTTGGTCAGCATCGGCAACAACGAGACTTCGACGTATGCATTTATGTGTTTCTAAAAGTGTCACCTTGGAAAGGGAAAATGAGATTTGGGAAGAAGGGAAAACTTAGTCCCAGATTCATAGGACCTTTTGAAGTGCTAAGGCGAGTCGATGAGGTAGCTTATGAAATAGCTTTACCTCCGGAGTTAGAACATATACACAACGTGTTCCACGTATCAGTGTTACGACCCGATAAACAGGATTACAAGCATGTCATAGAGTATGAACCCATTTAGTTCGAAACGGACTTAACCTATGAAGAGGTTCCAGTACAGATAATTAATAGAAAAGAGCAAATGTTAAGAAATAAGATAATACCTTCTGTTAAGGTAGTATGGAGGAACCACAACGCCGAAGAGGCTACGTGGGAACTCGAGGAGAAAATGATGAAAAACTACCCTAATATTTTTGTTTAACTTGTAATGATTCCGGGGATAGAATCCTTATAAGGGAGGGTGAATGTAATATTCGAGATTATTATGTAATTACATAATTATCAATAAAAGAATTTATGTGAAACTCTTGTGTGATTTCTATTATTAGGGGTATATGTGCTATTCATATATGTTATGTGATGAGATGTATTTAAATAGTTGGTTTAATTTAATTTAACTATTTGAATTGGTTAAGTAGATAATTAATTGATTAATTTCGTGGAGTGGTATTAAAACATGAGTTGGATTTTAGAGAGGAATTTAGAGACGCGGACTGCGTATTTGACTCCGGAAAGTCAAAATTAGTCAGGTTAGACTGTAATAAAAAAAAATGTGTCACGGTTGACTTTTTGGTCAAAGTCGATCGGTTGACTTTTTCGAGGAAAAAGTCAACCACGAATTTCAGAGATGAATTTGATGAAACGGATAGTCCCATGACGTCCGGGACGTCGATTTTAGTAGGAGTCAATATGAGTATCGAAGCATTTGGCTAAGGAGGGTAAAATGGTCAAAATGGTTTATTAAGTGATTTAATTGATTAAAATAATATTTTATTTAAATGGAGCAGCAGCTGTTGGGACCTTGTGTCACACAAATTGGGACAAGGAAGGATGGAGTATACGTATTCTAGGAGGATGAGGGAGAGGGAGTTATAACTCCTTAATAAACCAAAATATAATAAACCAAATCTTTTCATTTTTCTAACTCCCCTCTCCATACTAAACCATTGTATTATGAGTATGATTTGTAACTGCTAAATTGAGAATGGAAGAGGCAAGGGAAGCTTATACTAATGATATCTATATATACTCTCCACCTAAAATTCTATTTCTTTCTTTTATAAAATATCCTACCGTGAGTGAAGTTGAGAGTGAGAGAGGAAAGAGCTTGAGAGGGTGGCGAATTCTGGAGTTTGCAGAGACTAACCAAGCAAAGAGAGTCATTAGAGGAATTCGAACAAGAAGAATTCATCAAAAAGGTAAGCCATGAACTCTCTTTTATATGTTTTTGAGAAAACTAGTAAGAAAATGCATGCATATTCATGGGAAATGATTTGTTTTGCTTCTATGATGCTATATTGGTGTTGATTACTGATATGTAGCTGTTATAAATGAAAATTCCAGTTTGATCATGCTTCAATTACATGGAGAATCATAGAATCCATAGATGCATGCTATATGTTTGATAAAAGGCCACTAACATGCTAAATTCATCAAATCATGTAAAGTTAGTGTGTTTGATTGTTGCAACATGTGTATATATGCTAGTAGAGGCGGTCTGGACAGTAGGAAGCAATCCCATGCATGCTAGAATCAAAATCATGATTTTCTCAAAGTTGGTTCTAACTAGTGTTGCATGACTTTTTGGGTTTTTCGGTCGATTGAAATCATATCTTCAATAATTCGTTTGTTGCATCTAATAATTTTATAAAATAGTATGTAGTATCATGTACCATCTGTCCAAATTTTATAGTAATCGGAGTTATATTGAGTGAGATATGAAATTCGTAAGCATGTATGTTCATAATAAAGTCTACAGAAAATCTGGTAATTCCAGAAATTTTCTAAGTGTTAGAACCTGTTCTGGCATGCTTTTCAAGGCAATCGGTTCGTGGTCTTAACTTGCTGTTTTCTGGAATGTGATATTTTGGTAAAATACTATGCTATATAGAGTGTATTGTGTCAAATGGTCAGAGTCATATCATGTATGGATTGCTCGTAATGAAATTTCAAAGTAGGCTGCTCGAATTATCGAAAATTTTCTGGGCTTGAAGAGCTGCGCAGCTCATAAGGCCTAAGCCTGCGCAGCTGTGCCAGGCTGGGTCGGGTCTGGCCGGATCTGATCCTGGTCGGGTCGGGAAAAATTTTAGAAACATTATTTTTTCCAGATTTTAATATTGAACCCCTTGACCCATGTAATGCAACAGGATATGTAATAGAATGGTTTTTGGATACGAGTTAGCTTAATAAATCTTATTAAATAATAGGAAACCATTATACTTCAAACTAGTTTGTGTATGATTAGTGGTTTAACGTAACATACATGTTATATGAGTGGATTGGCTTGTGGATAGCATACGTGGTTAGTTAATAATCGGTTTAAATTAAAAGGAAATCCTTTACTTTCAAATTAGAGTTCGAGAACCTAATTTTTTAACATGGCACACATGAATAGGTGACGTGAAGAGCTAGTAGATAGCGTTAATTATAGCAGGCTTATCAGGCAAGTTTCCTTACTCAGATTTGATTGTGCAAGTTTTTTAACCTTATTTTCGGTGAGAAATTATTCAACCCTTAATCATTTGATTGCAGCGAGGGTAAGCTTCGGACTTGTGATTGTTTACCTATTCGCACAAGTTCCTTTATCATAAAGTTCTATAACTTCAATTATCTTGCAAGTTTTATTATTGACTACTCAGTTATTACTTTAACTGCTATGCTTTAAAGTTCTGTTTATTTGAAGAACTGTTTCTAAGTATGCTTTCTAGCCTTTTTGTATCGGCTAATTATTATTGATGAAAAATGATATAATTCAAATCCTTTGAAGCTATTTAGTGTTACCCAATCCAAATTGTTTTGGTGCGGTCTCGCATGACTACTAAGATGAACAACCCGAATAAACGGGCAAATAGATGTCGGGCATATAGTCCCATTTATGCTTATGCAATTTAAACTTTATACTTGTGCACAATGTAGGGTACAATAGGCTGATCACCTGGAGTACTTGTAGAGACCGTTTACAATCTATTTGATTGTTAAACCATCTGATGGTTTTTGATGAAACAAAGTAACGTTTAGGATATTTAACACCCCTTAGTATGCTATTGAGAATTCAAAACTCTTATCTTTAATATTCCTGTTTAACACTTGATAATTCTTTCAACTGTTGAGATATTGCCATACAGACGTTTTTACCCCTGATGTATGTTTTCAAACTTCTTGATACACTTGCTGGGCAATTTGTGCTCATTCTTGCTTAAACCTTTCAGTTAAGGCTGAGAACGCTGAGGGCTCGGGCAAGGACAAGGGGAAGTCTAAGATGAAATGATGAGAGTTATTTATGTAATAATTTTATATTTCCGCATATGATGTAATGTAGCGATAAACGATAAATTTAAGTTTCAGTTTATTTAAGGTTGTAAAGACTTGGGGTTTTGCTTGAATAAGTATGTAATAGTTATTATTGGAGTTTATGTAGTTAGATGATGATGTATGTTGTACCGTGAGCACCATGCCCTGTAATTGATGTTACACGAATTTGGGGGCGTCACAACTCTACTTTTATCCAACAAGATTCCTAACTTCATTTGATTTATATATTAAATGCAAGTATCTGACTACTCTTTTTATTGAGCAAGTATTTGATTCATACTCTTTATTGAACATATATTTGAAGCTTGTACTATCATTGATCGTACGAGTAAATAGGTGCTAGAATAATTCTTGCCTTATAAACTTATATTTCATAGCTTGATTTAAATCACGATTATATTCTTTGAATTATTGTTGCGAGTATTGATCTCATAAATTGTTCTTATATACATTGTTGAAATTGTCTACGCCATTTAATTCGGCTAGACCAATATCATGAATTGGAAAGTGACCCACACCAATTGCCTTGGTGCGGACTCTTATAAATTGACTGAGTTGAACAACCCTCGTAAAAAGGGAAACTATATAGTCGGGGTGCCGACAGTAGTGTGATAGGTTATGCATAACACCAGGTACGATAGGCTGATCCCCTAATTGTACTTGTTTGGGTTACCAGAAATATTTTTGGTGATTCTAGTAGAAGTTCGTGGTTCTTAGCGACCACTCAGTATCCAGTATTTATTAACTTGAAACTTTGAACCCGTTGGATTCTTTTATTAATCCTTGGTCCACAGCGACACTCAGTGATATCTATTCATTCACTTGAAATTGTTGAAACTTTTGAAACCTTTAATAACTTCTCGACCCGTAGTGGTCCTTATTCAACTTCACAGAATAGATTTTGAAGTCATTGCTATTTATTTTGTTCACAACATTCTTATCTGAAATCCTGAGCGATTAATTATCATTTTACCCTTGAAGATTTAGAACCGTATATATTCCTGTTCACATTTATTGGCATATTACTTGCTGGGCAAATTTGTTGCTCACTCTTGCTTTCCATAAACATTTAAGTTAGGGCAGGGCAAGGTGGAACCCCAGGACAGGACAAGTACGAAGGCAAGGCTATGAAGTAGCTGTGCTTTTCTATATATTAGGATGTTTTCGTTATGTTGTATTAAGACTTATTTAATGTTATGTATTAAGATATGTTTGGTTTAAGTTATGAAGTGTATTAGTAATAGTTTCGAGACTTGGGACGAGAATATTTATGTTATATCAATGTAAATTATTCTGTTATTCCATTGTTTGAGATTTTAGTTGTTATTAGAATTAGTACGTGACGAACCAAATTCGAGTTCAGTGATGGTTTGAATTTGGGGGCACAGCATTGGTGGCCGGATTTAGATTGAATGTCTGGTGTCGTGACCGAGGTTGGCTTGATTGACGGGTTTGCCCTCCTACAGTGTTAGTATTGGCCAAGGAAAATTTCGAGTGTCTACAACATGCATTCAAGGGAAAATTTTTGTCATTGATGAAGCTACTCTTATTCATGCATTGAATCTTCATCCACTTGTGCTAGAACTACACAAGATAAATGAATATGTGCATCCTTTGGAAACAACAATGTCTAACTGTCTCTGTTGTAAACAAAATCTATCTTTCACAACTAATCAACTCATCACTGCATTGTTATTTGATTTTACTGTCAATGTGGGTCTGGAATTTCTAACTGCTGAGTGTCAGTTTATTGGTAAAATTCTTCGACAAAATCTCATTCCAGTAAGAGACACTAGAACACTGCATCCTTTTGATCTGGAAATCATTAAGTGCATCATGAATGAGTTTATGCCATACAATCTTGCATACATTTTGTTAACCTCATTTGAACACTATTTTTCAAACAATTGTCTTGGGTTTGGATTTCTTCTTACCTCCATTTTCAAATATTTGGGTGTTAATCTCAATGATCAAAAATTTCAACTTGTTCAAAACTCCAATCTTGTCTCTAGACTTAATCTTCCTCCTAGAATAGTCATGGTGTTTAAGGCTCCTGATTATGAATCTACTGAGTCAAAACTTCACATAGTTTCTCAACTGGATGGTATTAATAACATGAATCAGCTATTACTAGAGAATCAAAACAATCTAATGATATAAATCGAATACATGCAACAATATATGCATTCCATTCAGAACATGCTGCATTTTGTTATGGAAAAGTTATCTTTGCCACCTTGCCATGTCACTCCAAGTACAAACACTGCACAAATGGATTCAATTTTTAATGATCCTTCTTCTGCCATGAATAATTCTTTGCATACTTTTTCTATGAATGATTCTCTACTTGGTTATTCTGTTGATGCTACCCTCCCCGGAATACATGATCCCCACCCTTGTATGAATGATCCTCTATCTGGTACATCTACTGTTGATCCCCTTCTGCATCTAGGTCTTCATCTTTCTCCTTTCCTTGATGACACATACTGACTATTTAGGAAGAATGTAATATATTTGTATTACTAACTATTTGGGAGTATTGTAAACTAATTATTAACCTAGAATGGTGTGAACTTTATGTGTTTAATATTGCAAGTATGGCAACTGCTGTACAGTTTATTTACTATCTTAATACTGCAGGCAGGGTACTAACATTTATTTGCAGATTCTGAAAAAGTCTGCTCATAGACTTATTTTTTCCTTTATTTTGTAATGAAAAAGGGGGAGAAGAAAAAAATATCATACTGCTATAATGCTGTCATATGAACTGCTATGCTATGACAGCATCCAGTCATTGTGGTATGAACTGTCATATGAACTGCTATTTTTTTCTGCTGAATATATAAACTGATATATTATTTATACAGGAAATATGTGTAAAATTACATGCACATATAAAGGGGGAGTTCGATTAAGGGGGAGTATTATTAAGGGGGAGTAGTAATATTTTTTTAAATTATTGACATCATCAAAAAGTGGGAGATTGATAGATATTTATTTCTTTATATATTTTGATGATAACAATAATTGGGAAATAGGGTAATTTAAATAGAATCCTCTCTATAGGTTTTATTTAATATGTCTTATTTTATTAAACCAAAATTGATTTCTAAATTAATCTATCAAAAATTTATTTTCTGAATTGAATTAATATTTGCCTAACCTTAATAATCTAATATCAAGTGTTAAGAATATTACTTCACAAAATAACATTTCTCCAAGGTAAGAAGTATTCCTATTTTCTTTCAAAAATATTATTCATATTCAATCTTTCAAAAAGGGGAAAAAAGAATTTTCCACCAAAAATTTCTTATTATTACAAAATAAGTTATATTTGCAAAATGAAAATGATTGTATGCATGTATATATGTCCGTGTGTAATAATGGGGTCATTAAAATTGGGACAAGCAATTGGCGTGTAAAAAGGAGTGTTGCATGTGTATGTATACTTATGCATGCATGTATCCATTGGGCATTTATTGTGAGTCTTTGCTGGAAAAGGAAGGCTTTCGCCCACACATGAAAGTGAAAAAAAAGAAGTAATCATTGAAGCATTAAATGAAGGGTGAATTGGCAAGCCTTGTCCAAAATTCGGATGAGATATTGACTTGGCGATCCGTGTGATTAAATTTGGTAAATTGATCCGAACCTTACATTTTAACCAAATCATTTTCATCCGTTGATTTTCCAAAATGACCATTTTGCCCCAAGCTTGAAAATCCTATAAATAGGAAGCTTTCTCTTCATTATCAACTTACCAATTTACAAACCCAGAAAAGCTTACTCCTTGCCTACATTCTCTCTAAAGCTTTAAGCTTTCTTTGTTACTTCTAAATTCTGATTATTTGTGGAAGAGAAAATTGGTCACAAGTACTTGAGATAAGTTGTTTTAAATTGCTTGATTAAATTGTCTCTTACTTGTTTATTGCTATAAATATAAATATACATTGTTCTACACAATTATATATATATTTTTATCTTATCTATTGATTATTTATATAAAGATTATAGTTTAACACTTGATTGACCCTGAGATACTAATCATAAGTAAAAACTCTCCGGATTGTCACAAGTTATAAATCAAAATATTTATATAAGTATTTTATATATATTTATTATTTATATAAATAGATTAACACTTGATTGATCCTGAGATATTAATTCTTCGGATAGTCACAAGTTATCAAAATATATTTATTATATCAAGTATTGTTAAATTGATTCATCTAGTATACTTGATATTTGTCATCATAAAATATTTGAGCATAAATTCATTCTCAATTTCTGAAAGTAAATCTATACTTTAAATCTATAGAAACACACTCTAAAATTTAAAGTATAAATAATTGTATTTATCTGCTTCCTCCTCTCTTTTCCCTACTAGTTTTTCTCTTTCACCCTTTTACCATGCTTAGTCATAATCATCTTTCGGCTAGTAACTCGATTAGCAGTGAGTCCAGAGACCTCTTCTCCAAATATGGTATTTCTAAACCTGTCTCGCCGGCACCTCTCTCGCCTCAGCTTGGCATTGAGGAAATGGGAGAATCCGACGCCTTTTATGCTCCTGCGAATCCTCTTGTCAGTTCGAAGGTCTCTTCTACCCAAGCTATCGACAATGAGGTTAATATTGGTCATGTTCTAAGTGAAAATGCTCGTGAAATATTCACTGCTGCACAACACTTTTCGTTTAAGGATCGGGAGGAAGCGATTTTCGAGAGGAAGAAGAATCTCCATCTTATGTCATTCCTTTCAGCTCATGGTATTTTGACTAACGATATTCAAGCCTTCTTATCGAAGGGGGGAAAAGTTATTTTTGGACATGCACCCCATGTTACTGATAATAGTCCCCAATGCAATGAGCCTGTGCTCAAAAATCCTCTAAGTTTTTTGGGTGGTCTCCTGTCCCTAGTAAATTGTGTTGGTGAAGAATCCCGGCCGGAGTCTCTTGTTCTTAAGGTCCTTCAGGTACCTGCCATAGCTGTTCATGCTAACTTAGTGACTGCAGGTCATCAGTCGGTGACTGCAGGTCCCTCTACCAACCCATCACTACCTGTCGCATCTGTTTGTGATAGCATGGTGGGTAAAGTTTCAAATTTCATTGCTCCCGCTCCTCTCCTTGAGGAAGGTGAAGTCTTTGCCCCCTGCCATATGGGCCCACTAAGTCTTGGTGTGATGTTGTTGGTAAGTCTGCCAAATCCACCAGAATCCTGTCGTACTTTCCCCCCTCTTTAGAGGATGGCAACATCTCGTTTATTCCCCCTGATGATATACTAACTAGGGGTAACCAGATGTGGGCTTCTAGTTTAGTAGGGTACTTCCTTCACTCCTCCCTCCCCTTTAAGGTTGTTGAACCGATTGCCAGACGCATTTGGGGCCATCTTGGTCTCTTAAATGTATTCCTCCATAACAAGGGTTACTACATCTTTAAGTTTGACTCCCCCTCCGACCAAGATAATATCCTAGCTTTGGGACCATGTCACTTTGCTTCAAAAGTTATTGTCTTACAAAAATGGAAGGAAGATGTGGTCTTCACTAAATCAGATTGTGATGTCTTCCCTGTATGGGTCAAGCTAAGTAACATTCCATTGTCTTACTGGTTTGATGAAGGCATTAGCTATGCTATGTAGCTAGTGCCATTGGAAAGCCTCTTTTCACTGATGAGATGACATCAAGGAGTGAATTTCTGAATTTTGCTCGTATTTGCATTGAAGTCAAAGCCTCATTCTCCTTTCCACCTTCTATCCGTGTGGTTGTCAAAAATGAAGAAACTCTAGATAATACCTTCATTCCTGTTGATGTTGAATACCAAAGTAGACCACCTTCTTGCCCTACATGCAAGGTGTTTGGCCACTCCTATCTCAAATGTCCCAAAGTCAATCTGAAGTGGGTGCCTAAAGATTCCTCTATAGCTAATCCTACATCTCTTCTTGTTGCCAACTCTACTGGACATGCTGCCTCTATTCATGCCAAAGATGCATCCGATGCAACTATTCCACATGTTAATACTGGAACTGCTGGACCTCCTTCCAATGACTGGGTCACAGTGTCCCGAGGAACAAAAAATAAAAATGTCCCCATTACTTCCAATCAGAACATGAATACTTCTAACTCCTTTTCCCCTATCAATATTGCAGACCCACAAGCAGTCTCTGACTATAATACTCCATTAGGCCTAAGTAGAGTACTTCGCTCCAAAGTGAAGGTGATTGATGAAAAGGAAGGGAAAGAACTGAAGAACAAGCAGAGTACTGGTGCTGAGAATCAGCAAGCTGCCAAAAAAAGGAAAGGCAAAGGCAAGGCCGGTAACACACCCCCCCTCTGTTAGTTAATGTTATCCTCCTACAATGTTAGAGGATTGAATAAAAAGTCTAAGCAGGCATATATTAATCAAATTATTGCTGATAATAAACTTTCCCTTGTGGGATTGCTTGAAACTAGAGTAAAATTATCCAACGCACCAAATATTTCTAGAAGGATCTGCCCTAATTGGAATTGAACTTTTAACTATGACTTCCATAGCAATGGTAGAATTTGGGTAGGATGGAATCCAATCTTTTGGCATATGGATATCCTTTTTGTTTCCTACCAAATAATTCACTGTAAAGTGCATTCTATTGCCTTTAATAGCACTACTTTCATAATTTCCTTTGTTTATGGAATGAACTCTTATGTTGAAAGAAAAGAATTATGGAGTAATTTATTATCTATTTCACCTTCTGAGAGCTGATGTATGCTAGGGGATTTTAATGTTATCAAAGATCTGTCCAAAACAAATCAAATTTCTGAAACTTGGGACATTGGCAAAGAGGAATTTAAAGATTGAACCATTTCTATTGGTGTTGATGACATCAAAGGTATCGGCCCCCTCTATACTTGGTGGAATAACCAACATGCAAGGCCAGTACACAAGAAACTGGATACGGTTATGGGGAACTTTGAGTGGCTATCCACCTTTGATCTCTCTGTTTCTTCCTTTGGGCATCGTGGTCTTTCTGACCACTCCCTAATTCTTCTCAACACTGGTATTCTGTTCTCAAAGCCTAGGAGACCTTTTCAATTTTTCAACCATATGCTTCTTCTCGAGGGTTTCAAGGAACCAGTCTGGTCTGCATGGAGCCCATCTCAACATGGGAATCCATTCTATATGTTCTCTGAGAAATTGAAACGTACAAAACTGTCCCTCATCTCTCTCAATCTTACTGCTGGGAATCTTTCTTCTATGATCAAACTTGCTAAAGCTGAGCTTCATGATGTGCAATCATAGCTTCATGAACATCCTCTTGACTTAGAGCTTCTTGCTCATAAATCTAGTCGCTCTCAACTTCTATGGTCTGCCATCGAAAGAGAGGAAACCCTTCTGCAACAGAAGTCCAGAGCCAACTGGCTAGCTCTATGTGATCGTAACACGAGTTATTTTGCTAATATGATGAAATCTATATGGAACTCAAATAAAATCTTTTCTATCATCAATTCTGATGGAATCATGGTGCATGGTCAATCAAATATTGAAGAAGTTGCAGTTGACTACTTCAAGTCTTTGTTCAATTCATTGGGCACTTCATATGAAGGATTTGAGAATCTTGGCGTCACCCCATCCAAACTGATAACCCCCTCCCAAGCTTCTAATCTTGTTGCCTAGGTTACTGACTTGGAAATCTTCAAGGTCCTTAACTCCATGAAGCGTAATAAAAGCCCGGGTCCAGATGGATTCAATGTTAATTTCTTCATCAACTGCTGGGATATAATGGGAACAGATTTCACTAAAGCTGTCCAGTTCTTCTTCACATCTAGCAGACTTACAAAAGGGCTCAACGCCACTGCTCTTGATTTGATCCCCAAGTACCCAAACCCCTCTTCCATGGTTGACTTCAGGCCCATTTCATGTTGTAATACCATCTACAAATGTATAGCTAAAATTCTATCAAACCGACTAAAGGAGACTCTTCCTCATATAGTGGACAAAGCACAATCAGCATTTGTGAAGGGCAGAAGTATAAGTTACAATATTATCATTACCCAAGAACTGTTTAAAGGGTATAACAGAACTAATGGTCCTCCCCGGTGTGCTCTAAAGATTGATCTAAGGAAAGCATTTGATACAGTTAGATGGGAGTTTCTGTTTGACATCCTTTCAGTTTTTCAATTCCCTCCTCCTTTTATTGATTGGATCAAGGCATGTGTTACTTCAGCTATGTTTTCATTCAAACTAAATGGGACCTTAGCTAGTTTCTTTAGCAGTTCTAGAGGCCTTAGTCAAGGTGACCCACTCTCCCCTTTTCTTTTTGTTCTGGTGATGGAAATGCTCTCCCTCTAATTGTACAAAGAAACTTCAGCACCTGATTTCACTTACCATTGGAGAGCAAAAGCATGTAAGTTGACCCACCTTTTATTTGCAGATGATATTCTTCTTTTCTGTCATGCAAGCATGCCTTCAATTTATATTATTAACTCTTGCATTCTTTCATTCTCTCTTTACTATGGTTTGATCCCTAACTCTCACAAAAGTCATTATTTCCTTTCTAATTCTGACCCTTCTTCCACTAGAGACATTATCACCCTTCTTGGGTTTTAGTTAGGATCCTTACCATCAAAATTCTTGGGTGTTTCCCTACTGACTAAGAAACTGTCCTTATCTGACTGCCGACCTCTAATTCAAAGAATCACTAACCGTGCCTCTTCTTGGACTTCTAAGGTTCTTTCTTACTCCGGCATGTTATAACTTATTAAGTCAACTCTTTTTGCTATAGAAGTCTACTGGAGTTCCTTTTTCTTGCTCCCAAAAGTAGTGCTCAAAGTAATTCAGTCCATTTTTGGTAGATTTCTTTGGAAAGGTCCAACCTTAAGTAAATTTGGTGCTAAAGTGGCTTGGTCCAATATTACTCTACCTATTTCAGAAGGCAGCTTGGGTATCAAAAGTCTAGAGGACTGGAACAAAGCCTTGATCATGCAACAACTCCTTCACATCATCAAACACCAGTCTAATTCCCTTTGGGCTCACTGGATCAAAGCCACTATCTTGAAGCAAAGATCCTTCTGGCAGATCAGGCTCTCCCCAGACTGTTCTTGGCTTTGGAAACAAGTCCTTAAATTAAGCCCACTTGCTCTTACTCATCTGAAGTACTTGGTTGGCAATGGACAGAACACTAACTTATGGTTTGACCCTTAGATGAACGGTGAGGCCATCAACCCAAGCCCATCCCTTTTGTCCAGCTCCGGCTTTCCATCTACTGTTACAGTAAGTTCCATTATCTTGGAGAATTCTTGGAACCTTCCCGGTTGCAATCTTCGAAATCATCACACACCTGTAGATTGGTCTAGCGCCGCGGCTTCCCATGGTTTCTGGTTACCACTCCAATTCTCCTGTCTCAACTTTGATTTCTTTAGCTATTCCTTGCACTTATGCCTTGTTTGGACTGATTCTTCCTCCACCCAAATGATCTTTATTCACCTGTAGCTAAGTCAAGGCTAACGATATTTTGCAACATTTACACTAAAACAGGATGGAATCCTTTATTATCATAAACTACTAAAATGCAATAAAATATGTTGGGTTTGTACGAAATCATGACGCAATCAAATTGCAAAATAAGCGGAATAATGGTTTATCAGAGTTTAAAATATTTCTACAAAACCATTACCCGGATCATCCTTTATGCAAATTATTAATTTAAAACGATAAATAAGAAGTTATGGAATCATACCCTTGTAGAGCGAAGCTTCCACAAGTACGAGTTCAACTCCTTGTTCTTCGTGATCTCCTTGAATTTTTGGGTTAGATTCCTTCCTTTGATCAACGTTAGCCACCCAAGTGTCTGGCCTCTAGAGGTGATCCACCAAGGAAGAAGAATTATCAAGGAGAGTGGTTGGATAAACCCTAGTTTTCTATCCTCTATAGAAAAAGAGTAATCTCCAACAATTGGAATTGCATCATCTGATATCTAACATAAGACTCCTCTTATATAGATATTAGTCAACCCTTCTAATCCTATTAGAAATAGGGTCTCTTTTAATTTAATTAAACTCCTTTAATTAATTAGGCTTCCCAACATATTGGGATTAATTAATTAAACTCCTTTAATTAATTAAACTCCTTTAATTAATTTGCCTTCTAATCTTATTAGGAATAAATGAGAGTACTAATATTAAATTAATTTCTAAACTCCTTTAGAAATTAAAATAATAATAATTGTAATAATATTAATAAGACTCCTCTTATTAATTTATATTTAATATTTCCAAAATATTAAATAATAAATATTAAGCTATTTAATTTATTCTATCACCATAGATTAAATTAATTACACTTATGTATTATTATGATTATGCCATTACGTTCTTAAATAATTATTCTTCCTTTTATGGTGTGACCCTTTAGGTTCTCCATATTAAACCGGTTGCGAATAAATCAATTAGAAC
Source organism: Panax stipuleanatus (assembly GCA_020205555.1). Lineage (NCBI taxonomy): Eukaryota > Viridiplantae > Streptophyta > Magnoliopsida > Apiales > Araliaceae > Panax > Panax stipuleanatus. The sequence goes on from CM035122.1 coordinate 45,810,000, forward strand.
AATTCTAATCTTATTTAAATAAATAAATTAAACTAATAATCTATTTAAATAAATAATATTTATTCGACAATAGGGATAAGCCTCCCTAGTGATAAACGACTTTCCAGATAATATAGATTTCAACATTAATCATAAAAGAACCTGTGAGTAAATAGTTACCATAAAATTCAATCTTTCCACCATACAATGTCCTAATTAAATATAAGACATGGAATTACTGTCAAGTCTTATTTTATTTAATTATATGTATTTCGATTAGAAAATGCACAACTCCAAATAATGCAAATTAGAAACTCCTTTCTAATTTCATTCTGCCTTGGCCAAGGACTACTGGGTTGTCATTTAACAAATCACATAGGACATATCTCTTCTTTTACTAAAAGTGGTAGATTCTTTATTGATCATTCATTATCTTCATATGTAACTCATTATACCCAAGCATACCCTTTGATACACCCTAAGGATTTTTAAGGAATAAGTCAAAGTATAATTCATTACATACAAGATACTATGATAATCTCAAGTCTAAGGATCACTTGTACTACTATAACATTAGGAATTTCTATTGACATGCAAATAAAACTCCATTAGGTATTCCATAGCGAGTCACGTTCAGTGAACTTATTCTCCAATAAGCACTTACATACTTGCTTTAGTGTCTCCACACAAATGATCATGAGATCAGTCATCCTCATTCAATGAGCAAGCAACATATATACCAATCTATCCGGATTTACTAATCTCCTTTTTAGTAATCCAATGATTGGGAACTATTTTAGTTTTAAGCTTTCTAAGAATTTAGATCTCATTAGCATAATCAACATCATAACTCTAAAAGCATTGCTTAAAACTATGGGTTATTTACATATTATAAAAATAACATCATGTAGATAATTAAATGTCTTTAGTAAATGAATACTTTTATTAATAAATAAATAAGATTGTTTACAAAGTATGTGCTTTATCATCATATATGATTGGCTTGTATGCACACTACTATCACCCAAATGATCTTTATTCACCTGTAGCTAAGTCAAGGCTAACGAAATTTTGCAACATTTACACTAAAACAGGATGGAATCCTTTATTATCACAAACTACTAAAATGCAATAAAATAATACTGAAATTCTTAAGAATAAGCAAAATAACTCAATTAAAACTACTCAATTCATAGATATAAAATCTATTTATCAAATACCCCCAAACTTAAATCATTGTTTGTTCTTAAGCAAAACTACAATAAAATTAACCAACTACTAATAACCAATTATGAAAGAATCATGAATCTGTTTCATAGCCTCCAAGATCATACAAAAACATAATTTAGTAAACAATCAATCATCTACAAACTTGTCAACTCAGTTAGATCTCCACTCACGATAATTATGATCCCCTAATGTGTGTGTTCATTACCTCCACTTTAACTAATCATACCTTAAACAAGATTATAAGGTAACAACTTTCAAGTTATAAGGAATCACAATTTGTCTTCTTCTACATTATTCTTGACTGTGCAATGTTAATCTGTATTAGTCTTTTCAAAGTTATCCATGTAACAAATTTTCAACCAACGACACCCAAACTAGTTGGCTTTAGGGCGCTGAGTGTAATGACAACTCCTAGGGCTTACTTATTCAAATAATGAAGGCCACAAAGATAACTAGTCAAGAAAATTGACCCTGGTGACAACTATACACCTCCCCTTTTATTATATAAATATATATATATATATATATATATTAACAATAGGTGAGTACATTTTACTTTTAAGCTTATTGCTCATCGGGTAATGAAATACTAGGAAGTTATCATTTTATTTATTAACCTTTCAAAACCATCACTCCCCCAAACTTATACAGTTGGCTACCCTTGCTTCAATTAAGACTGAGATATAGTTTTACGTTTGACTCTTCCACTTGCAATTAAGGTTACATCCTATAATCTCCCTAAGGAACACTACTCGTAGTGGGGTTTAAGTGCGCAAAATAAGGGATCATACTACGCAACATTTGTCTCTAATCAAATAGAAAGTTATACATGACTCAATTATTAACTATCTTCCTAACCACACATAATCATTTCTTATCATCAGCTATTCAAGAATTCATTATATTCTTTCACTTGTGTTATCTATTTACTTATTTATGTACTTTGTTCTATTATATATATATATATATATATATATTTTAACATGCAAAATTAATAAATTACTATGCAAAATCAATAAATTACTAAACTACTGTCTACTCCTACAATTATTAACAAATAATAAGAATATCCATGCATCATCATAAAATGAATAAATAAGTCTTAATCAAACAAAACAATGATAAATAAGTCTTAAGAACCGTAGTCTTAAACCAATACCCCCAAACTTAAATATTACATTGCCCTCAATGTAATACTGATATACTTTCATGGGGAATTCAGTCATCATCGCCCGGTAGATCCTCGTTGTTGGTCTCTTCCTCTGTCTCGAATGCTACATTAGGGAACACTGGTGGTGGTGGAAAGTATATGGGATTGTCATTGCCCATGTTGAAGCGATTAGCGAAACTAGTGATGACCGCGTTCGTGTAATCTACGAACGTGTCCACTCAGCCTGCTATATCATCCACCCGACGTGTTTGCTGGCGAGACAGACTTAATTGTTGCTCCTGACCATGTTCCAATACGTCTGTAATTCCACGAAAAGCTCTAACCTCTGTGAGCAACAGGTCCAATGTAGCAACAGCTGGATAAGCTGATCGTGATCCTCGTCCTCCTCGTCCGGTGGAATGGGATGGTCCTGCACCTCCAGCTCTGCCTACGGCACCAGCAGTCTCAGCAGCAACAACAACATCTCCCTCTCTTATATAATCTGCCCCTCGCATGTTAAGGTAACCTCCCATCAATTCCTTGAATCGATCGATGATGTTGCTGTCTAGAACTGCCTTTGGTTGCTCAAAAATCTCAGTCAGGCCCCAGATGACTCCATTGTTCTTACAAAACCCACATATGAGGGATGAGTGTGGAAGCCCACCTGTGGCACCGCCTCGCAGTGCTATAAGGATTGACCTGTAGATGATTCGCCCGATGTCTATGCTTTTTCCCATTATAATGGCGAATAACAAAATTGCCCTGGCCTTAATAACCTCTGAAACATGGGAGAACGACATTAATTTCATACATAAGAAATAAAACCAAGTTTTACCATATTTACTTAGTTCTCCTCAAGGAAAAGAAACTGCTTCATTGCCTCTTGTAGTCCATTGTGTTCCCGGTTTGCATAAAGTTTGAATGGCTTCATCCTAGTCCAAGTGTTCTTCATTATAGCGTATGAACTAATCATCCTCAATGGGTGCCAAATTGTAATATGCATTGATGGACACACTATCAAAAGGCACTGACTTCTCTCGAATGATTGCCACCTTATCCTTTTCCTCCACCACATTGGCATAAAATTCCTTCATAATGGAAACAACGGTTTCTTCAGGTTTCTCTGTCAACTTTCTCCACCCACGTTCATTTATAATGGCTCGTATACCCAATCTATTTGAATCTTGTAACACCAATCCACGTTCCGGAATTAAGTTTTGGTTGATGAGGTATGTGTGGAAGTGTTCGGAAGCATCTTCGCTAATGAACTTTGTTTCATCATAACCCCGTGCCCTTGAACCGAAACCTTCACCTCTATGCCTCTTAGGAGCCATTTTAATGCTACTAATGCTTGAATAATTAAGAAACTTATGCTTTTTGTGGGTGAGACAATTTATCGAACACGTGGTGTGCGACTTTAAGTTTTACCCGAATTTACCACTTCCAATTGCTTAGAATCCTCCCAAATGATGTATTCACCTAAAACAATGTTCAACAACTTCTCAATTGATGACAAAAATAAAGGAGAATAGTTGCATGTATTGGTTACCTCTTAAACTTGAAGAAGATGAACTCTTTGTTTTCCTCCTTGAAGTTTCCTAGCAATCTTGTGAGATTGTGTAGGATTGCGAAAACAAGATCAAAGCATACAATCTAATTGAAATAGCAGCGAAAGCATGCAAAATAACAATTTAATTTTTTTTAGCAATCCCAATGTATGCCTTATTTAATATCATTAATTGAGGAAGGATAAAGATATACCTTTGAAGCATGTCAACATTTTATGAAGACTTCAAATTCCAATCTTTGCTCCTTTGCGATCTCTCTAATCCTCGGATCACACGTTCGTCACAAAGTGTATGCAACGCCCAAGAGGTATCCACAAAGAGGAATAGATTTAAGACATGATTTAGACTCAACTAGGTCTTGGATGACTAATCCTAATTCCCAAATTTCTAACAACTTAGGGTTTTGAGAATATGTGCTAGAGAGAAGCAAGATGCATGTGCATTAGTATTTCCCACAATAAGACTCCTCTTATTTAAAGATTAACCCTAATCCTTTACCCTTAAGGAATTGGGTTTTAATTTAATTTCCAATCTAATTAGGAACTAAATATAATAATAATAATAATAATAATAATAATAATAATAATAATAATAATATTAAGACTCCTCTTATTAATTTACAATCTAATATTTCTCCAAATGCGTATTTATAAATATTAGTATTTCTCCAAATACTATATTATTATTATTTAGTTAATTTAAATACAATAATAACAATAATATGACTATTCTTATTAATTTATAATATTAGAATTTCTCCAAATACTTAATTATAAATCTTAAGCTATTTAATTTAGTCCACTAATAAATTAAATATACTTAATTTATTATTATTAAGCCAATCAATTCTAAAATTATATTTCTCCTTTTAGTGGTGTAACCCTCTAGGTTCAATATTAAGCCAGTTGTAGAATAAATAAATTAGAATAATTCTAATATTATTTATAATTAATCAAACTCATTTAATTCAAATATAAATAAATAATATTTATTCTACATCATGAGTGACACTTTGTAAATAATGTATCATGACTATCCGGATAATATGAATTCAATGTTAATCACAAAGATTACAAGAACCTATTTTGTGAAACGTTACCATAAAATTCAATCCTTCTACCGCACAATGTCCTAATCAAATATAAAGCATGGAATTACTGTAAAGTTTTATTTATTTGATTATATGTATTTTGAATCTAAAATACACAGCAATAGTAAATGTAAATTAGAAACTCCTTTCTAATTTCCATTCACCTTGGCTAGGGATTTCCATGTTGTCACTTTATCGAATCATATAGGACATTCTCTCCATTTACTGGAAGCAATAGATCCTTTATTGATCATTCACCTATCTCCATACATACTTTATTATATTCGAGCATACCCTACGACATACTCAAGAGTATTAAGGAATATGTCAAAACATAATTCAGTATATATAAGATATTATGATGATATCAAGTCTAAGGATCACTTGTACTACTATCACTTTAGGAACTTCTATTGACAGACAAGTAAAACTTCATTAGGGTTCCTATATACGTCATGTTCAGTGAACTTATTCTCCAATAAGCTCCTACATACTTGCTTTAGTGTCTCCACACAAATGATCATGAGATCAATCATTCTCTTCAACAGAGCAAGCATAATACGTACTAATCTATCTAGAATTAGTAATCCCACATTAGTGATCCACTAATTAGGAATATTTTAGTTTTGAGCTATCATAGAATTTAGCTCTCATTAGCATGATCAACATCATAATTCTAAAAGCATTGCTCAATAACTATGGGTTTATCACATTTATTCATTCAACTAATTAACATGGATAAATAATGCGTTTTATTATATAAACTCTCTTATTAATAAATGAATAAGATTAAAAAGTAAATACTTATTACATCCAATGTAATTGGCTTGAGGGCATACTACTTTCAATTCCCACATACACTAAAGTCAATCGCCTTGGTATCTAATACACATTTTCTCTAAGTGACGATCAAGCTACTACTGAGTTAACACTTTAGTAAATGGATCTGCAATGTTGTTCTGAGAGTCGACTCTCTCCAAGTTGACATCTCCCCTTTCAACGATTTTCCTAATCAGATGAAAGCGCCGCAATACATGCTTGGATTTCTGACGAGACATGGGTTCCTTGGCTTGTGCAACAACCCCGTTTTTGTCATAATACACAGGCACTGGTCCTTGTATGCTAGGAACAACTTTAAGTTCATCAATGAACTTCTTCATCCAAATAGCTTCATTTGTAGCTTCACTTGCAGCTACGTACTCCGCTTCTGTCACTGAATCAGCAGCCGTTTGCTGCTTAGAACTCTTCCAACTCACTACACCACCATTTAGGATAAGGACATAACCTGAGGTGGATTTACTATCGTCTTGGTCAGTCTAAAAACTTGAGTATGTGTAGCCCTTTAGTTTCAAATCTGACACACCATACACTAAAAACACATCTTTAGTCCTTCTTAAGTACTTTAGAATGTTCTTTACGACTTTCCAATGTTCTTCTCCAGGATTCGACTAATATTTGCGCTTCACTCTAAGTGCATAAGAGACATCAGGTCTCGTACATATCATCCCATACATGATAGACTCTATCACCGAAGCATAAGGTATCTTATTCATGCGATCTCTCTCTTCAGGTGTCTTTGGGGACATTTTTTGGATAAATTCACTCCAAAACTCATCAGTATGAGTCCTATCTTGGAATCGAACATGCCAAACCTCTTTAGCATTGATTCAATGTACGTTCCTTGTGTCAAACTTAGAATCTTTTTAGATCTATCTCTATAGATCTTTATCCCCAATATGTAGGATGCTTCTCCCAAGTCCTTCATGGAGATTTATTTAGACAATCATATCTTTACTGATTGTAGCATATGTATGTCATTCCCTATCAATAGTATATACACATATAATACTAGGAATGTCACATCGCTCCCACTAACCTTCATGTACACACAAGGTTCATCCTCATTTTTGATAAAATCAAACTCTTTGATTATCTCATCAAAACAGATGTTCCATTTGTGAGAAGCTTGCATCAATCCATAAATGGATCATTTTAGCTTACATACATGATTTGTTCCAACCTTTAAAATAAATCCATCTGGCTGTATCATATGTACATTCTCCTCTAATCACCATTAAGGAAGGGCGTCTTCACGTCCATTTTCTAGATCTCATAATAAGCTGCAATCGTAAGTAAAATCCGAATGGACTTGAGCATTACTGCCGTTAAGAAGGTTCTATCATAGTCAACTCCTTGACTTTGTTTGAAACCTTTTATAACCAGTCTGGCCTTATAGGTCTCCACCTTGCCATTTGCGTCTTTCTCTTGAAGATATACACCCTTTAGGATTCATGCCTACCAGAGGGTTAACCAAAGTCCATACTTGGTTTTTCATACATGTCGACGCTGGGAAAATTCAATTCCTATGTTTTGTTCTTACGCTTTTATATTTCTCTATGTGATTTAAGTTATCTTTCTTAAAGGGTGAGATTTTAGGAAAAAGTTGACATACAATGTCGAAGATTTGAAAAGATTTGATTTTAAAGTAATTGGGCTGAATTAGATAGAGCCGCCAGTTGTTATGAGTTTAAATGGTTGTACCAACTTAACCATAGTTTGAAAGGTTTTACAATATGACCCAATATGTGACTCCACTTAATTGGTCTTGGAAATCAAGATTTATAGAGTTCGGGGCTTGCTTAAGTGAGGGGAAGGTGTTCGGCTCCCCCCGACTTCCGTAAAACATGGTTACCGTATCTTTTCATTCCCTAAGCATGTGAAGTGTGTGTGTGTGTGTGATGCAGTTAAATATGCTTAAAGTGCTTTCTTTAAAAGTAGTGTTGTGCTTCGTTGGACCTATATACAAAGGGTTTGACTTGTTAAAAAGTTCCTTTTTAGACACTAATATGAAAGTGATATTTTTACAAGTGGTTTTCAAACCCTTTCGCTTGCATATGAATTGAAGCCCTTTGATACTTTCAGTTTATTCTATATTCGGCTTGTCTTAATTTTATTCTCGAGATGCGAAGCATGTTCAAAAATATATAAATATTATATATATAAGTGTCGGGCTTCTTATGGGCATGAAAGCCATCGAAGTATGCTCGAGCCCCACAACCACAGTTTTCACTATTTCGGGGCCTTAAACCCGTATCAAAATAAATGTTCCATCTTTGAAAAGCTTGCTTCAATCCATAAATGGATTTTTGTAGCTCATATACATAATTTGTTTTAACCATTGAAACAAATCCATCTGGTTGTATCATACATATATTCTCCTCTAATAATTTATATTTGAGGAAGGGCGTCTCCATGTCCATTTACCAAATTTAGTAATCAACTGTAATCGCAAGTAAAATCATAATGGTCTTGAGCATTACTTCAAAGATCTATTTTGGATTTTATAGTCATCTACCATTTCTCTGAGTGTCTACAACTCTTAGCCTTATCGTATATAACTAGATCATCATCCTCTATGAAGTGTACCTTATCATCATCATCTATGATGAATCCATACCTCCCATGCATCTTAGGTACTATTCCAGATTTATGATTCGATTGTGGTACAATAGGTCTATCTACAAGTTTCTCCTTTTGACTAATAGTGATTCGTGGTTCTTAAACTTCTTCAAGATCTATTATCCTCTCACTAGCCCTTTAATGATAAACATCTCTATCTTAGAAGGCAGCGTGTTTCTCAACAAACACCTTTTGCTAAGTAGGATTTTAAAACATTTACCCTGAACTTACTTTAGGATGTCCCACAAATCTGTATTTGTCAAATATTGTCCCAAACTTATCCTTTTGAATCCTTTTCACATAAGCTGGACAACCCTTTATTTTAATATACTTAAGATTAGGAATCCTCTATGTTCGTAACTCTTATGAAGTCTTGGGGACGGATTTTGAGGTTACCTTATTTTGTAGATATGCAGTCGTTTCCATGGCATTACCCTAGAAGGATACTGGAATGTCGGTAAAATCATTATGGACCGCACCATGTCCAACAAGGTACTATTTTTTCTTTTAGATATACCAATCAATTATTGTGTATCAGAAAGCGTCCATTGTGAGAAAACCATTTAAGATGATCTTAAAACTTATTGCAAAAGTATTTATTCCTCGATCCAATTGAAGAATCATAATACCTTATCAATTAGTTTTACTTCTGAATTCTTTGACCCTTTCAAATGATTCAGACTTGTATTTCACCAAATACAAATATTTAGCTATTTGAATGATCATCTCCTTTTTCTTTTACTAGTTTGTTCAATTTAAAATTATTTTTCATGTAAGTCAAGTATGTAAAATCCACTTAGTAAATTGTTAATTATTTAAACTAATGGACTTGCCCGTAGGCGGCGCTAAACAATAAGTTCCTGCATTTAATGGACCAACCTTTGCTCCATTTCCACACGCAGGAAAACTTCCTTTGTTTAGCTTTCTACTTCTGCTTGGTCCCTTCATAAATCTGTATTTATTAAAAGTGGTATGCATACAAGCCAATCATGTATGATGATAAAGCATATACTTTGTAAACGATCTTATTTATTTATTAATAAAAGTATTTATTTATTAAAGGCATTTAATTATCTACATTATGTTATTTTTATAATATGTAAATAACCCATAGTTTTAAGCAATACTTTTAGAATTATGATGTTGATCATGTTAATAAGATCCAAATTCTTAGAAAGCTTAATAACTAAAATATTTTCCAATCGTGGGATTACTAAAAAGGGATTAGTAAATTCGGATAGATTGGTATATATGTTGTTTGCTCATTGGATGAGAATGATTGATCTCATGATCATTTGTGCAGAGACACTAAAGCAAGTATGTAAGTGCTTATTGGAGAATAAGTTTACTGAACGTGACTCGCTATGGAATACCTAATGGAGTTTTACTCACCTGTCAATAGAAATTCCTAATGTGATAGTAGTACAAGTGATCCTTGGGCTTGAGATCATCATAGTATCTTGTGTGTAATGATCTATACTTTGACTTATTCCTTAAGACCCTTAGGGTATATCAAAAGGTATGCTTGGGTATAATGAGTTACATATGGAGATAATGAATGATCAATAAAGAATCTACCACTTCTAGTAAAAGAAGAGATATATCCTCTGTGATTCGTTAAATGACTACCCAATAGTCCTTGACCAAGGCAGAATAAAACTAGAAAGGAGTTTCTAATTTGTATTATTTGAAGTGTGCATTTTTTAATCGAAATACATATAATTAAATAAAATAAGACTTGACAGTAAATCCATGTCTTATATTTAATTGGGGCATTGTATGGTTGAAGGATTGAATTGTACGGTAACTATTAACTCACAGGTTCTTTTATGATTAATATTAAAATTTATTTTATCTGAAAAGTCGTTGATCGCTAGGGAGACTTATTTCTATTATAGAATAAATATTATTTATTTAAATGAATTATTAGTTTGATTTATTTATTTAAATAAGATTAGAATTGTTCTAATTGATTTATTCACAACCGGTTTAATATGGAGAACCTAAAGGGTCACACCATAAAAGGAAGAATAATTATTTAAGAAGGTAATGGCATTATCGTAATAATGCATTAATTGTAATTAATTTAATCTATGGTGATAGAATAAATTAAATAGCTTATTATTTATTATTTAATATTTTGAAAATATTAAATATAAATTAATAAGAGGAGTCTTATTAATATTATTATTATTATTATTATTTTAATTCTAAAGGAGTTTCAGAATTAATTTAATATTAGTACTCTCACTTGTTCCTAATGAGATTAGGAGACAAATTAATTAAAGAAGTTTAATTAATTAATTCCAATATGTTAGGAAGCCTAATTAATTAAAAGAGTTTAATTATTTAATTAAATGAAGCCCAATTCTAATTAGATTAGTAGGGTTGACCAATATCTATATAAGATGAGTCTTATATCAAATATAAAATATACGTAATTCCAAGAGTTGGAGGGTACTACTTTTTCTACAGAGAATAGAAAATAGGGTTTAGCCAACCACCCATCTTCTTGAACAATTTCCCTTCCTTGGTGGATCACCTCTAGAGGCCAAACACTTGGGTGGCTAACGTTGATCAAAGGAAGGAGCCAATACAGGAGATTCAAGGAGATCACGAAGAGCAATGAGTAGAACTCGTACCTGTGGAAGCTAGTTTCTACAAGGGTATGATTCTGATTTATCCTTATTTTTTGTTATTGATAATTGAGCACAAAGCATGATCATGGTGAAAATTTGTATAAAAATTTTAAAAACCTATTTAATCGCTCTTTTGCCCATAATTGTGTAAACCCAATAGTGGTATCAGAGCCTAACTTTGTGCTAATTATCAATTTTATGATTTCATGTATGAATTGATGTGCAATTGGATCGAATTTTGGGCAACAAAAAAATTTTCTGGTTCTGCGACGGGGCGCAGCTGCGTCGCTCCCCAGTTTATTCTGGGCGCAGCTGCGCCATTCTGCAGATTTGTTTTCTGGTTCTGCGACTGAGCGCGCCTGCACCGCGCCCCAATTCATTCTGGGCACAGCTGCGCTTTTTTGCAGATTTGTTCTATTCGGAAAGGCAACGCAGCTGCGTCGCGCCCTAGTTCATTCTGGGCGCAGCTAAGCCAGTCCCTGGACAGAAACTGAAATTCTAATTTTTCATTCAATTGAAATAAATAGTTTATTTAATTGATAAAAGTTTAAAATAAATGAGTTTATTTTATTTGAAATACGATTTCAGATTGCTATAAAAATTAAAGGAGTTTAATTTGGATTTGGTTTTTGATTAAAATAAAAGAGTTTATTTTTGTTTCAAAATCAAAATTTAGCAAAACTTTTGTCCATTAAATGACATCGATCTATATATGGAATGATTTTATTATTCATGTGATGAATGATTATTTATTGATGCATATGTTGATGTGTATGAATATAAATGGGGTTGATTATGGTCTATTGACCAATGTGATTGGATTTTATTTTAGTTGAATGCTTGAATGAATGAGTTTTATTAAATGGGATCTGCATACCTCGTCTTCTCTGATTTTTCTCGATGTAAAATTCTATCTCACTCCTATGTACTTCCCCTTGACTGCTGATCAAGGTTTCTATTTATTGAAATAGTTTATGTAATAGAAATAGTTAGAAATTTCTTGAAGAAATTGGAGACCAAGGAGAAAGTAGCACGGGAAGACCCGTTTGTATGGAGCCCGGGTTTAAATGTAATAGTTGTATGTAAAATTTAAATTCTTGCACTCCTAGGTTTGACCTTTTGGTTCACTTGGTGGCTCTAGTGAACCAAACTAGAATAAAAGTCCATAATCAATCTGGGTAGAATATAGTATTCTATATGTGCATACTAAGTATTATATATATTAAATTTTATGCAAAAATGCATCGCATGTTTAATTAAATGACACGTATTTTATATATATGTGTTCATTTGCGCTAAACAAGATGAGACAAATAATAACAAACCCCTCAAAGAAATTATATTAAGTCTAAAGCGTTCAAAGATATTTGGAATATCGAACGTCACCTTCTAGCATGATAAATTAATAGAGTATTAAATATTTAATATGAGTTTGTTGTGCACACACAAGGCGAGTATTGCGTATTTAAGATATTAATTTAATCATATTTGATGCTTATAAAGTTAATTGAACAATATTATTTTGTTGTGCACACACAAGGACAATATTTTTCTTTTTTAAATATATGGAGTGCTAGGTTAGACTTAACTTAAATTATTTTAGTTCGGATGTGCACACACTTGACCATTATGATCTAAGAGGCAAAATACAAGGAGTTAAATGTTGATGTAATTGACAAGAGTTGTCTACCTATTTATTTATATATCGTTTATTGTGCACACACAAGGCTATATACATTTGAAATGGGATCCTTAATCTCACTAGCAAATCTTTAATTAGATGTTGCCGAACTATATAAGTGAGGATAATATATTTTGAAGAAAATAGTGGGAGATACCAATCTAAACTACGACCTAAATTTATTTTGGTATGTAAAATTTATTAAATGAATGTTTGTTAAAATATTATCTTTTCACATGCAGAAATTTAAAAATGTCAAAATCACCAATCTCATTGCGTAGCATACTTGATGCTAACAAACTGACCGGACCGAATTACACGGACTAATTAAGGAATCTGAGAATAGTTCTCACTGCTGAGAAGATTTCTTATGTCCTAAATTCACCTGTCCTTGGAACTGTTCTAGAACCAGCCTCTAAGAAAGAGATTGCCACTATTGTTAAGTGGTAAGATGATGCATCTGTGGCTCAATGCATCATGCTCGTATCCATGAATAACGAGCTTCAGCGTCAGCATGAAAACATGGATGCTCCTACTATGTTGCTTCACCTCAAGGAGTTGTATGGTGAACAAAGTAGGACTGCGAGATATGAGATATCTAAGGAGCTCTTCCGATCGCGGATGACCGAGGGCACCGCCTTTGAGACTCATGTCCTAAGGGTGATCAATCTGATTGAACGCCTTGGACAGCTTGGGTTCGTCATGGATGGGGAGTTGAGTCAATACTTGGTCTTGCAGTCACTCCCTGAGACCTTTTCACAGTTCGTTGTTAATTTCCACATGAATAAGTTAGATGTCAGCTTGCCTGAATTACTTAACATGTTGAAAACTGCAGAAGGTCACTTCCCATCCAAGAAGAACCATGTCTTAATGGTGGATTCATTCAAAAAAAGGAAGAGGCCCAAGGTATCTTTTGAAAAGAAGAAATATAAGAAGGATAAAGGCAAGGTGAACATAAAGGAACAAAAGAAACCTGATCCAGCTAGCAAAGGAATGTGCTTCCATTACAACGAGCCCAGTCACTGGAAGAGGAACTGCAAGAAGTTTCTGGCAAAGAAGAAGCTTAGAGAAGCTTCGACTTCCAATCAAGGTTTGTTCATGATTGAAATTAATTTTTCTGAAAGTCATAATTCTACTTGGGTATTGGATACTGGCTGTGGTTCTCACATATGTAATACTGTGCAGGGACTGGTCAGAAGTAGAAAGCTAAACAAGGTTGAGAATATCCTACGAGTGGGAAATGGAGCAAAGGTTGTGGCATTAGCTGTAGGCACTTATTGTTTAGCAATGCCTACGGGAAAGTCCATTTATTTAAATAACTGTTATTTTGTTCTGAATATTATTAGAAACATTATTTCTATTTCCATATTAGATATGGAAGGATTTGACATTATAATAAAGAACAACAGTTGTTCTATTTAAAAAGACAATGTTTTATATGGTGTTGGTAATCTGCGAAATGGACTTTATATATTTGACTTGCATGAAAATATATTTCAAATACAATAAACTAAGAAAAGGAAAAGAGATGATGTTAATTATAGCTATATATGGCTTTGTAGACTCGTTCATATCAATGAAACAAGATTATCCAAGTTGCATAAGGATGGGCTCTTAGAGCTATCCGATTTTGAATCATATCCTACTTGTGAATCCTGTCTCATAGGTAAAATGACTAAATCTCCTTTTAGTGGAAAAGGAGAAAGAGTTACAGAGTTGTTAGCATTGGTTCACACAGACGTTTGTGGACCTATGGCAACAAATGCACGGGGAGGGTATTCTTATTTTATTACTTTCACTGAGGATCACTCAAGATATGGATATGTGTATTTAATGAAATATAAATCTGAATCGTTTGAAAAGTTCAAAGAGTTCAGAAGTGAAGTAGAGAAACAAACTGGCAAAAGAATTAAGATTCTTTGATTAGATCAAGGTGGTGACTACTTAAGCGGTGAGTTTCTCGATTGTCTCAAAGAAAATAGTATAATCTCACAATGAACTCTACCAGGTACACCACAGTTAAATGGAGTATTTGAAAGGAGAAATCGAACATTGTTGGACATGGTTCGATCCATGATGATTTTTATCGATCTTCCAGTATCATTCTGGGGTTATGCCCTAGAAGCGGCTGCATATCTACTAAATAAGGTCCCCTCGAAATCCGTCCCCAACACTCCATATGAGATATGGACAAGGAGAAAACCTGGTCTTAAGCATGTTAAGATTTGGGGATGCCCAGCTTATGTGAAAAAGTTTCAAAATGATAAGCTTGGGACAAGATCTGATAAGTTCATGTTTGTGGGATAACCTAAAGAAAGTTTGGGATACTATTTCTACAATCCTACTGAGCAAAAGTTGTTTGTTGCGAAACACGCTGCCTTCTTGGAAAATGATTTTATTCTTAAAGGGGCTAGTGGGAGGAAAATAGATCTTGAAGAAATTCAAGAACCACAAACCACTACAGATTAAGTGGATGAACCTGTCCAAGTAGAGACACCTTTTGTACAACACTCTATTCTTAAATCTGGAAGAGTACATAAGATACCTGATAGGTATGGATTCGTCATAGAGGATGACGATGAGGTACACATCATGAATGATGATGATCCATTGAATTACGAACAGGCTATGAGTAATAAAGACTCAGGGAAATGGCTTGAAGCCATGAAATTCGAGATGGACTCCGTGGATGAAAACCAAGTATGGATTTTGGTTTCACCACCTGAAGGCATTAAGCCTATTGGGTGTAAATGGGTCTTTAAAAGAAATACTGGAGCGGACGGAAAGGTAGAGACCTATAAGGCCCGACTGGTTGCAAAAGGTTTCAAACAAAGACAAAGAATTGACTATGGGTATTGTCTATAGGAGGGTAATAGATTGACTATAATTAGAGAACATGTAAATAAGAAATTTAATGCTATTACATCATGAGCATATTATAAGATGTAATAATAGTTGGTAAGATTATTGTGTTTAGCTTCAGACCTATTAATTTACAAGCTTATATAATTATGCCTTGTGTAGCATAAATAGTAGAGTTAAATCAATTGGAGGTTTAACTATAATTAATAAATGGTAAGTTAATAAATAATTGTTATTAATTATCATTATAATATTTGGGTGTATTTGATATAATAAATCTTATGGGAAATGATGGGTTAAGAACACCCGACTATATTATTTAGCCCAATTAAATATTATTTGGACTAGCCCAATGTACATGAGATATAAGATTTTATATTGGTATATATTTAAAAATAAGTATACTTCCTATATGTGGGTATATACATATATATGTGTGTATATATGTGCCCATAACTTATATTAATATAGCAATATTAAGTTATTGAAGTGTGACTTGTATTGTATAAAAAGAAATAAACCTAATTATGTTATGTGTGTGTATATATATATATAAGTTATAGTATATGATATTGTTTCATTTACTACTTGCAAGTCGCTGAGGTTGAGACTTGTCCAAATTTCATAGTCCCACTTCATTATTACACGAGAATAGGCCAATGGCCTAGGCTATCTCTATTTCTCAAATCAAATGAGTGCAATCATCATGGGGGGAGTGGCTCAAATAGTGTATATCAACCACTCCTACCAACTCCTTCTTGCCCATTAGATTTTCCTTCTTTCTATTGGATTCAAACATTGGGCAAAGCTATGATTTGGTTAATGGTTTCTCTATAAATAGAACCTCCTCCTTCTCAAGTTAAGTTACTAGAATTCTCTATAAAAATAAATGGGAGAATGAGTGTTGCTGAAATTAGTAGAGCTAGTATAAGTGTAATGACCAGGAATTTTAAGCTCCTTATTAATTTTATATGTGATTTAAAATTTTTAGGAGTTAATTTTTCAAACTTATTTAAACCTTATGTGGTTATGTGCTTATGTGAATTTAACCTATGCGAATAAATGCTAGAATTTTTATTAAAGGGAATCACTAATGGTTATTTAAATTAGTAGATTAATCCTAAGACTTTTATATCAGAATATTGATAAAAGTGTTAGTAATTATATATTCAAATTTCTTGAATATAGTATAGAGATTTAATCGGGATTAATTATTTATATTTGAGTAATTAATTGATAACGTATGAAATTATTATTGTTGTTGATTTATAATTATTATGAATAAATAATAGTTAATGAATTGGGAGTAATTGATTGATAATGTGATGATTAATTATTATTATGAATAAATAATAATTAATGAGTAAAAGATTAATAAATATAATAATATTATATTTACTTGGTTAATTATTTTATACAAGTATGCAATATATTAAACCTTGTAATATGTGGTGGTTATCTTCATATTATATAAAGTGCAATGTGCACATTAGTGTGACTATGTATATTATATATAGACTATATAGTAAACTTAATTATTTTATGTGAGTTACATTATATTATGACTTATGTAACATGATGTGACCTTAGAGTATACCCTATTACCTTATATTAATATCAATAAACATTATTAATTGATAATGCTTTCAATAAGTTATTATAATAACAGTTATCATGCTATGTAATAATAATACCCAATTGCTTTACATTCGGTGTTATTAAAATATACATGGAGTACATGTTGATATATATATGTACCCTTATTTGATTCATTGTAATGAGAAATTACATTTATAATTCATAGCCCAAGCTATATAAAATGAATGTGTATATATATATAACCTAATATATATGGGATGGAATGTATACCTATATCATCTAACCTAACTATGTATATTATATGCTCAAGTGTATAAGCTAAGTGTTGAGCATACATATACAATTGCTAGTTGCTGGGTTATTGGTCTTGTCCCATAATAAGAGCCTGCCCTCAATTCTTTCTTCACGTGAACAAACAATGAGCTACTAGCTACTCTACTTCTTCTCAATTTCCTCACAAGCTAGCTCATAATTGTAAGAGATGTGGGATTCATGATTGAATCTACCAACTACTCACCAACCATTCCTTGCCCATTGTATAATCTAGATTTCCATTGTTTTGCAAAGTCATGGACTGGTTATCCATTTGTCTATATAAGAGCTCTCCTCCTTCATAATTAACATTGCTGAGATTTTCTCTAAAGTATAGAATTGAGCTAGTAGACTGAGTTTTCAATTGAGTTGAGAGAGTTATCAATGAGGGAGAATTAGTATTGCAGTCCATTCCTTTGACAGAGGTATAAATTCCAATTCATGCTCTCCCTATCTTATTCTCTGTAAAATTTATAAGTCTTATTGAATTGATCATGGGTAGATTAATTAATGGATTGGAATATGTTGGTTAAGTGTTATACAAGATGTTAAACATGTTAGAATTGCAATGTGTTATGTTAGAATCAATTTTCGGTGGAAAATTTCTGAGTTGGGCTAAGTTCTGCCGTTGCTGGGCAGCTACTGTCTCTGGCCAACAGCCTGCGCAGCTGCGCCAGTTATGTACTGGTCAGCGACGCAGCTGCGCTGGGCCCTGGACAGAGTTTTCTATTTCCTGCTATAAACTGTTATGTGCTATCATGAAGTACCTTGTTAAAGCAAGTATGTGAACATGATTAAACAATTAATATTAGTACAATGACATAGTATAAGTATGTATTCCTTGATGCTACACATATATGTCATGTCCATGTTTTACGAAAGAAAAACATATGTTTTAAAAGGAAACTTGTAGTTTTAAAAGTGAACCTTGTCACGAACATAACATGTGTGTTTTCTGATTTTGTAAACACAATAGTATGGTTTATATTAACCTAAAATGCATGTTTAAAGTGTTAGTCATACACTAGCATACTTGGTTTAATGATTCATGAGGTTTTCGAAATGAGGAACTTAAGACGTTTGAAAAGAAACTTGACCAAGACTTGAGTCTTTTAGATTCTGACCATTTGGTAACGTATATGTGGTTTATATATAAGTTCTAAGACATACGAGTTATGAGCACAAGGCACTTAACATGTATTATGATACCTTGTTGACTTAGTGTGACTTTCAATGAGAAAACATAGAATGTGAAAGCTAACGACATTGATTACCATGTGAGTTATGTTATGGTCACGCAAGCATATTAACATAGACCTCGTTTGGTCAAAGCGTGAATTTCACATATGCGCATATTCATAGAAAATAAATTTCTAAGGCAAAACCTATGTAATTTAAGTATATATGAGTAATATACGCACAAGCATGCTTACTAATTATGGTTAGTCTGTGATGTGGTAATATGACTATATAGCTAACCCTCGTAACATGGAACTTGTTTAACTTGAGGTTTACCAGTATGAAAACATATGACTCCGAAATTGAATTAGGATGAGCAGGCTAGTTTCGAACGAGAAATTACAACATGATAAGTATGTGTATTGGTTTAATGTTAGTAGTTGCATGCTAGAGTTGCGTCGGGACACTTTCAGGTTCGGACAATTTGTTTAAGTCGGATTTTAACAGTTAACATATTATGATGCTATAAATGGTATGTTTGATATTAAACGTGATCTTATGTGATCGATTTATATAACGACTAGATTCTAGTATGTGTGAACTTATACTAGTTTATACTAATTGGAGAGATCGACTTGTTATTATTAGGTCGTTCCAACGCCATTTAAATTAAAGCTAGAATTATTTGTAGCTGAGCAAACAAGCAAGTTCCCGAACTTCACTCTTTAATTGTGCAAGTTCTTTTGGACCCGTTCTTGTATTATTAGCAAGTCTCCCTAACTTTACTCAAATTTATATTGAGCAGGGTATTATCATATTGCAAGTTTTCCTGAACTACTCTTTTATTTGAGCAAGTTTTCTTGACTTATACTTATTTATTGTACAAGTATCCGGACCCTATTGTGCAAGTATTCTAAATTCTTGTACTACCTTATTCAATGAACCGTGTAAGCGAGTTTCTAAACTTCACTTGTTTTTGGTGAAAGTTTCCTATCCTTCTCATATTGTATTGAGCAGGTTATTATTATATTGTGAAAGTTCCCCGAACTTCACACTTTGAGTATTGTGAAAGTTCCCCGAACTTCACACTTCGGTTATTGTGAAAGTTCCCCGAACTTTATACTTTGAGTATTGTGCAAGTTCCCCTGAACTTCACACTTTGGTTATTGTGAAAGTTCCCCGAATTTTACATTTTGAGTATTGTGAAAGTTCCCGGAACTTCACACTTTGGTTATTTTGTAAGTTCCCGAACTTTATTTCTTTATTATGCAAGTTCTCTAAACTTATAAAAACTCATATATTGTGCAAGTATCTTATCTTTGTGTTTACTTTACTCAAAGAACGTTGTTAGCAAATATCCTAAGCTATGCATTTACTTTATGCAAGGGATCTATTATGGTGAAATTCCCCGAATTTCACTCTTTGATGTTGTAAGTGTCTAAGCCTATGCATTTATTTTATGCAAGGAATCTATTATCGTGCAAGTTCTCCGAACTTAACATTTTGAGTATTGTGCAAGTTCCCCGAACTTCACACATTGAGTATTATGCAAGTTCCCCGAACTTCACACGTTGAGTATTGTGCAAGCTCCCCGAACTTACACAAATTCATATATTGTGCAAATTCTAAACTTCACTTTGTGCAAGTTCTCTACCCTTCTCATATTGTATTGAGTAGGTCATTGTTGAATCGAAAGTTGTTTACTTAATTGCTTGGACCTTATTTCCAAGCATGTTATTTAGTGGTTTAATTACTTATCAATTATTCCACATTGATATTATTGATGTCCGCACCTAGTGCATTTGAGCTTGTACAGTCTTGGACTTGTACATTATTCAAGGTTTTAAATTTCTTAAACTATGTCAGTAAGAGTCTGAACCTTTGCTCGGTCAGACTAGTGTATGAAGTTTTCTTTGAAGCTATCCAAACCAATTGATAGTAAGGATTCTTAGACGGAACAGAACACCCCTCATATATAGGAGTGTGCCCACGTATCTAATATATATGATACGAGTAAGCAGATATAAGTGTTATGCATATTCACGTTGTGCCCGAGGCTGATCTCCTCGAGGTACTTAGTTTCTGTAGCCAGAAGCCAATAATCCAAAAAGGGTCAATTAGCTATTGAACCCATTGAAAAGTTATAGTTTAAAGTCTACTCGACTATCAGTTATTCTAAAGGCAATTATTATCTTTGCTTTTAATAGTCATATTATTGAATCTTTTAGATATTCATAGTGTTGAATCATGAAGGTTGTTGAACCTTACAGATATTCATATCGTTGAATCATACAGATATTCATAGTATTGAATCATTCAGATTGTTGAATCATTCTAACATTCATATTGTTGAATCTTTAAGATATTCATTTTGTTGAAATCATTGTCAGATATTTTTCCATTCATCATGATATATCCTTTATTGTTGTATTTAAACTTGCTGAGCAAACTTGTTGCTCATTCTTGCTATATCATGACTTATATTGTAGTTAAGCCCAATCCCTCAAGGAAAGACAAGGGTAAAGGAAAGATATAGGATGGTTTGCAAGGGGCAGACTTTGTCTTTATGATTTGTTTAATTACTATTAATGTAATATGAACCCTAATGTTTATTCTAGGGTATATTTTCATTGACGTATTAAGGTTATCAAATCTTGGGACTAGTAACACCTTTTGAATGAACGACGTACGTTTATTATATTCCGCATTTTAGTTATCGTATGTTACTTAAAGGTGGATGTTAGTATTGTTTCGTGGCGACCGGAACGGAGTCAGAGGACCCGAATTTGGGGGTGTCACAATAAGTATACTAAGAAAAAGAGAAAGAGAAATCAGTCAGAGCCCAACTAGCAAAGGTATAACTTCCCTTGTTCTTAAATTCTTGAATTTCTAATTAAGCATAAATTCTATGTTAAGTTGGTTGGGGAATGTTGTGAACTTGATATATAAGTTAGTAAGCATGTTAGGAATACAATATAAATTGAATTGAGCATATTTTGTGAAGAAAATTTGTGTTGGGTTTGCAATCTGCTGAAGTAGAAAGCATTTCTGGTTATGGCCGGGAAGTGGCGCAGCTACGCCCAATTTGTTCTTGGGTGCACCGCAGCTGTGCTGGTACCCAAAACCAGATTTTACTTTTTGTTTTGCTGTACGTTCTAGCATGAACGTTTGACTTAGATATATCATGAGAAACATGATTAAAATGTATATATGAGTACATTGACATAACATGAGCATAGTTGATTATGTTAGTCTATAATTACTAAATAAAAGTTAGAGTTTTTAGAACAAACTTCACATTTGCATATGAGGTTCACATTCTAACTTTCCAAGCATGTGAGTATGGTCTAGTTATGCATAAAAATCAGTATAACATGTAGCATAAAGCCCCTTTGCATCATATAAATTGTTTTGGTATACTTAAATGTATATTTCTAAAAGAAACAAAGGGGTTTTGAAAATGAAGTTGATGAAACTAGTGGTATTTAAGTTATGATATTTTTACACATACATGTTGTGAGTTATGAGTATGCATAAGCATGAGGAGTGGTTCAAGGTTGTCTTGTATGTGCTAAATTGCTTTGATTTGGTTTAAAATGATTTCAAAGGCAAACTCGGATAGTTTTACAAACTAGGTTTTATAAACGTGGAGTGGTTATATTTTAACCTTGTAAACATGTGTAGAAACATGTACAAACGAGTATGATATATGATTCAAGTAGCGTTGCATGATTAGTTAAGCATGACAATGATTTTGAAAATAAAACTTAGAAAGTTTTGAAAGTAAGATGATTGAACATTGAGTTACTTGCATTCTGACTTTATGTACAAGCACGATAGGACTTATATGCCTCTAGTCATGATTGGTATGTGCGCCCCACTAGTAGATATGATATGCACTATATGAGCAAGTTTTAAAGATGAAATACACTAGCTATATGTAAATAGATTTGTTGTATGTGAGCGTGTGCATTGAAGGATGTCTAGCATGTCATGTGTCAGTACCTATGCATGCTAGAAGACCAAAAATAGAAACTAGAAAGCCAAAAGCTCAAGTTTGGTCTGACCAGGAGGCAGCGCAGCTGCGCTGGTCCCAAGCCTAACCTTAGCGTAGCTGCGCTGCAGGGCAGGTTGGTCTTGACATTTTATTTGTTTTTTAATTTTGGTAGTTTTCTTATAGTACTATTCTAAGCTATAAGACAAAGTCTCAATGCTGTTTTAAACATTGATTAGTATGCTAGTTATATAAAACCCAGATTTGTTAAGGTTTATGAATGATGTAGATCACAACTTTAAATGTTTATCGAACACATAGTGAGTCAAGTGTATGATAAGGGTTTATGAATGTTGATATTAAGTATGTATGGTTAAGGTATACCTATACGTACATAGTTATTCTAAGAATACGATGAGAAAGTGAAATGAAGGTTGTACAAACTAGTTAGAAAACAATATACAATTGTTCTTATACTTAGAGCATATGAAATGTATGGATATGTATAACTGACGAGTATGAATCCATGACTATATAATTGTGTAGGATTTACGCGAAGTGCAAATATCTATAAGCAGTTAAGACGTAGTTATTAAACTACGAACCAGGCAAGTCTTTCAGTTCCTATTTTCTATATGAATTCGATAACTGTTAGTTGAATTGTATTATGCTATGATGATGTTGACTTATATATATGAAATGTATATGAGATATGTTTGAGGTTAAAAGTTGATCTTTGATGATATACTTGTGAAGTTAATCTCTATGCATGTTATGTGAGAAGTAACATGCGTAGTAAATATTAATTGATTATGAATGCATGAACTGAGTATGTTATTATATGCTATGTGATGCATGAAAACTGTTAGAATTGCTGAGCTGTCGAGCTCACTCTTGCAAATAACCACTTTTGCTGGTTAAGAACTCACGATAAAAGTTATGCGCTACGTGATAGAGTTCGTTAGTATTGCAAGCAGATTACTATATATTTAAATACATGCTCTTGAACCATGCTTAGGTTCTAGAAGATGTATACAATAGTAGTTTATGATGTTTTATATATGTTAAGATTGTAAGGTTGTACTATGTGTTACATAGAGGGTTTCGAATTGAGATGTAAGATTTTATACAGTAATTCGAATAAAGTGAATCCTTATGTAATTGATTTAAGATTATGAAATCAATAAAAGATTTTATTCAAGGAGATACAAAAGTTTAAGTTATTCCGCATTTTTGTAACATCGAATATGATGTATAGACAGGGATGGTATATGACCGAGATTTGAAACTTATAAAAGGTTTGGGGTCATTATACAAGATCTTGGATATAGAAAGAATTTACATTTTAATTTGTAATAAAGCGAAGTTATATTCTTTTAATAATGAATAAAAGATGTAATAGTTTGACGATAGTAGTAGCGTGACACACCAGATCCGAGGTTCGAAGGAACCCGGATTTGGGGGCGTCACAGGTTGGTATCAGAGCTGTATGTTATAAACCTTAGGTAAGAGTACCTTAGACTATAACCTGAGAGAGTGAAAGATAATAATTAATATATACGTGAAGATTTAAAGAAGAATCTTGAAGTATCTAGAGAATGAGAATTAGGAGTTACCTAACTCTGATAATAAAAATGTTAAGATGATGTGTATAAGATGAATATGACAAAGATAATAAGAATGAACACGAATGGAGTTTAGTTGATAATAGGGAAAGAACCCTAAGGTAAATCGATGATCACGACGTGATCAGATTGATTTATGAAATGATAAATAGTATGTAACGACTAAGTGTGTATAGCTTGATGCTCTAAGAGAAGGTACTATAAAATGGTACGACCAGAACTCATGAGGAGTTGTATGTGATGAAATATAGAAAATTTTGTAACGAGCAAAGAGCAAGATAGAGTTAAGTGTTGGATTTCCATTGAGGACTCATGTGATGGCTTAGTTGTACAAACCTTTGTATGTGCAGAGATTTGTGCTTGCGCTGAGTGCATCACATTGATAATCGTTGGAATGTTGGTGTCACGATATCGTTATACATATGGCGGAAAGGTGATTCTTTTCTCATGTTTATTCTGATAGATATATATGACTAAGATTTGGTGCGAGTTCTTAAAACTCATACTTATGGTAAGTTCGTGACTCATAATTGTATGGTATGTTTTTGAACCCCTAAGCGTATGGATAGTTCCTGATTAGTTCTTGAACTACGTATTGCTAGGATAAGTTCCTAAACTCATATTATTGTGGTAAGTTCCTGAACTCATAACGTGTGGTAAGTTTGACGAACTATACTTGGGTATAGGAAAGCTATGGATGTAGAATTGAGGATTTTTAATAGATAGAATTTTTAAGCAATTGATCATTAGAGAAATTAAAGTTGATGGTTGAAGCATATGTATTCCAAATCTTCTAGCTATGCTAGACTTTAAATTTTTGATATCAAGCTAAATTCACACCGATGTGCCTTTCGAAATAAAATGAATTTTTGTTATCAGTAAAACATGGTTACAATTGTGTAGAAGTGAGATTCGTACCACTAACACATCGTTACCAGTTGCGATATGACAACATCAAAAATAATTTTTCAATGGTTTTGAACTATTTAAAGAATAGTCTACGCTAATTGTTTCGACTAGACAAAAATAATTTGAGATATCAAATTATATTTTATATATCATCGATGCATCATGGAACCTGATGTTGAAATGATAAAAATGATGGAGTTATCAATGCAGAATTACCTAGTGTTGGATTTGATTTAAGCCCATTATGGTACGATGTAGTATGACATAGTCATAAAATGACAAAATTCTCAAACGGACTGTAAATACATTGCGGTATCATGACGTTATAAAATGATTTTTAAGAATTTTAAAGAAAAGTTAAGTGTCAAGTTAATTTGGTCAGACACATGTTTTGATCGATATTCGAATTATTGGTATACGTCTAAGCTAATTCATTCGGCTAGACAAATGTTTATGAAGATTTAAGTATCTCTTTGAGAATTCATCCCGAACCAAATTGTTTTGGAACGGACTGTAACGATTGAGATTTCGTATAATAATTTCAAATATTTATTGAGTTAAATAAATATTTTATATGAATTATTTATTGAGTGAAATAAATAAATTATGTGATTTTGTGGAGTTATTTAATTAAGTGTTATATATTAATTAAATGAATATTTAATAATTTATTTAATTGATGTATATTAATTTATAGTATAGTTCTAATTTAATTGAGATAATCAAATTAGATGAATTGCGTGATGAAGTGTTACATGAATTATAATTAGCGAGTCATTATAATTATGTGACAAATTTTTATGTGATTAATTGATATTGGATTTTAATTGATTAAATTAGATGAGTAATATTTAATTAATTAAAGTGTAACATCTAAAGTATGTGTTAAAAGGATTTATTAAAATAAAGAAAATAATTTTAAAAGGATTTTACCAAACAAGGCCCTTACTTTTGTTTTAATCTTATTTTTCCAAACAATGCCTTAAGTCCTTAAAATTAGTTTTCTTTAGAATAAAAGGATTGCCAAACAAAGCCTTGTGGCTTTTGAATTTTTATAACTGATAAGTCATTATGGGAGTAATTGACCCTTATTATATATTATTATGTTTGGTCAGTTATAATATACGGACATTAGTCATACACTAGTTTTATTCTAAGTCTAAACTAAAAGAAGAATAGAGAAAGAGAGAATACCAGTGTTTGAGAAAAGAGAAAGAGGAAGAAGGAAAAGGGAGAGAAAGCTTGAGAAGCTAGAGGAAATCATCATCATCTTTATATTCTTCTTCATCAACGCATTAAGGGTATTTCTCAATTCTCTTATATTTTATATGTGTTATGTTCTTCATGAAAATTGTTCTCTGTAAAGTTTAGTTCCTTATAAACATGGTGATTTTTATGTATGTATATGATATAATGTATATATATATCTTATGTTTATAATGGTTATTATATGAATTGTATGTTATAATCAAGAATTTTCAAAATTCAATTCGTTATATAAAGCATGTTTTAATGGAAAATTTGTGTTCATATGAAGTTCATTTATTTGGTTGAGCTTTAGAATAAAAGTTATGATTTAATTGATTGTTAGTATGCCTAATTAGAATTTATTATGATGCTATATTCAATTATGAAAATATTGCATGTGTTGTGAATTGAATTGGTAGAGAATTTTATTTACAGTGAAATATTTTGTGAAAACTATGAGTTTTTGAAAAATATCAAAATTTGAGTTTTTAAAACATGGATTCTTGTTGTTTAAGATGATTTTGTGTCTAGGAGCATGTTTATGTATGTTGGAATCATGTTAGAAGCTTTAAGTTTTTGTTTTCTATTAATTGATAGGAATTGCATGAATTGGAAAACCCCCACCCCGGCGGGGGGGGTGGCAGCGAAAAAGGAAATTTATTTTCTTTTGTATTTTGTAAAGCTAATTTTATGTAGTAACTTTTATAGCATGATTAAACATATATTAAAATGCTAAATAAATATTAATAAATTATATTAATAAAATATAATTTGTTATTATAATTTTGAATAATTATAATTAGAGTAAATATTTAATTTAAATTATAATTTTGTTAAATTATAATGATTATAGTTGATTAATTTTAATCAAGTGAATGATAATTTTTAAATTATAATTTATGTAATTATAATAAATGCATGATTAATTATAGATTATAATCTTGTGTATTATAATAAAATATTTACATGATTAATTATAAATTATAATTTGTGTAATTATAATTTAGTAAATGCTTGATGTAGTTAATTAATTATAAATTATAATTTATTTATAATTTAATTAAATAAGATGTGATTATAATTTGAGTAATTATAATTAAATTAAATGTTTAAATTATAATTTATTTAATTATAATTAATATGAAATACATAATTATTAATTGAGTTAATTATATGAGCATGCCAATGTGATGTAATTAAATTATGTGATTATTAATTATTAATTTAATAATTAAATAAGAATGAGTTAACCTAGAAAGGTTAACCAATTATGTGAGTTAGTTACGTGTTAACTAATTTAGATTGTTGTGATTAAACATATATGTGTAGGAAGTGTTAAAGAACGTGAATTATATTAGTAGATTGCGCTTGAGCAAGTCTTCTAAACCCTAAACTCGTTTATTTATTTCAATTCAATTATTCATTTTTGAGATCGTTCTTTTATTGGACAAGTAATTATTGAAAGTTCATGATATAATTAAAGTAACCTTGGCTTATTGTTCGAGCAAGGTTTGAATATTCTTTTGAGATGCTTTAAATTTATTTCTAAAGCATATGTTAGTTCGTAATTCTTTCACTTACGAATTATCCCAAGTTATTGAAAGTCGATTCAACTAATCCTTAGTTGATGAACGTGAATTCTAAATTACCCTTGTAAGCTTATCCAAACCAAACTTTCTTTAGTGCGGACTTGAATTCAAATTACTGAGTTGAACAACCCTATTATTAGGGGAGGTTACTACGCGTAAGCGTTAAGATGTTTGTGCACAATACATGGTACGAAGGGCGGATCCCCCTAAGTACGAATTAAGGTCCATAGTCTTATTGACTGTTAAAGGTTTAAATGGAAATATTTATAACCTAGGACAAAAGTTCAAAGGTCTTATGACCCTCAGATAAATTCTATATTCGAATTTTAATGTTGATAGAGAATTATTATTCAATTATTTAGTTGAAGTAAGCTAAGTTATTCAAATTCTTTTTAAAGATATCCTTTCATGTATTTATTATTTTTAAACTTCAGTGAGCTGTTGTTTGCTCACTCTTGCATCATATAACAATTGCAGCTAAGGTTGATGATGTTGACGCTCCGTCTACGAGTAAAGGCAAGGGAAAGCAAAACAACTGAAGACTTGTTTTTATTATTTGAAATGATCGTAATAGACTTTAATGTTATGTTTTTATTTCCGCACATTATTATTATGTCAAGGTTAGAGTAACCATGAGATTGATTTTTTAAGAAGGTTGTAACCCTTGTTTTAAGGGAGATTTTATTATTTTGAATAAAGGTTGAATTTTATTTTGAAGTTATATTGGGTAGATGTATGTTATATTAGAAAGTGAACACCAAATCATGTGGAAATGAAGTACCCGGATTTGGGGGTGTCACAGGTTGGTATCAGAGCCGTAGGTTATGACACCTTAGGTGGGAGAAAACCTTAGGTAGTAACCTTATAGGTAAGATCAAAAAGATAGATGTGATAGGTAAAGATAATAAACTACCTTATGTGTTATGTGTTTACATTTTTGTATTCGATGAGTCACGATTCGATATCACGTAATAATAAACTTTAAAATTCTTTTGTCAAGATGTCGAACGTTGGAGAACCTAGTCAGGCTAGAGATGATGTACCTCAGGTGCCTTGAGAGGAGGAGCCCCGAGACATCCATGTTGTCTGGGAGCAGCTAGTTAGGAGAGAGCCATCTCTAGTGATCACCATAGCTGGTCAGGAGCGTGAACTGACACCTATTCCAGAGAAAAAGGACGAGAACGAGTCTGAAAAGGAGGAAGAGGATCCTGAAGAGGAATTCCCACCTCACCCTATTAGTGATGAGATGTACGAGGCAGTCTATGACAGTAACGTGGAGCTTCATGGACGAGTCGGAGAGCTAGAGGAAACTATCCAGCAGTGGGACGAGACTATCGAGGATATGACTAGTGATCTAGGAGAAGCACAGTGGAACTTAATACAAGTGGAGAATGATAGAGACGAGGCTCAAGACGAGATAGCGAAGCTGAAGCAAGACATCCAGGAGGAGTCGAGGAAGTGTGCCAGAGCTGAGGAGATAAGCTTAAGGGCTACTCAACGAGCCGATCAAGCTGAAGACTAGGCTAAAGCCAAGAGGGCAAAGCTGAGGGAGACAGAGTAAGCTTTCCACACGGCTATAGATAGGGCCCAGGATCGTGTTTTCTATTACCCAGCTCAGTTCCAAGGTTTGCCATGGTATGTGGTAGACCGAAGGACGGTGTTTTGGGTGATGGAAGAGGAACGCAGAGAGGCTATGCGACGCCTTAATATGCCTAGGCAGTAGTAGAGCTTTTGTTTATGTGTTGCTTTTTGTATTAAATAATATAAATCCCATAATTGAGATAAGAATGGGATGAGTTAATAATGTAATCCTGCAACTTTTTCGGTTCAAGAAGGAAGATGTAAATAGCAGAAATGCTATCTGATTGATATTTTTTTAACTACGAGTAATAAATAAAAGAAGTTTATTGATGTGCTATGTGTTCTATGTGAACTGAGTTATTCGAACGTTTAAGTATGAACTTGAATATTTAAAAATTGAATAAAGGATCTAATAATAATATTTCCTTAACAAAAAATGCCTCCTAGAAGAAGACCAACACGTCAAAACCCCGAGGGTTCGACGAACAATAACAATAACGATGGGACGAATCCCAACTCGGTTCAGCAGTTGGTAAACCTGTTGACAGGAGCTCTTGCGAATCAGCCGCAAGTGCAGGGTACGACTTTCAAGGAATTTAAGGCAGTAGGACCGCCTGAGTTCAAGGGATAGACTAATCCTATCGAGGCCCAGGCGTGGGTGATGGAAATGGAGAAGGTCTTCGACGTAGCGAGAGTAGGTGAAGACCAGAAGACAGCGTTTGCAGCTTTCATGTTAAAGTCAGATGCTAACTTCTGGTGGCAGGCTAATAAGACCTGAGAGGGAGAAGGAGTCATAACGTGGGAACGTTTCAAGGAAATGTTCTATAAAATATACTTTTCAGTGAGTTTACAGGACCAGATGGAGGTCCAGTTCCTAGAGCTTAAGCAAGGAGGGATGACGGTGTCCGAGTATGCCGCGAAGTTCAATGAACTGGCCAGGTTCGCTACTTACCAGGTCAGTACGGATGCTAGGAAGGCGAGGAGGTTTGAGCGGGGACTGAAGCCCTGGCTCTACAGTAAGGTTTCCATGTTCCAACTGAACACATTTGCGGATGTACTGGAAAAGGCTATACTTGCTGAGGGAGGAAGCGACGCGGTGACGAAGTTCAACCAAGACAAGAAGAAGAAGAATGAGATAGAAACCAAGGCTGGAGGTAGCGGCGCTATCAACTAGAAAAGGAAATGGAACGACAACACCTCTGCTGGGAGTCAGCAAGGAAGCCAGCAGAAGAGGAAGTTTAAAGCATGTGCTACATGTAGTAAGAATCACACTAGCGTGTGCATGCAGGGGAAGCGGGTTTGCTTTTACTGTGGTCAGGAAGGCCACATTGCGCCTAATTGCCCAAACACGAAGAAGGGAGCTTTCTTTACATGTGGATCCAAGGATCACATTGCTCGCAACTGCCCGAAGAAGCTGACGGCAGGGACGGCAGGGTCAACAGGGAGCGGAGGGAATGGAAGCGGTAGTACCGTTACTATCGCTGCACCATTGCAAGCTGTTCGACCCACTGCACGGACATTCAATATGACGATGTAAGATGCTGTGCAATCAAAAGACGTGGTGGCAGGTATTATTTCGGTCAATAGTATAAATGCATATGTATTATTTGATTCAGGTGCTACTTGTTCATTTATATCTGATAATTTTGCTAAAATCCTAGACTGACCTGTAGAAGAATTAGTTTACCCCTTGAACATAGAGATTGTGAATAGGGAGGTTATTCCTGTTAGGTTCGTTTATAAGAACTGTAGATTGGACATTAAGGGTCAGGAGCTGAGGGTAGATTTGATTCTGATAAAGCTTGGGGAATTCGATGTCATACTGGGTATGGATTGGTTGTTCAACCATGGGGCGGTAATCGACTGTCAGAAGAAGTCGGTAAACCTTACGACTCCGTCAAAGTTAGTGTTCTATGGTAGTAAATCGCCTAGACAAGCGAGTTATCTAACGGTTATACAGGCCAAGAAACTTTTAACTAAAGGCTGTGTAGGATATCTAGCCTACATAGTAGATACGCGTAAGAAAAGCCCGAAGGTGGAAGAGATATCAGTAGTTAAGGAGTTTGTGGACGTATTTCCAAGCGACTTGCCAGGACTTCCGCCAGATAGGGAGACAGAGTTCGTAATCTATTTAGCGCCGGGAACTGCTTCGATTTCGAAGGCTCCGTACAGAATGGCTCCAGTTGAGATAAAGGAACTGATGGTTTAACTACAAGAATTACTGGACAAGAAGTATATTCAACCGAGCGTTTCGCCGTGGGGAGCGCCAGTCTTATTCGTGAAGAAGAAGGATGGATCGATGCGTCTTTGCATTGATTATAAGAAGTTGAACAAAGTTACGATCAAGAATAGGTATCCTTTACCTAGGATCGATGACTACTTCGATTAACTGAAGGGTACGAAGTACTTCTCAAAAATTGATTTGAGAAACGGGTATCATCAGTTGAAGGTGAGAAAAGAAGATATACCGAAAACGGTTTTTAGGACTCGATATGGTCATTACGAGTTCTTGGTGATGTCATTTGGTCGCACGAATGCCCCAGCTGCATTTATGGACTTAATGAACAGGGTGTTTAAGCTATTTCTAGACAAGTTCATAGTGGTGTTCATAGATGACATCCTGGTTGATTCCAAGACTGAGGAGGAACACGCTGAACACTTACGACTAACCTTAGAATCGCTGAGACGAGAGAAGCTTTACGCTAAATTCTCGAAGTGTGAATTCTGGTTAGAACGTGTGCAATTTCTTGGCCAGGTGATCGACAAGGATGGTATTTCGGTAGATCCGTCGAAGGTTGAAGCGGTAATGAATTGGGATCAGCCGAAAATATCGTCTGAGGTGAGGAGTTTCTTTGGATAGGCAGATTATTACCGAAGATTTATCTAAGACTTTTCCAAGATCGCAACTCCGTTGACGAATTTAACTCGTAAAACAGTTAAATTTGTTTGGACGGAGAAGTGTGAAGAAAGTTTTCAGGAGCTGAAGAAGAGGTTGAGTACTGCACCTGTGTTATCTTTACCGGATAGTACGAGGAATTTCGTAGTATATAGTGATTCCTCACATAAAGGATTAGGTTGTGTGTTGATGCAGAGTGGCAAAGTGATTGCCTATGTGTCACGTCAGCAGAAGAATTATGAGAAGGGGTATCCGACCCATGACTTAGAATTGGCGGCAGTAGTGTTTGCCCTAAAGATATGGAGACACTACTTATATGGAGAAAAGTGTGAGTTATATACAGATCACAAGAGTCTGAAGTATATCTTTACCCAGAAGGATTTGAACATGCGCCAAAGAAGATAGTTGGAACTGATCAAAGATTACAACTGCGAGATACTTTACCATCTGGGTAAAGCTACCGTCGTCGTCGACGCTTTGAGCAGAAAAGGTCGGGAAAAGCTGAACGTGTTAACTGATCAGGATCAGTTGATAAAACAGATGGCTAGATTAGAACTGGAAGTGAAGTTTTTGAAGGAATCGGATGAGAAGTTATTTCAGGTAACTACTGGTTCTACTCTGGTAGACAAAGTGAAAGAATCACAACTTCACAATGAAGAATGCGAGAAGATTCAGACGAGAATAGCAGATGGCAAAGAGTTCAAATTCAAGATCGATAACAAGGGACTGCTACGATTTGAAGGTAGAGTCTGGGTAGCGCCAGTACCAGAGGTCAAAGAGGAGATTCTGAGCGAAGCTCATAGCTCAAGATATTCTATTCACCCTGGGAGTACGAAGATGTACCAGGATCTCAGGCAGCATTTTTGGTTGCCAAATATGAAGAGGGATTGTGTTGAATGCGTTGCAAAGTGCTTAACGTGCCAGAAAGTTAAGGCAGAATACCAGAGACCAAGTGGACTGCTGCAATCGTTAAAAATTCCAGATTGGAAGTGGGAGCACATCACGATGGACTTCGTGGTGGGTCTTTCAGCGACTCAGAAGGGATTTGATGCGATATGGGTTATAGTGGATCGACTGACGAAGTCAACCCACTTTTTACCAATCAGGGTTAAGTACAACTTGGATCAACTAACGAAGCTATATGTGAACGAAATCATTTCTCGACACGGTGTCCAGGTGTCGAACAGAGATCCATATTTTATGTCAAATTTCTGGAAACGTTTGCAAGAGTGTCTTGGAACGCAATTGCGAATGAGTATAGCATACCATCCTCAGGCTGATGGCCAGAGCGAGAGAACAATTTAGACGCTTGAGGATATGCTGAGAGCTTGTGTGATGGACTTCAAGGGAAGCTGGGATGATCATCTACCACTGGTGGATTTTGCCTACAACAATAGTTATCACGCGAGTATCGGCATGCCGCCTTACGAAGCATTATACGGCAGAAAATACAGAACTCCCTTGTGTTGGGATGAAGTCGGTGAACGTTAACTGTTGGGATCGGAGCTGGTATAACAAATCGCCGAAATTGTGAAGCTGATCAGAACAAGATTAGTTGCTGCTCAAGATAGACAGAAGAAATATGCCGATCAACATCGCCAAAATAGAGAATTCTTACCAGGAAGCTTCGTTTTCTTGAAAGTATCTCCCTGGAAGGGGAAGATTCGATTTGGTAAGAAGGGAAAGCTGAGTCCCAGATTTATTGGACCTTTCGAGGTATTACGAAAGGTGGGCGAGGTAGCTTACGAGGTTGCATTACCTCCGGAGCTCGAGAATATACATAGCGTCTTCCACATTTCTGTGTTAAGACCTTACAAACACGATTACAAACATGTAATAGAATACGAGTCTTTACAATTCGATAAATACTTAACATATGAAGAAGTGCCTGTTCAAATAGTTGATAGAAAGGAACAAGTACTTAGGAATAAAGTGATACCTTCTATTAAGGTAATCTGGAAGAACCACAATGCTGAAGAAGCTACGTGGGAACTCGAAGATGTTATGATGAAATCTTATCCGCAGTTATTTGCTTAAAAATTTTGTGTGTAACCCCTTATGTACCGATTCTGGGGACAGAATCCTTTTAAGGGGGGAAGAATGTAATAGACGAATTTTTTTTTATATGTGTAATTCTGGGGACAGAATCCTTTTAAAGAGGGAAGATTGTAACGATTGAGATTTCATATAATAATTTCATATATTTATTGAGTTAAATAAATATTATATATGACTTATTTATTGAGTGAAATAAATAAATTATGTGATTTTGTGGAGTGATTTAATTAAGTGTTATATATTAATTAAATTAATATTTAATAATTTATTTAATTGATGTATATTAATTTATAGTATAGTTCTGATTTAATTGAGATAATCAAATTAGATGAATTGTGTGATGAAGTATTACATGAATTATAATTAGCGAATAATTATAATTATGTGGCAAATTTTTATGTGATTAATTGATGTTGGATTTTAATTGATTAAATTAGATGAGTAATATTTAATTAATTAAAGTGTAACATCTAAAGTATGTGTTAAAAGTATTTATTAAAATAAAAAAAAGGATTTTAAAAGGTTTTACCAAACAAGGCCCTTACTTTTGTTTTAATCTTATTTTTCCAAACAATGCATTAAGTCCTTAAAATTAGTTTTCTTTAGAATAAAAGGATTGCCAAACAAAGCCTTGTGGCTTTTGAATTTTTATAACTGATAAGTCATTATGGGAGTAATTGACCCTTATTATATATTATTATGTTTGGTCAGTTATAATATACGTACATTAGTCATACACTAGTTTTATTCTAAGTCTAAACTAAAAGAAGAATAGAGCAAGAGAGAATACCAGTGTTTGAGAAGAGAGAAAGAGGAAGAAGGAAAAGGGAGAGAAAGCTTGAGAAGCTAGAGGAAATCATCATCATCTTTATATTCTTCTTCATCAAAGCATTAAGGGTATTTCTCAATTCTCTTATATTTTATATGTGTTATGTACTTCATGAAAATTGTTCTCTGTAAAGTTTAGTTCCTTATAAACATGGTGATTTTTATGTATGTATATGATATGATGTATATATATATCTTATGTTTATAATGGTTATTATATGAATTGTATGTTATAATCAAGGATTTTCATAATTCAATTCGTTGTATAAAGCATGTTTTAATGGAAATTATGTGTTCATATGAAGTTCATGTATTTGGTTGAGTTTTAGAATAAAAGTTATGATTTAATTGATTGTTAGTATGCCTAATTAGAATTTATTATGATGCTATCTTCAATTATGAAAATATTGCATGTGTTGTGAATTGAATTGGTAGAGAATTTTATTTACAGTGAAATATTTTGTGAAAACTATGAGTTTTTAGAAAATATCAAAATTGGAGTTTTTAAAACATGGATTCTAGTTGTTTAAGATGATTTTGTGTCTAGGAGCATGTTTATGTATGTTGGAATCATGTTATAAGCTTTAAGTTTGTGTTTTTTATAAATTGATATGAATTACATGAACTGGAATTAGAATTTGGTGTGGAGAAATAAGCTAAATTGGCTTTTTCTTTGCACTGTTCGCGAACTTGTCTACGTTCGCTACAAGGGGCCCGCCCCGATGGGCCTATCAAGAAGGAAACCCCCGCCCCGGCGGGGGGGGGGGGGGGGTGGCAGGGAAAAAAGAAAATTTGTTTTCTTTTGTATTTTGTAAAGTTAATTTTATGTAGTAACTTTTATAGCATGATTAAACATATATTAAAATGCTAAATGAATATTAATAAATTATATTAATAAAATATAATTTGTGATTATAATTTTGAATAATTATAATTAGAGTAAAGGTTTAATTTAAATTATAATTTTGTTAAATTATAATGATTATAGTTGATTAATTTTAATCAAGTGAATGATAATTTTTAAATTATAATTTATGTAATTATAATAAATGCATGATTAATTATAGATTATAATCTTGTGTATTATAATTTAATATTTGCATGATTAATTATAAATTATAATTTGTGTAATTATAATTTAGTAAATGCATGATGTAGTTAATTAATTATAAATTATAATTTGTTTATAATTTAATTAAATAAGATGTGATTATAATTTGAGTAATTATAATTAAATTAAATGTTTAAATTATAATTTATTTAATTATAATTAATATGAAATACATAATTATTAATTGAGTTAATTGTGTGAGCATGCCTGTGTGATGTAATTAAATTATGTGATTATTAATTATTAATTTAATAATTAAATAAGAATGAGTTAACCTAGAAAGGTTAACCAATTATGTGAGTTAGTTACGTGTTAACTAATTTAGATTGTTGTGATTAAACATATATGTGTAGGAAGTGTTAAAGAACGTGAATTATATTAGTAGCTTGTGCTTGAGGCAAGTCTTCTAAACCCTAAACTCGTTTATTTATTTCAATTCAATTATTCATTTTTTGAGATTGTTTTTTTATTGGACAAGTAATTATTGAAAGTTCATGATATAATTAAAGTAACCTTGGCTTATTGTTCAAGCAAGGTTTGAATATTCTTTTGAGATGCTTTAAATTTATTTCTAAAGCATATGTTAGTTCGTAATTCTTTCACTTACGAATTATCCCAAGTTATTGAAAGTCGATTCAACTAATCCTTAGTCGATGAACGTGAATTCTAGATTACCCTTGTAAGCTTATCCAAACCAAACTTTCTTTGGTGCGGACTTGAATTCAAATTACTGAGTTGAACAACCCTATTATTAGGGGAGGTTACTACGCGTAAGCGCTAAGATGTTTGTGCACAATACATGGTACGAAGGGCTGATCCCCCTAAGTACGAATTAAGGTCCATAGTCTTATTGACTGTTAAAGGTTTAAATAGAAATGTTTATAACCTAGGACAAAAGTTCAAAGGTTTTATGACCCTCAGATAAATTCTATATTCGAATTTTAATGTTGATAGAGAATTATTATTCAATTATTTAGCTGAAGTAAGCTAAGTTATTCAAATTCTTTTTAAAGATATCCTTTCATGTATTTATTATTTTTAAACTTCAGTGAGCTGTTGTTTGCTCACTCTTGCATCATATAACAATTGCAGCTAAGGTTGATGATGTTGACGCTCCGTCTACGAGTAAAGGCAAGGGAAAGCAAAACAACTGAAGACTTGTTTTTATTATTTGAAATGATCGTAATAGACTTTAATGTTATGTTTTTATTTCCGCACATTATTATTATGTCAAGGTTAGAGTAACCCTGGGATTAATTTTTTTAAGAAGGTTGTAACCCTTGTTTTAAGGGAAATATTATTATTTTTAATAAAGGTTGTATTTTATTTAGAAGTTATAGTGGGTAGATGTATGTTATATTTGAAAGTGAACACCAAATCATGTGAAAGCGAAGTACCCGAATTTGGGGGTGTCACACGGACTCTGATAGTAAAACTAAGGTGAACAACCCCGAAAATGGGGATATACTGGTTGGATGATATATTCCAATTTAAGAACTAAGGTACAATAGATTAACCACCTAACGTACCCGCATCAAAAGTTTACCTTCTTCGTGATTGTAAATATACCGAGTTCAACATGGTTAACAAATTTGGTTACAGTGAATTGATGAGTGGGTTTAATACCCACTAATTCGGTAGTCTTAATAACTTGAGTCTTAAGGTTTTCAAGTGATTTTACTATCATTTTTACTTGGTTTGCTACTCTTGTGTACAGGTAACGGAATGGGTGCGAAAGTGGCGTAAAAGGACAAATTGGAGCTTAATACGGGACCACTTGGGTGGACCCAATTCGGCATTTATGGGCTAAGAGATCAGCGACTTTATTTGTCCATGCATGCAAGCAAGAGCCATGTGGGCTACGCACAAGCATATCAAATTGAAGCAGCTCAATAATGGGAGAAAAGAAATCAGCAAGTGCAAAATGTGGCTGGACAGTGAAGGTACCCGCTTGGGTGGGGAGGTTAGCTTGAAGTCAACCCGCTGGGGCGAGGAGGCGGCATCATGTTGCTGGTTCTTTTTCCTTTGCCGATTTAGATGGTGCAACAAATAATTAGTGGGCTTCTATACTTGGGATATATAAGGAGACACGGATTGGTGCAAGGAAGCATGATAAGGCTGTTCCGAATTTACTAATGAACCTGATACAAGTTGATGGGCAGATGGGTGATAAGAGTTGGAACCGGACTGCAAGCTGAAGCAAATAAGGAGCTGGCTGTTTGCCTTGTCCAATTCGGATTGGGCTGATAAGTGGGCCGCATATATATTATATAGGAGTTGGACATGGAAGCAACCTATTGCGCAAAAGGGACGAAGCAGCATGTAATCCTTTTCCTATTCGGATTGCAAAATATGGCAATGATATAAGTGGGCTGGCGGCTTTCTTTTTCCAATCCGGATTGGGGCTTGACCAAACATGATATGAGGAGGGACACGGATGCAACAGAGGAGCAATAAAAGGAGACTTAACCATTTAAATTAGTAGGCCACGTTTATTAGGAGTCTTTAAAAAGGGACTTTGACAAAGCCTGGAAAAGAAAGAAAAGGACAGAGCAGTAGCTTAGAAGATATATATTATATAATAGATAGTATAGTTTAATTAGATAATTTATAGTTTAGTAAGTGGCAGGATATATATATATATATATATATATATATATGATATTAGTATATTAGTTAGATTATTAATAATTAGTTTTAGTTTATTTTAGTTTTCAATAAAATAATAAACCCTAGTTGAAAGGGGATCTTGGAGATTGAAGCACTTGAAGGCCATTGGAGATCCAGATCAAGAGCGAGACGGAGCAGAATTTGCCGGCAACAGATTCAATTCTTTTCCTTAATCTTTTTCTTATCTTTTGATGTGTATTCAAGTGTGGATTCTTAGTTTTAATTCAATGAACTAATTCTTTATTTGAGATTACAATGGATCTTATTGTGTAATTTATTTTAGTATTCTTCTCTATCAATTATTGTGATCTATCGTTGAGATTGTCTATTGTGATTTGGAATTAATTGCAATTACTGTGATAATCTATATGAAATCAAGATATGAGTATAGATTTAGATCTGGTCATGATAGCATGTGTTTGTGATTTCTGCATAGATGGAAATTATGATTCGTGTTTAGGATAGAGCTATTCCTTTACGCCATATGTAATCTAATAGAGAACTTGTGATTAAATCCTTTTTAATTGTAATTCACATAGCAATATAGTGGATTAGTTAATTAGGGTGTCTTGCTTAATTCTATCATCTGTGGATTTGAGTGAGTATGGTATGATGCATCGAGAGGTGGTTATATTTACTTTCGTGTTCTTGATTAACAATTCAGGATAGAGAAAATAATTTATGAGAAGTGTGTTAACTTAGATGAAGTAATAAGTGAAGTTGTGATCTTAAATCTCCGTAATCTTAATTTAACTAGTGGTACTTAGTGGTAGTTAGAAGTAGTTTAATTATATATTGAAATTCATTCGTTTGAATAAGATTGAGTTGGTTACGAGTTAGTACTTGGTGATTCTTATTAAATAATTCCTCTTGGGAACGATACTTTACTTTCACTTTATTACTTGTTGACCACGTATACTTGCGTGTTGTGCGTAACTAGATTTTACCCAACATGAATACCCGTTAAACCTGAGAGTTCACGGTCTATATGACCCCTCAGCCAGATATGAAAAGTTTTAACTCCTTAGAGAAGAGTCATGGAAGATTGTGATAATAGAAGAGCTCCTCATAAAAGGAAGCAAGACGTACTCATTAAATTGAGCATGAGATCAGGTAAAGGTTAACTTAAAAATCTTATTTTGATGAATAAAAGGAGTGGTGATTAGTAGACTGTAATTTCGAGGATGAAATTCTTAGAAGAAGGGGTGAATGTAATAACCCGAAAATATATAAGATTTTAAATGATTAAAATAAAGGTTAAAGAATAAAACTTAGATGAGAATTTGAGAATTAGCTTAATATTGAGCTTGTGAGGTATGCCTAGTGTGGCAAAGTGATGGAATAGACATTCATTAAATAATTTAATGAATGAATAATTAAAAGAATTAATTAGTATTATTATGTGAATTAATTTCTATGGGCAATGATATGTAATTATATGTTATAACTACATCTATATGAAATGAAGTGTGACACTTCAAGGTAACTATATAATATATGAAAGTATATGGTAAAGTGTAATGAGTCACATGAGTTACATAAATGGACCTATGTGACAATCTGTTATCTATGGTACATTAAGGTGTACTTTATGAAGGATATTAAATAAATAGTTAATAATTATTTCAACGGTTAAGTATAATTAAAATAATAAAATTATAATAATTAGGTGTGACAATACTTAATGACACTATATTCGGTATTGTCAAATGTTCATGGATTATATGATTATATGATTCATATCATATGGTTATTAGATATAAGCTTGTAAGTTAGCCCATGTGAGAGCAATGATGATTAACTAAATGGCTAGTACCATGAATAGTAGTAGTTGGTGGGAGTTAGCCACTAACTCTTCCTTGCCCTTTGGGTAATGACCATAAGAGGGTAATAGCTTGGCTATAATTAAAGGCCATGCATTGGTGTGTAGAGTTTGTTAGTTTAATTGCTGATTTTTATACCATGATGAAGTTCAAGCTAGAGCCATATAGGAGAAATGATGAGGAAGTACCATGAATAGTAGTAGTTGGTGGAGTTAGCCACCAACTCTTCTTTAACCATTGGGTATTGTCCATATGAGAGTAATAGATTGACTATAATTACAGAACATGTAAATAAGAAATGTAATGATATTACATTATGAGCATATTATAACATGTAATAATAGTTGGTAAGATTATTGTGTTTAGCTTGAGACCTATTTATTTCCAAGCTTATATAATTATGCCTTGTGTAGCATAAATAGTAGAGTTAATCAATTGGAGGTTTAACTATAATTAATAAATGGTAAGTTAATAAATATTGTTATTAATTATCATTATAATATTTGGGTGTATTTGAGATAATAAATCTTATGGGAAATGATGGGTTAAGAACACCCGACTATATTATTTAGCCCAATTAAAATATTATTTGGACTAGCCCAAGGTACATGAGATATAAGATTTTATATTGGTATATATTTAAAAATAAGTATACTTCCTATATGTGGGTATGTACATATATATGTGTGTATATATGTGCCCATAACTTATATTAATATAGCAATATTAAGTTATTGAAGTGTGACTTGTATTGTCTAAAAAGAAATAAACCTAATTATGTTATGTGTGTGTGTATATATATATAATATATAAATATATATATATATATATATATATATATAAGTTATAGTATATGATATTGTTTCATTTACTACTTGCAAGTTGCTGAGGTTGAGACTTGTTCCAATTTCATAGTCCCACTTCATTATTACACGAGAATAGGCCAATGGCCTAGGCTATCTCTATTTCTCAAATCAAATGAGTGCAATCATCATGGGGGGAGTGGCTCAAATAGTGTATATCAACCACTCCTACCAACTCCTTCTTGCCCATTAGATTTTCCTTCTTTCTATTGGATTCAAACATTGGGCAAAGCTATGATTCGGTTAATGGTTTCTCTATAAATAGAACCTCCTCCTTATCAAGTTAAGTTACTAGAATTCTCTATAAAAATAAATGGGAAGAATGTGTTGCTGAAATTAGTAGAGCTAGTATAAGTATACTAAGAGAAAGAGAAAGAGAAATCAGTCAGAGCCCAACTAGCAGAGGTATAACTTCCTTTGTTCTTAAATTCTTGAATTTCTAATTAAGCATAAATTCTATGTTAAGTTGGTTGGGGAATGTTGTGAACTTGTTATATAAGTTAGTAAGCATGTTAGGAATACAATATAACTTGAATTGAGTATATTTCGTGAAGAAATTTTGTGTTGGGTTAGCAATCTGCTGAAGCAGAAAGCATTTTTGGTTCTGGCCGGGAAGTGGCGCAGCTGCGTCCAATTTATT
Organism: Panax stipuleanatus; assembly: GCA_020205555.1. Lineage (NCBI taxonomy): Eukaryota > Viridiplantae > Streptophyta > Magnoliopsida > Apiales > Araliaceae > Panax > Panax stipuleanatus. Next base: position 45,852,583 of record CM035122.1, read on the forward strand.
CTTGGGTGCACCGCAGCTACGCCAGTACCCAAAACTAGATTCTAATTGTTGTTTTGCTATAACGTTCTAGCATGAAAGTTTGGCCTAGATATATCATGAGAAACATGATTAAAATGTATATATGAGTACATTGACATAGCTTGAGCATAGTTGATTATGTTAGTCTATAATTACTAAATGAAAGTTAGAGTTTTTAAAACAAACTTGACATTTGCATATGATGTTCACATTCTGACTTTCCAAGCATGTGAGTATGGTCTAGTTATGCACGAAAATCAGTATAACATGTAGCTTAAAGTCCCTTTGCATCATATTAATTGTTTTGGTATACTTAAATGTATATTTCTAAAGGAAACAAAGGGGTTTTGAAAACGAAGTTGATGAAACTAGTGGTATTTAAGTTATGATATTTTTACACATACATGTTGTGAGTTATGAGTATGCATAAGCATGAGGAGTGGTTCAAGGTTATCTTGCATATGCTAAATTGCTTTGATTTGGTTTAAAATGATTTCAAAGGCAAACTCGGATAGTTTTGCAAACTAGGTTTTATAAACATGGAATGGTTATATTTTAACCTTGTAAACATGTGTAGAAACATGTACAAACGAGTATGACATATGATTCAAGTAGCCTTGCATGATTAGTTAAGCTTGACAATGATTTTGAAAATAAAACTTAGAAAGTTTTGAAAGTAAGATGATTGAACATTGAGTTACTTGCATTCTGACTTTATGTACAAGCATGATAGGACTTATATGCCTCTAGTCATGATTGGTATGTGCGCCCCTCTAGTAGATATGATATGCACTATATGAACAAGTTTTAAAGATGAAATACACTAGCTATATGTAAATATATTCTTTGTATTTGAGCATGTGCATTGAAGTATGTCTAGATGACCAAAAATAGAAACCAAAAAACCAAAAGCTCAAGTTTGGTTTGACTAGGGGACAACGCAGCTGCGCCGGTCCCAAGCCTAACATCAGCGCAGCTGCGCTGCAGGGCAGGTTGGTCTTGACATTTTATTTGCTTTCTGATTTTGGTAGTTTACTTATAGTACTATTCTAAGATATAAGATAAAGTCTCAATGCTGTTTTAAACATTCATTGGTATGCTGTTAAGGTTTATGAACGATGTAGATCACAACTTTAAATGTGTGTCGGACACATAGTGAGTCAAGTGTGTGATAAGGGTTTATGAATGTTGATATTAAGTATGTATGGTTAAGGTATACCTATACGTACATAGTTATTCTAAGAATACGATGAGAAAGTGAAATGAAGGTTGTACAAACCTAGTTAGAAAATAATATATAATTGTTCTTATACTTAGAGCGTATGAAATGTATGGATATGTATAACTGACGAGTATGAATCCATGACTATATAACTGTGTAGGATTTACACGAAGTGCACATATCTGTATGCAGTTAAGTCGTAGTTGTTAAACTACGAACCAGGCAAGTCTTTCAGTTCTTATTTACTATATGAAGTCGATAACTGTTAGTTGAATTACATTATGCTATGATGATGTTGACTTATATATATGAAATGTATATGAGATATGTTTGAGATTGAAAGTTGATCTTTGATGATATACTTGTGAAGTTAATCTCTATGCCTGTTATGTGAGAAGTAACATGCGTAGTAAATATTAATTGATTATGAATGTATGAACTGAGTATGTTATTATATGTTATCTGATGTATGAAAACTGTTAGAATTGTTGAGCTGTCGAGCTCACTCTTGCAAATAACCACTTTTGCAGGTTAAGAACTCACGATAAAAGTTACGTGCTACGTGATAGAGTTTGTTAGTATTGCAAGCAGAATACTATATATTTAAATACATGCTCTTGAACCATGCTTAGGTTCTAGAAGATGTATACGATAGTAGATTACGATATTTTATACATGTTAAGATTGTAAGGTTGTACTATGTGTTACATAGAGGGTTTCAAATTGAGATTTAAGATTTTATACAGTAATTCGAATAAAGTGAATCCTTATGCAATTGATTTAAGATTATGAAATCAATAAAAGATTTTATTCAAGTTTAAGTTATTCCGCATTTTTGTAACATCGAATATGATGTATAGACAAGGATGGTATATGACCGAGATTTGAAACTTATAAAAGGTTTGGGGTCATTATACATGATCTTGGATATAGAAAGAATTTATATTTTAATTTGTAATAAAGCGAAGTTATATTCTTTTACTAATGAATAAAAGATGTAATAGTTTGATGATAGTAGTATCGTGACACACCGGATCCGAGGTTCGAAGGAACCCGAATTTGGGGGCATCACATATATTACTGATAGGGAATGACGTTCCTATGCTACAGTCGATTAAAATTTGGTTATTTAAACACTTCTCCATGAAGGACTTAGGAACAGCATCCTATATTTTGGGAATAAAGATCTATAGAGATAGATCTAAAAGAATGCTTGGCTTCTGCTAAGGAACGTACATTGATACCATGCTAAAGAGGTTTAGCATGGAAGATTCCAAAAGAGGTCTCATGCCGATGAGCCATGAAATAAATCTCTCCAAGAAACAGGCCCCAAAGACACCTGAGGAGAGAGACCATTTGAGTAAGATCCCTTATGCTTCAGCAATAGGATCTATCATGTTCGGTATGATATGTACTAGACCAGATGTCGCTCATGAACTTAGTGTAACAAGCAGATATCAGTCGAATCCGGGAGAAGTACACTTGAAGGCAGTGAAAAATATCCTAAAGTACTTACGAAGGACTAAGGATGTATTTCTTATCTACGGTGGGTCTGAATTAAAACTCGAGGGCTTCACTGGACTCAAGTTTTCAAATGGACCAAGATGACAATAAATCTATTTCAGGATATGTATTTACCTTGAACGGAGGCGCAGTGAGTTGGAAGAGTTCCAAGCAGCAAACAGTTATTGATTCAGTGACAGGGGCAGAGTATACAGCTGCAAGTGAAGCTGCAAAGGAAAGCTGTTTGGATGAAGAAGTTCATAACAGAACTTGGTGTGGTTCCTAGCATTGGAGGAGCAGTCCCCTTATACTGTGACAACACCGGATCAGTTGCACAGGCTACGAAACCTAGGTCTCATCAGAAATCCAAACACGTGTTGCGGCGATTTCAATTAATCAGGGAGATCATTGAAAGAGGAGACGTCACCTGGGAGCGTGTAGACTCTCAAGACAACATTGCAGATCCATTTACTAAAGCTTTAACACAACAGCAGTTTGATCGTCATTTAGAGAAGATGGGTATGAGATACCATGGTGATTGACTTTAGTGAAGGTGGGAGATTGAAAGTAGTATGCATATAAGCCAATCATGTATGATGATAAAGCATATACTTTGTAAACAATCTTATTTATTTATTAATAAAAGTATTCATTTATTAAAGGCATTTAATTATCTACATGATGCTGTTTTTATAATATGTAAATAACCCATAGTTTTAAACAATGCTTTTAGAATCATGATGTTGATCATGCTAATAAGATCTAAATTCTTAGAAAGCTTAAAAACTAAAATAGTTCCCAATCATGGGATTACTAAAAAGGGGATTAGTAAATCCCGATGGATTGGTACATATGTTGCTTGCTCATTGGATGAGGATGATTGATCTCATGATCATTTGTGTGGAGACTATGACGCCCCCAAATCTGGGTACCTTCAAACCCAGGACATGGTGCTACACGGTGCTATAATCTACTCATACATTCAATTGAGGACATCAATATCAATGCATAAGTTTTTAATTATTACATTCTATTAATCTCTTCCCAAGTATTCGTAACCAATACATTATTTTGTGTCATAATATCAGTAAAAACAATACTAATACTAATGCTATTACAAAGGTCACTACTTGTCCAGCTTGGACTTGCCTTTGTCTTTACCGGATCCTTCAGTCCGTTCGTTCTTAGCTGAAATCATTTAGTTTTAAGCAAGAATGAGCATAAATAGCTCAGCAAGTTAAACATTATATCTTGAAACCACAAAATCAAGAATCATATATCTTAGTCTTCAATAAATGTACAATAGTTATGAAGTACTTAAGAATAATCAAAATATCGTTTTGATTCCTTTAAAACCATTCCCAAGGACTTTATAGCCTCTTCGAAATTCATCTTGGTCAACGACCATGAACCATATTTTAGTTCTCATTCATGAAAGGAACAACCCGGCACGAAGGCGGTAAGTTCGATATAGCTTACGAGCACATCCAGGTGATCAGCCTGTAGTACTCTTTGTTGATCAACACTCATACATTAAACGTGTTTACGTTTAATTGGTGGCAACCTCACGTACCTGTCGAATTAACGACGTTTAAAACCTTTGTTTTATTCATGCTCAGATTTACCTGAGAATCCGTACCAAGCAATTGGCATAGGATCACCACACTATATATATTTTGGAAAGATTTGTGGAAAAACACACCAAAATATGCTAAGTCTCAGTCTAGCCGAATCAAATGGCATCGACTATTCAATAACAATTCATTCATAAGTAGTTATGCACAATGACCACTTGTCCAACCATAACGTATAGACAAGAGTTTAGAAAACTTGCATTCATCATAAGTATGAATGAAGTTAGGAAACTTGCCTTTGCGTCTCTTAACCTTTACACGTAATCTACTTGGTCTTTACAACATCTACAAAGCATAACACAGAGCATACAAATTAGAAATCATAGTTGATGTACACTGTATTTGCCTAACTCCTCCTTCTTGTATAACTTAATCGAATTGTTGCCTAATTAACATTCGTTCAAGTTATTTAATGCTTATTACGGCTTATTAACGTTCCTATGTTATACACCGAACCCTTATCGATCATCACTAAGCATGATGATAAATAAGACTTCACTTGTTCTTTAACTTAATCTTGGTTTTTGGTTCCCAAAACTTAAGTTCAATTACGTTTGGTTAACGTTTAAATCTCATAACCCTTAGTTAAACATGTTGTTTTAAAGGTTTACATTCATGTTCATTTATTACTTACTAACACTTTATAACTTATAAACAAAGGTTGAGTACATGACCAACTTGGTCAACAAACTTTTCTGCCTGGCGCGGCCTGCGCCCCATTTCCTTCGCACATGGTGCACCCCGCGCTACCCCTGCAGGGCATTTTTCCTGGGCTAGCGCGCCCCGCGCCTGCCCTGTAGTTCAGAAAAATTTTCCAAGTCTTGCAAATTCTAAAATTTTGCGAGCTCGTAACGTAACCGTTATAACTCAGAATTGGCTTGTTCCCAAGCCATTAGTTCACAAATGATATGTTCTATCATCCTATCAAATCAGAATTCAATTTTGAATCCGTCAGCGAGAAATTCGCTGATTAGTCCATTTTCACATTTTTGTTAAACGTTCGTGAACGTTCGACGCTTAATTCTTCGTTTTAAGTCGTAATTGGTGTGTTCTTGTTCTCGCAAGTCTTATTTACCTAATTACACATGTTGCAATCGAAAACCATCATTTTTGATGCACACGGCGACTTTTGACTTCTAATTCAAAAATTTTACGTTTTCGACGATTATCGTCTAATCGCGTAACTTTCGCCGAATCTTCGTTCTTCGTTAGTTTTAGTCTAAACTAATGGGGATCAATCTCATGGTTGATTATTACTAATCCTATTCATTCAAAACATTTAAGTTTTCATGGCTTAACATGTTCATTAGTTCATTGCATATGAATTCATTAAGTTCCTTCAATAGACCTTAATCAATTCTTATTACTTCATCAGGTATGGCTTGTTAGGGTTCTTAGTTGCTCATTAAGTCATCCTTATAACTTCTTAGGATTCATGCTTCCTCAAACACTTCTCTATAAAAATTATTATTAAAAGAAAAGCTAATGTTTATACAACTTTTCCATTGTTATACCTTAAGGGTTCTTGGTCTTTGAGTATTGGAGACTCAAAAGCTTCTTAGCTTCTTAGTTGGTTGAGTTCTTTGTCAAGGTACAAGCTAGTTTCACTTCTCCCTCTCTCATTATTGGTGGAAATTGTCAAAACAAATAAATGGCTAACATTTTCTCTCCTATTTATAGGAAGGTCAACAGTTGGGGTAGTTTGCTCATTAAGCCAAACCTCCTCAACTCCATCTCCTCCCCACATCCTCACCACGTCTCCCCATATGCTAGCATGTGCTAGCACATGGCCCCTCTTGTGCTCCCACATGCACCCAGGTGGCCATGGGTTACCTCATGGGTTTCCCCATGGTTTAACCCATCCGTTTACCCAACGGTTCAACCCACGGTTTAACCTATTAATAATTAATTCAATTTTAGTTCATTTCCACGTATTTACTCTATATAAAATTCGTATTATATGTCGTATAATTCCCGTATACTCTCCATATTATTCTCATACAATACCTCGTATTATATGCGTATTCTTTCCATATAATAATCATTTATTATTATACTTAATCAATTAATCTTTGATTTTCACTTTCCCTAACGCTTAGGTTCTAAGTCCCTACGCGAAAACTTCATGAGCCACAAGTGAATTATTATTACATAATCTACCTGATGAGTGGCTTTTATACCTACTCCTCGGTAGTCGTTATAGCTTGATTCTGAATGTTTTCGAGTAATTTGCCTATCATTTCTACTGGGTTTGTACGTTTATGTGCATGTAATGAAATGGAGGTGAAATGAGTTTTTAAAGGACAAATTTAGCATTTATTGGACTAAAGGAATTAAACAAGCTGTTCATGCTAGGGGAATTTAGAGTTAAAATATTGAAAAAGGACAAACTCAATAAGACCAATTAGACTGACCCAATTCGGCAATGAACCAAGGGAGTAACTCATTATCAATTGGGCCAAGGTTAATATATGTGGTATTCATATGCCCAGCTTTTTAATTAGAATTGACATCCATGCAATCTTCATTAAATACGTGGGCCAAGGTTTGGTTGCCATGCAATAAATTGAAGACTTCCGACTAGCTCACGTTCAGCAGCTGGTAAAGGAATGCAAGCTAGGCTCACGGTTGCAGCAGCTTACAAAGAGGATCCATGCAAAGGAGCAGCTGGGGCGAACCAATGACATGCAAGGCGGCTGGACAGTATACATCCCCGCTGGGGTGGGGAAGGATGGTTGAAGATTCCCGCTGGGGCGGGGAGGCGGCAATCAAGCTGCTCAATATTCTTTTTTAAGACTGATTGGCTAGGAAGTGGGATGAAAAGGCAAGTGGGCTACGTATATATGCATGAGATGAAAGGGGCGGCTGAACCTGATACACGTGCCAGCTACTGATTTTTTCTTCCTTCTACTATTAGGACACAGATGCTAATCAAGTGGGCTGGGAGATAATTTACGTAAGGGACACGTAACCTGATACATAAAGGGGGGCTACGAATTAGCTTATATATATATATATATATATATATATTAGAATAGCATATAACTTAGTTTTATTATTCAATATATTAGTTCAGATTAGTTTTTTAGTTTAATTTTAAAATAAAATAATAAACCCTAGTTGAAAGGGGACTTGAGATTGAAGCAATTGGAAGCCATTGAAGGGCTAGAGCAGGAGCAAGAGGGAGCTTGATGATTTGCTGATCACAGATTTATTCTCTTCTCTACTTTTATTCTGATCTTTTAATGTGTATTCAATTGTGGATTCTTAGTTTTAATTCAATAATAATGAACTAATTCTTTGTTTAAGATTACAATGGATCTTATTGTGTAATTTATTTTAATATGCTTCTCTATTAGTTATTGTGATCTATCGTTATGAATTGTCTATTATGATTTGGAATAATTGTTTAATTGCATAGATATCAATTACTGTGATAATCTATATGAAATCAAGAGAGGAGTATAGATTTAGATCTGATCATAATAGCATGTGTTTTTGATTTCTACGTAGATGGAATTCATGATTCGTGTTTAGGATTAAGGTATACCTTTACGCCATATGTAATCTTATAAAGAACTTGTGATTAAATCCTTTTTAATTGTAATTCACATATAGATATAGTTGATTAGTTAATTAGGGTGTCTTGCTTAACTCTATCATCTGTGGATTTGAGTGAGTATGGTATGATGCATCGTGAGGTGGTTATATTTATTTTGGTGTTCTTGATTAACAATTCAGAATAGAGAGAATACTTGATGAGAAGTATGTTAACTTAGATGAAGTAATAAGTGAAGTTGTGATCTTAAATCTCCTTAATCTTAATTTAACTAGTGGTAATTAGTGGTAGTTAGAAGTAGTTTAATTATATATATTGATAATTCATTCGTTTGAATAAGATTGAGTTAGTTAAGGGTTAGTACTTGGTGATTCTTATTAAATAATTTCTCGTGGGAACGATACTCTACTTTCACTTTATTACTTGTTGACCACGTATACTTGCGTGTTGTGCGTAACTAGATTTTACCCAACAAGTTTTTGGCGCCGTTGCCGGGGAATTAATTTAATAATTATTTGCCAATATTAATTTCAATCAAATTAGTCTTAATTTAAACATTTTTATTATTTTAATTCTCTTCCTATATTTCTCTCTTTTTAGGTACCATGGGTGACTTTGCGTATCAATGGCCATACACAAACATAACTCAACCAAGGGAAACAGGGATTGATGGACTTAATACATTTTCTGCAATATCAGCACAGCTTGAGGCAATTGTGAGGAATTTGGACGATATTGAAGCCCAATGTAGTCGAAGGGTGGCAGTTACGTGTGATTATTGTGCTGGCAACCATCAAAGTTATCAATGCACCGTCATTTTTGAATACACACCAAAATTTCCATGTCTACCTTCCTTGTCACAAGAAGAAAATTCAAATTGGAGGAAGCGTTGTCCGAGCTCAGAACAGAAAATAAAGTGGCGACGAAATCTCTAGCGGCGGAAATTGAGAATCTAGCAATTCAAATAGGACAGATGACAAATGCAATGAATAGTCGGCCCAAGGAGCTTTGCCAAGTGACACATAAAAGAATTCGAAAGCCGTGAACAACATTCCTCCAACACTGATCCTAATTATATGGATGAGCCACAAGAAGAAAAGTTAAATCTGGAGGAACTCATGTCAAACGTCATAGCAGATCAAGAGGAGAGGAATATTAATCAGGAGTTGTCAAGTCAAGATCTTAATAATCAGATGGAGCAACTCATCACTACCCCACCAAATGGTCCTAATTACATAGATTCTGAAACAGAAACAGATAATTCAAGGCTAAGGGAATGGTGGTCCAAGTTCATAGCAGACATAGAGGATAAGAGGATTAATCAAGATAGTTCAATTCGAGATCAAGAGTTATCAACTCAAAATCTTAATAATCAGATGGAACAACTCTCCAATGCCTCAAACAACTCTCCTCCAAACACTTGGCGTAAAGACATGGATGACAAAACTGATGGAGAACCCGAACCAAATCTGCAACTGGATGAGCCACAAGATATCGAAAGTGTGGAGACAAATGGGGATAATGAAATAGAGGACTACGAAGATCTAAATGGGTCTCCACTAAATATCAAAGAGTTAGTCAGATTTGCAAAACCATGCCCGATTGGTAGTCATGTCGTCGATAAAGCTCTTTATGACATAAGAGCGAGTACAATTTTAAAACCATGGTGGGACGAGAAAGAGAAGATAGACGAAGAGCCCATTGTGTGTGACAAGCTTCCATGCCCCAAAGTGATCACATACACAATGGAGAAAACACCTAGCTGTGGGACGTTCTTGATTGAGATCATACCGAATCAAAGCATGCTAGGTGACTTTGATGCACTGGCCATCGCGCGTGGGAACCTCCCAAAGGATTATTTGCTACTGATGGATGGAGGGTTCCTCAACTATCGAAGAGGAATTGGCTAGCGTTGACCAGACAAAGTCCGGCTGAAGGACTATAAATCAAGCGCTTATTGGGAGGCAACCCAAGTTTAATTTTTTTTTTTAGTTTTTTTAGGTTTCATATTATTTGATAGATTTTTCATTTTTTTAGGATTTAATAAACTTGCTTCTATCATGTGCACAGGTTAGTCAAGTCCAACTTAAGTGTGGTGTCCGATTCATTCCAATGTGCCTAGCCCATTCTTCAGACTTAGCAGACAAGGAGGAAAATTGCTATAGTTTTAGGAAAGTCCTCTTTTTTAATTTTTCCTATCTTAGCCATTGAGGACAATGTCTGTTTTAAGTTTGGGGGTATTTATCATGTTTAGTATTCACTTGGGCAATATTTTGATGGAATTTTATTGTGGCCAATGATAAGTGGGTGGTTAATGTTGTTAACTCTTGGAGAATTGATGAGCATGCTTAGTCTATATTTCAACTCATTAGTTGGTTTCACACTACTTGCGAAATTTTATAAAAATTTTACACATATCCATTTGTTTAGCTAGTTGGGATTGAATTTTTTTTTTGCTAAATGCTTATGAAAGATACCATTGCAACTTGAGAAATTGTGAGAACCCTAATTTTCAGAATTTATTAAATAAGGATTTAATAAATAAAATTCTTAAACCGTGAGATGGGTTCGAATAAGAATATATATATGTGATATGAGGTATGTAGTAATGTGTTACATAGGGTAATATGAACTATGTAGTATATGCGAATTTTTTTGTGATTAATAAATATATTATTAATATATATTTGTTATTTATCGTAGAGACAATTGAATTGAGCTAAAAGAAGTGGATAAAATATCCTATCGATATTAAATAATTCATAGGACTATTTTATCATAGTAAGTTGGTGACATTAAATATCCTTCATGCATAATCACCATATTCTTGTGCATGTGTATTAATAACTAGTATGCTTATAATATAGGTTATTAATAGCACTTACGCTATCCGTGAATAGGTTTGGATAGTGAAACATGAGTTAGTTAAGAAATTAACTAATAAGAATAAATATTGGTTAATTCATAGTTGAGAGTTATATTATGGAGTAATATAATGTTAATATTGAACCTTAATGATATGATGCAGTGTTTAATTTACTTAAGTAAATGAGTGAATTAATAAGTGTGTTGAATATGTAATTATAGTTGATACTTTTATATATATTACTTAGAATAGTAATATGTGAGAAAGTCTAATGTACGAATAACATTAAATATGTATATATACGTTATTAAAGGGAGATGAAAATCATTATATCTTTAAATGAATATTTAATATTTGAAGAAATTGTGTTGGGGACAATTTATAGAAAAGAAAGAGATATGATTTTTTTAATAAAGGATATTAAAATAGTTTCTAATGTTGAATTATTTTAATAAAAGAGGGAATGTTATTTTTGAATAATAATATTACCTTATATGTTTTGGTATGATGTAATAAGTGTGATTAATTAATATGGTAAATACATTAAAATATATTTGCTATATATAAATAAATTGATGGAAACAAATTATAGAAAATAAACTTATTACCTATTTTCTATATATAATGTACAGGTGTCGTACATATAGTTATTTATTATATTAAGAATATTGTCTTGAGACAATAAGTAAATTATTTTCTAATAAAAAATGTCTTTATTTGGAGAAAACATAATATTTTATGTTATGGCTAAATACATAATTTCTAATGTATTTTCAAGGGAGTTTAATTAATGAAAGGAAACTAAGTTATTTTAATATATTAAATAACTTAAGTTATTATTTGATTGTGAATATTATTATTTGAATAATTAATAGAGTATATATATTAATTATTATAAGCATAAAAGTTATACTTATTATAAGTATAATTAATTGAGGTAGTTTAGCATTTTAATAGCTTGAGTTATTATATTACCGTAAAGGTTATATAGAATATTTGAATATTTCCATTCACGATATATTTATATATGTGAACCTTGTGATTTAATAGTTCTAATTATATTGAACATGTTATAAGTAGTAAGTGATGAGAATAATAATAAGCTTGAGATTAAGCTTGTGAGAAATGCCTTGTGTGGCACGATAATAGATTCAGTAATGAATTGATTAATTCAAGGATGAAAGAATTATTAATTAAATAATTAATCTATATTGATTGATTAATGGTGTGTTGAATTATTATTGTGAAACGATAGCATTAGAATAAGTAAACTTGTTTATAAATATAATAAGATTTATATTTATTTAAGGTGATAATAAATTATAATCAATTAATATAGAGATTAATAATTGATTTACGAGGTAGGGATTAATTAATATTATTATTAATTAATTGATGAGATAAGTAAATTATTTACTTCTATATGCAAGCATGCAAATAAAATGTATAGCGTATAGTAACTAACTATATATTATATGAAGTGTGAAGTGTAGTGCAACTATATTATATAGTGTGGTGCAACAATTATGTGACTATACTATATATAGGAACAATGTATCAAGACTAATTAAACTATGTGAGTTACATGAAATGTGGGTGTGACAATGTGTATATTAGGTGTACAATAAAATAATATATCATGAATATACGGTAAACAATTATTGAATTAATAAAATTTAATAATAAAGGAGATAATACACCGTGATGGTACCCGAAAGAATTATATCCGGTAGGATGAAATGTACATGGATTATATATGTGCAAGTTAAAAATTTCTACATGATAGTATTATTATTTATTAGGATTACATGGTGACTCTAGTTATAACTTAAGTATATATTATATGTATATAACTTAAGTGTTAATACTCTTCATTTGCCAAATGCTGAGTTTTCTGCCTTGTCCCTAATTGAGTGACCCAATTCCTTCTCACGTGTATAACTCATGAAGCCTAAGCCTATTTCTGTCAAACTCAGCAACATTAGCTTCATAGTAATAATGATAAGGGAGTGGGGATCATGATGGATTTCAACAACTACTCCAACTACTCTCTATGAACCAATGTGCTCTTCTCATTTCTGTTGGTTTGAATTGGTGGAGAAAACCATTGTCTGTGTAAAAGAGTTTCTATAAATAGAACACTTCTCCTTCTCATTTCATTTGCTGGAAGTTTCCTGTTAACCAAGAATTTAGAGGGAGTATATCATTTTGGTAAAAATCTGAGAATTAAGGGAAATTGTAGCAGCAAGCTTAGCAAGCTACCTTAACAGAGGTATAATACCTATTGTTGTCCTTCATGCTCTTCATTTCTTATTCTCTATAAAAGTCCCATTCATGCTCTACATTGTCAATTTCTTGATTTTGCTATCTAGATGTTAATTGAATTATGGAGTATGTCTGTTAAGTATTAGTCGAGTTAGTAAGCATGTTAGAACTGTTTTATGGCTGGAACATGAACGAAGTTCATAATTGATTTGTGAGATGGGTTTATAACTGCCGAGCAGAAGGTTGCTCTGTTTCTGGCTGGCCACCTGCGCAGCTGCGCCAGTTTTGTACTGGCCAGCGGCGCAGCTGCGCTGGTACCAGACGTTTTGTTGGCCAAGGCCCTGCGCAGCTGCGCCAGTTTTGAACTGGGGAGCTGCGCAGCTGCGCCGGTCTCAGTTTCTCGTTTTTGTTTCCTGCTTCAAATCTTATGGTGCTAATTTGTTGATACCACTTTGAACAAACATAAAAGTTGGTGGTAACTCATATTACATGTTTCTTGGTACTACATGCATGATTTTAGCCATGTTAGAATGTATATCATAAAATGGAAAGCGTATGTGTTAAAGAAAAACTTATAGTTTTAAAATGAAACTTATAGTTTTAAATATGAACTGTTGACACATACGTGAGACGTGAACATTCTGATCTTGTGAAGATGTTAACATACCTTAACTACATAAGATAAGAGCTTTAAAGTTATCTTGTATGTGTCGAATTGTATCGTTCAAGTTTAAAATGATTTCAAAGGCGAACTTGAATATGTTTTCAAATCAAGTTGCATTAAGTATGAGTAGCTAAATTCTAAAGATTTAAGATGCCATGTTTGTGTTTATTACGTCTCTAAATATGATTCGTACGTGATTGGATATATTGACAACTAACCAAGCATGAGTTCAAGCATGTTTTAAAGTGATAAACGAAGCATGTTTTTAAACTAATAACTATGATAGTTACATGTATTAAAAATGAATATTCATGAACATGCCCAACATGAGTTACATGAATACTTTATGTGTTTAAAAAGCTAGCATGATAAACTTTGTGATGTTCATGACCTTGAGTGGCCTTCAATTGTTAGAAGGTTGTCTTAGAACCTATATCGTGTAAATTGAACGTGAAAAGGTTGAACGAGCATGAAAGTATCATTTAATATGTATACATGCTATGTAGGACCATATGTTAATACTTGAATCTGACTTCGACAGTTAATAGCGTATATTTGCGTTGATATGGTCTTATGTGTTAGTAATGCTATATGAGAATGATTAACTCAAAAGATGGACTACACTAGCTATATGTAAATAGATTAGTGGTAGACGGGCATGTGTATGTGAAGAATGGTAGTAAGTACGTAAGTTTAAAGTATACTTATACGTACATAATTATTCTAGGAATACGATAAGAATGTGAGACGAAGGTTCTAAGAACCAAGCTAGACAACAATGTAATACTTATTATTATATTGAGAATGTATGGAAGTGTATAACTAATGGGTGTGATCTCTATGATTAATATAACTGTGTAGGATTACACAAAGTGCAGAGATTCTTAAGCAGTTAAGTCGTAGTTGTTAAACTACGAATCAGGCAAGTCTTTCAGTTCCTATTTGATATATGAGTTCAATACCTAATGGAGTTTTACTCGCCTGTCAATAGGAATTCCTAATGTGATAGTAGTACAAGTGATCCTTGGACTTGAGATCATCATAGTATCTTGTATGTAATGAATTATACTTTGACTTATTCCTTAAAGTCCTTTAGGGTATATAAAAGGGTATGCTTGGGTATAATGAGTTACATATGGAGATAATGAATGATCAATAAAGAATCTACCACCTCTAGTAAAAAAGGACATATGTCCTATGTGATTCGTTAAATGACAACCCAGGAATCCTTGGCCAATGTAAAATAAAATTAGAAAGGAGTTTCTAATTTGCATTATTTGGAGTTGTGCATTTTCTAATCGAAATAAGTATAATTAAATAAAATAAGACTTGACAGTAAATTCATGTCTTATATTTAATTGGGACATTGTATGGTGGAAGGATTGAATTGTATGGTAACTATTTACTCACAGGTTCTTTTATGATTAATGTTGAAATCTATATTATCTGGAAAGTCGTTAATCGCTATGGAGGCTTATCCCTATTGTAGAATAAATATTATTTATTTAAATAGATTATTAGTTTAATTTATTTATTTAAATAAGATTAGAATTGTTCTAATTGATTTATTCACAACCGGTTTAATATAGAGAACCTAAAGGGTCACACCATAAAAGGAAGAATAATTATTTAAGAAGGTAATGGCATAATCGTAATAATGCATTAAGTATAATTAATTTAATCTATAGTGATAGAATAAATTAAATAGCTTAATGTTTATTATTTCATATTTTGGAAATATTAAATATAAATTAATAAGAGGAGTCTTATTAATATTATTACAATTTTTATTATTTAAATTTCTAAAGGAGTTTAGTAATTAATTTAATATTAGTACTCTCATTTATTCCTAATAAGATTAGGAGACAAATTAGTTAAATGAATTTAATTAATTATTCCCATGTGGTGGGAAGCCTAAATTAATTAAAGGAGTTTAATTAATTAAAAGAAATCCCATGTCTAATAGGATTAGAAGGGTTGACCAATATTTATATAAGAGGAGTCTTATAATTGATATTGATTGATGAAATTCCAATTGTTGGAGAGTACTCCTTTTCTATAGAGGATAGAAAACTAAGGTTTAGCCAAACACCCTCCTTCTTGATAATTTATCTTCCTTGGTGGATCACCTCTAGAGACCAAACACTTGGGTGGCTAACGTTGATCAAAGGAAGGAATTTAACCAAGAAATTCAAGAAGATCACGAATAACAAGGAGTTGAACTAGTACCTGTGGAAGCTTCGTTTTACAAGGGTATGATTCCATAACTTCTTATTTATCGTTTTAAATTAATAATTTGCATAAAGGATGATCCGGGTAATGATTTTGTAGAAATTTTTTTAAACTCTGATATACCATGCTTCCGCTAATTTTTGCAATTTGATTGCGTCACGATTTCGTACAAACCCAACAGTGGTATCAAAGCCAAACCTTTATGTAATTATTAATTTATTTTTGATTTCATATACATATGGGTATGTATTTAAAATAATTTATTGAGCATAATTTTATTGTATAAAAAAAAAATTTTTAAGAAAAAAAAATGACGTTTTTTTTTTGGACGAATCACATTTTTTTTTGGGGTGCTAATCTTGAATTCTGCAAGGAAAAGGTGTTGTCTCTTTCTTACTCCAAAAAGAAGGTGACCCATCAGGAAAGGACTCTTTTAATAAACCTGCAGGACTCTTTTAATAAAAGAAGGTGACTTCTTTTTAAAAAATAAATGTGAATTTATATTATATATATATATATATATATATATATATATATATATATATAACCTGATTCGTTATATAAATATATATAATATATACGGTAATATCAAATATATATATATATATATATATGATATATTTATATATTATATTCTAAATAATTTTATAATTAAAATAAAGAGTTTATTTTAATCTTGAAATTGGATTTCATGCAATTTAAAATTGCCCATTAAATGATACTCATATATATATGGAATGTTTTACTTCACGAGATGAATATTTATTTATTGATATATATGGTGATATGTATGATAATAAATGGGGATTGATTATGGACTATTTGACCAATGTGATTGGATTTTATTTTAGTTGAATGCTTGAATGAATGGGTTTTATTAAATGGGGTCTGTGTACCTCGTCTTCTCTAATTTTTTTTTCTTGATGTAAAATTCTATCTCCCTCCTATGTACTTCCCCTTGACTGCTGATCAAGGTTTTTATTTAAATTAAATAGTTTAATGTAATAGAAATAGTTAGAATTATCTTGAAAAAATTGGAGACCAAGGAGCAAGGAGCGCATGAAGACCCGTTTGTATGGAGCCCGGGTTTAAATATAATAGTTTAATTTAAATTTAAATTCTTGCACTCCTAGGTTTGACCGTTTGGTTCACTTGGTGGCTCTAGTGAACCAAACTAGAATAAAAGTCCCTAATCAATCCGGGTAGAATATAGTATTCTATATTGCATGCTAAATATTATATATATTATATTTTATGCAAACATGCTTCGCATGTTTAATAAAATGACGCGTATTTTATATATATATGTGCATGCGCGCTAAACAAGATGAGACAAATAATAACAAACCCCTCAAAGAAATAATATTAAGTTTGAAGCGTTCAAATGATATTTGGAATATCGAACGTCGCCTTCTAGCATGATAAATTAATAGAGTATTAAATATTTAATATGAGCTTGTTGTGCTATCCACAAGGCGAGTATTGCGTATTTAAGATGTTAATTAATCACATTTGATGCTTATCAAGAAAATTGAACGATCTAGTCTTGTTGTGCTATCCACAAGGACGAACATTTTTCTTTTTTGAATTTATAGAAGTGCTAGGCTGGACTTAACTTAAATTATTTCGGATGTGCACACACTTGACTATTATGATTTAAGAGGAAAAATAAAAGGAGTTATATAGTGATGTAATTGACAAGAGTTGTCTACCTATTTATTTGTATATCGCTTGTTGTGCTATCCACAAGGTTATATACATTTGAAATGGGATCCTTATTCTCACTAGCAAATCTTTAATTAGATGTTGCCGAACTATATAAGTGAGGGTAATATAGTTTGATAAAAATAGTGGGAGATACCAATTTAAAATAAAGACCTAAATTTATTTTGGTATGCAAAATTAATAAAATGAATGTTTGCTAAAATGTTATTTTTCACATGCAGAATTTTAAAAATGTCAAAATCACTAATTTCACTGCGAAGCATACTTGATGCTAATAAGCTTACCGGGCCGAATTATACGGACTAGCTAAGAAATCTGAGAATAGTTCTCACTGCTGAAAAGATTTCTTATGTCTTAAACTCACCTGTCCCTGGAACTGTTCCAGAAACAGCCTCTGAGGAAGAGATTGCCACCATTGTAAAGTGGCAAGATGATTCATCTGTGGCTCAATGCATCATGCTCGCATCCATGAATAACGAGCTTCAGCGTCAGCACGAAAATATGGATGCTCCTACTATGTTGATTCACCTCAAGGAGTTGTATGGTGAACAAAGTAGGACTGCTAGATATGAGATATCTAAGGAGCTCTTCCGATCTCGGATGACCAAGGGCAAAGTGAACATAAAGGAACAAAAGAAATCTGATCTAGCTAGCAAAAGAATGTGCTTCCATTGCAACGAGCCGGGTCATTGGAAGAGGAACTGCAAGAAGTTTCTGGCAAAGAAGAAGCTTGGAGAAGTTTCGACTTCCAATCAAGGTTTGTTTATGATTGAAATTATTTTTTCAGAAAGTCAAAATTCTACTTGGGTATTGGATACCGGCTGTGGTTCTCACATATGTAATAATGTGAAGGGACTGGTCAGAAGTAGAAAGATGAACAATGATGAGGTGATCCTACGAGTGGGGAATGGAGCAAAGGTTGCTGCATTTGCTGTAGGAACTTATTATTTAGCAATGCCTTCGGGCAAGTCCATTTATCTTAATAATTGTTATTATGTTCCGAATATTATTAAAAATATTATTTCAATTTCTGTATTGGATATGGATGGATTTAACGTTGTTATAAAGAACAATAGTTGTTCTATTTATAAAGACGATGTTTTATATGGTGTTGGAAATTTGCGAAATGGACTTTATACACTTGACTTACAAGAAAATATTTTTCAAATTGAACAAACTAAGAAAAGGAAAAGAGATGATATTAATTATACCTACATGTGGCACTGTAGACTCGGTTATATCAATAAAACAAGATTATCCAAGTTGCATAAAGATGGGCTCCTTGAGTTATCTGATTATGAATCATATCCAACTTGTGAATCTTGTCTCATGGGTAAAATGACTAAATCTCCTTGTAGTGGAAAAGGAGAAAGAGTTACAGAGTTGTTGGCATTGATTCACACAGACGTTTGTGGACATATGACAACAAGTGTACGGGGTGGGTATTCTTATTTTATTACTTTCACTGACGATCACTCAAGATTTGGATATGTGTATTTAATGAAATACAAGTCAGAATCATTTGAAAAGTTCAAAGAGTTCAGAAGTGAAGTAGAGAAACAAACGGGCAAGAGTATAAAGATACTTCGATCAGATTGAGGTGGAGAATACTTAAGCGGTGAGTTTCTCAATTGTCTCAAAGAAAATGGTAGTTAAATGGAGTATCTGAAAGGAGAAATCGAACACTGTTAGACATGGTTCGATCCATGATGAGTTTTACCGACCTTCCAATTTCTTTCTGGGGTTATGCCCTAGAAACGGCTGCATACCTACTTAACAAGGTACCTACCAAATCCGCCCCAAAGACTCCATATGAGATGTGGAAGGGGAGGAAACCAAATCTTAAGCATGTTAAGACTTGGGGTTGCCCAGCTTATGTCAAAAGGTTTGAAAATGATAAGCTACAAACTAAATCTGATAAGTGTAGATTTGTGGGATACCCTAAAGAAACTTTAGGGTATTATTTCTATCATCCAACTGATCAAAAGGTGTTTGTTGCGAAACATGCTGCCTTCTTGGAAAAGGAGTTTATCCATGAAGGGGTCAGTGGGAGTAAGATATATCTTGAAGAAGTTCAAGAACCACAAATTACCACGGATCAAAGTCAGGTACCTGACCAAGTAGAAGAACCTACTATACCACACCCTGTTCGTAAATCTGGAAGAGTACCGAAGATACCTGAGAGGTATGGATTCGTTATAGAGGATGACGATGAGGTACACATCATGAATGATGATGATCCATTGAATTACGAACAGGCTATGAGTAATAAAGACTCAGGAAAATGGCTTGAAGCTATGAAATTCGAAATGGACTCCATGTATGAAAACAAAGTATGGACTTTGGTTTCACCACCTGAAGGCATTAAGTTTATTGGGTGTAAATGGGTCTTTAAAAGAAAGACTGGAGCGGACGGCAAGGTAGAGACCTATAAGGCCCGACTGGTTGCAAAAGGTTTAAAACAAAGACAAGGAGTTGACTATGATGAAACCTTTTCACCAGTAGCTATGCTCAAGTCCATTCGGATTTTGCTTGCGATTGCAGCTTATAACAACTATGAGATCTGGCAGATGGATGTGAAAACGGCCTTCCTCAATGGGAAACTTGAGGAGGATGTGTATATGACACAGCCAGAGGGATTTGTTTCAAAGGTTGGAACAAATCAAGTCTGTAAGCTGCAACGATCCATTTATGGATTGAAGCAAGCTTCTCGTAGATGGAACATTCGTTTTGATGAGACAATCAAAGAGTTTGATTTTATCAAAAACGACGATGAACCATGTGTGTACAAGAAGGTTAGTGGGAGCGCAGTTTAATTCCTTGTATTATATGTTGATGATATATTACTGATAGGGAATGACATTCCTATGCTACAATCGATTAAAATCTGGTTATCTAAACACTTCTCCATGAAGGACTTGGGAGAAGCATCCTATATTTTGGGGATAAAGATCTATAGAGATAGATCTAAAAGGATGATTGGTTTATCCCAAGGAACGTACATTGATGCAATGCTAAAGAGATTTAACATGGAAGATTCCAAAAGAGGTCTCATGCCGATGAGCCATGGAATACATCTCTCCAAGAAATAGGCCCCAAAGACACCTGAGGAGAGAGCCCGTATGAGTAAGATCCCTTATGCTTCTGCAATAGGATCTATCATGTACGGTATGATATGTACTAGACCGGATGTTGCTCATGCGCTTAGTGTAACGAGCAGATACCAGTCGAATCCAGGAGAAGAGCACTGGAAGGCAGTGAAGAATATCCTAAAATACTTGAGAAGGACTAAGGATATTTTTCTTGTCTACGGTGGGTCTGAATTAAAACTCGAGGGCTTCACAGACTCAAGTTTTCAAACGGACCAAGATGACAGTAAATCTGTTTCGGGGTATGTTTTTACCTTGAACGGAGGCACAGTGAGTTGGAAGAGTTCCAAGCAGCAAACAGTTGCTGATTCAGTGACAGAGGCAGAGTATATAGCTGCAAGTGAAGCTGCAAAGGAAGCTGTTTGGATGAAGAAGTTCATAACTGAACTTGGTATGGTTCCTAGCATTGGAGAAGCAATTCTCGTTTACTGTGACAACACAGGAGCAGTTGCACAGGCTAAGGAACAAAGGTCTCATCAAAAATCTAAACACGTGTTGCGGTGATTTCACTTGATCAGGGAGATCATTGAAAGAGGAGACGTCACCTTGGAGCGTGTAGACTCTCAAGACAACATTGCAAATCCATTTACTAAAATTTTAACACAACAGCAGTTTGATCGTCACTTAGAGAAGATGGGTATGAGAAACCATGGCGATTGGCTTTAGTGCATGTGGGAGATTGATAGTAGTGTGCATACAAGCCAATCATGTATGATGATAAAGCACGTACTTTGTAAACAATCTTATTTATTTATTAATAAAATATTCATTTATTAAAGGCATTTAATTATCTACATGGTGCTATTTTTATAATATGTAAATAACCCATAGTTTTAAGCAATGCTTTTAGAATCATGATGATGATCATACTAATGAGATCTAAATTCTTAGAAAGCTCTAAAACTAAAATAGTTCCCAATCGTGGGATTACTAAAAAGGGGATTAGTAAATTCGGATAGATTGGTACATATGTTGCTTGCTCATTGGATGAGGATGATTGATCTCATGATCATCTGTGTGGAGACACTAAAGCAAGTATGTAGGTGCTTATTGGAGAATAAGTTCACTGAACGTGACTCGCTATTGAATACCTAATGGAGTTTTACTCGCCTGTCAATAGGAATTCCTAATGTGATAGTAGTACAAGTGATCCTTGGACTTGAGATCATCATAGTATCTTGTATGTAATGAATTATACTTTGACTTATTCCTTAAAGTCCTTTAGGGTATATAAAAGGGTATGCTTGGGTATAATGAGTTGCATATGGAGATAATGAATGATCAATAAAGAATCTACCACCTATAGTAAAAAAGGAGATATGTCCTATGTGATTCGTTAAATGACAACCCACGAATCCTTGGCCAAGGTAAAATAAAATTAGAAAGGAGTTTCTAATTTGCATTATTTGGAGTTGTGCATTTTCTAATCGAAATACATATAATTAAATAAAATAAGACTTGACAGTAAATTCATGTCTTATATTTAATTGGGACATTGTATGGTGGAAGGATTGAATTGTATGGTAACTATTTACTCACAGGTTCTTTTATGATTAATGTTGAAATCTATATTATCTGGAAAGTCGTTGATCGCTAGGGAGGTTTATCCCTATTGTAGAATAAATATTATTTATTTAAATAGATTATTAGTTTAATTTATTTATTTAAATAAGATTAGAATTGTTCTAATTGATTTATTCACAACCGGTTTAATATAGAGAACCTAAAGGGTCACACCATAAAAAGAATAATAATTATTTAAGAAGGTAATGGCATAATCGTAATAATGCATTAAGTATAATTAATTTAATATATAGTGATAGAATAAATTAAATAGCTTAATATTTATTATTTAATATTTTAGAAATATTAAATATAAATTAATAAGAGGAGTCTTATTAATATTATTACAATTATTATTATTTAAATTTCTAAAGGAGTTTAGTAATTAATTTAATATTAGTACTCTCATTTATTCCTAATAAGATTAGGAGACAAATTAATTAAATGAATTTAATTAATTATTCCCATGTGGTGGGAAGCCTAAATTAATTAAAGGAGTTTAATTAATTAAAAGAAATCCCATGTCTATTAGGATTAGAAGGGTTGACCAATATTTATACAAGAGGAAGTCTTATAATAGATATTGATTGATGAAATTCCAATTGTTGGAAAGTACTCCATTTCTATAGAGGATAGAAAACTAAGGTTTAGCCAAACACCATCCTTCTTGATAATTCCTCTTCCTTGGTGGATCACCTCTAGAGACCAAACACTTGGGTGGCTAAGTTGATCAAAGGAAGGAATATAACCCGAAAATTCAAGGAGATCACGAAGAACAAGGAGTTGAACAAGTACCTGTGGAAGCTTCGTTTTACAAGGGTATGATTCCATAACTTCTTATTTATCGTTTTAAATTAATAATTTGCATAAAGGATGATCCGGGTAATGGTTTTGTAGAAATTTTTTTAAACTCTGATATACCATGCTTCCGCTAATTTTTGCAATTTGATTGCGTCACGATTTCGTACAAACCCAACAAGTATTTGGTTAGTAGTATCGTGACTGCACCGGATCAGAGGTTTTGAAGGAACGTGGATTTGGGGGCGTCACAGAAATCGTATTTGAGCATCATTCAAAGTGAAAATTAGGCACTCACATAAGTTTGGGGGAAATCTTGGAGTATTTTTGAAAAAAAATATTAGAACCCTCCTGAGTTGAATAATTGAAGCATGTGGTGGGTCGAGATAGAGCGTAAAACGCACTTTCCATAAACACAAGCACGAGATTGAGCGTAAAACGCATTCATTTAATGGAAAGGAAAAGTGAGATGGAGCGTAAAACGCACTCACTAAAAAGATAGAAAAAAAATATTTTTGAATTACTTGGGAAGGGTTCATATGTGCTTAATTTTTTAAATATCTAGTTGATCCTCAAGAAAAATTTGTGCTTTGCCTTTATCAGCAGTGATTGATGTGATAAGAAGTTTTTCGAGTTGTTTTTGAAAATCGATTATGAGTATTGGTTGATCTTATCTAAATCATGACTAGTTTGAAAAGTTGGATGCACACACGCACTTAAAAGATCATGAGTAGATGAGGAACTAATGAAAGTTGTTAAAATTTTAGCCATAGCATTGTTTTGAAATTTTCTTTGGGTTATCATTTGTTGTAACCTTTGAGGCCAGCGTTCAAATTCATATTGACTAATTGCCTGAGTGGATCATTGCTAAAGAATGAATCTGTCTAATTTGTGTGTTTGCTTGAGGACAAGCAAAGTCTCAAGTTTAGGGGTATTTGATGAGTGGGTTTTATACCTACTCCTCGGTAGTCGTTATAGCTTGATTCTGAATGTTTTCGAGTAATTTGCCTATCATTTCTACTAAGTTTATACGTTTATACGCAGGTAATGAAATGGAGGCGAAATGAGTTTTTAAAGGACAAATTAGCATTTATTGGACTAAAGGAATTAAACAAGCTATTCATGCTAGGGGAATTTAGAGCTAAAATATTGAAACACGACAAACTCAATGGGACCAATTGGACTGACCCAGTTCGACAATGAACCAAGGGAGTAACTCGTTATCAAGTGGGCCAAGGTTAATATTGGTCCGATAAGATGACACAATTAACGCGCAAGTATACGCGGCCAGCAAGTAATAAAGAGTAAGTAAAGATCGTTCCCACGGAGAATTAATGGATAACAGGTCGCCAAAGCACTAGCTCATAATCATCTAGGTCTTATTTAAACGGGCGGTAAAGAGAATGAATTTAAACTAAGTTAACTAGGCAAGGAATTAAACTTAAACTAAGTAATCCTAAGGTAGAATCAGATAATGAAGATAAGAGATTCCAATTTCCCCTAATGATTTGTCTAAGTCGACACACTTCCAATTAGGTCAAATTAATCATTAAAGTTGTTAGCCGAGAACACGAAGGTAAGAGAAGGCCATCTTTCGATGCACCTAATCCATATCACGTGCAATCCACAGATGATAGAACGCCCGTGAACACCCACATTATCTAAACCCCTATATGTCTATGGTATTTACAAATAAATAGAGTTTAAGGTCAAGTCCTTTATTGACTACGAGCGGCGCTTCGGTATATGTCTATCCTAAGCACAAATCATACGTCCAACGCCATGTGAACGTACAATCGCCCTCTACTACGATTAGATCTAAACCCACACTTCGTCATTCAATCCCATATGGGTTATCACAGTAATTGGTCATGACTCAATTAAACAATGAAAGCATACATCGCAATAGACAAACACATAGTAATCAAATAAGACCATCATGGAAGGAATATCAAATTTAAACTACTCATTAGGTTCCATTGAAACCTCAAAAATAAGCTTAAGCCATAAATAACTCAAGTATATTATCCACAAGATTCAGTAACATCATCTAAATATACAATGTAATAGCAAAGAGAGATTAAGGATAGAGATTTCAAATCTTTCTCCAAGCTTGGACACTTGATGTCAATCCTCTTGCTTCAATCTTCACACACTAACAAAACCCTAGAATCTAACTAACTAACACTAAACTAGCACTAATCTACTCTCTAATCTACTCCTAATCTAGACTAAACAAGATGCAAAGGAAGAAAAAAGAGGAACTAGGGCTTAGGGCCAATATATGATGCCCTTTTTTGCCACAAACGAGCCCCCTTATATCCCAATCAAAAGCCAAGTCCCGGTCAATTGAAAAGTTAAGTCTGGCACAGCTGGGGACTGGCGCGGCCGCGCTTAAAATACCTTAGAAATCCGCTCGCCCGCGCCAAGAATTTTCTGCTGCAGAGTCCTCTGGTAAAACGGCCATAACGTTTGATCCGGGAGGAGTTACGAGGCCTGCCTCCTGTCAAATCGAAGCTATCGAATAGCTCTACAACTTTAATTCTTTGAGTATTGAGAAATAATGGATAGATAAAAGCTGAAATTGAGCTCCAAGTGACAGCTGTGCATGAAAACTCAAAACCGTGAAGTTTCACATTTGTTGGTATACGGGGCAGAACTCTCGCCTCCGGACTCCGATTGGGATGATTCAAGATGTTTCGGAAAGCTTATAAGATGCTCTACAATATGATCCAAGTTCCAATCCAAGAACATGAAATGAACATGAAACCCCCAAACGATGTCCGGATTGCATTTTCTTCCCGTTGTCATGCCATCATTCCATTCTTGCTCCATTTGGCCTCATTGCTGCATTACAAACCATTGCTCCTTTGCCATGCCATCGTGCCTTCCTTATGCTTTAAGCCACTTTCTGTGCTTTGCCGCATTTAGGCCATCTTTGGTCCTTTAATAACTCAAATTGCACTCGGAGATTTCCTAAACATGAAAACTGCAAAACACAGGAAAAACATATTAAAAGCGTAGGATTACTTGAGTTTAAGCAACTGAAAAAAGCTGGTTACTATCCGAATAAGTGGTCATAAAACCACTTATCAAATACCCCCAAACTTAAACATTGCTTGCCTTCAAGCAACCAAAACAAAACTAAACAAAATATGTAATGCAATATCTACAATGTATGCAACCTATACTACTATGAATGCGAATCCATGTCTCAGTCAGTATTGAACTTTTAAATCAATGCCTCAGAAAACCACATGATAATCGAATAGATAAGCGACCCAAGACAAGGCCAGAAGGCATATTCTTGCAAATCCAAAACTGTCAGCACTGATGTATTGTGCGTTGTGTGACTAGTAACTATTAGATATGCATTCAGATAAATAACTCACATACTATACTTCTTAGGGGAAAAACAAGCTTTAACTTAAGAAAAACAGTCAAACATATAAGTTCTAACTAAGATCATGTATTACTAGTTTTAAGAGTCAACAGAGGGTTTTCATTGAGCTCTTATTATTTACGAGGGCGTATTGGCACTTTCCCGTGTACACTACCAACTGTGCAATGCCTAGTCCTCTTAGGCTTTTCAATGATATCCATGTAGCGAGCTTTCGACCAACGACTCCCAGACCAGACGGCCTTAGGGCGCTGGGTGTAGAAACACCCCGAGGGCTTACTTGCTCGAATATCAAAGGCCACAGAACTCGACGTAGCCAATGTGTTTATTCTATTTTTTTTATTTTCTCAATCTTTTCTTTTGTTTTCTTTTTCTTTTTCTTTTTCATAGGGGAGTGCGTCTTACGCTCCATCTCCCCAAATATCATGCAAAACCCCTATTTTCCCCCAAACTTAAGCTTTTAACAGTCTTAGTTATTATCATATGAGACTGAAACTCTTTCATTAAAACACAGATTTCCCACCAGAAGATAAGTATGTGAAAATTTAAACTTAGCATGTCATGATGGTTACTCTATTGTGCTAACTGGTTACACAGTATCTGACAGATAAGGATTTACATATATGACCATACAATCAAGCTTAGGTCTCAAACCAGTTCAAAAATCAAGCGAATTCAATTTCTTCATAGGCCAAATACGTAACTAACCAACTGAAACTGGATTCATGCAGTATGCTCTAACACAGAATGCAAACCAAAAGAAATTTTTTTAAATTTTTTTTATAAATTTTAACAAAACACGACCTATATGCACTATATAAACAAACACAATATGCAAAATGAAATGAACTACCCTATATGCAAAATAAACACCAATACCCCCAAACTTAAACTGTTCAATGTCCTCATTGAAGGTAAAGGTAAAAAGAAAGAAACTCCTCTACTCGGTTCTGATGCTGCATGAATGAAGTGGCGCCCTCTCAAAAGTTTCCCTCGTCTCTCTTTCTTCTCTGGCAAAATAAACCCCGCTCAGCACTGTACTCAACGAACCAACCCAACTCCAAATCAATCTTGCTCTGCTAGAGATCCCACACTCAATGTCTCAATTGATCAGGTTGAGAGGATGAGGTGGATGAGAATTGGTACTTTGGATTGAGAAGGTAGGAGGTTTTCAAAACTAAGGCTTGAAGTGAGGGTTTGGGATTAGAGGGACTGAGGCTGGGGTGCTGTTGATAATTGACATGAAGTGGTGCCCCCCAAAATCTGCAGGATTTTTCCCAAGTCAGGCCCAGTTTATGTGTGGCGCGGCCGTGCGTGGTAATGCCTTGAATTGGGCGCGGCCGCGCGAACCATCAGATTTTGTTGCTGCAGATTTTTGGCATGAACTGAGGTTGGCTTTTTCTTTTCATTCATTCCGAGCAGCCTTTGACCTGAAATACGCAGACAATACTTATTACGCCCTCCTAGACTAACAAAAGTATATAAAATCTATTTACATTAAGAGAATGAACATGGAAAGATATATGCATTTATATTCCCAAAAATTCTCTAAAGGCGTATATGCAATGCAAGTGCATCAAAAGTATGCTATAAGCTCTGTAATCCAAAAAATATACGCATTCATGCCTAAGTTCAAAATATAGGCAATGAATCCTAATTCCTACAGTATGCAAAAATTTAAACTAAATGTTAACTAATAAGAATTAAACGAGGGGGAGGGAAATGTGATAGAAAACATGTAAATGGAGAATTAAACAAAGAGATAGAGAGAGGGATGATGGAAAGTAGGTAATAGAGAATTAAACAAAGAGAGAGAGAGAAATGATGGGGTGCCTCCCATCTAGCGCTTGATTTATAGTCCTCTAGCTCGACTGTGTCTACCCACTGCTACCCAACTCCCCGACGATACTGGAGAACCCCTCCATCCATCAGAATAGCTGTGTGACTTTGGCGGCTTCCCAGTAGGGATGCAGATTTAAACTACCTAGCATTGGATAAGTAAAACAATTCCCCGTCCTGAAGGTTGGGGAGCTAGGCAAGGGTTCCGTTATGTAGGTGAAATGATCGGGGTATGGAGGTATAGACCACACAACGGACTCTTCTTCTATTCTCTTCTCTTCTGACCACCATGGTTTTAAGCTCATGGACTCTCTCATGTCATCGAGATCCGTATCTGTAATGTGGCTTCCAAGGGGGCAAGGGTGTGCAAACTTGATTGGAGACTCAAACTTCGGCGGAGGAGGCTCTTGGGGTATTATCACTGTTGGTTCATACAGCTCCATATCCCCAATTATCTCCTCTATTTTCATTGCCTTCGGCTCGTCCAGTTGCAATTGTACTTCGGATTCTCTATCAGTTTCTGCACCCATGTCATAGCACCAAGTAGTCTGGGGATTATAACTTACGGCTTCAGTCATTGGAGGCACAAAATCTTGCACTGTTGTCTCTTTTCACATACCTCCTCCTTCCTTAATGTTTTGCTATTCTGCTCCACCCAAATCTGAAGATCCTCAATTGATTGCTCTTGCTCAATCAAGGTCTCCTCTGTCGATGCTATGGAATTCCCCCGCATAATTTCCAATCCTTCCTTTTCTGTTTCAGCCACGGGATCCATTAACTGAGTCTCACTAGTAGAAGCATGGTTGATGGGGGCCATCTGATATTGAAAACTTTGATTTGATGGTTCACGGCTCTCAAATAACTCATCTTGGTTTTCTGAGCTTGCATACATGAATTCCATTGAAGACTGTTCTCCTTGTAAACACGGGGGTTAGTATGTGGGATCGGGTGCATAAATTGGACTTGGCTCGTATTGATCTTGATAGCTCGCAGTATTGGTCAGAATCCCTTGTTCTTCCTCTATCATCAAGGCCTTGCTAATTTGCTCTGCCCAGTTCTGGATATTCTTGACTGACTTCTGTTGCTCAATCAAGATGTCCTTCAGTGATATGTCACCTCCTTCCTCCAATCTTGCATTTTCTATGTCACCCTCAAAATTGTATTGAGGCTCGTAAACTGGAGTCTGGAAAGTGCATTCTGGGGCGTAAACGGGATTTGGATCCCAGTACTGGTCTTGATAATAGTCTGATGAAGGATTTGCTGAAGGGTCTGGGTGATACCCCCAATCTGGCTGAGAAGTGGGATAAGGTTCAGTGTAGGAATAACCGCCCCCATACTGCTCCTGGCCATAACTGATAGGCTCCTGATGGCTCGTGTAGCTTCCAGCACCATAGTCATACAAAGTAACTGGCTCTCGATTCTGTTGGGCTGAAATAGTATCCAACTTCCTCGAGAGAACCTCTAGTTATGCTGAAAGTGTTGCAATTGGGTTGACGCCATCATTGTATGCTTTCGTTGGTTGCTCTTGCCTTTGGTTCCATGGATAGAAATTCAAGTCCATTGTACCTGAGAAGAGAATATAGGAAGAGAATTAAACAAAAATAAAAAGTTTAAATTAAGACTAATTTGATTAAACTAATGTTGGCAAACAGTTATCAAATAAGTCCCCGGCAACGGCGCCAAAAACTTGTTGGTCCGATAAGATGACACAATTAACGCGTAAGTATACGCAGCTAGCAAGTAATAAAGGGTAAGTAAAGATAGTTCCCACAGAGAATTAATGGATAACAGGTAGCCAAAGCATTAGCTCATAATCATCTTGGTCTTATTTAAACGGGCGGTAAAGAGAATGAATTTAAACTAAGTTAACTAGGCAAGGAATTAAACTTAAACTAAGTAATCCTAAGGTAGAATCAGATAATGAAGATAAGAGATTCCAATTTTCCCTAATAATTCGTCTAAGTCGACACACTTCCAATTAGGTCAAATTAATCATTGAAGTTGTTAGCCGAGAACACGTAGGTAAGAGAAGGCCATCTTTCGATGCACCTATTCCATATCACGTGCAATCCACAGATGATAGAACGCACGTAAACACCCACATTATCTAAACCCCTATATGTCTATGGTGTTTACAAATAAATAGGGTTTAAGGTCAAGTCCTCTATTGACTACGAGCGGCACTTTGGTATATGTCTATCCTAAGCACAAATCATACGTCCAACGCCATGTGAACGTACAATCGCCCGCTACTACGATTAGATCTAAGCCCACACTTCGTCTTTCAATCCCATGTGGGTTATCACAGTAATTGGTCATGACTCAATTAAGCAATGAAAGCATACATCGCAATAGACAAACACATAGTAATCAAATAAGACCATCATGGAAGGGATATCAAATTTAAACTACTCATTAGGTTCCATTGAAACCTCAAAAATAAGCTTAAGCCATAAATAACTCAAGTATATTATCCACAAGATTCAATAACATCATCTAAATATACAATGTAATAGCAAAGAGAGATTAAGGATAGAGATTTCAAATCTTTCTCCAAGCTTGGACCCTTGATGTCAATCCTCTTGCTTCAATCTTCACACACTAACAAAACCCTAGAATCTAACTAACTAACACTAAACTAGCACTAATCTACTCTCTAATCTACTCCTAATCTAGACTAAACAAGATGCAAAGGAAGAAAAGAGAGGAACTAGGGCTTAGGGCCAATATATGATGCCCTTTCTTGCCACAAACAAGCCCCCTTATATCCCAATCAAAAGCCAAGTCCCGTTAAATTGAAAAGTCAAGTCTGGCACAGCTGGGGACTGGCGCGGCCGCGCCCAAAATAGCCTAGAAATCCTTTGGTAAAACGGCCATAACTTTTGATCCGGGAGGAGTTACGAGGCCTTCCACCTGTCAAATCGAAGCTATCGAAGAGCTCTACAACTTTCATTCTTTGGCATTGAGAAATAATGGATAGATGAAAGCTGAAATTGAGCTCCAAGTGACAGCTGTGCATGAAAACTCAAAACCGTGAAGTTTAACGTTCGTTGGTATACGGTGCATAACTCTCGCCTCCGAACTCCGATTGGGATGATTCAAGATATTCTGGAAAGCTTATAAGATGCTCTACAATATGACCAAGTTTCAATCCAAGAACATGAAATGAACATGAAACCGCCAAACGATGTTCGGATTGCATTTCCTTCCAGTTGTCATGCCATCATTCCAATCTTGCTCCATTTGGCCTCATTGCTGCATTACAAACCATTGCTCCTTTGCCATGCCATCGTGCCTTCCTTATGCTTTAAGCCACTTTCTGTGCTTTGTCGTATTTAGGCCATCTTTGGTCCTTTAACACTCAAATTGCACTCGGAGATTTCCTAAACATGAAAACTGCAAAACACAGGAAAAATATATTAAAAGCACAGGATTACTTGAGTTTAAGCAACGAAACAAGCTGGTTACTATCCGAATAAGTGGTCATAAAACCACTTATCAGTTAATATATGTGGTATTCATACGCCCAGCTTTTTAATTAGAATTGACATCCATGCAATCTTCATTAAATACGTGGGCCAAGGTTTGGTTGCCATGCAAGAAATTGAAGACTTCCGAGCAGCTCACGTTCAGCAGCTGGTAAAGGAATACAAGTTAGGCTCACGGTTGCAGCAG
Organism: Panax stipuleanatus; assembly: GCA_020205555.1. Lineage (NCBI taxonomy): Eukaryota > Viridiplantae > Streptophyta > Magnoliopsida > Apiales > Araliaceae > Panax > Panax stipuleanatus. The sequence continues at coordinate 45,884,695 of CM035122.1, forward strand.
CTTACAAAGAGGATCCATGCAAAGGAGCAGCTGGGGCGAACCAATGGTATGCAAGGCGGCTGGATAGTATACATCCCCGCTGGGGTGGGGAAGGATGGTTGAAGATTCCCGCTGGGGCGGGGAGGCGGCAATCAAGCTGCTCAATATTCTTTTTTAAGACTGATTGGCTAGGAAGTGGGATGAAAAGGCAAGTGGGCTACGTATATATGCATGAGATGAAAGGGGCAGCTGAACCTGATACACGTGCCAGCTGCTGATTTTTTCTTCCTTCTACTATTAGGACACGGATGCTAATCAAGTGGGCTGGGAGATAATTTACGTAAGGGACACGTAACCTGATACATAAAAGGGGGCTACGAATTAGCTTATATGTATATTAGAATAGCATATAACTTAGTTTTATTATTCAATATATTAGTTTAGATTAGTTTTTTAGTTTAGTTTTAAAAAAAATAATAAACCCTAGTTGAAAGGGAATTTGGAGATTGAAGCAATTGGAAGCCATTGAAGGGCTAGAGTAGGAGCAAGAGGGAGCTTGATGATTTGCTGATCACAGATTTATTCTCTTTTCTACTTTTATTCTGATCTTTTAATGTGTATTCAATTGTGGATTCTTAGTTTTAATTCAATAATAACGAACTAATTCTTTGTTTAAGATTACAATGGATCTTATTGTGTAATTTATTTTAATATGCTTCTCTATTAGTTATTGTGATCTATCGTTATGAATTGTCTATTATGATTTGGAATAATTGTTTACTTGCGTAGATATCAATTACTGTGATAATCTATATGAAATCAAGAGAGGAGTATAGATTTAGATCTGATCATAATAGCATGTGTTTGTGATTTTTACGTAGATGGAATTCATGATTCGTGTTTAGGATTGAGGTATACCTTTACGCCATATGTAATTATATAAAGAACTTGTGATTAAATCCTTTTTAATTATAATTCACATAGAGATATAGTTGATTAGTTAATTAGGGTGTCTTGCTTAACTCTATCATCTGTGGATTTGAGTGAGTATGGTATGATGCATCGTAAGGTGGTTATATTTGTTTTCGTGTTCTTGATGAACAATTCAGAACAGAGAAAATACTTGATGAGAAGTATGTTAACTTAGAAGAAGCAATAAGTGAAGTTGTGATCTTAAATCTCATTAATCTTAATTTAACTAGTGATAATTAGTGGTAGTTAGAAGTAGTTTAATTATATAAATTGATAATTCATTCTTTTGAATAAGATTGAGTTGGTTAAGGGTTAGTACTTGGAGATTATTATTAAATAATTCCTCGTGGGAACGATACTCTACATTTACTTTATTACTTGTTGACCACGTATACTTGCGTGTTGTGCGTAACTAGATTTTACCCAACAAGTTTTTGGCGTCGTTGCCGGGAAATTAATTTAATAATTATTTGCCAATATTAATTTCAATCAAATTAGTCTTAATTTAAACATTTTTATTATTTTAATTCTCTTCCTATATTTCTCTATTTTTAGGTACCATGGATGACTTTGCGTATCAATGGCCATACACGAACATAACTCAACCAAGGGAAACAGGGATTGATGGACTTAATACATTTTCTACAATATCAGCACAGCTTGAGGCAATTGTGAGGAATTTGGACGATATTGAAGCCCAATGTAGTCGAAGGGTGACAGTTACGTGTGATTATTGTGCTGGCAACCATCAAAGTCATCAATGCACCGTCAGTTTTGAACCGGTACAATATAGTGGTGATTACCTCAACAACTATGCTGATCCTAACTACCACCAAGATTGGGGGTATCACCCGGATTTTTTATGGAGCTACAATTATAAAGACCAATACTACGCTCCAAATCCATCATACACACCAAAATTTCCATGTCCACCTTCCTTATCACAAGAAGAAAATTCAAGGTTGGAGGAAGCGTTGTCCGAGCTCAGAACAGAAAATAAAGTGGCGACGAAATCTCTAGCGGCAGAAATTGAGAATCTAGCAATTCAAATAGGACAGATGGCGAATGCAATGAATAGTCAGCCCAAGGAGCTTTGCCAAGTGACACAGAAAAGAATTCGAAAGCCGTGAACAACATTCCTCCAACACTGATCCTAATTATATGGATGAGCCACAAGAAGAAAAGTTAAATCTGGAGGAACTCATGTCAAACGTCATAGCAGATCAAGAGGAGAGGAATATTAGTCAGGAGTTGTCAAGTCAAGATCTTAATAATCAGATGGAGCAACTCATCACTACCCCACCAAATGGTCCTAATTACATAGATTCTGAAATAGAAACAGATAATTCAAGGCTAAGGGAATGGTGGTCCAAGTTCATAGCAGACATAGAGGATAAGAGGATTAATCAAGATAGTTCAATTCGAGATCAAGAGTTATCAACTCAAAATCTTAATAATCAGATGGAACAACCCACCAATGCCTCAAACAACTGTCCTCCAAACACTTGGCGTAATGATATGGATGACGAAACTGATGGAGAACCCGAACCAAATCTGCAACTGGATAAGCTACAAGATATCAAAAGTGTGGATACAAATGGGGATAATGAAATAGAGGTCGACGAAGATCTAAATGGGTCTCCAGTAAATATCAAAGGGTCAGTTAGATTTGCAAAACCATGCCCGATTGGTAGTCATGTCGTCGGTAAAGCTCTTTATGACATAAGAGCGAGTATAATTTTGAAACCATTGTGGGACGAGAAAGAGAATATAGACGAAGAGCCCATTGTGTGTGACAAGCTTCCATGCCCCAAAGTGATCACATACACAATGGAGAAAACACCTAGCTGTGGGACGTCCTTGATTGAGATCATACCGAATCAAAGCATGCTAGGTGACTTTGATGCACTGGCCGTCGTGCTTGTGAACCTCCCAAAGGATTATTTGCTATTGATGGATGGAGGGTTCCTCAACTACCGAAGAGGAATTGGCTAGCGTTGATCAGACAAAGTCCGGCTGAAGGACTATAAATCAAGCGCTTATTGGGAGGCAACCCAAGTTTAATTTTTATTTTTAGTTTTTTTTAGGTTTCATATTATTTGATAGATTTTTTACTTTTTTAGGATTTAATAAACTTGCTTCTATCATGTGCACAGGTTAGTCAAGTCCAACTTAAGTGTGGTGCCCGGTTCATTCCAATGTGCCTAGCCTATTCTTCAGACTTAGCAGACAAGGAGGAAAATTGCTATAGTTTTAGGAAAGTCCTCTCTTTTAATTTTTCCAATCTTAGCCATTGAGGACAATGTCTGTTTTAAGTTTGGGGGTATTTAACATGTTTAGTATTCACTTGGGCAATATTTTGATGGAATTTTATTGTGGCCAATGATAAGTGGGTGGTTAATGTTGTTAACTCTTGGAGAATTGATGAGCATGCTTAGTCTATATTTCAACTCATTAGTTGGTTTCACACTACTTGCGAAATTTTATAAAAAATTTACACATATCCATTTGTTTAGCCAGTTGGGATTGAATTTTTTTTGGCTAAATGCTTATGAAAGATACCATTGCAACTTGAGAAATCGTATTTGAGCATCATTCAAAGTGAAAATTAGGCACTCACATAAGTTTGGGGGAAATCTTGGAGTATTTTTGAAAAAAATTATTAGAACCTTCCTGAGTTGAATAATTAAAGCATGTGGTGGGTCGAGATGGAGCGTAAAACGCACTTCCCATAAACACAAGCACGAGATGGAGCGTAAAACGCACTCGTTTAATGGAAAGGAAAAGTGAGATGGAGCATAAAATGTACTCACTAAAAAGATAGAAAAAAAATATTTTTGAATTACTTGGGAAGGGTTCATATGTGCTTAATTGTTTGAATATCTGGTTGATCCTCAAGAAAAATTTGTGCTTTGCCTTTATTAGCGGTGATTGATGTGGTAAGAAGTTTTTCGAGTTGTTTTTGAAAATCAATTATGAGTATTGGTTGATCTTATCTAAATTATGACTAGTTTGAACAGTTGGATGCACACACGCACTTAAAAGATCATGAGTAGATGAGGAACTAATGAAAGTTGTTAAAATTTTAGCCATAGCATTGTTTTGAAATTTTCTTTGGGTTATCATTTGTTGTAAACTTTGAGGCCAGTGTTCAAATTCATATTAACTAATTGCCTGAGTGGATCATTGCTAGAGAATGAATCTGTCTAATTTGTGTGTTTGCTTGAGGACAAGCAAAGTCTCAAGTTTGGGGGTATTTGATGAATGGGTTTTATACCTACTCCTCGGTAGTCGTTATAGCTTGATTCTGAATGTTTTTGAGTAATTTGCCTATCATTTCTACTAGGTTTATACGTTTATACGCATGTAATGAAATGGAGGCGAAATGAGTTTTTAAAGGATAAATTTAGCATTTATTGGACTAAAGGAATTAAACAAGTTGTTCATACTAGGGGAATTTAGAGCTAAAATATTGAAACAGGACAAACTCAATGGGACCAATTGGTCTGACCCAATTCGGCAATGAACCAAGGGAGCAACTCGTTATCAAATGGGCCAAGGTTAATATATGTGGTATTCATATGCCCAGCTTTTTAATTAGAATTGACATCCATGCAATCTTCATTAAATACGTGGGCCAAGGTTTGGTTGCCATGTAAGAAATTAAAGACTTCCGAGCAGCTCATGTTCAGCAGCTGGTAAAGGAATGCAAGCTAGGCTCACGGTTACAGCAGCTTACAAAGATGATCCATGAAAAGGAGCAACTGGGGCGAACCAATGACATGCAAGGAGGCTGGACAGTATATATATCCCTGCTGGGGCGGGGAAGGATGGTTGAAGATTCCCGCTGGGGCGGGGAGGTGGCAATCAAGCTGCTCATTATTCTTTTTTAAGACTGATTGGCTAGGAAGTGGGATAAAAAGGCAAGTGGGCTACGTATATATGCATGAGATGAAAGGGGCGGCTGAACTTGATACACGTGCCAGCTGCTGATTTTTTCTTCCTTCTACTATTAGGACACGGATGCTAATCAAGTGGGCTGGGAGATAATTTACATAAGGGACACGTAACCTGATACATAAAGGGGGGCTACGGATTAGCTTATATATATATATATTAGAATAGCATATAGCTTAGTTTTATTATTCAATATATTAGTTTAGATTAGTTTTTTAGTTTAGTTTTAAAATAAAATAATAAACCCTAGTTGAAAGGGGATTTGGAGATTGAAGCAATTGGAAGCCATTGAAGGGCAAGAGCGGAGCAAGAGGGAGCTTGATAATTTGCTGATCACAGATTTATTCTCTTCTCTACTTTTATTCTGATCTTTTAATGCGTATTCAATTGTGGATTCTTAGTTTTAATTCAATAATAATGAACTAATTCTTTGTTTAAGATTATAATGGATCTTATTGTGTAATTTACTTTAATATGCTTCTCTATCAGTTATTGTGATCTATCGTTATGAATTGTCTATTATGATTTGGAATAATTTTTTAATTGCCTAGATATCAATTATTGTGATAATCTATATGAAATCAAGAGAGGAGTATAGATTTAGATCTGATCATAATAGCATGTGTTTGTGATTTCTGAATAGATGGAATTCATTATTCGTGTTTAAGATAGAGGCATGCCTTTACGCAATATGTAATCTTATATAGAACTTGTGATTAAATCCTTTTTAATTGTAATTCACATAGAGATATAGTGGATTAGTTAATTAGGGTGTTTTGCTTAACTCTATCATCTGTGGATTTGAATGAGTATAGTATGATGCATCGTGAGGTGGTTATATTTGCTTTCGTGTTCTTGATTAACAATTCAGAATAGAGAGAATACTTGATAAGAAGTATGTTAACTTATATGAAGCAATACGTGAAGTTGTGATCTTAAATCTCCTTAATCTTAATTTAACTAGTGGTAATTAGTGGTAGTTAGAAGTAGTTTAATTATATATATTGATAATTCATTCGTTTGAATAAGATTGAGATGGTTAAGGGTTAGTACTTGGTGATTATTATTAAATAATTCCTCGTGGGAACGATACTCTACTTTCACTTTATTACTTGTTGACCACGTATACTTGCGTGTTGTGCGTAACTAGATTTTACCCAACAAGTTTTTGGCGCCGTTGCCGGGAAATTAATTTAATAATTATTTGCCAATATTAATTTCAATCAAATTAGTCTTAATTTAAACATTTTTTTAGTTTTAATTCTCTTCTTATATTTCTCTCTTTTTAGGTACCATGGATGACTTTGCGTATCAATGGCCATACACGAACATAACTCAACCAAGGGAAACAGGGATTGATGGACTTAATACATTTTCTACAATATCAGCACAGCTTGAGGCAATTGTGAGGAATTTGGACGATATTGAAGCCCAATGTAGTCGAAGGGTGACAGTTACGTGTGATTATTGTGCTGGCAACCATCAAAGTCATCAATGCACCGTCAGTTTTGAACCGGTACAATATAGTGGTGATTACCTCAACAACTATGCTGATCCTAACTACCACCAAGATTGGGGGTATCACCCAGATTTTTTATGGAGCTACAATTATAAAGACCAATACTACGCTCCAAATCCATCATACACACCAAAATTTCCATGTCCACCTTCCTTATCACAAAAAGGAAATTCAAGGTTGGAGGAAGCGTTGTCCGAGCTCAGAACAGAAAATAAAGTGGCGACAAAATCTCTAGCGGCAGAAATTGAGAATCTAGCAATTCAAATAGGACAGATGGCGAATGCAATGAATAGTCAGCCCAAGGAGCTTTGCCAAGTGACACAGAAAAGAATTCGAAAGCCGTGAACAACATTCCTCCAACACTGATCCTAATTATATGGATGAGCCACAAGAAGAAAAGTCAAATCTGGAGGAACTCATGTTAAACATCATAGCAAATCAAGGGGAGAGGAATATTAGTCAGGAGTTGTCAAGTCAAGATCTTAATAATCAGATGGAGCAATTCATCACTACCCCACCAAATGGTCCTAATTACATAGATTCTGAAACAGAAACAGATAATTCAAGGCTAAGGGAATGGTGGTCCAAGTTCATAGCAGACATAGAGGATAAGAGGATTAATAAAGATAGTTCAATTCGAGATCAAGAGTTATCAACTCAAAATCTTAATAATCAGATGGAACAACTCACCAATGCCTCAAACAACTGTCCTCCAAACACTTGGCGTAATGACATGGATGACGAAACTGATGGAGAACCCGAACCAAATCTACAACTAGATAAGCCACAAGATATCGAAAGTGTGGATATAAATGGGGATAATGAAATAGAGGTCGACGAAGATCTAAATGGGTCTCCACTAAATATCAAAGAGTCAGTTAGATTTGCAAAACCATGCCTGATTGGTAGTCATGTCGTCGGTAAAGCTCTTTATGACATAAGAGCGAGTATAATTTTGAAACCATGGTGGGACGAGAAAGAGAAGATAGACGAAGAGCCCATTGTGTGTGACAAGCTTCCATGCCCCAAAGTGATCACATACATAATGGAGAAAACACCTAGCTGTGGGACGTTCTTGATTGAGATCATACCGAATCAAAGCATGCTAGGTGACTTTGATGCACTGGCCATCGCGCTTGGGAACCTCCCAAAGGATTATTTTCTATTGATGGATGGAGGGTTCCTCAACTACTGAAGAGGAATTGGCTAGCGTTGACCAGACAAAGTCCGGCTGAAGGACTATAAATCAAGCGCTTATTGGGAGGCAACCCAATTAATTTTTATTTTTAGTTTTTTTTAGGTTTCATATTATTTGATAGATTTTTTACTTTTTTAGGATTTAATAAACTTGCTTCTATCATGTGCACAGGTTAGTCAAGTCCAACTTAAGTGTGGTGCCCGATTCATTCCAATGTGCCTAGCCTATTCTTCAGACTTAGCAGACAAGGAGGAAAATTGCTATAGTTTTAGGAAAGTCCTCTCTTTTAATTTTTCCTATCTTATCCATTGAGGACAATGTCTGTTTTAAGTTTGGGGGTATTTATCATGTTTAGTATTCACTTGGGCAATGTTTTTATGGAATCTGATTGTGGCCAATGATAAGTGGGCGGTTAATGTTGTTAACTCTTGGAGAATTGATGAGCATGCTTAGTCTATATTTCAACTCATTAGTTGGTTTCACACTACTTGCGAAATTTTATAAAAATTTTACACATATCCATTTTTTTAGCCAGTTGGGATTGAATTTTTTTTGGCTAAATCCTTATGAAAGATACCATTGCAACTTGAGAAATCGTATTTGAGCATCATTCAAAGTGAAAATTAGGCACTCACATAAGTTTGGGGGAAATCTTGGAGTATTTTTGAAAAAAATTATTAGAACCTTCCTGAGTTGAATAATTGAAGCATGTGGTGGGTCGAGATGGAGCGTAAAACGCACTTCCCATAAACATAAGCACGAGATGGAGCGTAAAACGCACTCGTTTAATGGAAAGGAAAAGTGAGATGGAGCATAAAATGTACTCACTAAAAAGATAGAAAAAAAATATTTTTGAATTACTTGGGAAGGGTTCATATGTGCTTAATTGTTTGAATATCTGGTTGATCCTCAAGAAAAATTTGTGCTTTGCCTTTATTAGCGGTGATTGATGTGGTAAGAAGTTTTTCGAGTTGTTTTTGAAAATCAATTATGAGTATTGGTTGATCTTATCTAAATTATGACTAGTTTGAACAGTTGGATGCACACACGCACTTAAAAGATCATGAGTAGATGAGGAACTAATGAAAGTTGTTAAAATTTTAGCCATAGCATTGTTTTGAAATTTTCTTTGGGTTATCATTTGTTGTAAACTTTGAGGCCAGTGTTCAAATTCATATTGACTAATTGCCTGAGTGGATCATTGCTAGAGAATGAATCTTTCTAATTTGTGTGTTTGCTTGAGGACAAGCAAAGTCTCAAGTTTGGGGGTATTTGATGAATGGGTTTTATACTACTCCTCGGTAGTCGTTATAGCTTGATTCTGAATGTTTTTGAGTAATTTGCCTATCATTTCTACTAGGTTTATACGTTTATACGCAGGTAATGAAATGGAGGCGAAATGAGTTTTTAAAGGATAAATTTAGCATTTATTGGACTAAAGGAATTAAACAAGTTGTTCATACTAGGGGAATTTAGAGCTAAAATATTGAAACAGGACAAACTCAATGGGACCAATTGGTCTGACCCAATTCGGCAATGAACCAAGGGAGCAACTCGTTATCAAATGGGCCAAGGTTAATATATGTGGTATTCATATGCCCAGCTTTTTAATTAGAATTGACATCCATGCAATCTTCATTAAATACGTGGGCCAAGGTTTGGTTGCCATGTAAGAAATTAAAGACTTCCGAGCAGCTCATGTTCAGCAGTTGGTAAAGGAATGCAAGCTAGGCTCACGGTTACAGCAGCTTACAAAGATAATCCATGAAAAGGAGCAACTGGGGCGAACCAATGACATGCAAGGAGGCTGGATAGTATATATATCCCTGCTGGGGCGGGGAAGGATGGTTGAAGATTCCCGCTGGGGCGGGGAGGTGGCAATCAAGCTGCTCAATATTCTTTTTTAAAACTGATTGGCTAGGAAGTGGGATGAAAAGGCAAGTGGGCTACGTATATATGCATGAGATGAAAGGGGCGGCTGAACTTGATACACGTGCCAGCTGCTGATTTTTTCTTCCTTTTACTATTAGGACACAGATGCTAATCAAGTGGGCTGGGAGATAATTTACATAAGGGACACGTAACCTGATACATAAAGGGGGGCTACGGATTAGCTTATATATATATATATATATTAGAATAGCATATATCTTAGTTTTATTATTCAATATATTAGTTTAGATTAGTTTTTTAGTTTAGTTTTAAAATAAATAATAAACCCTAGTTGAAAGGGGATTTGGAGATTGAAGCAATTGGAAGCCATTGAAGGGCAAGAGCAGGAGCAAGAGGGAGCTTGATGATTTGCTGATCACAGATTTATTCTCTTCTCTACTTTTATCCTGATCTTTTAATGCGTATTCAATTGTGGATTCTTAGTTTTAATTCAATAATAATGAACTAATTCTTTGTTTAAGATTACAATGGATCTTATTGTGTAATTTATTTTAATATGCTTCTCTATCAGTTATTGTGATCTATCGTTATGAATTGTCTATTATGATTTGGAATAATTGTTTAATTGCCTAGATATCAATTATTGTGATAATCTATATGAAATCAAGAGAGGAGTATAGATTTAGATCTGATCATAATAGCATGTGTTTGTGATTTCTGAATAGATGGAATTCATGATTCGTGTTTAGGATAGAGGCACGCCTTTACGCCATATGTAATCTTATATAGAACTTGTGATTAAATCCTTTTTAATTATAATTCACATAGAGATATAGTGGATTAGTTAATTAGGGTGTCTTGCTTAACTCTATCATCTGTGGATTTGAATGTGTATGGTATGATGCATCGTGAGGTGGTTATATTTGCTTTCGTGTTCTTGATTAACAATTCAGAATAGAGAGAATACTTTATAAGAAGTATGTTAACTTAGATGAAGTAATACGTGAAGTTGTGATCTTAAATCTCCTTAATCTTAATTTAACTAGTGGTAATTAGTGAAAGGTTGAAGTAGTTTAATTATATATATTGATACTTCATTCGTTTGAATAAGATTGAGTTGGTTAAGGGTTAGTACTTGGTGATTATTATTAAATAATTCCTCGTGGGAACGATACTCTACTTTCACTTTATTACTTGTTGACCACGTATACTTGCGTGTTGTGCGTAACTATATTTTACCCTACACCACCTCGCCTTGAAATCCTATCATTATGCGTTTCTCAAAATTGCAAAATACATTCCCGAGCAGAAATGGATGAATAGTGATTTTCGTACTTTTCCTCTCGAGAAAACTTTTCTCGGCTAACGTAACTTTTCACGGTATATTACCGTCAAATCTTTCGACAGAATGTCATTCTGACATTCCAAACTCTCAAAATGGCCTAGTGTCTCCAACCTTAACCCTTAGGGTCAAACCCTAACCCTTAGGGTTGAATAATGCTTATTTTGTCTTTTCCTAGAAATATTTTTATTCTCAGACATCTTTTATTTTTGTCTTTTAAATTCATATCAATTATTTTTAGCACAAAGCCAGAATACTAATCATTTCGAACTTTGCTAGGTCATAGAACGACCTACAATTAGCTTACTCCGTTGAATAAATAAATAATCAAAATTTTATTCAATAAATCAAATAAAATTCATTTACATAAACGCTCAATTTTTCTCGGGCGTTACAGAGACACTAAAGCAAGTATGTAGGTGCTTATTGGAGAATAAGTTCACTGAATGTGACTCGCTATGGAATACCTAATGGAGTTTTACTCGCATGTCAATAGGAATTCCTAATGTGATAGTAGTACAAGTGATCCTTGGACTTGAGATCATCATAGTATCTTGTGTGTAATGAATTACACTTTGACTTATTCCTTAAGACCCTTAGGGTATATAAAAGGGTATACTTGGGTATTATGAGTTACATATGGAGATAATAAATGATCAATAAAGAATCTACAACTTATAGTAAAAGAAGAGATATGTCCTATGTGATTCCTTAAATGACAACCCAGTACTTGGCCAAGACAGAATGAAATTAGAAAGGAGTTTCTAATTTTTATTATTTAGAGTTGTGCATTTTCTAATCGAAATACATATAATTAAATAAAATAAGACTTGACAGTAAATTCATGTCTTATATTTAATTGGGACATTGTATAGTGGAAGGATTGAATTGCAGTAACTATTAACTCACAGGTTCTTTTATGATTAATGTTGAAATCTATATTATGTTAAAAGTCGTTGATCGCTAGGGAGGCTTATCCCTATTATAGAATAAATGTTATTTATTTAAATGAATTATTAGTTTAATTTATTTATTTAAATAAGATTATAATTGTTCTAATTGATTTATTCACAACCGGTTAAATATGGAGAACCTAAAGGGTCACACCATAAAAGGAAGAATAATTATTTAATAAAGTAATCGTAATAATACATTAAATGTAATTAATTTAATCTATGGTGATAGAATAAATTAAATAGCTTAATATTTATTATTTAATATTTTAAAATATTAAATATAAATTAATAAGAGGAGTCTTATTAATATTATTATAATTATTATTATTTTAATTCTAAAGGAGTTTAGAAATTAATTTAATATTAGTACTCTCACTTATTCCTAATGAGATTAGGCGGCAAATTAATTAAAGAAGTTTAATTAATTAATCCCAATATATTGGGAAGCCTAATTAATTAAAAGAGTCTATTTAATTAATTAAATGAAACCCAATTCTAATTAGATTAGTAGGGTTGACCAATATCTATATAAGAGGAGTCTTATATCAAATATAAAATATATGTAATTCCGAGAGTTGGAGGTTACTACTTTCTCTACAGAGAATAGAAAACAGGGTTTAGCCAACCACCCATCTTCTTGAGCAATTCCTCTTCCTTGGTGGATCACCTCTAGAGACCAAACACTTGGGTGGCTAACGCTGATCAAACGAAGGAGTCAATACAGGAGATTCAAGGAGATCACGAAGAGCAAGGAATAAAACTCGTACCTGTGGAAGCTAGTTTCTACAAGGGTAAGATTCTGATTTATCCTTACTTTTCTGTTATTGATAATTGAGCACAAAGCATGATCATGGTGAGGGTTTGTATAAAAATTTTAAAACCTATTTTATCGCGCTTCCGCCCTTAATTGTGTAATTTGATTGCATGTATGCGTAACATACAAACCTAACATTTATGAGAACCATAGCTGGTATCCAATACCCAAGTAGAAATTATACTTACTAAAAGATTTATTTCAATTATGAACAAACCTGTATTTATAACAGAATCTTCACTAAGCTTCTTCTGATTAGCCTCTGCAAGATACTTCTTGCAGTTTCTATTCCAGTGTCTAGGCTTATTATAGTGGAAGCAAACTCCTTTGCTATCTGTATCAGTTTTGTTCTTATTATCCTTTATATTTTGTCTTTCCTTATACCTTCTTTGAATTGTTATTCTTATAGATCAGAAGAGCTTCTTAAATATCTGATATCTATTAGTCTTACTTTCCTCACCATTCAACTCCTTGAATTATAGGAATATAGTAAGAGCATCTATAGTTTCATGCTGACGCTGAAGCTCGTTACTCATGGATGCGAGCATAATATATTGAGCCAACTATGCATCATCTTGCTACTTTCTAAAAGTAGCAATCTCTTCCTCAGAGGCATTGTCTGCAACCATTGCAGGAATAGGCGTATTAAGGAAATAAGATAGCTTTTCAGCCTTGAGAACTATTCTCAAATTTCTTAACCAATCCGTTTAATTCGACTCGGTTAATTAAAATCTAATAAGCTACGCAGTGATAATAATTTGGACATTGTAAAATTCTGTAAAAGAATTTGTAATTAAACAACATTTTAGCCTACATTCTTTTGTTAATTACCAAAATAAATTAGGTCTTGTTTTAAATTGGTATCTCCCATTATTTTTTTCAAACTATATTACCCTCACAATATATAGTTCGGCAAATTTAATTAAAGATTTGCTAGTTAGAATAAGGATCCTATTTCAAATGTATATAGCCTTGTGGATAGCACAACAAACCATATATAAATAAATAGGTAGACAACTCTTTGTCAATTACATCAACATGTAACTTCTTTTTATTTTTGCCTTTTAGATCATAATGGTTAAGTGTGTGCACATCCGAACTAAAATGATTTAAGTTAAGTCCAACCTAGCACTTCTATATATTCAAAAAAGAAAAATATTGTCCTTGTGGATAACACAACAAAATAATATTGTTCAATTTTCTTTATAAGCATCAAATGTGATTAAATTAACATCTTAAATACTCAATACTTGCCTTGTGGATAGCACAACAAACTCATATTAAATATTTAATAATCTATTAATTTTATCATGCTAGAAGACGACGTTCGATATTCCAAATATCTTTGAACGCTTTAGACTTAATATAATTTCTTTGAGGGGTTTGTTATTATTAGTCTCATCTTATTTAGCGCGCATGCACATATATATATAAAATACGCGTCATATTAATTAACATGCGAAGCATGTTTTATAATATATAATATATATAATAAGCATGCACATATAGAATACTATATTCTACTCGGATTGATTATGGACTTTTATTCTAGTTTGGTTCACTAGAGCCACCAAGTGAACCAAAATGTCAAACCTAGGGGTACAAAAAATAAATTTAAATATAACTATTACATTTAAATTCCGGGCTCTATTACAAACGGGTCTTCACGCGCTCCTTGCTCCTTGGTCTCCAATTCTTCAAAAGTTAATTCTAACTATTCCTATTACAAAAACTATTTACTATAAATAGAAAGTTTGATCAGCAGTCAAGGGAAAATACATATGAGGGAGATGCAATTTACATTAAGAAAAATTAGAGAAGATGAGATACGCATACCCCATTTATAAAACCCATACATTCAAGCATCCAACTAAAATAAAATCTAATCACATTGGTCAATAGTCCATAATCAACCCCATTTATTATCATACACATCAACATATGCATCAATAAATAAAATATTCATCTTATTAATAATAAACATTCAATATATACATCGATATCGATTTAATAGACAATTTTAGTAATCATAAAATTCAATTCTGAATTAAAATAATCTCTTTTATTTTAATCCAAATTTAAATCAAAATAAACCTTTTATTTTAATTTATCCATTTTTGAATAAAAATAAACTCCTTTATTTTTAATCAGATTGTTTAATCAAAATAAACTCTTTTATTTTAATTAATATGGAATCCAATTCCAAGTCAAAATAAACTCCTTTATTTTAACTTTAAAAAAACATTTTTGGGAGGAACAAAATATATGGAATCCAATTCCTTATCAAAATAAACTCCTTTATTTTGATTATTATGAAATCCTATTTCATATCTAAATAAACTCATTTATTTAAGGAAACATGGAATCCCTTTCCTAATCACAAAAAAACTCCTTTATTTTAGGAAACAAGTAATTCAATTTCATTTCCAACTAGTTATAATGGAATCCAATTCCAACTCTAATTAGTTAGCATGAAATTAAATTCTAATTAAAATAAATATCTTTATTTTAATCCAATTCCAAATAAAAATAAACTACTTTATTTAAATTTAGAATTATTAGAAAAATAACGTTTGATCAAAAACCTTTAAAAAGAAATAATCAAACAAGCCTTCAAGTCAAACCTCAAAACCAGAATTATATAGTTTATGTGACACCCCCAAATCTGGGTACTTCATTTCTACATGATTTGGTGTTCACTTTCTAATTAAATCATACATCTACCAAATAATAAAGAATTATAAAGTAAATTACAACCTTCATAATTACTTAAATAAAATCTTCCTTGAAAAAGGATTACAACTTGTCCAATATAAAATCCCAGGGTTAACTAAACCTTAATATCAAACAAAATAATTGCGAAAAATAAAACATCATCAACTAAGTCTTATTACAAACAAAATTGAAGACAACAAGTCTTCACTTGCTTATCTTTCCTTTTCCTTTACTTGTTGACGGTACGTCAACATTCTCGGCTTTAACTGCAAGGGGTTGTAAAATATGCAATAGTGAACAAACAAAAGCTCACTTGAAATACAACAGTTATATGACATAACTGAATAGTTTCAAAAGAGGTTGAATAATTTTACTTTCATCAAAATAAAGAATTGAATAATAATTCTTTCATCATCTTTAAAATTCGAATACAGAACTTATCTGAGGGTCATACGACCTTGAACTATGTCCTAGGTTATAAATATTTCTATTTAAACCTTTAACAATCATTAAGACTATGAACCTTCAACTCGTACTCAGGGGGATCATCCCTTCGTACAATGTATTGTGCACAAACATTTAACGCTTTCGCATAAATATCCCCTAATAAATAGGGTTGTTCATTCTCAGTAATTGAATACAAGTCCGCACCAAAGAAAGTTTGGTTTGGATAGGTAAAGGAACTTTGGAGTTTCAACTATCATCAACTAGGAGTAGTTGAATCGACTCACAGTGTTTTAACAGTTCGATAATACAAGAATCTGAATCAAATGTAAAATACAACAATAGATTTCATTATAGCTAGGCATGCTTTGGAAATATCGTAAAGCATTCGATAGATCAAGTAAATCTTACTTGAACAACTAAGTCAAGATTATATTACTAAAATAACACTTCAATACTTATGCTTTATGAATATTGGAGTACAGTATAACCTGTACAATATATAACAAGTTAAGAAACATAAATGAACTTTCATGATATATTGAGCAAGGAGGAAACTTGCACAATGAAAAGATATAATGAATAGGCTTGCATAGCATACAAAAATAGTTTAGAAAGCTTGTACAAAGTAAATAACAAGTTTAGAAATAGAAACTTGCTTAACGTAAGAGAATAAGGGTTGGAGAACTTGCCTTAGGCGCAAGCTACACTTTAACAATTACAATCACTTCACAGTTACCCTACACATTTACATTACATTTAAAACGTCTATTAGTATCCAACTACAACGTTTAAACCTTTGAACTTCTTACTCAAGTCCAACTCACAACGCTGTTTACAACATAGGTTGCTAACTAGCCACATACGTGAGTATATACTCACGACATACATTCATAAGCTTATAACGCTTTAAATCATGTGGTGTACCTTATAAAAGTAACCCACTCATACACATGTAACACATTCATATAAAACTTCAATCTATCTTAAACCCATCAAAAACATGTTATCTTATTACCTATTACACTTATCAAGTCATAGAAATAAGTTAGCTAAACAAACGGGACATGAAAACTCAATGATGCGAAAACAATTTTCCCAGGTAGCTTGTTAACCCACTAGGGCGGGTCCCACAGGCACAAAATCGCCGCTGGGGCGGGTCCCACCTCTGGTGGAAGTGCTGGCTCTCGAATTGACAGAGAAATAAGCCAATTTGGCTTATTTCTTCACACTGAATTCGATTTTTTCCAACATGATTAACATGAAACTTGCTAACAACAATATTTTAAACTCTTTAACATGATTATAACATGAAAAATCCATACGACACATGATCAAACCAATGTTTTTCATGATTTTTAAAGAAAACTACGATATTAAGCATTTTTGACGAAAATTGCTATTACGAATTCGTTTTTCAATCAATTCAAGTAATTCCAATTGTAATAACTCCTATTCTTAACATACTAACATAATCCAATATCAATTTAAACAATAACCCACAATCAAACATCAATTTGATTGTTTCAAAAGCCATTTTTCAAAAATTGGTTTACAGTAAATCTTATGAACAGAATTCTTCTTGTTTATCAAAATTACATAGATTGAATTGTTAAAACAACTATATAAATCTTATCACATCATACTATAACACATATTACACGTAGATTCATGCTTACATCAATTTCTTTAATAATTTAAGAACTATTTTCAAAATAACTTCATAATAGAGTACTATGAACATGATTTCATAGTGTTCTTTATATCCATGTGAATTGAAACACTTAAACAACTATAAAAATCACATGTAAGCATATATATATAAATATATATGTACACATCCCATACACATATCAAAATCAAGAATTTTCATAAAGAGATTTTTTTACAGAGAATTCTAAAACTATGAAATTATTGAAGAACATGATTACAACTTATAGAGTTCTAAGATTATACCTTTTTTAGTTTGAATTAAGAGAAGAGATGGAGATGATGATGGAGTATAGCTCTCCTATTGCTTTCTCAAAGTTTCTTCTTCTTCCTCTTCTCTGATAATTCTCTCTAACGCTTTCTCTCTGTTTCTTTCTTTCTTTGTAAAACTAATGTACTTACTTATCTAACATATATTGTATAATATACATATACATATACATATATAATATATATGTAACCTATAAGTAATAAATATAATACTAATTACCATAATAAATATTACTAATTACATAGGTTATAAGAATTTGAAAAGTGAGGCCTTGTTTGGCAACTCAATTATTTTAAAACAAATTCTTTTGTTAACTAAAGTCATGTTTGGTAAAATAAGCTTAAAAATTATTTTTTATTCTTTTAATAAATCTTTACTCCATAGATTAAATACTACACTTATTTAATTAAATTACAATATTCTAATTCAATTAAATAAAAGCTAACATTCATATAATACTCAATTGTTACACTTAAAATTAAATTCATGTAACACTTAGTAAATTACAACAAATACTTAGCACATAATTTTAAATCTAATTTAATTATTCTCAACTAAATTACAATTATGCTACACCATTACTAACATATCAATTTAATTAAATATTACTCTTAATTAAATTAGTCCACACAATCACATAATTTATTTATTTAACTCAATAAATAAATCACATAAAATATTTATTCACTCAATAAATATTACAATTTAATATATAAAATCTCAATCGTTATAGTTTACATATTAAACATGCTGATTCTTAATCAAAATTAATTCTGGTGTAATGGTAAGGCTTGTAGAAAGTGACCAAGAGGTTAAGGGTTCAAAACCCTCTAACTACAAACTAATATTTTTCTTTTTAAAAGAAGATGATGTCAGTGTCACGTCAGCAGTCAACAATTGACCAGTCAGTGCCACATCAGCAGTTGACCACTCTTCGCCATATCTGCAGTCAGCGCCACGTTAGCAGTTGACCAGTCAATAGTTGACTAGTCCTGCCACGTCAGCAGTCAGCACCACATCGGTAGTTGACCAGTCAACGTTTGACCGTGGACTTTGATTTTTTTTCTTTAAAAAAAATCTACTGTTTCAAAAAAAGAATTAACATAAAAAAAATTAATTTTACACAAACATTTATGCCCAATTAAATTGTTCTAAACACATATCAATATACATATCAAATCTGAACAATTAATAACTTGCATAAAGGTTTGGCTCTGATGCCACTGTTAAGTTTGTAAGATTCATGGATACAATCAAATTGCATAAAATAAGTGGAAGCATGACAAATCAAAGTTTTAAAATTTTACAAACCATATACTCGGATCATTCTTTATGCACAATTATTAACTAAACAAAAAGATGGAGATTAGTATTCATACCCTTGACGATTCTAGCTTTCTCTGATACGAGTTCAATTCCAAATCTTTTTTGCGTTCTATTTGAATCCATCGGGTTGATTCCTTCCTTCGATCAACGTTAGCCACCCAAGTGTTTGGTCTCTAGAGGTGATCCACCAAGAAAGAATAAGAATTCAAGAAGGAGGGTGTTTGGCTAAACTCTAGTTTCTTTCTCTCTAGGAAAGGAGTGCTTTCCCAACTCTTGGAATTAAGTGTCTAACTTGTTCCATAATAAGACTTTTTTTTATTTATAGATGATGTAGGCAACCCTCCTAAAAAATTTAGGATTAGGGTTTCATATTAAATAATTAAACTCTTTTAATTAATTAGGCTTCCCAATTCTATTAGAAATAATTAAACTCTTTTAATTAATTAGTCTTCTAATCTTATTAGGAATATATATGAGAGAGAGAGAGAGTATCTTATTAATTAATTTCCAAAATACTTTAGGAATTAAATAATAATAATAATAATAATAATAATAATAATAATAATAAGACTTCTCTTATTAATTTATAATGAATATTTTCAAAATATTAAATAATAAATATTAAGCTATTTAATTTATTCTATCACCATAGATTAAATTAAATATACTTAACTTATTATTACGATTATGCCATTTGCTTCTTTAATAAATATTCTTCCTTTTATGGTGTGACCCTTTAGGTTCTCCATATTAAACCGGTTGTGAATAAATCAATTAGAACAATTCTAATTTTATTTAAATAAATAAATTAAAATAATAATTTATTTAAATAAATAACATTTATTCTACATTAAGGATAAGCCTCCTTAGCGATCAACGATTTTTCAGATAATATAAATTTCAACATTAATCATGAAATTCAGATAGAAGGGGGTTGAATAAGTGTGAGAACAACTATGACTGATTTTTATTTCAAGTTAAAACTTGTCCTTAATTCAATTTGCTAAAATGATTAATTCAGGACCTCGAATTAATAAAACAGTTTAAAGACTTTTAAATACAGCTTACTGAATTATCAATTTAACTAAATTATATATAACTAAATTTCTGTATACAATTAATATATTAACTTATAATCTTAAACTTAATTTAGTTAATCTCTTGTGAACAATAAAGTTAAGCACAATTAATTAAATGAACACCAAGAATTTTTACGTGGTTCAACTACTACCCTCTATAATAGAAGTCTACTCCACGTCCAATACCAACTAGTATTGGAGACTCACTTTATGTATTTCTTTATAAATCTATACTTATTACAAAAAAGATTCGTACAATAATTAAAACAATTAAGCTCTCTTGAGAATTCTTGCTCCTTGTGCACCTATGCACTCCTTAAGCACCTTTGCTTCCTTGAACCTGTTTGTAATGCTTCTCTAATCCACACAGATTAAAACCTTTAGACTACACTTAGTCTAAACAGAAAATAGCTTACAAATATAAAGGTCTATGATCAATGCAAAATAATCAATTTAACAATTCAAGGCTCAACTATATAATGCAATGATCAAATAATAAAGAAAGATTACCAATTAAAGTTCACCGAAAATAAGCTGATTAACTATCAGAATATCAATACCCAGCCAACTGAATTTGCACCAATTAATCAAATAGCTCTTTAATTTCAGAATTAATGCAATAGTAAATCGTGTATCAATTTATTAGATCCAGCTTATTTTAATAGTCAAAATTATATTACCGTTAAAGAACAAACCCGATCTCCAAATAGATTTGAAAATATCCGTTGTATAATATATCTCAAAGGTTAATGTATATTTAGAAGTGGTCAAAGAGATATATGAAGACTTATCATAACAGCAAAATATCATTTAAATCTGTTTTTACTCTGTAGATAAATTCGGAACAATTCATGAAGATAAGCATATATATCCTACTTTAGTTGTTTGACTTTATCTCACTTCTGATGCAACATTATATCGAGTAACATGTAAAAAGGTATAACCCATACACTTTCCAATATATAGAATGTATTAGAGTTCCAAGGACCATGTAATTATGACTTCCTAGAAACCCGGTCCTGTAGCATATCTCAATCAAATAACTTCCACTACTTTATCATATACACGGCTATATATATATAACTCATCATTTACACGTGTATAGGATATGCATTAAAAAAATATCTATATTATCAGGATTCTTTTGAAGACAAATACATTTACTAATGTCACGTTTTTCAATAATATTTTAAAACACTTGATCTTGATAACCTGATCAAATAACATTATTATTTATTTATCGAAAAACCTTTTTCATTAGTTTTAAAATCCCTTTTAATTTAGACATACATAACAGATAATATTAGATGCACATAATATGTCCTAGAGCTTTGATTGAAAAATTAATTAAAATGCAATTGACTTTACATTTTATTTCCTAGTAAAATAAAATCTTCAATCCATTCGAGTACACCACCAAGGTTCCTTTTTATCAAATACCTAAAATGTTATAAAAGGATTTAGTACAGAAATCAAGCCATCATCAAAACACAAGGATGGAATATGACTAAGTTAACATTCTCCCCCTTTTTGATGATGACAACCCAAGAATTATAACTCCCCCTAGCTCCCCTTAAATTCATGCATACTATATAATAAGCATAATATCAATCTAATAAAATTAGATTTTCAGTGTACCCCATTTGTACCTGTGTTTAAGTACCTATCACCTGCATATATATTAGTTTTAATAAAATAATTATTTATCAAATATCAACTTCTCAAATTACTAACATATCAAATTATCAGTAATATCAGTCTTAAACTTAGTTTTTAACCACCACAACCCAAAAACAAATATATCAGTCTTTAAAACAACCAATTTCAGGAACCCATAATTAAAAAGTTCAAAAATTCAATCAACAGACCAAAATCAACACCAAAATACTCCTTTTGTCTCCCCCTTTGACATCAATCAAAAAGGGAGGAAATTCAGTCAAGATCCACCACTGCGGCATTCTGGGCAGCCCGTTGTGTGAAATACGGATGATGGGTGGCACGATGAACTCGTTCGGCATAGGTAAGATCAGAAGAAAACTGAGGAGGGCGAGGAATGAATGTGGCATTTGGCAAAGGTAAATCCATAAAGTCGCCAACGTATTCTGCCATCCAGTTACAATGAGTCCATTCAGTGACGAACGAGTACTTCCTTTGAAAATGTAACTTGGAGCCCACATCATTCAATCGAGTAGCAGTGAATCCTGCTAACTCACCTACCTGATTGCTAACAAACATGAGTTCGCGGCTTAGTTGGCAGACATTTCGATTCATTTTATATTGTATAGCCTCTGCCAAGGCTTTTGTTTGCAACCCAAAACCAACCTGCAAATCTATAAACTCATCCTCAATATTATGATACAGTTTGTTGACGGACGAGTACTTCCTCTGAAAATGTAACTTGGAGCCCACATCATTCAATCGAGTAGCAGTGAATTCTGCTAACTCACTTACTTCATTACTAACAAACATGAGTTCCTGGCTTAGTTGGCAAGCATTTCGATTCATTTTGTGTTGTATAGCCTCTGCCAAGGCTTTTGTTTGCAACTCAAAACCAGCCTGCAAATCTATAAACTCATCCTCAATATTATGATACAGTTTGTTAATTTCAAGGGCACCTAAAGGAAGTTTTCCTTTCTCCAAAACAGTAAGTCTAGTTTTGATATCAGTCATCTCATTTTTCAAATGTTCTTGATTCAAAATAATGGTATTCAACAGTTCCAGAATTTTAGGAGATGACTGTGTTTGGGGCAGAGTACAGGAAGAAGGATTAGGGATAGAAGTAATAGGAGGATCAGATGCAAATCGAACAAACTGTCCATCAACTAAAGCTATCCGAGAGAGTTTTAAATGACCAACATCAATAAAATCAGAAATTGCAACAGAAATTTCATTTTCAAACAAAATTTTGAAATGATGGAAAAATGTGGTGAGACACGCACTTAAGGTAAACAAGTCTTTGTTTTTCGCAAGAAACTCATCATATATTGTAAGAGCATAAGAGAAAAATTAAATGAGACACCTTTTAAAATCATAGCCACAATCACCAAGTCTTGGTATGTAAAATCTGCACTCCCACATAAGCGGGGCAACAAATTATACCTTACCAATTGGTGAAGTACACAAGCAGTAAGACATACATCTACAGTCTTAGGAGTAAAAACTTCATGCAAGATGGGATTGTCCGTGACAATTTGTAACTATTCCAAAGGAGAAAATGGAAGATAAACAACACCTTTACGAGTGAAAGGACAGACACCAGAAAATGGAATACTCAATATACTACCAAAATCCATGACCGTAAAATACAGAGATTTACCCTTCACAAAAGATCGACGTGTAAAAATCACCGTGACATTCGAGATTTGTATAAAACTGTTGAACCAATCTAGGATAGGCAACCGAAGGAGGAAAAACCGTAGAAGAAATTCCACATGACTCAAAAAGATTTTTTAAAGGAGAACCTTGATAACAGATTTGGTCAATAGATTTTTCATAAACAAATTATTTATGTGCAATAACTGATTTAAAGAGAGACTCATATACATTACTGCGAAAGAAATTCTAAGGGGGATCAGAAGTTAGGACAGGGTTTACCAAAGCCGGTGGTGGTGGAGACTCGGGCTGAGAGGAAGGCATGGTCAATTTTCGTCGCCTAGATGGTCAGTTTTCTTCATCGAGGATGGACTAAAGTTTGACTCATTTGAAGACATAGTATCCTGTGAGTCTGTATCCACAGAGACCGCCTTCTTCAGTTTCCTTTGTTTGCCTGAAGGTCCGGCTGTGGGTTGAGACTGCATCAGAGGTTGATCATCATCTGAATCGATGATAGATCGTTTGTTTGTACGAGTCCTCATTATGGTTTTCAAAATAAAAAAATAGAAGAGAAGAACAGAGAGTATGAATCTGGTGAGAGAAGGTAAATCAGAAAATGAAAAGTTATGCAAGTGAAATGTATGGAGAAGAGAATGGGTAAAGTAAGAAAGAGAAGTGCATGTATGTAGACTTTTGTTGACATACGTTTCCCGAGAAAACCAGGCGTCTTGTCTTTTCAAATTTCAAAAATAATTATGATGAGGTTTTAAGATTACGCGTCCCATAAATCAAGGTGTTTATTAAACACAAGCTATGTATCAGACATTATTAATATAAATATAGCAAATAAGACGATATGCATGTAGTGGATAAATAAAATTAATTAACTAATGCATATTACAGAATCTCAACAATATTTATATTATGCACATTCCAAGTTCCCTTTGTAATATGCAAAACCTTTCTTCACTTAATGGTTTTGTGAAAATGTCTGCTATTTGATTTTCTGTAAGAATGAAAATTAATTTAATTAATCCTTTTGATACATTATCTCTTAAAAAATGATGCCTTACCTCTATATGTAAAACAGGATTTTTTGATATATCTATAGCACTAGAGTTATCACAGTATATGGGCACACAATCACATAAAATATCAAAATCACATAGAGTTTGTCTCATCCATAAGATCTGAGAACAACAACTTTCTGCAGCTAGGTATTCACCCTCAATAGTTGAAAGAGCAACAAAGGTTTGCTTTTTACTATGCCAATTCTCGGGTATTACAGCATGCATAAGGAATTCAATATGAGCTTAATGGGAAAGCTAAATTACTTTTTGGGACTTCAAATCAAGCAAACAAAGGAAGGAATTTATATCCATCAAACCAAATACACAAAAGAGTTACTCAAGAGATTTGGCTTTGAAGGATCCAACTCAAAAGGTACACCCATGAGCACATTAATAAAGCTCACACCTGATGACAAAGGTATTGCTGTTGATTTAACAAAATATTTATTTGAATATAAATATTTATGTGTTATGAGATGAGTTAACTCAATTATTTTAAATTGAATATATAATAATTGAGAAAAACGTTGAGTTTATGATAAGCTCGAGAACTCCTTGTGTGGCGCGATAATGAGAATTATAATTTAATTAATTTAAAGGATGAAAAAATTAATAAATGATTAATTAGTATTATATTGATTAATTGTTATAACCTATTTAAAAGTGGGATTAAATAAGTGAAGGATTTATTTAATATCATTGTCAATTAATTGATATTATGAGAAATAACTATCAATGAGTAATTAATCGATAACGTGTTGATTTTTTGTTATCGTGAGAAATAGAATATTAATGGGTGATTAATTAATAGTATGTTGACTTATTATTATTGCGGGTATAGAATAATAATAAGTAAATTGTTTATAAATATAATAAATTTTATATTTATTTAATTAATTGTTGTTATAGGTGATATACTATTATTGAGTAATTAATTGATAATATGTCGATTAATGAGTAAATAATTAATAAATATAATAAGATTATATTTACTCGATTAATTATTATGTGCAAAATATGCGATAATTAGACGTATAAAATATAGTGATTACATCTATATTATATAGTGCAATGTGACGCATCAATGTGACTATATTATATATATAAACTATATAGTAAGATTTATTAAGTTGAGAAAGTTACATGATTAATGCTTATGTGACAATATGTGTGTGAGTAAACATTAAGTAAGTACCTCATAAATGTATTATAAACAATTATTACTTATCAATGATTTCCATAATTTAATAATAGAATTGGGATAATGTAATGAGATAATACACAATTGAATTATATTCGGTGTTAACAAAATGTACATGGAATATATATGTGCAAATTAAATTTACTACATTGGAATATTACTTATTTAATGAAATTACCTTGCGACTTTAATTATAATTGTTGGTCCGATTAGATGACACAATTTACGCTCAAGTATACGCGGCCAACGAGTAATAAAGTGAAAGTAAGATATCGTTCCCACGAGGAATTAACAGATAAACAGTCGCCAAGCACTAGTCCGTAATCATCTCAGTCTTATTTAAACGGATGGTAGAGAGAAGGAATTAAAACTACGTTAACTAGGCAAGAATTAAAACATACAATAACTAATCCTAGGGTCAATTCAGATAATGAAGACATGAGATTACAATTTCCCCCAACATTTCATTTATAACTCTCTCAGTTGAAACAATTAACATATAGAATTGACAACCAAGAAATCATGATTACATAATAGCCTCTTTCGACGGACAACTATGAATCTTCCTAATGCGGCATATAGGTATATGTTTATCCTACACACTATCAAGCAACCAATATCAAGAACAATTAACAAGACACATGTCACGGGAAAATCTTGTTAACTACTCTTTCAATTACCAACTTTCACATAGGAAGTCATTAAGATTAGATTCTCAATTTGTTTGCATACGGCATTTAGGTATATTTCTATCCTAAATGCTATCAAATTATCAACTCTTGAGGACAATGAATGAGACACACGTCACATAATCTCATAGATTACCCTCAAGAATCTCTAACTTTCGCATGATATCATAACTAGGTCCAAACCTACAATTCATTTGTCAAGCTCATATAGGTTCACAAGAAATCAATCTAAACGCACAAGTTTTGATAACCAATTCATAATAAAAGTAATGAGAGAGAAATCAATACAAAATACGCGTTGGGTTACATTGAAATCCCAAAATAGATTCAAGTCATAAATAACTCAAATAAATTATCCACAAGGTTTATAAACATCATCCAAATATACAATGAATACAAGGAGAATTAAGAGATAGAAATTACAAATCTTGAGTCTTTGTCCAAGTGTGGATCTTTGTTGTTTATCCCCTGCTTCAATCTTCAAGTCCAAAAGAAACCCTAGAATCTACTAACTACACTAATCTAACACTAATCTATACTAATCTACTCCTAAGCTAGCTAAACAAGAATTAAAAGAGAGGAAGAAAATAGAAACTAGCTAGGGTTCATAACTCCCTAAGGGAGGCTCTCTTGACTGCTTCTCAACTCCCCCATTTAAAGCCTCTCCCAATCAGTCAAACAAAAAGTCAAACAATTTTTTGCTAGGGACAGTCGCGGCCGTGCGTGCCCCAAGCCTATTCCAGGCGCGACCGCGCGGCACCAAAAAGCTGGAACCTGCAACTGCTTGCTGGTGCAGGTTTGCCTCGTGTATTCTTCAGTTGCTTTTCTCCTGCCCCTCTTGCATTTGCCTCTTATTAGCCTTGCTTGTTACCTCTAGCCTCATACCATTCCATTGCTTTAAGCTAATTTCAGCTCCTTTCCGCATTTAGGCGATCTTTTGCTCTTTTAAGCTCCATTAGCACAAAGGAGATTCCTAAACCTGAAAAACACCAAATGAAGGAAAAATCGCATTAAACGCACATGATTACTTGAGTTTCAGCAACAGAATGAGTTAGAGAGGATTCGAATAAGTGGTAATAAAACCACTTATCAAATACCCCCAAACATAAACGTTGCTTGCCCTCAAACAAACAAAACAAAACTAAACACATGATGCAATGCAGTATATACAATGTATGCAACCTACGCTATATGAATGCAAATCCCAATCCCAGTTACTATTGATCTGTCAAAGCAATGCCTCAGAAAACCACGAGATAGTCTAATAGACAAGCTACCCAAAACAAGACAATAAGGCATATTATGCAAATCCAAAACTGTCAGCACTGATGTATTGTGCGTTGTGTGTCTAGCAACCATTAGATATGCATTCAGATAAATAACTCACATACTATGCTTCTTAGGGAAAAAACAAGCTTTAACTTAAGAAAAATAGTAAATCATATAAGTTCTAACTAAGACCATATATTACTAGAGTTAAGAGTCAACAGGGGGTATTTCATTAAGCTTTTATTGCTCACGAGGGCGTATTCGCACTTTCCCGTGTACACATTCGACCGTGCAATGCCTAGTCCTCTTAGGCTTTTCAATGATATCCATGTAGCGAGCTTTCGACCAATGACTCCCAGACCAAATGGCCTTAGGGCGCTGGGTGTAGAGACACCCCTAAGGCTTACTTGCTCGAATATCAAAGGCCACAGAACTCGACGTAGCCGAAGTGTTTATTCTACTTTTTTCTTTTTCTTAATCTTTTCTTTTGTTTCCTTTTTCTTTTTCTGCAAGGGAGTGCGTCTTACGCTCCATCTCCCCGCATAAATCATGCATGTCCCCTATTTCCCCCAAACTTAAGCTTTTAACAGTCTAGTTATTATTATATGCAAACTGAAACTCTTTTATTAAAACATAGTTTTTCCACTAGAAGACAAGTATGTAAACATTTAAACTTATCATATCATGGTGTTTACTCTATCGTGCTTACTGGTTACACAGTATCTGACAGGTAAGGATTTATATATATGACCATAAAATCAGGCTTAAGTCTCAAATCAGTTCAACAATCAAGTGATTTCAATTTCTTCATAGGCAACATACATAACTAACCAACTGAAAACTGGATTCATGCAGTATGCTCTAACACAAAATGCAAAAATAAAAGAAAATTTTTCAAATTTTCACAAATTTTAACTATTTACAACCTACATGCACTAAATAAACTGACACAACATGAAATGAACTAACTACATGCAAAACATAAAATGAACTAACTACATGCAAAAACAACACCAATAACCCCAAACTTAAACTGTTCAATGTCCTCATTGAAGGTAAAGGTAAAAAGAAAGGAACTCCCCTATTCTGGCTCGTGGTCGCCGTCGTTCTGTCAATATGCTCGTGAACTAAGTTGGAGGACTAGGACTGTGCTGGTGGCATCCTCTCAGAAGTTTCCCCGTCTCTCTCTGCTCTTGGTAAAATAGACCCCGCTCAACAGTATACTAAACGAGCCAACCCAACTCAATATCAATCTTGCTCTGCTAATGATTCCACACTCAATATCTCAATTGATCAGTTTGAGAGGATGAGGTGGATGGGACTTGGTACTTCGGATTGATGAGATAGGAGGTTTTTAAAATTAAGGCTTATAGTGGGGGGGATTGCATTAAGGAAGGGATGGGGGATTGCATTAAGGAACTCGAGGGTTCGGGATTAGATGGACTGAGGTTTGGGTGCTGTTGATAATCTATATGAATTGGTGCCCCCAAAATCTGCAAGATTTTTCCCAAGTCAAGCCCAGTCTACATGTGGCGCGGTCGCGCGTGTATGCAGGCTTAAATGGGCGCGGTCGCGCGGGCCATTAGATTTTATTGCTGCAGATTTTTGGCATGAACTGAGGTTAGCTTTTGCTTTTCATTCATTCCGAGCAGCCTTTGACTTGAAATACGCAGACAATACTTATTAAGCCCTCCTAGACTAACAAAAGTATATAAAATCTATTTACATCAAGAGAATGAACATGGAAAGATATATGCATTTATATTCCCAAAAATTATCTAAAGGCGTATATGCAATGCAAGTGCATCAAAAGTATGCTATAAGCTTTGTAATCCCAAAAATTATACGCATTCATGCCTAAAACCAAAAATGTAGGCATGAGCTCCTAAATCTACGAGCATTCAAAAATTTTAAACTAAATACTAAACTAATAAGAATTAAACAAGGGGGAGGAAAGTATGATAGAAAGAAGGAAATGGAGAATTAAACAAGGAGGGAGAAAGAGAAATGATGGGGTGCCTCCCATCGAGCGCTTGATTTATAGTCCTTTAGCTGGACTGTGTCTGACCACTACTATCCGACTCCCCGACGATATTGAAGAACCCCTCCATCCAGCAGAATTGCTATATGCTTTTGGAGGCTTCCCAATAGAGGAGGACTCGAATTTAAACTACCTAGCGTCGAATATGTATATGAATTCCCCCGACAAAAGGTCGGGGAGCTAGGCAATGGTTCCGCTGTGTATGTGAAATGATCGGAGGCATGGAGGCATAGACCACACAACGGACTTTTCTTCTATTCTCTTCTCTTCATGACCACCATGGTTTGAAGCTGGCGGACTCTCTCATATCATCGTGATCCGACTCTATAATATGGCTTCCAAGGGGGCAAGGGTGTGCAAACTTGACTGGCTTGTTCCACGAAGGCTGAGAAGGCTCTTGGGGGATTTTCACTGTTGATTCACATTCATACTCCACATCCCTAATTTGCTCCTCTATTTCCATTGCTTTCGGCTCGTCCAGTTGCAATTGCACTTCGGATTCTCTATCAGTTTCTTCACCTATGTCATAGCACCGATCTTTCTGAGGGTCGTAACTCATGGCATCATTCATTGGAGGTACAAGATCTTACATTGTTGTCTCTTGTTCATATACCTCGTCCTTATTTAATGCCATGCTAATCTGCTCCACCCAAATCTGAAGATCCTCATTTGAATACTCTTGCTCAATCAAGATCTCTTCTTCTGCTTCATTCTCAGAATCCATGTACTGAAACTCATTAGAGTTTTGAGGTCCTTTGCTCACGGCTTCTACTACTTGAGAGAGCTGATTCTGAAGATTCTGAGTTTGTATCCCTTGCTCAATCAACTCCTCTTTCATCAAGGCCATGTTATTCTGATTTGCCCAATTTTGGAGATTCTCGCTTGACTGCTCTTGCTCAACTGAGGTCTCCTGTGTTGATGCTATAGAATTTCCCCATAAATTGTCCAATCCTTCCTTTTCAGTTTCAGTCTCGGGATCCATGTACTGAGGCTCATTTGTTGAAGGATTGTTGATTAGGGCCATCTGGTTCAGAAAGTTTTGGTTCAATTCTTCTTAGCTCCTAATCATCTCGTCTTGCTTCGCTAAGGCTCTATCCAGGATGTCCATGGTAGACTGTTCTCCTTGTAAAAATGGGGATGGATAAGTGGGTTTGGGTGTAAAAATTAGACTCGGCTCACAGTATTGGTCTTGATAGTAGTTTTCGGAAGGGCTCGGGTGATACCCCCAATCTTGCTGATAATTGGTGTACGGCTCACTGTGGAAGTGCTCACCCCCATACTGCTCTTGTCCATAACTGATGGGATCCTGATGGCTCATATAAGCTCCAGCACCATAGTCATATGAAGTCACTGGCTCTCGACTCTGTTGGGCTAAAACAGTATCCAACTTTCTCGAGAGCTTCTCTAACTGTGCTGAGAGTGTGGCAATTGGGTCGACCCCATCAGTGCTTGCTTCCCTTGGTTGCTCTTGTCTTGTACAGTTCCATGGATATAAATTTAAGTCCATTGTACCTGAGAAGAGAATATAGGGAGAATTAAAACAAAAATAAAAAGTTTAAATTAAGACTAATTTGATTGAAACTAATGTTGGCAAACAGTTATCCAAATAATTCCTCGGCAACGGCACCAAAAACTTGTTGGTCCGATTAGATGACACAATATACGCGCAAGTATACGCGGCCAACGAGTAATAAAGTGAAAGTAAGATATCGTTCCTATGAGGAATTAACAGATAAACAGTCGCCAAGCAATAGTCCGTAATCATCTCCGTCTTATTTAAACGGATGGTAGAGAGAAGGAATTAAAACTACGTTAACTAGGCAAGAATTAAAACATACAATAACTTATCATAGGGTAAATTTAGATAATGAAGACATGAGATTACAATTTCTCCCAACATTTCATTTGAATCTTTTAACTCTCTCAGTTGAAACAATTAACACATAGAATTGACAACCGAGAAATCATGATTACATAATAGCCTCTTTCGACGGACAACTATGAATCTTCCTAATGCGGCATATAGGTATATGTCTATCCTACACACTATCAAGCAACCAATATCAAGAACAATTAACAAGACACATGTCACGGGAAAATCTTGTTAACTACTCTTTCAATTACCAACTTTCACATAGGAAGTCATTAAGATTAGATTCTTAATTTGGTTGCATATGGCATTTAGGTATATTTCTATCCTAAATGCTATTAAATTATCAACTCTTGAGGACAATGAATGAGACACACGTCACATAATCTCATAGATTACCCATAAGAATCTCTAACTTTCGCATGATATCATAACTAGGTCTAAACCTATAATTTGTTTGTCAAGCTCATATAGGTTCACAAGAAATCAATCTAAATGCACAAGTTATGATAACCAATTCATAATAAAAGTAATAAGAGAGAAATCAATATAAAATACACGTTGGGTTACATTGAAATCACAAAATAGATTTAAGTCATAAATAACTCAAATAAATTATCCACAAGGTTTATAAACATCATCCAAATATACAATGAATACAAGGAGAATTAAGAGATAGAAATTGCAAATCTTGAGTCTTTGTCCAAGTGTGGATCTTTGTTGTTTATCCCCTGCTTCAATCATCAAGTCCAAAAGAAACCCTAGAATCTACTAACTACACTAATCTATACTAATCTACTCCTAAGCTAGCTAAACAAGAATTAAAAGATAGGAAGAAAATAGAAACTAGCTAGGGCTCATAACTCCCCAAGGGAGGCTCTCTTGAATACTGCTCAACTCCCCCATTTAAAGCCTCTCCAGATCAGTCAAACAAAAAGTCAAACAATTTTTTGCTGGGGACAGGTGCGGCCGCGTGCGCCCCAAGCCTATTCCAGGCGTGGCAGCACGGCACCAAAAAGCTGGAACCTGCAGCTGCTTGCTGGTGTAGGTTTGCCTCGTGTATTCTTCAGTTACTTTCTCCTGCCCCTCTTGCATTTGCCTCTTATTAGCCTTGCTTGTTACCTCTAGCCTCATGCCATTCCATTGCTTTAAGCTAATTTCAGCTCCTTGCCCCATTTAGGCGATCTTTTGCTCTTTTAAGCTCCATTAGCACAAAGGGGATTCCTAAACCTGAAAAACACCAAACGAAGGAAAAATGCATTAAACGCGCATGATTACTTGAGTTTCAGCAACAGAATGAGTTAGAGAGGATTCGAATAAGTGGTAATAAAACTACTTCTCAATAATCCAAGTATATAGTATGTGTTTATATAATAACCTAAATGCATATCATACATATATGTATAAGCTAAGTGCTGGCATTAGTTCACTTACAAGTTGGTAATGCTGAGTATATGGCTTGTCCCAAATTGAAAGACTCACTCTCTCCCTCACGTGAATGACAAAAGGCTAGTCTAAGCATATTCCTCCTTCTTCTCCTCAAACTCAGCAACTAGTAATCATCAATGGGGGAGTGGCCTTAATTATGAAATTAAACAACTACTCACCAACTTCTCCTTAACCTTCATACAATTCATAATCTCGTTGGTTTAATTTGAGAGTTAAAGGCAGTGTCTGGAAATTTGAAACTCTATAAATATAGCTTCCCTCCTTCTAATTCTTTTGCTGAGATATTGCTTAGAGGCTTGAGAGCATATAGAGAGTGAGATTACATTAGCGATATAACAGCATTGCGAGTTTGGAAATTGCGGTAAGTTCAATTCGTGTAACAGAGGTATAACACCTTCTTGTTCTTCATTTCTTGTTTTTGAGATTTCCTAAATTCTTAATCACGTGAAGTTAGATGATAATTGAATTGATAAATACTTGCACTGTTGTTATATGGATTTATAAGTATGTTTGAACTACAATGTGGCTGTTTGAAATAGAATTCATGAAGAAATTTTGTGTTTGGGTTTGCTAACTGCCGAAGCAAAAAGCTGTTCAGCTGTGCCAGTATTGAACTAGGGCGCAGCGCAGCTGCGCTAGTCCCTAGTTCTTATTTTTTAATTATGCTGCAAATCTGTTAATTGTTAATTATTTGATATGACTTAGACAAGCTTGCTAACAGGTTTGACATGTATATATGAGTACTTTAACCTAGCATGAACATGTTTGACTATGTTAGTATGCATGATTAATGAAAACTTATAGTTTTGAAATGAACTTAGAACTTTATAAACGAACTTTGATATATACATGCCATGTTGATATTCTGACTTGGTAAGCGAGATTATATGGCCTAGAAATGCATGAAGAACATGTTAACATGTATATATATGTTTCATGATATAGCATGCACATGTTTGACCTCATTAGTGAACGTTACTAACAAAAATATAAGTTTTGGAAGTAGACTTTGACATGTTATATTAAGATTTAGGTTCTGATATTTTTGGCATGCTTGAATGTGCTTTTAAATATTACTAAGACTTCATATATATACACACACTTGTTCAATACAATGCAAGTTAATCACATATGAGTTTAAACATGTTTTCAAACAAATAACGATACTAGTTATATGTGTATAATGTAGATACTTGTGAGAATGCCTAAAACAAGTTATGTGACCACGTTATGTGTTTAAATGACAAGCATGATAGCTTACATGACGTTGTATGACCCTAAGTCGTTAGAAACTGTGATTTAGAACTCATGTATGATTGAACTTGGAAAGGTTATAAAAGCATGGAAGGACCCTTTAACATGTATATATGCTATGTGATATCGTATGTTGATGCTTGGATAGAAACAACAGACAAAAGCCCAACCCTGGTCTGGCCAGGGAACAGCGTAGCTACGCCATCCTAGGCTTAGCTAGGGCACATCTGCGCCAGGCTGCTTTCAGAATTGAAGTTTCTGCATATTTTTTGATTTTGCAAGTTGACTTATATTAATGCCTAAACAGCTAAACATAGTCTGAACACCACTGATACATGTATATAAGTGTTGATGGTGTAACATGTTAATGTTTAAAAGAGTAATTCTAAAGATAAAAGATAATGAAAGTTATATCAATCGAGAATGGTGAAATAGTATGATGCTATGCATGGTACGACTGTAAGTAAGGTTAAAGACTTAACTTGTATATTGATTATATACATAAGATAAAGTATGATGTTTAACTATATGACTAATGGATATCATATATACGTAACTATATTACGATAGGAATTTAAAGTGTTGATAAGCTTTACGTGGGTAGACTACACATAAGGCAAGTTCCCTGACTTACACTCTTTTATTATGCAAGTATCCTAAACCCTTGCATTACTTTATTCAATGAATATTGTACGTATGTGCTCGAACTTTACTCTTATTGAGCATTCAATTGAACTTGTGTTATTATTGTCGTACAAGTAAGCTATTAGAATTATAATTCATGTTTTTATAACTTAAATAATTCGTGGATAAGATAAAGTCGATTTATATTCTTCGAACTTTAAATCTTGAGTTTTGAACTTATAATTGTTCTTATATACCTTGAAAGAGCGGTCTATGCCACTTGATTTGGCTAGATCTATGTTATGAATTTGAAAAGCGATCCAAACCAATTGATTGGAGCGAAATCTTGTATTTGACTAAGATGAACAACCCTTTTGAAGGGGAAACTATAATTGTCGGGAGACCGACGTGTGCACTTGAGTACGATTGAATGTTATGCATAATATAGGGTACTTTAGGCTGATCACCTATTGTACTTATTTTATTGGATTATCAGTATATTTCTGTTAATTTTAGTAGAAGTTCATAGTCCTTAGTGACTGATCAGTATTAAATTATCTTGAAATCTTGAATTAATTTAGCGTTGAATCTTGTTGATATTTTGCTGTCCTTAGCGACTGTTATTGAGAACTGTTGATATTTATTGCTATCCTCGAACTATCATATCCTGTTATACCCTTTGGGATTCAAAAACTATATTACTCACCCTTTTTACTATATTACTTACTGAGCAAACTTGTTGCTCATTCTTGCTTTCCCTATAAACATTTCAGTTAAGGCAGAGCAGGGCGGACATTCGGGCACCGACAAGGGCAAGGGCAAGGCTACCGACTAGCTAGTCCCTTTTATGTTTTAGAAGTTCTGGTATTATATTATCACAACTATAATAATGTATTAAGACTGATTCAGAACTACGTTTAAACTTAAGTAGAGTTATGTAATAAATCTTTATTTGATATTATTATGTAATCTATTAAGTATGTAGGCTGCAAGACTTGGGGGAATAAATGTAATAAATCATTGTATATTATTCTAGATTATCAGCTGTGATTGTATGATTTTAGTTATTATTGTTAGAACGTGACGAATCGAATTCGAGATCATTGGCGGTCCAAATTTGGGGGCGTCATAGGTTGGTATCAGAGTTGTAGTTATAAACCTTAGGAGCCAGTGTCCTTAGATTATAACTTAAGAGAACTTAGAAGATAAAGGGAGATAAGACTCATATAGAGTTTTTCCTTGAGAGACTTAGTGTGTTATGAAATGTAACTTCATTCTATATAATAACCTTATGTTTTATTTAACATTCTATTGTAGTTGCTGCTTGTTTGTCTTGTGTTTGTGATTGTAGGATGACAGACATGGGAGTACCTAGTAGAGTGGCAGAGGAGGAGCCTAGAGATATACACGTCATATATGAGGCACCTCTAGAGGCTGTGCCTATGCAGGCTGTTGAACCATCCGAGTCCGACGACGAGGATGAGATCGAGGTAGAGTTTGACCCAGAGGAGGAGCCCATGGAGGACGAGCCTGTTGAGGAAGAGCCTACAGAGGAGGAGCCCATGGAGGATTCCTACGAGCCTAATCTGGAGAAGCATATGCTGGGAGAGTACGAGGAGCGTATTCTAGAGTTGGACTGCCGAGTCCAAGAGCTGGAGACTGAAGCCCAAGAGAGAGAGTTCGAGTTCCAAAAACTAAGGGATGAGGACCATCAGAGGAAGCTAATGATGCAGGAGTTAGAGGTGGAGATTTCATACCGCAGGGAGGCAGGGATCCAGATAGGGACCTTGTTTCACAAGTCAGTGGCTAGGAATGTGGATCTGGCAGGAAAGATGGAAGAGGTAGAGCAGAGAAAACTAAGTTAGAAGACCGAGAAAGAAGCACTCCGTACTCAGCTAGAGTTGGAGGTAATGGATAGGATCCACTTTGAGGAGAAGCGGAAAGCAGTGAATGAGAGGGCAGATAACTTAGAGGATGAAGTCAGATGTAAGAAGAGGAAGATGAACAAGATGGGGTATGTGTTCCGTTCAGCTTTTGAGAGGGTGATCGATAGTGTATACCACTACCCAGCGGAGCAGGGACAGACCCTACACACTGTGAGCCGAGAGTTGGTGGCGTACATAGCGTAAATAGAGTATAAGAGCGCTGTGGGGCGTGGGATGATGGGATGAGACCCTTAGCTAGACTAGTAATAGCTTAGTAGTGTCTTTCATATGATGTATATGTTGTATTAAAATCCTAATCTTTTGTGTAATATATGAGATAGTGGTGTAAACCCCGAGTAAAGCTTATGTTAGAGGGGTAGTATGTTAGTGTTTTCCCCGTCTTTTGTGATATTAGGGGATATGTGATAACATTTATAGAAATATGCTAGGGATAATCTTGTAATGAAACGATTTGGCATATGAATATAAATGAAGCTTATTTCAGAAACGTGTTATAAACTTGATTCTTTTTAGCATTAAAGAAATACTTAAGTAATATAATTGAGTAATAATAATAAAATGAAAATTTTGTGATGCAGAAAAATGGCACCAAGGCATAGATTGACTGCACTTGAGGAATCAGTTAATAATGAGAGGGAACAAGTAGACCCGATCCAGAAGCTAGTAGATTTGTTAGGAGAAGCTCTTAAGGGAAGGAACAACGAACCCATTCGCCCTAATCCCTAAGTAGTACCAGTCACAAGTTTCAAAGACTTTAGGAGTGTAGGACCCCTAGAGTTCGAGGGTACTACCGATCCGATCATAGCTCAGACATGGGTTAAGGATATAAAGAATGCTTTCACTATCGCTCGAGTGGTGAAGACCAGAAGACGGTATTTGCTATATATATGATGAGAGGCGAAGCCAACTACTGGTGGGATGCTCATCAGCAAAGAACTAGAGAGAGGATAATAGCACGGGAGAGATTCAAGACTCTGTTCTTTGAGAACTATTTCCCAAAGATCATGAAGAATAGGATGGAGGTGAAGTTCTTAGAATTGAAGCAAGGTGATATGACGGTGGCGCAGTACGCGGCTAAGTTCAATGAACTAGCGCGATTTGCAAAAAACTAAGTGGGAGATAAAGAGTAGAAGGCGAGACATTTTGAACAAGGACTGAAGCCTTGGCTATTTAATAAGGTGTCAGTTCTTCAGATTTACTCCTTTGCGACATTGCTGGAGAAGGCGATTATTACGAAAGGTGGCAGTGAAGCCTTAAGTTTATATAACAAGGAAAAGAAGGGTAAGAACATGGGAGGAGAACACCATGGAGGAGGGAGCAGCAGTGGAGGAAGTAATTTGGGAAAGAGGAAGTGGCAGAACAATAACAACAACAAAAACAACAACAATCAGTCGGGAAATTTTAGTGGAGGATTTAAGAAGAGGGCAGAGGGATGCCCAAAATGTGGAAAGAATCACCAGGGCGAGTGCTGGAAGGGACGCGGCACTTGCTACAACTACACCCAGGAGGGACACATTTTGCCTAACTGCCCAAAATTGAAGTAGATCCAAGGATGTTTTACTTGCGGCTCGACGAAGCACCGGATCAAGGATTGCCCGAAGAAGGGAAGTGGCGGAGGTAGCAGTCAACAAGGGAGAAACAAACTGATGATCAGCGGACCGACACAATCTAACCACCCAACCGCTAGGGCCTTTAATATGACCGTTCAGGACGCATTAGCTACGAAGGACGTGGTGTCAGGTATAATCCCAATCAATGATATAAATGCATATGCATTATTTAATTCGGGTGCCACCTGCTCTTTTGTATCTGAAGAATTTGCTAGTAGACTTAATACACCCCGAGAACGATTAGAAGATCCCTTGAACATAGAAGTTGCGAATAAGGAAGTAATCCCTGTAGAATTTATTTACCAAAATTGTCGCGCAAACATTAGAGATCATAAACTGAGCGTAGACTTGATTCCAATTAGATTGGGAGAATTTGACGTAATACTGGGAATGGATTGGTTGTATAACTATGCCGCAATAATTGACTGTCAGAATAAAAGTGTAAACTTTCAGACTCCGAGTAAGTCTAAAGTACTGTTTTATGGTAGCTCATCGCTTAAGCAATCGTGTTGTCTTATGATGATGCAGGCCAAGAAATTATAAAGGAAAAGATGTGTAGGTTACTTAGCTTACATTGTGGATACTCGAAAAAGGGAGTAGAAATTAAGGATATATCCGTCGTAAATGAATTCTAAGATGTATTTTCGGACGATCTGCCTGGTCTTCCGCTAGATAGAGAAATCGAATTCGTAATAGACTTAGCACCGGGAACGGCACCAATTTCGAAAGCTCCATATCGGATGGTGCCAGTAGAAATGAAGGAACTGATGATACAACTGCAAGAGTTACTAGATAAAGGTTACATACGACCGAGTGTGTCTCCTTGAGGAGCACCAGTGTTGTTTGTTAAGAAAAAAGACGGATCGATGAGGCTCTGTATCGATTATCGAGAATTGAACAAAGTAACGATCAAGAATAGATATCTGCTACCGAGGATAGACGACCTATTTGATTAACTGAAGGGAGCGAAGTGTTTCTCGAAGATCGACCTAGGGACAGTTTATCACCAACTGAAAGTACGAGAGGAAGACATACCAAAAATTGTATTTCGAACCCGTTATGGACATTACGAGTTTTTGGTAATGTCATTCGGATTGACTAATGCTCCGGAAGCATTCATGGACTTGATGAATCGAGTTTTCAAGCCCTACTTGAATAAGTTTGTGGTAGTTTTCATCGACGATATCTTGATCTACTCGAAGACAGAGGAAGAGCACGCCGGACATCTGAAGATAGTTTTGGAAGCTCTAAGGAAGGAAAAGATGTATGCAAAATTTTCTAAGTGTGAATTTTGGATGGAGAAGGTTCAATTCTTAGGTCACATGGTGGACAAGAATGGAATCTCAGTAGACCCTGCAAAGGTCAAAGCAGTGAGTAATTGGGAGCAGCCGAGAACACCAACAGAGATAAGAAGTTTCTTAGGGTTAGCTGGGTACTATTGAAGATTTATCTAGGATTTTTCTAAGATAGCAACTCCGTTGAACAATCTGACAAGGAAAACGGTGAAGTTCGTGTGGACAGACAAATGCGAAGAAAGTTTTTAAGAATTGAAGAAAAGGTTATGCGAGGCGCCTGTGTTATCACTACCAGATGATGCGGGAAATTTTATGGTGTATAGTGATGCATCGCATAAGGGACTTGGCTGTGTGCTTATGCAACATGGAAAGGTCATTGCGTATGCATCACGACAATTAAAGGACTACGAAAAATGATACCCTACTCATGACTTAGAGTTAGCGGCAATAGTTTTTGCGTTGAAGATATGGAGGCATTATTTGTACGGAGAGAAATGTGAGATATACACGGACAACAAGAGTATGAAATATATCTTCACACAGAAGGAGTTGAATATGCGTCAGAGGAGGTGGTTAGAATTGATCAAAAACTATGACTGTGATATTCTTTATCACCCAGGAAAGGCAAACGTAGTTGCCGACGCTCTGAGCAGAAAAGAAAGGGAAAAATTGTTTCACTTGACAACTCAAGAGGAGTTAATAAGAGAGATGGAAAAATTTGAGATAGGGGTAAAGGGGCCGGAGAGGTCTGAAGAAAAGTTGTTCGTAATGGAAGCTCTTCCAACCTTGTTGGATAGAGTGAAGGAATCACAAGAGAAAGATGAAGAGTGCGAGAAAATCAGAAAGAGGATTGCAGAGAATAAAGAGGAAAGATTCAAAATGGATAAAGACGGTATCTTAAGATTCGAAGGGAGAGTGTGGGTGCCAGCGATAGCCAATTTGAGAGAAGAAATTTTGCACGAGGCACACAATACGACGTATTCCGTTCACCCAGGAGGCACGAAAATGTACCAAGATTTAAGGCAACATTTTTGGTGGCCCAATCTGAAACGGGAAGTCGCAGAGTGCGTTAGTAGATGTCTGACTTGCGAACGCGTTAAAGCAGAGCACCAGCGGCCGAGTGGTTTACTACAACCGTTGGAAATACCGGAGTGAAAATGGGAGCACATTACGATGGACTTCGTAGTAGGACTTCCAGTCACGCAGAAAGGTTATGATGCCATTGGGTTATCGTGGATCGACTAACGAAGACCGCACATTTTCTACCGATCAAAATCCGATATAGTTGAATCAGTTAGCGAATCTTTACGTTAAAGAGATTATTTCACGACATATAGTGCCGGTGCCAATTATCTCTAATCGAGATCCGCGCTTCACATTAATCTTTTGGAAAAGCT
Organism: Panax stipuleanatus; assembly: GCA_020205555.1. Taxonomy (NCBI): domain Eukaryota; kingdom Viridiplantae; phylum Streptophyta; class Magnoliopsida; order Apiales; family Araliaceae; genus Panax; species Panax stipuleanatus. The sequence continues at coordinate 45,925,897 of CM035122.1, forward strand.
TACAAAAGAGAATGGGAACGCAGTTGAGGTTGAGTACTGCGTATCATCCTCAGACCGACAGACAAAGTGAGCGAACTATACAAACGCTGGAGGACATGCTTAGGACTTGCGTGATGGATTTCAAGGGAAATTGGGATAACCACCTACCCTTAGTAGAATTTGCATATAACAATAGTTACCATGCAAGTATTGGCATAGCACCGTACGAAGCTCTTTACGGGAGAAAATGTAGAACGCCATTATGTTGGGATGAAGTCAGAGAACAACGAATACTCGGACCAGAGTTAGTACAACAAACCGTAGACGTGGTGACAGTGATAAAAGCCAGACTAGTAGCAGCTCAAGATCGCCAAAAAAAGTACACAGGACTTGCATCAACAAGACCGAGACTTTAAAGTCGGTAGTTTCGTATTCTTGAATGTGACACCCCCAAATCCAGGTACTTCGTTTTCACATGATTTGGTGTTCACTTTCTAACTACAACAAACATCTACCCAATATATCTCAAAATAAATTACAATCTTTATTCGAAAAAATAAAATCTCCCTTAAAACAAGGGTTACAACCTTCTCAAAAATCAATCCTAGGGTTACTCTAACCTTAACATAAACAATAAAGTGCGGAATAAAAATATGACATAAAAGTCTTATTACAATCATTTCAAAATAATTAAACAAGTCTTCACTTGTTCATCTTTCCCTTGCCTTTACTCGTAGACGGGGCATCAACATTATCAACCTTAACTGCAATTGTTATTTAATGCAAGAGTGAGCAAACAACAGCTCACTGGAGTTTAACAATAGTAATTACATGAAAGAGTATCTTATAAAGAATTCGAATAACTTAGCTTGCTTCAATAATAAAGAATTGAATAATAATTCTCTATTAACATTAAAATTCGAATATAGAAGTTGTCTGAGGGTCATAAGACCTTTGAACTCTTGTCCTAGGTTATAAATATGTCTATTTAAACCTTTAACAGTCAATAAGACTATGGACCTTAACTCGTACTTAGGGGGATCAGCCCTTCGTACCATGTATTGTGCACATACATCTTAACGCTATGCGTAGTAACCTCCCCTAATAATTAGGGTTATTCAACTCAGTAATTTGAATTCAAGTCCGCACCAAAGAAAGTTTGGTTTGGATAAGCTTACAAGGGTAATTTAGAATTCACGTTCATCAACTAAGGATTAGTTGAATCGACTTTCAATAATTCATAAATAAAAGAATTATGAATTAACATATGCTTTAGAAGTAAACTTAAAGCATTTAAAATAATAAACTGGATCTTACTTGAACAATAAGTCAAGATCTCTTCGGTTAAGTAAATAATTGTCCAGTACAGAAATGAAAAGGACATTCTCAACAATGAATATATGAACTCAAAGAAACTTGGGTAGAAATAACAAGTTTAGGGTTAGAAGACTTGCCTCAAGCGCAAGCTACTTAACATCAATTCACGTACTTTAATACTTCCTATACACATTCAATTATAATAATCTAAATCAATTAACACATAACTAATTCACATAAGTGGTTAACCCTCATGGTTAACTCACTCTAATTATATAAATAACTAATAATCAACTATCACATAGTTAATTACATCACACACATACTCACATAATTAAATTAATTATGTATTTAACTAAATTATAATTAAACAATTATAATTCAAACACTTAATCAAATTATAATTACTTAAATTATAATTACCATTTAAATTATAAATAATTATAATTTAAAATTAATTAAACTACATCATGCATTTATTAAATTATAATTACATAAATTATAATTTAAATTAACATCTAATTGATTAAAATAAATCAACTTTTATACATTATAATTTAACAAAAATTATAATTTAAACCTTTACTTTTAATTATAATTATACCAATTATAATTACATATCACATTAACCAATTCACAATTAAACAATAATTCAAATAATACTTTAAGGTTTTCAAAACCTCTTTTCTTTTACAATTACCAAATTGTCAAATTCATGTTATCAACATGCTATTGCAACTTAAATACATGATCATTATTCTAGCAACAATGTAACTTAGGCATAAAAATAAACTGCACACTTGATTAAAACTCACTGCCTCTACCCAGGACACGGCGCAGCTGCGCCACCTTTAGTCCTTGACACCGGCGCAGCTGCGCTGGTGTCAATCCTGAAAACCCAGCGGCGCAGCTACACTGCTTCTTACCCTTGCTGCCTGCGCAGCTGCCCCAGCACGCGGACAAAAACAGAGCAGCTTACGAACAGTGCCGAGAAAAACCAAATTGGCTTAATTCTCCACATCGAGTTCTCAATTTAGCCAAAGATTGATTCATATAACATTACAAAAATATCATATAAAGCTTCTAACACACTTTTAACATACCAAGACATCAAATTACAAGATTAAAACACTTAATTTTAAATAAAAACTTGAGAAAATCATTTTTCTCTCAAACTCATAATTTTCATACAACAATTCACTGTAATTAAATTTCTCAACTAATTCAACTTTATATACATGCATTATATACCAAATTGAAGATAACATCAAACCAAATTCCTAATAAGCATGTTAGCATATACTAATTCATCAATTTTTCTCTAAAATCAATCAATTACATGAAATTCCATATGAATATATTTTATTCATTAAAACATGTTTCTACTATAATTTGATTTTTGAAAACTCGTTTATAGCCTACCAATCAACTATTGACAATACATGAACACCATATATATATACAATTCATGTTAATACGTTTTCTTAAAATTTATAGTAAACCAAAATTTACAGAAACTCAAAACAAGGAAGAACAACTAATTAAAATTTTTAAAACTATGACATAGTAATTACCCTTTGTTTGATGATTGTAGAAGAATATGAAGATTAACTCTAGCCTTCTCAAGCTTTCTCTTCCTTCTCTTCTTCCCTTCTCTCTCTAAATTCTCTGCTCTTCTTTTCTTTGTTCTTAGTTTAGACTTAGGCTTAGAAAACTAACGTAGTTTTTCTTTACGTAGTATATAGATATATAACTGATGCATCAATAATATACGTATTAACTAATACTTAATAACTTAATTAATTTAACAGTTATAAAATTTGAATTTGAATAGCCATAAGGCCATGTTTGGCAAACCCTTTATTTAAAAACAGATTATTAGCTAAGGCCTTATTTGGTATAAATCGTTTTAAAAATCCCTTTTTTCTTTATTTTAACAAATCATTTAACACATATTTTAAATGTCACATTTTAATTAATTAAATATTAATCATCTAATTTAATCAATTAAAATCTAACATCAATTAATCACATAAAATTGCCACATAATTATAATTACTCGCTAATTATAATTCATGTAACACTTCATCATATAATTCATCTAATTCAATTATCTTAATTAAATTAGAACTATAATATAAAATTAATATACATTAATTAAATAAATATTACACATTCATTTACGTAATTAAATCACTCTATAAATCACATAATTTATTTATTTAACTCAATAAATAAATCACATAAAATATTTATTTAACTTAATAAATATTTAAAATTATTATATAAAATCTCAATCGTTACATTGAAGGTATCTCCTTGGAAAAGAAAAATACGATTCGACAAGAAAGGAAAGTTGAGTCCAAGATTGATAGGACCGTTCGAGATTTTGAAGCGAGTGGGCGAAGTGGCCTACAAAGTTGCATTACCACCTGAGTTGGAGCACATCCACAACGTGTTTTACATCTCCGTGTTACGTCCATACAAGGCCGACTACAAGCACGTGATTTCTTATGAGCCCATTCAAGTGGAGAAGAACCTAGCGTATGAAGAAATTCCTGTCCAAATATTAGATGGGAAAGAGCAAACCTTAAGAAATAAAGTTATTTCATCTGTAAAAGTACTTTGGGGTAACCACGATGTCGAGGAGGCTACGTGAGAATTAGAAGATAGGATGATGAGGGACTATCCCCATCTATTTGTGTAAGCTTGTAGCAATTCTGAGGACGAAAATTTTATAAGGGGGGAGGATGTAATACCCGAGAATTTCCAGATATTATTAATCATTAAATTAATGAAAGTCAAATATTTATTTGTATATAAATATTTATGTGTTATGAGATGAGTTAACTCAATTATTTCAAATTGAATATATAATAATTGAGGAAAACGTGGAGTTTATGATAAGCTCGAGAACGCCTTGTGTCGCGCGATAATGAGAATTATGATTTAATTAATTTAAAGGATGAAGGAATTAATAAATGATTAATTAGTATTATATTGATTAATTGTTATAACCTATTAAAGAGTGGGATTAAATAAGTGAAGGATTTATTTAATATCATTTTCAATTAATTGATATTATGAGAAATAACTATCAATGAGTAATTAATAGATAATGTGTTAATTATTTGTTATCGTGAGAAATAGAATATTAATGGGTGATTAATTAATAGTATGTTGACTTATTATTATTGTGGGTATAGAATAATAATAAGTAAATTATTTATAAATATAATAAATTTTATATTTATTTAATTAATTGCTGTTATGGGTGATATACTATTATTGAGTAATTAATTGATAATATGTCGATTAATGACTAAATGATTAATAAATATAATAAGATTATATTTACTCGATTAATTATTATGTGCAAAGTATGCGATAATTAGACGTATAAAATATAGTGATTACAACTATATTATACAGTGCAATGTGACGCATCAATGTGACTATATTATATATATATAAACTATACAGTAAGATTTATTAAGTTGAGAAAGTTACATGATTAATGCTTATGTGACAATATGTGTGTGAGTGAACATTAAGTAAGTACCTCATAAATGTATTATAAACAATTATTACTTATCAATGATTTCCATAATTTAATAATAGAATTGGGATAATGTCATGAGATAATACCCAATTAAATTATATTCGGTGTTAACAAAATGTACATGGAATATATATGTGTAAATTAAATTTACTACATTGTAATATTTTTTATTTAATGAAATTACCTTGTGACTCTAATTATAAATTAAGTATATAGTATGTGTTTATATAATAACCTAAATGCATATCATACATATGTGTATAAGCTAAGTGCTGGCATTAGTTCACTTGCAAGTTGGTAATGCTGAGTATATGGCTTATCCCAAATTGAAAGACTCACTCTCTCCCTCACGTGAATGACAAAAGGCAAGTCTAAACCTATTCCTCCCTCTTCTCCCTAAACTCAGCAACTAGTAATCATCAATGGGGGAGTGGCCTTAATTATGAAATTCAACAACTACTCATCAACTTCTCCTTAACCTTCATACAATTCATAATCTCGTTGGTTTAATTTGCGAGTTAAAGGCATTGTCTGGAAATTTGAAACTCTATAAATATAGCTTCCCTCCTTCTAATTCTTTTGCTGAGATATTGCTTAGAGGCTTGAGAGCATATAGAGAGTGAGATTACATTAGTGATATAGCAGTATTGCGAGTTTTGAAATTGCGGCAAGTTTAATTCGTGTAACAGAGGTATAACACCTTCTTGTTCTTCATTTCTTGTTTTTGAGATTTCTTAAATTCTTAATCATGTGAAATTAGATGATAATTGAATTGAGAAATACTTGCATTGTCGTTATATGGACTTATAAGTATGTTTGAACTACAATGTGGCTGTTTAAAATATAATTCATGAAGAAATTTTGTGTTTGGGTTAACTAACTGCCGAAGCAGAAAGTTGTTCAGTGCTGACCGAGACCCGACGCAGCTGCCCAGTCCCTGGTTCTTGTTTTTCAATTCTGCTGCAAATCTGTTAAGTGTTAATTATTTGATATGACTTAGACAAGCTTGCTAACAGGTTTGACATGTATATATGAGTACTTTAACCTAGCATGAACATGTTTGACTATGTTAGTATGTATGATTAATGAAAACTTATTATTTTGAAATGAACTTAGAACTTTATAAACGAACTTTGATATATACATGCCATGTTAATATTCTGACTTGGTAAGCGAGATTATATGGCCTAGAAATGCATGAAGAACATGTTAACATGTATATATATCTTTCATGATATAGCATGCACATGTTGGACCTCATTAGTGAACGTTACTAACGAAAATATAAGTTTTGGAAGTAGACTTTGACATGTTATATTGAGATTTAGGTTCTGATATTTTTGGCATGCTTGAATGTGCTTTTAAACATTACTAAGACATCATATATATACACACACTTGTTAAATACAATGCAAGTTAATCACATATGAGTTTAAGCATGTTTTCAAACAAATAACGATACTAGTTATATATGTATGATGTAGATACTTGTGAGAATGCCTAAAACAAGTTATGTGACCACCTTATGTGTTTAAATGACAAGCATGATAGCTTACATGATGTTGTATGACCCTAAGTTGTTAGAAATCATGATTTAGAACTATATCATGTATGATTGAACTTGGAAAGGTTGTACAAGCCTGGAAGGACCCTTTAACATGTATATATGCTATGTGATATCGTATATTGATGATTGGATAGAAACAGCAGGCGAAAGCCCAACCCTAGTTTGGCCAGGGGACAGGGCAGCTACGCCGTCCTAGGCTTAGCCAGGGCGCAGCTGCGCCACGCTGCTTTCAAAATTGAAGTTTTTGCATATTTTCTAATTTTGCAAGTTGACTTATATTAATGCCTAAACTGCTAAACATGGTCTGAACACCACTGATACATGTATATAAGTGTTGACGGTGTAACATGTTAATATTTAAAAGAGTAATTCAAAAGATAAAAGATAATGAAAGTTATATCAATCGTGAATGGTGAAATAGTATGATGCTATGCATGGTACGAATGTATAGTAAGGTTAAAGACTTAACTTGTGTATTAATTATATACATAAGATAAAGTATAATGTTTAACAATAACTAATGGATATCATATATACGTAACTATATTACGATAGAAATTTAAAGTGTTGATAAGCTTTACGTGGGTAGACTACGCATAAGGCAAGTTCCCTGACTTACACTCTTTTATTGTCCAAGTATCCTAAACCCTTGCATTACTTTATTCAATGAATATTGTAAGCAAATGCTTGAACTTTACTCTTATTGAGCACTCAATTGAACTTGTGCTATTATTGTCGTACAAGTAAGCTATTGGAATTATAATTCATGTTTTATAACTTAAATACTTCGTGGATAAGATAAAGTCGATTTATATTCTTCGAACTTTAAATCTTGAGTTTTGAACTTATAATTGTTCTTATGTACCTTGAAAGAGCGGTCTATGCCACTTGATTCGGCTAGACCTATGTTATGAATTTGAAAAGCGATCCAAACCAATTGATTGGTGTGGAATCTTGTATTTGACTGAGATGAACAACCATTTTGAAGGGGAAACTATAATTGTTGGGAGACCGACGTGCGCACTTGAGTACGATTGAATGTTATGCATAATATAGGGTACTTTAAACTGATCACCTGTTGTACTTGTTTTATTGGATTATCAATATATTTCTGTTAATTCTAGTAGAAGTTCATAGTCCTTAGTGACTGCTCAGTATTCAATTATCTTGAAATCTTGAATTGATTTAGCGTTGAATCTTATTGATATTTTGCTGTTCTTAGCGACTGTTATTGAGAACTGTTGATATTTCTTGCTATCCTCGAACTATCATATCCTGTTATACCCTTTGGGATTCAAAAACTTTATTACTCACCCTTATTGCTATATTACTTGCTGAGCAAATTTGTTACTCATTCTTGCTTTTCCTATAAACATTTAAGTTAAGGTAGAGCAGGGAGGACCTTCAGGGCACCGACAAGGGCAAGGTCAAGGCTACCGACTATGTGACGCCCCCAAATTCCAGGACCGCCACTTGGTCTCTCGAATTCGGTTCATCACGTGCTCATGGTAATACATCACAATAATAATAACTAAACAACACACATCACAGCGGAAAATCTATTCTAGAATAATTTACAATGATTTATTATAAGTATTCCTCCAAGTCTCGCAACCTACAGTACTTAATAGATTACATAATAATATCAATTAACGACTTATTACATAACCTAACTTAAGCTTAAACATAATCAACATCAGTTTTACAACATCATCTGAATACGACAACTAAATATTTAAAAACATAAAAGAGACAAGCTAGTTGGTAGCCTTGCCCTTGCCCTTATCAACGCCAGAAGGTTCGCCCTGCTCTGCCTTAACTGAAATGTTTTAGGGAAAGCAAGAATGAGCACAAATTGCCCAGCAAGTAATATATAATAAGAGTTTGTAATCTAATTCTCAATTATTAAAAAAAAGGTATAGCAAGGTTTGATAATTCAAGGAAAATAAGAATATCAACAGTTTTCAATAACAGTCGCTAAGGACAGAATAATATCAATGTGATTCAATAACAAATCAATTCAATATTTCAAGATAACTGAATACTGAGCAGTCGCTAAGGACTATGAACTTCTACTAGAATCAACAGTAATAAACTGAAAATCCAACAAAAACAGGTACAACAGGTGATCAGCCTAAAGCACCATCGTTATGCATAACAATCAATCATACTCAAGTGTGCACGTCGGTCCTCCGATAATTATATATTCCCTTCAAAGAAGGTTGTTCTTCTCAGTCAAATACAAGATCCCGCACCAATCAATTAGTTTGGGTTGCTTTCCAATAATATAAGTCTAGCCGAATCAAATGGCATAGACACTTTCACAATATTCAAGAACAATACTAAGTTCAACAGGAATAATAGCTTTAATGAAATAAGAGTTCAAGTATGCTAATTCAATTCAACCGATTAAGTAGGAAACTAGTTCGCAATATACAAGGATAGAATACTTGCACAGTAAAAGAGAGTAAGTTAGGAAACTTGCACAATCATAGATTTCCTTGCATAAAGTAAATGCGTCGGTTAGGATACTTGCACTTTAAAAGAGTGTAAGTAAGAGAACTTGCCTTTAGCGTAGTTTATCCATGAAAAGCAAATTAACACTTTCGAATTCCTATCGTAATACAGTTACGTATATATATGATATTCATTAGTCATACAATTAAACTTCACATTTTATCTTCGAATATATGATCAACACATAAGCTAGGTTTTACCTAGCTACACAGTTATATAGAATATAATTTCTATCCTTAACGTTCCTCCTTTAGAGTTTAAACACATTCTCATATCTTATAAGATCGCAATCAATACTAAATATATTTCATTTTAGCAAGTTACGGCATCCCCTTAAGTTAACCGTCAAAATCGGGTTCAAGTAACATCCTATAATAACACGTAGCATGTATTCATATTTAAAGGATACTTTCATGCTTGTATAACTTTTTCAAATCCAATCGTACATGGTATAGGTTCTTTTAATACTTAAAGCCATTCAAGGACACGAACTCATATGGTCTAACATGCTCGCTTTTTAAACGCATAAGATTTTCATATAACTTGTATTAGGCATGCTTATGAGTACTCGTATCACATATATGTAGCTAGCATTGTTATTATCTTGAAAACATGCTTCGTTTATGCTAAACTTTAATCACGGCAACTAATCATGGTATATATACATGCATGACACATGAATGAGTCTAAGAGTACTATCACATGGGTCCAAATTATCAGATTCTAACTCTCGTTATAACATACCAAAGTTTACGTTCAAAGCTTATACTTTGTTAGTTTAGTTCATTAATAAGGTCTATCATGTCCATGCTTCCTTATAAAACCTATATATATAAGTTAACATGCTTTTCATGCATTTCAAGGCCCTATAAACATGCTCGAAAAGTCAGAATGTATACGTGGTCTTTACATGTCAATATCAACCTTCAAAACTTGTATTTTTGTTAGATATGTTCAATAGTGAGGTCTAATATGCTCTTGTCATACTACGAACCATATATACATAAGTTAATATGTCTTTTATGCATCTCTACCTCATACCGACATGCCTTGAAAAATTAGAATATTAACATGCTTCATATATGTTAACGTTCGTTTAGGAAACTTTAAGTTCGTTTCCAAACTATATGTCGTTTGGTTAACCATGCATGCTAATATACTAAAACATGCTTACATTGCCTCATTAGGTTTATATATATGTATTAATCATGCTTCCATGCTTGTTTAAAAAAAAATCAAACAATTAGTACATAACAGTTTTGTTGTAGAATGCAGAAAACTACACACAGAGGCCGGCGCTGCGGCGCGGCAACAGCAGCCACAATCTGGCGCTGCGGCGCGGGGATTGGCGCTGCGGCGTGGGAGGCACAGACAATGGCGCTGCGGCGTGGGGACAGTTTCTGCAGTTCACACTGCAGCCGAAACCGACCCAAAACCTCCCATTTCATCGATTTCAACATACCCATATGCCATTACACTAACGTTTTTAATTTACTAACACATATATATGCTTATATAACAGTCAATCGCATTTATCAATTCTCAAATTCATGAACCCTAACTAATTTCACACGAATTTGATGCTTTACAAAAATTACAGAGCAACAATGGAAATGAAAGTCAAGAATGCTATATAGTGGTTCCATCAGGTATGTATGTTCATATAACAACAATATAAGTGCTCTACAATCCAATTGCAATCCAATTTTGCATAATCAAGAATTTAAGCAATTGCAGTAATAGAAACAGGAAATGAAAATGAAGAACAAGGAGAGGAATTATACCTCTGTTAGTTTGTGAATTGAACTTGCTGCTATACTACTACTTACAATGCTGCTATACTATCAATGTATTCTCTCAACTCAACACTTATGTAAACTTACAGCAAATGAAATTGAAGGAGAAGGGGCCATATAAATAGCAAAGCCAAGACCTAGACAATGTAATTGTACAACAAATTAAACCAACGAGATTTGTGAATTGCATGGGGGTTAAAGAGTAGTAGGTAAATGGTAGTTGGATTCATCATGAATCCCATTCCCTCCATAATCATGAGCTATGCAATGCTGAGTTTGAGGAAGAAATAGGGAGTAGGCTAGCTTGAGTTGTTCACGTGTATAAGGATTGTGTTTGTCAGCATGGGCCAAGCTTCTAAGTATCCAGCATTTTGCAACATGAAGTGTATTAACACTAAGGCCATATATACATATATCATACACTTAGGCTATTACATATACATTCATACTATATATTTAGATTATAATTATCATTATAATGTAAGTCACATTCTTAATATTTCAAAGTAGTAGATGTGATATGGCAGTGTAACATACATATCATCCATGTACATTTATTAATACCGGATATAATCACATCACATTATTTCCTTTATTAAATTTTATTATTCCATTATATATATAAATATTCATCAATTATTATTTATATTTATGATACAATATTTTAATGTATACTTACATACATATTGTTACATAGGCTATTAATCAAGTAGCTCATATAGTTTAATAAGCCTTACCATATAATAGTGTCATATTACACTTCACATAATACATAGTTAGCTAATGTATGTTACACATTTAATTCGCATGCTTGCACATAACAATGAATATAATCTTATTATATTAATAATTTACTTATTTATTTTATTATTCATAATATCAAATAAATAAATTATTCATTTCATTGATTAATTAATAATAATATTAATTAATCCATTCCTCACTGATTATTAATTTCCATAATAATCGATTAACACTTATATGATTAAATATCACATTAAATGAATATAAATATTATTATAATATAAACACATTGCTTAATATTATTATTATATTTCTTGCAATAATAATAATCACATATTATTAATTAATCACCATTAATATTCTATAACAATTATTCTATGATGACAATTAATTAATATTCTACGATTAACAATTAATATAGATTAATTGTTCGCTTAAATTAATATAATCATTCTTATATTACGTCACTGTGCCACACAAGGCTATCAATGAGTTTATCGCAAACTCCATCAATTTCTCAATTATTATAATTATTCAATTTTATATATAATTGAATTAATTATTCTCATAACACAAAATCATTTATATTTCAAATAAATTCTCATATCCATTAATATATTTATTTAATAATATTAGGAAATTCTTGGGTATTACATCCTCCCCCCCCCCCCCCTTATAAAAATTCCGTCCCGGAATTACTACAAGGGTACACGAATAGATAGAGATAGTCCTTCATCATATTATCTTCTAACTCCCACGTTGCCTCCTCGACATCGTGGTTATGCCAAAGTACTTTTACAGATGAAATAATTTTATTTCTCAAGGTTTGCTCTTTCCTATCTAATATCTGGACAGGAATTTCTTCATATGCCAAGTTCTTCTGCACTTGAATGGGCTCGTAAGAAATCACGTGCTTGTAGTCGGCCTTGTACGGTCGCAACACGAAAATGTGAAACACGTTGTGGATGTGCTCCAGTTCGGGTGGTAACGCAACTTTGTATGCCACTTCGCCCACTCGCTTCAGTATCTCGAACGGTCCTATGAATCTTGGACTCAATTTTTCTTTCTTTTCGAAATGGATTTTTCCCTTCTAGGGAGATACCTTTAAGAATATGAAACTGCCGACTTTGAAGTCTCGGTCCTGTCGATGCAAATCTGCGTATTTCTTCTGGCGATCTTGAGCTGCTATTAATCTGGCTCTTATCACTGTCACCACGTCTGCGGTTTATTGTACTAACTCTGGTCCGAGTATTCGTCGCTCCCCGACTTCATCCCAACATAATGGCGTTCTGCACTTTCTTCCGTAAAGAGCTTCGTACGGTGGCATGCCGATACTTGCATGGTAACTATTATTATATGCGAATTCTACTAAGGGTAGGTGGTCGTCCCAATTTCCCTTAAAATCTAGCACGCAAGTCCTAAGCATGTCCTCCAGCGTTTGTATTGTTCGCTCACTCTGTCCGTCTGTCTGAAGATGGTAAGCAGTACTTAACCTCAACTGTGTTCCCATTCTTTCTTGCAAACTCTTCCAAAAATTAGACGTGAAGCGCGGATCTCGATCAGAGACAATTGACACCGGCACTCCATGTCGTGAGACAATTTCTTTTACGTATAAGCTCGCTAACTGATTCAAACTATAGCGGATCTTGATTGGTAGAAAATGTGCGGTCTTGGTTAGTCGATCCACGATAACCCAAATAGCATCATAACCTTTTTGCGTAACTGGAAGTCCTACCACGAAGTCCATCGTAATATGCTCCCATTTCCACTCTGGTATTTCTAACGGTTGTAGTAAACCACTTGGTCGTTGATGCTCTGCTTTAACTCGTTGGTAAGTCAAACATCTACTGACGCATTCTGCGACTTCTGGTTTCAAATTGGGCCACCAAAAATGTTGCTTCAAATCTCGGTACATCTTAGTGCATCCCGGATGAACGGAATATGTCGTATTATGTGCCTCGTGCAAAATCTCTTCCCTTAACTCGGTTACCGCTGGTACCCACACTCTTCCTTCAAATCTTAAGATACTGTCTTTATCTATTCGAAATTTCTCTTCCTCATTTTCTGTGATCCTCTTTCGGATTTTCTCGCACTCTTCATCCTTTTCCTGGGCTTCCTTTACTCTATCCAACAACGTCGGACAAGCTTCCATTACAATTAACTTCTCGCCAGACTTTTCTGGTCCTTTCACTTCTATCTCCAATTTCTCCATCTCTCTTATCAACTCTTCCTGAATCGTCAAATTAAACAACTTCTCCCTTCCTTTCCTGCTCAGAGCGTCGGCAACCACATTCGCCTTCCCCGGGTGATAAAGAATATCGCAATCATAGTCTTTGATTAATTCTAACCACCTCCTCTGCCGCATGTTCAACTCCTTCTGTGTGAAGATATACTTCAAACTTTTATGGTCCGTGTATATCTCACATTTTTCTCCGTACAAATAATGCCTCCATATCTTTAACGCAAAAACTACTGCCGCTAACTCTAAGTCGTGAGTAGGGTATCGTTTTTCGTAATCCTTCAATTGTCGTGACGCATACGCATTGACCTTGCCATGTTGCATGAGCACACAACCAAGCCCCTTGTGCGATGCATCACTATACACCACAAAATTTCCCGCATCATCTGGTAATGATAACACAGGTGCTTCGCACAATCTCCTTTTCAGTTCTTGAAAACTTTCTTCGCATTTGTCGGTCCATACAAATTTCACCGTCTTTCTAGTAAAATTGGTCAGCGGGGTTGCTATCTTAGAAAAATCTTGGATGAATCTTCGATAGTATTCAGCTAACCCTAAAAAGCTTCTCACCTCCGTCGGTGTTCTCGGTTGTTCCCAATTACTTACTGCTTCAACCTTCGCAGGGTCTACAGAGATTCCATTCTTATCCACCACGTGGCCTAAGAATTGAACCTTCTCCATCCAAAATTCGCACTTTGAAAATTTTGCATACATCTTTTCCTTCCTTAGTGCCTCCAAAACAATATTCAGATGTTCGGCGTGTTCTTCCTCTGTCTTCGAGTAGATCAAAATGTCGTCGATAAAAACCACTACAAATTTATCCAAGTATGGCTTGAAAACTCGGTTCATCAAGTCCATAAATGCTGTCGGAGCATTAGTCAATCCAAATGACATTACCAAAAACTCGTAGTGTCCATAACGGGTTTGAAACGCAGTCTTTGGTATGTCCTCATCCCGTACCTTCAGTTGATGATATCCTGTTCGTAGGTCGATCTTCGAGAAACACTTTGCTCCCTTCAGTTGATCAAACAAGTCGTCTATCCTCGATAGCAGATATCGGTTCTTGATCGTTACTTTGTTCAATTCTTGATAATCGATACAGAGTCTCATCGATCCGTCCTTCTCCTTAACGAATAGCACTGGTGCTCCCCAAGGAGAAACACTCGGTCGAATGTAACCCTTATCCAACAACTCTTGCAATTGTATCATCAATTCCTTCATTTCTACTGGCGCCATACGATATGGAGCTTTTGAAATCGGTGCCGTTCCCGGTGCTAAGTCTATTATGAATTCGATTTCTCTGTCTGGCGGAAGACCAGGCAGATCGTCCGAAAACACATCTAGAAATTCATTAACTACGGATATATCTTTAATTTCTACTCCCTTTTTCCGAGTATCAACGATATAAGCTAGATAACCTACACATCCTTTTCTTAACAATTTCTTGGCCTGCATCATCGTAACGCAACACGATTGCTTAAGCGATGAGCTACCATAAAACACTATCTTAGACTTACTCAGAGTCTGAAGGTTCACACATTTGTTCTGACAGTCAATTATCGCAGCATGGTTATACAACCAATCCATTCCCAATATTACGTCAAATTCTCCCAATCTAATAGGAATCAAGTCTACGCTCAGTTCATATTCTCTAATGTTTGCGCGACAATCTCGATAAACGTATTCTACAGAGATTACTTCCTTATTAGCAACTTCTATGACTAAAGGATTTTCTAATCGTTCTCGGGGTGTACTAAGTCTACTAGCAAATTCTTCAGATACAAAAGAACAGGTGGCACCCTAATCAAATAATACATAAGCATTTATATCATTGATTGGGATTATACCTGACACCACGTCCTTCGCAGCCACGGCATCCTGGACGGTCATGTTAAAGGTTCTGGCGGTTGGGCGGTTGGATTGTGCCGGTCCATCGATCATCAGTTTGTTTCCTCCCCCTTGTTGGCTACCACTTCTGCCACTTCCCTTCTTCGGGCAATCCTTAATACGGTGCTCAGTTGAGCCGCAAGCAAAACACCCTTAGATCTTCTTTGGTTTCGGACAGTTGGGCGAGATGTGCCCTTCCTGTCCGCAGTTGTAGCAAGTGCCACGTCCCTTCCAGCACTCGCCCTGGTGATTCTTCCCACACTTTGGGCATCCTTCAGCCTTCTTCTTGAAACCTCCATGAAAATTTCCTGATTGATTATTGTTGTTTTTGTTGTTATTCTCCCACTTTCTCTTTCCCAAATTACTTCCTCCACTGCTGCTTCCTCCAGTACGATTCTCTCCTCCAGCATTCTTTCCTTTCTTCTCTTTGTTATACAGGCTTAAGGCCTCACTGCCACCTTCCGCAATGATTGCCTTTTCCAGTAATGTTGCAAAGGAATCAATTTGAAGAACTGATACCTTATTGAACAGCCACGGCTTCAACCCTTGTTCGAAGCGTCTAGCCTTTCTCTCTTCATCACCAACTTGGTGCTTCGCAAATCGCGCTAGTTTGTTAAACCTAGCCGCGTATTGCGCCACCGTCATCTCACCTTGTTTTAACTCTAGGAATTTCACCTCCATCCTATTCTTCATACTCTTAGGGAAGTAATTCTCGAAGAACAGCGTCATAAACTTATCCCAAGCTATTATCCCTTCTCCAGCTCTTTGTTGATTAGCCTCCCACCAGTAGTTCACTTCTCCCCTCATCATGTACGTGGCAAACACCGTCTTCTGATCTTCGCCTACGCTAGCTATAGTGAAAGCTTTTTCGATCTCTTTGATCCAGGTTTGTGCGACAATTGGGTCGGTAGTTCCCTCAAACTCCGGGGGTCCTACACTCTTAAAATCTTTAAAGGTTGTTACTGGCACAGTCTGAGGGTTTGGGCAAATGGGTTCATTGTTCCTTCCCCTTAAGGCCTCTCCTAACAAGTCTACCAGTTTCTGGATCGGGTCTACTTTTTCCCTCTCATTGTTCACTGACTCCTCAGGTGCAGTCAATCTACGTCTGGGCGGCATTATCTGCATCACAAGTTTTTATTTTAATATTATTCAAGTATATTACTTAAGTATTTCTTTTAATACTAAAAGACAACAAAATTTGTAACACATTTCTAAAATAAACTTCATTTATATTCATATTCCAAATCATTTCATTACATGATTTCCTAGCATACTGCTATAAATGTTATCACATATATCCCCTAATATCACAAAAGACTGGGAATCTACCAACCTACTACCAAACTACCCCTCTAACAAAAGCTAACACGGGGTTCACATCATTATCCCACATCTTACACAAAAGATTGGGATTACAACATAGTATGTACAACACATAAAGATAAATTCTACTAAACTACTACTAGACTGACTAAAGGAATCTCATCCCATCATCCCGCGCTCCACTGCGCTCTTGTACTCCAACTGTGCTATATAAACAACCAGCTCTCGGCTCATAGTGTGTAGGGTCTGTCCCTGCTCTGCCGGGTAGTGGTACACACCATCAAGTACCCTTTCAAAAGCTGAACGGAACACATACCCCATCTTGTTCATCTTTCTCTTCTTGCACCTGACCTCGTCCTCTAGGTCGTCAGCTCTCTCAATGGACGCCTCCCACTTCTCCTCGAAGTGTAACCTATCCATCACCTCCAACTCTAGCTGAGTACGGAGTGCCTCTTTCTCAGTCTTCTCACTCAATTTTCTCTGTTCTACTTCTTCCAGCTTTCCTGCCAGATCCATTTTCTGAGCCACTGACCTGTGAAACAGAGTCCCCATCTGGATTCGTGCCTCCCTACGGTAGGCAATCTCCACCTCTAACTCCTGCATAACCAGCTTCCTTTGATGGTCCTCGTCCCTCAGTTTCTGGAACTCAGACTCTCTCTCTTGGGCCTCTGCCTCCAGCTCCTGGACCCTGCAGTCTAACTCTAGGATCCGCTCCTCGTACTCTCCTAACATCTGCTCCTCTATAGTAGCCTCATCAGAGTCCTCTACTAGTTCATCCTCCATCGGCTCCTCCTCTAGATCAGTCTCTATCTCAATCTCGATCTCATCCTCGTCATCAAACTCGGATGGTGCAATTGCCTGCACTGGCACAGCCTCTAGAGGTGCCTCGCATACTACATGTATATCCCTGGGCTCCTCCTCTACCACTCTACTAGGTACACCTGTGTCTGTCATCCTACAATCACAAACACAAGACAAACAAACAGCAACTCCATTAGAATGTTAAATAAAACATAAGTTCATTGTATAGAATGAAGTTATATTTCATAACAGACTAAGTTTCTCAAGGAAAACTCTACATGAGTTTTATCTCCTTCCTAACTTCTAAGTTTGCCTAAGTTATAGTCTAAGGACACTCGTTCCTAAGGTTTATAACTACGGCTTTGATACCAACCTGTGACGCCCCCAAATTCCAGGACCGCCACTTGGTCTCTCGAATTCGGTTCATCACGTGCTCATGGTAATACATCACAATAATAATAACTAAACAACACACATCACAGCGGAAAATCTATTCCAGAATAATTTACAATGATTTATTTTAAGTATTCCTCCAAGTCTCGCAACCTACAGTACTTAATAGATTACATAATAATATCAATTAACGACTTATTACATAACCTAACTTAAGCTTAAACATAATCAAAATTAGTTTTACTACATCATCTTAATACGACAATAAAATATTTAAAAACATAAAAGAGACAAGCTAGTTGGTAGCCTTGCCCTTGCCCTTATCAACGTCCAAAGGTTCGCCCTGCTCTGCCTTAACTGAAATGTTTTAGGGAAAGCAAGAATGAGCATAAATTGCTTAGCAAGTAATATACAATAAGGGTTTGTAATATAATTCTCAATTCTTAAAAAAAAGGTATAGCAAGGTTTGATAATTCAAGGATAACAAGAATATCAACAGTTTTCAATAACAGTCGCTAATGACAGAATAATATCAATGTGATTCAATAACAAATCAATTCAAGATTTTAAGATAACTGAATACTGAGCAGTCGCTATGGACTATGAACTTCTACTAGAATTAACAGTAATAAACTAAAAATCCAACAAAAATAGGTACAACAGGTGATCAGCCTAAAGCACCATCGTTATGCATAACAATCAATCATACTCAAGTGTGCACGTCGGTCCTCCGACAATTATATATTCCCTTCAAAGAAGGTTGTTCTTCTCAGTCAAATACAAGATCCCGCACCAATCAATTAGTTTGGGTTGCTTTCCAATAATATAAGTCTATCCGAATCAAATGGCATAGACACTTTCACAATATTCAAGAACAATACTAAGTTCAACAGGAATAATAGCTTTAATGAAATAAGAGTTTAAGTATGCTAATTCAATTCAACCGATTAAGTAGGAAACTAGTTCGCAATATACAAGGATAGAATACTTGCACAGTAAAAGAGTGTAAGTTAGGAAACTTGCACAATCATAGATTTCCTTGCATAAAGTAAATGCGTCGGTTAGGATACTTGCACTTTAAAAGAGTGTAAGTAAGAGAACTTGCCTTTAGCGTAGTTTATCCACGAAAAGCAAATCAACACTTTCGAATTCCTATCGTAATACAGTTACGTATATATATGATATTCATTAGTCATATAATTAAACTTCACATTTTATCTTCGAATATACGATCAACACATAAGCTAGGTTTTACCTAGCTACACAGTTATATAGAATATAATTTCTATCCTTAACGTTCCTCCTTTAGAGTTTAAACACATTCTCATATCTTATAAGATCGCAATCAATACTAAATATATTTCATTTTAGCAAGTTACGGCATCCCCTTAAGTTAACCGTCAAAATCGGGTTCAAGTAACATCCTATAATATCACGTAGCATGTATTCATATTTAAAGGATACTTTCATGCTTGTATAACTTTTTCAAATCCAATCGTACATGGTATAGGTTCTTAAGTTAATACTTAAAGCCATTTAAGGACACGAACTCATATGGTCTAACATGCTCGCTTTTTAAACACATAAGATTTTCATATAACTTGTATTAGGCATGCTCATGAGTACTCGTATCGCATATATGTAGCTAGCATTGTTATTATCCTGAAAACATGCTTCGTTTATGCTAAACTTTAATCACGGCAACTAATCATGGTATATATACATGCATGACACATGAATGAGTCTAAGAGTAGTATCACATGGGTCCAAATTATTAGATTCTAACTCTCGTCATAACATACCAAAGTTTACGTTCAAAGCTTATACTTTGTTAGTTTAGTTCATTAATAAGGTCTATCATGTCCATGCTTCCTTATGAAACCTATATATATAAGTTAACATGCTTTTAATGCATTTCAAGGCCCTATAAACATGCTCGAAAAGTCAGAATGTATACATGGTCTTTACATGTCAATATCAACCTTCAAAACTTGTATTTTTGTTAGATATGTTCAATAGTGAGGTCTAACATGCTCTTGTCATACTACGAACCATATATACATAAGTTAATATGTCTTTTATGCATCTCTACCTCATACCGACATGCCTTGAAAAATTAGAATATTAACATGCTTCATATATGTTAACGTTCGTTTAGGAAACTTTAAGTTCGTTTCCAAACTATATGTCGTTTGGTTAACCATGCATGCTAATATACTAAAACATGCTTACATTGCCTCATTAGGTTTATATATATGTATTAATCATGCTTCCATGCTTGTTTAAATAAAAATCAAGCATATAGTACATAACAGTTTTGTTGTAGAATGCAGAAAACTGCACACAAAGGCCGGCGCTGCGGCGCGGCAACGGCAGCCACAATCTGGCGCTGCGGCGCGGGTGGCGATGCGGCGCGGGGATTGGCGCTGCGGCGTGGGAGGCACGAACAATGGCATTGCGGCGTGGGGACAGTTTCTGCAGTTCACACTGCAGCCGAAACCGACCCAAAACCTCCCATTTCATCGATTTCAACATACCCATATGCCATTACACTAACGTTTTTAACTTACTAACACATATATATGCTTATATAACAGTCAATCGCATTTATCAATTCTCAAAGTCATGAACCCTAACTAATTTCAAACGAATTTGATGCTTTACAAAAATTACAGAGCAACAATGGAAATGAAAGTCAAGAAAGCTATATAGTGGTTCCATCAGGTATGTATGTTCATATAACAACAATATAAGTGCTCTACAATCCAATTGCAATCCAATTTTTCATAATCAAGAATTTAAGCAATTGCATTAACAGAAACAGGAAATGAAAATGAAGAACAAGGAGAGGAATTATATCTCTGTTAGTTTGTGAATTGAACTTGCTGCTATACTACTACTTACAATGCTGCTATACTATCAATGTATTCTCTCAACTCAACACTTATGTAAACTCACAGCAAATGAAATTGAAGGAGAAGGGGCCATATAAATAGCAAAGCCAAGACCCAGACAATGTAATTGTACAACAAATTAAACCAACGAGATTTGTGAATTGCATGGGGGTTAAAGAGTAGTTGGTAAATGGTAGTTGGATTCATCATGAATCCCATTCCCTCCATAATCATGAGCTATGCAATGCTGAGTTTGAGGAAGAAATAAGGAGTAGGCTAGCTTGAGTTGTTCACGTGTATAAGGATTGTGTTTGTCAGCATGGGCCAAGCTTCTAAGTATCCAGCATTTTGCAACCTGAAGTGTATTAACACTAAGGCCATATATACATATATCATACACTTAGGCTATTACATATACATTCATACTATATATTTAGATTATAATTATCATTATAATGTAAGTCACATGCTTAATATTTCAAAGTAGTAGATGTGATATGGCAATGTAACATACATATCATCCATGTACATTTATTAATACCGGATATAATCACATCACATTATTTCCTTTATTAAATTTTATTATTCCATTATATATATAAATATTCATCAATTATTATTTATATTTATGATACAATATTTTAATGTATACTTACATACATATTGTCACATAGGCTATTAATCAAGTAGCTCATATAGTTTAATAAGCCTTACCATATAATAGTATCATATTACACTTCACATAATACATAGTTAGCTAATGTATGTTACACATTTAATTCGCATGCTTGCACATAACAATGAATATAATCTTATTATATTAATAACTTACTTATTTATTTTACTATTCATAATATTAAATAAATAAATTATTCATTTCATTGATTAATTAATAATAATATTAATTAATCCATTCCATAATAATCGATTAACACTTATATGATTAAATATCACATTAAATGAATATAAATCTTATTATAATATAAACACATTGCTTAATATTATTATTATATTTCTTGCAATAATAATAATCACATATTATTAATTAATCACCATTAATATTCTATAACAATTATTCTATGATGACAATTAATTAATATTCTACGATTAACAATTAATATAGATTAATTGTTCGCTTAAATTAATATAATCATTCTTATATTACGTCACTGTGCCACACAAGGCTATCAATGAGTTTATCGCAAACTCCATCAATTTCTCAATTATTATAATTATTCAATTTTATATATAATTGAATTAATTATTCTCATAACACAAAATCATTTATATTTTAAATAAATTCTCATATCCATTAATATATTTATTTAATAATATTAGAAAATTCTCGGGTATTACAGACTAGCTAGTCCCTTTTATGTTTTAGAAGTCCTGGTATTGTATTATAACAACCATGATAATGTATTATGACTGATTCAGAACTACGTTTAAACTTAAGGAGGGTTATGTAATAAGTCTTTATTTGATATTATTATGTAATCTATTAAGTACTATAGGTTGCGAGACTTGGGGGAATAAATATAATAAATTATTTTATATTATTCTAGATTATCCGCTGTGATTGTATGATTTTAGTTATTATTGTTAGAACGTGACGAACCGAATTCGAGATCAGTGGCGGTCCAAATTTGGGGGCGTCACACATGCACTTAGAAAACCACTCACAAAGAAATCCCTTAGTAGCACCAAATATTATATAATCTACATATATTTGAACAATAATGATATCTATATTTTTATGTTTGATAAATAATGTAGAATCTATTTTACCTCTAATAAAATCATTTGACAAAAGATACTTACTTAACCTTTCGTACCAAGCCCTTGGAGCTTGTTTAAGACCATAAAGAGCTTTCTTTAGTTTGTAGACATGATTGGGGTACTTTTCATGCTCAAATCCAGGAGGCTGTTTGACATATAGTTCTTTATTGATGTATCCGTTGAGGAAGGACACTTTTTACATCCATTTGATGAAGTTTAAACATTTTATAGCACGCAAAGGATAAAAATATCCGAATCAATTCTAGCCTTGCGACTGGGGTATATGTTTCTTCATAGTCAATCCCCTCTTGTTGGTTGTATCCTTGAGCTACTAACCTTGCTTTGTTACAAGTGATTGTCCCATGCTCATCAAGCTTGTTTTTAAATACCCATTCTGTACCAATGATAGAGACATATTTTGGATGGGGTATAAGTTCCCACACTTGGCATCTCTCAAATTGTTGAAGTTCTTCTTGCATAGCAAATAGCCAGTTTTCATCAAGAACAACATCATTAGCATTCTTTGGCTCAACTTGTGACAAAAATGAGGAGAATGCACAATGGTTTTGTAACCCTCTTCGCGTGGTTATCCCTTTGTTGATATCTGGAATGATATTTTCTGGAGGATGATTTTTGAGATATCTAGATGTCTTTGGCATTTGGGTATCATGCATAACTTCCTCTTGATCATGAAAGTCATCTTCAACATCTTTTAGGTTTTTTGGTTCATGTTCCTGTTGATCATCCATTTCAGTTTGCTGAAAGTGTTCATTCGATTTGCTGTTTTGTTCCTTTCGGTTTGCTGAATTCATCACTATCTCCAAATTTTATGCATCCTTTTCTCTTTCTTTTAAAAGATCATTGTTAGTCTCATTAAATGTGATATGGACAGACTCTTCAACACATGATTTTCTAATATTGAAAATACGATATGCTTTACTATTTTGAGAATAGCTAATGAATATTCCTTCATAAGACTTAGCATCAAATTTTCCAAGATTATCACTTGTATTTAAAATGAAACATTTAGATCCAAATACTTTGAAATAACTTATATTTGGAATTTTATTATTTAAAAGCTCATAAGGAGTTTTCAAAATAATTGGACGAATAAGCACTCTATTTAGAACGTAACATGTACTTACCGCTTCAGCCCAAAATTTCTTTGGGAGCTTACTCTCTTGCAGTAGTGTCCTTGCTGTCTCTTGTAGTGTCCTATTCTTTCTTTCCACCACCCCATCTTGTTGGGGAGGCCTTGGGACTGAGAATTCATGGCTAATTCCTTTTTGATCACAAAATATTATGAAAACTTTTTGAAACTCAGTACCATGATCATTTCTGATTCTAATGAGTTTGTAACTATACTTTGTTTCCAGGTTTCTTATCAATTTCTCAAATTCTTTAAATGCTTCATCTTTAGGTCTCAAAAACAGTTACAATGTGTATTTAGAAAAATCATCAGCTATTATAAATGCATAAAATTTACCATTAATACTAGAATGTCTTTCAGGTCCAAATAAGTCAAGATGAAGTAATTGCAAGGGAGAAGAAGTTGATACCATGTTCTTTGCCGTAAATGAGGTTCTTACTTGTTTCCTCAATTGACAAGGAATATATATCCCCTTCTTTTCAAACTTTATTTTTAGCAATCCTTTTAGAAGACTTTTCGAAGACAACTTCTTGATTAGATCCATACGAACATATCCCATCCTCTTATGCCATAGATTAGCTTCATCTTGTACTGAGGCAAGACATAGTTCTTCATCCTGTTGCTCAAAATCAAGAGTATATATATTGCCTTCTCTTTGTGCAACTAGAGTAGTTTTGTTAGTACCATGAAATATTATGCATTTATCTTTCTAAAAATTAACTTGATGGCCATTATCCATTAATTGACTAATACTTATTAAATTAAATTCAAGACCATTAACAAGGTGAACATTATTGATATTAACCTTACCATTACCAATTTGACCTTTTCCAATTATTTCTCATGTTCGATTATCTCCAAATGTAACCTTTCCATTTTTCTTCTTGAGATTTAGCTCCATGAACTTTGATTTGTCACCGGTCATGTGACGAAAGCATCCGCTATCAAGAATCCATTTTTGAGATGGAACCCTTGCCTTCAAATACAACTGATTAGTTTCATCTTCAATTCCCACGAAGTATACTTGAGCTATCTCATCTTTGGCATCGATCTCTACTTCGGATTCCTCATCACTCCAAGTAACAAGGGCTTTGTTCTTTTTGTTGTCTTTGTAGTTTATTTTCCCTTTGTTCTTTAATTGAAAACAATCTTTCTTGAAGTGACCTGGACGTCCACATTCGAAGCATGTCTCTTCGATTTGCTTTCCTTTGAACTTATTTGAATTGAAAGTATTCCTCCTCTTATTCTTCCTTTGTAGTAGTCCTTTGAGTCTTCTTAACATCATAACTATTTCTTCATCTGAGTCATCATCAAGTTCCTATTCATTTCCTGCATTAAGAGCTAAGACCTTTCTTTGAGGAGTTTCCTCCTCATCGTCATATCTCTTTAACTGATGTTCATATTCTTCTAATTCACCAAACAGAGTTAAAGTATCCATAGAAGAAATACTAACAGAATCTTGAAGAGTAGTAATTTTAGAAGCAAACCTTTTGGGCATAACCCGAAGTAACTTACGATTAATCTCACTTTGTGTAATAGTTTTATCCAGTAACTTTAAGGAGTTTATGAGGACTAGAAATCTTTCTTGAGCCGTCTTGATGGTTTCATCTTTTTCGAGCTTGAACATTTCATAGTCGTGCATGAGCATGCTTAGCTTGACTTCTCTTACTTTAGAGGTACCTTCATGACTTACCACTAGAGTATCCCATACCTCTTTGGCTGTGTTGCATGAGGAGACTTTATCTATCTCGGATTATACCATGCCACTGGGAAGTGTGTTCATAGCCCTTGAATCATATGAGACCATGTAGGTTTCGGTTGAATCCATTTCCAGCAGAGTCTTTGGTGTCCCATCATCTTTCCTTGGAATAACTGGTCCATTTTCCATGACCCACCATTCCCAAGGATCTCTTTTAAGATAGATCCTCATTCGAAATTTTCAAAAGTTGTAGTTTTCGGTTCCATATAGCAGTGGTGGTCTATTGGTTGATTGACCTTCTTGATTGTTGTTCCCAAACTATGCCATGTCAGAATCTTTCCCTACAAGTCACCTTTAAGACCAAGATAAATAGAGTCAAGCTCTGATAGCCAATGAAATTCAGATAGGCACACTTAGAAGGGGGTTGAATAAGTGTGAGAATAACTATGACCGATTTCTATTTCAAGTTAAAACTTGTCCTTAATTCAGCTTGCTGAAATGATTAATTCAGGACCTCGAATTAATAAAACAGTTTAAAGACTTTTAAATACAGCTTACTGAATTATCAATTTAACTAAATTATATATAACTAAATTTCTGTATACAATTAATATATTAACTTATAATCTTAAACTTAATTTAGTTAATCTCTTGTGAACAATAAAGTTAAGCACAATTAATTAAATGAACACCAAGAATTTTTACGTGGTTCAACTACTACCCTCTATAATAGAAGTCTACTCCACGTCCAATACCAACTAGTATTGGAGACTCACTTTATGTATTTCTTTATAAATCAATACTTATTACAAAAAAGATTCGTACAATAATTAAAACAATTAAGCTCTCTTGAGCACTCTTGCTCCTTGTGCATCTATGCACTCCTTAAGCACCTTTGCTTCCTTGAACCTGTTTGTAATGCTTCTCTAATCCACACAGATTAAAACCTTTAGACTACACTTAGTCTAAACAGAAAATAGATTACAAATATAGAGGTCTATGATCAATGTAAAATAATCAATTTAACAATTCAAGGCTCAACTATATAATACAATGATCAAATAATAAAGAAAGATTACCAATTAAAGTTCATCGAAAATAAGCCGATTAACTATCAGAATATCAATACCCAGCCAACTAAATTTGCACCAATTAATCAAATAGCTCTTTAATTTCAGAATTAATGCAATAGTAAATCGTGTATCAATTTATTAGATCCATCTTATTTTTATAATCAAAATTATATTACCGTTAAAGAACTAATCCGATCTCCAAATAGATTTGAAAATATCCGTTGTATAATATATCTCAAAGGATAATGTATATTTAGAAGTGGTCAAAGAGATATATGAAGACTTATCATAACAGCAGAATATCATTTAAATCTGTTTTTACTCTGTAGATAAATCCGAAATAATTCATGAAGATAAGCATATATATCCTACTTTAGTTGTTTGACTTTATCTCACTTTTGATGCAGCATTATACCGAGTGACGTGTAAAAAGCTATAACCCATACACTTTCCAATATATAGAATGTATTAGAGTTCCAAGGACCATGTAATCATGACTTCCTAGCAACCCTGTCATGTAGCATATCTTAATCAAATATCTTCCACTACTTATCATATACACGGCTATATATATATAACTCATCATTTACACGTGTATAGGATATGCATTAAACAAATATCTATATTATCAGGATTCTTTTGAAGACAAATACATTTACTAATGTCACGTTTTTCAATAATATTATAAAACACTTGATCTTGATAACCTGATCAAGTAACATTATTATTTATTTATCGAAAAACCTTTTTCATTAGTTTTAAAATCCATTTTAATTTAGACATACATAAAATATAATATTAGATGCACATAATATGTGCTAGAGCCTTGATTGAAAAATCAATTAAAATGAAATTGACCTTACATTTTATTTCTTAGTAAAATAAAATCTTCAATCCATTGAGTACACCACCAAGGTTCCTTTTTATCAAATACCTGAAATGTCATAGAAGGATTTAGTACAGAAATCAAGTCATCATCAAAATACAAGGATGTAATATGACTACGTCAACAAATCATAAAAGAACATATGAGTTAATATTACCGTACAATTCAATCCTTCCACCATACAATGTCCCAATTAAATAGAAGACATGAAATTACTATCAAGTCTTATTTTATTTAATTATATGTTTTGCGATTACAAAATGCACAACTCCAAATAATGCAAATTAGAAACTCCTTTCTAATTTTATTCCACCTTGGCCAAGGATTCCTGGTTTACATATCTCTTCTTTTACTTGAAGCGGTAGATTCTTTATTGATCATTCATTATCTCCATATATAACTTATTACACCCAAGCATACCCTTTGATATACCCTAAGAGTCTTAAGGAATAAGTCAAAGTATAATTCATTATACACAAGATACTATGATGATCTCAAGTCTAAGGATCACTTGTACTACTATCACATTAGAAATTCCTATTGACATGCAAGTAAAACTCCATTAGGTATTCCTTAGCGAGCCACGTTCAGTGAACTTATTCTCCAATAAGCACCTACATACTTGCTTTAGTGTCTCCACACAAATAATCATGAGATCAATCATCCCCATCCAATGAGCAAGCAACATATAAACCAATCTATCCGGATTCACTAATCCTTTTTTTAGTAATCCAACGATTGAGAACTATTTTAGTTTTAAGCTATCTAAAAATTTAGATCTCATTAGCATGATCATCATCATGATTCTAAAAGCATTGCTTAAAACTATGAGTTTATCACATATTATAAAAACAACACCATGTAGATAAATAAATGCCTTTAATTAAATAATAATTTTATTAATAAATAAATAAGATTATTACAAAGTAAATGCTTTATCCTCAAACATTATTGGCTTGTGTGCATACTACTTTCAATCTCCCACTTGCACTAAAGCCAATCTCCATTGTATCTAATACCCTTCTTCTCTAAGTGACGATTATCCTGCTGTTGGATAAGCTTCAGTAAATGGATATGCAATGTTTTTTTGAGAGTTCATTATCTCTATAGTGACTTCTCCTCTTTTAATGATTTTTTAATCAAATAAAAGTGCCGCAACACATGTTTGGATCCAAGATGAGACTTAAAAACTATTCCTAGTTCTGTAATAAACTATTCATCCGAAACATCAACTTGCAGCTTCATTTACAACTATTTACTTTGTCTTTCACTCAACCAGTAACTATTTGCTGTTTGGAACCTTTCCAATTTATTGCACCACCGTTCAAGGTAATGCTTTACCCTAAAGTGGATTTGTTGTGGTCTTGGTCAGTCCGAAAAACTTGAGTCTTTTAGTCCTCTAGTTTTATTCAGACCCACCATGAATTATGCTCACATCTTTAGTGTTGGCTAAGTACTTTAGGATATTTTTCATTGTCTCGTAGTGAACTTCTCTAAAATATGATTGATCAACATCAAGTCTCGTATATTTCAATGCATATATGATAGTAACTCATGAGATTTCTCTTTTATTGAGGATAATTTTAGAGAGATATACTCCATGGCTCATCATCATGAGACATCTCTTGGAGTTTGCCATGCTAAACACATTTAGCATCAAATGAATATACGTTTATTGGGTTAAGCCGGACATCCTTTTAAATCTATCTATATAGATTTATATCCCCAATTTAGGATGTTCTACCCAAATCATTCATGGAGGAATGTTTAGATAACTTTATCTTTACTGATTATAACACTGGTATGTCATTCCTTATCAGTAGTATATCAACATATAATACTAGGAATGTCACAACGCTCCCATTGACCCTTTTGTACACACTAGAATCATTCTTATTTTTGATAAAATCAAACTCTTTTGATTGTCTTATCAAAATAAATGTTCCATCTTTGAGAAGCTTGCTTTAATCCATAAATGGATTATTGTAGCTCATATACATGGTTTATTTTAACCATTGAAACAAATCCATCTGTTTGTATCATACATACATTCTCCTCTAATAATTTCTATTTGAGAAAGGGCGTCTCCACGTCCATTTACCAAATTTAGTAATCAGCTGCAATCGCAAGTAAAATCAGAATGGTCTTGAGCATTGCTTCAAAGATCCATTTTGGACTTTATAGTCATCTACCATTTCTCTGAGTGTCTATAACTATTAGCCTTATCGTATATAATTGGATCATCATCCTCTATGATGCGTACCTCATCATCATCATCTATGATGAATCCATACCTCCCATGCATCTTAGGTACTATTACAGATTTACGATTCGAATGTGGTACAATAGGTGTATCTACAAGTTT
The DNA here is from genome assembly GCA_020205555.1 of Panax stipuleanatus. Taxonomy (NCBI): domain Eukaryota; kingdom Viridiplantae; phylum Streptophyta; class Magnoliopsida; order Apiales; family Araliaceae; genus Panax; species Panax stipuleanatus. The sequence goes on from CM035122.1 coordinate 45,955,868, forward strand.
CTCCTTTCGACTAATAGTGATTTGTGGTTCTTGAACTCCTTCAAGATCTATTATCCTCCCACTAGCCCATCAATGATAAACATCTTTATATTAGAAGGCAGTGTGTTTCTCAACAAACACCTTTTGCTAAGTAGGATTATAGAACATTTACCCTGAACTTACTTTAGGATGTCCCACAAATCTGTATTTATCAAATCTTGTCCCAAACTTATCCTTTTGAAACCTTTTCACATAAGCTAGACAACCCTTTATTTTAACATACTTAAGATTAGGAATCCTCCATGTCCATAACTCTTATGAAGTCTTGGGGACGGATTTTGAGGTTACCTTATTTTGTAGATATGCAGCCATTTCCAGGGCATTACCCTAGAAGGATACTTGAATGTCGGTAAAATCATTATGGACCACACCATGTCCAACAAGGTACTATTTTTCCTATTAGATACACCAATTAATTATTATTTATCAGGAAGCGTCCATTATGAGAAAACCATTTAAGATGATCTTAAAACTTATTGCAAAAGTATTTATTCTTCGATCCAATCGAAGAATCATAATACCTTGCCAATTAATTTTACTTCTGAATTCTTTGAACCTTTCAAATGATTCAGACTTGTATTTCACCAAATACAAATATTTAGCTCTTTGAATGATCATCTCCTTTTTCTTTTACTAATTTATTCAATTTAAAATTATTTTTCATGTAAGTCAAGTATGTAAAATCCACTTAGTAAATTGTTAATTATTTAAACTAATAGACTTGCCCGTAGGCGACGCTAAACAATAAGTTTCTGCATTTAATGGACCAACCTTTGCTCCGTTCCCACACGCAGGAAGACTTCCTTTGTTTAGCTTTTTACTTCTGCTTGGTCCCTTCATAAGTTTGTGTTTATGAGAACCATAGCCGCTATCCAATACCCAAGTAGAAATTATACTTATTGAAAGATTTATTTTAATTATGAACAAACCTGTATTTGTAATCGAAGCTTCACTAAGATTCTTCTGGTTAGCCTCTATAAGGTACTTCTTGCAGTTTCTATTCTAGTGTCCAGGCTTATTGTAGTGGAAACAAACTCCTTTGCTATCCGTATCAGTTTTGTTCTTATTATCCTTTATATTTTACCTTTCCTTATACCTACTTTGAATTGTTCTTCTTCTAGATCTGAAGAGCTCCTTAGATATCTGATATCTATTAGTCCTACTTTCCTCACCATTCAACTCCTTGAATTGTAGGAACATAGTAGGAGCATCCATAATTTCATGCTGACGCTCAAGCTTGTTACTCATGGATGCGAGCATGATGTATTGAGCCAACTATGCATCATCTTGCTTTTCTAAAAGTAGCAATCTCTTCCTCAGAGGCATTATCTGCAACCATTGCAGGGATAGAGTATTAAGGAAATAAGATAGCTTTTCAGCCTTGAGAACTATTCTCAAATTCCTTAACCAATTCGTTTAATTCGGTTCGGTTAATTAACATCTAATATGCTACGCAGTGATAGTAATTTAGACATTGTAAAATTCTATAAATAAATTTATAATTAAATAACATTTTAGCATACATTCTTTTTTTAATTACCAAAATATATTAGGTCTTGTTTTAAATTGGTATCTCCAACTATTTTCTTCAAACTATATTACCCTCATAATATATAGTTCGGCAAATTTAATTAAAGATTTTGCTAGTGAGAATAAGGATCCTATTTCAAATGTATATAGCATTGTGGATAGCACAGCAAACCATATATAAATAAATAGGTAGACAACTCTTTGTCAATTACATCAACATGTAACTCCTTTTTATTTTTGCCTCTTAGATCATAATGGTTAAGTGTGTGCACATCCGAACTAAAATAATTTAAGTTAAGTCCAACCTAGCACTTTCATATATTCAAAAAAGAAAAATATTGTCCTTGTGGATAGCACAACAAAATAATATTGTTCAATTTTCTTTATAAGCATCAAATGTGATTAAATTAACATCTTAAATACTCAATACTTGCCTTGTGGATAGCACAACAAACTCATATTAAATATTTAATACTCTATTAATTTTATCATGATAGAAGGCGACGTTCGATATTCCAAATATCTTTGAACGCTTTAGTCTTAATCTAATTTCTTTGAGGGGTTTGTTATTATTAGTCTCATCTTGTTTAGCACGCATGCACATATATATATAAAATACGCGTCATATTAATTAACATGCAAATCATTTTTTATAATATATCATATATATAATAAGCATGCACATATAGAATACTATATTCTACCCGGATTGATTATGGCCTTTTATTTTAGTTTGGTTCACTAGAACCACCAAGTGAACCAAAAGGTCAAACCTAGGGGTGCAAGAATTAAAGTTAAATATAACTATTACATTGAAATCCCGGGCTCCATTACAAACGGGTCTTCACGCGCTCCTTGTTCCTTGGTCTCCAATTCTTCCAAATTTAATTCTAACTATTTCTATTACAAAAACTATTTACTATAAATAGAAATCCTTGATCAACAGTCAAGGAAAGTACATATGAGGGAGATAGAATTTATATTAAGAAAAATTAGAGAAGACGAGGTACGCAAACCCCATTTATAAAACCGATACATTCAAGCATCCAACTAAAATAAAATTCAATCACATTGGTCAATAGTGTGACGCCCCCAGATCCGGGGTTCCGAACCTCGGATCCGATTCTCCATGATACTACTATCATTCAAATAATCTATATCTTTTATTCATAACTTAATGAATATAACTTCGCTTTATTACAAATTAGAATATAAATTCTTTCCATTTTCAGGATCTGTATAATGACCCCAAACTTTTATAAGTTCCATTCTTGGTCATTTACCATTCTTGTATATACATCCTATTCGATGTTATAAAATGCGAAATAATTTAAACTTTTTTAATCTTCTCTCTTTATTATACTTAAATCACAATCTTTATCAATTACATATCCTTGAATCAAATTATGTTATGATTCACTCTATTCGAATTACGGTATAAACTTTTAGATCTTAATTCGATATCCTCTATAGATCGATAGTACAACTTTACAACTCAACATGTATTAAACATTGTAAAATACTATCATATACATCTCCTAGAACCTAAACATGGTTCAAGATCATAACATTAGATAATTAAATCAATCTCCTTGCGATACTATGAACTCTATCAATCAAGAAGCACATAACTTTACCGTGAGTCCGTAACCTGCAAAAATGATTACTTGCAAGAGTGAGCTCGATAGCTTAGCAATTCTAACAGTTTTCATGCATCACATAGCATATATTATCATACTTAACTCATGCAATCGTAATCATTTAGATTTACTATGCATGCTGTTTCTCACATAACAAGTATAGAGATTACCTTCACAAGTATATCATCAAAGATCAACTTTCACTCTCATACATATCTTATATACATTTCATATATAAGTCAACATCCTCATAGCATAATACGATTCAACTAACGGTTATTGAATTTATATAACAAATAGGAACTGAAAGACTTGCCTAGCTCGTAGTTTTTCAACTACGACTTAACTGCTTAAAGCTATCTGCACTTCGTGTATTCCTACACAGTTATATAATCATGGATTCATACTTATCAGTTATACACATCCATACATTCTCAATATAATAATAAATATTACATTTTCTCCTAACTTGGATTTTAAAACCTTCTTTTCATTGCATCTTAGGGTGACAATGTTGTTACCGCATACTCTCATACTCATTCTATTGAAACCATACTGTTTCAGTCCTTATGGTCTTTAAGGAAAACATCTAATCACGACTTAAGTTCAAACAGTTAACAAACTACTCATGGAAATTCTACAGAACGGCGCGGCCACGCTGCATATAAGATTGGGAGTGGCGCGGCCGCGCTACACCCTGCCAGAACCAGACTTGAGCTTTTCATTGCACAGTTTAGTCCTAGAATACTATGCATTCTGATACATACTATAAACATACGTCAAGTATGTTCTGATATTTCTTCAAGTTCATATTTCAAACCATTTAGTTTTACTTTTTGAATCACATAGCTCTATATTGAATTATTTTGATCAACAAGGCTTAACAACTTCATTTAACATGGGTCAATGATTTAAGTCTTAAATACGCATGCTCAAGATCATTCAACTCTTTTACATAGACATAGCATAGTACATTACTTGAAAACTTATTTTAAACCATGTCTGAATAGTCTAGTTCATGCTTAGCTACATGGTGAACACATCCGTCATTTTTAGAGGCATAAAGTGTCCTAGTATACATGTTTGAAAAGTCAGAATACTATTTATACAATGTTCAAGAATATTAGTTCTCAAAACTTTCAAGTTTTCCTTCAAAACATTTTAAACCAAGCTATATCGATCTAATATATGCAAGGTAACTTAACAACTACATTTCATGCACGTTGATACACGTACATATGGTCCAAGGTCAGAACACAAAGGACACTAAATTCATCAACTTCCGTTTCTCAAAAACTTTAAATTTTCTTTTAAAAATCATTAATACCAAGGTAATTGCATTCCTTATATGCATGGTAACCTTAGGTCACATATTAGACTTACTTATACACTTATTAGAATCAACTAGCAAGCTCAACAAATCAGAAAACACAAAAATTCATTTTTCATTTCTGCATAATGGCGCGGCCGCGCTGCATTTGTACTAGGGAGTGGCGCGGCCGCGCCACTCCGGTTCCATACCAGAATGTGCTTTTGCAATAGCAGAGCTCAAAACCAACTCCATAATTCCTCATGAATCATACTTGAAATCCATCACATTGCATCTATAACATATATATAGACTCTACTAACAAGTTACCATCATCTCACATATCAATTCTTACTAATTCATGCAACTTCTATAAATTGTAAATGCTAAACTTCAAAACATGAATAACATTATACCTCTTGAAGCTTGCATTACTCAAACTAGCTTCTATTTCAGATTCTACCAATCTAGAAACTCACTCTCTATATGAACTTTCCAAGAATTCAAGCAACTAGAATTGTGAAGGGAAATGGTCTCTATTTATAGAAGAACTCTTACCCAATTCATGGCTTTGCCCAACATTTCAAACCAAAGGAAGGAAGGAGAAGATGATGGACAAAAAGAAGTTTGTGGAGAACACTATTAAGCCCACTCCCCCCCTTCATCATCACCATCATTGCATAGCCTTGATTACTCTTTAGCATAGGCCAATGGCCTCTACTCACGTGAATGAAGAAAGAATGACACTCAATTTGGGACACTCTCTCTTAAAACTCAGCATTTAGTAACATGGGTGTAAGCATACTAGGTTTTATTTCTTTTGGACTACACAAGTCACACTTGATAATTTAATGTTGCTATATTAATATAAGTTATGGGTACATATACACCACTATTCATAAATGTACACCCACATTTAAATAAGTATACTCATAATTTAAATATACATCAATACATATTATCATATACCTCATGTATATCGGTTAAATTCAATTAATATCTTAATTGGGGTAAATATAATTTCTAACATAATTTAATTGGGCTAATTATTATTATTTACCCATCTCAATATCTATGTCACACAAGGCTCATTAATGTAAGTTTAGTAATTAATAGATTTCAAGCTTACAATAAATATAATCTCACCAAATAATATTATTCTCAATATCACTTCTTATAATATGTTCATGATATAATATCATTACATTACTTATTTACATCTCATAACATATATACTTGCACATAGACATTAATTCACATAATAATACTAATTAATTTAGTCATCCCTTCATTAATTTATTTAATGAATTATTTATTCCACCACTTTGCCACACTAAGCATAACTCACAAGCTTAAATTAAGCTCATCATTACTCACATCACTTAATCATCTCATAATATTATTCATTCCCACCACATTACTTACTTATAAAATCTACGGTAATATAGTAACTCAAGTTATTTAGTAAATTAAAATAACTTAGTTTTCTTTTATAACTTTATCCCTCTTGAAAATACATTACAATTATAAAAATTATGTATTTCGCCATAATATGACATAAAAGGTTTTTATCACTTTTTCTCCAAATATAGGCATTAATTATAATAAAATGATTTACTCATTTTCTCAAGATACTATATTAATATAATATATATGTCTCATTAAAATAATTACATGTACGGCATATGTACACATATTATATATAGAAAATAGATAATAAGTTTATTTTCTATTATGATAAATTGTTTCTATCAATTTATTTACATATAGCAAATATGTTTTAATATATTTACCATCTTACTTAATCATACATATTACCTCATACAAATCCATATAAGGTAATACCATCATTATATAAAATAATATTTTCCCTTTATTAAAATAATTCAATGCTATAATTTATTTTAATATCCTTTATTTAAAATATACAATAATTGTTTCTCTTTCCTTTCTATAATTAGCCCAAACAATTTCTTCAATCTTCACATCTTAATCATATGTCAATTATTAATTAAATCTTTAACTAATATTTATCTAAATGTATATTGGTTTTCTTCTCTCTTTAACAACGTATATATTTTATTAACGTTATTCAGAACATTAAACTCTCACACATATTACCATGCTAAGTAATATATATAAAAAGTACCAACTATAATTACATAATCAACACATATATTAATTCACCATTTACTCAAGTGAATTAACCCCTTTACTATATCACCATAGTTAATTAAGGTTTTAATATTCAAATTATATCATTCCATAATATAACTTTCAACTTAATTTAAATTAACCAATATTTATTCTCGTTAGTTAATTCCCATAATTAACTAATTCATGTTTTGATATCTCAATCCATCAATGGACAGCTTAAGCACTAATTATGACCAATATTACAACATATTAGTCACTAGTATATATATACTCAAGAAAATGGTGATTATTCATTAAAGATATTTAATGTTACCAACTTATTATGGTAAAATTATTTAATATCAATAGATAAATCTTATACATCTCCTTTACTAATTTACCTCTACAATTGATAACAAATATATAATAATAATAATATATTTATTAAACACAAGATCACATATTGCATAGTTCCTAATACCCTATGCAACATAATACCACATACCTCATATCGCATTTATATTCCTATTTGAACCCAACAGATGCCTTAAGAATTTTATTTATTAAATTTTTATTTTAATAATTTTAGAAAATTCTGGTTCTCACAAATAGTCCATAATCAACCCCATTTATTATCATACACATCAACATATGCATCAATAAATAAAACATTCATCTCATTAATAATAAACATTCAATATATACATTGATATCGATTTAATGGGAAATTTTAGTAAGCATAAAATTCAATTCTGGAATTAACATAAACTCTTTTATTTTAATCCAAATTTAAATCGAAATAAACCTTTTATTTTAATTTATCCATTTTTGAATAAAAATAAACTCCTTTATTTTTAATTAAATTATTTAATCAAAATAAACTCCTTTATTTTAATTAATATGGAATCCAATTCCAAGTCAAAATAAACTCCTTTAATTTAACTTTAAAAAAATGTTTTTGGGAGGAACAAAATATGTGGAATCCAATTCCTTATCAAAATAAACTCCTTTATTTTGATTAATATGAAATCCTATTTCATATATAAATAAACTTCCTTTATTTAAGGAAACATTAAATCCCTTTCCTAATCACAAATAAACTTCTTTATTTTATGAAACAAAGAATTCAATTTCATCTCCAATTAGTTATCATAGAATCCAATTAATTCTGGTGCAATGGTTAGACTTGTAGAAAGTGACCAAGAGGTTAAGGGTTCAAAACTCTCTAACTACAAATTAATATTTCTCTTTTTAAAGGAAGATGATGTTAGTGTCACGCCAACAATCAACAGTTGACCAGTCCGCGCCACGTCAGCAGTTGACCAGTCAACGTTTGACCGTGGACTTTGACTTTTTTTTCCTTTAAAAAAATCTGCTATTTAAAAAAAAATTAGCATAAAAAAATTAATTTTATACAAACAGTTATGCTCAATTAAATTGTTCTAAATACATATCAAATCTGAACAATTAATAACTTGCATAAATGTTTGGCTCTGATGCCATTGTTAGATTTGTAAGATTCATGGATACAATCAAATTGCATAAAATAAGCGGAAGCATGGTAAATTAGGGTTTTAAAATTTTACAAATCATATACCTGGATCATCCTTTATGCACAATTATTAATTAAACAAAAAGATGGAAATTAGTATACATACCCTTGAAGATTCTAGCTTCCTCGGGTACGAGTTCAACTCCAAATCCTTTTCGCGTTCTATTTGAATCCACCGGGTTGATTCCTTCCTTTGATCAACATTAGCCATCCAAGTGTTTGGCCTCTAGAGGTGATCCACCAAGAAAGACTAAAAATTCAAGAATGAAGGTGTTTGGCTAAACCCTAGTTTATTTCTCTCTAGAAAAGGAGTGTTCTCCTAACTTTTGAAATTAAATGTCTAACCTTGTTCCATAATAAGACTTTCTTATTTATAAATGTAGGCAACCCTTCTAAAAAATTTAGGATTAGGATTTCATATTAATTAATTAAACTCCATTATTTAATTAGGCTTCCCAATTCTATTGGGAATAATTAATCACTTTTAATTAATTAGCTTCCTAATCTTATTAGGAATATATATATGAGAGAGAGAGAGAGAGTATCTTATTAATTAATTCTCAAACTCATTTAGAAATTAAATAATAATAATAATAATAATAATAATAATAATAATAGTAATAATAATAATAAGACTCCTCTTATTAATTTATATTTAATATTTTCAAAATATTAAATAATAAATATTAAGCTATTTTATTTATTCTATTACCATAGATTAAAGTAAATATACTTAACTTATTATTATGATTATGTCATTTTCTTCTTTAATAAATATTCTTCCTTTTATGGTGTGACCCTTTAGGTTCTTCATATTAAACCGGTTGTGAATAAATCAATTAAAAGAATTCTAATCTTATTTAAATAAATATATTAAACTAATAATTTTTTAAATAAATAACATTTATTGTACAATAAGGATAAGCCTCCTTAGCGATCAACGACTTTTCAGATAATATAGATTTTAACATTAATCATAAAAGAACCTGTGAGTTAATAGCTATCGTACAATTGAATCATTCCACCATACAATGTCCCAATTAAATATAAGACATGAAATTAATGTCAAGTCTTGTTTTATTTAATTATATGTATTTCGATTCCAAAATGCACAACTCCAAATAATGCAAATTAGAAACTCCTTTATAATTTCATTCCACCTTGGCCAAGGATTCCTGGATTGTCATTTATCAAATCACATAGGATATATCTCTTCATTTAGTAGAAGCGGTAGATTCTTTATTGATCATTCATTATGTCTATATATAACTTATTACACCCAAGCATTCCCTTTGATATACCCTTAGAGTCTTAAGGAATAAGTCAAAGAATAATTCATTATACACAAGATATTATGATGATCTCAAGTGTAAGGATCACTTATACTATTATCACATTAGGAATTCCTATTGATAAGAAAGTAAAACTCCATTAAGTATTCCTTAGCGAGCCACGTTCAGTGAACTTAGTCTCTAATAAGCACCTACATACTTGCTTTAGTGTCTCCACATAAATGATCATGAGATCAATCATACTCATCCAATGAGCAAGCAACATATGTATCAATCTATTCGGATTCACTAATCCCCTTTTTAGTAATCCAATGATTGGGAACTATTTTAGTTTTAAGCTATCTAAGAATTTAGATCTCATTAGCATGATCATCATCATGATTCTAAAAGCATTGCTTAAAACTATGGGTTTATCACATATTATAAAAACATCACCATATAGATAAATAAATGTCTTTAATTAAATAATACTTTTATTAATAAATGAATAAGATTTTTACAAAGTAAATGCTTTATCATCAAACATGATTGACTTATGTGCATACTACTTTCAATCTTCCACTTGCACTAAAGCCAATCGCAATGGTATCTAATACCATTTTTCTCTAAGTGACGATTATCCTGCTGTTGGATAAGCTTCAATATTGGATATGCAATGTCTTTTTTGAGAGATCATTATCTCTATAGTGACTTCTCCTCTTTCAATGATTTTTTTAATCAAATGAAAGTGCCGCAACACATGTTTGGATCCAAGATGAGAATTAGGAACTATTTCTAGTTCTGTAATGAACTTTTTATCCTAAACATCAACTTGGAGCTTCATTTACAGTTATTTACTTTGTCTTTGTCACTAAACCAGCAACTCTTTGTTGTTTGGAACCTTTAAAATTCATTGCACCACCGTTCAAGGTAACGCTTCACCCTAAAGTGGATTTGTTGTCGTCTTGGTCAGTCCGAAAAACTTGAGTCTTTTAGTCATCTAGTTTTATTCAGACCCATCATGAATTATGCTCACATCTTTAGTGTTGACTTAAGTACTTTAAGATATTTTTCACTGTCTTGTAGTGAACTTCTCCAGAATATGACTGATCAACATCAAGCCTCATATATTTCATTAATTGTATACATGATAGTAACTCATGCAATCTCTCTTTCATTGAGGACAATTTTAGATAGATACACTTCATGGCTCATCATCATGAGACATCTCTTGAAGTTTGCTAATGTAAACACCTTTAGCATCAAATGACTATACGTTCATTGGGTTAAGCCGAGCATCCTTTTAAATCTATCTATATATATTTTTATCCCTAATTTAGGATGTTCTACCCAAATCATTCATGGAAGAATGTTTAGACAACTTTATCTTTACTAATTATAACACTGGTATGTCATTCCTTATCAGTAGTATATCAACATATAATAATAGGAATGTCACAGCGCTCCCACTGACCCTTTTGTACACACTAGAATCATTCTCATTTTTGATAAAATCAAACTCTTTTGATTGTCTTATTAAAATGAATGTTCCATCTTTGAGAATCTTGCTTCAATCTATAAATGGATTGTTGTAGCTCATATACATGATTTGTTTTAACTATTGAAACAAATCCATCTGTTTGTATCATACATACATTCTCCTCTAATAATTTATAATTGAGGAAGGGCGTCTCCACGTCCATTTGCCAAATGTAGTAATCAGCTGCAATCGCAAGTAAAATCAGAATGGTCTTGAGCATTGCTTCAAAGATCCATTTTAAATTTTATGGTCATCTACCATTTCTCTAAGTGTCTACAACTCTTAGCCTTATCGTATATAACTGGATCATCATCCTCTATGATGCATACCTCATCATCATCATCTATGATGAATCCATACCTCCCATGTATCTTCGGTACTATTCCAGATTTACGATTCGGTTGTGGTACAATAGGTCTATCTACAAGTTTCTACTTTTGACTAATAGTGATTTGTGATTCTTGAACTCCTTCAAGATCTATTATCCTCCCACTAGCCCTTCAATGATAAAAATCTTTCTCTTAGAAGGCAACGTGTTTCTCAACAAACACCTTTTATAAAGTAGGATTATAGAACATTTACCGTTAACTTACTTTAGGATGTCCCACAAATCTGTATTTATCAAATCTTATCCCAAACTTATTCTTTTGAAACCTTTTCACATAAGCTGGACAACCCTTTATTTTAATATACTTAAGATTAGGATACCTCCCTGTCCATAACTCTTATGAAGTCTTAGGGATGGAATTTGAGGTTACCTTATTTTGTAGATATGCAGCTATTTCCAGGGCATTATCCTAGAAGGATACTGGAATGTCGGTAAAATCTTTATGGATCGTACCATATCCAACAAGGTACTATTTTTCTTTTTAGATACACCAATCAATTATTGTGTATCAGGAAGCGTCCATTGTGAGAAAACCATTTAAGATGGTCTTAAAACTTATTGCAAAAGGATTTATTCCTTGATCCAATCGAAGAATCATAATACCTTGTCAATTAGTTTTACTTCTGAATTCTTTGAACCTTTCAAATGACTCAGACTTGTATTTCACCGAATACAAATATTCAGCTCTTTGAAAGATCATCTCCTTTTTCTTTTACTAGTTTTTTTAATTTAAAATTATTTTTCATGTAAGTCAAGTATGTAAAATCCACTTAGTAAATTGTTAATTATTTAAACTAAGGGACTTGCCCGTAGGCGGCGCTAAACAATAAGTTCCTGCATTTAATGGACCAACCTTTTCTCCATTCCCACACGCAGGAAGACTTCCTTTGTTTAGCTTTCTACTTCTGCTTGGTCCCTTCATAAATCTGTATTTATGAGAACCATAGCCAGTATCCAATACCTAAGTAAAAATTTTACTTACTTAATGATTTATTTCAGTTATGAACAAACCTGTATTTGTAATCGAAGCTTCACTAAGATTCTTCTGGTTAGCCGCTGCAAGATACTTCTTGCAATTTCTATTCTAGTGTCCAGGCTTATTGCAGTGAAAACAAACTCCTTTGCTATCCGTATCAGTTTTGTTCTAATTATCCTTTGTATTTTACCTTTCCTTATACCTACTTTGAATTGTTCTTCTTCTAGATCTGAAGAGCTACTTAGATATCTGATAACTATTAGTCCTACTTTTCTCACCATTCAACTCCTTGAAATGTAGGAATACAGTAGGTGCATCCATAGTTTCATGCTGACGCTGAAGCTCGTTACTCGTGGATGCGAGCATGATGTATTAAGCCAACTATGCATCATCTTGCTACTTTCTAAAAGTAGTAATCTCTTCCTCAGAGGCATTGTCTGCAATCATTGTAGGGATAGATGTATTAAGGAAATAAGGTAGCTGTAGACACTCAAAATTTTCCTTGCCCCAATACTAACCCGGTAGGAGGGCAAAACCGTCAATTAATCCAAATCCAGCCACCAACGCCGGTCCTTCAACCTAAATCTGATGCCCAATATCTGTAATCAAGCTCTGACAGTCAATCGGATCATCAATCAAGCTCCGACAGTCAATCGGATCATCAATCAAGTTTTGATAGTCAATCGGACCATCAATTAAGATCCGACCATCAATCAAGATCCGACAGTCAATCGGACCATCAACCAAGTTTCAACAGTCAATCGGACCATCAATCAAGCTCCAACAGTCAATCGAACCATCAATCAAGCTCCGACAAGGCAATCGGACCACAATTCAAGCTCCGACAGTCAATCGGACCATCAATCAAGCTCTGATTGTTAATCAGACCATCAATAAAGCTCCGACAATCAATCGGACCATTAATCAAGCTCTGACAGTTAATCGGACCATCAATCTTGCTTCAACAGTCAATCGGACCATCAATCAACTTTCGACAGTCATTTAGATCATCAAGCTCAACTTCGGTCTCAACCCGGGAAGTCAAAATCAACCCCGATCACAACCCAGGAAGTCAATTCAACCCCGGCAGCAACCCGGGAGGTACCAATCACCCCGACCTCAATATCAAGCAGTAAAGTTAACCCTGGTCTCAATTCAGGAAGTCAAGGCAACCTCGACATCAACTGAGGACATGTCAAGCCATCTCCGGTCTTAATTCGGGAAACACAGTTCATCCCTGGCATCAACCCGGGAAGTTAAACTCGACCCCGGTCTCAACCAGGGAAGTGCAGGTCATCCCCGGGACGTCAAGTCAACTTCAGACATCAACCTGAAGCATCATAAAAACTCCAAAGCAAAACCTGGAATGACCACATCAGCCTCACAGACAACCCTGAGGTCAAAAGACTCGACTGAGATCCAAGTCTTGGAATCAGCTCTCAAAAGTCAACCAGCGACCATGCCGACACTACATGCAGCCCCGGGAGGGGTACAACGATTATTTAATCAAATCTCAACTGACTTGGTCAAACTCAAGCCAAATTGATGCCGCCAAAGTCAGAATGAACCCTAACAACGATCCCGAGTGGCAACTACGCAAGACAGCTCAACGGACAAACTACGAGAAATCGAAGACCTGGTTATGAACCTGTCTTCCTGGACCCGAATTTTTTTTTTCCCATGTCATTGCGGCACTCTCGGCGAGAGCTTTCTGGAAAGGTATCCCACGCCTCAAACGGACGCTCCGCTCAAAAGTTAGAAAGTTTTCGACTAGGCATCGCATTGCTCGGAGTGCACGTACTTCGAGACGACCAATCCCGGTAAGTGGGCCCCACCTAGGGGAGCCGCAGCTCTACCTATGGCTGCCACAGGTAGAGTGGAGGCTCCCTAGCCTATAAATAAACGTGCCCCCCGTTCATTTCAAAAAAAATCCAGAACACAGCGAAGTTCTGCCAGTTTGATTTTTCGACTTTTACACCCCTTCCAAACCCAAATATTTCCACTCCAACACGTAGATATACCCATATACTACCACATATCAAAAAACCACCGGTAGATTTGGACGTTTAAAGCCTACGATTTGGCAAAAACCCCGTATTTCAGCCCATTGTAAGTATTTTTACGATCAGCTAGTCAATACTACTACTTTGCACTTCTTTACACTTGCACACAAAGTTTCATCTTCTAAATATGCCCAAAACTTAGTTCTGTGGCCGTTTTTGTCAAATATTGATACATTTTTGTACATAAATTCCGTTTTCACATTTTTACAACTCGGATTGACAATCCGTCAACTCTAGTAGCTTCAATGGACTAGCACACACATTCTGGCAACTTCGCCGGACTGGATTATCTTTCCAGTCCGGGTTTGGCTTTTTTCTGTACATATTTAACTGCAAATGTACTAACATTTCAATTCTGTCAAGCCCGAATGTCAAATTCGAGGTAGTTTACCGCTTATATATATTTACGCATATATAAGCGACTTTCACCATCACTAGTACCTATATCAGTCCTGGTTGGCTACATTTCTGTCAATATATATATATATATATATATATATATATATATATATATATATATATATATAGTCGGCCTAGACTATTTCGTGGCCATTTTACTTCTTTTGCACACTTGCCCATACTGGGTGCTCTCCCAGTCACTAGGTGACTATTTTTCTGTCAATTTCAATTTCAATATGGGCACAGGCGTGAAAACCCATTGCCCTTATTACTGTTTATATATATATATATATATATATATATATATATTTTATTTCTGTCACAGCCTGGATTATTTCGTGGTTATTTACAGTTTTTATATATATATATATTTCAATTCCAATCTGGGCTTGCGAATGAAAACCCATCGCCCTTTTACAACTTTTATATATATATTTAACTATATATATTGCTTTACTCAATTTATTCAACTGTTGCATTTAGCATTCATTTGTATATGAATTTGCACTGACTTATCTGCCGGCGGACTAGATTTATCCAAATCTCGCCAATTCTAGCTTTTAACGGTACAAACAGGTCCTGACAAAACCTGGAAGCTATAATGGCTGAGATTTCTTTAAATCTAGTTATTTTTATAGTTTCAGCTTCAAAAGAAACCTCACGTCCCTTAGATCCCTATCTAGTGAGAACGAGACGCTTCGGCCGTGCGGACCGAGATTTACTGAATGAATCCCTGGTTCTATCTACCTTGGGATATTTATCTGCTTCTGTACAAATTCGAACTTTGCAAGTTTTCTAGCCACTCGTATGTGAGCCTAGGAATTATGGGATTCATGATCAAACTGATCAGAATCTGATTCCCACGATGGACAAACTTCGATTTACAGATGTATCCTGCTAGTTTTCTGTAAAATGTACATGCACAGACCTTAAAATGGCTATCCGAATTTAAGGTCTCAACATTGTCAAAATATGGATTATCGTGTCAGCATCCCTCCAATGGTTTTCATACCCATGAGGAGACCGACACTTTATATTTCTGTGGTCGAGGATGCTTCGCAGCCCGACAAATCACCATTTGCATGCAGCCTTAAGGCTATAAAGATAAAATTGAGAGTAGCGATATGCTTCAATTCCTATGTCAGCGTAAGGGTTTGATAAAACCAGCTTTCAAGACATCACTGTTAATTCAATTCAAAAGCTTTTGAAAAAAATCAAATTAAATGTTTTTGCAAATCAAATCAAAGACTGATTTTCAAAAATCAAATTAAACCCTTCGTATATAGGCTCAACGAAGCCTGTCAAAGCTTTCAATCAATCTAAAGGCCCAATTTTCCAACAGCATTCACTCAAGCATTCTAGTTTTAAGGGAAATATTAAAAAGATTGTGGTACCGTGTTTACACAGGAGTCGTGGGGTGCCTAACACCTTCCCCACACTTAACCAAGCCCCCGAACTCAAAACTCTAATTTCAAAGATCAAGTTTCGACAATGTCCAACAATTGGGCCTCTTTTCAAATCAAATTCGATTGAGTTGGTACAACCATTTTCAAAACTACCAACTGGCGACTCTGTTTAAATCAAATCGTCGACATATACACATATTGGCCTCTTTCCTAAAAAAGCCTTCAAAACCTTTTTTGTAATAAAAAGAATAAGGGTAGAGATAACTTAGGAAGATCGATTTGAGGAAAACTGGGTTATAAACCGACCCGCGGTATAATTTTCCAACGTCGACAGGTGGCGACTCTTCTGGGGACCGTAGAGGGCTTAGGCCGCTTTCAATCTTTTCAAACATTTCCCTTTCAAAACTATTGAATATGTGAAATCCTGCGTCTCCACAGTCAATGGATGAGTGAATGCTGCATCTTTCATTGAATGTATGAATGTTATGCCTTTACATTTAATGAATGAGAATGAATGCTTTAGTGCTTCGCACTCATATTAGTGATTCGCATGAACTGTCATTGCATGCATAAGCGGTGAGGCCGATGTATGTGAATGTATGCTGTGAGTCCCTCCACCATGAGGCCAACCCGGTCGGTGATAAGTAAGGACTCTGGGGACGACTAAGTCTCTGGGGCTGCCTCCTGAAAATGCACCACCCAGATTCGCTCCAGTTGAACGATCGGATTAACTTCCCTTCTAGTAGATTGCGATGATATGGGAACCTTCATGCCGAAATAAAAGCCGCGAGAGTAACCTAGGATAGGACAGCTTTTGATCAACCGAATCCGACGGGATGCTTCTTCATGCCTTCCTCTTTCAATTCCATGTCAAGTCTCCAATTATTGAGGAGCACAATGTAAATGACAATACTGAAAGATTTACTTTCCTGTCAAATATCCTGCCATCTTGCCATCAAAACAACTAACCTCGATTTTACAGGATAAACTTAAAAAACACACATCATAAATTCATCCAATCATTACCTACCACAGGGAACAGACGCTCCTACGTTTTGGTGTAGGTAGGGAAAAATTGGTCCCATCACCAGATCAAAGGCCAAAAAAGCACACGGTTCATCTACGGACATGGCTTCAAGTGCTTCACTATAATCCACCCCTGTGTCTAGGAAAGAATTCGAAGGATTAAAAATCAGATAGCCGAGCTAGCCAGTTTCCTTCGAGAGCAAAGCAAGGCCTTCAAAGAGAAACAATCTCATCCAGAACCAGGAGCATCTGGTAGTGGTGTTGGTGGTCAAGATACAGAAATGGCCGAAACTCAGATCCCTAGACCCCAGAACCAGTATACAATCAACAAAACTCCAAAAATCACCATCCTAGGTAAAGAACAGGAAGCTGGTGACATTCTCAAGAAAATGCAACAAATGGAAGAAACTCTCCGGTCTATCAAAGGGACTGGTGCATTTGGCAGTGTGAATTATTTCGACCTCTATATATTCCCCGAGGCTCGCTATCTTAAGAAATTTAGAACCCTCGAGTTCGAGAAATATGATGGGAGATCCATACACACCCCTGAAAGTTTTCATCGAAGAACTCGGATCCTATGCTGAGGATGAGAAACTTCGAATGCAGCTATTTCAGAAGAGTTTAACTGGAGAAGCCAGAGCCTGGTATGCCCGTCTGGACAACTCCAAAATCCACAGTTGGGAAGAATTGGCCCATGCATTCCTCAGCCAGTACAGTTTCCAATCTCAACTAGCTCCATATCGGTATCAAATTACCAAAATCAAGAAGAATAACACTGAATCATTCAGAGAATATGCCCAACGATGGAGACGGGTCGCAGCACAAGTTACCCCCGCCATGACAGAATCTGAAACAGTCATGACTTTCATTAATATTCAAGAAGCTCCTTATTATGAAAGAGTCCTAACAGGCATAGGAAAACCTTTCTCTGAAATAATCAAACACTGCGAAATGGCCAAAATGGGACTCAAGTCCGGAAAAATAAAAGACCTAACAGCACTCGAAGCTGTTGCTGAGCATATCCAATTCAAAAATTACGGGAGTAATCACCAGAGGGTCCACAAAAAGAAAGATGAAGAAGTTTCCTTGGTGTTACAAGGACAAAATTCAAGCAGTAATTCAAACAATACACCCATTCAAAGGAGGAACTATACCCATTTCCAGGCTAAACACAGCCTTCAAATCCTTCATTCTAGAAAAACATGGAGGTCAAACTCAGAAGGATTTTCACCCCACTAGGGGATTCACTCGAGAACGTCTTCAAACTTCTGACAGCTCAGAAGAAGATTGGCAAACTCCTTCCGCCCACTAACACTAATGCAAGGAACTTTGACCCTAGCAAGAAATGTGTTTATCATTCCGGATCACCGGGCCATGACACCCAAAATTGTTTGTCCCTCAAGCACAAGATCCAAGATTTGATTGATAATGGAGAAATTTTGGTTATAAAGCCCGATCAACCGCATGTCCAAGATAACCCTCTCCCACAGTATAAGGAGGAGAGTGTCAACATGATCAACACTTTGAGTGGAGAAGGATCCAAATACCTCCGCTATGTTAAAGAATCAACTCAATCCAACAGCATAAGCCCAATGAGTTGGGAGGATTTTGAAAAATAATTCCTGATAGGGCAAGAAATAAAGTCTATCAAGGAACAAATCGAGCAGTTGGCTGAACTGGTCGTCTACGAACATCAACTCACCAGAAAGATGTTGAAGCAACTCCATCAATCTATTGGCAGTGGCTCTCCTCCAGCGGAAGTTAATTCTAATCAAGATCATAGCCGGACTTGTAAGCTTACACCCTGGACTGACAAGGGGATCGAAGAAGGAAGTGTCCAAGCAGGTAGTAAATTCCTATTTAAAAGGAATTTCACCAATTTGAACCAGTCAATGGAAGAAATCCTGCAAATGATGATCAACGAGGGAATGGTTGAAAACTTGCTACCTCCGCTGAACCCTCAATCCAGAAAATTCAAACCTGACCAAATATGTCAGTACCATTCCAACTCTCCCGGCCATGATACAGAAGAATGCTAGGCACTTCGTAACCTAATTCAAGACCTGATTGAGAAAGGTGACCTAATCAGAGGAGATCAAATCCTCGATATAACAGATAAAGATAGCCTCTGGATCCTCGATGCATGGTATCAGGACACAGTGGCTGTCATATCCTGCGATAAAGAATCAATCATCACACCCCTGGTACTGACAGGTAAAGGGGTCCAAGAAGTCTAAAATCCTGTGAAGGTGGTTGCACCTTAGCCTCTAATTTTGACCTTCAGGCCTCAGTATCCAATCCTTAATCTGAAGAAGGTCCCATGGGACTACGGGGACATTGAAAGCTCTACTTTAAACAACATCTCCATCCTGTCAAAGGATAATCCATTGTACCCGCCTTAGCGGGTGATTAAACCAGTTACCAAAGCAAAAGAAAGGGTGGCTGAAGAAAAGATAAAAGAGTTCCTCAAACAGATGGGACACAATGAAATCAAGATAGTGCAAAGCTTGAAAGACGCACTTGATCCTATCATCAAAGGAGCACCGCAACATCCTAGTGAAGGTACTAGAAGAAGCTCATCTGCTATACACGGTAGACACAGAGAAATTCCGTCATGTAATAGAACATATTTTTAATAACAATGTGATTTCCTTCACATACGATGATATCCTGGCTGAGGGAAGGGGCCACCACAAGTCCCTGCATATAGCCATTATGTCCTTTGGATACGTGATCGGAGGAGTGCTTATTGATGGAGGATCTTTCCTCAATATTTGTCCATACGACACGTTAGAAAGGATGAAGATCAATCCAAACCGGATCAAAGCCAGTCACATAGTTATCTGGGCTTTCGATGGATCTCGCCGCTAGGCTATAGGGGAAATCGAGCTTTCTCTAGAAATTGGACCACACACCTTCTACATGTCTTTCCAGGTGCTCAACATAGCCATCGGATACAACCTATTGTTGGGCAGGCCATGGATCCATATGGCTGGGGCTGTTCCATCCACCCTCCATCAGCAACTCAAGTACATTATCAACGACAACCTCATCACAGTGAATGCCGAATCGGAATACCCTACTCACATACATGGGGATATGCCAGTGATTAGCCTGGACGTCAGGGTTGAGCCCGCAAGTTTTCAAGCTCTCGAGGTAAGTGATATTCAATATCTACCAATTGGGGCACCAGCCCTGAGGCCTAAAATTTCCACTGAAGAATGACAGTGGGCCAAGAAATGGTTGCTACGGGTTTCCATCCTGGAGAAGGGTTAGGAAAAAATAAGCACGACATTAAGATGCTAATTCAAATCCCAAGTCAGATGGGAAGAGCAGGATTGGGATACTTATCCGGATCAAATCACCGGAATCCACATAAACATCCCAAGGCTCATGCCTCCATAATTCTGCTCCCAGACCTCACAAATGCCGAATGGATGAAACCTGTGAGAAAAATCCAGATTGCAGTATCAGCCATGCTGTTTCCTCCTGTCATACCTATCCATGAAAGGAAAGCCCTCAAGCTTGAGGAAGATAGCGAAAAGGGAAAAGAAAAGATCCTGTACGAAGGACGAGACCCATTCGCTAACATGAAAGTCATTATCAACTACGAAGGGATGAATGATGAACTCCCAGATAGTGACGATGAAGATCGTGCTCACTTTCCTCTTAGCAAACAGAGGAACAATCCCCAAAAAAGCCTCGACCATATCCTAAAGGATGTCTCAGTTGTCATTTAAGACGAGACGGACGAGCACACTTCCAGCATCCTCCCTATCCATGAGGATTTAACCCTAGATAATTGGAGCAGTGTCCCTTGCCTCAGTTGAAAAGGGTAAAGGGGCATATAGTCAACCTGCCCTTAATCATGCTTTCATTTACTGCTTACTTTTGATTGCATAGCTGGGGCAGTTACTTTTGTCATGCTTTACAAATGCTATGTGTATTTAAGAAGTTGTATATATTAATGAAGGCATTTTTGTTTTCAGGACCCAAGCATTGGATATGTGTGTCTCTGCTGATGAGATGCCAACCTGTCAACATAACTCCAACTACGATGCAAGATTGAGCTTCAACTTGACGGATCTTGATCAAGAGGAGGAAGATGACTATGAGGTGCCAGAGGAGATCAAGGAATGGGTCGAAGACAAACCTAAACCAAACCTACACCAAACCTCCACCATCAACATAGGAACCTCCGAAACCATCAAAGAAATCCAAATAGGTTTAGACCTCACCTCAGATCAAAAAGCCGACCTGATCAAACTCCTAACACAGTACCAGGATGTGTTTGCATGGTCGCATGAAGACATGATTGGTCTATCCATAGACATTGTCATCCATCGAATGGCCATCAAAGAAGGGTTCAAACCAGTCAAACAAAAGCTCAGACAATTGAAACCTGAGTGGAGTTTAAAAGTCAAAGAAGAAATTGTTAAGCAATTCAAATCCGGGATCATCATGGTATCAACATATCCCGAATGGCTATCAAACATAGTCCCCGTGCCTAAACCAGGAGGGAAGGTACGAGCCTGCGTGGATTATCGGGATCTAAACAAAGCCTGCCTCAAGGACAATTTCTCTGTACCTTTTATCCACATCCTGATTAACAATACTGCGCAGTACGACATGTATTCCTTCGTAGACTGCTTTGCTGGTTACCATCAAATCATAGTTGCTGAAGAAGACCGAGAGAAAATAGCTGTTATCACTCCCTGGGGAACTTTTTGCTACCGACGACTATCCTTCAGCCTCATCAATGCCGGAGCAATGTATCAGTGAGCCATGATGGCCCTCTTTCATGATATGATGCACAAAGAAATAGAAGTCTATGTTGACGACATCATCATCAAGTCCCGGAGGGAAGACGATCACATAGATCATCTCAGGAAGCTGTTCAACAGGTTGCGCAAGTACAACCTCAAGCTAATGTTGGGTTTGTATGTAACGCAATCATGCAATCAAATCACATAAATAGGGCGAAAGCGTAAAAACTAGGTTTTCAAAATTTATACAAACCCATAACCATGATCATGCTTTGTGCTTGTTATCAATAACAGAAAAGAGAGAACATGAAATTATACCTTTGAAGATCTAAGCTTCCTCAGGTACAAGTTCTACTCCTTTGATTCCTTTGATTCCTCTGATAGTGGCTCCTTCCCTTGAATAATGTCAGCCACCCAAATGTTTGGCCTCTAACGGTGATCCACCAAGGAAGATGAAGAACTTAAGAAGATGGGTTATTGGCTTAACCCTTGTTTCTATCTCTATAGAATATGTGTACTCCCAACTCTTGGAAAATTTCACATCATACCTTATTTCTGATATAAGACTCTCTTATATAGATATTAGGTTAACCCTCCTAATCCAATTAAAATAGGGTTTTATTTAATTAATTAATTAAATACTTTTAATTAATTTATATCCTAATCTTTATTAGGATTGAGAGAGAGTACTGATATTATATTAATTCCTAAACTCCTTTAGAATTAAAATAATAATAATAATAATAATATTAATAAGACTCCTCTTATTAATTTATATTTAATATTTCTAAAATATTAAATAATAAACATTAAGCTATTTAATTTATTCTATCATCATAGATTAAATTAATTATACTTAATGCATTATTACTATCATGCCATTTTCTTCTTAAATAATTCTTCTTCCTTTTATGGTGTGACCCTTTAGGTTCTCCATATTAAACCGGTTGTGAATAAATCAATTAGAACAATTCTAATCTTATTTAAATAAACAAATTAAACTAATAATCTATTTAAATAAATAACATTTATTCTACAATAGGGATAAGCCTCCCTAGCGATCAACGACTTTCCAGATAATATAGATTTCAACATTAATCATAAAAGAACCTGTGAGTTAATAGTTACCGTACAATTCAATCCTTCCACCATACAATGTCCCAATTAAATATAAGACATGGATTTACTATCAAGTCTTAATTTATTTAATCATATGTATTTCGATTAGAAAATGCACAACTCCAAATAATGCAAATTAGAAACCTCTTTCTAATTTCATTCTACCTTGGCCAAGGATTCCTGGGTTGTCATTTAACGAATCACATAAGACATATCTCCTCTTTTACTAGAGGTGGTAGATTCTTTATTGATCATTCATTATCTCCATATGTAACTCATTACACCCAAGCACACCCTATATATGCCTTAAAAGGCCTTAAGGAATTAGTCAAAGTATAATTTGTTACATACAAGATACTATGATGATCTCAAGTCCAAGGATCATATGTACTACTATCACATTAGGAATTCCTATTGACAGGCGAGTAAAACTCCATTAGGTATTCCATAGCGAGTCACGTTCAGTGAACTTATTCTCCAATAAGCACCCACATACTTGCTTTAGTGTCTCCACACAAATGACCATGAGATCAGTCATCCTCATCCAATGAGCAAGCAACATATGTATCAATCTATCCGGATTTACTAATCCCCTTTTTAGTAATCCCACGATTGGGAACTATTTTAGTTTTAAAGCTTTCTAAGAATTTGGATCTCATTAGCATGATCAACATCATGATTCTAAAAGCATTGCTTAAAACTATGGGTTATTTACATATTATAAAAACAGCACCATGTAGATAATTAAATGCCTTTAATAAATAAATATTTTATTAATAAATAAATAAGATTGTTTACAAAGTATGTGCTTTATCATCATACATGATTGGCTTGTATGCACACTACTATCAGCTAAATCCTGCTAAATGTGCTTTTGGCATCAAGGCAGGCAAACTGCTAGGATTCCTGGTGAGCAATCGGGGCATTGAGTTAGACCCTGCCAAGATCAAAGCCATTTCTAAAAAGCCCGTGCCTCGTACAGAGAAGGAGATACGAGGATTCCTGGGAAGGATCAATTTCATAAGTCGGTTTATTTCCCAGCTCACAGCAACCTGTGAGCCCATCTTCAAGCTGTTAAGAAAGAATTCCTCCATCAAATGGAAAGAGGATTGTCAACAAGCCTTCCTTGCCATCAAAAAGCAGCTTGTCAAAGCACCTATTTTGGTACCTCCGAGGGATGGAGTCCCATTATTCATGTACCTGTCCGTCAATGCCAATGCCATGGGCTGTATGCTAGGACAGAAGGATGATAGTAGCAAAGAAAGAGCTATCTACTACATCAGCAAAAGATTCAGCAGTGGGGAACAGAAGTATACCCTGATCGAGAAGACATGATGTGCATTAGCATGGGCCGCCATGAGGTTGCAACATTATTTGCATGGGCACACGACGTATCTAATATCCTGTATGGATCCACTCAAATATGTCTTCAACAAACTAATGTTAAATTACCGACTGTTCAAATGGCAATTGATTCTACAGTAGTTTGACATTGTCTACGTGACTCAGAAGTCTATCAAAGGCCAAATAGTAAGATATAATGAGCCGTAATGAACGGTCATAAGAGAATGAAGACCGTATAATGTGAAAAGCCGAGTTAATGTTAATAACTTGGATAAACATTCAGAGTCGTATGGACCGGACGTGGTAAGGGAATGTAATGTAATAATAGAAAGAATGGAAGTAAAGATTGGTCGCGTAAACTTAGTTAACAAGAACGCGAACCATAAGAAGTAAAGAGAAGTATAAGATAATGCTTAAGTCAAGTATTTGACTAATTGGATATGTGTTTCCTATATGCTTTATAGGGATTGTGATGAACGATAAGGCGTAAGCAGTACGCATCGCTAAGGCAAGTTTCTAATCTTGCTCAAGTTCTACTTGATGCAAGTTCTTAACTTCATTCATTTTCATAAGAATGTTAGTTTCTTAACTTCCTCAGAGGTTGAACCTGAGGAAGAAATTTTGTATGTGCAAATGTGCGATATTTGTACGAGATGGTATTATGGATGAGGCCTTGTGCCACAATGTTAACACTTTTGGTGTTTCTAAATGAACTGTTCTATGATTGAACTGTTAAGTGTGAAAGAGTTCAGTTTATTTATGAACCGTACTTGTTAAGTCTGTGCTAATGATTCTAGCCAGACATAGTATGTATGGAAAAGGTAGAAGGATGAAAGTATGATAAGTATAGGTGATGTATGTTTTAAAAAATAGGAATCGGAACGTATTCCTATTATTCAAACTGCTTCATTACCATTGTTCGGTTATTAAAGACTAAAAAGAACTTTGATTCTTGCTTTGGTTGTTTACTCAACTGCTATGACTTGCTGAGCAATTGAATGCTCACACTTGCTTGAAATAGAAACATTTTCAGCGAACGACAATAGTATATGTTAAAGGACAAGATGAAGATCATGATGATGGATGTCCTGTTATGGTAAGATGCTATGGTCGCGAGTACCATTAGCATCACAAGATGAAGAACTGTTCATGTGATGAACACATGTGAAGATAAGTCTAGACTTGAAGAATAGTTAGGTTAAAACTATTCTGTAGATGCGGTGACTAGTTAAGTCACGATTGTAATAAAAATACGAATAATGTAAATACCATTATTTTTAATGAATGAACGTTTTGAGGTAACAGAACCTGGGAATGGTGTGAATATATCATGTATCTTCAGGATATAATGATGTATGTATGGAATGGAAAGTATCATAACGCACAAAGATTCGGCAAGAAAAAAAGACCGAATTTTGGGGCGTCACATGGTTTGTGGTTCTTGAATTTCTTCAATATCTATTTTTCTCCCATTATCTCCTTCAAGAATAAATTTATTTTCCAAGAAGGCAGAGTGTTTGGCAACAAACACCTTTTGCTCAGTAGGATTGTAGAAATAGTATCCCAAACTTTCTTTAGGATATCCCATAAACGTGCACTTATCAAATCTTGTCCCAAGTTTATCATTTTGAAACCTTTTCACATAAGTTGGACATCCCCAAATCTTAACATGCTTAAGACTAGGTTTCCTCCCTGTCCACATCTCATATGGAGTCTTGGGAACGGATTTTGAAGGACTTTATTTAGTAGATATATAGCCGTTTCTAGGGTATGACCCCAGAATGAAATTGGAAGATCGGTAAAACTCATCATGGAACGAACCATGTCCAACAATGTTCAATTTATCCTTTCAGATACTCCATTTAACTGTGGTGTACCTGGTGGAGTCCATTGTGAGATTATATCATTATCTTTGAGACAATTGAGAAACTCACCGCTTAAGTATTCTCCACCTCGATCTGATCAAAGAATCTTAATATTCTTACCCATTTGTTTCTCTACTTCACTTCTGAACTCTTTGAACTTTTCAAATGATTTATAATTATATTTTATTAAATACACATTTCCAAATCTTGAGTGATCATCAATGAAAGTAATAAAATAAGAATACCCTCCTCGTGCATTCGTTGTCATAGGTCCACAAACGTCTGTGTGAACCAACGCTAACAACTCTGTAACTCTTTCTCCTTTTCCACTAAAAGAAGATTTAGTCATTTTACCCATGAGACAATATTCATAAGTTGGATATGATTCATAATCAGATAGCTCTAAGAGCCCATCCTTATGTAACTTGGAATAATCTTGTTTCATTGATAAGACCGAGTCTACAGTGCCACATATAGGTATAATTAAAATAATCTCTTTTCCTTTTTCTTAGTTTGTTCTATTTGAAATACATTTTCATGCAAGTCAGGTATGTAAAGTCCATTTCGCAAATTACCAACACTGTGATAACCCGAGAATTTATAAAATCTTGAATGATTAGAATAAAGGTTAAAGGATAAAACCTAGATGAGAATTTGAGGATTTATTTAAATTTTTCAAGTAAAACCTATATGGTTTGCTATTCGAATGAGAATAGAGAAAGTATGTGTTACAAAATTCCAAACCCTAGAAAGGAGTTATATGTATTTAAAGGAATGTTAAGAATAAGTTATTGTGATACCTATAAATTGAATATGGATTGAATAGTGTTAGAAATGTGATAATGATATACGTGGACATTTATTAAGGAAATAAAATTTTTCATGAAGAGATATTATGAGGTTAAACGAAAATGAGTATATGTATAGAAAGATATATATATATATATATATATATATATATACTTACTAAGGTGCTATATATTTTAGCAAGAGGAATGATGAATTAAGTTAAGGATATGAGAATCCAAATAAAACTATGTCAGTAATTAACATAGTCTGAATGTTGGCCTTGACTGACAAATAAGAAGTGGAATAAGTGGAAAGTTATTAGCTAATATAATTAGCATTAAAAATGAAGTAAGTTAAAACTCAAAATTTGAGTGAGAGATAGAATTTTGAAGCACGAACTGCTCGGTTGCGTCCGGAACATCAAGTTTAGTCAGAAAGGACAATAAACACAAAATGTGTAAGGGTTTGACTTTTTGGTCAAAGCCAACAATTGACTTCTATGGAGAAAAGTCTATTTGGGTTATGTAAGTAAATTGATATTATTAATATATGAGAATGTGTTTATATTAATAATAATGTATAAGAGTCCAAATGATAATTTATTTCATGGACTAAGGAGAATAAATTGTTTAAACAAGCCCATTAGTTTAATTAAGCACAGGACTTGTAGATAAAGTGATTAAGGGCAGTTCAGTTATTGATCTAGCCCAATATATCATGTATGGGACAAGTATTATGATGGCCGAATTTAATTATTGGTGGAATGTGACGCCCCCAGAATAGGTCCATTCAACCCAACCCATTCTGAGTCGCCAAATACATGGTACAGAATTCAAATACAAACTTTATATCATACGGTCGTGCAAAATACGACCACACAACTGTGAGTGTCAATACAACTATGTAGAAAATATTAAGATTCAAACTAAGTCCTCATTACAATTATTATCACACTATTTATCAGAAATAGTGAGGACTACTACTGCTCTAACTCGGACCATCACTCTGTCCCCCGACTAGTTCCCGCAACATTCTCATTTCCTGAAGAGGACAACAGATGAAAAGGGTGAGCTCAACTAGCTCAGTAAAGAATATTATGACTAAGATAATGGAAAATAAATTATCGTTAGCCTTCAATAAATCAGATAAAATATAATGGACAACCAATCTTAGATCAATATTCGCAGCGAAAATAACAATTCATTAGAAGAGTTAAGCAGAGAATCAAGTCTACTATCTTCTATGATTTAAAAGTCCATCATCAATATTTTATCCCTGTAACATCAATCAATATACATCTCGAATCAAATATTCATCTTTGCACTACAGGCCAAAGATATTCATTTGTATCATCAGTGGTCATATTCATCTCAACACCTGTCATCTTTGCACTACAGGCCAAAGATATTCATCAGGTAATCATTCATCTTTGCTCTACAGGCCAAAGATATTCATCAAGTAATCATTCATCTTTGCTCTACAGGCCAAAGATATTCAGTTACATCACCTTTTAGGACTAAGAATGATGAAAAATATTTTAAAAAAAACGAATCCAGTGAGATAAAAGACAAAGACTAAGGATTCGTATTTTAGTATATCCAATTCAAAAATATCTCGTAATAATCAATTATGGAGCAAAATTCAAGAATAGAGCTCAAAACTTGGATACAATCAAAGATAGTAACCTTAACAAGCAATTTGGACAAATCGAAGAAAATTTAATTTTTACGTGAATAGTGCCGTATACGTGAATAGTAATTCCGACGGAAAAAGTAAGAATTTCAACATAAAATCCATGACAGTATTTCTGTATAATGATATTGAAAAGAATAACATCATTTACGAAAGAAATAACATCCCTTACCTCAAAACGATAGTACCTCTGACTGGAATATCGGATATAATATCGAAGAAAACTTGCACTGAATATTAATACTCAAAGTATAGAAATACTCACAAAAATACGCTCGATATTATAGAGAGAGAAAACTTCTGATTCTGGTGTGATTTTCAATTCTAACCTAAGCACCCTATTTATAGGAAAAGCTTAGGATGCCAAAGGAGACTAAAATAATAAAATATTATTATTATTATTTTTTAAATTTCCTCCGCTGCCGGCTGCTGCCCAAAATCAGATTTTCAACAAAAGTGGGGCCCACCCATTAAATAATATATATATTTTCCGAAATTTCAATAATTCATAACAAATAGCCCCTTAGTCAGAAAAATACAAATTCTATGTCCTTCCATAGGAAATTTAATTCTCTACAACTTTGCAGAAGAAAGTTTTTCCAAATTCCAAACATAAATTATCCGAAATCCAAAAACAGATGATTTCTCACACCAAAATATTGATAAAAACTCACCAGCGCCAATTCCTTCTTTAATATCCACAAAATAAATATTTCCTTATCATATAAATCAATAATTAATTATTCGCAAATAATATTATAGAACTACAATATTAACAACCAGGTCGTTCCCAGGACAGAGGGGGCCTTCCGATAAGGACTTCTCCTTACTGGCGCGCAATTAAATAACCCCTCCTAGACAGAACTTCCTTAGACATTGTCAATAATGCTATCTAATAATATTATTCAAATAATATGAATTATTGAGTTGATAACGTGAAATACTGTGCAACGACAATTATTGAATCAATACTACAAAATATCAACTGTAGTCGTTATTGAATCAATCATATAAAATGGCAACGTAGCAATTATTGAGTCAATAAAATATCAATGTAACAATTATTGAGTCAATAATATAAAATATCAACGTAGCAATTATTGAGTCAATAATATAAAATATTGAACAGTAATTACTGTAACAATAATTAAGTAATGGCTTCTCACGTAAGACTCAATAATTCGAAATACTGTGCAATACCGTGTGCTACTATGCAACACCGTGTATCACTGTATTTTAACCACCGGGTATTTCAACAGTACTAACAGTAACAACCACGCCGTTATCTTGTAAAAAAGTTATTTCTGTCGCTTTCTATATCCGACAGTTATTCCATTGTGGGGGCCCACAAATAGCTGCGCCGTCGTACGAATATTCCCCGACAACAAGAATATTCCACGACCAAACGAATATTCCCCGACAACAAGAATATTTTATAACCACTTGCTCATTTTAAAATGTTTGCACATTTCACCCATAACTTTCATATTTATCAAAACAACACCTTACTGTTTCGAAATAATATATAATGAAAATTAAATCTTTATTCATAAAAGTTGGGGTCTTACAACCTCCCCTCCTTATGAAATTTCGTCCTCGAAATTGACGTACGTACCTGGTATGTCGAAAAGGTGAGGATACCTCGCTTTCATTTCCGATTCCAACTCCCAGGTCATTTCCTCAATTGCATGGTTTCTCCACAAAACTTTAACTTGAGGTATAATTTTCGAGCGTAGGACATGCTCCTTCCTATCCAAGATCTTGACAGGTACCTCCTCGTACGTTAAATCTTCAGCTATCTTGTCTGGTTCTAACTCAATAATGCGGTTTGGATCCTTCACATATTTATGTAACACGGATATGTGAAACACGTTATGAACACGAGACATGCTTGGAGGTAAAGCGAGTCTATAAGCCACATTTCCTATTCGGTCAAGAATCTCAAATGGACCAATGAATCGTGGGTTGAGCTTTCCTCTCTTCCCAAACCTCGTAACTCCCTTCCATGGAGCAATACGTAATAACACATGGTCTCCAACATTAAATTCCACGTCCTTTCGATGAAGATCCGCATAACTCTTTTGTCGATCTTGTGCAGTACGTTGTCGAATCATTTGGATCTTTTCTGTAGTCATACGTACTAACTCCGGTCCCAACAATGTTGTTTCACCCACTTCATTCCAACATACTGGAGAGCGACACTTTCTCCCATACAATGCCTCGAATGGAGATACGCCTATACTTGCCTGATAACTGTTGTTGTAGGAGAATTCCACCAATGGTAAGTACTTATCCCAACTCCCTTTGAAGTCTAGAACACAGAGTCTCAATAGATCTTCAAGAGTTTGGATAGTCCTTTTCGATTGTCCGTCTGTTTGAGGATGATAAGCCGAACTGAATCGTAAATCCGTACCCATAGCTTTCTGCAAACTGATCCAAAATCGTGAAGTAAATCTGGGATCACGATCCGAAACTATGGATACTGGCATGCCATGCAATCTCACAATCTCATTTACGTACATATGAGCAAGACGTTCAAGGGAATAAGTCTCTCGTATCGGCAAGAAATGAGCAGACTTGGTTAATCTATCAACAATAACCCAAATAGCATCTAAGCCTTGAGAAACCTTGGGAAGACCCGTAACGAAATCCATCGTAATGTGTTCCCACTTCCATTTCGGAATCTTCAGTGGTTGCAATGGACCCTTCGGCACTTGATGCTCCGCCTTTACACGTTGACAAGTTAAACATCTCGAGATGAACTCCGCGATCTCTCTCTTCATATTGCTCCACCAAAATGTATGTCGAAGATCACGATACATTTTAGTACTCCCAGGATGGATTGCAAACGGTGTGTTGTGTGCCTCCATCATGATTCTATACTTCAAGTCGGAATCGTTAGGAACACAAAGTCTGGAGTTGACTCGAAGTATTCCATCTTCATCGATTCTCGCTTCTGAAATTGCACCTTCTTGCACCTTCTTCTTCATCTTCATCAGCTCCGCATCCGTAGCTTGAGCAGCTTTAACTTTATCAATCAAAGCTGGTTCTACGCGTATACTTGACATCATCGCATTCGTTCCCACATATGATCTTCTCCTCAACGCGTCAGCTACCACGTTCACTTTTCCAGGATGGTATTGGATAGTATGATCGTAATCTTTCAACAGCTCAAGCCAACGTCGTTGCCGCATGTTGAGTTCCTTCTGAGTGAAGAAATATTTAAGGCTCTTATGATCCGTATAAATCTCCACTTTCTCTCCGTACAAGTAATGTCTCCAGATCTTCAGCGCGAAAACCACTGCTGCCAACTCTAGATCATGAGTAGGATAATTCCTCTCATATTCTTTGAGTAGTCGCGAGGCATAGGCTATGACTTTCCCATGTTGCATGAGAACACATCCTAACCCTTTGCCCGAAGCATCGCTGTAAATAACAAATCCATCCGAACCAGATGGTATTTTCAGAACAGGTGCCGAAATAAGTCTCCTCTTGAGCTCTTGGAAGCTCTTCTAGCATTCCTCGCTCCAAATGAATTTCGTATCTTTCCGAGTCTACTGAGTTAATGGAGTAGCGATTCGAGAAAATCCCTCTACGAATCTCCGATAATAACCAGCTAAGCCCAGAAAGCTTCGTACTTCGGTCACCGACTTAGGTTGCTCCCAGCTTTGTATTGCTTCAATCTTCGCCAGGTCAACAGATACTCCACGTTTCGATATCACGTGCCCAAGAAATGCTACTTCCTCAAGCCAAAACTCGCATTTCTTCAGCTTGGCATATAGCTTGTTCTCACGAAGCTTTTGAAGTACTAACTTCAAATGGTGTTCATGATCTTCACGGCTTTTAGAATAGATGAGGATGTCATCAATAAAGACAACAACGAATTGATCTAAATACTCCTTAAATACACGGTTCATCATATCCATGAAAGCAGCAGGAGCATTAGTCAATCCAAAAGACATGACTAAGAACTCATAATGCCCGTACCGTGTTCTAAAAGCAGTCTTTGGAATATCCTCAGTTTTAATCTTCAACTGATGATATCCAGAACGAAGATCGATCTTTGAAAAGAATTGTGCTCCTTGCAACTGGTCGAACAGGTCATCAATACGAGGTAACGGATACCTATTCTTGATGGTGACATGGTTCAACTCCCGATAGTCAATACAAAGTCGAATACTCCCGTCTTTCTTCTTTACGAATAAAACAGGAGCACCCCAAGGAGACGTACTAGGATGAATAAAACCGATATCTAACAACTCTTGTAATTGGACCTTTAACTCCTGAAGTTCAATAGGAGCCATTCGATATGGGGTTTTAGAAATGGGCTTTGTACCGGGCTCAAGGTCAATAAAGAATTCAACTTCACGTTCTGGGGGTAGACCGGGAAGTTCTTCGGGAAATACATCAGGAAACTCATTAACAACGAAAATATTATTCAAGTCTGATGTATTCTGGTTTAGATCAATGACATGAGCTAAGAAAGCTTGGCATCCGTTTTTCAATAAACGAATAGCCTTGGGATTTGAAATGATATTGACTGATTTTAGTGGTTTGGTGGTTTGAATTCGTACAACAGGTTGATTAGGAATATGAAAACTAACAACCTTACGAAAACAATCAATTTTGGCATGGTAAGTGGTTAACCAGTCAATTCCTAAAATCACGTCAAATGCAAGTATTTTCAAAGATATAAGATCAACATGTAAGGTAAGGGTACCAATCTGAATCAAGCAAGATTTGTAAACTGTAGATGTAACAAAGGTTTCTCCTAACGGAGTTTCAACAGATAAGTCAAAGTCTAATTTATCAGAAGTCAAGTTCAAACGTTGAGCACAAGCAGGTGAAATAAAGGAATGGGTAGCACCGGTATCTAACAAGGTATAAACTTCGCAAGAGTTTATGATCAGCTTACCCGTAATCACCTCGTGTGGATTCCTCGCATTTTGGGCTGTCACGACAAACTCTCTTCCAAGAATTACCGACTTTGACTTGTCTGCAACCGCCTTTGGAATCACCACTCCCGCTGAACTTGGTTTCGTAACAGGACAATCTCGAGCTATGTGTCCTCCTTTTCCACAGTTATAGCATCCTTTGAACTGTTGTGGGCAGTTTGGGCTGATATGTCCCTCTTTCCCGCATTTAAAGCATACGACCGGTGGTCGTTCTCCTCCCCTCAAAACAGTTGATGCTGGTGCTGATGTCGACGTCTTCACGTTCTCATTGTTGTACCTTCTCTTCTTGAAATCTCCTCCCGATTCGCTTCTTCTACTATCATGGCCACGATAACCACCGAAGTGGTTATCGCTTCTGTCATACTTTCCTCCTCGCTGGTTGTCATTGCTCCGATGACTGCTGCCACCGGTACGACCTTGGTTGTGGTCCCTCGGTTGAACATAATCATTATCTCGTTCTAATAACTGCGCCCTGTTTACTACATCCGAATATAAAGAAAATTTATGAGAAATGAGGTATTGACGTATTTCGGGTTTCAAACCTCTTAGAAACATCCGCTTCATACGTTCCTCATTCTCCACCAAATGAGGTGCAAACCTGGACAGCTCCGCGAACTTAGCCTCGTACTGGGATACCGTCATGTTATTTTGTTCGAGTCTAATAAATTCTACTTCCTTCATATGACGAATACTTTCAGGAAAGTACTTGTCATTAAATAATTTCTGGAACGCTTCCCAAGACATCTTAAGTGCGGCAGGCTGGGTACGTTTCACGGATTCCCACTAGTAATCTACCTCTCCACGGAACATAAACGTGGCGAATGGAACCTTCTATTCCTCCGTGCATCCCAAGACATCAAATATCTTGGTAATTTGTTTAATCCACGTCTCCGCCTTGATCGGATCTGGCTTTCCCATAAACTCTGGTGGTCCCAATTCTTTGAACTGATTAGCAGTGACAGCTCGTGTGTTGTTATTATCTCCACCTGTATGTTGCACACGAGTCTCCCTCGTCTGATTTTGCATAAACTGCAAAAAACTTCTAAACATCTCATCGTTTATCATCTGACCAGCGTTATTTTCAGGATGAACATTGCCTTCTTGTTGCACGTTCTCCTGGTTAACGATTAAAGGTGTCTCCACGGTCTCATTCACATCGTTGTTAACATTCTCAGCTGCCATTCTCAAATACTGCCATAAAACAAGGGTTAATTAAACAAATTAACATATCACATATTCACCCTATACTCCGACTGACCAATTAAATACCACATAAGCTTAGGTAGGACATACTAGCGAAGGATTTACTCATCTCTCCCCTCCTAGTTCTATTCCCCGATCTCCGCCAGAGATCATATCCCTAAGCTCTGATGCCAACTGTGACGCCCCCAGAATAGGTCCATTCAACCCAACCCATTCTGAGTCGCCAAATACATGGTACAGAATTCAAATACAAACTTTATATCATACGGTCGTGCAAAATACGACCACACAACTGTGAGTGTCAATACAACTATGTAGAAAATATTAAGATTCAAACTAAGTCCTCATTACAATTATTATCACACTATTTATCAGAAATAGTGAGGACTACTACTGCTCTAACTCGGACCATCACTCTGTCCCCCGACTAGTTCCCGCAACATTCTCATTTCCTGAAGAGGACAACAGATGAAAAGGGTGAGCTCAAGTAGCTCAGTAAAGAATATTATGACTAAGATAATGGAAAATAAATTATCGTTAGCCTTCAATAAATCAGATAAAATATAATGGACAACCAATCTTAGATCAATATTCGCAGCGAAAATAACAATTCATTAGAAGAGTTAAGCAGAGAATCAAGTCTACTATCTTCTATGATTTAAAAGTCCTATCATCAATATTTTATCCCTGTAACATCAATCAATATACATCTCGAATCAAATATTCATCTTTGCACTACAGGCCAAAGATATTCATTTGTATCATCAGTGGTCATATTCATCTCAACACCTGTCATCTTTGCACTACAGGCCAAAGATATTCATCAGGTAATCATTCATCTTTGCTCTACAGGCCAAAGATATTCATCAAGTAATCATTCATCTTTGCTCTACAGGCCAAAGATATTCAGTTACATCACCTTTTAGGACTAAGAATGATGAAAAATATTTTAAAAAAAACGAATCCAGTGAGATAAAAGACAAAGACTAAGGATTCGTATTTTAGTATATCCAATTCAAAAATATCTCGTAATAATCAATTATGGAGCAAAATTCAAGAATAGAGCTCAAAACTTGGATACAATCAAAGATAGTAACCATAACAAGCAATTTGGACAAATAGAAGAAAATTTAATTTTTCTGTGAATAGTGCCGTATACGTGAATAGTGCCGTATACGTGAATAGTAACCCCGACGGAAAAAGTAAGAATTTCAACATAAAATCCATGACAATATTTCTGTATAATGATATTGAAAAGAATAACATCATTTACGAAAGAAATAACATCCCTTACCTCAAAAAGATAGTACCTCTGACTGGAATATCGGATATAATATCGAAGAAAACTTGCACTGAATACTAATACTCAAAGTATAGAAATACTCATAAAAATACGCTCGATATTATAGAGAGAGAAAACTTCTGATTCTGGTGTGATTTTCAATTCTAACCTAAGCACCCTATTTATAGGAAAAGCTTAGGATGCCAAAGGAGACTAAAATAATAAATTATTATTATTATTATTTTTTAAATTTCCTCCGCTGCCGGCTGCTGCCCAAAATCAGATTTTCAACAAAAGTGGGGCCCACCCATTAAATAATATATATTTTTCCGAAATTTCAATAATTCATAACAAATAGCCCCTTAGTCAGAAAAATACAAATTCTATGTCCTTCCATAGGAAATTTAATTCTCTACAACTTTGCAGAAGGAAGTTTTTCCAAATTCCAAACATAAATTATCCGAAATCCAAAAACAGATGATTTCTCACACCAAAATATTGATAAAAACTCACCAGCGCCAATTCCTTCTTTAATATCCACAAAATAAATATTTCCTTATCATATAAATCAATAATTAATTATTCACAAATAATATTATAGAACTACAATATTAACAACCAGGTCGTTCCCAGGACAGAGGGGGCCTTCCGATAAGGACTTCTCCTTACTGGCGCGCAATTAAATAACCCCTCCTAGACAGAACTTCCTTAGACATTGTCAATAATGCTATCTAATAATATTATTCAAATAATATGAATTATTGAGTTGATAACGTGAAATACTGTGCAACGACAATTATTGAATCAATACTACAAAATATCAACTGTAGTCGTTATTGAATCAATCATATAAAATGGCAACGTAGCAAATATTGAGCCAATAAAATATCAATGTAACAATTATTGAGTCAATAATATAAAATATCAACGTAGCAATTATTGAGTCAATAATATAAAATATTGAACAGTAATTACTGTAACAATAATTGAGTAATGGCTTCTCACGTAAGACTTAATAATTCGAAATACTGTGCAATACCGTGTGCTACTATGCAACACCGTGTATCACTATATTTTAACCACCGGGTATTTCAACAGTACTAACGGTAACAACCACGCCGTTATCTTGTAAAAAAGTTATTTCTGTCGCTTTCTATATCCGACAGTTATTCCGTTGTGGGGGCCTACAAATAGCTGCGCCGTTGTACGAATATTCCCCGACAACAAAAATATTCCACGACCAATCGAATATTCCCCGACAACAAGAATATTTTATAACCACTTGCTCATTTTAAAATGTTTGCACATTTCACCCATAACTTTCATATTTATCAAAACAACACCTTACTGTTTCAAAATAATATATAAAGAAAATTAAATCTTTATTCATAAAAGTTGGGGTCTTACATGGAAGCCCAAGTTTATTTTAACTAGCAAGCAAAATAGAACTTACTTGCAAGCCCAAAGTGAATTAATCAAAGCCCAAACACTTAGCCCAATTAAGAGAGGACTTATTGGACTTCTTGTAAGCTAATTGAGGAATTAAAAATTTAAACCAAGGGGGGAGAAGAGCCCAAAAATTCGGCCCTATGGGGGTAAAATGGGAAGAAAATTTGCAACTTTGAAACTTGTCCAAAATCTTGGTTATAATCTTTTGGAACCAACACCCATGACATGTGTCACCCTCCTAGCATGTCCAACACTTGTGTTTAGTGACTAAGCAACCAAGTAATGATTAAGAAAGAGAGTTAGTGGAAGAATACTTACACTTTCAATTATACCCACTCAATTAACTTATTTTATTTCATTATTCTTCCAAGTTCCTTAGCTAGAGAAAGAAAACGAAAATAGAGAGAGCAAGAGAAAGCATAATTTCAGCCACTTCAAGAGGAAGAAGAGGGTCTTGATCTTCATGCATGCTAAGTATCTAAGCTATTTTGGGAAGATAAGAAGGATAGCAAGAAGAACTAGGTATTCATTCTCTTCATTTTCAAGCTTTGATTTCTTATTTGTTGGATTTTGATGAAACAAAGAGTCTTAAGTATGATCTTTGAAAACCCTTCATCTATATGTGTATAAATGTTTTATATGATGATCAAAACATTTTTGAAGTTAAAAGTTAGATCAAAAGAGAGATTTGTACCAAATAGGTAGAGAAAGGCTCATGCATGCATGCACTAGGTAATTTTATATTAGATTCTTGTGATGCATGTTGAATATGGTTAATATCAAGATTAGAGTGTTAGATATTGAGTTTAACAAATGAGACTTGTGGATTTATATGAGTTCATGTGATGAGATTTGGAAAAAGGATGTTAGATGGATTTTTGAAGGAATTTCTATTTAACTAGTATGCTATAACATATGCATATTGAAATCTACAAGTGATATTTGAGGTTTTCTTTCTTAGTATGCTAGATGCATGAGTTAAGGGCAAAATCCCTTTGGAATCACTCAAATATGTTTAAAAATGAGCAAGTTATGAATTAAATCCCAAACTATCCAACTGTGATAAATATGCTACTGATCAGTCACTTGTGGACTATTTTCGGTAACCAAAACAAACTCAAATTTGGTGTTCGATATATGGAAAATGTATTTCAGGAAAATACAAATCCAACGATACCAAATGGACCTAAATCCGAGATGTAGATCTCAAGATATGAGTGTTTCTGTAAAGGACCCCAAATCTGGAAAATGAACTAACTGTTATGAATGTCCTTGCGGATCAGTCCACTTTAACACTAAATTCTGGAACCTAAACAGAACAAAATTTGATGTTTGATAAATGAAAATTAGAATTCGAGAAGATACGAATCCAACGCCTCCTACAGAACCAAAATGCGAGTTGTAGGCTTCGTTCTACAAGCGTTTCTGTGAAGGAACCCCAAATCTAAAATTTTGGGCGAAAATTAGAGTATCTTTATGGAGTGAGATGAGAGTAAGTTATTATAATAAATAACTTTAAAGCCACTAATGGGCTAGTAAGTTAATTACAAATAAAATAAAATATAATTAATTATTTAATTATTATTTAAATGATGTTAAGTAATAATTAAAATGAGTTAGTGTTAATAAAATAACTACTTATTATTTAATTAAGATTAAATAATAAATTGAGTTAATCAATTAATTAATTATTATTTAATATTAAATAATGATTAAAGAGTATTTAAGTAAGATTAAATAATAATGAAGTAATTACTTACTTACTTTGACATGAAAGTTTATAGAATTAATTATTTATTATTTAAATAATAAATAAAGATGAATGTTAATTAATTATTCTCTTAATTATAATAAGGAATGATTAAAGAAGAATGAAGTGAATAAATCAATTATTATTTATTTAAGGATGAGAGCGTTATTAATTATTATTTAAAGACAAATAATAATTTAATTATCCATTATTTAACTGACATTAAATAATGAGGAGTTATAATTGGTTATTAGTAAGTAATAACTAAAGGTAAATAGTTAATTACTATTTAACAAATATTAAATACTAATCGAAGGAAGAGGGAGTTAACAATTGAAGGAAATTAAATAAACTCCTTAAGTAAACAATTAGAATAAATTGTTTAAAGAACTAATAAATGTTTATCACTTAAGAAAAAGCCTTATTAATTATTAAATCATTAACCTAAGATCAATTGAATATCTTATAGGATTCATGATAATACATTAGATGTATGTACCTTGTGATTGTATTATTGGCTAGATAATAATACGAGTAAGCGTATTGTTGAACAATTATACGCAGTACTAATTGATAGATCTACATTATCAATGTTAGGTCATTCAAAGAGTGTTAATTAAAGCTAGTAAGTTGTAGCTCGTCAAACAGGCAAGTTTTCTAACTCAAACTCGAGTTGTTATTTTTCAAGCATGGTAGTGGATAATTATTGTTGATTATTTCACATCTGAGAATATTATTGAATATTCGTATTTATTGCAAGTTTTCTAACTCAAACTCGAGTTGTTATTTTTCAAGCATGGTAGTGAATAATTATTGTTGATTATTCCACATCTGAGAATATTATTGAATATTCACATTTATTTCAAGTTTTCTAACTCAAACCCGAGTTATTATTTTTCAAGTATGTTAGTGGATAAATATTGTTGATTATTCCACATTCTGATGAATTATTGTGAATTGCACATTGTGCAATTGAATTTATGTTCTACTATTTATTGAACTGCGAATGGATTAAAGTTCTTTTATTCATGAACTGCTTATGAGATGGATATATGCTAGTTATGTCAGCTAGATCAAGCATGTTTAAAATTTGTTAACTCAAATTCGTTTTGAAGACTTAGTGCATGTTGCGTATGTTTATCAGGTATGAAAGACTGATCACCTTCATTACAATATGGTTCAATTGAATTTGTTCATATTCATTGTTGGCCAATCATCATTATTGACTCGGTCATTCAGTTATGAAAAAATTGATTTATATTCTTTCACAACTATCATATTGTTGAAAGTTTGTCAGCTTACTATTCTTTTCAATCATGATATATCTTCATTTGAACTTAAACGTGCTGGGCAAACTTGTTGCTCACCCTTGCTATATCATGGTAACCAATTTCATATTAAGACGAAGGCTTGAAGAAGGACACAATCAAGAGCAAAGTACAATAGTAGAATATTGTTATGCAAGAATAACTATTTAGTTATCTTATGTAAACCTTTTTAAGTGTTAAAGGTATGTATTTAGTTAAGGTTAAGAAACCTGAGGAATTATTGTAGAATCATCTGAAATAAACAACATATGTTTATATGTTCCGCATTAGATGATAGAATGTGTATGAAGAATGAAGTACCGTAACGCACCGAATCCGAGGTTAGAGGACCCGAGTTTAGGGGCGTCACAAACACCATATAAAATATTATTTTTATAAATAGAACAACAGTTGTTCTTTATTATAATTTCAAATCCATCCATATATAATACAGAATTTGAAATAATATTTCTAATGATATTCGGAACAAAATAACAATTATTTAAATAAATGGACTTACCCGTAGGCCACTAAACAATAAGTCCCTACAGCTAATGCAACAACCTTTGCTCCATTTCCTATTCGTAGGACAACCTCATCCTTGTTCAGCTTTCTACTTCTGACCAGTCCCTACACTATATTACATATGTGAGAACCACAGCCGGTATCCAATACCCAAGTAGAATTTTAACTTTTTAAAAAATTAATTTCAATCATGAACAAACCTTGATTGGAAGTCGAAGCTTCTCCAAGCTTCTTTTCTGCCAGAAACTTCTTGTAGTTCCTCTTCCAATGATCCTTCTCGTTGTAATAGAAGCACATTCCTTTGCTAGCTGGATCAGGTTTCTTTTGATCCTTTGTGTTCACCTTGCCCTTAGCCTTCTTAGATTTCTTCTTTTCAGAAGATACCTTGGGCCTCTTCCTTTTTTTTGGAAGAATCTACCATTAAGACATGGTTCTTCTTGAATGGGAAGTGACCTTCTGCAGTTTTCAACATGTTAAGTAATTCAGGCAAGCTGACATCTAACTTATTCAAGTGGAAATTAACAACGAACTGCGAGAAGGTCTCAGGGAGTGACAACAAGACAAAGTCTTGACTCAACTCCCCATCCATGACGAACCCAAGTTGTCCAAGGCGCTCAATCAGATTGATCACTCTTAGGACATGAGTCTCCACGGCAGTGCCCTCGGTCATCCGAGATCGGAAGAGCTCCTTAGATATCTCATATCTAGCGGTCCTACTTTGTTCACCATACAACTCCTTTAGGTGAAGCAACATAATAGGAGAATCCATGTTTTCATGCTGATGCTGAAGCTCGTTATTCATGGATGTGAGCATGATGCATTGAGCCACAGATGCATCATCTTGCCACTTTACAATGGTGGTAATCTCTTCCTCAGAGGATGATTCTGGAACAGTTCTAGGGACAGGTGAATTTAGGACATAAGAAATCTTTTCAACAGTGAGAACTATTCTCAGATTCCTTAACCAGTCCGTGTAATTCATCCCGATTAGTTTGTTAGGATCAAGTATGCTACGTAGTGAAATTAGTGATTTCAACATTTTTAAATTTCTGTATGTGAAAAGACAATATTTTAGCAAACATTCATTTAATTAATTTTATATATCAAAATAAATTAGGTCTTATTTTAAATTGGTATCTGCCACTATTTTCTTCAAACTATATTACCCTCATTTATATAGTTCGGCTAAATCTAATTAAAGATTTGCTAGTGAGATTAAGAATCCCATTTCAAATGTATATAGCCTTGTGTGTGCACAGCAAACGATATATAAATAAATAGGTAGACAACTCTTGTCAATTTCATCGACATGTAATTCCTTGTATTTTGCCTCTTAGATCATAATGGTCAAGTGTGTACACATCCGAACTAAAATGATTTAAGTTAAGTCCAACCTAGCACTCCATATATTCAAAAAAAAATATTATCCTTGTGTGTGCACAACAAAACAATATTGTTCAATTAACTTTATAAGCATCAAATGTGATTAAATTAATATCTTAAATACTTAATACTCGCTTTGTGTGTGCACAACAAACTCATATTAAATATTTAATGCTCTATTAATTTATCATGCTAGAAGGCGAAGTTCGATATTCCAAATATCATTGAACGCTTTAGACTTAATATGATTTTTTTGAGGGGTTTGTTATTATTTGTCTCATCTTGTTTAGCGCGCATACACACATATATATAAAATACGCGTTCTTTTATTAAAACATGCGAATCATGTTTGCATAAAATATAATATATATAATACTTAGTATGCACATATAGAATACTATATTCTACCCGGATTGATTATGGACTTTTATTCTACTTTGGTTCACAAGAGCCACAAAGTGAACCAAAATGTCAAACCTAGGAGTGCAAGAATTTAAATTTAAATGTAATTATTACATTTAAACCCCGACTCCATACAAACGGGTCTTCACGCGCTCCTTGCTCCTTGGTCTCCAATTTCTTCAAAATAATTCTATTTATTTCTATTACATTAAACTATTTAATTTAAATAAAAACCTTAATCACCAGTCAAGGGAAAGTACATAGGAGGGAGATTAGAATTTTACATTAAGAAAAAAAAAGACGAGGTACGCAAACCCTATTTAATAAAACCCATTCATCCAAGCATTCAAGTAAAATAAAATCCAATCACATTGGTCAATAGTCTCATAATCAATCCTATTTATTATCATACATATTATTATATGCATCAATATATAATATTCATCTCATGAATTAAAATC
This sequence comes from Panax stipuleanatus, assembly GCA_020205555.1. NCBI lineage: Eukaryota > Viridiplantae > Streptophyta > Magnoliopsida > Apiales > Araliaceae > Panax > Panax stipuleanatus. The sequence continues at coordinate 45,999,435 of CM035122.1, forward strand.
ATTCCATATATATATATATGGGTATCATTTAATGGGCAATTTTAAATTTCATGAAATCCAATTTCAAGATTAAAATAAACTTTTTATTTTAATTATAAAATTATTAAGAATATAATATATAAATATATATATATATATATATATATATATATATATAATATAACCTATATATATTATACATATATATATATATAATATAACCTATATATAGTATATATATATATAATATTAGTATATCAAAGTAACTTATATATATATATATATATATATATATAAATCATGCACTTTTTTCCAAATCCTTCCTGCAGATTATAACTTAATGCACGACTCTTTTAAAAGGCAATTCGTGTACCCACTTGTGATAACACGGAAGCAGCATGAAAAACAACTAAACATCCACTGAATCCAGCATGGAAAAATAAAAAATAAAAATTGGTTTGTGATTTTGATTTTGATTTCGGTTTTTATTTTTTTTTCTTTTTCATAAAAAAATAATTTTATATAATTAATTATGCCCAATAAATTATTCTAAATACATACCCATACATATATGGAATCAAAATAATTAATAATTGCATAAAGGTTTGGCTCTGATGCCACTGTTGGGTTTGTACGAAATCGTAACGCAATCAAATTGCAAAATAAGAGGAAGAATGGTATATTAGAATTTAAAAAATTTCTACAAAACCATTACATGGACATCCTTTATGCATATTATTAATTTAAAATAATAAATAAGAAGTTATGGAATCATACCCTTGTAGAACGAAGCTTCTACAGGTATGAGTTCAACTCCTTGTTCTTCATGATCTCTTTGAATTTTCGGGTTTGATTCCTTCCTTTGATCAACGTTAGCCACCCAAGTGTTTGGCCTCTAGAGGTGATCAACCAAGGAAGATGAATTATCAAGAAGGAGGGTGGTTGGCTAAACCCTAGTTTTCTATCCACTATAGAAAAGGAGTACTTTCCAACAATTGGAATTGCATCAACTAATATCTAACATAAGACTCCTCTTATATAGATATTAGCCAACCCTTCTAATCCTATTAGACATGTGGTTTCATTTAATTAATTAAACTCATTTAAATAATTTAGGCTTCCCACCACATTGCGAATAATTAATTAAATTCATTTAATTAATTTGCCTCCTAATCTTATTAGGAATAAATGAGAGTACTAATATTAAATTAATTTTTAAACTCCTTTAGAAATTAAAATAATAATAATTGTAATAATATTAATAAGACTCCTCTTATTAATTTATATTTAATATTTCCAAAATATTAAATAATAAACATTAAGCTAATTAATTTATTCTATCACCATCTATTAAATTAATTACACTTAATGCATTATTACAATTATGCCATTACCTTCTTAAATAATTATTATTCTTTTTATGGTGTGACCCTTTAGGTTCTCCATATTAAACTGGTTGTAAATAAATCAATTAGAACAATTCTAATCTTATTTAAATAAATAAATTAAACTAATAATCTATTTAAATAAATAATATTTATTCTACAATAGGGATAAGCCTCCCTAGCGTTCAACGACTTTCCAGATAATATAGATTTCAACAATAATCATAAAAGAACCTGTGAGGAAATAATTATCGTACAATTCAATCCTTCCACCATACAATGTCCCAATTAAATATAAGATATGGAATTACTGTCAAGTCTTATTTTATTTAATTATATGTATTTCGATTAGAAAATGCACAACTCCAAATAATACAAATTAGAAACTCCTTTCTAATTTCATTCTGTCTTGGCCAAGGACTACTGGGGTGTCATTTAACGAATCACATAAGACATATCTCTTCTTTTACTAGAAGTGGTAGATTCTTTATTGATCATTCATTATCTCCATATGTAACTCATTATACCCAAGCATATCCTTTGATATACCTTGAGGGTCTTAAGAAATAAGTCAAAATATAATTCATTACACACAAGATACTATGACGATCTCAAGTCCAAGGATCACTTGTACTACTATCACATTAGAAATTCCTATTGACAGGCAAGTAAAACTCCATTAGGTATTCCATAGCGAGTCACGTTCAGTGAACTTATTCTCCAATAAGCACCTATATACTTGCTTTAGTGTTTCCACACAAATGATCATGAGATCAATCATCATCATCCAATTAGCAAGCAACATATGTACCAATCTATCTGGATGTACTAATATTTTTTTAGTAATCTAACGATTGGAAACTATTTTAGTTTTAAGCTTTCAAAGAATTTAGATCTCATTAGCATGATCAACATCATAATTCTAAAAGTATTGCTTAAAACTATGGGTTATTTACATATTATAAAAATAACATCATGTAGATAATTAAATGCCTTTAATAAATGAATACTTTTATTAATAAATAAATAAGATCGTCTCTAAAGTATATGCTTTATCATCATACATGATTGGCTTGTATGTATACTACTTTCAAAATACCCATACTCGAGAGAAAATTTTGTTGTTAAAAACTACCGTTCGAGTAGGCATCGAGACAATTCGGTGAGATAAAACTTTATAAAATACCGTTCGAGTAGGCATCTAGACAGTCTGGTGATCAATTGTTGTCAACTACCATTAGGGTAGGCACCGTTGTCAACTACTAACAGGGTAGGCACCATTGTCAACTACCATCAGAGTAGGCATATTTGTCAACTACCGGCAGGGTAGGCACCGTTGTAAACTGCCAGTGTAAACATCGGGGAGATCCGATGATTTCAGAACATCATTCCCAGCAGAAATGTAGAAACATTTCAGTTTATCTTCATCAAACAAGCATCGACAACACCAATGGAAATCAAACCGATGGAGTCAACACCAGCAAAGACATCAGCAACACTGATAAAAGTCCATCGTTGAGATCAGCCCCAACATAGGAATCATTCATGACTGGTAAGGGTAACCGATTTGCGATGCGATATGCGATTTGCAATGCGATTTGCAATGCGATTTGTGATACGATATGCAATTTGCGAAGTGCAAAATGCAATTTGCGAAAACATTTTAACATTCATTGCATTGCGATTTGAATCATTAAATATATATCTTGTCATATTTCAAGTGTCTAGTAATCTTTGTCATGTTCATTTTTTACATTGCATAAACATGACAAAGAGGGGCATCTGTAGACACTCGAAATTTTGTTTTCTTGTTACTAACCATACAAAAGGGCAAAATCATCTTTTTCCACTCTAGAGAACAACCCTGGAGGATTACGACATCAAACCAGATCCCCATAGACAACCCTGAGAGACCAAGTCAATCTCAGAGATAACCCGGAGGAAGAACAGAGTCAGCTAGGATCAAAACCTCGGAGACAATCCCGAGAAACAGCCGAAAACCATGTCAATCCTGGAGGCAACCCATGGAGGGGCAAAATGGTTATTTTACTAATTTAAAGGCAATTCAGTCAAAATCAAAATGAATTGATGCAATGAAGGTTAGAAAGATCTATAACATTGATCCCGAGTATAAACAGCACAATACAGCTCAACAGACAAACTTCAAAAACTAAGATCTGGTTATAAACCCATATTCCTGGATTTGAAAAAGGTTAAGTCCCATGTCATCGTGTCACTCTCGGAGAGGGCTTTCCGAAAAGGTATAGCACGCCTCAAACGGACTCTCTGATCAAAAGTTATGAAGGTTCAAACCTGACATCGCGTTGTTCAGAGTGCACGTACTTCCAGACGATGGGACCCACAAGAGTGGGCCCTAATTGGGGAGCCACAGGTAGACCCTCGACTGCCGCGGTTACACCTACAACCATCATGTCTTTAAATATAAGACCCCCTGCCAAAAAAATAGAAAAAATAAATAAAAAAACGCTCTGAAACTCTGCCTATTTCGTCCCTTAACCTTACTTTTAGTGCTCCAAACTTTGATTTTATTCTTCTAACATGTTGGTATACATATATTCTACAACATATCAAAAATTAACCGGTGGAAACTATTGGGTTTGTACGAAATTATGGCGCAATCAAATTGCAAAAATTAGCGGAAGCATGTTATATCAGAGTTTAAAAATTTCTACAAAACCATTACCCGGATCATCCTTTATACAAATTATTAATTTAAAATGATAAATAAGAAGTTGTGGAATCATACCATTGTAGAACGAAGTTTCCACAGGTACAAGTTCATCTCCTTGTTCGTCGTAATCTCCTTGAATATCCGGGGTAGATTCTTTCCTATGATCAACGTTAGCCACCCAAGTGTTTGGCCTCTAGAGGTGATCCACCAAGGAAGATGAATTATTAAGAATGAGGGTGGTTGGCTAAACCCTAATTTTTTATCCTCTATAGAAAAGGAGTACTCTCCAATAATTAGAATTGCATCAACTGATATTTATTATAAGACTCCTCTTATATAGATATTGGTCAACCATTCTAATCCTATTAGATATGGGATTTTATTTAATAATTAAACTCCTTTAATTAATTTAGGCTTTCCATCATATTGTGAATAATTAATTAAATTCATTTAATTAATTTGTCTCATAATCTTATTAGGAATAAATGAGAATACTAATATTAAATTAATTTCTAAACTCCTTTAGAAATTAAAATAATAATAATTGTAATAATATTAATAAGACTCCTCTTATTAATTTATATTTAATATTTCCAAAACATTAAATAATAAATATTAAGCTATTTAGTTTATTATATCACTATAGATTAAATTAATTACACTTAATGTAATATTACGATTATGCCATTACCTTCTTAAATAATTATTCTTCCTTTTATGGTATGACCCTTTAGGTTCTAATTATTAAACCGGTTGTGAATAAATCAATTAGAACAATTCTAATTTTATTTAAATAAATAAGTTAAACTAATAATCTATTTATATAAATAATATTATTCTACAATAGGGATAAGCTTCCCTAGCGATCAACGACTTTCTAGATAATATAGATTTCAACATTAATCATAAAAGAACCTGTGAGTAAATAGTTACTGTACAATTCAATCCTTCCACTATACAATGTCCCAATTAAATATAAGACATAGAATTACTGTCAAGTTGTAGACACTCGAACTTTTCCTTGCTCCAATACTAACATTGTGGGAGGGCAAAGTTGTCAATTAAAATCAACCCCGGTCCCGACACCAGGCTTTCAATCCAAACCCGGCCCCAATGCCGGTCCTCCAGTTCAAAGCCTGCCACCAATGCTGTTCCTTCAACCTAAATCTGATCCCCAATATCGGTAAACCTAAATTCGATCCCCAATATCGGTAAACCTAAATTCGATCACCAATATCGGTAAACCTAAATCCGATCCCCAATATCGGTAAACCTAAATCAGATCACCAATGTCGGTACTCTAATCAAATCCAATCCCTAATATCGGTAAACCTAAATTCGATCCCCAATATCGGTAAACCTAAATCCGATCCCCAATATCGGTACTCAGTCAAATTCGATCCCCAATGTCGGTACTCAGTCAAATCCGATAGCTAATATCGGTACTCAGTTAAATCCGATCCCCAATATCGGTACTCAAGCCAGCTTTGATCGTTAATCAGATTATCAATCCAGCTTCGATAGTCAATCAGACCGTCTATCCAGCTCCGATCGTCAATCGGACCGTCAATCCAGTTACGATAGTCAATCGGACAATCAATCCAGCTCTGATCGTCATTCAAACCGTCAATCCAACTCTGATCATTTATCGGACCGTTAATCCAGCTTCGATCATCAATCGGACTGTCAATCAAACTTTGATCATTAATCGGATCGTTAATCCAGCTTCGATTATCAATCGGACCATCAATCCAGCTCTGATCATCAATCGGACCGTCAAACCATCTCCGATCGCCAATCGAACTGTCCATCCAGCTCCGATCTCCAATCGGACCGTCAGATCATAATCGATCTCAATATCAGGCCATCAAATCAACTCCGATCTCCAATTAGATCGTCAGATAAACCCCGATCTCAATATCGAGCTGTCAAATCAAACCCGGTCACCAATATCGGGACAACCAAAGCCCCAATCAATCATATCGGGATGTCAACTCAGCCCCGACAGTAACCCGGGAAGTGCAAGTCATCCCCGACAGCAACTCGGGAAGTCAGGACAACCTCAGGCACAGACCTGAAGCATCATAACACCTCCAGAAGAAAACTTGGAATGACCAATCAGCTTCAGATGCAAAACTGAGGACGAACAGACTCAAATGGGATCCAAATCTTGGAAACAAGTCTCGGAAGTCGACCAAAGGCCGTGCCGACAATACAGGCAGCCCCGGGAGGGGAAAAACAATCATTTTACCAACTCTCAGCCAATTCAGTTAAATTCAAGATGAATTGATGCCAACAAGGTCAGAACAAACCATAACGATGATCCCGAGTGCAAACAGTGCAAGACAGCTCAACGAACAAACTGCGGGGAATCGAAGACCTGGTTATGAACCCATCTTCTTGGACCTGAAAAATATTTTATCCCATGTCATTGCGACACTCTTAGCGAGGGCTTTCCGAAAAGGTAACACACGCCTTAAACGGACGCTCCGATCAAAAGTTAGAATGTTTCGACTTCGACTGCGTGTTGACCGGAGTGCACGTACTTCCAGACGACGGAACCCGACACCGCGGGCCCCACTAGGGGAGCCGCACCTCTACCTACGGCAACCGCATGTAGAGTGGAGGCTCCCTGGCCTATAAATAAACGTGCCCCCTTTATTTTCAAGAATTTAAAAACGCAACGAAGCTCTGCCAGTTCAATTTTTTGACTTTTACACGTCTTCCAAACCCTAATATTTTCACTCTAGCACGTAGATATACCCATATACTACCACATATCAGAAAATAATTGGTAGATTTGACGTATAGAGCCTACGATTTGGCAAAAATCCCGTATAGCAGTCCATTGTAAGTATTTTCACGATCAAAAAGTGAATATTACTTCTTCGTACTTTTATACACTTGCACATTAAGTTTTGTTTTCTAAAAATGCCCAGAACTTAGTTCCGTGGCCGTTTTCGTCAAAATTGAGTACATTTTTGTACATAAACTGATTTTCTGGCATTTCTACAACTCGGATTGACGATCCGTTAGCTCCAGCAGCTTCAACGCACTAAACTTTTCATTCTGGAAACTTCCCCAAACTGGGTTATCTTCCCAGTCTGGGTTTGGCCCTTTTTTGTATATATTTAACTGTATATGTACTAACATTTCAATTTTGTCAAGCCCGGATGTCAAATCCGAGGTAGTTTACCGCTTTTATATATATTTACGCATATATAAGCGATTTTCACCTTCACTGGTTTCTCTTCCCAGTTTTGGTTGACTACATTTATGTCTATATATATATATATATATATATATTTCAATTCCAGTCCGGGCACCGATATGAAAACTCATCACCCTTTATACTGTTTTTGCACTCTTCAACATTCTGGGTGATCTCCCCAGTCACTAGTTGACTACGTTTCTGCAATTTACATTCCAGTACGACCTGGATTATTTTGTGGCCTTTTTACTGCTTTTGCACTCCTCACCATACTGGGTGATCTTCCCAGTCACTAATTGACTACTTTTATGTCTATTTCAATTTCAGTCTGGGCACAGGCGTGAAAACCCATTGCCCTTTTTACTGTTTTTCTATATATATATATATATATATATATATTTCATTTCTGTTAAGCCTGGATAATTTTGTGTCTTTTAGACAGTATTTTATAGATATATATATTTATATATATATATATATATATATATATATATATATATATATATATATTTCAATTCTAGTTCGGGCTTGTGCGTGAAAACCCATCGCCCTTTACAGTTTTTGCATATATATAACTGTATATATCTTGCTTTGCTCATTTTATTCAATTGCAGCTGTAAATATTCATTTTATATGAATTGGCACTAACATATCTGCGGGCGGACTATATTTATTTAAATCTAGCTTTCTTTCTAGTTTCAGCTTCAAAAGCAACCTCGCGTCCCTTAGATAGCTATCTAGTGGGAACGAGACGCTTCGGCCGTGCGGATCGGGATTTACTGAATGAATCCTCGGTTCTGGCAATATTGGGATATTTATTTGTTTCTGTACAAATTTGAACTGTGCAGGTTTTGGCTACTCATATGTGAGCCTAGGAATCGTGGGATTCATGATCAAGCTAATCAGAATCTGATTCCCACAATGGACAAACTCCAATTTACAAATGTACCCTGCCAGTTTTTCTATAGAAATGTACATGTAAACAGACCTTAAAAAGGTTATACGGATTTAAGGTCTCAATATAATGAAAAAATGTGGATTGCCATATTAGAGTCCCTCCGATGGCTATCATGCCCATAAGGAGACCGACACTTGTATTTATTTCTTTGGTCGAGGAGGCTTCGCAGCCTGACAAATCTCCATTCATATGCAGCCTTAAGGCTATAAAGATAAAATTGGAAGTATCAATAGGCTTCAATTCCTATGTCAGCGTAAGGGTTTGATAAACCAGGTTTCAAACATCATTTTTAATTCAATCAAAAGAAAAGCTTTTGCAAATCAAATTAAATGCTTTTGCAAATCAAATCAAAGAATGAGTTTCAAATCAAACCCTTTGTATATAGGTTCAACAAAGTAAAACACTACTTTCAATCAATCAAATCAATAGGCCCAATTTTCAAATAGCATTCATTCACGCATTCCAGTTTTAAAGGGAAATATTGAAAAGATGCGGTACCGTGTTTACACGGGAGTCGTGGAGTGCCTAACACCTTCCCCACACTTAACCAAGCCCCTGAACTCAAACTTTGTTTTCAAAAATCAAGTTTCGACAATGTCCAGCAATTGGGCCTCTTTCAAAAAAAAACTCAATTGAGTTGGTACAACCATTTTCAAATTTACCAACTGGCAACTCTGTAAAACGTTCAAATCATCGACATGATACATGTTGACCTTTTTCCTAAAAAATTCTTCAAAACCTTTTTCTAAATAAAAAGAGTGAGGGTAGAGAGAACTTAGGAAAAGAGATTAAGATCCGGGTTGTGACCTGACCTGTGGATTTTTTAAACCGATGTCGACAGGTGGCGTCTCTGCTGGGGACAGTAGAGGGCGTAGGCCGCTTTCAAATCTTTTCAAACATTTCCCTTTCAAAACTATTGAATGTGTGAAATTCTACGTCTCCACAGTCAATAAATGAGTGAATGCTGCGTCTTTATTGAATGTGTGAATGCTGCGTTTTTACATTAAATGAATGATTTCCTGCTTTTTAGTGCTTCGCACCCATATTTAGTGCTTCGTACCCATGTCATCATATGCACAATGGTGAGGCACGATATATGTGAATGTATGTTGTGTGTCTCTCTCACAAGGAGGAAAACCCGTTCGGTGATAAATAATGTCTCTGGGGACGACTAAGTCTCTGGGGCTCATGAAAATGCACCACCCAGATTCGCTCTAATTGAAAGATCTGATTAATTTCCCCTCTAGTAGATTGCAATGATCTGGGAACCTTCATGCCGAAAATAAAGCCGCGAGAGTAACCTAGGATAGGCCATCCTCTGATTAACCAAATTCGAAGGGAAGCTTCTTCATGCCTTCCTCTTTTAATTCCATGTTAAGTCTCCAATTACCGAGGAGCACAATGTAAATATCATAATGAAAGATTTATTTTCCTGTCAAAATACCATGTTATCCTGCCATCAAAACAACTAACCTCGATTTTGCAGGATAAAATCTAAAAAACACATCATGCATCCTGTCCTTACCTAAATCAGGAAATTGACACACCTATATTTTGTTGTAGGTAAAAATTGGTCATGTTACTAGGTCTAAATCTAAAGCACCTAGTCCATCCACGGACATAGCTTCTAGTGCTCAACCAGAATCCACCCTGGTATCTAGGAAAGAGTTTGAAGGACTGAAAAATTAGATAGCCGAATTAGCCAATTTTTTACGAGAACAAAGTAAGGCCCTTAAAGGGAAACAATCTCAAGCTCATAAGAACCAGGAGCATCTGATGGTAGTGCTGGCGGTCAAGAGGCTGAAAAGGCCGAAACTTAGATTCCTGGACCACAAAACCAAGACACGACCAACAAAACCCCTGAAATCACCCCCTCGTCAAAGAATAGGAAGCTGGTGACATTATGAAGAAAGTACAACAAATGGAAGAAACCCTCCGGTCTATCAAGGGACTGGGGCATTTGGCAATGTTAATTACTCTGACCTTTGTATATTCTCCGGGGCTTGTTATCCCGAGAAGTTTCAAGTCCCCAATTTTGAGAAATATGACGGATTGGGGGATCCTCACACACACCTAAAAGTATTCATCGGAGAACTCGGATTCTATGTAGAGGATGAGAAGCTTCGAATGCAGCTATTTCAGAAGAGTCTAATCGGAGAGGCGAGAGACTGGTATGCCCGTCTGGACAATTCCAAAATCCACAGTTGGGAAGAACTAGCCCATGCTTTCCTTAGTCAGTACAGTTTCCAGTCTCAGCTGGCTCCAGATAGATACCAAATTACCAAAATCAAGAAGAATAACACTGAATCATTCAGAGAATATGCCCAGCGATGGAGACGGGTCGCAGCACAAGTCACCCCAGCCATGACTGGATCTGAAATAGTCATGACCTTCATCGACATCCAAGAAGCTCCATATTATGAGAGTGCCCTAGCAGGCATAGGGAAACCATTCTCTAAAATGATCAAGCATGACAAAATGGCAGAAATGGGGCTCAAATCCAGGAAGATAAAAGATCTAACCGCCCTCAAAGCTGTCACTGAGCATATCCAGTCAGAAAATTACGGGAGTAATCCCCAGAAGGTCCATAAGAAGAAAGAAGAAGAAGTCTCTTTAGTCTTACAAGGACAAAATCCATGGGGCGAGTCAAACAGTATGCCCATTCAAAGGAGGAACTATACCCCATTCAAAGGAGGAACTATACCACTTTTCAAAATCAAGCCCAACCTTCAAACCTTCCATTCCAGAAAAATATGGAGGTTAGGCGTCGAAGAACTTTCACCCCTCTAGGGGATTCACTCGAAAACGTATTCAAACTTCTGACAGCCCAGAAGAAGATTGTTCAACTCCTTCCACTAACTAACACTAATGGTCGGAATTTTGACCCAAGCAAGAAGTATGCTTATCACTCTGGATCCCAGGGCCATGACACCCAAGACTGTTGGTCTCTCAAGCACAAAATTCAAGACTTGATTGACAGCAGAGAGATTGTGGTCACAAAGCCTGAGCAACCCCATGTGCAGGACAATCCTCTGCCACAGCATAAAGAGGAGAATGTCAACATGATCAGCACCACAAGTGGAGAAGGATCCAAGTACCTCTGTTACGTGGGAGAATCAACTCCATCCAGCCATAGCACCCCAGATAGTTGGGAAATATCAGAAAGGCGGTTCCTGATAGAGCAGGAGATCAACTCTATCAAGGAACAAATCAAATAATTGGCAGATCTGGTCCTTTATCAGCATCAGATCACTAGAAAGATGATCAAACGGGCCAACAGGTCAGACATTGATTGTCCTCCCACACCGAAAATCAATGCCAGGCAAGATCATAGCCGGTCTCACAAGCATGAACCCTGGATTGACAAGGGGGTTGAAGAAGCGAGTGTCCAAACTGATAGGAAATTCCTATTTGAGAAGAACTTCACCAACCTAAATCAATCAATGGAAGAAATCCTTCAAATGCTAATCAACGAGGGAATGGTTGCAGACTTGTTACCTCCATTGAACCTTCAAGCCAGAAAATTCAAACCTGACCAAATATGTCAGTACCATTCAAATTCACCCGGCCATGATACTGAAGATTGTTGGGCCCTTTGTAACCTGATTCAAGATATAATTGAAAGTAGGGAATTGATAAGGGGAAATTAAATTCTCGATCTCACAGACAACGACACTCTTTGGATCCTCACTGTATGGAACCAAAACACAGTGGCTGTTATATCCTGCGATAGGGAGTCGACTCTCAAACCCTTAGTACTGTCAGGGAAAGGGGTCCAAGAAATGTACAATCCTATAAAGGTGGCTGCACCTGAGCATTTGATCTTGCCCTTCAGACCGCAATATCCAATTATCAGTCTGAAGAGTGTCCCATGGAACTACAAGAATAATGAAGGCTCCACTTCAAACAACATTACCGTTGTGCCAAAAGACAATCCCTTATACCTACCTCAGAGGGTAATCAAACCAGTCATCAAAGCAAAAGAGAAGGTGGCTGAAGAGAAAATCAAAGAGTTCCTCAAACAAACGGGACACCATGAAATCAAAATAGTGTAAAGCTTGAAAGACGCACCTAAACAAGTGTCCATCCTCGACTTGGTCCTAGCCTCAGAGGATCATCGCCACATTCTAGTGAAAGTACTAGAAGAAGCTCATTTGCCACATACAGTGGATACCGATAAATTCCATCACGTGATCGAACACATCTTCAACAACAATGTAATATCTTTCATGAACGATGATATCTCGGTAGAGGGAACAAGCCACCACAAGTCCCTGCATATAGCTGTAATGTCCTCTGGATATGTGATTGGTGGTGTGCTCATCGATGGAGGATCATCCCTCAACATTTGTCCATACGATAATTTAGAAAGGATGAAGATCAATCCGAACCGGATCAAAACCAGTCATATGGTCATCCGGGCCTTCGATGGATCTCGCCGATAGGCTATGGGAGAAATAGAGCTACCTCTAGAGATTGGCCCACACACTTTCTACGTATCTTTCCAGGTGCTCAACATCGCCACCGGATACAACTTGTTGTTGGGCAGACCCTGGATCCATATGGCAGGGGCAGTGCCATCCACCCTACATCAATAACTCAAGTACATGACCAATGACAGCCTCATCACAGTGAATACCGAACCAGAATACCCTACCTACATTCATGGGAAAATGCCAGTGATAAGCCTAGATGAGGGGATTAAACCTACCCGTTTTCAAGCTCTAGAGGTGAGCGATACTCAGTACCTACCTATTAGGGCACCAGCCCTAAAGCCTAAAGTCTCCACCGAAGTAATGACAGTGGGGCAAGAAATGGTATCTTCGGGTTTCCAACCTAGAGAAGGGTTGGGCAAGGATAAGCAAGGTATCAAGAGCCCGATACAAATCCCAAGTCAGAATGGGAGAGCAGGATTGGGATATTCATCCGGGTCAAGCCATCGGAACCTATATAAACATCCCAAGGCTCGTGCCTCCACAATTCTGCTGCCAAACCTCACAAATGCTGGATGGGTGAAACCTACAAGGAAAATCCCTACTGCGGTATCAGCCATGCTATTTCTTCCAATCACACCTATCCATGAAAGAAAAGCCCTCAAGCCTGAGGCAAACAGCGAAAAGGGAAAAGAGAAGATCATGTACGAAGGATGAGACCCATTCGCTAATATGAGGGTCATTATCAACTACGAGGGCAGTAATGACGAACTCCCAGACAGTGCCGACGAAGATCATGCCCAAATTCCTCGCATTAAGAAGAGGAACAATCCATAGAAAAACCTTAGCCTTATTCTAAAGGATGTCTCAGTTGTTATTCGAGAGGAGACATACGAGCCCAATTCCTTGATTCTCTCAGTTCTGGAGAATCTAATGCTGAATAACTGGAGCAATGTCCCTTGCCTCGGTCAAAAAGGGACTCAAGCATTGGATGTGTGTGTCTCTGTTGATGAGATGATAACCTATCAAAACGACTACAACTTTGATGTAGAATTGAACTTTGACTTGATGGATATTGATCAAGAGGAGAAAGATGACTATGAGGTGCCCGAGGAGATCAAGGAATGGGTCAAAGACAAACCCAAACCAAACCTCGACCAAACCACCACTATCAATATAGGAACCTCTGAAAACATCAAAGAAATCCAAATAGGTTCAGACCTCACACCCAATCAAAAAACTGACCTGATCGACTAACACAGTACCAGGATGTATTTGCATGGTCACATGAAGACATGATTGGCTTGTCTAGTGATATTATTATCCATCGAATTCCCAGCAAAGAAGGGTTCAAACCAGTCAAGCAAAAGCTCAGGCGATTGAAACCTGAGTGGAGTCTGAAAGTCAAAGAAGAAGTCGTTAAATAATCCAAAGCCAGAATCATCATGGTATCAACATACCCAGAGTGGCTGTCAAATATAGTCCCCGTACCTAAGCCCGGAGGGAAAGTACGAGTCTGCATGGATTACTGGGATTTGAACAAAGCCTGCCTCAAGGACAATTTTCCAGTACCTTTCATCCATATCCTGATTGACAATACTACGCAGTATGGCATGTATTCCTTCGTGGATTACTTTGCTAGTTATCACCAAATCATGGTTGCTGAAGAGGACCAGGAGAAAATAGCTTTTATCACTCCCTAGGGAACCTTCTGCTATAGATGACTATCCTTCGGCCTCATCAATGCCGGGGCCACATATCAGCGAGCCATGATGGCCCTCTTTCATAACATGATGCACAAAAAAATAGAGGTCTATGTTGACGACATCATCATTAAATCCCGGAGGGAGGATGATCACATCGACCATCTCAAGAAGCTGTTCAACAAGTTACGTAAGTATAACCTCAAGTTGAATTCCGCCAAATATGCTTTTGGCATCAAAGCAGGCAAGCTGTTAGGATTCCTGGTGAGCAATCGGGGCATCGAGCACAACCCTGCCAAGATTAAAGCCATTAATGAAATGCCCGTACCTCGTACAGAGAAGGAGATAAGTGGATTCTAGGAAGGATTAACTTTATAAGCCGTTTCATTTCACAGCTCACAGCAACCTGTTAACCTATCTTCAAGCTATCAAGGAAGAATTCCTCCACCAAATGGAATGAGGATTGTCAACAAGCCTTCCTTGCCATCAAGAAGCAGCTGACGGAAGCACCAGTATTGGTACCCCCAAGGGATGGAGTTCCCTTGTTCATGTTTTTGTCTGTCAATGCCAATGCAATGGGCTGCATGTTAGGACAGAAGGATGATAGTAGCAAAGAAAGAGATATCTACTACATCAGCAAAAGATTCAGCAGTGGTGAACAAAAATACACCCTGATCGAAAAGACATCCTGTTCATTAGTATGGGCCGCCATGAGGTTGTAACACTATTTGCATGGGCATGCGACCTACCTCATATCTCTCATGGGTCCACTCAAGTACGTATTCAACAAGCCAATATTGAATTGTCGACTGTCCAAATGGCAGTTAATCCTACAGCAGTTCGACATTGTCTACGTGACTCAAAAGTCAATCAAGGGTCAAGGCATTGCATATCAATTAGCCGAAGCACCTTCAGAAGGGTTTGAACCGCTGAAGACATATTTCCCGGATGATGGGATCATGACAATTCAACAACACCAGTTAGAGAATACAGTCCAACCATAGAAAATGTATTTCGACGGAGCGGTAAACGTGGAAGGTGCCGGAGCTGGGGCAGTCCTCATCTCTGGTGCAGGAAAGCAGCATCTTGTGGCTACCAAACTTTAATTTGGCAACACCAACAACACGACCGAGTATGAAGGCTGTATAATAGAATTGAAGCTAGCCCAATCCATGTCTATCAAGCACTTACTAGTCTTCGGAGATTCTGAGCTGGTCATCAGACAAACCACCATCGCATATCTCACCAAAGAACTGCATTTGCTGCACTATCATCAGCAGGTCCTCAAAATATCCCGAGAATTCAAAGACATAACCTTCGTTCATATTCCTAGGGGTCGGAATGACTTCGCTGATACATTGGCAACGTTGGCTTCATTAATTCGCATATTCGATAGGAGTGGAATTTCCCAACATCAAGTTCACAATCTAAAAAGCCCCGACATATGGGAGTTATGTTGGAGAAGTATCAGATGAAATACCTCCTGTCAAGCAGCCTTGGTATCAAGACATCAAGGAATATCTCCGTGAAGGATTTACACCTACTGGGGAAAGCCACTCAGAGCATAAACGAATTCACAAAATGGCCATGAAGTTCTATTTGAGCAAAGATGCACTTTACAAAAGGGATGCTGGAATAAGCCTATTAAGATGCCTCGATAAAAAGCAAGCCCAAAGACTTATGGATGAAATCCACGGTGGAGTCTTTGGTCCACATATAAGCGGTCATCTGCTGGCCAAGAAAATAATCAGAACTGGACATTATTGGATCTCTCTTAAGGCTGACTGCGACGATTACGTTAAGAGATGTTTTCAATGCCAAATACATGGAAATGCCATTCACGGTCCTCCAAATGAGCTTCACAACATGAGTTTACCATGGCCTTTCTCCATGTGGGGAATGAATGTGATAGGTCCAGTGGAAGCCAAAGCCAGCAATGGTCATCGATTCATCTTCACCATAATCGATTACTTCACCAAATGGGTTGAAGCAGCCTCCTTTCCCAAAGTCATAAAAGAGGTTATCATTAGTTTTATCAAAAATAATGTCGTCTGTCGATATGGACAACCAGAGGTGATCGTATCAGACAACGCCAAGAACCTGAACAATTAAATTATGAAAGAATTGTGTAGTAAGTTCCACATCAAGCATCTCAATTCTGTCATCTATCGGCCCAAGATGAACGGTGCGGTCAAAGCGGCCAATAAAAATATCAAGAAGATCATATAGAAAATGTCCGCCAATCACAAGGAATGGCCTGACCTGCTGCCTTTCACCCTGTTAGCATACAGGACGTCAATGCGTACCTCTACCAGGGCTAACCCTTATTCATTGGTCTATGGCATGGAAGTAGTATTCCCTATAGAGGTAGAGATGGAATCCTTGCGAGTTATGATTGACGCTCAGGTAGACAAAGATCAGTGGTTGCAAGACAAATATCATCAACTGTTCCTGATAGATGAAAATAGGGCTACAACCATCTTCCACGAAAAGTTATAGCAGCAACAAAAAGGTCCAAATCCGGCAATTCAAAGAAAATGACTTGGTGCTAAAGAAAGTCCTGGCCAATTTCTGGTGCGGTCAAACCAAATAAAAAACTCAAAAACTCATCAAACCAAACTCAAACCCCAAGATAAATACTTTTCAAACCTCCCTACAACCAAATAACCAGAACTACGAATGACCTGATCTCCCTCAATCTGGGAGTACGTAGGCAGCCATCTACGACGCGGTTTGACCTTCAAGAAAAAATAAAACCCCCAATAAAAACCAGTTCCAAGACACCAAAGACATACAAAAGTTAAAATCGATCAAACTATCCTGATCAGCAGTCCCATCTGAGATACTCCTTGACATCTCAACTGTCAGTCCATCAAGGAGAAGCTCAAGATATATCAACAACTGCGAGTCATGAAAGAAGTGGTAATCACTCAGCAATGACAGTACATATCTAATCAGGGAAGTGAATCAAAACTATATTTCTCTGATATATAAACATGTTTGATATATACATAATGTCCTATACATGACAAAAATGGCTGATCTAGTCTGTGCAGGAAAAATAAAGCTAGTCTATGGACCCAAGGACAAGCGGGTCAACAATACCAGCATGGCATCTCTCTCTAAAGATGGGGGAGTAGCTGTAAGTACAATCCACTCGGCCTCCATACGGCCCAAAACCTCCACTGCCACCTGCAATGTGGCACTGTGGTCATCAATGTACGCACTCATCTCGATGACCAAACCATAAGTATAAGATCGAAGAGCAGTACTATCAGCTATATGGAAATCACGGGAAGCTATAGCCTCATCCCTCTCTGCAAAAGCTGCATCCCGAGTAATCAAAGTCTCATTGATCTCAACATATGTTGCATCCCTGGCCTAGTGGATCTCATCTAGCTCTACAACAGCTGCATCTCTGGCAGATCAAAGCTCCTCTTGCTCAATCAATCCAGTATCCAAAGCGGCCCTGAGCCCATCTCTCTCTGCCAAAGCCTAAATCTCTGCCAGACAAAGAAGTCAACATCTGCGCTCTAGCCGAGTCTCGCTCAAAGGTCATCCTGAATAGTGAGTCCGCTAAAGCCGGATCTATCCCCGCAGGAATGGTCGGCGGATCACTCACTAGAGCCACTAGTCAAACTCATGAACAGCTCATCCTCGGTAGGAGAATCCGGATCCTCCATGGGATCCTCCACATCTGAAACTATAATAGGAGCTGAAGAAATAAATGTTGTTGCGGCCATATCTGCATCCAACCAGGAAGAATACTCCAAAGAACGGCCCGGATGGCTACCAAAGAAATCAACCCTCTCTCGACACTCATATACTCTACCCAAGTCGGTGGATGACATGGACGAAGCCGACATCCTCTAATCAGTAGCCCTCTTAAATCTGTCCAAACTCTGAAACTGATTAAACTACTCCATAACTGTTAGGGGATGATAGGGTAGTTACTCAGCTCAAACCCACTAGGGGCAAGTAATCCATACCAGATGTATAGGTGATAAAGCTATATGGGGACGCTAGCCCTGAGCATGGCAAAATTAAGAACGGATGCTCAATATTTCGACAAAAATGTCAACCATGACTCTGCATCAATGCACTCCGTAGGCTGAAAGGAGTAAATTGTGGATATCTCGTGAGTGAAGCAAAAACCCCGAGGCCTGAACAATCCAATTGGTCGTATATGGGACATCAGCCATTTATATAGCAAGACCTAGCTGCCCCTAAAAAACCCCTCTGGATGGGTACTACAATGTGTGGTGGATCTAAATGTCTCAGCCAATATCATCAGGACGATGGTGCTACCCTGTCTAAGGGCCAGAACCACAACTACCAATCCCACATCCAGATGATCCAAACGTAGCGGTATGTATATGTATGCCACAACACACATTAGCAGAATATCTATCCTGGCCGCATGCCATGCTTCTGCTGAAATAATAAAATCCCAGACATGGCTATTATAGCTATCAATCTCGCCAAAGTGCTCGATCAAGAAGTCAATGGAGATCACATGCCCAGAAACGATCTCATCCATGACTATACTCTGACGAAGATCGGACATCCAGATGAACGATCTCCGTATGTCGCTAATCGTCGTCCGATCTCACGACAACTCTAAGTCCAAACTAGTGAATCTCTGGTACTCCTCCAGAGTCGGCAATAGCTCATGCCGCCCGATGCGGAACACCTACCTCTCAGGCATCCATAAGGGTAAAAGGCCGTCAACAAACCCGTATGGAACTCTAAACTCCGCAAGGGCCAGCGAATACCCCAACATAAGGTCCACTGTCCCCCTGGCTAAAAAGGGCAGACTCTCATACCAGGACCTCAATGAGGTGGCCACCTCAGACGGTGGTGAAGCTCAATACGGCTGATCACAGACGACGTCATTTATAGCACCGTACCACAAGATCATCCAGAGGTCAAATCAAGTTGCAGCTGTCTGAATGCATACACATGATATAATATATACATGATGACAAATATAAACATGATGCGATAGATAGAAACGATCATGAATATCTACAACAAGCTATCTACTGCGAGCATCATCCCTTTCCGATAATATAAAGCAGAAAGGAAAATACAGGGAAATGGGGCACCACCACCCAACTAATACAGTGGTCTATAAAAATAATGGCACAACCGCCAAATAGACAAAATAGTGGCTGACCAAAAAGTATAGCTACAACAGCTATCAGAGGAAGTCGAAGACATTAATGTCAAAATAATCGACCTGCTCCATCTCTTCGGTGGGTACAAAATCGCTGCTATCAGGCAAGTCTGGGTGGTATAAGGGAGGATATGCCCCTGTATAGCTGCTGCTAAATGGACCTG
This sequence comes from Panax stipuleanatus, assembly GCA_020205555.1. Taxonomy (NCBI): domain Eukaryota; kingdom Viridiplantae; phylum Streptophyta; class Magnoliopsida; order Apiales; family Araliaceae; genus Panax; species Panax stipuleanatus. The sequence continues at coordinate 46,019,139 of CM035122.1, forward strand.
AAGAGAGACCCGCTCCTGAGTTAGATGGGTAAAAAGAAGATGCCTATGACGGATCTCGGCCAAGGTGCCTGATAAAGAAATAGGCATGCGCCAACTCCCTGGTCAAATCTGCTAGCTGGTCTGCATAAGTAGGTTCCCTAAGGCAAGCTATCCAGTTCGTCATCATCACGGACCTTGGCACCATATCTACCATAAACTGGGTGGCACGAGTCTGAGCTCCAATCGTACGAGGGCTCCACCAACTGCTAAATGCCTCATGGCTATACGGGCCCTCTGATAAGGTGAAGTCATCTATGCCCTCCATAGGGATGTTTGTCAATGGCACAGTCAATGGCCAATAATGCCAAGCAGGAGGGGCAATGGGAATGCGGATCTCCCCTGTAATGCTCTTAATGGCACGCTCTCCAAGATAGAGCTCCCAGCCTTTTACCATCAACAAAGGGACTCTGCAGGTTGACAACTCAAACTCCCGGCCAGTAAGGACACCTCCCTCGAATCTGACGATCAAAAACTCGGATGTATACAACGTCCAGGTGATCGAACCTGCCGTTAAAAGCTCCAACTACAAACGGGCATGAGTGAATCCCTCAGCAACATGGACCTCCATCAAAGTGGAGTGATGCCATCGCAGACCCTGAGGATAGGTCTCCAGACCTAAGGCAGAAGCGGGCCGTAGGCAAAGAAGCCTCTTAACTGCCCAAAGCTGATCATGCAACTATCAAAAGTCCTCAGTGACCAAGACGGACAAAAATGAATGCTGAAATCAAAAAGGTACCGAAAGATGCACTCTGTCGACGTTGGAAAATTTAAGAAATCCTGCGGGTCGGTTGTAACCCGATTTTTCTCAAATCGATCTTCCTAAGTTATCTCTACCCTTATTCTTTTTATTGCAAAAAAGGTTTTGAAGGGTTTTTTTAGGAAAGAGGCCAACATGTGCACATGTTGACGATTTGATTTGATTAAACAGAGTCGCCAATTAGTAGTTTTGAAAATGGTTGTACTAACTCAACTGAGTTTGATTTGAAAAGAGGCCCAATTGCTGGATACTGTCGAAACTTGATCTTTGAAAATGAAGTTTTGAGTTCAGGGGCTTAGTTAAGTGTGAGAAAGGTGTTAGGCACCCCATGACTCCCGTGTAAACATGGTACCGCAATCTTTTCAATATTTCCCTTAAAACTAGAATGCTGAGTGAATGTTATTTGAAAATTTGGCCTATTGGTTGCTTGATTAAAAGCTTTAATAGGCTGCGTTGAGCCTATATACGAAGGGTTTGATTTGATTTAAAAATCAGTCTTTGATTTGATTTGCAAAAAGAATTATTTAATTCGATTTGCAAAAGCTTTTGAATTGAATGGACAGTGATGTTTTAAAAGCTGGTTTTATCAAACCCTTACGCTGATATAGGAATTGAAGCATATCGCTACTCTCAATTTTATCTTTATAGCCTTATGGCTGCATGTAAATGGTGATTTGTCGGGCAGCGAAGCATCCTCGACCACAGAAATATAAAGTGTCAGTCTCCTCATGGGTATGAAAACCATCGGAGGGACGCTGACACGACAATATATATTTTCACTATGTTGAGACTTCAAATTCGAATAACCGTTTTAAGGTCTGTGCATGTACATTTTACAGAAAAACTAGCAGGGTACATCTGTAAATCGGGGTTTATCCATCGTGGGAATCAGATTCTAATTAGTTTGATCTTGACTCCCACGATTCTTAGGCTCACATATGAGTAGCCAATAAACCTACACAGTTTGAACTTGTACAGAGATAAATGTATGCATCATCACGTCACAATGGAACCAAGGATTCATCAGTAAATCCTGGCTGCGCGTGGCCAAAGCGTCTCGTTCCCACTAGATAGCGATCTAAGGGGCGCGAGGTTGCTTTTGAAGCTGAAACTATAAAAATAACTAGATTTAAAGAAATCTCAGCCATTATAGCTTCTAGGTTCTGTCGGGACCTGTTTGAACCGTTGAAAGCTAGAATTGGTGAGATTTGGATAAATCTAGTTCGCCTGCATATATGTCAATGCAAATTCATATACAAATGAATGTTAAATGCAGCAGTTGAATAAATTGAATAAAGAAATATATATAGTTAAATATATAGAAAAGCTGTAAAGGGCGATGGGTTTTAACTCGCAAGCCCGGACTGGAATGGAAATATATATATAAACTGTAAATAGCCACGAAATAATCCAGGTTGTGAAAGAAATAATATATATATATATATATATATATATATAGAAAACACTAAACATGGGGATGGGTTATCACGCCTATGCCCGTACTAGAATTAAAATTGACAGAAAAATAGTCACCTAGTGATTGGGGAGCGCACCTAGTATGGAGAAGTGTGCAAAAGCAGTAAAATGGCCACAAAATAGTCCAGGCCGACTAAAAATATATAACTATATATACATTGACAGAAATATAGTCAACCAGGACTGATAGGAATACCAGTGATGGTGAAAGTCGTTTATATATGCATAAATATATATAAAATCGGTAAACTACCTCGGATTTGACATCCGGGCTTGACAGAATTAAAATGTTAGTACATTTGCAGTTAAATATGTACAGAAAAAGGCCAAACTTGGATTGGGAAGATAACCCAATTCGACGAAGTTGCCAGAATGTGCGTGCTAGTGCATTGAAGCTACTGGAGTTGACAGATCGTCAATCCGAGTTGTAAAAATATTGAAAACAGAGTTTATGTACAAAAATGTATTAATTTTTGACAAAAAAGGCCACGTAACTAAATTTCAGGCATATTTAGACTATGAAACTTTGTGTGCAAGTGTAAAGCAGTGCAAAGTAGTAGTATTGACTTGCTGATAGTAAAAATACTTACAATGGACTGCAATACGGGCTTTTTGCCAAATCATAGGCTTTAAAAGTCCAAATCTACCGGTGGTTTTTTGATACATGGTAGTATATGGGTATATCTACGTGTTGGAGTGAAAATATTTGGGTTTGAAAGAGGTGTAAAAGTCAGAAAAGCAAACAGTCAGTGCTTCGCTGCATTATACTTTTTTATCAAATGAGCGGGGGGCACGTTTATTTATAGACCATGGAGCCTCCACTCTATCTGCGACAGTCGTAGGTAGAGCTGTGGCTCCCCTAAGTGGGGCCCACATGCCCGGCTTGGTCGTCTCGAAGTACGTGCACTCCAAGCAATGCGATGTTCGGTCTGAAACTTTCTAAGTTTTGATCGGAGCGTCCGTTTGAGGCGTACGATACCTTTCCAGAAAGCTCTTAATGAGAGTGTCCCAATGACATTGGAAAACACATTTTCTGAGTCCAGGAAGATGGGTTCATAACCAGGTCTTTGTTTCCTCGTAGTTTATCCGTTGAGCTGTCTTGCGTAGTTGCCACTCGGGATCATTTTTAGGGTTCATTCTGACTTTGGCGACATCAATTTGGCTTGAGTTTGACCAAGTCGGTTGAGAGTTGATGAAATGACCATTGTATCCCTCCCGGGGCTGCCTGTAGTGCCGGCATGGTCACTAGTTGACTTTCGGGAGCTGATTCCAAGACTTGGATCCCAGTTGAGTCTTTTGACCTCAGGGTTGTCTCTAAGGCGGACGTGGTCATTCTAGATTTTGCTTTGGATTTATTGTGATGCTTCAGGTTGATGTCTGAAGTTGACCTGACGTCCCAGGTTGAGACCGGGGATGACCGATACTTCCCGGATTGAGACCGGGGTTTAGTTTAACTTCCCGGGTTGCTGCCGGGGATGAATTATGTTTCCCAGATTAAGACCGAAGATGGCTTGACATGTCCTCGATTGATGTTGAGGTTGCCTTGACTTCCCGAATTGAGACCAGGGTTGACTTTACAGCTCGATATTGAGGTTGGGGTTGATTGGTACCTCCCGGGTTGAGACCGGGGTTGATCTTTACTTCCCGGGTTGAGACCGGGGTTGATTTTCACTTCCCGGGTTGAGACCGGGGTTGAGCTTGAGGATCTAATTGACTGTCGGAGCTTGATTGATGGTCCGATTGACTGTCGGAGCTTGATTGATAGTCTGATTGACTGTCAGAACTTGATTGATGGTCCGATTGACTGTCAGAACTTGATTGATGGTCCGATTAACTGTCGGAACTTGATTGATGGTCCGATTGACTGTCAAAGCTTGATTGATGGTCCGATTGACTGTTAGAACTTGATTGATGGTCCGATTGACTGTCAGAACTTGATTGATGGTCTGATTGACTGTCGAAACTTGATTGATGGTCCAGTTGACTGTCAGAACTTGATTGATGGTCCAATTGACTGTCGGAACTTGATTGATGGTCTAATTGACTGTCAGAGCTTGATTGATGGTCCAATTAACTGTCAAAACTTGATTGATGGTCTGATTTACTGTCGGAGCTTGATTGATGGTCCGATTAACTATCGAAGCTTGATTACCGATATGGGGAATCAGATTTAGGTTGAAGGATCGGCGTTGTTGGTTGTATTTGAATTAATTGACGGTTTTGCCCTCCTACCGGGTTAGTATTGGGGCAAGGAAAATTTTGAGTGTCTACAGATGCCCCTCTTTATCATATCCATGTAACGTAGTGGAATGGACATGATAAAGATTAGTAGACACTGGAAATAAAGAGTACCAGAGCCATTTTGAAGCTGGGTGTCTTGAAGTAGAATAGGGCTACTTTTGGCTGTGTGCGTTATCACTTTACTGGGGATGACGCTATCCAGTATAGCCATTGATGGTGTTAGGAAGTTATCGCGAGCCAGTTTTGTCATTCTCGACGGTGGATGACATCATTCACGATAATTTGTTTGACTCTAATGAGTTTGTTGAAGATGATTTATCACAAATTTTCCCGTCTTGACCTACTGTGGATGACGTCCTCTGCGATAGCTTTGTAGATTCTGAGGGGGTGAGCTATCACAGATTTTCCCGTCTTGATCTGCTGGGGATGACGTCTTCGGCAATAGCTTTGTAGGTATTGAGGAAGTGGCCAGGATTGATACTACCTCAATGATCTTCTTTGAGGATGTGTATAACAGATTCCATCATCTGTCCTTTATAAAGATGGATTATTATATGACTCTTAACCATAGATCGTCTCCCGACATCTCATGGGACTAGTCTAAAGGTTGAAATTAATTTTGGCCGGCACCCAAACTTCGTTGGGGTTGCACCAACGGCTGAGTTGTCATCGGTCAGTACCCGATGCTTCATTGGACTGGAACCAACGACTGAGTTATCACCAGGTCAGTACCCGATGCTTCGCTGGACTGGAACCAATGGCTGAGTTGTCATCGGTCAGAACCCGATGCTTCGCTAGACTGGAACCAACGGCTGAGTTGTCACTGTTCAGTACCCGATGCTTCACTGGGGCTGAGCCAATGGCTGAAACTGCTTCAGTCAAAACCCGAACTTCGCTGGGGCTGAGCCAACGGCTGAAACTGCTTTAGTCAGAACCCGAACTTCGTTGGGGCTGAGCCAACGGCTAAAACTGCTTCGATCAGAACCTGAACTTCTGCTGGGGCTGAGCCAACGGCTGAAATTGCTTCGATTGGAACCCGAACTTCGCTGGGGCTGAGCCAACGGCCGAGTTGTCACCGGTCAGTACCCGATGCTTCGAAAATGGCAGTTTTCGGCAGTTTTGCGCCATTTTTTTGCAATTCTTTTGCAGTTTGATTTGTTAATCCTTGGACATGGCTCTGGGGTGAATGTCAAGGGTCTCTACGGATTTTCCCTTTGTGTCAGGATTGCACTGCTTGAACGCTGGATTTCAGGACAAACCGCTCAATCGCGTAGCGATTTCTCTTCAGATTTGATTCGGCAGCTCGTTTAAACTCCGTTTTGACTCGAACCGAACCGAGCTCAGGGTAGGTGGGACCCACCTGGGCTGCCGCAAGTGGAGGTACGACCACCTAGGGTACTTAATGTGCTGTGGAATTTTTATTTTGCAAGTTTCCCGTTTGAGCAGCGAAAGGATTTTTGATCTTCTTTTTCAAATCTACAAGCTTCTGGCAGTCAGATTCTAAATCTGTCAGTTCCTTCGCGTTCAGCGTGACGCAGGTTACGTTTTCCATCCTTCTTTCATAGCTTTTAACCATTAAAAGCATGTGAACCGCCTAGGGTGCTTTTAAACGTAATGTATGAAAAATGTATGTCTATATGACCTGTGAAAATGTTTATGTCTACATATGTATGCATATCTTACTGTAATACACGTTTGGATGTAAGAAAATTCATATTCTGAGACAGTTAATTTTTCCACTTTTTGATCAGTTTAATCATCCTTTTTGAGGCCTAGTGAGCCTGTACTTTCAACTAAAAATGCCTGTGGTATTTTGGAGACCATGCTGAGGCTGGTTTTTGATTTTTTTGGATAGATATGAACTATTTCTATTTTTGGGGTAGGTGTGCTACTGAATGGCCACCTAGGCATGCCTGTGTGCATGTGGACAGTCCATTTTACAAAGGAGACTCTGGCAAAAATTTTCCAAAATCTTATGTTTTGGAAAATATGCATTTTTAACTCTGTGGGGAGTTTTTACTGACCCAATGCAGGTTTTTAGCTTATGGGATTTTGAAAACATATAATTTTGACTGTACGGGGTATTTTTAATGGACCCATGCATGTTTTAGGACTTAGATATGTATGCTAGATTTATTGATTAATAAGCCACAGGTTTTAGGCTTACCACACCCTGTTTGAGGTGATTTAGAGTACTGGTGTATGCGATGGATTGCGATAGACCTGACAGCTCTACCGGGGTTTCATCAGGCGTTAGATGGAAGAGGGCTTTTGTCGTCCCACAGGCCCGTCCAGCTAGGATGCCTCGTAGATTGGTAGAGAGCAAAATACGTCCAGCACAGGACTAGCAGCCCATTGACATTGATGATGAGGAGGATGCTTTTGTTGCTCATGTTCTAGCTCAGGTTTCACATGCAGAGGTCCCGGGCATTGCTGTGCAGACACAGGAGTTGCTGGGTGACTTGAGTCATCATCCTTCAAGATATCTTTAGGCCAACGAGGTGACTTGATGGCTTTCTTCTCTTTAGACTTTTTTTTTCATTTTTTGGCCATTCTCGGGGCATAGGTTTTTGACATGGGTTGATCTTTGATGCAGGTCCCTGGCTTGACATAGCCACGAGGGAACTAGTTTAGTGTGCACTCCCTCTATCAGACTCTACACGAGGATTACAGGGAGGTCGTGGATGGCTGGGGATTTTAGGCCTTCTTCTCGATCTTGCCCCGCCGTTGCCCTTGGGGGTATATGAGGGCTTTATCTGAGCACTGGTTCCACCAGACTCAGTCCCTTCATCTGCTTGATTGCGAGGTGATGATGACTCCTATGGATTGGAGATTTATCACTGGCATTGAGTTTGAGGGCGAGACAGTGCCTGTCGTCTCTGACATTTTGCCCACCGTAGTTAGATCCCTGTTGGGAGTCCCTCAGTTGGCATTCAAGGGTCGGGCAGTTCGATCTGGTCCCTTGAGTATAGATGCCCAGGATAGGACTTTGCAGTTGCCTCCGCCTGATGATCGGAGGGCTAGAGATCGCATTCTGAGGCGATTATTTTTGTCGATCATCAGGGGTTATTTTGTGGCGGACAACTTGTTGACAGGTGTCCTTTGCTTTGATCAGAGCCACTCAGCATGTAGAGCGCCTCAGTGACTTTGATTAGGGCTCCTATACCTTTGCCTATTTTCTCCGAGGTATGTGCCTGCTTTCAGAGGGTGTGACGGAGGCTTGGTTAAGATTCCATCAATTTTTACTGGTGAGTACATCTTTCGGTACCTTTTTGATTTATGCACTTATTTTTGGTAGTCTTGGTCACTGAGGACTTTTGATATTTATATGGTCAGCTTTGGGCATTTGAGAGGCTTCCTTCTACCCATTTCAGCATTAGGTCTGGAGACCTATCCATATGGACGGAGATGGCACCACTCCATTTTGACGGGGGTCCCTGTTGTTGAGGGATTCACTCATGCCTGTCTGTAGTTGGAGATTTTAACGGTGGGCTAGATCACCTAGATGCCGTACACATCTGAGCACTTGATTATCGAATTTGATGGAGGTTTCCCTACTGGCCTGGAGTTTGATTTATCGACCCGCAGAGTCCCAATGTTGACGGAGGGAGGCTTGGAGCTCTATCTTGGAGAGTGTGCCATTCGGAGTGTTACAAGGGATATCCGCATTCCCATTGCTCCTCCTACTTGGCATCATTGGCCATTGTCCATGCCTTTAACAAAAATCCTTTTAGAGGGTATAGACGGCTTTGATCTATCAGAGGGCCCACACAGCCAGGCAGCCTTCTATAGTTGGTGGAGTCCTCGCACTATTAGGGCTCAGACTCGTACCACCCATTTTATAGCAGACATGGTGCCGGGGTCCGTGATGATGACAGACTGGATAGCTTATATTAGAGAGCCTACTCATGCAGACCAGATAGCACATCTGACCAAAGAGTTGGACCAGGCTTATATTTTTATCAGGCATCTTGGCTGAGATCCATCAGAGGCATCTTTATTTGACCCATCCAGCTCTGGAGCAGGTCCCTCTTCAGGTCCATTCAGTAGAAGTTATACAAGGGCAGATCCTACCTTATATAGCCCAGATATGCCTGATCCCAGCAGCTTTGTGCAGACAGAGGATCTAGAGCAGGTCGATCAGTTTGATATCGAGGTCTTCGACTTCCTGTGATAGCTATGGCAGCTATATTTTTGGTCAGCCACTGTTTTGGCTATTCGGCGTCTGTGCCATAATTTTGATAGACCACTGTATTAGTTGGGTGGTGGTGCCCCATTTCCCTATATTCTTCCTTTCACTTTGTACCAGGATATAGGGATGATGTATGCAGTAGATAGCTTGTTGTAGATATTTCTGTCATCTTTATCTGCTGCATCATATTTATATCATTGTAATCTTGCATGTATTATGTGTATGCATTCAGACAGCTGCAATTTGACTTAACCTCTGGGCGGTCTTGTGATATGGTGCTACAGATGACGACGTCAGCAGTTTATCGTATAGAGCATTTGCCACGGTCAAAGGTGGCTGCAATCGTTACGGTCATGGTTGACCAGATGCTGGGACATTCGATGGCCCTTATAGATTTTCGGGTTCTAGACGGCTTTATTGATGGCGTCCTACCCTTATGGGTACCGGAGAGACAGGTATTCCACATTGGGCGGTGTGAGCTTTTGCCTACTCTAGAGGAGTACCAGAGATTTATTGGCTTGGATTTAGAGTCGCCGTGTGCTCGAATGGCTATCACTGATATGCGGAGACCATTTATTCAGTTGTCCGGTCTTCGGCAGAGCATAGTCATGGATGAGATCGTTTCAGGGCATGTGATCTCCCTTGACTTCTTGATAGAGCGCTATGGTGAGCTTGATAGCTACGACCGTCACGTCGAAGATTTTGTCATTTTTGCAGAGGATTGGCAGACAGCCAGGATAGACATGTTATTGATGTGCATTGTGGCGTATATTTATATGCCATTGCGTTTAGATCACCTTAATGTGGGATTGGTTGTCGTAGTCAGAGCCCTTAGGCAGGGTAGTACCATTATCCCTATGATCTTGGCTGAGACACTGAGGTCGCTCACCTATTGCAGTACCCATCCAACGAGGTTTTTCTGGGGTAGCTCGGTTGTGTTGTATATGTGGTTGATGTCATACATATGACTAATTGGATCATTTAGACCTCATGCCTATTGTTTTAGCCACGAGATATCCTCAGTTTACTCCTTCTATCCGCCTGATTGTGACGACTCAGAGTCCTGGTTAGCATTTTTATCGGATATTGAGAATTCGTTCGCAGTTTTGTTATGCTTATGGATGGCAACCCCGTTCAGCTTCATTACTCATGCATCTGGTATGGATTATTTACCTTTGGCAGGATTGAGGGATGTGACTAATTATCATCCCTTGGAAGTTATGGAGCAGTTTGATCAGTGGCAGAGTATGCCCCATTTTGTGGATTCTGCTGATCAGAGGATGTCGGCTTCATCGATGTCACCGGCCGACTTGGTTAGAGTCTATGAGGGTTGTACTCACAGAGAGAGGGCTGAGTTCTCCAGTAGACATCCGGGTCATTCTCTGGAGTATTCTACATGGTTAGAGGCAGAGATCGCAGTCGCAGTAGCAGAGCTTCATTTACCTCCGCTTGCGGATTCTGACGAGGAGAAGCCCATGGAGGATCCCGATTCTCTTACTGAGGATGAGCTGTTCGCAAATTTGTCGGTAGCTTTGATTAGTGATTCCCCTGTTATTCCCACAGGGACAGATCCAGCTTTGTCAGATTCTCTATTCAGGATGACCGTTGAGAGAGACTCAACTAGAACGCAGTTGTTCACTACCGTATCTGGCAGAGATTTAGCTTTTGCTGAGAGGGATGGTCTCAGGACCGCTTTGGATACTGGATTGATTGAGAGGGAGGAGCTTCTATCTGCTTTGGATACTGCCATTGTGGAGCGAGACGAGGTTCGCTCTGCCAGAGATGCAGCATATGTTGTGATTGAGGAGACTTTGATTTCTCAGGATGCAGCTTTTGTAGAGAGGGATGAGGCTACCGCTTCCCGTGATTTCCACATTGCTGATAGTAATACTCTCCGATCTTACACCCATAGTTTGGTTACCGAGATGAGTGCTAACATTAATGACCCTAGTGCCACCCTACAGATGACGGTGGATGTTCTTAGCCGTATGGAGACTGAGTGGACTACTCTTACAGATGCTCCTCCATCCTCAAAGAGAGATGTCATGCTGGCATTGCTGTCCACTTGTCCTTGGGTCCATAGACTAGCTTTAGTTTTCCTGCACAGACTAGATCAGCCATTTTTGTCATGTACAGGGCACTATGTATATAAAGCAGTTTATATATCAAAGAAATTTATTTTTGAGATACTTCCCTGCTTAGATATGTATTGTTATCGCTGAGTGATTACCACTTCCGTCATGACTCGCAGTTATTGATGCATTTTGAGCTTCTCCTTGATGGACTGACAGTTGAGGTGTCAGGGGAGTTCCTCAAATGGGTCTGGTAGCCAGACAGCTTGACAGCATTTAGCTTTTATTTATCTTTGGTGTCTTGAAATGGGTCTTCCATTTTTTGTTTTCTCTTGAGGGTCAAACCACGCCGTAGAGGGCTGCCTACGTACTCCCGGGTTGAGGGAGATCAGGTTATTTGTAGTTCTGATTGAAGAGGTTTGCAAAGAGTTTATCTGGGGTTTGAATTTGGTTCGATGATCTTTGTAATTTGATGCTGGGATTTGCAAATTCTTTATATTTTTAATTGATTTGACCGCACCATAGATGGTTGCCTACGTACTCCCGGGCTGAGGGAGATCGGGTCATTCATAGTTCCAGTTTCTCTAGTGAAAAGTTGAACCTAATTTGATTTATAGTACCCAGATGCGGGTATGCATGTGCTTCAAACGTAGTACTTTTTCACGGTATCTGAATTGATGAGTTGGGGAAATTCGTTCCTGTCCATTTCTTGTAGCCTGATGGCTCCCCCTGTCAGCACTTCTTTGACAATGAAAGGGCCTTCCCAGTTTGGGGAAAATTTTCTTTTGGCTTCATCCTGATTGGCCAGGATTTTCTTTAGCACCATATTGTTTTCTTTGAATTGCCAAATTCAAACTTTGTTGTTGTAGGACCTAGTGATCCTTTGCTGGTATAACCGTCCGTGGAAAATGGTTGTGGCCCTTTTTTCGTCTATCAGGGACAATTGATGATATCGGTCTTGCAACCATTGATCTTCCTCCATCTGAGCATCTATTAACACTCGTAAAGACTCCATCTCTACTTCTATGGGGAGGACTGCTTCTATGCCATAGACCAGTGAATAGGGGGTAGCCCCAGTAAAGGTGCGCATTGACGTCCTGTAGGCTAACAGGGTGAAAGGTAGCAGGTCAGGCCAGTCCTTGTGATTGACATACATTTTCTGCATCATCTTCTTGATATTTTTGTTGGCCACTTTGACAGCACCGTTCATCTTGGGCCAATAAATGACGGAGTTGAGATGCTTGATGTGGAACTTGGCACACAGTTCTACCATTATTTGATTGTTTAGGTTTTTGGTGTTGTCTGATATGATCACCTCCGGTTGTCTATGTCGACAAACGACATTATTTCTGATGAAACTGATGATGTCCTCTTTTGTGACTTTAGGAAAAGAGGCTGCTTCAACCCATTTGGTGAAGTAGTCAATCATGGTGAAGATAAACTAATAACCGTTGCTGGCTTTGGGTTCGACTGGACCTATCACTTCGATTCCCCACATAAAAAAAGGCCATGGTGCACTCATGTTGTGTAGCTCATTTAAAGGAGCGTGGATGGCATTTCCATATATTTGGCATTGAAAGCATCTCTTGACGTGATCATCGCAATCAGCTTTGAGCGAGATCCAGTAATGTCCTGTTCTGATTATCTTCTTGGCCAGCAGATGGCCTCTCATGTGTGGACCACATACTACGCCATGGACTTCATCCATTAGTCTTTGGGCTTGCTCTTTGTCGAGGCATCTTAACAGGCCTCTTCCAGCATCCCTTTTATAAAGTGCATCTCCGCTCAGGTAGAACTTCATGGCCATTCTGAGAATCTGTTTCGGCTCTGATTGGCTTGCACCAGCGGGTGTAGATCCATCACTGAGATATTCCTTGATGTCTTGAAACCAAGGTATCTTGACAGGAGGTATTTCGTCTGATACTTCTCCAATGTAATTCTCATACTTTGGGGCTTTTTAATTTGTGAACTGGATGTTGGGAAACCCGCTCCTGTTGGATATGCGGATTAATGAAGCCAACGTTGCCAGTGCATCGGCAAAATTATTTCGACCCTGAGGAATGTGGACGAAGGTTATTGCTTCGAACTCCTGGGATAATTTGAGGACTTGCCAATGATAGGGCAGCAGATGCAGTTATTTTGTGAGATACTTGTCGATGGTTTGTCTGATGACCAACTCGGAATCTCCAAAGACCAGTAAGTGTTTAATACCCATGGATTGGGCTAGTTTCAACCCCAGTATACATCCTTCATACTCAGTCGTGTTGTTGGTGTTGCCAAATTGAAGTTTGGTAGCCTTAGGATATTGATCACCTGTACCAGAGATAAGGACTGCCCCAGCTCCGGAACCTTCTATGTTTACCACTCCGTCGAAATACATTTTCCATGGTTGGACTATATTCTCTGATTGAATTATCATAATCCCATTTTCAGGGAAATATATCTCCAGGGACTCGAACCCTCCTGAAGGTGCTTCTGCTAATTGATCTGCAATGCCTTGGCCTTTGATAGACTTCTGAGTCACGTAGACAATGTCGAACTGTTGTAGAATCTACTGCCATTTGGACTGTCGGTAATTTAACATTGGTTTGTTGAAAACGTATTTGAGTGGATCCATATGGGATATGAGATACGTCGTATGCCCATGCAAGTAGTGTTACAACCTCATGGCGGCCCATGCTAATGCATAGCATGTCTTCTTGATCAGGGTGTATTTTTGTTTCCCACTGCTGAATCTTTTGCTGATGTAGTAGATAGCTTTTTCTTTGCTACTATCATCCTTCTGTCCTAGCATACAGCCCATGGCATTGGCATTGACGGACAGGTACATGAATAAGGGTACTCCATCCCTCGGAGGTACCAAAATAGGTGCTTCGACAAGCTGCTTTTTGATGGCAAGGAAGGCTTGTTGACAATCCTCATTCCATTTGATGGAGGAATTCTTCCTTAACAGCTTAAAGATGGGCTCATAGGTTGCTGTGAGTTGGAAAATGAACCGACATATGAAATTGATCCTTCCCAGGAATCCTCGTATCTCTTTCTCTGTACGAGGAACGGGCATTTTAGAAATGGCTTTAATCTTGGCAGGGTCTAACTCATTGCCCCGATTGCTCACCAGGAATCCTAGCAGTTTGCTTACCTTGACGCCAAAAGCGCATTTAGCGGGATTTAGCTTGAGGTTGTACTTACATAACCTGTTGAACAACTTCTTGAGATGGTCGATGTGATCATCCTCCCTTTGGGATTTGATGATGATGTCGTCAACATAGACCTCAATTTCTTTATGCATTATGTCATGGAAAAGGGCCATCATGGCTCGCTGATGCGTGGCTCCGGCATTGATGAGGCCGAAGGATAGTCGTCGGTAGCATAAAGTTCCCCAGGGAGTGATAAAAGCTATTTTCTCCCGGTCTTCTTTAGCAACCATGATTTGATGGTAATTAGCAAAGCAGTCTACAAAGGAGTATATGCCGTACTGCGTAGTGTTGTCGATCAGGATGTGGATGAAAGGTACCAGGAAATTATCCTTAAGGCAGGCTTTATTCAGATCCTGGTAATCCACGCAGACTCGTACCCTTCCTCCTAATTTAGGCACGGGGACTATGTTTGATAGCCATTCGGGATATGTTGATACCATGATGATCTCGACTTTGAATTGCTTAACGATTTCTTCTTTGACTTTGAGACTCCACTCAGGTTTCAATCGTCTGAGCTTTTGTTTAACTGGTTTGAATCCTTCTTTGATGGGCATTCGTTGGATGACAATGTCTGTGGATAGACCTATCATGTCTTCATGTGACCATACAAATACATCCTGGTACTTTGTCAGGAGTTTGATCAGGTCGGCTTTTTGATTGGATGCGAGGTCTGAGCCTATTTGGATTTCTTTGATGGTTTCGGAGGTTCCTATGTTGATGGTGGAGGTTTGGTCAAGGTTTGGTTTGGGTTTGTCTTCGACCCATTCCTTGATCTCCTCTGGCACCTCATAGTCATCTTCCTCCTCTTGATCAAGATCCGTCAAGTTGAAGCTCAATCTTGCATCATAGTTGGAGTTATGTTGACAGGTTGGCATCTCATCAGCAGAGACGCACATATCCAATGCTTAGGTCCTGAAAACAAAAATGCTTTCATTAATATATATAATTGCTTAAATACACATAGCATTTGTAAAGCATGATAAAAGTAACTGCTTCAGCTGTGCAATCAAAAGTAAGTAGTAAATGAAAGCATGATTAAGGGCAGATTGACTTTCTGCCCCTTTGCCCTTTTTGACTGAGGCAAGGGACACTGCTCCAATTGTCCAGGGTTAGATCCTCATGGATAGGGAGGATCTGGAAGTGCGCTCATATGTCTCTTCTTGAATGATAACTGAGACATCTTTTAGGATATGGTCGAGGCTTTTCTGGGGATTGTTCCTCTATTTGTTGCTAGGAAAGTGAGCACAATCCTCATCATCACTATCTGGGAGTTCATCATTCATCCCCTCGTAGTTGATAATGACTTTCATGTTAGCGAATGAGTCTCGTCCTTCGTACATGATATTTTTTTCCCTTTTCGCTATCTGCCTCAGGCTTGAGGGCTTTCCTTTCCTTTCATGGATAGGTATGATTGCAGGAAATAGCATGGCTGATACTGCAGTGGGGATTTTTCTCGTAGGTTTCACCCATCCGGCATTTGTGAGGTCTGGGAGCAGAATTGTGGAGGCGTGAGCCTGGGGATTTTTGTGTGGATTTCGGTGATTGGATCCGGATAAGTATCCCAATCCTGCTCTTCCCATCTAACTTGGGATTTGAATTGGCATCTTAATGCCGTGCTTGTTCTTTCCTAACCCTTCTCCAAGCTGGAAACCCACAGCTACCATTTCTTGGCCCACTGTCATTACTTCAATGGAAATTTTAGGCTTCAGGGATGGTGCCCCAATCGGTAGATATTGAATATCACTTACCTCGAGAGCTTAAAAACTTGCAGGCTCAACCCCATCATCCAGGCTAATCACTGGCATGTTCCCATGTATGTGGGTAGGGTATTCCGGTTCGGCATTCATTGTGATGAGGCTGTCGTTGATAATGTACTTGAGTTGCTGATGGAGGGTGGATGGAACAGCCCCGACCATATGGATCTATGGCCTGCCCAACAATAAGTTATATCCGGTGGCTATGTTGAGCACATGGAAAGATACATAGAAGGCGTGTGGACCAATTTCTAGAGGAAGCTTGATTTCCCCCATAGCCTGGCGGCGAGATCCATCGAAAGCCCGGATAACCATGTGACTGGCTTTGATCCGATTTGGATTGATCTTCATTCTTTCCAACGTGTCGTATAAACAAATATTGAGGGAAGATCCTCCATCAATAAGCACTCCTCCAACTACGTATCCGGAGGACATAACGACTATATGTAGGGACTTGTGGTGGCCCCTCCCCTCAGCCGGGATATCATCGTCTGTGAAGGAAATCACATTATTATTGAAAATATGTTCTATCACATGACAGATTTCTCTGTGTCTACCGTGTGTGGCAGATGAGCTTTTTCTAGTACCTTCACTAGGATATTACGGTGATCCTCTGATGATAGGACCAAGTCCAGGATGGATATTTGCTTGGGTGCGTCTTTCAAGATTTGCACTATCTTGATTTCATTGTGTCCCATCTTTTTGAGGAACTCTTGTATCTTTTCTTCAGCCACCCTTTCTTTTGCTTTGGTAACTGGTTTAATCACCCGTTGAGGCAGGTACAATGGATTATCCTTTGACATGATGGAGATGTTGTTTGAAGTAGAGCTTTTAATGTCCCCGTAGTTCCATGGGACCTTCTTCAGACTACTAATCGGGTACTGAGGCCTGAAGGGCAAAATTAGAGGCTGAGGTGCAGCCACCTTCACAGGATTTTGTACTTCTTGGACCCCTTTACCTGTCAGTACCAGGGGTGTGATGATTGATTCTTTATTGTAGGATATGACAGCTACGGTATCCTGATACCATGCATCAGGAATCCAAAGGCTATCTTTATCTGTCATGTCAAGGATTTGATCTCCTCTGATTAGGTCACCTTTCTCAATCAGGTCTTGAATTAGGTTACGAAGTGCCCAGCATTCTTCTGTATCATAGCCGGGAGAGTTGGAATGATACTGACATATTTGGTCAGGTTTGAATTTTCTGGATTGAGGGTTCAGCGGAGGTAGCAAGTTTTCAACCATTCCCTCGTTGATCATCATTTGCAGGATTTCTTCCATTGACTGGTTCAAATTGGTGAAATTCCTTTGAAATAGGAATTTCCTATCTGCTTGGACACTTGCTTATTCGATCCCCTTATCAGTAACTCACAAGTTCGGCTATGATCTTAATTAGAATTAACTTCCGCTGGAGGAGAGCGACTGCAAATAGATTGATGGATTTGCTTCAACATCTTTCTGGTGAGTTGATGTTGGTAGACGACCAGTTCAGCCAACTGCTCGACTTGTTCCTTGATAAACTTTATTTCTTGCTCTATCAGGAATTATTTTTCAAAAGCCTCCCAACTCATTGGGCTGAGGTTAATGGATTGAGTTGATTCGTCAACATAGCGGAGGTATTTGGATCCTTCTCCACTCGAAGTGTTGATCATGTTGACACTTTCCTCCTTATGTTGTGGGAGAGGGTTATCTTGGACATGCTATTGATCTGGCTTTGTGACCACAATTTCTCCATTATCAATCAGATCTTGGATTTTATGCTTGAGGGACCAACAATCTTGAGTGTCATGACCTGGTGACCCGGAATAATACGCACATTTCTTGCTAGGGTCGAAGTTCCTGGCATTAGTGTTGGTTGGCGGAAGGAGTTGACCAATCTTCTTCTAAGCGGTCAGAAGTTTTAAGAAGTTCTCGAGTGAATCCCCTAGTGGGGTGAAAATCCTTCTGTGTCTGACCTCCATGTTTTTCTAAAATGAAGGATTTGAAGGCTATGTTGCAGCTTGGAAAGGGGTATAGTTCCTCCTTTGAATGGGTGTATTGTTTGAATTACCGCTTGAATTTTGTCCTTGTAACACCAAGGAAACTTCTTCATCTTTCTTTTTGCGGACCCTCCGAGGATTACTCCCGTAATTTTTGGAATTGGATATGCTCAGCAACAGCTTCGAGCGCTGTTAGGTCTTTTATTTTTTCTGACCTGAGTCCCATTTCGGCCATTTCGCGGTGTTTGATCATTTCAGAGAAAGGTTTTCCTATGCCTGCTAGGACCCTTTCATAATAAGGAGCTTCTTGAATATCGATGAAAATCATGACTATTTCAGATTCAGTCATGGCTGGGGTGACTTGTGCTGCGACCCGTCTCCATCACTGGGCATATTCTCTGAATGATTCAGTGTTATTCTTCTTAATTTTGGTAATTTGATACCGATTTGGAGCTAGTTGAGATTGAAAATTGTACTGCTGAGGAAGGCATGGGCCAGTTCTTCCCAACTGTGGATTTTGGAGTTGTCCAGACAGGCATACCAGGCTCTGGCTTCTCCAGTTAAACTCTTCTGAAATAGCTGCATTAGAAGTTTCTCGTCCTCAGCATAGGATCCGAGTTCTCCCATGAAAACTTTCAGGTGTGTGTAAGAATCTCCCAACCCATCATATTTCTCGAACTCGGGGGTTCTGAATTTCTCAGGATATCGAGCTCCGGGGAATATACAGAGGTCAGAATAGTTGACACTACCAAATGCCCCAGTTCCTTTGATGGACCGGAGGGTTTTTCCATTTGTTGCATTTTCTTGAGAATATCACCAGCCTCCTATTCTTTACTTAGGATGGTGATTTCTGGTGTTTTATTAGTTGTATCCTGGTTTTGGGGTCCAGGGATCTGAGTTTTGGCCTTTTTTGTATCTTGACCGCCAACACTACTACCACTACCAGATGCTCCTGGTTCTGGATGAGTTTGAGATTGTTTCTCTTTGAAGGCCTTGCTTTGCTCTCGAAGGAAATTGGCTAGCTCGGCTATCTGATTTTTTCAATCCTTCGAATTCTTCCCTAGACACAGGGGTGGATTCTGGTGTAGCACTTGAAGCCATGTCCGTAGATGGACTGTGTGCTTTTCTAGCCTTTGATCTGGTGATGGGACCAATTTTTCCCTACCTACAGCAAAACGTAAGAGTGTCAGTTCCCTGTGGTAGGTAATGACTGGATGCATTTATGATGTGTGTTTTTTAAGTTTATCCTGCAAAATCGAGTTTAGTTGTTTTGATGGCAGGATGACAGGATATTTGACAGGAAAGTAAATCTTTCATTATTGTCATTTACATTGTGCTCCTCAGTAATTGGAGACTTGACATGGAATTGAAAGAGGAAGGCATTAAGAACCATCCCGTCAGAATCGGTTGATCAGAAGCTGACCTATCCTAGGTTACTCTCCCGACTTTTGTTTCGGCATGAAGGTTCCTAGATCATCGCAATCTACTACAAGGAAAGTTAATCCGATCGTTCAACTGGAGCGAATCTGGGTGGTGCATTTTCAGGATACAGCCCCAGAGACTTAGTCGTCCCCAGAGTCCTTACTTATCACCAACGGGTTGGCCTCCTAGTGGAGGGACTCACAGCATACATTCACATACATCGGCCTCACCGCTTATGCATGCAATGACAGTTTATGCGAAGCACTAATATGGGTGCAAAGCACTAAAGCATTCATTCTCATTCATTCAATGTAAAGGCATAGCATTCAATGAAAGACGCAGCATTCACTTATCCATTGATTGTGGAGATGCATGATTTCACGCATTCAATAGTTTTGAAAGGGAAATGTTTAAAAATATTGAAAGCGGCCTAAGCCCTCTACTGTCCCCAGCAGAGTCGCCACCTGTCGACGTTGGACAATTTAATAAATCCTGTGAGTCAGTTGTAACCCGGTTTTCCTCAAATCGATCTTCCTAAGTTATCTCTACCCTTATTCTTTTTATTGCAAAAAAGGTTTTGAAGGGTTTTTTAGGAAAGAGGCCAACATGTGCATATGTCGACGATTTGATTTGATTAAACTGAGTCGCCAATTGGTAGTTTTGAAAATGGTTGTACCAACTCAACCGAGTTTGATTTTAAAAGAGGCCCAATTGCTGGACACTGTCGAAACTTGATCTTTGAAATCGGAGTTTTGAGTTCGGGGGCTTGGTTAAGTGTGGGGAAGGTGTTAGGCACCCCACGACTCCCGTGTAAACACTGGTACTGCAATCTTTTCAATATTTCCCTTAAAATTGGAATGCGTAAGTGAATGCTGTTTGAAAATTGGGCCTATTGATTGATTAATTGAAAGCTGTGACAGGCTTCATTGAGCCTATATACGAAAGGTTTGATTTGATTTGAAAATCAGTCTTTGATTTGATTTGCAAAAAGCATTATTTAATTTGATTTGCAAAAGCTTTTGAATTGAATTGACAGTGATGTTTTGAAAGCTGGTTTTATCAAACCCTTACGCTGACATAGGAATTGAAGCATATCGCTACTCTCAATTTTATCTTTATAGCCTTAAGGCTACATGCAAATTGTGATTTGTCGGGCTGCGAAGCATCCTCGACCACAGAAATATAAAGTGTCGGTCTTCTCATGGGTATGAAAACCATTGGAGGGACGCTGACACGACAATCCATATTTTCACTATGTTGAGACCTTAAATTCGGATAACCGTTTTAAGGTCTATGCATGTACATTTTACAGATAAACTGGCAGGGTACATCTGTAAATCAGAGTTTATCCATCGTGGGAATTAGATTCTGATCATGAATCCCACGATTCCTAGGCTCACATATGAGTAGCCAATAAACCTGCACAGTTCAAATTTGTACCAAGAAAAATGAATGCATCATCACATCGCAATAGAACCAAGGATTCATCAGTAAATCCTGGCTGCGCGTGGCCAAAGCATCTCCTTCCCACTAGATAGCGATCTAAGGGACGCGAGGTTGCTTTTGAAGCTGAAACTATAAAAATTACTAGATTTAAAGAAATCTCAGCCATTATAGCTTCCAGGTTCTGTCGGGACCTGTTTGAACCGTTAAAAGCTAGAATTGGCGAGATTTGGATAAATCTAGTTCGCCCGCAGATATGTCAGTGCAAATTCATATACAAATGAATGTTAAATGCAGCAGTTGAATAAATTGAATAAAGCAATATATATAGTTAAATATATATAAAAGCCGTAAAGGGCGATGGGTTTTCACTCGCAAGCCCGGACTAGAATGGAAATATAATATATATAAACTGTAAATAGCCACGAAACAATCCAGGCTGTGACAGAAATAAATATATATATATATATATATATATAGAAAAATAGTAAAAATAGCAATGGGTTTTCACGCCTGTGCCCGTACTGGAATTGAAATTGACAGACAAATAGTCACCCAATGACTGGGGAGAGTGAAAAAGCAGTAAAATGGCCACGAAATAGTCCAGGCCGACTAAAAATATAAATATAAATATATATATATATATATATATATATATATATATATATATATATATATATATATTGACAGAAATGTAGTCAACCAGGACTGATAAGAATACCAGTGATGGTGAAAGTCGCTTATATATGCGTAAATATATATAAAATTGGTAAACTACCTTGGATTTGACATCCGGGCTTGACAGAATTGAAATGTTTGTACATTTACAGTTAAATATGTACAGAAAAAGGCCAAACCCAGACTGGGAAGATAACCCAGTCCGGTGAAGTTTCCAGAATGTGCGTGCTAGTGCATTACGGGCATATTTAGATGATGAAACTTTGTGTGCAAGTGTAAAGCAGTGCAAAGTAGTAGTATTGACTTGTTGATAGTAAAAATACTTACAATGGACTGCAATACGGGCTTTTTCCAAATTGTAGGCTTTAAACGTCCAAATATACTGGTGATTTTTTGATATATGGTAGTATATGGGTATATCTACGTGTTGGAGTGAAAATATTTGGGTTTGGAAGAGGTGTAAAAGTCAAAAAATCAAACTGCCTAAGCTTCGCTGCGTTCCGCTTTTTTTTTAAATGAGCGGGGGGTACGTTTATTTATAGGCTAGGGAGCCTCCACACTACCTGCGACAGCCGCAGGTAGAGCTGCGGCTCCCCTAGGTGGGGCCCACGTGCCCGGCTTGGTCGTCTCAAAGTACGTGCACTCTGAGCAATGCGATGTTCGGTCAGAAACTTTCTAACTTTTGATCGGAGCGTCCGTTTGAGCCATGCGATACCTTTCCAGAAATCTCTCACCGAGAGTGTCCCAATGACATGGGAAAAATCATTTTTCGGGTCCAGGAAGACGGGCTCATAACCAGGTCTTCGTTTCCCCACAGTTTATCCGTTGAGCTGTCTTGCGTAGTTGCCACTCGGGATCATCGTTAGGGTTTATTCTGACTTTGGCGACATTGATTTGGCTTGAGTTTAACCAAGTCAATTGAGAGTTGATGAAATGACCGTTGTACCCCTCCCGGGGCTGCCTGTAGTGTCAGCATAGTCGCTAGTTGACTTTCGGGAGCTGATTCCAAGACTTGTATCCCAATTGAGTCTTTTGACCTCAGGGTTGTCTCTGAGGCTAACGTGGTCATTCCAGGTTTTTCTCTGGAGTTGTTGTGATGCTTCAGGTTGATGTCTAAAGTTGACCTGACGTCCCGGGTTGAGACCAGGGATGACCGGCACTTCCTGGGTTGAGACTAGGGTTGAGTTTGACTTCCCGGGTTGCTGCCGGGGATGAACTGTGTTTCCTGAATTAAGACCGGAGATGGCTTGACATGTCCTCGGTTGATGTCAAGGTTGCCTTGACTTCCTAGATTGACCAAGGTTGACTTTACGACCCGATATTGAGGTCGGGGTTGATTGGTTCCTCCCGGGTTGAGACCGGGGTTGATCTTGACTTCTCGGGTTGAGACCGGGGTTGATTTTGACTTCTGTGTTGAGATCGGGGTTAAGCTTGAGGATCCGATTGACTATCGGAGCTTGGTTGATGGTTCGATTGACTGTCAGAGCTTGATTGATAGTTCGATTGACTATCAGAACTTGATTGATGGTCCAATTGACTGTCAAAACTTGATTGATGGTCCGATTGACTGTCAGAACTTGATTGATGGTCCGATTGACTGTCTGAGCTTGATTGATGGTCCGATTGACTGTTGGAACTTGATTGATGGTTCAATTAACTGTCAAAACTTGATTGATGGTCCGATTGACTGTCAGAACTTGATTGATGGTCCGATTGACTGTCGGAACTTGATTGATGGTCCGATTGACTGTCGAAACTTGATTTTTGGGTCCGATTGATTGTCAGAACTTGATTAATGGTCCGATTGATTGTCGGAGCTTGATTGATGGTCCGATTAACAGTCGAAACTTGATTGATGGTCTGATTGACTGTCGGAGCTTGATTGATGGTCCGATTGACTGTCAGAGCTTGATTACCGATATGGGGAATCAGATTTAGGTTAAAGGACCGGCGTTGGTGGCCGAATTTGGATTGATTGACTATTTTGCCCTCCTACCGGGTTAGTATTGGCGCAAGGAAAATTTTGAGTGTTTACACACTCACCAGCAGAAATGGGTAAAATCCTAACCAAGCCTTCGTCACACCCTCCGAAAGCATGCGCATGCCACATAAAAAATAGGCAAAGGTATGGGATCCCCAATCATAGTCAGTGAGGCGTACTACGTGTCGTGTGGCACTAATCAAGGCAAAGGACACAGTAGACGAGTTGTCCACCACAAAACAACCCCTGATGATCGATAAAAACAATCACCTCAGAATGCGATCTCTAGACCTCAGGTCATCAGGCAGGGGCTCCTGTAAAGTCCCATCCTGGGCATCTATACTCAAGGGACCGGATCAAACTGCTCGACCCTTGAACGCCATCGTAGGAACTCCCAGGAGGGACTGAATGACAGTGGGCGTAATGTCAGCCACGACAGGCATTGACTCGCCCTCAAACTCAATACCAGTGATAAATCTCCAATCCATAGGAGTCATCATCACCTCGCAATCAAGCAGATGAAGGGACTGAGTCTGGTGGAACCAGCGCTCAGACAAAGCCCTCATATACCCCCACGGGCAACGACGGGGAAGAATCGAGAAAAAGGCCTGAAAGCCCCAGCCATCTATGATATCCCTGTAATCCTCGTGCAAAGTATGGTACAGGGAATGCACACTAAACTAGTTCCCTCAAGGCTGCGAAAAGCCGGGAACCTGCATCAAAAATCAATCATGTCAAAAACCTGTGCCTCGAGAATGATAAAAAGGAAGAAAAGAATCCAGAGAAAAGAAAAACTTCAAGTCACCTCGTTGGCATGAAGATATCTCGAAGGATGGCAACTCAAGTCGCCCAATAACTCCTGTGTCTGCACAACAATGCCAGGGACCTCCACACGTGGAGCCTTATCTAGAACAGGAGCAGCAAAAGGAGCCTCCTCATCATTAATATCAAGTGGCTGCTAATCCTGTACTGGATGAATCACCGCCTCCACCAATCTACGAGGCGTCCGAGCTGGACGAGGCTGAGGAATATCAGAAGCCCTCCTCCCTCTGATACCTGAGGATACCCTGCTGGAACTGCTGGGTCTATCGCGATCCATCGCATACAACAATACTCCAAATCACCTCAAAAAAGGTGTGGTAAAACCAGTGGCTTATCAATTTCAATCAGTCCAGCATATATCTCTAGGTCCTAAGACATGCATGGGTTGGTCAAAAATACCCAGTAAAGTCAAAACAGCATGTTTTCAAAACCTAGAAGCTAAAAACCTGCATAGGTCAGTCAAAAATTCCCAGTAGAGTAAAAAATGCATGTTTTTCAATGCCTAAGATTTTTGAAAAATTTCGTCAGAGTCTCCTTTGTAAAATGGACTGTCCACATGCACATAGGCATGTCTAGGTGGCCATTCAGTAGCACACCTATCCAAAACTAGAAATAGTTCATATTTATGAAAAAAAATCAAAAGTCAACCTCACATGGTAGCCAAATTACCATGAGCATTTTTAGTTAAAAATCCAAGCTCACTAAGCCTAAAAAAGGATGACTAAACTGATCAAAAAGTGCAAAATTGCACTATCTCAGAACCTAAATTTTCTTACATCCAAACATGCATTACAGTAAGATATGCATACATATGTAGTCAGAAAATTTTTAACAGGTCATATAGGCATACATTTTTCATACATTGCGTCTACAAGCACTCTAAGTGGTTCGCATGCTTTTAACTGTCAAAATCTACGAAAAAAACATGTAAAACGTTACCTGCGCTGCGCTGAATGCGTAGGAACTGACGAAATCAGAAAATAGCTGCCCGAACTCCATAGATTTGAAAAAGAAGATCAAAAATCCGTTTGGAACTCAAATGGGAAACTTGGAAAATGAAAATCCCGCAGCCAAATTTAAAGCTCAGGTGGGCGCACCTCCACCCGCGACTGCCACACCTCCATCTACGGTAGCCTAGGGTGGGTCCCACTCCCCGGGGCCCATTTTGGTTCGAGTTGAAACAAAATTTAACTGAGCTGCCGAGTCAAATCTGAAGAAAAATAGCTATGCGATTGAGCGGTTTGTCCTGAAAATCTGCGTTAAAGCAGTAGGAATCTAACAGAAAGAGAAACCCCACGGAGACCCTTGGTATTCATCCCGGAGCCTTGTCCGGGGATCAACACAGCAAACTACAAAAAAAACTGAGCAAAAACTGTGCAAAAACTGCTCAAAACTGTCGAAAACTGCCATTTAAACTGCCATTTTCGAAGTTCGGGTACAGACCAAAGAAAAGTTCAACCGTTGGTTCCATTCCAGCGAAGTTCAGGTATAGACCGAAGCCAAGTTCAACCGTTGGTTCCATTCTAGCGAAGTTTGGGTACAGACCAAAGCCAAGTTCAGCCGTTGGTTCCATTCCAACGAAGTTCGGGTACTGACCAAAGTCAAGTTCAACCATTGGTTCAACTCCAGCGAAGTTCGAGTACAGACCGAAGCCAAGTTCAACTGTTGGTTCCATTCCAACGAAGTTCAGGTACTGACCAAAGTCAAGTTCAGTCGTTGGTTCCATTCCAACGAAGTTCGAGTACTAGTTGAAGTCAAGTTCAACCGTTGGTTTAACTCCAGCGAAGTTCGGGTACAGACCAAAGTCCAGTTCAACCATTGGTTCCATTCCAGAGAAGTTCGGGTACAGATCGAAACCAAGTTCAACCGTTGGTTCAACTCCAGTGAAGTTCGGGTACAGACCGAAGCCAAGATCAACCGTTGGTTTAACTCCAGCAAAGTTCGGGTACAGACCGAAATCAAGATCAACCGTTGGTTCCATTCCAGCGAAGTTCGGGTACAGACCGAAGCCAGTTCAGCCGTTGGTTCAACTCCAGCGAATGTGCGGGTATAGACCGAAGCCAAGATCAACAGTTGGTTCAACTCCAGCGAAGTTCGGGTACAGACCGAAGCCAAGATCAACCGTTGGTTTCACTCCAGCAAAGTTCGGGTACAGACCGAAGTCCATTTCAGCCATTGGCTTCACTCCAGCGAAGTTCAGGTACAGATCGAAGTCCAGTTCAGTCGTTGGTTTCACTCCAGCGAAGTTCGGGTACAGACTGAAGTCTAGTTTAACCGGTTTCTCAGCCCCAGCAAAGCATCGGGAGTGATCCGGTGACAGAGGAAATTTTAGTAATCCATCGCCAATGATGGAATCTGTTATACACATCCTCAAAAGAGAATAGGATGAAAGATTGGATATTCAGCTCCCTACTGCAAGCTGTCAAGTGAAAACTATCATCAAGATAAGCGTCGGAATATCCCAGCAAGGTGACTTGATACCTGAGGGATACCCCCGTCAGAGGAACCTTCCGAAAAGCACAACGGCATCAGCCAAGAGAAAATATACTTCCTGATAAATGCTGACAGATGCGGGAAACCATGGGTTTCAAACCATGGCAGCATCGACATAATAGCATCCCCATCAGAGTCAAGCAGACTATCGTGAATCACATCACCCCCAACAGAAGTGACAAAAATAGTTCGCAATAGCCTACCAATAATATCAAGAGTTGTCCATGACAACATTATCCCCAGCAGATAGATGACGTAAGCAGCCAAGATTAGCCCCTTTCCACTCAGAGACACCCAGCCTTCATAGCATCTCTAGCATTTGTCTTATTTTTAGTGTCTACCAATCTTTATCCTGTCCATTCCACTACATTGCATGGACATGATAAAGAGGGGCATCTGTAGACACTCAAAATTTTCCTTGCTCCAATACTAACACTGTTGGAGGGCAAAGTCATCAATCAAAATCAACCCCGATCCCGACACCGGGCTTTCAATCCAAACCCGGCCCCAATGTCGGTCCTGCAGTTCAAAGCCTGCCGCCAATGCTGTTCCTTCAACCTAAATCTGATCCTCAATATCGGTAAACCTAAATTTGATCCCCAATATCGGTAAACCTAAATTCGATCACCAATATCGGCAAACCTAAATCCAATCCCCAATATCGGTAAACCTAAATCAGATCACCAATGTCGGTACTCCAGTCAAATCCGATCCTCAATATCGGTAAACCTAAATTCGATCCCCAATATCGATAATCCTAAATTCGATCCCTAATATCGGTACTCAGTTAAATCCGATCCCCAATGTCGGTACTCAGTCAAATTCGATCGCTAATATCGATACTCAGTTAAATTCGATCCCCAATATCGATACTCAAGCCAGCTCCAATCATCAATCGGACAGTCAATCTAGCTCCGATCGTCAATCAGACAGTCTATCCAGCTCCGATCGTTAATCGAACCATCAATCCAGTTCCAATCGTCAATCGAACCGTCAATCCAGCTCCGATCGTCAATTGAACCGTCAATCCAACTCCGATCATTAATCGGAGCTCCGATCATCAATTGAACCATCGATCCATCTCTGATCATCAATCGGACCGTCAATCCAGCTCCGATCGCCAATCGGACCGTACATCCAGCTCCGATCTCTAATCGAACCGTCAGATCATCCCCGATCTCAATATCGGGCCATCAAATCAACTCCGATCTCCAATCGAATCGTCAGATCAACCCTGATCGAAATATTAGGTTGTCGGCTCAAACTCGATCACCAATATCGGGACAACCACAACCCCGATCAATCATATCGGGATGTCAACTCAGCCCTGACAGCAACCCAGGAAGTGCAGGTCATCCCCGGCAGCAACCCGAGAAGTCAAGACAACCTCAAGCATAGACCTGAAGCATTATAACACCTCTAGAAGAAAACCTAAAATGACCACGTCAGCTTCAGATGCAAAACTGAGGATGAACAGACTCGAATGGGATCCAAATCTTGGAAACAAGTCCCGAAAGTCGACCAAAGGCCGTACCGACACTACAGGCAGCCCCGGAAAGGGAAAAACGGTCATTTTACTTACTTTTAGCAAATTCAGTCAAATTGAAGCTGAATTGATGCCAACAAGGTCAGAACGAACCATAACGATGATCCCGAGTGTAAATAGCGCAAGACAGCTCAACGGATAAATTACGGGGAATGGAAGACCTGGTTATGAACTCATCTTCTTGGACCCAGAAAATGTTTTATCCCATGTCATTGCAATATTCTCAGTGAGGGCTTTCCGAAAAGGTATCGCAGGCCTTAAACAGACGCTCTGATCAAAAGTTAGAAAGTTTTGACTTCGACTGAGCGTTGTCCGGAGTGGACATACTTCGAGACGACAGAACCCGGCACCGCGGGCCCCACCAGGGGCACCGCACCTCTACCTGCAACAACCGCAGGTAGAGTGGAGGCTCCCTGGCCTAAAAATAAACGTGCCCCCCCTTCATTTTCAAGAATTCAAAAATGTAGCGAAGCTCTACCAGTTCAATTTTTTGACTTTTACACCTCTTCCAAACCCAAATATTTTCATTCTAACACGTAGATATACCCATATACTACCACATATCAGAAAATACCTGGTAGATTTGGACGTATAAAGCCTACGATTTGGCAAAAGGCCCATGTAGCAGTCCATTGAAAGTATTTTCACGATCAGAAAGTGAATATTACTTCTTCGTACTTTTGTACACTTGCACGTTAAGTTTTGTTTTCTAAAAATGTCTGGAACTTAGTTCTGTGGCCGTTTTCGTCAAAATTTATTACATTTTTGTACATAAACTGATATTCTTGCATTTCTACAACTCAGATTGACGATCCGTCAGCTCCAGCAGCTTCAACGCACTAAACTCTTCATTTTGGCAACTTCGCCGGACTGGGTTATCTTCCCAGTCCGAGTTTGGCCCTTTTTTATATATATTTAACTTTATATGTACTAACATTTCAATTCTATCAGGCCCGAATGTCAAATCCGAGGTAGTTTACCGCTTTTATATATATTTACGCATATATAAGCGATTTTCACCATCACTGGGTTCTCTTCCCAGTCTTGGTTGACTACTATTTCTGTCAATATATATATATATATATATATATATATTAATTCTAGTCCGGGAATCGGCATGAAAACACATCACCCTTTATACTATTTTTGCACTCTTCACCATAATGGGTGATCTACCCAGTCACAGGTTGACTACGTTTCTGCAATTTACATTCCAGCACGGCCTGGATTATTTCGTGGCCTTTTTACTACTTTTGGACTCCTCACCATACTGGGTGATCTTCCCAGTCACTGGTTAACTACTTTTATATCTATTTCAATTTCAGTCCGGGCACTGGCATGAAAATCCATCGCCCTGTTTACTATTTTTCTATATCTATATATATATATATATATATATATTTCATTTCTGTCAAGCCTGAATAATTTCGTGGCTTTTATATAATTTATATATATATATATATATATTTCAATTCCAGTTCGGGCTTGTGTGTGAAAACCCATCGCCCTTTACAGTTTTTGCATATATAACTGTATATATCTTGCTTTGCTCATTTTATTCAATTGCAGCTGTAAATATTCATTTTATATTAATTGACACTGACATATCTGCGGGCGGACTAGATTTATTTAAATCTAGCTTTCTTTCTAGTTTCAGCTTCAAAAGCAACCTCGCGTCCCTTAGATCGCTATCTAGTGGGAACGAGATGCTTCGGCCGTGCAGACCGGGATTTACTGAATGCGTCCTCGGTTATGGCAATATTAGGATATTTATTTATTTATGTACAAATTTAAACTGTGCAGGTTTTGGCTACTCATATGTGAGCCTAGGAATCGTGGAATTCATGATCAAGCTGATCAGAATCTGATTCCCACGATGGACAAACTCCGATTTATAAATGTACCCTGCCAATTTTTCTGTAGAAATGTACATGTAAATAGACCTTAAAACGGTTATCCGGATTTAAGGTCTCAAAATAATTAAAAAATGTGGATTGCCGTGTCAGAGTCCCTTTGATGGCTATCATGCCCATGAGAAGACCGACACTTGTATTTATTTCTATGGTCGAGGATGCTTTGCAGCCCAACAAATCACCATTCACATTCAGCCTTAAGGCTATAAAGATAAAATTGGAAGAATCAACAGGCTTCAATTCCTATGTCAGCGTAAGGGTTTGATAAACCATCTTTCAAACATCATTTTCAATTCAATCAAAAGAAAAGCTTTTGAAAATCAAATTAAATGCTTTTGCAAATCAAATCAAAGACTAAGTTTCAAATCAAATCAAATCCTTCGTATATAGGTTCAACGAAGCAAAGCACTACTTTCAATCAATCAAATCAATAGGCCCAATTTTCAAACAACATTCACTCACGCATTCCAGTTTTAAAGAGAAATATTTAAAAGATGCGATATCATGTTTACACGGGTGTCGTGGGGTGCCTAACACCTTTCCCACACTTAACCAAGCCCCCGAACTCAAACTTTGTTCTCAAAGATCAAGTTTCGACAGTGTCCAGCAATTGGGCCTCTTTCAAACAAAACTCGGTTGAGTTGGTACAACCATTTTCAAATCTACCAACTGGCAACTCTGTAAAACGTTCAAATCGTCGACATGATACATGTTGGCCTTTTTCCTAAAAAGCCCTTCAAAACCTTTTCCTAAATAAAAAGAGTGAGGGTAGACAGAACTTAGGAAAAGAGATTAAAAGATCCGGGTTGTGACCCAACCCGCGGATTTTTAAACCGACGTCGACACAAGTCTTATTTTATTTAATTATATGTATTTCGATTAGAAAATGCACAACTCCAAATAATGTAAATTAGAAACTCCTTTCTAATTTCATTCTGCCTTGGCCAAGGACTACTGGTTGTTATTTAACGAATCACATAGGATATATCTTTTTTTTACTAGAAGTGGTAGATTCTTTATTGACCATTCATTATCTCCATATATAACTTATTATACCCAAACATACCCTTTGATATACCCCAAGGGTCTTAAGGAATAAGTCAAAGTATAATTCACTACATACAAGATACTATGATGATCTCAAGTCCAAGGATCACTTATACTACTATCACATTAGGAATTCGTATTGACAGGCAAGTAAAACTCCATTAGGTATTCCATAGCGAATTACGTTCAGTGAACTTATTCTCCAATAAGCACCTACATACTTGGTTTAGTGTCTCCACACAAATGATCATGATATCAATCATCCTCATCCAATGAGCAAGCAACATATGTACCAATCTATCCGGATTTACTAATCCCCTTTTTTGTAATCCAACGATTTGGAACTATTTTAGTTTTAAGCTTTCTAAGAATTTAGATCTCATTAGCATGATCAACATCATGATTCTAAAAGTTTTGCTTAAAACTATGGGTTATTTACATATTATAAAAACATCATGTAGATAATTAAATACATTTAATAAATAAATACTTTTATTAATAAATAAATAAGATCGTCTCCAAAGTATATGCTTTATCATCATACATAATTGGCTTGTATGCATACTAATTTTAATCTCCCACTTGCACTAAAGCTAATCGCCATGATATCTTATACCCATCTTCTTTAAGTGACGATCAAACTGCTGTTGTGTTAAAGCTTTAGTAAATGAATCTGCAATATTATCTTGAGAGTCTACACACTCCTCTTTTAATGATTTATTTAATCAAAGTGCCGCAACACATGTTTGGATTCAAGATGAGACTTAGGAACTATTCCTAGTTCTGTAATGAACTTTTCATCCGAAACATCAATTTGCAGCTTCACTTAAAGTTATATACTTTGTCTTTGTCACTAAACCAGCAACCTTTTGCTGTTTGGAACCATTCTAATTTACTGCACCACCTTTCAAGGTAACGACTTACCCTAAAGTGGATTTGTTGTCGTCTTGGTCAGTCTGAAAACTTAAGTCTATTTAGTCCTCTAGTTTAACTCAGACCCATCATATGTCATGATGACATCCTTAGTGTCAGTTAAGTACTTTATGATGTTTATCACTGTCTTACAGTGATCTTCTCCAGAATATAACTGATCAACATCAAGTCTCGTATATTTCATTGCATACATGATATTAACTCATGCGATCTCTCTTTTATTGAGGACAATTTTAGAGAGATACACTCCATGGCTCATCATCATGAGACACCTTTTGGAGTTTGCCATGCTAAACGCCTTTAGCATCTAATGAATATACGTTCCTTGGGTTAAGCTGAACATCCTTTTAAATCTATCTATACATATTTATATCCCCAATGTAGGATGTTCTATCCAAATAATTCATGGATGAATGTTTAGACAACTTTATTTTGATCGATTGTAGCATAGGAATATCATTCCCTATCAGTAATATATCATCAACATATAATACAAGGAATGAAACAGCGCTCCCACTAACCTTCTTGTACACACATGGTTCATCCTCGTTTTTGATCAAATCAAACTCTTTGATTGTCTCATCAATACGAATGTTCCATCTACGAGAAGCTTGCTTCAATCCATTAATGGATCGTTGTAGCTCATATACATGATTTTCTTCAACCATTGAAACAAATCCATCTGGCTGTATCATACATACATTCTCCTCTAATAATGTATATTTGAGGAAGGGCGTCTCCACGTCTATTTTACCAGATTTAGTAATAATAAGCTGCAATCGCAAGTAAAATCCAAATAGACTTGAGCATTGCTTCAAAAATCCATTTTAGATTTTATGGTCATCTACCATTTCTCTGAGTCTTTATTACTCAAAGCATGTTCATAATTCAATCGATCATCATCATTCATGACGTGTACCTCATCGTCATCCTCTATGACGAATTCATACCTTTCAGGAATCTTTGGTACTCTTCTAGATTTATGATTTATGAATAGGGTGTTGTATAGTAGGTGTCTCT
This sequence comes from Panax stipuleanatus, assembly GCA_020205555.1. NCBI lineage: Eukaryota > Viridiplantae > Streptophyta > Magnoliopsida > Apiales > Araliaceae > Panax > Panax stipuleanatus. The sequence continues at coordinate 46,052,143 of CM035122.1, forward strand.
ACTTAGATAGGTTCATCCAATTGATTTGTAGTGGTTTGTGATTCTTAAATTTCTTTAAGATCTATTTTCCTCCCACTAGCCCCTTCAAGGGTAAACTCCTTTTCCAAGAAGGCAGCGTATTTCACAACAACCACCTTTTGCTCAGTAGGATTGTAGAAATAGTATCCCAAACTTTTTTTAGGATATCCTACAAAGGTGCACTTATCAGATCTTGTCCCAAACTTATCATTTTGAAACCTTTTCACATAAGCTGGACATCCCTAAATCTTAACATGCTTAAGACCAGGTTTCCTCCCTGTCCACATCTCATATGGAGTCTTGGGAACGGATTTCAAGGGGACCTTATTTAGTAGATATGTAGCCGCTTCTAAGGCATAACCCCAGAATGATATTGGAAGATTGGTAAAAATCATCATGGATCGAACTATGTCCAACAATGTTCGATTTCTCCTTTCAGATACTCCATTTAATTGTGGTGTACCTAGTGGAGTCTATTGTGAGATTATACCATTTTCTTCTAGACAATCGAGAAACTCGCCGCTTAAGTATTCACCACCTCGATTTGATCGAAGAATCTTAATACTTTTGCCAGTTTGTTTCTCTACTTCACTTTTGAACTCTTTGAACTTTTCAAACGATTCAGATTTGTATTTCATTAAATACACATATCCATATCTTGAGTGATCATCAGTGAAAGTAATAAAATAAGAATACCATCCCCGTGAATTCATTGTCATAGGTCCACAAACATCTGTGTGAACCAACGCTAACAACTCTGTAACTCTTTCTCCTTTTCCACTAAAAGGAGATTTAGTCATTTTTCCCATGAGACAAGATTCACAAGTTAGATATGATTCAAAATCGGATAGCTCTAAGAGCCCATCCTTATGCAACTTGGATAATCTTGTTTCATTGATATAACCGAGTCTACAGTGCCATATATAGGTATAATTAACATCATCTCTTTTCCTTTTCTTAGTTTGTTCTATTTGAAGTATATTTTCATGCAAGTCAAGTATATATCGCAGATTAGCAATACCATATAAAATATTGTCTTTATAAATAGAACAATTCTTATTCTTTATTATAATGTCAAATCCTTCCATATCTAATACGGAAATAGAAATAGTGTTTCTATTGATATTCGGAGCAAAATAATAGTTATTTAAATAAATGGACTTGCCCATAGACATTGCTAAACAATAAGTGCCTACAGCTAATGCAACAACCTTTGCTCCATTTCCCACTCGTAGGACAACCTCATCCTTGTTCAGCTTTTTACTTCTTACCAGTCCCTGCACAGTATTACATATGTGAGAACCACAGCCGGTATCCAATACCCAAGTAGAATTTTGACTTTCTGAAAAATTAATTTCAATCATGAACAAACCTTGATTGGAAGTCGAAGCTTCTCCAAGCTTCTTCTTTGCCAGAAACTTCTTGCAGTTCCTCTTCCAGTGACCCGACTCGTTGCAATGGAAGCACATTCCTTTGCTAGCTGGATCAGGTTTCTTTTGTTCCTTCAATTTCACCTTGCCCTTAGCCTTCTTAGATTTCTTTTTTTCAGAAGATACCTTGGGCCTCTTCCTTTTCTTGGAAGAATCCACTATTAAGACATGGTTCTTCTTGGATAGGAAGTGACCTTCTGCAGTTTTTAACATGTTAAGTAATTCAGGAAAGCTGACATCTAACTTATTCATGTGGAAATTAACGACGAACTGCGAGAAGGTCTCAGGGACTGATTGTAAGACCAAGTCTTTAACATCAGTGATTGCAAAATTAAATGATTTTGCAAATCAAATCAAAGACTAATTTTCAAAGCAAATCAAATCAAAGACAGATTTTCAAATCAAATCAAACCCTTCGTATATAGGTTCAACGAAGCAAAGCACTACTTTCAATCAATCAAATCAATAGGCCCAATTTTCAAACAACATTCACTCACGCATTCCAGTTTTAAAGAGAAATATTAAAAAGATGCGGTACCGTGTTTACACCGGAGTTGTGGGGTGCCTAACACCTTCCCCACACTTAACCAAGCCCCCGAACTCAAACTTTGTTTTCAAAGATCAAGCTTCGACAGTGTTCAGTAATTGGGCCTCTTTTAAAAAAAACTCGGTTGAGTTGGTACAACCATTTCAAATCTACAAACTAGCGACTCTGTAAAACGTTCAAATCGTCGACATGATACATGTTGGCCTTTCTCCTAAAAAACCCTTCAAAACCTTTTTCCTAAATAAAAAGAATAAGGGTAAAGATAACTTAGGAAAAGAGAATTAAAAGATACGGGTTGTGACTCGACCAGCTGATTTTTTAAACCAACGTCGACACTTAGCATACACATATAGAATACTATATTTTACCCGGATTGATTATGACCTTTTATTCTAGTTTGGTTCACTAGAACCAGCAAGTGAATCAAAAGGTCAAACCTCGGAGTGCAAAAATTTAAATTTAAACGTAACTATTACATTTAAACCCGGGCTCCATACAAATGGGTCTTCACGGGCTCCTTGCTCTTTTGTCTCCAATTTCTTCAAGATAATTCTAACTATTTCTATTATATTAACTATTTAATTTAAATAGAAGCAGTCAATGGGAAGTACATAGGAGGGAGATAGAATTTTACATAAAGAAAAATCAGAGAAGACGAGGTACGCAGATCTCATTTAATAAAATCCATTCATTCAAGCATTCAACTAAAATAAAATCCAATCACATTGGTCAATAGTCCATAATCAACCCCATTTATTTTTATACATATCACAATATGCATCAATAAATAAATATTCATCTCATAAATTAAAACTTTCCATATATATATGAGTATCATTTAATGGACAATTTTAAATTGCATGAAATCCAATTTCAAGATTAAAATAAAAATTTTATTTTAATTATAAAATTATTAAGAATATTATATATATATATATATGGGAGGTAATTCATGGCAACCGGTTGTCCCAGCAATCATTTTTGTCCCAGCCGCTACTACATATATATATATACATATATATATAATATATTTATATATATATATATATATGTATATATATATATATGTAGTAGCGGCTTTGTAAATCAATTTTTTTGGTCAAAGCATGCAAGTACAGTGGGCCCCATGAAAATCATTACTCCCAAACCGCTACTCTTAGAAGCGGTTGATGAGAAGAAAAAAAAAGGAGTCAGCCAGTACAAAAAGTAGTGGCTGTGCACTATTAGGAGGACTTCTACTCCTTTTAAAATTGAAAGCTACAATAGAAGTAGTACTGCAGCATAATTACTAGCGGTTGTGCACTATCAAGGAATTATATATAAAAAATGCTTTAAATCTCTATGCTTTCAATTTTATAATTAAATTATTATTATTATTATTATTATTATTACTATAATAATAATAATAATAATAAAATTATTACTATTATTACTATATGTAGTGGTTGGGATATTAAAAAAAATAATAGTATTAATAATAATAATAATAATAATAATAATAATAATAATAATAATAGTAATTATAATAATAATAATAATAATAAAAATAATAACAATATATTATTATTATTATTATTACATTACATTAAATTCAATAATAATTATTTATAATTTTATTTATTAAATCAAATAATTAATATTATTACTATTATTATTATTAATAAATCAAATAATTAATATTATTATTAATATTATTATATTTATTAAATCAAATAATTAATTATTACTAATATTATTTATAATTTTATTTATTATTATTAATAAATCAAACAATTAATATTATTATTATTATTATTATTATTATTATTACAAAAAACTAATTAAATTTAGACTTTCGGCAGGAAACATTATATTGAGAATTTACACTTACAAAATAGGAAAAACATATAATGATTTTGCACTTACATGAGCGGCTGACTAAAAACAAAATACATTAATAATCACATTAAAATGAACATGTCAATTTGGTTATGTTAATGTATTTCTAATATTAAGAATCACATGTTAATGTATTGAAAATATTAATAATCACATGTTAATGTATTGAAAAAATATTAACATAACCAAACTAATATTTGGTTATGTTAATGTAATAAAATGAACATGTCAGTTTGGTTATTTTAATATTAGAAATACATTAACATGTGATTATTAATATTAGAGATACATTAACATAACCAAACTGACATTTACATTTTAATGTGATTATTAATGTGTTTGTTTTTGGTCAGCCGCTCATGTAAGTGCAAAATAATGTTTCCTACCGAAAGTCTAAATTTAATTAGTTTTTTGTAATAATAATAATTATTATTATTATTATTTAATTTATTAATAATAATAAATAAAATTATAAATAATATTAATAATAATTAATTGTTTGATTTAATAAATATAATAATATTAATAATAAATAATAATAATATTAATTATTTGATTTATTATTAATAATAATAGTAATAATATTAATTGTTTTATTTAATAAATAAAATTATAAATAATATTAATTCAATTTAATGTAATTTAATAATAATTATATTATAATAATAATATATTATTATTATTATTGTTTTTATTATTATTATTACTATTATTATTATTATAATAATAATAATTATTATTATTATTAATACTATTATTATTTTTTTAATCCCCCAACCACTACATATAGTAATAATAGTAATAATTTAATTATTATTATTATTATAATAATAGTAGTAATAATAATAATAATAACTTAATTATAAAATTGAAAGCATAGAGATTTAAAGCATTTTTTATATATAATTCCTTGATAGTGCACAACCGCTAGTAATTATGCTACAATACTACTTCTATTGTAGCTTTCAATTTTAAAAGGAGTAGAAGTCCTCCTAATAAGGCACAGCCGCTACTCTTTGTACCGTGTGACGCCCCCAAAATAGGTTCAATACTCAACTCATTCTGAGTCGCCAAATACATGGTACAGAATCCAAATACAAATTTTTATAACATACAGTCGTGTAAAATACGACTACACAAACTATGAGCTTCGATACAAATCGTATACAATGCGAAATATAAACACTCAAATTCATTCCTTATTCATTACAATTATTGTCCCACTATTTTATAGAATAGTGAGAACTTCTACAAATCTAACTTTGATCATCACATTGTCCCCTGACTAGTCCCCGCAACATTCTCATTCCCTGAAGAGGACAATAGATGAAAAGGGTGAGCTCAACTAGCCCAGTAAAGAATATTATGACTAAGATAATAGAAAATAAATTATCTTTAGTCTTCAACAAATCAGATAAAATATTATGGACAACAAGTTTTAGATCAACAACTGCAGCGGAAATAACAATTCATTAGAAGAGTTAAGTAGAGAATGAAGTCTACTATCTTTTGTGATTTAAAAGTCCATCATCAATATTTTATCCCTGTAATATCAATCAATATACATCTCGAACCAAATATTCATCTTTGCACTACGGGCCAAAGATATTCATTTGTATCACCAGTTGGTCATGTTCATCTCAACACCTGTCCATCTTTACACTACGGGCCAAAAGATATTCATCATGTAATCATTCATCTTTGCACTACAGGCCAAAGATATTCATCAAATAATCATTCATCTTTGCACTACAAGCCAAAGATATTCAGTTATATCACCATTTAGGACTGAGGATTATGAAAAATAATATAAGTAACGAACCTAGTGAGATAAAGGACAAAGCTTATGGATTCATAATTTAGTTTATCCAAGTTCAAGAATACTCCGTAATAATCAATCGTGGAGCAAAATTCAATAATGAAGATCAAAACTTGGATCCAATCAAAGATAAAAAATATTTTTTTTTACCGTGAATAGTAACTAGTCAATAGTAACTCGTCATGAAAAGATGAAAATTTTATAAAAAGTTCAGACCAATATTCCAGTGAAATGATATTAGATGAAACGCAAAACTCAAAGAATTTCTGATCATTTCAGGAATTATAGAAGCAATACTTACCGTAGTAAGTTTAAATTTAGGAATATGAAATGACATATTATCACTTTCATAATATGGAATATGAAAGAAAATAATATTCATTATGAATATTGAAAGGAAATAATATCATTTACGAGAAAAATAATATCCTTTACCTCAGTATAATACTCGATCTGACTGGAATATCGGATATAATGAGGAGAAAAACTTGCACTGTTATCAACACTCAAAGTATCTAAATACTCACAAAAAATATGCTCGTTATTATAGAGAGAAAATTTTCTGATTCTGGTATGATTTTCATTTCTAACTAACCACCCTATTTATAGGAAAATGCCAGAACACAAAAACTGATTTTATTAACCAACGGATGAGTTTTCAAGCCCATCACTTTTGAAAAAACAATCAGCACACCACCATTCAAAGCCTCCACCAAAAATCCCACCAACCTTATGTTTATAATATATATATATATATATATATATATATATATATACATATATATATATATATTAAAATATTTATTTCTGAAACTTAAATAATTCACAATAAATAGCCATTTTATCAGAAAAATACGAACCTTATATCCATTCTATATGAAATTTAATTCTCTACACCTTTGTAGAAGAAAGTTTTTCCAAATTTTGAACGAAAAAATGACCCAAATTTACATACGGATGATTTTTCCACAGTCAGCACTCTTGAAAATCTCTAGCACACTCAAAATTTTAAAGCCTCCACTTTTGAAATAATGAATTTCACCATATGTTTATATATATATATATATATATATATATATATATATATATATTAAAACGCTTAAAATTATTAAAAGAATTCTAAATTTTATTTTCTCTCTTCCATCTCATTTTATTCATATATCGTGAGTTTGTTGTAAAAAAATATCATCACTATTATATTATTATATTATCACATTATACACTTATAATGTAATATTGCAATAATATATTTGAATGAATTATTTTATCAGAATAGATAAAATAGTCATTCTCAATAATTGTCACTTTTACTAAAAATTCCTCCGTTTAAATCCACATTGAATAAATATTTACTTATCATTTTTATCAATAATTATTATTCACAAATAATATTACAGAACCACAATAATGACAACTAGATCGTCCTCAGGAAAGAGGGAGCTTTCCAATAAGGATTTCTTCTTACTGGCGCGCAATTAGATTACGTAACCCCTTTTCTAGACATAACTTCTTAGACATTGCCAATAATGCTATCTAATAATATTATTCAAATAATATGAATTATTAATTTGATAATGTGAAATACTGTGCAGTGACAATTATTGAATCAATAATATAAAATATCAACGTAGCAATTATTAATATAAAATATCAACGTAACAATTATTGAACCAATAAAATATTATGCAATTATTGAATCAATAATATAAAATATTGAACAGTAATTACTATAACAATAATTGAGTAAATGCCTTCTTACGTAAGAATCAATAATTCAAAATACTGTGCAATACCGTGTGCTACTATGCAACAACGCGTATTACTGTATTTTTATCATCGGGTATTTCAACAGTTTAACCGTAACAGTTTTACCGTTATTTTATAAAAAGGTTATTTCTGTCGCTTTTTATATCCGACATTCATTCCGTTGTGGGGTCCACCAATGACTGCCCCGTCGTACGAATATTCTCCGATAAAAAGAATATTTCCCGACACAATGACCACTTGCTTACTTAGTAAAATTTGCACATTCCACCCATAACTTACCACATTTATCAAATCAAAACCTTATTATTTCAAAATAATATATAGAAGAAATTAAATCTTATTCATTAAAAAGTTGGGGTCTTACAACCTCTCCTCCTTATGAAATTTCGTCCTCAAAATTGACGTACGTACTTGGTATGTCGAAAAGGTGAGGATAACTTGCTTTCATTTCCGATTCTAACTCCCAGGTATTTTCCTCGATATCATGGTTCCTCCACAAAACTTTATCTTGAGGTATAATCTTTAAGCGTCAGACATGTTCTTTCTTATCCAAGATCTTGACAGGTACCTCCTCGCACGTTAAATCTTCGGCTATCTCGTCTGGTTCTAACTCAATAATGTGGTTTGGGTCTTTCACATATTTATGTAGCACGGATATGTGAAAAACGTTATGAACACGAGACATACTTGGAGGTAAGGCGAGTCTATAGGCCACAGTTCCTACTCGATCTAGGATTTTAAATGGACAAATAAATCGTAAATCGGTGCCCATAGCTTTCTGCAAGCTGACCCTTTGGCACTTGATGCTCCGCCTTGACATGTTTACATGTTAAACATCTCGAGGTAAACTCCGCGATCTCTGTCTTCATATTGCTCCACCAAAATGTATGTCGAAGATCACGATACATTTTGGTATTTCTAGGATGGATTGCAAATGGTGTGTTATGTGCCTCCATCATGATTTTATACTTCAAATCAAAATCGTTAGGAACACAAAGTCTGGAGTTGATTCTAAGTATTCCTTCTTCATCGATTCTTGCTTCTAGAATAACACCTTCTTGCACTTTCTTCTTCATCTTCATCAGCTCCAGGTCTGTAGCTTGAGCATCTTTAACTTTATCAATTAAATTGGTTCTACGCGTATATTTGACATCATCACGTGGGTCCATGGAGTCTTTAACTCTATCTCCATCCTTTGTAAGTCATGTAAAATGGGTCTTTGTGTTGACAGCATCGCACTCGTTCCCGCATGTGATCTTCTACTCAATGCGTCAGCTACCACGTTCGCTTTTCCAGAATGGAATTGAATGTTATGGTCGTAATCTTTAAATAGCTCAAGCCAACGTCGTTGTCGCATATTGAGTTCGTTCTGGGTGAAAAAATATTTGAGGCTTTTGGAGTATATTAGGATGTCATCAATAATGACAACCACAAAATGATCCAAATATTTCTTAAATATTCGGTTCATCATGTCCATGAACGCAGCATGGACATTGGTCAATCCAAAAGATATAACTAGAAATTTGTAATGCGCGTATCGAGTTCTAAAGGCAGTCTTTGGAATGTCATCAGTTTTAATCTCTAAATGATGATATCCAGAACGGAGATCGATCTTTGAGAAGAATTACGCCCCTTGCAACTAGTCGAACAGGTCATCAGTTCTTAATGGTGACATGGTTCAACTCCCGATAGACAATACAAAGTCACATACTCACGTCTTTCTTCTTTACGAATAAAATAGGAGCACCCCAAGGAGATGTACTAGGACGTATAAAATCGATGTCTAACAACTCCTATAGTTGGACCTTTAACTCCTGAAGTTCAATAGGAGCCATTCGATATGGGTTTTTAGAAATGGGTTTTGTACCGGGCTCAAGGTCAATAAAGAATTCAACTTCACGTTCTGGGGTAGACCACGAAGTTCTTCAGAAAATACATCAGGAAACTTATTAACAACAAAAATATCATTCAAATCTGATGTATTCTGATTTAAATCAGTGACATAAGCTTGACATCCGTTTTTTAATAAACGAATAGCTTTATGACTTGAAATGACATTGTTTGATTTTAGTGGTCTGGTTGTTTGAATGAAAGCTAACAACCTTACGAAACAATCAATTTTGGCATGACGAGTGGTTAACCAGTCGATTCAAAAATCACATCAAATACAAGTATTTTCAAAGATCTAAAATCCACAGGTAGGGTGAGGGTGCCAATTTGAATCAAACAAGATTTGTAAACTATGAATGTAACGAAGGTTTCTCCTAACAGAGTTTCAAAAGATAAGTCAAAGTCTAATTTCTCATGAATCAAGTTCAAACGTTGAGCACAAGCAGGTGAAATAAAAGAATGGGTAGCACCGGTATCTAATGAGACATAGACTTCATAAAAGTGTACGATTAACTTACCCGTGGTCACCTCATTCGGGTTCCTCGTGTTTTGGGCAGACACGACAAATGCTTTTCCAGGAACCCACTTTGACTTGTCTGGGATAGCCTTCGGAGTCATCATCCCAGCTGGACTTGGTTTCGCTACCGGACACTCTCTAGCTATGTGTCTTTCCTTTCCACAGTTATAACATACCTTGAATTGTTATGGGCAGTTTGGACTGATGTGTCCCTCTTGCCCGCATTTATAGCATACGACCGGCTGTTGTTCTCCTCCCCTAAAAACAGTTGATGCTGGTGCTGCTGCCGACGTTTTCACGTTCTCATTGTTGTACCTTCTCTTCTTGAAATCTCTCCCGACTCACTTCTTCTATTATAATGGTTACGATTACCACCAGAGTGGTTACCGCTTCTGGCCTGATAATTTTTTCCATGCTGATTTTCATTGTTGTGATGACTTCTGCCACCTGTACGACCTTGGTTGAACATAATCATTATCCCGTTCTAATAATTGGGCCATGTTCACCACATCTGAATATAAAGAAAGTTTGTGAGAAATGAGGTACTGACGAATTTTCGGTTTCAAACCTCTTAGAAACATCCGCATCATACGTTCCTCATTATCAATCAAATGAGATGCGAACCGGGATAACTCCGCAAACTTAGCCTCATACTGGGACACTGTCATGTTGTTCTATTCCAGTTTAATAAACTCTACCTCCTTCATATGACGAATACTTTTTAGAAAGTACTTTTCATTGAACAGTTTCTGAAACTCCTCCCAAGATATCTTGAGTGCGGTAGGCTGGGAACGCTTCACAGATTTCCACTAGTAATTTGCCTCTCCACGGAATATAAACGTGGCGAATAGAACCTTCTATTCCTCCGTGCATCCCAAGACATAAAATATCTTGGTAATTTGCTTAACCCACATTTCTGCCTTGATTGGATCTGGCTTTCCCAAAAACTCTGGTGGTCTCAACTCTTTGAACTGCTTGGCAGTGACAAGTTGCGAGTTGCTATTATTTCCACCAGTATTATGAACACGAGTCTCCCTCGTCTGGTTTTGCATGAATTGTAAAAAGCTTCTAAACATCCCATCATTCATCGTCTGATCGGTGGTGTTATTTACAGGAGGAATATTGCCTTCCTGTTGCACGTTCTCCTGGTTGGTGATTAAAGGTGTCTCAACTGTCTCATTCACTCCATTGTTTAAATTTTCAGCTGCCATTCTTAAATACTGCCATAAAACAAGGGTTAATTAAATAAATTGACATATCACATATTTACCCTATGTTTTGACTGACCAAATAAATAACAAATAAGCTTAGGTAGGACACACTAGCGAAGGTTTTACTCGTCTCTCCCCTCCTAGTTCTATTCCTAGATCTCCGTCAGAGATCATATCCCTAAGCTCTGATACCAACTGTGATGCCCCCAAAATAGATTCAATACTCAATCCATTATGAGTCGCCAAATACATGGTACAGAATTCAAATACAATCTTTTATAACATATGATCGTGTAAAATACGACTACACAAACTACGAGCTTCGATACAAATCGTATATAATACGAAATATAAACACTCAAATTCATTCCTTATTCATTACAATTATTGTCCCATTATTTTATATAATAGTGAGGACTTCTACAAATCTAACTCTGATCATCACATTGTTCCCCGACTAGTCCCCGCAACATTCTCATTCCCTGAAGAGGACAATAGATGAAAAGGGTGAGCTCAACTAGCCCAGCAAAGAATATTATGACTAAGATAATGGAAAATAAATTATCGTTAGTCTTCAACAAATCAGATAAAATATTATGGACAACAAATTTTAGATCAACAACTGCAGCGAAAATAACAATTCATTAGAAGAGTTAAGTAGAGAATGAAGTCTACTATCTTCTATGATTTAAAAGTCCATCATCAATATTTTATCCTTGTAACATCAATCAATATACATCTCAAACCAAATATTCATCTTTGCACTACGGGCCAAAGAAATTCATTTGTATCACCAATTGGTCATGTTCATCTCAACACCTGTCCATCTTTGCACTACGGGCCAAAGATATTCATCAGGTAATCATTCATCTTTGCACTACAGGCCAAAGATATTCAGTTATATCACCATTTAGGACTGAGGATGATGAAAAATAATATAAGTAACGAATCCAGTGAGATAAAGGACAAAGCTTATGGATTCGTTATTTAGTTTATCCAAGTTCAAGAATACTCTGTAATAATCAATTGTGGAGCAAAATTCAAGAATAAAGATCAAAACTTGGATCCAATCAAAGATAAATTTTTTTAACCGTAAATAGTAACTAGTGAATAGTAACTTGGCAATAGTAAGTCGTCATGAAAAGATGAAAATTTCATAAAAAGTTCAGACCTATATTCCAGTGAAATGATATTTAGATGAAGCGCAAAACTCAAAGAATTTCTGATCATTTCAGGAATTATAGAAACAATACTTACCGCAGTAAGTTTAAATTTAAGAATATGAAATGACACATTATCACTTTCATAATATGGCATATGAAAGAAAATAATATTCATTATGAATATTGAAAGAAAATAACATCATTTATGAGAAAAATAATGTCCTTTACCTCAGTATAATACTAGATCTACATGGAATATCGGATATAATGATGAGAAAAACTTGCATTATTATCAACACTCAAAGTATCTAAATACTAACAAGAAATACGTTCGATATTATAGAGACAAAATTTTCTCATTCTGGTGTGATTTTTATTTATAACTAAGCACCCTATTTATAGAAAAATGCTAAAACACCAAAGCTGACTTTCTTAACCAACGGATGAATTTTCAAGCCCATCACTTTTGAAAAAACAATCAGCACACCACCATTCAAAGCCTTCACCAAAAATCCCACTAACCACATGTTTATATAATATATATATATATATATATATATATATATATATATATTTATTAAAACATTTATTTTCGAAACTTCAATAATTCATAATAAATAGCCCTTTATCAGAATAATACGAACCTTCTGTCCATTTCATGTGAAATTTAATTCTCTACAACTTTGTAGAAAAACGTTTTTCCAAATTTCGAACAAAAAAATGACCCAAATTTACATACGGATGATTTTTCCACACTCACCACTCTTGAAAATCTCCAACACACTCAAAATTTCAAAGCCTCCACTTTTGAAATAATGAATTCCATCACATGTTTATATATATATATATATATATATATATATATATATATATATATTAAAATATTTATAATTATTAAAAGAATTCCAAATTTCATTTTCTCTCTTCCATCTCATTTTATTCATATATCGTGAGTTTTTTGTAAAAAAATATCATCACTATTATAGTATTATATTATCACATTATACACTTATAATGTAATATTATAATAATATATTTGAATGAATTATTTTATCAGAACAGATAAAATATTCATTCTCAATAATTGTCACTTTTACTAAAAATTTCTCCGTTTAAATCCACATTGAATAAATATTTAGTTATCATTTTTATCAATAATTATTATTCGCAAATAATATTACAGAACCACAATAATGATAACCAGATCGTTCTCAGGAAAGAGGGGGCTTTCCGATAAGGATTTCTCCTTACTAGCGCGCAATTAGATTACCTAACCCCTTTCCTAGACAGAATTTTCTAGACATTGCCAATAATATTATCTAATAATATTATTCAAATAATATGAATTATTGATTTGATAATGTGAAATACTGTGCAGTGACAATTATTGAATCAATAATATAAAATATCAATGTAGCAATTATTGATATAAAATATCAACGTAGTAATTATTAAACCAATAAAATATTGTGCAATTATTGAATCAATAATATAAAATATTAAACAGTAATTACTGTAACAATAATTGAGTAAATGCCTTCTTACGTAAGAATCAATAATTCAAAATACTAAGCAATACCGTGTGTTACTGTGCAACAATGCGTATTATTGTATTTTTATCATCGGGTATTTCAATAGTTTAACCGTAACAGTTTTACCGTGATTTTATAAAAAAGTTATTTCTGTCGCTTTCTATATCCGACATTCATTCTGTTGTGGGATCCACCAATGACTACGTCATCGTACGAATATTCTCCGACAAAAAGAATATTTCCCAATCAAACGAATATTTTTCTACACAATGACCACTTGCTTACTTAGTAAAATTTGCACTTTTCACCCATAACTTACCACATTTATCAAATCAAAACCTTACTATTTCAAAAAAATATATAAGGGAAATTAAATCTTATTCATTAAAAAGTTGGGGTCTTACATACCGGCTGACTCCTTTTTTTTTTCCTCATCAGCCGCTTCTAAGAGTAGCGGTTTGGGAGTAATGATTTCCATAGGGGCCACTGTACTTGCATGCTTTGACCAAAAAATTGATTTACAAAGCCGCTACTACAAGTAGCAGCTGGGACAAAAGTGTTTACTAGAGCAACCGATTGCTATTAATTAGCTCCATATATATATATATATATATATATATATTACCGTATATATATATATATATATATATATTACCGTATATATATATATATATATATATATATATATATTAACTGCATGTCACCTTTTGAAAATTTTGTGGGTTCCTCTTAAATCAATCTTGCAGGCCTTGGTTAATATATAATATAATAGTATATACTATTACTATAATATATATATATATATATATATATATATATATAATATATATACGATTATAAATATAATATATAATATATATATGTATGTAACTAACCAGATTAGTAGTATCAGGTTATATATATAATGTTAATAGATAATATATATATATATATATATATATATATATATAAACATATATTTAGTAACGAGACTCCCTTGTAGTAACACAGATGCAGGTTCGCCTTGAACGAAAAGAAAAAAAAATTTATTCATTTTTTTCTTTCTTCCATAAAAAATAACTTTATACAATAAATTATGCCTAATAAATTATTCTAAATACATACCCATACATATATGGAATCAAAACAATTAATAATTGCATAAAGGTTTGGCTCTGATGCCATTGTTGGGTTTGTACGAAATTATGGCGCAATCAAATTGCAAAAATTAGCGGAAGCATAGTATATCAAAGTTTAAAAAGTTTCTACAAAACCATTACCCGGATCATCCTTTGTGTAAATTATTAATTTAAAACGATAAATAAGAAGTTATAAAATCATACCCTTGTAGAACGAAGCTTTCACAGGTACAGTTCAACTCCTTGTTCGTCGCGATCTCCTTGAATATCCGGAGTAGATTCCTTCCTATGATCAACGTTAGCCACCCAAGTGTTTGGCCTCTAGAGGTGATCCACCAAGGAAGAGGAATTATCATGAAAGATGGTTGTTGGCTAAACCCTAGTTTTCTATCCTCTATAAAAAAGGAGTACTCTCCAACAATTGGAATTGCATTAACTGATATCTATTATAAAACTCCTCTTATATAGATATTGGTCAACCCTTCTAATCCTACTAGACATGGGGTTTCATTTAATTAATTAAACTCCTTTAATTAATTTAGGCTTCCCAACACATTGGGAATAATTAATTAAATTTATTTAATTAATTTGCCTCATAATATTATTAGGAATAGATGAGAGTACTAATATTAAATTAATTCCTACACTCCTTTAGAAATTAAAATAATAATAATTGTAATAATATTAATAAGACTCCTCTTATCAATTTATATTTAATATTTCCAAAACGTTAAATAATAAACATTAAGCTATTTAATTTATTATATCACCTTAGATTAAATTAATTACACTTAATGCATTTGTCGACGTCGGTTTAAAAAATCCGCGGGTCGGGCCATAACCCGGATCTTTTAATCTTTTTCATAAGTTCTCTTTAACCTAACTCTTTCTATTTAGGAAAAAGGTTTTGAAGGATTTTTTTAGGAAAAAGGCCAACATGTATCATGTCGACGATTTGAACATTTTACAGAGTTTCCAGTTGATAAATTTGAACTGGTCGTACTAGTTCAACCGAGTTTTATTTGAAAGAGGCCCAATTGTTGGACACTGTCGAAACTTGATCTTTGAAAATAAAGTTTTGAGCTCGGGGGCTTGGTTAAGTGTGGAAATGGTGTTAGGCACCCCACGACTCCCGTGTAAACACGGTACCGCATATTTTCAATATTTTCCTTTAAACTGGAATGCGTGAGTGAATGCTATTTGAAAATTGGGCCTATTGATTTGATTGATTGAAAGTAGTGCTTTGCTTCGTTGAACCTATATACGAAGGGTTTGATTTAATTTGAAAATCAGTCTTTAATTTGATTTGCAAAAGTATTTAATTTAATTTGCAAAAGCTTTTCTTTTGATTGAATTGAAAATGATGTTTGAAAGCTGGTTTATCAAACCCTTATGCTAACATAGGAATTGAAGCCTGTTGATACTTCTAATTTTTATCTTTATAGCCTTAAGGCTGCATGTGAATGGTGATTTGTCGGGCAGCGAAGCATCTTCGACCACAGAAATATACAAGTGTCGGTCTCCTCATGGGCATGAAAACCATCGGAGGAACGCTGACACAACAATCTATATTTTCACTAAATTGAGACCTTAAATCCGGATAACCATTTTAATATCTATTGTATGTACATTTTACAGAAAAACTGGCAGGGTACATTCGTAAATCGGAGTTTGTCCACCGTGGGAATCAGATTCTGATCAGTTTGATCATGAATCCCACGATTCCTAGGCTCAATATGAGTAGCCAAAACTTGCACAGTTCAAATTAGTACAGAAACAGATAAATATCCTAATATTTCCAGAACCAAGGATTCATTCAGTAAATCCCGGTCCGCACGGCTGAAGCGTCTCGTTTTCACTAGATAGCGATCTCAGGGACGCGAGGTTGCTTTGAAGCTGAAACTAGAAACAAAATTAGATTTAAGAAAATCTCAGCTATTCTAGCTTTCCGATTCAGTCTGGATGTTTTGAACTGTTTGAAAACTAGAGTTGGCGAGATTTAAATAAATCTAGTCCGTCCGCAGATATGTCAGTGCCAATTCATAAAAAATGAATATTTAAAGCAGCAGTTGAATAGAAAGCGAGTAAAACAATATATATATAGTTATATATAAAAGCTGTAAAGGGCGATGAGATTTCACGGACAAGCCTGAACTGGAATTGAAATATATATATTTATAAAAAACTGTATAAAAGCCACAAAATTATCCAGGCTTGACAGAAATGAAAAATATATATATATATATATATATATATATATATATATATATAAACAGTAAAAAGGGCGATGGTTTTTCACGCCTGTGCCTCGACTGGAATTGAAATATATATATATATTGACAGAAACGTAGTCAACCAAGACTGGGAAGAGAACCCAGTAGTGGTGAAGGCTGCTTATATATGCATAAATATATATAAAAGTAATAAAAGGGCCACAAAATGGTCCAGGCCGAACTGAAATGTAAATGTATAGAAAAGTAGTCAACTAGGGACTGGGAAGGTAACCCAGTAATGGTGAAGTGTGCAAAAATAGTATGAAGGACACGAAATAGTCCAGGCCAGATTGGAATGTAAATTACAGAAAAGTAGTTAACTAGTGACTGGGGAGATCATCCAGTATGGCGAAGAGTGCAAAAACAATATAAAGGGCGGTGGGTTTTCACGCCGGTGCCCGGACTGGAATTGAAATATATATATATATATATATATATATATATATATATTAATAGAAATGTAGTCAACCAAGACTGGTAAGAGGATCAGTGATGGTGAAAATCGCTTATATATGCGTAAATGTATATAAAAGCGGTAAACTACCTCGGATTTGACATCCGGGCTTAACAGAATTGAAATGTTAGTACATAAACAGTTAAATATATACAAAAAAGGCCAAACCCCGACTGGGAAGATAACCCAGTCCGGCGAAGTTGCCAGAATGTGTGTGCTAGTGCATTGGAGCTGTTGGAGCTGACAGATCGTCAATCCGAGTTGTAGAAATACCAAAAAATCAATTTATATACAAAAATGTACCAAATTTTAAAGAAAACGGCCACGGAACTAAGTTCCGGCATTTTTAGAAAATGAAACTTAACGTGCAAGTGTATAAAAGTATGAAGAAGTAATATTAACTTTCTGATCGTGAAAATACTTACAATGGACTGCTACACGGGATTTTTGCCAAATCGTAGGCTCTATACTTCCAAATCTATCGGTTATTTTTTATATGTGGTAGTATATGGGTATATCTACGTGTTAGAGTGAAAATATTTTGGTTTGGAAGAGGTGTAAAAGTCAGAAAATTTAACTAGCAGAGCTTCGCTGCTTTTTGGAATTATGAAATATGAGGGGGGGGGGGTGCACATTTATTTATAGGCCAGGGAGCCTCCAGTCTACATGCGATTGCCGCAGGTAGAGGTGTGGCTCCCCAAGGTGGGGCCAACATGCCCGACTTTGTCGTCTAGAAGTGCATGCATGCCGAACAATGCGATGTCAGGTTCGAAACTTCATAACTTTTGATCGGAGCGTCCGTTTGAGGCGTGCTATATCTTTCCAAAAAGCCCTCGCCGAGAGTGTTGCTGTAATACCCGAGAATTTTAATATATTATTAAATAAATATATTAATGGGAATGAGAATTTATTTGAATATAATGATTTTATGTTATGAGAATGATTTATTCAATTATATTAAATTGAATAATTATAATAATTGAGAAATTGATGGAGTTTACGATAAACTCGATGAAATGCCTTGTGTGGCACAGTGACCTAATATAAGAATAATTATATTAATTTAAGCGAACAATTAATCTATATTAATTGTAATTGTAGAATATTAATTAATTATTGAGAATTATTAATGATTATATTAATTAACGAATGAATTATTAAGTAAACAATTAATCTATATTAATTGTTAATTGCTATTGTAAAATATTAGTTGATGGTTATGGAATATTAACTGTGATTGATTAATAATACGTGATTATTATTATTGCAAGAAATATAATAATAATAAGCAATGTATGCTATTTAATCATATAAATTAATAATCAATGAGGAATGGATTAATTAATATTATTGTTAATTAATTAATGAGATAAACAAATTATTTATTTGACACTATGAATAATAAAACAAATAAGTAAGTTATTAATATAATAAGATTATATTAATTGATATGTGCAAATGTGCAATACTTGAATGTATAAAGTATATAGAATACAACTATATTATATAGTGTAGTGAGACACTTAAGTGTGACCATGCATGTATATATAAACTATAGTGCAATGTGATTATATTATGTACATAAACTATATAGTAAAGTTATTAAATTATGAGAGTTACATGAAATGCCTATGTGACAATGTAAATATACATTAAAGTGAGACATCATAAGTATGTGGTAGATAATTTAATAATACATGAGATAATGTGATGTGATTATATCCGAGTAAATTATACTAGTATGATAAAAATATACATGGATTATATGATGTGAATAGATATATATCCCCATGTGCTACCATGTAATGTTGTTAGGATATTTAAGTCTATGTGTGCCCTAAATGAATTTAAACCTAAGAAATATATACATGCTTATTTAACTCAAGTATCAACCATATGTACATGAAATGCTATTCTTGAAATGCTGAGATATAAGTATTGTCCCATATTGAGTGTCCAAATTTTCCCATCTCTTCTCCCACGTGAATAGCCAATGATCTAAGCTACTCCTTCATCATTTCTCTTCCTAGCTAGCATTGAGGGTGATAATGACAAGGGGTGTGGGTTGAGGTGGTGGTTGGACACTATTCCATCAACTCCCCTCAATCCTCTAGTTCTTCATTTCCCCCATTGTTTCAAACCTTGGGGCAATTGCTTTGTATGGATATTGAATTCTCCTATAAATACCAAGCCTCTCTTCATTTTCTATGTTGCTAAAATTTGTGCTAAGTTAATATAGAGAGAGTATTGTGAGTTTATAATCTGAATTTGAGAACAAGTCTTGTGCAAGTTTGAGCTCAAGAGGTATAACCTCTAAACCCATTTAAATTTCAATTCCTAGAGATTGCATGATATTGTTGAAATTAGTGTGTGATAAGGTGCTAGCATAAGTTGTTAAGTATATCTATGTGTCAGGAATGTAAAGTGATGGTAGGCAAGCATGCTAGCTAAGTACATTATGAGAAATTCTGAAGCTCTGCAATAACAGAACATCTTCTGGTCTGGAACGGGAGCCGCGCGGCCGCGCGTCTCCCTAGTACAATTTGGGCGCGGCCGCGCGCCACTGCAGAATTTGTTGATGATTTTTTTTATATCTTCTGATGTGTTGAGCATGATGTATTTTTAGGATATGAATATAACTCACATTAACATATGGAATAAGGTTACTAGGTTATAGCAATCCATGCTAGTTGTTTTAGTTGAATATTTCAAAGAAAACTTAAAGATATGAAAAGAGAAACTTTGATATGTTGGCCCTATATTGATGTCTGACTTTGAGTCATGTTTGTATGACCTAGGAACACATGATATGAATGTCGACTTGCGTATCTAAGCTCCATAATGTAACTTGAGCATGTGAACCTCAATAGTGGACCTCTCCAACGAAAACACAAGCGTTGAACATGGACTCTAACATGTTATATTAGGATTCTAGGTTCTGATTTTTGAGCATGTTATACGACCTTAAAATGCGTGTCAAACATGTTAACGTATGAATCTAGATAACATGAGCATGTTAGGCCTTATTAGTGAGCTTTACTAATGAAAATACGAACTTTGAACGTAAATGTTAACATGCTACTTTGAGAGTTAGAATCTGATATTTGTGAACATGTTTGATGATACTCTTAGACTCACTCATGTATCATAAATGTATATGTGCCATGCTTAGGTGTCGTAACTCAAGTAAAGCATAAACGAAGCATATTTCAAACCAAAACGATGCTAATTGCACATATGCGATATGAATACTCACAAGCATGTCTAATGTGAGTTATATGACTACCTTATATGTTTAAGAAGCAAGCATGTTAGACTTTGTGGTAGTCTCACATGATAGTAACGTTGTATGAATATGATCAACTTGAGAAAAGAGAAAGTTGAGGGTAGAAATTATATTCTATATAACTGTGTAGCTAGGTTAAAACTTAGCTTATGTGTTGATCGTATATTCGAAGATAAAATGTGAAGTTAAATTATATGACTAATGACTATCATATATATACGTAATTGTATTACGATAGTAATTCGAAAGTGTTGACTAGCTTTACGTGAGTAAACTACGTTTAAGGCAAGTATCCTAAACCCTTGCATTACTTTATTCAACGGATATCGTAAGCGAGTATCTAAAACTTATCTCTTTGGATACAAGTATTCTATCTTGGTATATTGCGAACTAGTTTCCTACTTAATTATTTGAATTGAATTAGCATACTTGAACTCTTATTTCATTAAAGCTATTATTCATGTTGAACTTAGTATTGTTCTTGAATATTGTGAAAGTGTCTATGCCATTTGATTCGGCTAGACTTATGTTATTGAAAAATGACCCAAACTAATTGATTGGTGCGGGATCTTGTATTTGACTGAGAAGAACAACCTTCTTTGAAGGGAATATATAATTGTCGGAGAACCGACGTGCACACTTGAGTATGATTGATTGTTATGCATAACGATGGTACTTTAGGCTGATCACCTGTTGTACCTGTTTTTTGTTGGATTTTCAGTTTATTACTGTCAATTCTAGTAGAAGTTCATAGTCCTTAGTGACTGCTCAGTATTCAATTATTTAAAATCTTGAATTGACGTATTATTGAATCATATTGATATTATTCTGTCCTTAGCGACTGTTATTGAGAACTGTTGATATTCTTGTTATCCTTAAACTATCAAACCTTGTTATACCTTTTCGAGAATTGGGAATCTTATTACTCACCCTTATTATATATTACTTGCTGGGCAATTTGTGCTCATTCTTGCTTTCCCTAAAACATTTCAGTTAAGGCAGATCATGGCGAACCTTCGGGCATTGATAAGGGCAAGGGCAAGGCTACCAATTAGCTTGTCTCTTATATGTTTTAAATATTTTAATGTTGTATTAAGATGATGTAGTAAGACTGGTTTTGATTATGTTTAAGCTTAAGTTAGGTTATGTAATAAGTCGTTAATTGATATTATTATGTAATCTATTAAGTACTGTAGGTTGCGAGACTTGGGGGAATAATTATAATAAATCATTGTAAATTATTCTAGAATAGATTTTCCGCTGTGATCGTGTGATATTTAGTTATTATTATCGTAAGGTGTTACCATGAGCACGTGATGAACCGAATTCGAGAGACCAAGTGGCGGTCCTGGAATTTGGGGGCGTCACAGGTTGGTATCAAAGCTGTAGTTATAAACCTTAGGAACGAGTGTCCTTAGACTATAACTTAGGCGAACTTAGAAGTTAGGAAGGAGATAAAACTCATGTAGAGTTTTCCTTGAGAGACTTAGTCTGTTATGAAATGTAACTTCATTCTATACAATGAACTTATATTTTATTTAACATTCTAATGGAGTTGCTGTTTGTTTGTCTCGTGTTTGTGATTGTAGGATGACAGACACAGGGGTACCTAGTAGAGTGGCAGAGGAGGAGCCCAGGGATATACACGTAGTATACGAGGAACCTCTAGAGGCTACACCAGTGCAGGCTGTTGCACCATTTGAGTCTGACGACGAGGACGAGATTGAGATAGAGTCTGATCCGGAGGAGGAGCCGATGGAGTACGGGCCGATGAAGGATGAGCCAGTAAAGGACTCTGATGAGGCTACTATAGAGGAGCAGATGTTAGGAGAATACGAGGAGCGGATCCTAGAGTTAGACTGTAGGATTCAGGAGCTGGAGGCAGAGGCCCACAAGAGAGAGTCTGAGTTCCAGAAGCTGAGGGACGAGGACCATCAGAGGAAGCTGGCTATGCAGGAGTTAGAGGTGGAGATTGCCTACCGTAGGGAGGCAGGGATCCAGATGGGGACTCTGTTTCACAGGTCAGTGGCTAGGAATGTAGATTTGGCAGAGAAGCTAGAAGAGGTTGAGCAGAGGGAACTGAGTGAGAAGACTGAGAAAGAGCCACTCCGTACTCAGCTAGAGTTGGAGGTGATGGATAGGTTACACTTCGAGGAGAAGTGGGAAGCGTCCAATGAGAGAGCTGACGACCTTGAGGACGAGGTCAGGTGCAAGAAGAGAAAGATGAACAAGATGGGGTATGTGTTCCGTTCAGCTTTTGAAAGGGTGATTGATGGTGTGTACCACTACCCGGCAGAACAGGGACAGACTCTACATACCTTGAGCCGAGAGCTGGTTGTGTATATAGCACAGTTGGAGTACAAGAGCGCAGTGGAGCGCGGGATGATGTGATGAGATTTCCTTAGTCAGTCTAGTGGTAGTACTAGTTGTGTCTTTATGTATTGTATATACTATGTTGTAATCCCAATCTTTTGTGTAAGATGTGGGATAATGATGTGAACCCCGAGTTAGCTTTTGTTAGAGGGGTAGTATGGTGGTAGGTTGATATATTCCCCATCTTTTGTGATATTAGGGGATATATGTGATAACATTTATAGCAGTATGCTAGGGAAATCATGTAATGAAACGATTTGGCATATGAATATAAATGAAGTTTATTTCGGAAATGTGTTATAGATTTATTCTTTTAGTATTAGAAGAAATACTTAAGTAATATACTTGAATAATAATAAAATGGAAACTTGTGATGCAGATAATGCCGCCCAGACGTAGATTGACTGCACCCGAAGAATCTGTTAACAGCGAGAGGGAACAAGTAGACCCGATCCAGAAACTGGTAGACTTTTTAGGAGAAGCCTTAAGGGGAAGGAACAATGAACCCGTTTGCCCGAACCCTCAGACTGTTCCAGTAACAACCTTTAAAGACTTTAAGAGTGTAGGACCCCCAGAGTTCGAGGGAACTACTGACCCAATCCTCGGACAAACGTGGATCAAAGAGATCGAAAAAGCTTTCACTATAGCTAGCGTAGGCGAAGATCAGAAGACGGTGTTTGCCACGTACATGATGAAGGGAAAAGCGAACTACTGGTGGGAGGCTAATCAACAAAGAGCTGGAGAAGGAATAATAGCTTGGGATAAGTTTAAGACACTGTTCTTCGAGAATTACTTCCCGAAGAGTATGAAGAATCGGATGGAGGTGAAATTCTTAGAGTTAAAACATGGTGAGATGACGGTGGTGCAATACGCGGCTAGGTTTAACGAACTAGCACGATTTGCGGAGCACCAAGTTGGTGATGAAGAGAGAAAGGCTAGACGTTTCGAACAAGGGTTGAAGCCGTGGCTGTTCAATAAGGTATCAGTTCTTCAAATTGATTCCTTTGCAACATTACTAGAGAAGGCAATCATTACGGAAGGTGGCAGTGAGGCCTTAAGTCTGTATAACAAAGAAAAGAAAGGAAAGAATGCTGGAGGAGAGAATCGTACGGGAGGAAGCAGTAGCGGAGGAAGCAACTTGGGAAAGAGAAAGTGGGAGAATAACAACAACAACAAAAATAACAATAATCAATCAGGGAATTTTCGTGGAGGTTTCAAGAAGAGGGTTGAAGGATGCCCGAAGTGTGGGAAGAATCATCAGGGCGAGTGCTGGAAGGGACGTGGCACTTGCTACAACTGCGGACAGGAAGGGTACATCTCGCCCAACTGTCCGAAACCAAAGAAGATAGAAGGATGCTTTGCGTGTGGCTCGACGAAGCACCGAATTAAGGACTGCCCAAAGAAGGGAAGTGGCGGGGGTAGTAATCAGCAAGGAGCCAACAAGCTGATGATCGGTGGACCGGCACAATCCAACCGCCCAACCACCAGAACCTTTAACATGATCGTCCAAGACGCCGTGGCTGCGAAGGACGTGGTGTCAGGTATAATCCCAATCAATGATATAAATGCTTATGTATTATTTGATTCGGGTGCCACCTGTTCTTTTGTATCTGAAGAATTTTCTAGTAAACTTAGTACACCCCGTGAACGATTAGAAAATCCTTTAGTCATAGAAGTTGCTAATAAGGAAGTGATCCCTATAGAATACATTTATCGAGATTGTCACGCAAACATTAGAGAACATGAACTGAGCGTAGACTTGATTCTTATTAGATTGGGAGAATTTGACGTAATACTGGGAATGGATTGGTTGTATAACCATGCTGCGATAATTGACTGTCAGAACAAATGTGTGAACCTTCAGACTCCGAGTAAGTCTAAGGTAGTGTTTTATGGTAGCTCATCGCTTAAGCAATCGTGTTGCGTTACGATGATGCAGGCCAAGAAATTGTTAAGAAAAGGATGTGTAGGTTATCTAGCTTACATCGTTGATACTCGGAAAAAGGGAGTAGAAATTAAGGATATATCCGTAGTGAATGAATTTCTAGATGTGTTTTCGTACGATCTGCCTGGTCTTCCGCCAGATAGAGAAATCGAATTCATAACAGACTTAGCACCGGGAACGGCACCGATTTCGAAAGCTCCATATTGTATGGCGCCAGTAGAAATGAAGGAATTGATGATACAATTGCAAGAGTTGTTGGATAAGGGTTACATTCGACCGAGTGTTTATCCTTGGGGAGCACCAGTACTATTCGTTAAAAAGAAGGACGGATCGATGAGACTCTGTATCGATTATCGAGAATTGAACAAAGTAACGATCAAGAACCGATATCCGCTACCGAGGATAGACGACTTGTTTGATCAACTGAAGGGAGCAAAGTGTTTCTCGAAGATCGACCTACGAACAGGATATCATCAACTGAAGGTACGGGATGAGGACATACCAAAGACTGTGTTTCGAACCCGTTATGGACACTACGAGTTTTTGGTAATGTCATTTGGATTGACTAATGCTCCGACAGCATTTATGGACTTGATGAACCGAGTTTTCAAGCCATACTTGGATAAATTTGTAGTGGTTTTTATCGACGACATTTTGATCTACTCGAAGACAGAGGAAGAACACGCCGAACATCTGAATATTGTTTTGGAGGCACTAAGGAAGGAAAAGATGTATGCAAAATTTTCAAAGTGCGAATTTTGGATAGAGAAGGTTCAATTCTTAGGCCACGTGGTGGATAAGAATGGAATCTCTGTAGACCCTGCGAAGGTTGAAGCAGTAAGTAATTGGGAACAACCGAGAACACTGACGGAGGTGAGAAGCTTTTTAGGGTTAGCTGAATACTATCGAAGATTCATCCAAGATTTTTCTAAGATAGCAACCCCGCTGACCAATTTGACTAGAAAGACGGTGAAATTTGTATGGACCGACAAATGCGAAGAAAGTTTTCAAGAACTGAAAAGGAGATTGTGCGAAGCACCTGTGTTATCATTACCAGATGATGCGGGAAATTTTGTGGTGTATAGTGATGCATCGCATAAGGGGCTTTGTTGTGTGCTCATGCAACATGGCAAGGTCAATGCGTATGCGTCACGACAATTAAAGGATTACGAAAAATGATACCCTACTCACGACTTAGAGTTAGCGGCAGTAGTTTTTGCGTTAAAGATATGGAGGCATTATTTGTACGGAGAAAAATGTGAGATATACACGGACCATAAAAGTTTGAAGTATATCTTCACATAGAAGGAGTTGAACATGCGGCAGAGGAGGTGGTTAGAATTAATCAAAGACTATGATTGCGATATTCTTTATCACCCGGGGAAGGCGAATGTGGTTGCCGACGCTCTGAGCAGGAAAGGAAGGGAGAAGTTGTTTAATTTGACAATTCAGGAAGAGTTGATAAGAGAGATGGAGAAATTGGAGATAGAAGTGAAAGGACCAGAAAAGTCTGGTGAGAAGTTAATTGTAATGGAAGCTCATCCGACATTATTGGATAGAGTAAAGGAAGCCCAGGAAAAGGATGAAGAGTGTGAGAAAATCAGAAAGAGGATCACAGAAAATGAAGAAGAGAAATTTTGAATGGATAAAAACGGTATCTTGAGATTTGAAGAAAGAGTATGGGTACCAGCGGTAACCGAGTTGAGGGAAGAGATTTTGCACGAGGCACACAATACGATATATTCCGTTCATCCGGGAGGCACAAAGATGTACCAAGATCTAAAGCAACATTTTTGGTGGCCTAATTTGAAACGGGAAGTCGCAGAGTGCGTCAGTAGATGTTTGACTTGCCAACGCGTTAAAGTAGAGCATCAACGGCCGAGTGGTTTACTACGACCGTTAGAAATACCAGAGTGGAAATGGGAGCATATTACCATGGACTTTGTGGTAGGACTTCAAGTTACACAGAAAGGTTATGATGCTATTTGGGTTATCGTGGATCGACTAACCAAGACCGCACATTTTCTATCAATCAAGATCCACTACAGTTTGAATCAGTTAGCGAGCTTATACGTAAAAGAAATTGTCTCACGACATGGAGTGCCGGTGTCTATTGTCTCTGATCGAGATCCGCGCTTCACGTCCAATTTTTGGAAGAGTTTGCAAGAAAGAATGGGAACACAGTTGAGGTTGAGTACTGCTTACCATCCTCAGACAGACGGACAGAGTGAGCGAACTATAAAAACGCTGGAGGATATGCTTAGGACTTGCGTGATGGATTTTAAGGGAAATTGGGACGACCACCTACCCTTAGTAGAATTCGCATATAATAATAGCTACCATGCGAGTATAGGCATGCCACCGTACGAAGCTCTTTACGGAAGAAAGTGCAGAACGCCATTATATTGGGACGAAGTCGGAGAACGACGAATACTCGGACCAGAGTTAGTACAACAAACCGCAGACGTGGTGACAGTGATAAGAGCCAGATTAGTAGCATCTCAAGATCGCCAGAAGAAATACGCAGATTTGCATCGACAGGACCGAGACTTCAAAGTCAGTAGTTTTATCTTCTTGAAAGTATCCCCATAGAAAGGAAAGATCCGTTTCGGCAAGAAAGGAAAATTGTGTCCAAGATTTATAGGACCGTTCGAGATACTGAAGCGAGTGGGCGAAGTGGCATACAAAGTTACGTTACCACCCGAGTTGGAGCACATCCACAACGTATTTCACATTTCCGTGTTGCGACCGTACAAGGCCGACTACAAACATGTGATTTCTTACGAGCCCATTCAAGTGGAGAAGAACTTGGCGTATGAAGAAATTCCTGTCCAGATATTAGATAGGAAAGAGCAAACCTTGAGAAATAAAATTATTTCGTCTGTAAAAGTACTTTGGCGTAACCACGATGTTGAGGAGGCAACGTGGGAATTAGAAGATAGGATAATGAGGGATTATCCCCATTTATTTGTGTAACCTCGTAGCAATTCCGGGACAGAATTTTTATAAGGGGGGAGGATGTAATACCCGAGAATTTTCATATATTATTAAATAAATATATTAATGGGAATGAGAATTTATTTGAATATAATGATTTTGTGTTATGAGAATGATTAATTCAATTATATTAAATTGAATAATTATAATAATTGAGAAATTGATGGAGTTTACGATAAACTCGATGAAATGCCTTGTGTGGCACAGTGACCTAATATAAGAATGATTATATTAATTTAAGCGAATAATTAATCTATATTAATTGTAATTGTAGAATACTAATTAATTGTTGAGAATTATTAATGATTATATTAATTAACGAATGAATTATTAAGTAAACAATTAATCTATATTAATTGTTAATTGCTATTGTAAAATATTAGTTGATGGTTATGGAATATTAACTGTGATTGATTAATAATACGTGATTATTATTATTGCAAGAAATATAATAATAATAAGCAATGTATGATATTTAATCATATAAATTAATAATCAATAAGGAATGGATTAATTAATATTATTGTTAATTAATCAATGAGATAAATAAATTATTTATTTGACACTATGAATAATAAAACAAATAAGTAAGTTATTAATATAATAAGATTATATTAATTGATATGTGCAAATGTGCAATACTTGAATGTATAAAGTATATAGAATACAACTATATTATATAGTGTAGTGAGACACTTAAGTGTGACCATGCATGTATATATAAACTATAGTGCAATGTGATTATATTATGTACATAAACTATATAGTAAAGTTATTAAATTATGAGAGTTACATGAAATGCCTATGTGACAATGTAAATATACATTGAAGTGAGACATCATGAGTATGTGGTAGATAATTTAATAATACATGAGATAATGTGATGTGATTATATCCGAGTAAATTATACTAGTATGATAAAAATATACATGGATTATATGATGTGAATAGATATATATCCCCATGTGCTACCATGTAATGTTGTTAGGATATTTAAGTCTATGTGTGCCCTAAATGAATTTAAACCTAAGAAATATATACATGCTTATTTAACTCAAGTATCAACCATATGTACATGAAATGCTATTCTTGAAATGCTGAGATATAAGTATTGTCCCATATTGAGTGTCCAAATTTCCCTCCCACGTGAATATCCAATGATCTAAGCTACTCCTTCATCATTTCTCTTCCTAGCTAGCATTGAGGGTGATATGACAAGGGTGTGGGTTGAGGTGGTGGTTGGACACTATTCCATTAACTCCCCTCAATCCTCTAGTTCTTTATTTCCCCCATTGTTTCAAACCTTGGGGCAATTGCTTTGTATGGATATTGAATTCTCCTATAAATACCAAGCCTCTCTTCATTTTCTATGTTGCTAAAATTTGTGCAAAGTTGATATAGAGAGAGTATTGTGAGTTTATAATCTGAATTTGAGAACAAGTCTTGTGCAAGTTTGAGCTCAAGAGGTATAACCTCTAAACCCATTTAAATTTCAATTCATAGAGATTGCATGATATTGTTGAAATTAGTGTGTGATAAGGTGCTAGCATAAGTTGTTAAGTATATCTATGTGTCAGGAATGTAAAGTGATGGTAGGCAAGCATGCTAGCTAAGTACATTATGAGAAATTCTGAAGCTCTGCAATAACAGAACATCTTCTGGTCTGGAACGGGAGCCACGCGGCCGCGCGTCTCCCTAGTACAATTTGGGCACGGCCGCGCGCCACTGCAGAATTTGTTGATGATTTCTTTTATATCTTCTGATGTGTTGAGCATGATGTATTGTTAGGATATGAATATAACTCACATTAACATATGGAATAAGGTTACTAGGTTATAGCAATCCATGCTAGTTGTTTTAGTTGAATATTTGAAAGAAAACTTAAAGATATAAAAAGAGAAACTTTGATATGTTGGCCCTATATTGATGTCTGACTTTGAGTCATGTTTGTATGACCTAGGAACACATGATATGAATGTCGACTTGCGTATCTAAGCTCCATAATGTAACTTGAGCATGTGAACCTCAATAGTGGACCTCTCCAACGAAAACACAAGCGTTGAACATGGACTCTAACATGTTATATTAGGATTCTAGGTTTTGATTTTTGAGCATGTTATACGACCTTAAAATGCGTGTCAATCATGTTAACGTATGAATCTAGATAGCATGAGCATGTTAGGCCTTATTAGTGAGCTTTACTAATGAAAATACGAACTTTGAACGTAAATGTTAACATGCTACTTTGAGAGTTAGAGTCTGATATTTGTGAACATGTTTGATGATACTCTTAGACTCACTCATGTATCATAAATGTATATGTGCCATGCTTAGGTGTCGTAACTCAAGTAAAGCATAAACGAAGTATATTTCAAACCAAAACGATGCTAATTGCACATATGCGATATGAATACTCACAAGCATGTCTAATGTGAGTTATATGACTACCTTATATGTTTAAGAAGCAAGCATGTTAGACTTTGTGGTAGTCTCACATGATTGTAACGATGTATGAATATGATCAATTTGAGAAAAGAGGAAGTTGAGGGTAGAAATTATATTCTATATAACTGTGTAGCTAGGTTAAAACTTAGCTTATGTGTTGATCGTATATTCGAAGATAAAATGTGAAGTTAAATTATATGACTAATGACTATCATATATATACGTAATTGTATTACGATAGTAATTCGAAAGTGTTGACTAGCTTTACGTGAGTAAACTGCGCTTAAGGCAAGTATCCTAAACCCTTGCATTACTTTATTCAACGGATATCGTAAGCGAGTATCTAAAACTTATCTCTTTGGATACAAGTATTCTATCTTGGTATATTGCGAACTAGTTTCGTACTTAATTGTTTGAATTGAATTAGCATACTTGAACTCTTATTTCATTAAAGCTATTATTCATGTTGAACTTAGTATTGTTCTTGAATATTGTGAAAGTGTCTATGCCATTTGATTCGGCTAGACTTATGTTATTGAAAAATGACCCAAACTAATTGATTGGTGCGGGATCTTGTATTTGACTGAGAAGAACAACCTTCTTTGAAGGGAATATATAATTGTCGGAGAACCGACGTGCACACTTGAGTATGATTGATTGTTATGCATAACGATGGTACTTTAGGCTGATCACCTGTTGTACCTGTTTTTGTTGGATTTTCAGTTTATTACTGTCAATTCTAGTAGAAGTTCATAGTCCTTAGTGACTGCTCAGTATTCAATTATTTAAAATCTTGAATTGACGTATTATTGAATCATATTGATATTATTCTGTCCTTAGCGACTGTTATTGAGAACTGTTGATATTCTTGTTATCCTTAAACTATCAAACCTTGTTATACCTTTTTGAGAATTGGGAATCTTATTACTCACCCTTATTATATATTACTTGCTGGGCAATTTGTGCTCATTCTTGCTTTCTCTAAAACATTTCAGTTAAGGCAGATCATGGCGAACCTTCGGGCGTTGATAAGGGCAAGGGCAAGGCTACCAATTAGCTTGTCTCTTATATGTTTTAAATATTTTAATGTTGTGTTAAGATGATGTAGTAAGACTGGTTTTGATTATGTTTAAGCTTAAGTTAGGTTATGTAATAAGTCGTTTATGTAATCTATTAAGTACTGTAGGTTGCGAGACTTGGGGGAATAATTATAATAAATCATTATAAATTATTCTAGAATAGATTTTCCGCTGTGATCGTGTGATATTTAATTATTATTATCGTAATATATTACCATGAGCACGTGATGAACCGAATTCGAGAGACCAAGTGGCGGTCCTAGAATTTGGGGGCGTCACAGTTGCAATGACATAGGATTTAACCCTTTTTAAGACCAAAAAGATAGGTTCATGACCAGGTCTTTGTTTCCCTGCAGTTTATCTATCGAGACGGCTCGTCCCTTTCATCGTTGAATCTTTACCCTTTTAGTTGAAGGACCGGTATTGGTGACAGAATTTCACTTGAAGAGACGACCTTGCCTTCCTATAGTGTTAGTAACAGGGACACAAAATTTAGAGTGTCTACAGATGCCCCTCTTTATTATGTTTATGCAATGCAATTGAATGAACAGGGTAAAGATTTCTAGACACTTGAAATATGACAAGATATTAATGATACAAACCGCAATGCAATGAATGTTAACATGTTTTTGCAAATCGTATTTCACACTTCGTATATCGCATCACAAATTGCATCGCATCGCATATCGCATCACAAATCGTATCGCATCGCATATTGTATATCAAATCGCATATCGCATCACAAATTGATTACCTTTACTGGTGCCTGTGTTGGGGCTGATCTCAACAGTTGACTTTTATCAATATTGCTGATGTCTATGTTGGTGTTGACTTGAACGGTTTGATTTCCATCAGTGTTGCCGATGCTTTGTTTGATAAGGATGAACTGACATGTTTCCCACATTTTTGCTGGGGATGACGTTCTTTACGATAGCCTTTGCTGTTAACTTGGTTTTAAGACGAATGGTTTCCCCAATCTGTCGATACTATCAGGGGGCAGATTCTCTCTTGGCTGATGCCGTTGTATATTTTTGAAGGCTCCTCCGATGGGGATATATCTCTTTTGATGAGTTACCTCAGTGGGTGCTCCCGATGCCTATCCTGATGATAACTTACACCGATAATTTGCAATAGTGCCTACCTTGATGGTAGGGACAATGGTTAATCATTGGACTGTCCTAATTCCTACTCGAGCGGTAACAGACTTTTCATCGAGTTTGTGTGTTTAATGTGTATGCATATTTAACTCTACTGGGTATGCATGCCTAACTTTTTAATGGAGATGTGCGCTGATGTAGCGCTTGTTGCACATGTGCAGACCAGACATGACATGATGATCTTAATTTATCCTAGGTTGATGCATATGCTTAATTGAATTGATGTAAGACCATACCTCACCCTTTCTGAGGTGATTTGGAGTTTCTTTTCAGGTATGGATTTTGATAGGCTTATCAGCTCTAACTCCCGTATGGCTCTTTTTGTCATTCGCAGAGCAGATTTGGATGTTCTCCTTTTATATGCCGTCTCTGATGAGGATCTCGCAGGGGCTACTATTTTTTGGATCTGGATTTGGTGCTGGTCCCTCTGGTGGTCCAAACACTATGGCTTTATTAGGAGATATCCTGATATCTTCGCTGAAGTAGCGTTCCACGGTCTACATCACCGAATCCTTCTCAACGCCCCTTCTAAGTATTTATATAACAGATTCCATCATCTGCCCTCTGTGGGCTTGGATTGATATACTGTTTCCGCCATCGGACCATTCCTGATGTTTTGTTGAAGTTAAACCAACGGCTGATAGTGTCAAGCAATCTGACCTTCGCTGAAGTGATCTTTAATGGCTGAATGTCACTGGACCATTTTTGATGCTTCGCTGGGTTGTGCCATCGGCTGATCAATGAGTATAAAAAGGGGCAAGCTCTTTACTTGTGACCCTGCTGGGTTAAATGCTGGCCTGGCTGGTGACTCAGGCATTGATGACGTCCTGGAGGATGTAGCCCGTTCTTTTATTGCTTAGATTTGATCTTCAGTGTAGAAGCCTCGACTGATGAGGACTTGGCGCAGGTTGACATGTTTGGTGATGCATATTTCATTTGCCAGATCTTTTGTCATTGAGCATCTGTTCTTCTTGATTTAAGGACTCTGTTGAGGATTTTTCCCTTTTTGTGAAGGGGCAGCTTATGTCGCCTTGATTTCTTTCCATTTCTTGGAATCGAAAATACCCCAGCCCTTTCGCAGGTTGTTATTGGGGTTCACAGAAGAAACTCGCTTTGTTGACCACATCCAAAGTGAGCCATATCCTATACGAGATAAAATTACGCCAAAAGCTTGATGGCTCAGGCCGTAGGGATTAGTATGATCTTGTGAATGAGGCATTTGAAATTAAAGTTTATTAAATTGAATGCTTGTATTTACCGAGCTCTTATCTTATCGCTAAAGATCTTGAAATTAAGCATGAAAATGAATTTTTTCAAAGGAAATCAAAATTTTTATTTGACAAGTTATGAAATCGCAAGAATACTTTTAAGCGTCCATGGTCATTTTTCATGGGTAGGATCAGATTCAAAAGACTCATCTCCCTTCATTAGAGACACCTCATCTTCATTCTAGACACTACTCTTCACAAGATTAACATCATGTGATATGTGCACTATGTGTGACGCAACCCTTAGCAGGGGTTTCTTTTTTATGACTCTAGATGATCTCATTTTCTTGTAAAATTTTTCCTCTTTCCTCGCTTAACTTTGTCTTGTTTTCTTAGGCTTTTCAGGGTTACCCATGTAACGAGTTTTGGACCAATGACTCCTAAACCAAACGGTTTTAGGGCACTAGGTGTTAAGACACCCCTTAGGGTTTACTGACTCGAGTAATAAATGCCACACTTCGAGATAAGTCAGGCAGTATACTCTATTTGATCTTCGCCTGAGCCTATACAAGATTTGTTTTCTTAGGCTCTAAATTACCCGTGTAGCGAGTGTTGGGCTGGTGACTCCCAAACCAGAAGGCTTTAGGGCACCAGGTGTAGAGACACCCCTCGGGCTTAATTACTTGAGTAACCTAGGCCACGATTCGGATCTACTCAGGTTTTGACTTCTTGTAATGCTCATTTTCCTAGGCACTGAGTTACCCATGTAACGAGCGTTGGGCCGGTGGCTCCCAAACCAGATGGCTTTAGGGCACCGGTTGTAAAGACACCCCTTAGGCTTAATAACTCGAGTAACCCATTCCACGATTTGAGACATTAGGCTGGCTACTAATTGTCATCCCTGTCGCCATAGCTTCATACCCCACAACTAAGAGTTAGGGTGATCACAAAGTGCAGACATGCATATGAGGTCGAGTTTGTTCTCAAAAGCGCTTTGAACTACGATGCCATGCCTAATCAAAAGGTTGAATAGTCTTAATCCTCTGATCGTTCCTGTGACTCTTGCTCCACGGGGGCGCTTATCGGAATTAATCCAATTCATAACAAGTTAAGCAAAAATCTTTTTCCTTTTTAAAACCTTTTTCCAAGATTCTAACGCAAGATTTATCTATACCTAACACGTATACCCCTGCCAACGCATGTAACTAGAAGTTGAAAGCAGGTAAAGAGATGAAAGAGTCGTCCTTATCAGTGGATCGCAGTATTCTAAGAAAATTATGATTGGAAAAGACTGATTGATCATACTGGATCGCCAATGATGGAAGCTTGGATGATGATGGACCATGCTGATGGTGCCGACTGGTGCATTTTCATTGGATGGTTGATAAACGCCCCAGTGTTGAATTGTCGCAATTTTTGAAATTACCCCAGTCTTTTTGTAAGGGTCCCCACATCGGGTTGTCGTTGATTCTGAACTTGCCCCAGTCTTGCTTGTTATCCGGGGTGATTGCTTTATGGTATGTTTGACCTGTGGGCTGATAAGATGCCGAGATTGCAAGAGTCTTTAATCGTATGACCCCCATGGTGAACAGGTAGTGGATTTTGGCTTTAATGCTTGGATGCCCCAGTTATTATTTTTGATTTGTAGGAGAAATTGGCTTTGATGACCTTTCTTCTGGTTTGATGAAGGTTTCAGATTGAGAGCGTCAGCTCTTCGAAGGTCCTTGCTAATGATTATGCTTGATATATCGCTGTGTTGTTGTTTCAATTTTGATGATTGATGTCGAGATGCCTTCGGACAACAATGAATTAGACTCAAGGGCTTGTAATGGTTGGTGATATGATGGCTTTAACCGGTATTGGTTTGATCTGTGAGGTTTAATTAGTGGCCTTTTTCTCAGGGAACAGGTCATCAGATATGAGATCGACTTCGCCACGACGGTAGCCTATGTGCTTCTGTGGGTCAAAAGAGATCAAGTCTTCTCGCACATCGGGAGTGATGAGTTACTGACAGGTTGCATCCTATAATGATTGCCATTTCATCCCTATGACTGGTCGTCTTAATGTTTTGATGTCTCTTCCTTTAGAGACTTGCTCTGGATTTGACGGAACACCTTTGAGGTGCCGTCGGGTCCTCTCAACATATGTCATCGATCTTGAGTGTAGGCTTTTCATGTTTGGCCTTCATGAGTTGACTCCTATGCTGGAGGAGTATGAGTGTCTTACGAGTTTGGCATTAGCTCTGCCCCGTGCCAGGATAGCCATTAATGACATGAGATGACCATTCATGGCCATGATTGGTTTGAGACACAGAGTCGTCACTAAGGAGGTTACTGCCGGACATGTAGTGTCCATTAATCGCTTTGGTAGTTTGGACCGCTATGGGCAGATGAGCGGTAGTCTGCACGAGTGGATGTGCTGTTGATGTGCATTACTGCTTATCTGTACATGTCCCTAAATATGGACCACTTAGGTACTGGCTTGATGGTTATGGTTCGTGCCCTCATACAGGGTTGTACGATTCTGCTTATGATATTAGCCGAGACTCTGAGGTCGGCTACTTTCTGCAATACTCATCCAAGGGAATTTTTCAGAGGTAGCGTCGTTCTGCTGTATGTATGGTTCATGATGCATTCGAGTCCAATCGACACCTTCAGGAATCATGGGTACTGCTTTACCCCTGAGATAGCCCTGTTGTACTCCTTCTAGCCAGTGGAGTGTTCATATACGGCATCACAGTCGACCTTTTTATCGGAGATCGAGCACCCCTTTTTGATCTCGCCATGTTCAGGGCTGAGTTCCCCATACAGCTTTATTACTCATGCAGTTGGCATGGATTATCTTCCCCTGGCGGGTTTGAGAGGGGTGACCACATATCATCCACCACTTTGCGGGGCTATAGATCAGCGGATATCATCTTCGTCTTTATCATCAGCAGACCTTACCAGGTCTTGAGAGTATTGACTAGTAGGGAGAGGTCTAATTTCTATATTAGCCATCCAGATCGTTCTCCAGAGTATTTGGCATGGTTGGAGTCCAATATCGCATTGGCTACGGCTGTCCAGTCAGCTCTGAGTATTGATTCTGATGAGGAGGAAACTATGGAGGATCCTAATTCTCCCACTGAGGATGATTTGTTTACCGGTTTGACAGCGACTTTAGTTTGTGACCCTCCGAGCAACCTTGTTTGGACAGAACTAGGTATTACTGATTCACTAGCTCAGATGACTTTTGATAGGGATTAGGATAAGGTGTTGATGTTGGCAGCCCTATCTGGCAGAGATACAACTTTTGCCGCTAGAGACGAGGCTCAACCTACACGGGATACAACATTGAGAAGAGAGATGAGATCCATTTTGTCAGAGATGTAGCCTTTGAGGAGATTCAGGAGGTTTTAGTTGCTCGGGCTGCCCTTTTTACTGAGAGGGACGAGGCCATAGTATACAGATGGAAGTGGATGTTCTGGCTCGTATAGAGACCGAGGGTTAGGAGCTTGCAACTGCTCCTCTATCTTCAGAGAGATGCCATATTGGCACTGTTATCCTGCTTATCCATGGGTTCAGAGACTAGCTTTGATTTTCCTCAGCAATGCCTGTTGACCAGGAGGTTTGATAGAATTTGAGTTTTAGAAGATTCGGTGTCTTGGGACTGGTTTTTTTTTTTGTTTTTTTTAAAGGTTAGACCGCACCAGGAATGGTTGCCTACGTACTCCCGGGTTGAGGGGGATC
The DNA here is from genome assembly GCA_020205555.1 of Panax stipuleanatus. NCBI lineage: Eukaryota > Viridiplantae > Streptophyta > Magnoliopsida > Apiales > Araliaceae > Panax > Panax stipuleanatus. Next base: position 46,089,978 of record CM035122.1, read on the forward strand.
AGGTCGTTCGTAGTTCTTATTTTTATGTGAGAGGCTTGAGAAGGGTCTCTTTTGGGCTTTGAGTTTGGTTTGATAGGTTTTTGAATTTTTGTGTTGGGATTCGAGGGTTTTTGAATTTTTTTGTTTGGTTTGACAGCACCAAGATGGTTACCTACGTACTCCCGGGATGAGGGAGATCAGGTCTTTTGTAGTTCACGCTTTTGGCTCGAAAGGCTCGATTTTTGATTTTTTTTTTCTTTTTTGATGATTTTTAATTTGATTTTTTTTCTATATGCATGGAAAAGGCATAAGGCTAAGCAAGTGATAACGTCCCATCATCCCCTGGAACTCGCAACTTTCCTCTAGATCTATGTCTTCTTGGCTAGCTGAGGCCTGATAGTCCAGTCGTCCGTGGTTATGTTGCCTTCGAGGCTTGTGATAGAAGTTGCTTCTTGGCTCTGAATATCTTCAATCCCGGCCATAACTTGATCGCCTCCTGAATCAGCATATCCCTTAAGGAGGCTCAAACTAGACTCGTAGCAGAAAGGTATGAACTCTAGGTTCCTCGATGGGTTGGTTTCCTTGACAATTTCACCACCTTTCCCTTTATCTGCTCCTTCACCTTTGATAAGTGGGATTTATACCCGCAAATCGGATACCTTATGGCTTAAATAGTTGCCTGATCGTCGTAGTTTTTATATAGTTTTATATGTTTATTGTATTTATATGCTTAACCGATGTTTTGCAGGCTTTACAGGACTTTTCTAGCTTTTAGGGGACAAAACGGACAATTTACATACACTGGCGCCGCAGCGCCAATGTCTAGTCTTAATCTCGCGCCGCGGCGCCGCCCCTGGTCCTTGCTGACGTCATCCTGGCGCTGCAGCGCCACAGTTCCTTTATGGGCTCGCGCTACAGCGCGACCTCCGGTCTTTTGATTTTAATATGGCGCCGCAGCGCCACTTATAAGCTGATTGCCCGCGCCGCAGCGCGACCTCCGGTGCCCAGGCAGAAAAGGCTTGCTTTTGACCTAGAAAAAGGAGAAAAAAGATGAGGGAAGAAAAAAAAGAAGACTGGGATAGAATAGATCTGTTTTGTACTTTCTCTCTCTAATTATTAGGTAATGTTTGTAAATATAGATTAGGTAGATTAGGATAAAGTCTGGGATTTCCTTGGAGCAACAAGAGCAGTGAGCTACACGGATTGGAGAGCTTGAAAGGAGCGAAATGCTTGGAGACTGAAGAGCCTTGACAGAGTTTATTCTTGTCCATTCATTTCCTCTATTTTTGTAATCCATAAATGTTGTCTTTATTGCTACTTATATTTTGTTCAATAGCTATGAACTAAGTATTGGCTCTAAGGTTATAATGGAACCCTTTGTTAGTTAAATTGACTGTCTTCTCTCTTTGGTTGGCACCATATGGTTTGGTTTAATATATTCATGCTTAACGATTCTCACTAAGACATTAGTGATGATTTTGGTAATCTATATGATATCGAAAGAAGAATTGTAGATTTACACCTAAATATATTGGCATGTGATTATGGGTTTCGACTGCATAAGTTGTGCGTAGAATAGACATATATCTGTGTGCCACGTGTGACCTAATTGAGAACTTATGCTTAAATCCTTATTAGGGTAATTCGCATAGACATGTGTAGGATTATCACTTAGTTTGGATGTTCTTTTCTGTTTTATTCCCTATCGGGTGAATCTGGAGAGGATATGTTTTTGCATACCTCGACAGAGGTGTATGAGCACCTGTGTGTTCTCGGTCGACAAACTGTCGTGACCATTAAGACCAAAGAGAGAAGGGTAGGAAGTTTGATGAAGCATAGCACGCCAGGTGTTCGACAGAATGCCTGTGTGGGGTGAAGTTGTAACCTTAGCTTGTAATTCCTTCGATTACCATTCGTTATCCGTTTACTTGCTTTAATAATTAGTTATAACTAGTTTAACCGCACTCCTATTAGTTTACTGTTCGAATAAGACTAAAGCGATACAAAGTTGGTATTTGGTAAATATTAGTGATAGTTCCTCGTGGGTACGACACTTTTCTTATCACTGTATTACTTGTTAGACCGCGTATACTTGCACGTGTTTAGTGATCGGTTTTCCGACCAACAACCTTCCTCATAGGCTTGAGAGGATTTGAGCATGAAATCCCCCTCGCACTGATGTTGTATCTCTCGCAAGGAACTTTCCTTTTTGGCTTTTTCCACACGGGGAAGGATTAGTATCTCCTCCTCATCTTCTAGAAGGATAAGGTCAGGAATATAGTTGTTGGCTTTGGGCAACAAGATATTTGATAATGGTGGATGAACTTCATTGGGATATTATTTTGTCTCCTCGGTCATTCCTAGAATTAGGATCGGCCCACCTTGTGTTCTGCCAGGATTGGGGCTCATAGCCGTCACATCCTTTGAACTGCCCGTTTCGAGTGGACATCTTGAGCTCTTTATTTTCATTTTGCCTTTTCTGGTCATGGGGACTTCTATCGGTAGTTCTTCATTTTTAATGAGGTCCTGGATTTTGTGCTTTAGAGACCAACATTCCTCAGTTGCATGTCCAGATGAGTTAGAATGATAGCAACATATCTTGGAGGCATCATAACTTTTCGTTTCGAGCTTGGTAGGAGGCAGCAACTCAGTAATCTTTCTCTGCGCAACTATTAGTGCCAACATATTTTCCAATGAGTCCCCCAAAGGTATGAATACCCTTCTTGGCTGACTCTCCCCGACTCTCGATGCCGTAGGATTTTGAGGGTTTGCTCGTGTTTGGAATGTCTCTTGATATGTCCTCTTTGGGAATTCGCATTCCTCCGGACTATTTTTCCTTTGTCGAGATCTTTTGGTAATTTTATCATTCCACATTTCTCGTCCATTCGACCTGCTTTGCTCTTCTTCATTCAGCTGGCTGATCTTGGAGAGAGATATGCTTACATTTTGAATATCCTCCTCTTTCTCTTGGCTTTCTGATAGTTGAGTGAAATGCTGCCTTGTATCCTGATGTTGGCGCACTACCAGATTAGCTAGCAGAGTTACTTGATGCTGGATTGCATCCAATTTTTTCATTATTATCATACCTTCCTCAGAATTTTCTGACTCTAGGACAGTTGTTATGTTCCTTCGGGGGTAATCCTATATCCTTCGTATATATTTACGATTTGGATACATTTCATCGCTTCTTGACGCGATCATGTTTACTTCGTCCGTATCATGCGGCATCAAAAGGTTGGTGTTGACATTTGGATGGTCAGGTTGTTGGACCACAATATCGCCGTTTTCGATCAGGTTTTGGATTTTATGCTTTAAGGACCAACAATCTTGTGTATCGTGTCCTGGAGATCCTGAATGGTAAGCACATCTTTGGCTAGGATTGTATCTTTTTCTTTTTTGATCCAGAGGTGGAGCCAGTTCGATAATTTTCTTGTGATCTATTAGCATCACCAACATGTTTTCAAGTGAATCGCTTAATGGAGTGAACACCCGATTTTCCGTTCTTTAAAATTTTCTCTTTCGGTCCTGGTAATTGTTGAATGCAGTTTGTTGTGACGATAGATTGCCTTCCCTTTTCCAAATGGGGGGACTATGGTTGGGTCTCCTAGATTGACCTTGTACAATGAGGAATACATCTTCATCGCCTTTCTTGGGTATCCTTATGGGATCACTCGTATAGTTGCCAGACTTTATATGATTGACGACTACTTTCAAGGCTGTGAGATCTTTGATCTTGCCTGCTTTCAGGCCCATCTCTGTCATTTCGCCATGTTTGATCATCTCTGAGAATGGCTTTCCTATTCCAGCTAGGATTCTCTCATAGTAGGGTGCCTCTTGGATGTCTATGAAAGTCATTACCATTTCAGTTTCTATCATAGGCGAGCTGACTTGTGCTGCTAGAAGTCTCCATCTTTGGGCATACTCACGGAAAGACTCGTTTCTCTTCTTTTTGACTTTGGACACTTGATACCGATCTGGAACCATCTGAGCTAGAAGCTGTATTGAGATAGGAAGGCATGAGCTAGCTCTTCCCAACTGTGGATTTTTTCATTATGAAGTCGGGATTACCATGTCCTAGCCTCTCCAGTGAGACTCTTTTGGAAAAGCTGCATTCTGAGTCTTTCATCTTCAGCGTAAGACCCTAGCCCGCCGATGTATACTTTTAAGTGCGTATAGGGATCGCCTGCCCCATTGTACTTTTCATACTCTGGGACTTGGAATTTTTTAGGATATCTAGCCCCTGGGAATTTATAGAGATCTGAATAGGTGACACTTCCAAGGTTTTCAGTCTCTTTGATTACCCGGATGGTTTCTTCCATTTGTTGGACTTTCCTTCAGATATCGCCAATTTCACGATCTTCCCTGAGATTTGTGATTTCAGGGGTTTTGTTGGTTCTTTCACTGTATCACGGTTCAAGGATCTGCATTTCCCCCTTTTTGTCAGCACTTTGATTACCACCCTGTGAGGAGGTTTCAGTTTGATTGAGTGTTGGCTGGCCCGTGAGTGTTTTTGCTTTGTTCTCTTAGGAGGATAGCCAACTCTGCTATTTGATTCTTAAGTCCTTCGAACTATTTTTGAGATACGGAATCTGACTTGTATTGGCTTCTTTCAGCCATGTAGGTTGGATAAGCTTTGTGCCTTTTCAGATTATGATCTAGTAATGAGACCACTTTTTTGTACCTACAATAAAACATAGGTGTGTCAATTTCCTAGGTAAGGACAGGATGCATGATGTGTGTAGACACTCGAAATTCTCCATGCCCCAATACTAACACTGTAGGAGGGCAAGACCGTCAATTAAATCAACCCCGAAACCAATATCGGGCGACCAATCCAAATTCGATCACCAATGTCGGTCATCCAGTTTAAATACGATCCCCAATATCGATAAAACCAAATTCGATCACCAATGTAGGTACTCCATCCAGCTCCGATAGTCAATCGGACCGTCAATCCAGCTCCGATAGTCAATCGAACCGTCAATCCAGCTTCGATAGTCAGTCGGACCGTCAATCCAGCTCCGATAGTTAATCGGACCATCAATCCGCTCCGATAGTCAATCGGACTGGCAATCCAGCTCTGATAGTCAATCGGACCGTTAGTCTAGCTCCGATAGTCAATCGGATTGGCAATCCAGCTCTGATAGTCAATCGGACCGTCAATCCAGCTCCGATAGTCAATCAGACCGGCAATCCATCTCCGATAGTCAATCAGACCATCAATCCAGCTCCGATAGTCAATCGGACCTTCAATCCAGCTCTGATAGTCAATCGAACCGTCAATCCAGCTCCGATAGTCAATCGGACCGTCAATCCAGCTCCGATAGTCAATCGGACAGTCAATCCAGCTCTGATAGTCAATCGAACCGTCAATCCAGCTCCGATAGTCAATCGGACCATCAATCCAGCTCTAGTAGTCAATCGGACCGTCAATCCAGCTTCGATAGTCAATCGGACTATCAATCCACCTCCGATAGTCAATAAGACCGTCAATCCAGCTCCGATAGTTAATCAGACCATCAATCCAGCTCCGATCGTTAATCGGACCGTCCATCCAGCTTCGATAGTGAATCGGACAGTCAGATTAACCGCGATCTCAATATCGGGCTATCAAATCAACCCCGATCTTCGATCGGACCATTATTTCAAATCTCGATCTAAATATCGGGCCTTCAAGACAACCCCGGCATCAACCCGGGAGGTACAGGTCAACCTTGACATCAACCCAGGACATGTCAAGTTATCCCCGGTCTCAGCCCGGGACATACAAATCAGCCCCGGCTCAATCCGGGAAGTGCAGATCAGACCCAGCGACAACCCTGGGAAGTCAAATTCACCAAGGACCACCCTGGGAGGGGCAAAACCGTCATTTTATCAACTCTCAGTAGATTCGGTCAAACTCAAGCCGAATTGATGCCATCGAAGTCAGAATGAACCACAACGACGATCCCGAGTGCAAACAGCGTAAGACAGTTTAACGGACAAAATGCAAGGAATTGAAGACCTGGATATGAACCCATCTTCTTGGACCCAGAAAATGTTTTATCCCATGTCATTGCAACACTCTCGGCGAGGGCTTTCCGAAAAGGTATCGCACGCCTCAAACGGATGCTCTGATCAAAAGTTAGAAGTTTTGACTTTGACTACGCGTTGTCCGGAGTGCACTTACTTCGACACGACGGAACCCAGCACAGCGAGCCCCACCAGGGTAGCCGGACCTCTACCTGCGGCAACCGCAGGTAGAGTGGAGGCTTCCTGACCTATATATAGAGGTGCACCCCCCCCTTCATTTTCAAGTTTTAGAAACGCAGCGAAGCTCTGTTAGTTTGGTTTTCTGACTTTTACACCTCTTCCAAACCCAAATATTTTCACTCCAACACATAGATATACTCATATACTACCACATATCAGAAAATAATCGGTAGATTTGGAGGTATAGAGCCTACGATTTGGCAAAAAGCCCGTGTAGCATTCCATTGTAAGTATTTTCATGATTAGAAAGTGAATATTACTTTTTCGTACTTTTATAGACTTACACGTTAAGTTTCATTTTCTAAAAATGCCCGGAACTTAGTTCCGTGGCCGTTTTCGGCAAAATTTGGTACATTTTCGTACATAAACTAATTTTCTGGCATTTCTACAACTCGGATTAAGGATCCGTCAGCTCCAGCAGCTTCAATGCACTAGCACACACATTCTGGCAACTTCGCCAGACTGGGTTATCTTCCCAGTTCGGGTTTGGCCCGTTTTTGTATATATTTAACTGTTTATGTACTAACATTTCAATTCTGTCAAGCCCGGATGTCAAATCCGAGCTAGTTTACCGCTTTTATATATATTTACACATACATGAGCGAATTTCACCATAACTGGGTTCTCTTTCCAGTATTGGTTGACTACATTTCTGTCAATATATATATATATATATATATATATATATATTTCAATTCAGTCCAGGCACAGGCGTGAAAGCCCATCGCCCTTTTTATTGTTTTTGCACTCTTTGCCATTCTGGGTGCTCTCCCCAGTCACTAGTTGACTACTTTTCTATAAATTTATATTTTTGTCAATATATATATATATATATATATATATATATATATATATATATATTTCAGTCAGGCCAGGACTATTTCGTGGCCTTTTTACTATTTTTGCACACTTCACTATACTGGGTGCTCTCCCCAATCCCTGGTTGACTACTTTTATGTATATTTACATTTCAGTTCGGCCTGGATCATTCTGTGGCCTTTTTACTGCTTTTATATATATTTATGCATATATAAGCAGCCTTCATCATCACTAGTCCTCTCCCAGTCTTGATTGACTATGTTTCTGTCAGTGTATATATATATATATATATATATATATATTAATTCCAGTCCGGGCACCGACGTGAAAACCCATCTCCCTTTTTACTGTTTTTCTATATATATATATATATATATATATATATTTCATTTTTGTCAAGCCTAGAACATTTCATGGTTTTTTATACAGTTTATATATATATATATATTTCAATTCTAGTTCGGGCTTGTGCGTGAAAACCCATCGCCCTTTGCAGCTTTTATATATATATATATATATATATATATATATACAACTGTATATATAATGCTATTACTTGATTTTTATTCAAATAATGCTTTAAATATTCATTTTATATGAATTGGCACTGACATATCTGCAGGCGGACCAGATTTATTTAAATCTCTCCAATTCTAATTTTTAAACGGTTCAAAACCTCCAGACTGAACTGAGAAGCTAGAATAGCTGAGATTTCCTTAAATCTAGCTTCCTTTCTAGTTTCATCTTCAAAAGTAATCTCGCGTCCCTTAGATCGCTATCTAGTAGGAACGAGGCGCTTCAGCCGTGCGGACCGGGATTTACTGAATGAATCCTCTGTTCTGTTAATTTTGGGATATATATATATATATATATATATATATATTGTACAAATTTGAACTGTGCAGGTTGTGGTTACTCATATGTGAGTCTAGGAATCTTGGGATTCATGATCAAACTGATCAGAATCTGATTCCCACGATGAACAAACTCCGATTTACAAATGTACCCTGCCAGTTTTTCTGTAGAAATGTACATGTAAACAGACCTTAAAACGGTTATCCAAATTTAAGGTCTTAATATAATGAAAAAATGTCAATTTTCATGTCAGCGTCTTTCCGATGGTTTTCATACCCATGAGGAGACCGACACTTGTATATTTTGTGATCGAGGATGCTTCGCAGCCTGAAAAATCACCATTCACATACAGCCTTAAGGCTATAAAGATAAAATTGGAAGTATCAACAGGCTTCAATTCCTATGTTAGCGTAAGGGTTTGATAAACCAGCTTTAAAAACATCATTATCAATTCAAAAGAAAAGATTTTGTAAATCAAATTAAATGCTTTTGCAAATCAAATCAAAGACTGATTTTCAAATCAAATCAAACACTTCGTATATAGGTTCAACGAAGCAATGCACTACTTTCAATCAATCAAATTGATAGGCCTAATTTTCAAACAGTATTCACTCACGCATTCCAGTTTTAAGGGAAATATTGAAAAGATGCGGTACCATGTTTACATGGAGTTGTGGGGTGCCTAACACCTTCCCCACATTTAACCAAGCTCCCGAGCTCAAGCTTTATTTTTAAAGATCAAGTTTCGACAGTGTCTAGCAATTGAGCCTCTTTCAAACTCGGTTGAGTTGGTACAACCATTTTTTAAATCTACCAACTGGCGACTCTGTAAATCGTCGACATGATACATGTTGGCCTTTTCTTAAAAAACCCTTCAAAACCTTTTTCCTAAATAAAAAGAATAAGGGTAGAGATAACTTAGGAAAAGAGATTAAAAGACCCGAGCTGTGGCCCGACCCGCGAATTTTTTAAACCAACGTCGACAGGTGGCGACTCTGCTGGGGACAATAGAGGACTTAGGCCGCTTTCAAATCATTTCAAAAAAATTTCTTTCAAAACTATTAAATGCGTGAAATTTTACGTCTCCACAGTCAATGAATGAGTGAATGCTGAGTCTTCATTGAATGAATGTTGCGTCTTTACATTGAATAAATGTGAATGAATGCTTTCCTTATTTTTAGTGCTTCGCACCCATATTTAGTGCTTCGCACCCATGTCATCATATACACAATAGTGAGACGTGATGTATGTGAATGTATATTGTGTGTCCCTCTCACAAGGAGGATAACCCGGTCGGTGATAAGTAATGTCTCTGGGGACGACTAAGTCTCTGGGGCTCATGAAAATGCACCACCCAGATTCGCTCCAATTAAAAGATCGGATTAATTTCCCTTCTAGTAGATTGTGATGATATAGAAGCCTTCATGTCAAAACAAAAGTCGTGAGAGTAACCTAAGATAGGTCAGCCTCTGATTAACCAAATTCGAAGGTAAGCTTCTTAATGCCTTCCTCTTTTAATTCCATGTTAAGTCTCTAATTACTGAGGAGCACAATGTAAATATCATAATGAAAGATTTACTTTCCCTGTCAAAATACCATGTCATCCTGTCATCAAAACAACTAACCTCGATTTTGCAGGATAAAGTCTTAAAAACACATCATGCATCCAGTCCTTACCTACATCAGGAAATTAACACACCTACGTTTTGTTGTTGGTAAAAATTGGTCCTGTTACTAGGTCTAAATCCAAAAAACCCAGTCCATCCAAGGACATGGCTTCCAGTGCTCCACCAGAATTCACTCCGGTATCCAGGGAAGAATTCGAAGGTCTGAAAAATCAAATAGCCGAATTATCTGGTTTTCTACGAGAACAATACAAGGCTTTCAAAGAAAAACAATCTCAAACTCACCCAGAACCAGGAGCATCTGGTAGTGGTGCTGGCAGTCAAGATACTGAAAAGCCCGAAACTCAGATTCCTGGACCGCAGAACCAGGACTCGACCAACAAAAATCACCTCCCTTGTCAAAGAACAGGAAGCTATTGACATTATGAAAAAGTACAACAGATAGAAGAAATCCTCCGGTCTATCAAAGGGACTGGGGCGTTTGGCAGTGTTACTTACTCTGACCTCTGTATATTCCCCGGGGCTCGTTATCCCGAGAAGTTTCAAGTCCACGATTTCGAGAAATATGATGGATTGGGGGATCTTTATACACACCTGAAAGTATTCATTGGAGAGCTTGGATCCTATACAGAGGGTGAGAAGCTTCGAATGCTGCTATTTCAGAAGAGTTTGATTGGAGAAGCCAGAGCATGGTATGCCCGTCTGGACAATTCCGAAATCAACAGCTGGGAAGACCTGGCCCATGCCTTTCTCAGCCAATACAGCTTCCAATCTTAGCTGGCTCTAGACAGATATCAAATTACTAAAATCAAGAAGAAGAACACCGAATCATTCAGAGAGTATGCCCAGCGATGGAGAAGGGTCGCAGCACAAGTCACCCCAACCATGACTGAATCTGAAATAGTCATGACTTTCAACGACATCCAAGAAGCGCCTTATTCTGAGAGGGTCCTAGCAGGCATAGGAAAACCATTCTCTGAAATGATCAAACATGGCAAAATGGCAGAGATGGGGATCAAATCCGAGAAGATAAAAGATCTAACCGCCCTCGAAGCTGTCACTGAGCATATCCAGTCCAGAAATTATGGGAGTAATCCCCGGAGGGTTCACAAAAAGAGAGACGAAGAAGTCTCCTTGGTCTTACAAGGACAGAATCAAAGGGGCGAGTCAAACAGTATGCCTATTCAGAGGAGGAACTATACCCCTTTTCAAAATCAAGCCCAACCTTTAAACCCTCCATTCTAGAAAAATATGGAGGTCAGACGGTGAAGAAATTTCACCCCTCTAGGGGATTCACTTGAAAACATATTCAAACTTCTGACAACTCAGAAGAAGATTGTTCAACTCCTTCCACCAACCAACACTAATGCTCGAAAATTTGACCCAAGCAAGAAATGTGCTTATCACTCTGGATCTCCAGGCCATGACACCAAAGACTATTGGTCCCTCAAGCACAAAATACAGGACTTGATTGACAGCGAAGAGATTGTGGTCACAAAGCCTGAGCAACCCCATGTACAGGACAATCCTCTGCCACAGCATAAAGAGGAGAATGTCAACATGATCAGCACCTCAAGTGGAGAAGGATCCAAATACCTCCACTATGTTGGGGAATCAATTCAATCCAACAACACCATCCCAGATAGTTGGGAAGTTTTTAAAAGGCGATTCCTGATAGGGAAAGAAATCAAGTCCATCAAGAAGCAGATCGAACAATTGGCAGAACTGGTCGTCTACCATCATCAGATCACCAGAAAGATGATCAAACGGGCCAACCCATCTGACATTGATTGTCCTCCCACAACGAAAATCAATCCTGGGCAGGATTATAGATAGTCTCATGCGTATGAATCCTTGACTGACAAGGGGGTTGAAAAAGAGAGTGTTCAAACTGGTGGGAAATTCCTATTTCAGAGGAACTTCACCAACCTAAACTAGTCAATGGAAGAAATCCTTCAAATGCTAATCAACGAGGGAATGGTTGCAGATTTGTTACCTCCATTGAACCCTCAAGCCAGAAAAATCAAATGTGACCAAATATGTCAGTACCATTCAAATTCACCCGGCCATGATACTGAAGATTGCTGGGCCCTTCGAAACCTGATCCAAGACATGATTGAAAGCGGGGAATTGATAAAGGGAAATTAAATTCTCGATCTCCTAGACAACGACACTCTTTGGATCCCCACTATATGGAACTAGAACACAGTGGCTGTCATATCTTACTACAGGGAGTCGACTCTCAAACCCTTAGTACTTCTAGGGAAAGGGCTCCAAGAAATGCACAATCCTATAACGGTAGCTGCACCTGAGCCTTTGATTTTGCCCTTCAGACCTCAATATCCAATCATCAGTCTGAAGAGGGTTCCATGGAACTACGGGGACATTGAAGGCTCCACTTCAAACAACATTAACGTTGTACCGAAGGATAATCCACTGTACCTACCTTAGAGGGTAATCAAACCAGTTATCAAAGCAAAAGAGAAGGTGGCTGAAGAGAAAATCAAAGAGTTCCTCAAATAAATGGGACACAATGAAATCAAAATAGTGCAAAGCTTGAAGGACGCACCCAAGAAAATGTCTATCCTCGACTTGGTCCTATCCTCAGAGGATCACCGCAACATTCTAGTGAAAGTGCTAGAAGAAGCTCATTTGCCACACATGGTGGACACCGAGAAATTCCATCATGTGATCGAACACATCTTCAACAACAATGTGATATCCTTCACGGATGATGATATCCCGGCAGAGAGAACGGGCCACCACAAGTCTCTGCATATAGCTGTAATGTCCTTCGGATATGTAATCGGAGGTGTGCTTATCGATGGAGGATCATCCCTTAACATTTGTCCCTACGATACTTTAGAAAGGATGAAGATCAATCAGAACCGGATCAAAACCAGTCATTTGGTCATCCGGGCCTTCGATGAATCTCGTTGTCAGGCTATGGGAGAAATAGAACTACCTCTAGAGATTGGCCCACACACTTTCTACGTATCTTTCCAGGTGCTCAACATCGCCACCGGATACAACTTATTGTTGGGCAGACCTTGGAATCACATGGCAGGGGCAGTGCCATCCACCCTCCATCAAGAACTCAAGTACATTATCAATGGTAGCCTCATCACAGTGAATGCTAAACCAGAATACCCTACCTACCTACATGGGGACATGCCAGTAATCAGCCTGGATGCGGCCATTGAACCTGTGAGTTTTCAAGCTCTAGAGGTAAGCGATACTCAGTATCTACCTATCGGGCACCAGCCCTAAAGCCTAAAGTCTCCACCAAAGTAATGACAGTGGGGCAAGAAATGGTATCTTCGGGTTTCTAACCTGGAGAAGGGTTGGGAAAGGATAAGCAAGGTATCAAGATGCCAGTCCAAATCCCAAGTCAGACTGGGAGAGCAGGATTGGGATATGTATCCGGGTCAAGCCGCTGGAACTCACATAAATACCCCAAGGCTCAGGCCTCTACAATCCTGCTGCCAAACCTCACAAATGCCGAATGGGTGAAACCTACGAGGAAAATCATGACTACAGTATCTGCCATGCTATTTCCTCCAATCATACCTGTCCATGAAAGAAAAGCCCTCAAGCCTGAGGCAGACAGCAAAAAGGGAAAAGAAAAGATCCTGTACAAAGGACGAGACCCATTCGCTAATATGAGGGTCATTATCAACTATGAGGGTATAAATGACAAACTCCCAGACAGTGACAACGAAGATCATGCCCAAATTCCTCACATCAAGAAGATGAACAATCCACAACAAAGCCTCGGCCATATTCTAAAGGATGTCTCAGTTATTATCCAAGACGAGGCAGACGAGCATAATTCCTTGATTCTTTTGGTTCATGAGAACCTAACCTTGGACAACTAGAGAAGTGTCCCTTGCCTCAGTCGAAAAGGGTAAAGGGGCAGAGAGTACATCTGCCCTTAACTATGCTTTCATTTACTGCTTACTTTTGATTGCACAACTATAGCAGTAACTTTATCATGCTTTGCAGATGCCATGTGTATTTAAGCAGTTGTATATATTAATGAAAGAATTTTTGTTTTCAGGAGCCAAGCATTGGATGTGTGTGTCTCTGCTGATGAGATGCCAACTTGTCAAAATGACTACGACTTTGATGTAGAACTGAACTTCAACTTGATGGATATTGATCAAGAGGAGGAAGATGACTATGAGGTGCCCGAGGAGATTAAACAATGGGTTGAAGACAAACCCAAACCAAACCTTGACCAAACCACCACCATCAAAACATCAAAGAAATCCAAATAGGGTCAGACCTCACACCCAATTAACAGGCCTACCTGATCGAACTACTAATACAGTATCAGGATGTATTTGTATGGTCACATAAAGACATGATCGGCCTCTCTATGGACATTGTCATCCATTAAATGACCATCAAAGAAAGGTTCAAACCAGTCAAGCAAAAGCTCAGGCAATTGAAACTTGAGTGGGGTCTGAAAGTCAAAGAAGAAGTCGTTAAACGATTCAAAGCCGGAATCATCATGGTATTAACATACCCTGAATGGCTGTCAAATATAGTTCCCGTACCTAAGTTCGAAAGGAAGGTACGAGTCTGCGTGGATTATCTGGATTTGAACAAAGCCTGAGTCAAGGATAATTTTTCGATACCTTTCATCCACATCCTGATTGACAATACTGCGCAGTATGACATGTATTCCTTAGTGGATTGCTTTGTTGGTTACCATCAAATCTTGGTTGTTGAAGAAGACCGGGAGAAAATAGCTTTTATCACTCCCTGGGGAACCTTCTGTTATCAACAACTATCCTTCGGCCTCATCAATGCCGGAGCCAAATATCAGCGAGCCATGATGGCCCTCTTTCATGACATGATGCACAAAGAGATAGAAGTTTATGTGGATAACATCATCTTCAAATCCTAGAGGGAGGATGATCACATCGACCATCTCAGGAAGTTGTTCAATAGGTTACGTAAGTATAACCTCAAGTTGAATCCTGCCAAATGTGCTTTTGGCACCAAAGCAGGCAAATTATTAGGATTCCTGGTGAGCAATCGGGGCATTGAGCTAGATCCCGCCAAGATCAAAGCCATTACTAAAATGCCAGTACCTCGTACAGAGAAGGAGATATGTGGATTCCTGGGAAGGATCAACTTTATAAGCCGATTAATTTCCCAACTCACAGCAACCTGTGAACCTATCTTCAAGCTGTTAAGGAAGAATTCCTCCACCAAATGGAATGAGGATTGTCAACAAGCCTTCCTTGCCATCAAGAAGTAGCTAACTGAAGCACCTGTTTTGGTACCTCCAAGGGATGGAGTTCCCTTATTCATGTACATGTTCGTAAATGCCTGTGCAATGGGCTACATGTTAGGACAAAAGAATGATAGTAGCAAGGAAAGGGCCATCTACTACATCAGCAAAAGATTCAGCAGTGGTGAACAGAAATACACCTTGATCAGAAAGATATGATGTGCATTAGCGTGGGCCGCCATGAGGTTGCAACACTATTTGCATGGGCATACGACCTACCTCATCTCCCACATGGATCCACTCAAATACGTATTTAACAAACCAATGCTGAATTACCGACTGTCCAATGGCTGTTAATCCTACAGTAGTTAGACATTGTCTACGTGACTCAGAAGTCAATCAAGGGTCAAGGCATTGCAGATCAATTAGCTGAAGCACCTTCAGGAGGGTTCGAGCCCCTGGAGACATATTTCCCAGATGATGGGATCATGACAATTCAATAACTCCAGTCAGAGAATACAGTCCAAACCATAGAAAATGTATTTCGACGGAGCGGTAAACATAGAAGGTGCCGGAGCTAGGGCAGTCCTCGTCTCTGGTACAGGAGATCAATATCCTATGGCTATCAAACTTCAATTTGGCAACACCAACAGCACGACCGAGTATGAAGGCTGTATCATGGGGTTGAAGCTAGCCCAATCCATGTCTATCAAGCACTTACTCGTCTTCGGAGATTCCGAGCTGGTCATCAGACAAACCACCAGCGTGTATCTCACCAAAGAACTGCATTTGTTGCCCTATCATCGGCAGGTCAACAAAATATCCCGGGAATTCGAAGACATAACCTTCGTTCACATTCCTCGGGGTAGGAATGACTTCGCTGATGCATTGGCAACGTTGGATTTATTAATCCGCGTGCCCAATAAGAGTGGATTTCTCAATATCAAGTTCATAATTCAGAAAATGCCTACATATGGGAGTTACATTGGAGAAGTATTAAATGAAATACCTCCTGCCAAGCAACCTTGGTATCATGACATCAAGGAATATCTCCGTGATGGATCCACACCCGCTGGGGAAAGCCAATCAGAGCATAAACGGATTCACAAAATGGCTATGAAGTTCTATTTAAGCGGAGATACACTGTACAAAAGGGATGTTGGAATAGGCCTTTTAAGATGCCTCGGCATAGAGCAAGCCCAAAGACTTATGGATGAAATCCATGGTGGAGTCTATGGTCCACACATGAGCGGACATCTGCTGGCCAAGAAAATATTAAGAACTTGACATTATTGGATCTCTCTTAAGGTTGACTGCGACGATCACGTTAAGAGATGTTTTCAATGCCAAATACATGGAAATGCCATCCACACTCCTCCAAATGAGCTGCACAACATGAGTTCACCTTGGCCTTTCTCCATGTGGGGAATGGATGTGATAGGTCCAGTGGAACCAAAAGCCAGCAATGGTCATCGATTCATCTTCACCATGTTCGATTACTTCACTAAATGGGTTGAAGCAGCCTCCTTCCCCAAAGTCACAAAAGAGGTCATCATTAGTTTCGTCAGAAACAATGTCGTATGTCGATATGAACAACTGGAGGTGATCGTATCAGACAACGCCAAGAACCTAAACAATCAAATGATGAAAGAATTGTGCAGTAAGTTCGACATCAAGCATCTCAATTCTGTCATCTATCGGCCCAAGATGAATGGTGTTGTCGAAGTGACCAATAAAAACATCAAGAAGATCATGCAAAACATGTCTGCCAATCACAAAGAATGGCCTGACCTGCTGCCTTTCACCCTGTTAGCTTACAGAACATCAATGCGCACCTATAATGGGGCTACCCCCTATTTATTGGTCTATGGAATGGAAGCAATACTCCCCATAGAGGTAGAGATGGAATCCTTGCGAATTATGATCGACGCTCAATTGGACGAAGATCAGTGGTTACAAGAACGATATCATCAATTGTCCCTGATAGATGAAAAGAGGGCTACAGCCATTTTCCACTGACAGTTATACCAGTAAAGGATCGCTAGATCCTATAACAAAAAGGTCCGAATCCGGTAATTCAAAGAAAACAACTTGGTGCTAAAGAAAGTCCTGACCCATCAGGATGAAGCCAAAGGAAAGTTCCCCCCAAACTGGGAAGGCCCTTTCATTGTCAAGGAAGTGTTGACAGGGGGAGCTATCAGACTACAAGAAATGGATGGGAACGAATTTCCCAAACTCATCAATTCAGACACCATCAAAAGGTACTACGTCTGAGACACATGCATACCCGCATCTGGGTCCTACGAATCAAATCAGGTTTGGTTTTTCACTAAAAAGCTGGAACTACAAATGACCTGATGTCCCTCAGCCCGAGAGTACGTAGGCAGCTAGTTCTGGTGCGGTCAAACCAAATAAAAAACTTTTGTTAAAAAAATAATCAAACCATACTCAAAAACCCAAGATAAATACTTTTTAAGCCTCTCTCTAACCAAAAATCTTGAACTACGAATGACCTGATCTCCCTCAACCCGGGAGTACATAGGTAGCCATCCACGGCGCAGTTTGACCTTCAAGAAAAAAAATAAAAAGACTAGTTCCAAGACACCAAAGATAAATAAAAGACTAAATCCTATTAATCTACCCTGGTCAACAGGCCCATCTGAGATAATCCATGACATCTCAACTGTCAGTCCATCAAGGAGAAGCTCAAGATATATCAACAACTGTGAGTCATGAAAGAAGTGGTAATCACTCAGCAATGACAGTACATATCCAATCAGGGAAGTGAATCAAAACTATATTTCTCTGATATATAACACTGTTTGATATATACATAATGCCCTGTACATGAAAAAAATTGTTGATCTATTCTGTGCAAGAAAAGTAAAGCTAGTCTATGGACCCAAGGATAAGTGGGTCAGCAATGCCAGCATGACATCTCTCTCTGAAGAGCAGCTGTGAGTGCAGTCTACTCAGTCTCCATACGACCCAAAACATCCACCGCCATCTGTAATGTGACACTGTGGTCATCAATGTACGCACTCATCTCGGTGACCAAGCCATTGGTGTAAGATACAAGAGAAGTACTATAAGCAATGTGGAAATCCCGGGAAGCTATAGCCCCATCCCTCTCCACAAATGCTGCATCCAGGGCAATCAAAGTCTCCTCGATCTCAACAAATGCTGCATCCCTGGCTGAATGGATCTCAACTCGCTTTGCAACAGCTATGTCTCTGGCAGATCGAAGCTCCTCCCGCTTAATCAATCCAGCATCTAGAGTGGCCCTGAGCCCATCTCTCTCAGCAAAAGCTAAATCTCTGCCAGAAAAAGCAACTAACATCTGCGCTCTGGATGAATCTCTCTTAAAGGTCATCCTAAATAGTGAGTCTGCCAAAGCCGGATCCGTATATGCAGGAATAACCAACGGATCACTCACTAGAGCCGCTGTCAAACCCGTGAACAGCTCATCCTCGGTAAGAAAATCTAGATTCTCCATAGGCTCCTCCTCTTCGGAATCTACAATCAGAGATAAATGAGGCTCTGCTGCTGCAACTGCTGTCTCTGCCTCCAGCCATACAGAATACTCTGGAGAATGACCCGGATGGCTACCAGAGAAATCAGCCCTCTCTCGATGAGTCTAGCGCTCATATACTCTAACCAAGTCGGCAAACAGCATAGAAGAAGTCGACATCCTTTGATCAGCAGCCCCCTCAAAATGTTGTGAACTATGCAGCTGATCAAACTGACACATGACTGCCAAAGGATGATAGGTAGTCACTCCCCTTAAACCCGCTAGGGGAAAATAATCCAAGTCAGATGCATGGGTGATGAAGCTATATGGTGACGCTAGCCCTAAACATAGCAAGATCACGAACGGATGCTTAATATCCGACAGAAATGTCAACTATGACTCGACATCAATACACTCCGCAGGCTAAAAGGAGTAAACTGCAGATGTCTCATGAGTAAAACAAAAACCCCGAGGCCTGAAGAATCCAATAGGTCGTATATGGGACATCAGCCATATATACAGTAAAACTGAGCTGCCCTTAAAAAACCCCTCTGGATGGGTACTTGTTGTATATTTTTTACACGCAACACGCAAGTGTACGTGGTCAACAAGTAATACAGTGATAAATCAAAGATCGTACCCACAGAGACAATAATTATTACTTAATCAAACAATTACCAATTTCATAGTATTCCAAGTTTATCAAACAAATGGTCAAATGATGTTTTTATACTAATTTATTACTTAGAATAATCGCACACTAAATCAAGAATTTAACAGATTTGAAAGAATTAAGCCGACAACTTCACTTATGATTGTATTTCTGACAATTATCTTTTTCTCCAATTTAATTCCGTTACCCCGGGATTATTAATCGAAAACACTAATGTAGATAAAACCACCTCACGATGCATAATATCCATACTCACTTATATCCACATATGATAGATTCAAGCAAGACATCATAATTAAGTAATTCACAATATTTCTAGGTGAATTAGAATTAATCAAAATTTATTACCAAGTTCTCTTTCAAATTACATATGGCATAAAGGAATACATCCATCCTAAACACGAATCATGAATTCCATCTATGCAGAATTCACGAACATATGTCACTATAGCTAGTTCTAATTTCCTATGTTCCTTCACAAGTTCATAGGAAATAACATAATAATCGTTGATCAGGCAATTATATAACTTAATACACTCATAGTGAATAACTTGGGAATAACATCAATAAACTAAATTTAAAGAATAATTAATCATCCATTACAATCAAAGATCCGTTGTAGGCTTGAAATAGAATTAGTTCATAACGAATGAAATAAAATCCATGATCCACATCATAATAAACATCCTGGAAACAAGATAAAAAGATATAGAAAAGATAGACACTAGAACAATATCACCAATCTCCACTTCGATCTTGAGTCCGTTGTGTCGATTCAATGCTTCAATCCTCCAAGTATGTTCACTCCATCAATTAGGGCTTCTTGATCCGTCCAAATCTCCTTTTACTAGCTGTTTATTGTCCCTTTTATATGCCCCCCAGCCACAATATTAATTAGCCCTTATTTCTGCACAATCCTATCGTCAACAGGAAACTGCACGCGCTCCCCTGCCATACGACCTCCCCGGCGGCATTTCAGCCTTCAGCATGCCCGCCCCGGTAGGGGGTCTTCTTCTGAGCTTGTGAAATCCTCACCCCCGCCCCGGCGGGGGGTTTTGACTTAGATACACCCACCCCAGCAGGGGGTCATCTCCAGCAAAAATTTAACCTTTTGTCCTTTTTCTTCCCGGTTGCTTATCAAATCAACTCCTGCACAACATAACATGAAACCAGGTAAAATAAAATTAAAATAACTCGACGTAAGCAAGAAACAAGCTATAACGGTCATCAAATCGTTGGTATAAAACCAACTCATCAAATACCTCCAAACTTGAGACTTTGCTTGCCCTCAAGCAAAATAATACATATGCAAGATTAATACAATGCCTACTAAAATGCAACTGTTAGATAGCAAGAATATAACCAGTATTACCTCAGAGAATTGTTATCATAGATAACCAATAATTCCAACCATAGACAAATCTGCATCTTAGACCCATCAATTAATCTATACCTGTCAACACCTTTGTTGTGTGTGTGTGTAGCAACAATAAACTCAGATATACATCTAATACACCACATAATATACGTCTTAGAATGAAAATTACAGTTCTAATTCAGGAAATTGCATATACCAGATAAGTGAATTCAACGTACATAAACCAAGCTTGAAGTTAACATGGGAGACTTTCTATCTTTATACATTCACAGGGGCATTTTGCTCGTTTTCCAGTATCATAATTTTTACTCATGACTGTGCAATGTTTAGTTTCCTTAGGCTCTTCTGTGATACCCATGTAGCGAGATTTCGACCAACGACTCCCAAGCCAGATGACTTTAGGGCGCTGGGTGTAAAGACATCCCCTAGGGCTTACTTACTCGAGTATCAAAGGCCACGAAACTCAACTAGTCATGGTGTTTATTCATGCATTTCTGTATCTCTTCATTTTTTTTCCTTTGTTTTCTTTTCTCTTTTTTTTTCTTTCTGTCTGTTTAGACAGCTCCCATATCTTCCCCCAAGCTTAGGTTTTAGTCCGATCTTCATCACTTTCTCAGTTTAATTAATTCCCGTCATTAACTTCCAATTTCTAGTCCAGACAACAATTATTTGGCTATTCGAACTATGCTGACCAAATTGTTGCTTATCGTGCTAACCGATTACAGAGGTGTTACCCAGGTAAGGATTCATGTAAAGGTCTAAAAATACATCACTGTCCTAGTTCTCATTACTGGTTATGTTCTGATGTTAATCCAATTTCATCATCGGCTACTGATATATCTAGATACTGACATACTGACTCAACAATCCTAATTACTAACTCTTTTTGGTGTTTTTATAATTTTTAATTTTTTTTTCCAATAATTAATAAGCATAAAAGTTTAACAACTATACTAAACTACTGACTACATGCACGTCTTAACAATTTCTATGAAAATAAAACTACCCCCAAACTTCAACAGAGCAATGTCCTCATTGATCAAAAATATAGAACAATTAAAGCATGGAGGACTTCCCTGCGGTATCAAGCATCCTCATCGAAATCCAAGTAAGGAGGTGGTGGATATGGTGGCAATGGCTGTGGAGTCGGGAAGTGAAATGGCGCATCCGATGTGTTCAATCTAGCCAACGCATCCGCGATCGCAGCATTGAATTAATTTTGGGTGGTGAAAATATGATCCTGCCACGCCGCCAATGTGTCAAAAAGTTGACGATGCTCATCCATCTGCTGCTAAGTGGCTGGAGTTTGCAAAGCAGAGGTGCCCTCAATGTGCATTGGTGGGTCCCCCTCGCCAGCCTCCTCAGTTGGCTCTTGCCTAGCCAAAACAGCTGCTCTTTGTTTCTCCTCGGTCTATGCAAAAATGAAACCCAGCCCCCGAGGGTGTGGTGGTGCTACAGACCATTTTCTGAACCGGGCGATCATCCTTGTGTCCAATAACTGAAGAGGTGGCTGAGTTGGTTCTTTGGCATGTCCACTTGACACTGGCACGGTGACACAGTCCCGTGATCAAAGACGGATGAGGCAAACAGCTTGAGAACATTCCTCGGAGACATCGACGAATAGAAATATTTATGACGAAGCCTATGTCTATGTCTTTGTCCTTGAGGATAGCAAACAATAGTGAAATTTTCTCCTTAGTGATCTCACTAGTGTGCGTGGATGGCAGGAGCTTGGCGCACAGGAAGGAGTACCAAACTTTTTTGTACTGGCTCAGGGTGGAGCTCATTATCAGTGTCCCCCCTTTCTTGCCTCTGAACCACGCAGTGCCCAGTTTGCAAATCTGATCTAATATCTCGTCATAGTCTGGGCCCCTATCTATCATCTGCTGATATTGGCATGGATTCGGGCGTTGCAAGTTATAATAGTCAGCGATGGCCGTGGGACTGAAGTCCACCATTTTGCCCCGGACGAATGCTTGAAATGGTTGGACGTCCTCGGCGTTAGCATAAAATTCTTGCATAACTGGTACTACTGTGGCGTCGGGCTGATCTGTTAGAGTTTCCCAACCTTGTTCGTCAATTTGGAGAGACATTTCCCCATCAATTGATGCTGGCCTAAAACCACGCTCAGGTGTGAGCTTCTTAGTCGCCAAATAGTCAAAGCGGTCAGCGGCGGTCTCACTCCTGAATTTTGCTTTGTCATATGATCGTGTTGTTGATGATGAGGATTCGCCCTTCTGGCACTTTTGTGCTCGCGGAGGCATAGTAATCAAGTGCTCAAGATGAAGTTGTCTGAATTTTGGTGGTTGAGGCTTTGTGTCGAGCACTTGGTGGGCAAGGGAATTTTTAGGGTTTTGTTGGTGATGTGTAGCTCTTCACTTTCCCCCAAATTTGTTTTTCAAGTAGCCCAAACAAGCTATATATATAATTTCAAAGTATCTAAGTGTTTCAGAAACCTAAAAAAATCTCTCTGATAAACCCCCAAACTTAGACCCCAAAGTGGTACCTTGCAATGGTTACCTGGATAAGTTGGTGATTTGGAAGCCTTTGATGGAGGCTTATTGCTTTGCTAAGGAGAAAACCCCAAGTGGTCTATGGAAATCATGTGGTTTGAGGCCTTAAAATACTCAAGAGGTGTTTGGGTGTATATCTCGGCCGCTGAGGTTTGCTTGGAATGATATTTGGCTTTAGTTGGGTGCCGATCCAAGTGATTTAAAAAAACAAAATTGTCGTATGCCCGTCGAGGCGGGCCTGATTAAGCCTTCATGGCGCAGGGGCTAGGGCTAGGCAGAGTTTTGGAGTTGGGGGCCCGCCGTGGAGTCACTTTTTTAACTAATACCCCGGCCGAGGCGGGGGGTCGGCAGGGAATTCCAGTTGCAAATTCTTCTAAGGCATTTCTGAAATGGCCTTCCAGCTTTCTATTATTCCTTTTTTGATTCCCTTGATATTGTTTTAGCTTGAATAGTAGTGTTTTTGCCCCCTTTTCTACACACAAACTTTAGATTGTTAGATATATATTTATAAGACTCAATTGCTATTAAGCTCTAACTGACTCTAATTAATCGACTTAGATATATTATAAATTAACATAAAAGATGGGTTGCCTCCCACCGAGCGTTTGATTTTTAGTCTTTCAGCCTGACTACTCCCTATTTTCAGTTTGTCTCGGCCAAGTTGATCGTGGTTGCCTGTCGATCGACTTTTCCTCCCCAGTAATGCTTTAATCGTTGGCCGTTAACTTTAAATGTTTCGTTTGAATCTTTGGATAATAGTTCAACGGCGCCATGCGGGAATACCATCTTTATTATGAAAGGGCCTGACCACCTAGACTTCAGCTTTTCGGGGAATTATTTTGACCTAGAGTTGAATAACAGTACTGATTGACCCCGTTCAAACTGGCGGTGCATTATTTTCTGATCATGCCATTTCTTCACCTTTTCCTTGTATAATTTTGAATTCTCATACGCCTGTAGGCGAAATTTGTCTAGTTCATTAAGTTGTAACAATCGCTTTTCACCTGCTGCTGAGAGATCAAAATTCAACTTCTTGATTGCCCAATAAGCTCTATGCTCGAGATTTACCGGCAGGTGACATGCTTTCCCGTAGACAAGCTGATAGGGAGACATGCCTATCGGAGTCTTGTAGGCGGTCCGATACTCCCATAGAGCATCGTCTAACTTCACTGACCAGTCCTTTCTATTTGGATTGACAACTTTCTCCAGTAATCTTTTGACGTCTAGGTTGGACACCTCTGCTTGTCCACTTGTTTGCGGGTGATAGGCTGTAGCTATTCGATGTTTTACCCCATACTTTGCTACGAGAGCCAAAAATGGCTCCCTTCGTCATTGATAATTTCTCTAGGGGTACCAAACCGAGTGAAAATGTTCTTTTGCAAGAACCTTAGCACCACTTTTGCATCGTTTGTCTAGAGTGCCACCGCTTCAACCCATTTTGAGACATAATCAACAGCCAAGGGGATATACAGGTTGTTGAATGAAGACGGAAAGGGTCCAATAAAATCGATCCCCCATACATCGAAAACTTCGACTTCCTAAGATCATATTTAATGGCATTTCATTTCACTTTGAAATATTTCCCACTCTCTGACATCTATTATAATTCTTCACACATTGCTGTGCGTCTCTAAACAATGTGGGCCAGTAAAATCCTGATTGAAGAACTTTCACTGCTGTGCGATCAGTTCTATAGTGTCCCCCGCATGGTGATGCGTGACATTCCTGTAGTATGCTCTCCACTTCACTTTTCGGTATACATCGCTGGATCATTTTATCAGCATATTGTCGGAACAAGTATGGTTCGTCCCACATGTACCACTTTACATCTTGTAAGAATTTTCTCTTTTGGTGACGGGACAAGTCTGGTGGGAGGGTGTTACTGACCACGTAATTAGCGAAGTCCGCATACCACGGAAACTCGCCATTTATCGAAAAGAGTTGCTCGTCAGGAAATAACTCATTGATTGCTAACTTGTCTATTTCATCCTTCCTTTGGGTTCTCAAGCCGTGAGAGGTGATCGGCCACCCGGTTCTCTGTCCCCTTTCTATCCTTGATTTCCAGGTCAAATTCCTATAGTAGCAACACCCAACGGATAAGCCTTAGTTTTGCGTCTTTCTTCTCAACTAAATACCTGATAGCTGAATGGTCAGTATACACCACCACCTTAGTTCCCACCAAGTACGAATGAAACTTGTCAAAGGCATAAACAACTAGAAGCAGTTCCTTTTCCGTGGTAGTGTAGTTTAACTGTGCATCCGTCAGAGTCTTGCTTGCATAGTAAGTGTCATGAAAGATTTTCTCCTGTCTTTGTCCCAATATTGCTCCAACTACAAAATCACTTGCGTCACACATGAGTTCAAATGGCTTGGTCCAATCAGGTGCTATAATTACTGGAGCTGTGGTTAACTTCTTCTTTAACTGCTCAAAGGCCACTCGATAGTCCTCATCAAATTTGAATCGGACATCTTTTTCTAATAGACTGCAGAGTGGTTTAGTGATTTTTGAGAAGTCCTTGATAAACCATCGGTAGAATCCAGCATGACTGAGAAAACTACGAAAACCCTTTACCAATGTAAGCGGCGGTAGATTTTCAATTGTCTCTAATTTTGCTCCGTCGACTTCCAACCTTTTTCCTAAGACTTTGTGGCCGAGAATTATCCCTTCTTGGACCATGAAGTGGCACTTCTCCCAGTTGAGCACCAGGTTCGTTCTACATACCTTTTCAATACAAATACCAAATTTTCGAGGCATCTATCAAATGATTCCCCCAATACAGAGAAATTGTCCATAAAGACCTCAACGCTTCGCTCCACCATATTTGAGAATATCGCCATCATACACTGCTGAAATGTCGCCGGTGCGTTGCACAGTCCGAATGACATCCTCCTAAAGGTAAAGGTGCCATAGGGACATGTGAACGTCGTCTTCTCTTGATCCTCTGATGCAGTGACGATCTGGTTGTACTCGGAATACCCGTCCAATAAGCAGTAATATTCATGTCCGGCTAATCTATCCAATATCTGATCAATGAAAGGCAAGGGGAAATGATCCTTTCTAATTGCCTTATTCAGTTTTCTATAATCCATACAGACTCTCCAGCCAGTCACTGTTCTGGTTGGTATCAACTCATTGTTTTCATTTTTCACCACTGTTATACCGCCCTTTTCGGTACACATTGGACCAGACTCACCCATGCACTGTCTGAAATTGGGTAGATGATGCCCGCGTCTAGCCATTTTAAGATCTCTTTCTTCACCACTTCTTTTATTATAGGATTTAGCCACCTTTGTTGTTCTAAAGTGGGCTTGTTGTCCTTCTCCATCAGGATCTTGTGCATACAGAATGATGGACTGATCCCTTTAATGTCGGTGATGGTCCAGCTAATAGCCGATTTATGTTCCCTTAACACTCTCAGCAGCCTACTTTCCTGCATTGGGTTAAGTGCAGATGCAATAATAACAGGTAAAGTAGATGAATCGCCTAAAAATGCATACCTGAGGTGATCAGGTAAGGGCTTAAGTTCAAGCTTAGGTGGTTCCTGGAGAGATGGCTTTATCTTTTCTGATAAGGCTCCTTCCATTTCCAAAGGTTCAACTGGTGGTGTGAATCTATTTACTCTTGGATTGGCTTCCTATAGCTCTATATATTCTATTATTTCGGCATCCTCCTCATCACACTCTTGCATTAATGCTAATTCTAGTGGGTCAGTATTTAGTATTCGAAGTTGTTCCTCATCCACCACTGTGTCTATTATATCCACCCGGTAACAGTCCTCATCTTCCTTGGGAAAGTTCATGGCCTTGAATACATTGAAGGTGACTTGTTGATCATGCACCGTCATGGTCGACTCTCCTTTCTGCATGTCGATGAGTGTATTACCAGTAGCCAAGAATGGTCGTCCAAGGATTATTGGAATTTCCTTATCTTCTTCAAAATTAAGGATGATGAAATCTGCTGGGAAGAGTAATTTGTCTACTTTCACCAAAATGCCTTCGACAATTCCCCGAGGATAAGTTACTGATCTGTCCGCCAACTATAGGGAGATGTTGGTGGGTTTAGGTGCTGGTAACCCTAACTGAGTGTAAACTGATAATGGCATAAGGTTAATACTGGCACCTAAATCACAGAGGCAATTTTTAAAGGTTACACTCCCTATATTGCATGGAATGGTGAAACTACCCGGATCCTTCAACTTTAGTGGAAGCTTCTTTTGTAAAATTGCACTACATTCTTCTGTTAGTGCCACAGTTTCGAAGTCCTCTAGTCCCTTTTTCTTTGAAAGAATATCCTTCATAAATTTGGCATAACTGGGCATCTGCTCTAATGCCTCCGCAAAAGGTATATTTATATGTAACTTCTTTAACACTTCCAGAAATTTTGTGAACTATTGCTGTAGTTTTTGTTTATGGAGTCTTTGTGGATATGGCAGTGGAGGGTAAACTACTGGTGTAACCACTTGTTCCTTTTCTGCTAGTTTTTTTTCTTCCTCTCTTTCCACTGTTTGTTCCTTACTGGTTCCAGCTTGCTCTTCGACCACCGGCTTCTCCAAATCTAACTCCTCTAACTGTTTTCCACTCCTGAGTGTCACCGCTTGACATTGCTCATGTCCTCCCTTTGGATTCTTCTCTGTGTCGCTAGGCAACGATCCCTGAGGCCGATTTTTTAGTGCACTTGCTATCTGTCCCATCTGAATCATTAGATTCTTCATGTCCACCCAAGAGCCTTCGTCTCTTTTCTCGCCACTTCATTTTCTGTTCTGACTCTGGCTATAGCTTCTTCCCAACCTAGCTTTTCATTTTGTTGTGGTGCTGCCTGTTGCTGCGAATTCTGAAAACCTGGAGGGTATGGTAGTCGTGGAGCATGCTGCTGGTTCTGTGTGTTGCTCCATGAGAAGTTCGGGTGGTTTCTGTTCCCTTAATTGTATGTATTCTGGTACATGTTGGCTGATCTGTTATAGTTACCCGCATAATTAACTGCAGCTGGGTTAATTGCACATTATTCAATCGGATGTTCTTCTGCATAAAGTTCGCATATGGATGCTACCTGCTGCATGTTTCCCTTTGTCATGGTCTCAATACTCTTTTGTAACAATGCCAGTTGTGCTAAAATAGCTGTCAAAGTATCCACTTGTAGAACACCTGCTACTGTGGGCTGAGTCAATCTTTCAGTTGGCCATTGGTACCCATTTGAGGCCATAGTTTCTATCAATGCCCATCCGTCCTCAAATTTCTTCGTCAAAAATGCTCCCTGTGAAGCTGCATCTATGCTAGACCGTATCTGACTCGACACTCCATTGTAAAAGTTACTCAGCTACATCCAAGGTGGAAATCCGTGATGTGGGCACTTTCTCAACAACTCCTTGTACCTTTCCCATGCTTCATAAAGTGGCTTACCTTGGTATTGTGCAAATGAAGATATTTCTGTCCTTATCTTATGTGTCTTCGATGGTGGGAAGAACTTGGCCAAACATTTCTGTGCTAGATCATTCCATGTCCCTGTGGTTCAGAATGTAGCCACGCCATTTGTATTGTTGTAGGCTTAATCTCGAAATTATTTGATTAATTGCTGGCCTGGCTATACTTGAATGGATTTCTGAGATCGTTGGTATATCATAGTCCTTTATTGGTTTGTCTTCCTACTGGTGTTCCGCCATGTTTGTCCTGGGTATTTCAAATTCCTCTCGATTCTTTGCAATCCACTCAGTTAACCCCTGAAACCTTTTGTTGATATCGTCCTTAAAGGGCAACAGCTTTGGCTTCTTCGATCCAGTTTGCATGCACTACTCGAAAGTTCCTGAAATAACTAGACAAACAAAAACTAAGAATAAATATATATAAGTTTAATTAAAACTGATCTACTTAAATCGATATTGTAAGTAATAAACGCAATTCCTGTCCCCGGCAACGGCGCCAAAAACTTGTTGTGTATTTTCTACACTCAACACGCAAGTGTACGTGGTCAACAAGTAATATAGTGATAAATCAAAGATCGTACCAACAGAGACAATAATTATTGCTTAATCAAACAATTACCAATTTCATAGTATTCCAACTTTATCAAACGAATGATCAAATGATGTTTTTATACTAATTTATTACTTAGAATAATCGCACACTAAATCAAGAATTTAACAGATTTGAAAGAATTAAGCCGACAACTTCACTTATGATTGTATTTTTGACAATTATCCTTTCCTCCAGTTTAATTCCATTACCCCCAGATTATTAATCGAAAACACTAATGTAGATAAAACCACCTCACGATGCATAATATCCATACTCACTTATATCCACATATGATAGATTCAAGCAAGACATCTTAATTAACTAATTCACAATATTTCTAGGTGAATTAAAATTAATCAGAATTTATTACCAAGTTCTCTTTCAGATTACATATGGCGTAAAGGAATACATCTATCCTAAACACGAATCATGAATTCCATCTATGCAGAATTCACGAACATATGTCACTATAGCTAGTTCTAATCTCCTATGTTCCTTCACAAGTTCATAGGAAATAACATAATAATTGTTGATCAGGCAATTATATATCTTAATACACTCATAGTGAATAACTTGGGAATAACATCAATAAACTGAATTTAAAGAATAATTAATCATCCATTACAATCAAAGATCCGTTGTAGGCTTGAAATAGAATTAGTTCATAACGAAAGAAATAAAATCCATGATCCACATCATAATAAACATCCTGGAAACAAGATAAAAAGATAGAGAAAATATAGACACTAGAATAATATCACCAATCTCCACTTCGATCTTGAGTCCGTTGTGTCAATTCGATGCTTCAATCCTCCAAGTATGTTCACTCCTTCAATTAGGGCTTCTTGATCCTTCCAAATCTCCTTTTACTAGCCGTCTATTGTCCCTTTTATATTCCCCCCAGCTGTAACATTAATTAGCCCTTATTTATGCACAATCCTATCGCCAACAGGAAACTGCACGCGCTCCCCTGCCATAGGCCCGTCCCCGGCGGCACTTTAGCCTTCAGCATGCCCGCCCCGGCGGGGAGTCTTCTTCTGAGCGTGTGAAATCCTCACCCCCGCCACAGCGGGGGGTTTTGACTTAGATACACCCTCCCCAGCGGGGGGTCATCTCCAGCAAAAATTCAACCTTTTGTCCTTTTTCTTCCCGGTTGCTTACCAAATTAACTCTTGCACAACTTAACATGAAACCAGGTAAAATAATACTAAAATAACTCGACGTAAGCAAGAAACAAGCTATAACGGTCATCAAATCGTTGGTATAAAACCAACTCATCAGTACTACAATGTGTGGCGGATCTAAATATCTCAGTCAATATCATCGGGACGATGGTGCTACCCTGTCTAAGGGCTCAAACAACAACTACTAATCCCACGTCCAAATGATCCAAGCGAAGAGGCATATAGACGTATGGCACAATACACATCAGCAGAATGTCTACTCTGGCCAGTGCCATGCCTCTACTAAAATAATAAAATCTCTGACATGGCGGTCACAGCTGTCGAGCTCGCCAAATCTATTAATCAGGAAGGCAATCGAGAACACGTGACTCGATACAATCTCGTTCTTGATCACTAATAGTCGTCCGAGCAAATGACAAATCCAGAGCCAATCTAGTAAATCGCTCGTACTCCTCGAGAGTCAGCGTAAGCTCATGCCTCCCAAAGCGGAACACCTGTCTCTTAGGTATCCAGAAGGGTAAATGCCATCAACAAATCCGAATGGCACCCGAAAATCTGTGATGGCCAACGAATGCCCCAACATGTGGTCCACTGTCCCTCTGACTGGGTAGGGCAAGCTCTCACACCACGTCCTCAATGATGTGGCCACCTCAGATGGTGGTGAATGCTCAATACGGCTGACCGTAGACGACGTCATCTATAGCACCGTACCACAAGACCGTCCAGGGGTCAAACTTACCTGTCTAAATTCATTAATATGGCATAATACATGCATGATGGCAAATATAAATATGACGCGATAGATAGAACAAATCATGAATATCTACAACAAGCTATCTATTGTGGGCATCATCCCTGTCTGATAATATAAAGCACAAAGGAAAATACATGGAAATGGGGCAGCACCACCCAACTAATACAGTGGTCTATCAAAATGATGGCACAGACCGCCAAATAGCCAAAATAATGGCTAACCAAAAATATAGCTCCAATAGCTACCAGAGGAAGTTGAAGACATCAGTGTCAAAATGATCAACTTGCTCCATCTCCTCGGTGGATACAAAACCACTGCTATCAGGCATGTCTGGGCGGTATAAGGGAGGATCTACCCCTGCAAGGCTGCTGCCAAATGGCCCTGAAGAGGGACCCGCTCCTGAGCTGGATGGGTAAAAAGAAGATGCCTCTGACGGATCTCGGCCAAGGTGCCTGATAAAGAAACGGGCCTGATCAAACTCCCTAGTCAGATTTGCTATCTAGGTTTGCATGAGTAGGCTCCCTGAGACAAGCTATCCAATCCGTCAGCATCACGGTGGCACCATATCTTCCATGAACTAGGTAGCACGAGTCTGAGCTCCAATCGTGCGAGGACTCCACCAACTGCTAAAGTCCTTCTGACTGTATGGGCCCTCTGATTAGGCGAACCCATCTATGCCCTCCATAGGGATGTTTGTCAATGGCACGGTCAATGGCCAATGATGCTAAGCCTGAGGAACAATGGGAATGCAGATCTCCCCTGTAACACTCTTAATGGCACGCTCTCCAAGATAGAGCTCCCAGCCTCCTGTAGTCAACAACGGGACTCTACGGGTGGAAAAAATAAACTCCCGGCCAGTAGGGACACCTCCCTCGAACCCAATGGTCAAAAACTCGAAGGTATACGGTGTCCAGGTGATCAAACCCGCCGTCAAAATCTCTAACTGCAGACGGGCATGAGTGAATCCTTCAGCAACAGGGACCCCCGTCAAAGTGGAGTGATGCCATCTCCGTCCCCGAGGATAAGTCTCCAGACCTAGGGCAGAAGTGGGCCGTAGGCAAGGAAGCCTCTCAAATGCCCAAAGCTGATCATGCAAATATCAAAAGTCCTCAGTGACCAAGACTGACAAAAATGAGTGCTGAAATCAAAAAGGTACAGAAAAATGTACTCACCAGCAGAAATGAGTAAAATCCTAACGAAGCCTCCGTCATACCCTCCGAAAGCATGTGCATGCCCCGGAGAAAATAGGCAAAGGTATAGGAGCCACAATCATAGTCACTGAGGCGCTCTACATGTCGAGTGGCTGTAATCAAGGCGAAGGACACAGTAGACGAGTTATCAGCCACGAAACAACCCCTGATGATCGACAAAAACAATTGCCTCAGAATGCAATCTCTAGCCCTCTGATAATTAGGTAAGGGCTCCTGTAAAGTCCCATCTGGGCATCTATACTCAAGGGACCGGATCAGACTTCCCGACCCTTGAATGCTGTCGTCGGAACTCCTAGCAGGGACCGAACGACAGTGGGCGTAATGTCATCTACAACAGGCACTAGCTCGCCCTCAAACTCAATGCCGGTGATAAATCTCGAATCCATAGGAGTCATCATCACCACACAGTCCAGAAGATGAAGGGACTGAGTCTGGTGGAACCAGCACTCAGACAAAGCCTTCATATACCCCCAGGGGCAACGATAGGGAAGGATCGAGAAAAAGACCTGAAAGCCCCAGCCATCTACGATCTCCCTGTAATCCTTGTGCAGAGTGTGATACAGGGAGTGCACGCTAAACCAGTTCCCTCGAGGCTGCGTAAAGCCGAGAACCTGCATCAAAAAAATCAACCATGTCAAAAAACCTGAGCCCCAAGAATGGCAAAAAGGAAGAAAAGAATCCAGAGAGAAGAAAGACTTCAACTCACCTCATTGGCATGAAGATATCTCGAAGGATGGAGACTTAAGTCACCCAACAACTCATGTGTCTGCAAAACAATGCCAAGGACATCTGCACGTGGAGCCTGAGCGGGAACATGAGCAACAAAAGGAGCCTCCTCATCGTCAATATTCATTGGCTTCTCGTCCTGTGTTGGACGAATCACCGCCTCCACCAATCTACGAGGCGTCCGAGCTGGACGAGGCTGAGGAACATAAGAAGCCTTCCTCCGTCTGATACCTAAGGACACCCTACTAGAACTGTCGGGTCTATCGCAATCCATCGCATACACCAGTATTCCAAATCACCTCAGAAAGGGTGAGGTAAGCCTAAAACCTGTGGTTTATCATTTTCAATCAGTCCAGCATCTATCTCTAGGTCCTAAGACATGCATGGGTCAGTCAAAAGTACCCAGTAAAGTCAAAACTGCATGTTTTCAAAACCTGGAAACTAAAAACTTGCATGGGTCAGTCAAAAATCCCCAGTAGAGGCAAAAATGCATGTTTTTCAATTCCTAAGATTTTGGCAAAATTTCGCCAGTCTTCTTTGTAAAATGGACTGTCTACATGCACATAGGCATGTCTAAGTGGCCATTCAGTAGCTCACCTACCCAAAAATAGAAATAGTTCATATTTATGAAAAAAATCAAAAGTCAACCTCACATAGTAGCCAAATTACCATGGACATTTTCAGTTGAAAATCCAGGCTCACTAGGCCTCAAAAAGGAGGGCTAAACTGATCAAAAAGTGCAAAATAACACTATTTCAGAACCTGAATATTCTTACATCCCAACGTGCATTACAGTAAGATATGCATACATATGTAGGCAAAAAAAATTTATAGGTCATATAGGCATACATTTTTCATACATTGCGTCTAAAAGCACCTTAAGTGGTTCGCATGCTTTTAACTTTCAAAAATTGCGAAAAAAGCATGTAAAACGTTACCTGCACTACGCTGAACGCGTAGAAATTGACAAAATCAGAAAACAGCTGCCCGAACTCCGTAGATCTGAAAAAGAAGATCAAAAATCCGTTTGGAACTCAAAACTGAAACTTGAAAAATAAAAATCCCGCAGCATATTAAATAGCCCAGGTGGTCACACCTCCACCTGCTGCTGCCACACCTCCACCTCCGACAGACCAGGGTGGTTCCACTCCCCCAGGCCCAGTCCGGTTCGAATCAAAACGAAGTTCTTGTGTGCTGTCAGTCAAATCTGAAGAGAAATCGCTACGCGATTGAGTGGTTTGTCCTGAAATCCTGCGTTTAAGCAGCGTAATCCTGACAGAAAGGGAAACCCTACGGAGACCCTTGGTATTCATCCCGGAGGCATGTCCGGGGATCAACAAAGCAAACTACGTAAAAATTGCGCAAAAATTGAGTAAAACTTCCAAAAACTGCCACTTTCGGAAGCGTCGGGTACTGACCGGTGACAGTTCAACCATTGGCACAACCCCAGCTAAGCGTCGGGTACTGACCGATGATAGTTCAGCTATTGGCACAACCCCAGCGAAGCGTTAAATACTAACCAATGATAGTTTAGCCGTTGGTTCAACAACAGTGAAGTTCAGGTACAAACCGAAATCCAGTTTAACTAGTTGCTCAGCCCCAGCCAAGCATCGGGAGTGATCCGGTGGCGGAGGCAATTATAGTAATCCATCGCCAATGATGTAATTTGTTATACACATCCTAAAAATGAGAATGAGGTAAAAGTTTAGATATTCAGTTCCCTACTGCAAGCTGCCAAGTGAAATCTATTATCCAGATAAACATCGGAAGATCCCAGCAAGGTGACTCGATACCTGAGGGATAACTTCGTCAGAGGAGCCTTCCAAAACACACAAAATGCATTCGCTAAGAGAAAATCTGCCCCTTGATAATGTTGACAGATGCGGGAAACCATGGGTTTCAAACCATGGTAGCATCAACATAATAGCATCCCCATCACAGTCAAACAGACTATCGTTCATGACGTCATCCCCAACAGGAAAGTGACAAGAATAGTTCGCGATAGCCTACCAATAATATCAAGGGATGTCAATGACAACGTTATCTCCAGCAAATAGATAACGTAAAAAGCTAAGAGCAGCCCCATTCCACTCAAAGACACACAGCCTTTGTAGTGACTCTGGCATTTGTCTTATTTCCAGTGTCTACTAATCATTATCCTGTCCATTCCACTACATTGCATGGACATGATAAAGAGGGGCATCTATAGACACTCAAAATTCTCCCTGCCCCAATACTAACATTGTAAGAGGGCAAGGCCATCACTTAAATAAACCCCGGTACCAATACCGGGCGACCAATCCAAATCTGATCACCAATGTCGGTCATCCAGCTTAAATTCGATCCCCAATATCGGTAAACCCAAATTTGATCACCAATGTCGGTACACCATCCAGCTCCGATAGTCAATCGGACCGTCAATCCAGCTCTATAGTCAATCGGACCATCAACCCAGCTTTGATAGTCAATCGGACCATCAATCCAGCTCTGATAGTTAATCGGACCATCAATCCAACTCTAATAGTTAATCAGGCTGGCAATCCAGCTCTAATAGTCAATCGGACCGTCAATCCAGCTCCGATAGTTAATTGGACCATTAATCCATCTTTGATAGTCAATCGGACTGTCAATCCTGCTCTGATAGTCAATCTGACTGTCAATCTAGCTCCGATAGTCAATCGGACCTTCAATCCAGCTCTGATAGTTAATCGGACAGGCAATCCAGCTCTGATAGTCAATCGGACCGTCAATCCAGCTCTGATAGTCAATCAAACCATAAATCCAGCTTTGATATTTAATTGAACTGTCAATCCAGCTCCGATAGTCAATCGGATCGTCAATCCAGCTCCGATAGTCAATCGGACTGGCAATCCAGCTCTGATAGTCAATCGGACTGTCAATCCAGCTCCGATAGTCAATCAGACCTGCAATCCAGCTCCGATAGTCAATCGGACCGTCAATCCAGCTTTGATAGTCAATCGGACCGTCAATCCAGCTCCGATAGTTAATTGGACCGTTAATCCAGCTCCGATAGTTAATCAGACTGTCAATCCAGCTTCGATAGTCAATCGGACCGTCAATCCAGCTCTGATAGTCAATCGGACCGTCAATCCAGCTTCGATAGTCAATTTCATAGTCAATCCAGTTCCGATAGTTGATCGGACCGGTAATCCAGCTCCGATAGTTAATCAGACCGTCAATCCAGCTCCGATAGTCAATCGGACCGTCAATCCAGCTCCGATAGTCAATCGGACCATCAATCCAGCTCTAATCATCAATCGAACAGTCCATCCAGCTCCGATAGTTAATCGGACTGTCAGATTAACCCCTATCTCAATATCGGGCTATCAAATCAACCCCGATCTTTGATCAGACCATCAGTTCAAATCCAGCTCTCAATATCGATCCGTCAGACAACCCCGACATCAACCCGGGAGGTTTAGGTCAACCTTAACATCAACCCAAGACATGTCAAGTCATCCCCGGTCTCAGCCTAGGAACTACAAATTAGCCCCAGCTTCAATCCCGGAAGTGCAGATCAGCCCCATCGACAACCCTGGGAAGCCAGATTCACCAAGGACCACCCCGGGATGGGCAAATCGGTCATTTTATCAACTCTCAGCCAATTCGGTAAAACTCAAGCCGAATTGATGCCATCGAAGTCAGAATGAACCACAACGACGATCCCGAGTGCAAACAGTGCAAGACAGTTGTGATGCCCCCAAAATAGGTTCAATACTCAACCAAATTCTAAGTCGCCAAATACATGGTACATAATCCAAATACAATCTTTCATATCAAACGGTCGTGCAAAATATGACCACACAACTGTAAGTGTCAATACAGGCATGTAGAAAATATAAACATTCAAACTAAGTCCTCATTACATTTATTATCACACTATTTAAAAAAAATAGTGAGGACTTCTACAGCTCTAACTCGGACCATCACTCCATTCCCCGACTAGTACCCGCGATATTCTCATTTCCTGAAGAGAACAATGGAAGAAAAGGGTGAACTCAACTAGCCCAGTAAAGAATATTATGACTAAGATAATAAAAAAATAAATTATCGTTAGCCTTCAACAAATCAGATAAAATATTATGGACAACACGTTTTAGATCAATATTTGCAGTGGAAAAAATAATTCATTAGAAGAGTTAAGTAGAGAATGATGTCTACTATCTTCTTTGATTTAAAAGTCCATCATTAATATTTTATCCCTGTAATATCAATCAATATACATTTCGAATCAAATATTCATCTTTTGCACTACGGGCCAAAGATATTAATTTATATCACCAGTTGGTCATGTTCATCTCAACACCTGTCCATCTTTGCACTACAGGCCAAAGATATTCATCAGGTAATCATTCATCTTTGCACTATTGGCCAAAGATATTCATCAAGCAATCATTCATCTTTGCACTACAGGCCAAAGATATTCAGTTATATCACCATTTAGGACTGAGGATGATGAAAAACAATACGAATAACGAATTCAGTGAGATAAAGGATAAATATTAGAGAATTTATCCAGAGTTCAAGAATGAAGATCAAAACCTGGATCCAATCAAAGATAATTTGGAAGAAAGAAAATATATTTTTATTGTGAATAGTACCCCGTAAATAGTAACTCATGAATAGTAACTCGTGAATAATAACTCTACATAAAAAGATAAAAATTTCACAAGAAAGTTCAGACCAATATTCCAGTAAAATGATATTAGATGAAGCGCAAAACTCAAGGAATTTCTGATCATTTCAGGAATTATAGAAGCAATACTTACCGTAGTAAGTTTAGAGTTAGGAATCTGAAATGAACAATATACGAAACTGCAATTGAATTTTCACCCGTCAGGCGATAGTCCGCTCAGACATATTATTTCCACAATTTAATAACAACTGAATACGAAGGGTTATTCACCAGGCATGCGGTAGTCCGCGTAGACAGGTTATTCGCACAGAATAATAAAGAATTAAATAACAACAGGATTTCACCATGCATGCGGTAGTCCGCGTAGACAGGTTATTCCAACAGAATAATAAAGAATGGAATAACAACCCTTACGAGTATTGAAAGAAAATAACTCTCTTCATGAATACGAAAGAAATAATACCCCTTACCTTACAAATTTGGAGACTACACTAGTGTAATAGCAGAATACTCCGTTAAAAATCTACATTGAATAAATATTTCCTAATCATATATATCAACAACTTATTATTCATAAATAATATTACAGAACTACAATATTGACAACCATGTAGTTCCCAGGAAAGAGGGGGCCTTCCGATAAGGATTTGTCCTTACTGGCGCGCAATTAATAAACCCCTTTCCTAGACAGAACTTCCTTAGACATTGCCAATAATGCTATCTAATAATATTATTCAAATAATATGAATTATTGATTTGATAATTTGAAATACTATGCAATGACAATTATTGAATAACTAATATAAAATAGCAAAGTAGCACTTATTGATATAAAATATCAACGTAGCAAATATTGAACCAATAAAATATTATGCAATTATTGAATCAATAATATAAAATATTGAACAGTAATTACTATAACAATAATTGAGTAAGTGCCTTCCTACGTAAGAATCAATAATTCAAAATACTGTGCAATACCGTGTGCTACTGTGCAACACCGCGTGTTACTGTATTTTAACTACCGGGTATTTCAACAGTACTAATGGTAACAACTATGCAGTTATTTTATAAAAAGATTATTTTTATCTCTTTTTATATCCGACATTCATTCCATTGTGGGATCCACCAATGATTGCGCCATCGTACGAATATTCTCCGATAAAAAGAATATTCCTCGACCAAACGAATATTCCGCAACACAACGAATATTTTATAACCACTTGCTTACTTTGTGAACTTTGCACATCTCACCCATAACTTATCACATTTATCAAATCAACACCTTACTATTTCAAAATAATGTATAAAGAAAATTAAATCTTATTCATAAAATTTGGGGTCTTACAACAGTTCAACGGATAAACTGCGGGGAATCGAAGACCTGGTTATGAACCCGTCTTCTTGGACCCTGAAATTGTTTTATCCTATGTCATTGCAACACTCTCGGTGATGGCTTTCCGAAAAGGTATTGCACGCCTCAAACAGACGCTCCGATCAAAAGTTAGAAAGTTTCGACTTTGACTACCAGTTGTCCGGAGTGCACGTACTTCGAGACGATAGAACCCCTCACTGCGGACCCCACTAGGGGAGCCACACCTCTACTTATGGCAACCGCAGGAAGAGTGGAGGCTCCCTGGCCTATATATATAGGTGCAAACCCCCCCCCCATCATTTTTAAGTTTTAGAAACGCAGCGAAGCTCTGTCAGTTTGATTTTCCAGACTTTTACACCGCTTCCAAACCTAAATATTTTTACTCCAACACGTAGATATACTCGTATACTACCACATATCAGAAAATAACCGATAGAATTGGACGTATAGAGCCTACGATTTGGCAAAAAGCCAGTGTAGCAGTCCATTGTAAGTATTTTCACGATCAGAAAGTGAATATTACTTTTTCGTACTTTTAAACACTTGCACGTTAAGTTTCGTTTTCTAAAAATGCCCGGAAGTTAGTTACGTGGCCGTTTTCGTCAAAATTTGGTACATTTTTATACATAAACTGATTTTGTGGCATTTCTACAACTCAGATTGACGATCCGTCAGCTCCAGCAGCTTCATTGCACTAACACACACATTCTGGCAACTTCGTCGGACTGGGTTATCTTCCCAGTCCCGGTTTGGCCCTTTTTTGCATAGATTTAACTGTTTATGTACCAACATTTTAATTCTGTCAAGCACGAATGTCAAGTTCGAGGTAGTTTACCGCTTTTATATATATTTACGCATATATGAGCTACTTTCACCATAACTGGGTTCTCTTTCCAGTATTAGTTGACTACATTTTTGTTAATATATATATATATATATATTTCAATTCGGTCCGAGCACAGGCGTAAAAGCCCATCGCCCTTTTTACTGTTTTTGCACTCTTTGCCATACTGGGTGCTCTCCCCAGTCACTGGTTGACTACTTTTCTGTAGATTCACATTTATGTCAATATATGTATATATATATATA
Source organism: Panax stipuleanatus (assembly GCA_020205555.1). Classification (NCBI taxonomy): domain Eukaryota; kingdom Viridiplantae; phylum Streptophyta; class Magnoliopsida; order Apiales; family Araliaceae; genus Panax; species Panax stipuleanatus. The sequence goes on from CM035122.1 coordinate 46,129,833, forward strand.
TATATATATATTTATATATTTTCAGTCCTGCCTAGACTATTTCGTGGCCTTTTTACTGCTTTTGCACTCTTCACCATTACTAGGTTATCTTCTTAGTCCCTAGTTGACTACTTTTATGTACATTTACATTCCAGTTCAGCCTGGATCATTATGTAGCCTTTTTACTACTTTTATATATACTTATGCATATATAAGAAGCCTTCACCATCACTGGTCCTCTCCCAGTCTTGGTTGACTACATTTCTGTCAATGAATATATATATATATATATATATATATATATATATATATATATCAATTCCAGTCTGGGCACCGGCGTGAAAATCCATCGCCCTTTTTACTGTTTTTCTATATATATATATATATATATATATTTCATTTTTGTCAAGCCTGGATCATTTCGTGGCTTTTTATACAGTTATATATATTTCAATTCCAATTCGGGCTTGTGCGTGAAAACCCATCGCCCTTTTTACTGTTTTTCTATATATAACTGTATATATAATGCTATTACTTGCTTTTTATTCAATTAATGCTTTAAATATTCATTTTATATGAATTGGCACTGACATATCTGCAGGCGGACCAGATTTATTTAAATCTAGTCAATTTTAGTTTTCAAAAGGTTCAAAACCTCCAGACTGAACCGGGAAGCTAGAATAGCTGAGATTTCCTTAAATCTGGCTTCCTTTCTAGTTTCAGCTTGAAAAGCAATCTCGCGTCCCTTAGATCGCTATCTAGTGGGAACGAGACGTTTTAGCCGTGCGGACCGGGATTTATTGAATGAATCCTCGATTCTGACAATTTTGGGATATATATATATATATATATATATATATATATATTATACAAATTTGAACTGTGCAGGTTGTGGTTACTCATATATGAGCCTAGGAATCATGGGATTCATGAACAAACTGATCAGAATCTGATTCCCACGATGGACAAACTTCGATTTACAAATGTATCCTGCCAGTTTTTCTGTAGAAATGTACATGTAAACAGACCTTAAAACGGTTATCCAGATTTAAGGTCTTAATATAATGAAAAAATGTCAATTGTCGTGTTAGCGTCCCTCCGATGGTTTTCATACCCATGAGAAGACCGACACTTGTATATTTTGTGATCGAGGATGCTTCACAGCCCGACAAATCACCATTCACATGCAACCTTAAGGCTATAAAGATAAAATTGGAAGTATCAACAGGCTTCAATTCCTATGTTAGCGTAAGGGTTTGATAAACCAGCTTTCAAAACATCATTATCAATTCAAAAGAAAAGATTTTGTAAATCAAATTAAATGTTTTTGCAAATCAAATCAAAGACTAATTTTCAAATCAAATCAAACCCTTCGTATATAGGTTCAACGAAGCAAAGCACTATTTTCAATCAATCAAATCGATAGGCCCAATTTTCAAACAGCATTCACTCACGCATTCCAGTTTTAAGAAAAATATTGAAAAGATGCAGTATCGTGTTTACACGGGAGTGGTGGGGTGCCTAACACCTTCCCCACACTTAACCAAGCCCCCAGGCTCAAACTTTGTTTTTAAAGATCAAGTTTCGATAATGTCCAGCAATTGGGCCTCTTTTAAACAGAACTCGGTTGAGTTGGTACAACCATTTTTTAAATCTACCAACTCGCGACTCTGTAAAAAGTTTAAATAGTCGACATGATACATGTTGGCCTTTTTCCTAAAAAACCCTTCAAAACCTTTTTCCTAAATAAAAAGAATAAGGGTAGAGATAACTTAGGAAAAGAGATTAAAAGACCCGGGTTGTGACCTGACCCGCGGATTTTTTAAACCAACGTTGACAATGTGTTTTTTAGATTTTATCATGCAAAACCGAGGTTAGTTGTTTTTATGACACCCCCAAATCTAGGTACTTCGTTTTCACATGATTTGGTGTTCACTTTCTAATTAAAACATACATCTACCCAAATAAAGAATTTCAAACCAATTACAACCTTCATAAAAATCTTCCTTTAGAAAGAATGACAACTTGTCCAATAAAATCCCAGGGTTATCTAAACCTTAACATCATTCAAATAACGTAAATGCGGAAACATAAAACATAACCAACTAAGTCTTATTACAAAAGTAACTTGACATAACAAGCCTTTATTTATTCATCTTTCCTTTTCCTTTACTTGTTGACGGTATGTCAACATTCTTGGTCTCAACTGCAAGGGGTGGTAAAACATGTAAGAGTGAGCAAACAAAAGCTCACTTGAAAATACAACAGTGATATGACATAAGTGAATCGTTTCAAAAGAGTTTAAATAACTTTACTTTCATCCATATAAAGAATTGAATTATAGAAACTTCTGAGGGTCATAAGACCTTGAACCATTGTCCTAGGTTATAAATATTTCTATTTAAACCTTTAACAGTCAATAAGACTATAGACCATTAACTCGTACTCAGGGGGATCAACCCTTTGTACCATGAATTGTGCACAACCATCTTAACGCTTTTGCATAAAATATCCCCTAATTAATAGGGTTGTTCATTCTCAGAAATTGAATACAAGTCCGCACCAAAGAAAGTTTGGTTTGGATAGATAAGGGAACTTTAGAGTTCAACTATCATCAACTAGGAGTAGTTGAATCGACTTACAGTACTTTACAGTTCAATAATATAAGAATCATAAACCAATTGCAAAATATGACAATAAACTTCATAATAGATAGGCATGCTTTTAGAAACAACTCAAAGCATTCGATAGACTAAGTAGATCTTGCTTGAACAATTAAGTCAAGATCATATTACTAAAATAACACTTTAATACTTACGCTTTATGAATATTGGAGTATGGTATAACTTGTACCGCATATAACAAGTTAAGGAACGTAAATGAACTTTCATGATTTATTGAGCAAGGGTTAGGAAATTTGCACAATGAAAAGATACAATGAATAGGCTTGTATAGCATTCAAGAGTAGCTTAAAGAACTTGCACAATATAAATAACAAGTTTAGAAACTTGCTTAACATAAGAGAATAAGGGTAAGAGAACTTGCCTTAAGCGCAAGCTACATTTTAACAATTACAACCACTTCACAAATACCCTACACATTTATATTACATTCAAACCATCTATTAGTATCTAACTACAATATTTAAACCATCGAACTTCATATCCAAGTCCAACTCACAATATAATTTACCACATTGGTTACTAATTAGTCAAGTACGCGAGTCTATACCCACGACATACATTCATAAGCCTATAACTCAATAAATCGTGTTGTGTGCCTCGTGAAAACAACACACATACACACACATGTAACACATTCATAATATACTTCAATCTAACTTAAACACATCAAAAACATGTTATCTTATTGCACATTTCACTTTCCAAGTCTTAGAAACAAGTTAGCTTAACAAACGGGGCATAAAAACTCAAAAACCAAAAACCAAAATCTCCAGGAAGCAACTTTACCCGCTGGGGCGGGTCCCCATAGTGTAAAACACCCGCTGGGGTGGGTCCTCCCTCTGGTGGAGGGACTGGCTTGCGAACTGGTGGAGAAATAAGTCAATTTGGCTCATTCCTTCACACCGAATTCGATTTTTCCCAACATGATAAACATAAAACTTGATACTAACAATATTTTAAACTCATTAACATGATTATAAGATTTAAAATCCATATAACACATAATAAAAATCAAGATTTCATGATTTTCGAAGAAAAACACAATTTTAAGCGTTCTTGACGAAAATTACTATTACGAACTCGTTTTTCAATCAATTCAAGTGATTCCAATTGTGATAACTCATATTCCTAACATATTAACATAATACATGATTAATTTTAACAATAACTCAAAATCAAACATCAATTTATTAGTTTCAAAAGCCGTTTTTCAGAAATTACTTCACCGAAAATCACTATGAACACACTTCCTATTGTTTATCAAAAATTCATGGATTGAATTGCTAGAACAACCATATAACTCATATATAATCATGTTATATCACATATTACACATAATTCATGCTCACATCAAGGATTTAAAGAAATTTTCAACATAAATTCATAATCTAACACTATGAACATGAATTTCATAGTGTTCATCATATACTTGTGAATTGAAATTCTTAAACAACTATGAAACTCTCATGTAAACATATATATATATATATATATATATATATATATATATACATACATATCCCATTCACATATCAAAATAACAACTTTCACAAAGAGATTTCCACATAGAATTCTAAAACCATGAAAACATAGAAGAATATGTTTTGAAAACTTATTTTTACAATAATTGTATTTTGAAAACCCTTTCATGGCATATAATTACATATGAAAATATATGAACACCATATATACATATAATTTCATGATTGTAAAAACCTAATTTGATAAAGAAGAATTACAACACATAAGAATTGAGTACAATGGTTAGGGTATAACCTTACTAGTTTTAATTAAAGAGAAGAGATGTTGAAGATGATGATCCTCTCTTGCCTTCTCAAGTTTTTCTTCCTCTTCTCTCTTCTTCTTCTCTAACAATTCTCTCTAACTCTCTTCTTCTTTTTCTTTCTTTGTTTTGACTTTGGCTTTTAAAAACTAACGTATCTTTTAACTTAACATATATTATACAATATACAATATACATATATATATAATATATGTAACTTATATTATTAATATAGCTAATAAATAATATACTAATTGCTATACTAACTACCACTTATTACATAGGTTACAAAATTTGAAAAGCCCAAGGCCATGTTTGGCAACCTCTTAGTAAAAAAAATAGGTTTTTAGTGCTAAGGCTTTGTTTGGGTAAAATAAGATTAAACAAGTACAAGGGCCTTGTTTGGTAAAATACTTTAAAATCCTTTTCTAGTCTTTTAATAACTCTTTAAATCCATAGATTAAATATTACACTTATTTAATTAAATTACAACACTCTAATTCAATTAAATAAACTAACATTTACATAATACCAAATTGTCACACAATTGATTTTCCTTGATTAAACATAATTCGTGTAACAAATTATTATCACTTAGCACATAACATTAAATCTAATTAAATTATTCTCAATTAAATTAAAATTATGCTACACCATTGCTAACATATCAATTTAATTAATCATATAGCACTTAATTAAATTGTCCACAACAATCGCACAATTTATTTATTTATCTTCACAAATAAATTCGATAAAATATTTATTTAATTCAATAAATATTTTCGAATTAATATTTAAAATTCTCAATCGTTACAATCTTCCCTCCTTAAAAGGATTCTATCCCCAGAATCACAACATAAAAAAAATTCTCATAAAAATTCTCATCTGTTACATTCTTCCCCCTTAAAAGGATTCTGTCCCCAGAATCGATATATAAGGGGTTACACAAATCAATTAAACAAATAATTGAGGATACGATTTTCTCATTACATCTTCGAGTTCCCACGTGGCTTCTTCAGCACTGTGGTTTCTCCAAATTACCTTAACAGAAGGTATCACTTTATTCCTGAGTACTTGTTCCTTTTTGTCAAAAATTTGAACAGGAACCTCTTCATAAGTTAAGTCTTCATCAAAGTGTAAAGGCTCGTATTCTATTACATGTTTATAGTCGTGTTTGTAAGGCCGTAACACGGAAATATGAAATACGTTATGTATATTCTCGAGTTCCGGAGGTAATGCCACTTCGTAAGCTACCTCGCCAACCTTTCGTAATACCTCAAAAGGTCCAATAAATCGGGGACTCAGCTTCCCTTTCTTGCCAAATCTAATTTTCCCCTTTCAGGGAGATACCTTCAGGAAAACGAAGCTTCCTGGTAAGAATTCTCGGTTCTGTCGATGTTGATCGACATATTTCTTCTGTCTGTCCTGAGCAGCAACCAATCTTGTTCTGATCAACTTCACAATTTCAGCAGTTTGTTGCACCAATTTCGGTTCCAACAGTTGACGTTCACCGACTTCATCCCAGCACAAAGGAGTTCTGCACTTTCTGTCGTATAACGCTTCGTAAGGCGGCATGCCGATACTCGCGTGGTAACTATTGTTGTAGGCGAACTCCACCAACGGTAGATGATCATCCCAACTTCCTTTGAAGTCCATCACACAAGCTCTCAGCATATCCTCAAGCATTTGAATTGTTCTCTCACTCTGGCCATCGGTTTGAGGATGGTACGTTGTACTCATTCGCAACTGCGTTCCCAAACATTCTTGCAAACGCTTCCAGAAATTTGACGTAAAACTGCGGATCTTTGTCTGACACAATCGACACTGGAACACCATGTCGAGAAATAATCTCCTTAACGTATAATTTAGCTAATTGCTCTAAGTTGTACTTAATCCTGATTGGTAAAAAGTGGGTTGACTTCGTCAATCGATCCACAATAACCCATATCGCATCGAAACCTTGCTGAGTCGCTGGAAGACCAACCACGAAATCCATCGTGATATGGTCCCACTTCCACTCTGGAATTTCTAACGGTTGCAGCAATCCGCTAGGTCTCTGGTGTTCTGCCTTGACTCCTTGACAAGTTAGACATTTTGCAACGCATTCAACAACATCCCTCTTCATATTCAACCACCAGAAATGATGCCTGAGATCCTGGTACATCTTCGTACTCCCAGGGTGAATTGAATATCTCGAGCTGTGAGCTTCGCTCAAGATCTCCTCCTTAACTTCCGGTACGGGCGGTACCCAGATTCTACCTTCAAATTATAGTAGTTCCTCACCGTCAATCTTGAATTTAAACTCTTCGCCATCAGCTATTCTCTTCCGAATCTTCTCGCATTATTCATCGTGAAGTTGAGCTTCTTTCACCTTGTCCACAATAGTAGAACCAGTGGTTACTTGAAACAACTTCTCATCCAATTCCTTTGGAAACTTTACTTCCAGCTCTAATCTAGCCATCTGCTCTATTAACTGATCCTGATCAGTTAACATATTCAGCTTCTCCCGACCTTTTCTACTCAAAGCATCGGAAACAATGTTAGCTTTACCCGGATGGTAAAGTACTTCGCAGTCGTAGTCCTTGATCAGTTCCAACCATCTCCTTTGGCGCATGTTCAAATCCTTCTGGGTAAAGATATACTTCAGACTCTTGTGATCTGTGTATATTTCACACTTCTCTCCATATAAGTAGTGTCTCCAAATCATTAGAGCAAACACTACTGCCGCCAATTCCAAGTCATGGGTCGGATACCCCTTCTCATAGTCCTTCAGTTGACGTGACGCATAGGCAATGACTTTGCCGCTCTGCATTAACACACAACCTAATCCTTTATGTGAGGCATCACTATATACCATAAAATTACCTGAACTATCCGGTAAAGATAATACAGGCGCAGTACTCAACCTCTTCTGTAACTCTTGAAAACTCTCCTCACACTTCTCCGTCCAAACAAACTTAACTGTTTTACGAGTCAAATTCGTCAACGGAGTTGCGATTTTAGAAAAGTCTTGGATAAATCTTCGGTAATAACCAGCCAATCCCAAGAAACTCCTCACTTCAGACGGCGTCTTCGGCTGATCCCAATTCATTACGGCTTCAACCTTCGACGGATCTACCGAAATACCGTCCTTTGTCGATCACGTGGCCAAGAAATTGCACACGTTCCAACCAAAATTCGCATTTTAAGAATTTAGCGTAAAGCTTTTCTCGTCTCAGTGCTTCTAAGGTTAGTCATAAATGTTCAGCATGCTCCTCCTCGGTCTTGGAATAAACCAGGATGTAATCTATAAACACTACCACGAACTTGTCCAGAAATAGTTTGAACACCTTGTTCATTAGGTCCATAAATGCAGCTGGGGAATTCGTGAGACCAAATGACATCACCAAGAACTCGTAATGACCATACCGAGTCTTAAAAGCAGTTTTCGGTATATCTTCCTTTCTCACCTTCAACTGATGATACCCGCTTCTCAAATCAATTTTTGAGAAGTACTTCGCACCCTTCAGTTGATCAAACAAGTCATCGATCCTAGGTAAAGGATACCTATTCTTGATCGTAACTTTATTCAACTCCCTATAATCAATGCAAAGACGCATCGATCCATCCTTCTTCTTTACGAATAAAACAGACGCTCCCCACGACGAAACGCTCGGTTGGATACACTTCTTATCTAATAGTTCTTGCAGTTGAACCATTAGTTCCTTCATCTTGACTAGAGCCATTCGGTACGGAGCCTTCAAAATTGGAGCAATTCCCGGCGCTAAATCGATCACGAACTCTGTCTCCCTATCTGGCGGAAGTCTTGGAAAATTGCTCGAAAAAACGTCCACAAACTCCTTAACTACCGATATCTCCTCTACCTTCGGGCTCTCCTTACGCGTATCTGCTATGTAGGCTAAATATCCTTCACAGCCTTGCATCAAAAGTTTCTTGGTTGGCATCACCATCAGACAATTTGCAATTCTAGGCTATTTACTACCATAGAACACCAACTTCGACGAAGTCGTAAGGTTTACTGACTTCTTCTGACAGTCGATTACCGCCCCATGGTTGATCAACCAGTCCATACCTAGTATGACGTCGAATTCCCCAAGTTTAATCAGAATCAAATCTACTCTAAGCTCTTGACCCTTAATGTCCAGTCTACAATTCCTATAAACGCTCCTAACAGGAATAACCTCCCTATTCGCAATCTCTATGCTCAAAGGGTAAACTAACTCCTCTACAGGTAAGTCTAGGGTTTTAGCAAAATCATCAGATATGAATGAACAAGTAGCACCCGAATCAAATAATACATATGCATTTATACTATTGATCGAAATAATACCTGCCACCGCGTCTTTTGATTGCACCTCGTCTTGCACCGTCATATTGAATGTGCGGGCAGTGGGTCGAACGGCCTGTAGTGGCGATGGTCCGGCAACAGTTAGAGTACTGCCGCTGCCCTTTCCTCCATTCCCTGTTGACTCGGTCGCTGGCTTCTTAGGGCAGTTACGAGCCATGTGATCCTTGGATCCACATGTATAACAAGCTCCTTTCTTGGGGTTTGGACAATTTGGCGCGATGTGGCCTTCCTGACCACAGTTGTAGCACACGCGTTTCCCTTTTATGCGCACTCCAGTGTGAGTCTTCCCGCATGTAGCACACGCTTCGAGCTTCCTCTTCTGTTGGCCTCCCTGTTGACTCCCAACAGAGTTATTGTCATTCCACTTCCTCTTCTGATGGATAGCCCCGCTACCACTAGCCTTAGTTTCGGTTTCATTCTTCTTCTTCTTGTCCTGTTTGAGCACCTCTTTTTTCACCACCCCCATCATGGGTGGATTCAATCTTCTTTGTGCGTCCCTCGTGGGATTAGCTCCATCCTCTAACAATATCCAATGCATGCACATCGCGGGACTAATACCTTTGATATCCGCTATCGTCCAACCAAAAATTGTGACATGGTCCCTTAGAACTCTCAGCAATTTATCTTCCTGCATTTTAGTTAGATTGCTAGCAATAATAACAGGCAAAGTATCATTAGTCCCCAAATATGCATATTTCAAATGTGCAGGTAATTGTTTTAATTCTAGGGTTGGAGCTTGCACAACAGATGGATAGTAACTTTTGATGAGAAACAGGTAATTGAATAGAATGTACTACTGACTTATCTGAGAATTTCGGCAATGAGTGTAGTGCAGCCACAATTTCATTCAATTCCTGAGTTCGCTCAACTTCATCTTCCTTGTCCATATCCATACTGTTGGTGATGACAACCTCCAAACTATCCCTATGTATTCTTTCCAAAGCTCTATGCACTAAGGAATCTCTCACATCAATAGCAAAAACCTGCCCTATATTACTAGGGTACCTCATGGCATCATAGATGTTAAATTGAATCTTTTCTCCATCGAATTCCATTGTCAAGGTCCTATTATGCACATCAATTATGGTTTTTGCTAGTTTTTAGGAATGGCCTTCCTAACAAGATATGGGAAGGGTTTGGTGATATATCATCTTCCATGTCCACAATGTAAAAATCTGCAGGAAAGATTAGTTCGTTCACCTGCACTAAGACATCTTCAATTACCCCTCGGGGGTAAGTGTTAGTACGATCTGCCAATTGAATAATCACACCAGTATTTTTCAAAGGACCTAGATTTAAAGAGGCATAAATAGATAAAGGCATAACATTAATTGAAGCTCCTAAATCTAGCATGGCCTTTTCAAATCTGGTGTTTCCTATTTTGCATGGGATTGTGAACATTCCTGGATCTTTATAGTTAGGAGGCATTTTTCTTTGAAGAACAGCAGATACATTTTCCCTAACTGTGACTCTTTCATCATTTTGCAATTTTCTTTTATTAGTGCATAATTCTTTTAAAAATTTTGCGTATCTTGGCACTTGCTTGATTGCATCAAGGAGAGGGATGTTTACTTCTATTTTCCTAAAAGTTTCCAGAATTTCTTTTTCTTTTTCATCTTTCTTTAATGTTTTAGAATTTCTGGGAGGAAATGGAAGAGGAATGTTTTTAAGCTGATTAGGAGGGTTAGGTTGTACCTTAAATTTTTCTGTTTCCTCATTGGCTGCTTCCTCCTCAAACTCTACGGGGGTAGGTGGTGTATGTAACTGTGTTCCACTCCGTAAAGTTATGGCACTTGCATTCTCCCTTGGGTTGACTATTGTTTGAGATGGTAATTTTCCTGAGTCTTTGGATTCCAATATCCCCACAGTTGTAGCCAGCTATCCTACTTGATTTCTCAAATCTTGAACCGAAGCTTTTGTCTCCTGCTGGAACTACTGTGTCTAATTCATGAATTATTGGTTCTGTCCCATGAATGCTTTAAACATATCCTCCAATGTTGTTCCCTCCATAACTAAGGTTTGTGGCATGTTCCCTCCATAACTAAGGTTCGGATGATCTCTCCAGCCTGGATTGTAAGTGTTTGAGTAGGGATCATACTTCTTTGGTTGTGTCTGGTAGTTACCTACTACATTGGCTTGCTGTGCATTTTCATCCTCTTGTAATGTTGGGCACGCATCAGTAGCATGCCCTGCCATTAAGCATAATTCGCAAGCCTTCGCAACCGGCACGTTTCCTGTTGTTAATTGTTGCACCACAGCAGTTAAGTTAGAAATCTGTTGTACCAATTCACTCGTGCTTACCTCACTTACCCTTTTCGGAGTATGATCATTCCTTGTTCCGTATTGTTGTGAGTTAGCAGCCATGTTTGCAATCAGATTTCTTACAGCCTCTGGTGTCTTGTCTACTAATGCTCCTCCACTAGCCGCATCGATCATACTTCTTTCCATTGGAATCAATCCCTCGTAGAAGTACTGAATCAAGTGTTGCTCATCGATTTGGTGGGGAGGGCAGCTAGAGCACAATTTCTTGAATCTCTCCCAGTACTCGTACAGTGTCTCTCCACTAAATTATCGGATCCCGCAAATCTCCTTCCTTATGTTGGCCACTCTTGAAGCAGGAAAATATTTCTCTAAGAATAGCCATTTCATGTCGCTCCATGAATTTATTGATCTGGAATGGGAGATAGTACAACCAATCCTTTGTTAAATCTGCTAGGGAGAATGGGAAGGCTCTTAATTTGATTTGTTCCTCTGAAATTCTGTGTGGTTTCATGGTCGAGCACACCACATGGAACTCCTTCAAATGCTTGTATGGATCTTCACCTGTAAGACCACGGAAAGTAGGCAAAAGATGAATTAGTCTGGATTTAAGTTCAAATGCAGCATTTAAAGCAGGATATTCAATGCACAAAGGTTGATGAGTAAGATTAGGAGTAGCAAATTGTTTCAATGTCCGATTGTTGTTGGGCTCTGCCATCTTTTCTTCTTCGTCTGATTCGGTGAATGATTTGTCAGAAAGTAATTCCAAAGCTAAGTTGAGGCCCGGTGATGATGCAGAAGCCTCGTCTAAATCTACAGTAGATTGTTGAGCTTTTTGCATTCTTAGCCTCCTTGCAGTTTTCTCAATCTCTGGATCAAAATCTAATATAGTAGCCTGAGAAGATCGAGTCATAAAACAAAAACAAAAGAAATAATAGAATAAAAACAAAACGCACAATTACTCCCCTGCAACGGCGCCAAAATTTGGGAGCTGTCGTTTACACTCCTAAATTAACCTCACTTTCACTTCACGAATTTAAATAATTAGCACAGTAGTAAGCAAGGATCGATCCCACAGAGAATAAGTTTGTTTTAGCTTTATTCTACTATTTTAACAGAAAATAAAGATGGGGGATTTTTGAAAGTGATTTAAACTAAGAAAAACAGAATTTAAATAAGGAGATTAACCAAATATGTAAAAACTTCAGTTCTGTAGTTCAGTTTCACCGAGCACAGCAATCAATTAATCAAGTTATTATTCTTTACCCTTCAATGAAACTATTAACCCTAGATAACAATAAGCTCTGCTATCCGAATTTCTCCTTAGATATTCACTGTATGAAACAAGCTCTTCACCAGATTTAACTAGCATATAACCTAGAACAAGCTTTTTAGATTTAATATGATGGAAGCATTAAGAAATAGAGAATTAGGCTAATCCAAGAAACAAAGACATAAGCTCGATTTATTTAACTTGTTTTCTAATAATCTTAGCAATACACAAAAGCTTGTCCACAATTAGTATTACTAATTTGCTACTTGTGATGAAAACAGATATCAATTACACGTAATACCAATCTTAATCTAGCATATGATAATGATTAAATTAACTCAATTGGCCATATCAAATTAATTAGATCAATTAGCATGCAATCAATAAAAACAGATTATCAGAAGAAATTTCATATAAGAAGGAATAAATAATAATACTCAATTAATTAATTACTTGTAACAAAGTTCCACCTCCCTTTAGAACTGAATTGAAAGAATTAGCCTGACATGCTCCAAATCTCCAAGCAATAAAAGATGAATAATAATTAAAATGATGATCCCCCATATAAGAGAATTGATCCCCTATTTATATTATTAAGATAACAACAGCCCTAATATTTTCCCTCATTGATAGCCCAAATCCGTGTTGGAAAAGAAAGCTGCTGACCCATATCCCGCCTACCCACTGGGGCTGGTGTTATCAATTGTAAATCCCGCTGGGACGGGTGATGTTACTGTCCAGTCGGCTATATTTTCTATTTTCGCCTCTTGCTTAGTATCTTGGCTGCTCTCAATTCTGTGCCCACTAGGACATTACATTCCTTATCCAATTCATGTGCTTGCTTATTTTATGACTCCGATAGTCCTACTTCTATGCAAATTAGCAATAACCGTGGGCCCCATTCAAACCACATGCTACTTGTTTGGACGTGAGCTGCTAGACCTCTTGCTGATAATTATTGTAAACATGGGCCATGATGATGATAATGATGATGATAATGATATGAAATGTTTGCTGCAGGCCCACATGCTAACCAATTAATTTCGTGAGCTCCTTTTAAATTGTGAGGCCACCTGCTCCAATTCATGGTCCCGTGGTTATTTAATCCAAGTTGCTCCTTTTTCCTTATAGTAAGCTGATTTCGTGGCTCATTCAATCCCCTCTAGCTTGCTGCAATCACGTGGCCCAATTGAATATTTGAAAGTGAGCTGCTTGCATGAAACCATTTAATTGCATGATCCAACGTGAGCCCACTTGTCATATTTTGCACTCCTCCTTTGACTAAACCGAGAGCTGCTAGGAATTTACAAGGTTGGGCTATATAATTTGTAATGCACGAGCTGCTTGGATTTAAATTGGACTAGCTTGGCATGGCCCACTTGATTAATTTCCTTCTAATTGAATTATCCAAGTGAGCTGCTTGGACAAACAACCCAAACCGTGGCCCATTCCTTTTAATTGCTTCATGTAAATGATGATTTGCTAAATTGGTCAGCCCAATTTCTCCTCTTTCTTGCCTTAAGCTCTAATAAACCTGAAAATAATTAAATAACTTATTGAGCCCAGATCCACATGAAACATGTAATAAAACTAAATATAAAGGAATAATAATCATCGAATATTATGTACTTATCATGGAGCGAATCTGGGCGGTGCATTTTCATGAGCCCAGAGACTTAGTCGTCCCCAGAGACATTACTTATCACCGACCGGATTTTCCTCCTTGTGAGAGGGACACACAACATACATTCACATACATCGTGCCTCACCATTGTGCATATGATGACATGGGTGCGAAGCACTAAATATGGGTGCGAAGCACTAAAAAGCAAGAAAGCATTCATTCACTTTAATTCAAATATAAAGACGCATCACACATTCAACAAAGACACAACATTCACTCATTCACTGACTGTGGAGATGCAGAATTTCACGCATTCAATAGTTTTGAAAGGAAAATATTTAAAAAGATTTGAAAGCGGCCTAAGCCCTCTACCATCCCTAGCAGAGTCGCCACCTGTCGACGTCGGTTTAAAAAATGCGCCGATCGGGTCACAACCCGGATCTTTTAATCTCTTTTCCTAAGTTCTCTCTACCCTCACTCTTTTTATTTAGGAAAAAGGTTTTGAAGAGTTTTTTAGGAAAAAGGACAACATGTATCATGTCGACGATTTGAATATTTTACAGAGTCGCCAGTTGATAGATTTGAAATGGTTGTACCAACTCAACCGAGTTTAGTTTGAAAGAGGCCCAATTGTTGGACACTGTCGAAACTTGATCTTTGAAAACAAAGTTTTGAGGTCGAGGGCTTGGTTAAGTGTGGGGTGTTAGGCACCCCACGACTCCTATGTAAATACGGTACCATATCTTTTCAATACTTCCCTTAAACTGGAATGTGTGAGTGAATGCTGTTTGAAAATTGGGCCTATGTTTAATTGATTAAAAGTAGTGCTTTGCTTCGTTGAACCTATATAATAAGGGTTTGACTTGATTTGAAAATTAGTCTTTAATTTGATTTTCAAAAGTATTTAATTTGATTTACAAAAGCTTTTCTTTTGATTGAATTAAAAATGATGTTTCAAAGCTGGTTTATCAAACCCTTACGCTAACATAGGAATTGAAGCCTGTTGATACTTCTAATTTTTATCTTTATAGCCTTAAGGCTGTATATGAATGGTGATTTGTCGGGCTGCGAAGCATCCTCGACCACAGAAATATACAAGTGTCGGTCTCCTCATGGGCATGAAAACCATTTGAGGGACGCTGACACGACAATCTATATTTTTACTATGTTGAGACCTTAAATCCGGATAACCGTTTTAAGGTCTGTTGTATGTACATTTTACAAAAAAACTGGCAGGGTACATTCGTAAATCAGAGTTTGTCCATCGTGGGAATCAGATTCTGATCAGTTTGATCATGAATCCCACGATTCCTAGGCTCACATATGAGTAGCCAAAACTTGCAAAGTTTAAACTGAAAGTAGTATGCATATAAACCAATCATGTATGATGATAAAGCATCTACTTTGGAGACGATCTTATTTATTTGTTAATAAAAGTATTAACTTATTAAAGGCATTTAATTATCTACATGGTGCTATTTTTATAATATATAAATAACCCATAGTTTTAAACAATGCTTTCAGAATCATGATTTTGATCATGCTAATGAGATCTAAATTCTTAGAAAGCTTAAAAAGTAAAATAGTTCCTAATCATGGAATTACTAAAAAGGGGATTATTAAATCCGGATAGATTGGTACATATGTTGCTTGCTCATTGGATGAGAATGATTGATCTCATGATCATTTGTGTGGAGACACTAAAGCAAGTATGTAGGTGCTTATTGGAGAATAAGTTCACTGAACGTGACTCACTATGGAATACCTAATGGAGTTTTACTCGCCTGTCAATAGGAATTCCTAATGTGATAGTAATACAAGTGATCCTTGGACTTGAGATCATCATAGTATCTTGTATGTAATGAATTATACTTTGACTTATTCTTTAAAGCCCTTTAGGGTATATAAAAAGGTATGCTTGGGTATAATGAGTTACATATGGAGATAATGAATTAACACTTAAGAATCTACCACCTCTAGTAAAAGAGGAGATATGTCCTATGTGATTTAAATGACAACCCAGGAATCCTTGGCCAAGGTGGAATGAAATTAGAAAGGAGTTTATAATTTGCATTATTTGGAGTTGTGCATTTTCTAATCGAAATACATAGAAATAAATAAAATAAGACTTGACAGTAAATCCATGTCTTATATTTAATTGGGACATTGTATGGTGGAAGGATTGAATTGTACGGTAACTATTTACTCACAGGTTCTTTTATGATTAATGTTGAAATCTATATTATCTGGAAAGTCGTTGATCGCTAGGGAGGCTTATCCCTATTGTAGAATAAATATTATTTATTTAAATAAATTATTAGTTTAATTTATTTATTTAAATAAGATTAGAATTGTTCTAATTGATTTATTTACAACCGGTTTAATATGGAGAACCTAAAGGGTCACACCATAAAAGGAAGAATAATTATTTAAGAATGTAATGGCATAATAGTAATAATGCATTAAGTGTAATTAATTTAATCTATGGTGATAGAATAAATTAAATTGCTTAATGTTTATTATTTAATATTTTAGAAATATTAAATATAAATTAATAAGAGATGTCTTATTAATATTATTACAATTATTATTATTTTAATTTCTAAAGGAGTTTAGTAATTAATTTAATATTAGTACTCTCATTTATTCCTAATAAGATTAGGAGACAAATTAATTAAATAAATTTAATTAATTATTTTCAATGTGGTGGGAAGCCTAAATTAATTAAAGGAGTTTAATTAATTAAATGAAATCCCATGTCTAATAGGATTAGAAGGGTTGACCAATATCTATATAAGAGGAATCTTATAATAGATATCAGTTGATGAAATTCTAATTGTTGGAGAGTACTCCTTTTCTATAGAGGATAGAAAACTAAGCCAACCACCCTCCTTCTTGATAATTCCTCTTCCTTAGTGGATCACCTCTAGAGGCCAAACACTTGGGTGGCTAACGTTGATCAAAGGAAGGAATCTAACCCAGAAATTTAAGGAGATCACGAAGAACAAGGAGTTGACCTCGTACCTGTGGAAGCTTCGTTCTACAAGGGTATGATTCCATAACTTCTTATTTATCGTTTTAAATTAATAATTTGCATAAAGGATGATCCGGGTGATGGTTTTGTAGAAAATTTTAAACTCTGATATACCATGCTTCCACTAATTTTTGCAATTTGATTGCGTCACGATTTCGTACAAACCCAACAGTGGCATAAGAGCCAAACCTTTATGCAATTATTAATTGTTTTGATTTCATATACATATGGGTATGTATTTAGAATAATTTATTGGGCATAATTTTAATTGTATAAAATTATTATTAATTTTTTTAAAAAAAACGTGTAGACACTCTAAATTTCGCTTTTGTATTACTAACCCTGCAGGAGGGTAAAAACGTCATTTTAGTTCGGAGACAACCCCAAAGTAGGGCAAAAGATCACAGTAATCTCGGAGACAACCCCGGGAATGGTGAAGAGGACCAATGAAGTCTGAACATACCGCAACCCGATCGAAGATCGACGAGCTAAAACAGTGATCATCGAAAACCACCTCAGCAAACCTCGAACGACGTGC
Organism: Panax stipuleanatus; assembly: GCA_020205555.1. Classification (NCBI taxonomy): domain Eukaryota; kingdom Viridiplantae; phylum Streptophyta; class Magnoliopsida; order Apiales; family Araliaceae; genus Panax; species Panax stipuleanatus. The sequence goes on from CM035122.1 coordinate 46,147,355, forward strand.
CATCAAGAGATAAGCCTGCAGACTGATATCTGGACCTGGAAGGTATCTCGGCTACGAGTATCAACTTCCCGAACCCTAACTTAATCGGACTCGGTCATATCTCGCTGCGTTCGTCAAATACGGTCCGAAAGATCAAACGGCAGACGTCAACTTCCCAATCGAGACCGAAGGAGCCATAACCAAGCAAGGGGGTCCCACATGGGTGGCCTCCACCATGTATGCGGCTAGCCGTAAACATGTGTGCGGCTGCCCCGGACAGGTTATAATCCCCCACTTAGTTCATTTTAAGAAAAAAAAGAAGAGATAGATATAGAGAGAGAAGGACATTTCTAGAGAGAGAAAGGCTCGGGTTGGACATCAACATAGCAACTTGAAGCTTATTTCTTCCATCTAGCATCTCATTTAAGCCATTATAGTGTTCTTACTTCATCCCGGGAGTCAAAACGCTTGTTCACGAGTCCCCCAAGGTGAAATAATGCACTTCTAGCTTCATTTTCTTTGTAAACTATGTTCAAATGATAGATTAATGAAGGATCTTGTTTGAATCTAGCTATATTTGTTGTATTATAAGCAGATTGTGTAATAGTTGGTAGTTTTAACGTTTCTATCGATTATTTATTGCTTTAATACGTTCTATATAGCTTCGAAAACTAGATATACCTCAAGCTAAGCTTAAGCAAGTTCCCGAGAGGTTGTTAGCATGATGCTTCAACCCGGAAGCTAGAACGGCTTAGATCCGTGGTATATCTATAGATGTATTTACTTGTAAATGGTCCCGGCAAACCCGTATAGCCCTAAATATATATTTAGAGGTGAAAGGGGGGCTGAATCGGCGTGAACGGTGATTTCAACCAATGAAATCACTTAGTAATGAAGCCATGGACGTTATGTATATATGAAATGGTACAAATATTGTGAGCCTAGGAATCCCGGTGTAGAGATCCCCGAACGGATCCGACTTGATTCCCACGATGGACCAGTTTTTACGTTGTAAATGCTTTAAATACCGTAAATATCGATGTATATGTAATATTTGGATCTTGAAAATGAACTTGAGGGGTTAGTCTCGAGAGCTCATATTTAAGATCCCGTGATAGTAAAAAATTTCATTACGGGAGCTCGGTTCATCGAGATGGCTTTTATACCCGATGATGATCCGAACCTTCTTAACGCTTTAGCATACATATCATCAAAATGATTTCTCAAAGAAAACCACAAAGAGCTTTTGATGAAAATAAAGTGATTCAGGGTAGATCACATAATTAACGTAAAGAATAAAAGGAAGTATCGAAGTCCTCGATTCCTAGTCGGGCAAAGGATTTGAAAACTTTACTTTCCAAAACCTCATTTCAATTTGCATATCTTGTTAAAATTGAATCTTTCGCTAAATCAAATCCTTAGTACCTAGGCGCAAAAGAGGTACAACACTACTTTCAAGTCACTAAAAAAGACTTAGAAACCAACTAATAAAGCTTTCAAAATCACACACACAAACACACACACACACACACACACTTTTGCATAGAAAATCAATAAGATGCAGTACCGTGCTTGCACGGGAGTCGGGGGTTGCCTAACACCTTCCCCCCGCTTAACCTAGACCCCGGATTCCATGAATCTCGGGTTTAAAGACCAAATCAAAGAGTCACACATTGGACCATCTTGCAAAAAACTATTAAAACCCAAATGAGATGGTACATCCATTTCCAAAATACCAACTGGCGACTCTGTCTCAATCGGTCCAATCAATAAAATCAATCTTTCAAAATCGTCGACACATATGTCGGTACTGGTTTCCTACAAAATTCACCCTTTAAAATGGAACCCCAAAGACAAAGCGAAAGCGAAAGGGAAAATAATAAAATACGGAAATTGGGGCACTCCTCTCTCGTCCCACGGACAAGAGACGAGGACAAACAACTCCAAAAGAGAAAAAAGAGACCTCCTCCTTCAACAAAAGGAAGACCGAGGACTTGATTTTCCGCCCGGCGTAGACAGGTGGCGACTCTGCTGGGCATCAAAGAGGGCTTAAGCCGCGATCAAACTTTTTGATTTTCATTCTGCATATGCATTTGTGTGAATGATCTTTGTGTGAGTCAATCTTTTAGCATTTTGTATTAGTGCCTTCGCACAATATATTAGTGCTTCGCACAATGTCATCATATTACATGCGGTAAGGACGTGAATGTATATGAATGTATGTTGTGTGGTACCTCCGTTAGGGGGCAATCCCGTCGGTTGTTTATTACTAGACTCCTATGGATGTTTCCATTGTGAGGCTCAGGAAAGGCACCACTCAGATCCGCTCCAATCGAAACATGGATGTTTTCATCAAGTAGATTGCGAAGATCAGGGAACCAATTTCAAACAGCCCGTGATAGTAACCCTAAGATAAGTCAGCCTTTGATAAACCAAACGCGCGGTGTGCTTCTTCATGCCCCATTTAAATCTTCCGCGTATATACATGACCGTTATCTTGAATTGTTATACATACATCTTTCACACCCTGTCATCAATTCGACTAACTCGTTGTATTGCAGGAAAAGATTAAAAAACCATTAAACTGATGCATAGCATATCATGCATCCCTATCCACCAGTATCCATTTTAAACTAGATATCGGTTGTTGTGCAGATTGGTCCTAAAACCCTATCTCTAGCCAAAAAGGCCCTTTCACCAGTCCAAATGGCTGAAGCAAGTTCATTAGAACCCATCCCAGTATCTCGAGATGAATTCGAGGAGTTTAAGAAGCAAATGGCCGAGATGGCGACCCTGTTAAAAGAACAGTGAAAAGTATCTCAAGAATATAAACACAGGAGTTTTACTGAATCCTCTGTGCAAGGAGACATGAAAGTACCCGAAAAGGAAGGTGATACCCATACGTCCACACCTATATCTCCCCTCGATGTTAAAGTACCCAAGAAGGCCCCGATCCAGAAGACGACTAAGGGACATCACAAACCTCCGGGAGGACAAAGACACTGGAGATATTAGGAAGAAAGTTAAACCGATGGAAGAAGTTATCCGGTCTATGAAAGGGACGGGATCCTACGGGAGCGTGAATTACTCGGATCTGTGTATTTTCCCAATGGCGAGATACCCGGATAAGTTTCAAGTCCCTGAGTTTGAGAAATACAACCAACTTAGAGACCCGTACACTCACTTGAAAGTCTACATGGGTGAACTTGGAACTTACGTTGAGGATGAAAACCTCAGGATGCAGCTATTTCAGAAGAGCTTTACCGGTGAAGCCCGCACGTGGTACGCACGGATAGACAATTCCAAAGTCAGATGTAATGCCCCCAAAATAGGTCCAATCCACCCAACCCATTCTGGGTCGCCACGAAATACACTCAACAAAAATTTTAAATACAAATCTTCATATCATACGGTCGTGCAAAATACGACCACACAACTATGAGTCTCAATACAAACACAGTGCCCATACTCCAAATCAATAATACGTTACAGAAAGGTACAGTCAATAACTGTTTTAGGAATTAAAATCTTTGGAAAATGTTCAAGGAAACCTTCGTACATGGGAGGCCATGCATCCATGTTATAATAGATATCGTAGGACTCGAGAATTATCCTTGGTTGACCCAATAGACCCCAAAGAAAAATGAGAAGATTACTATCTTGTTCATTCCAATGGTGGGTCTTCTCTTGCCATATAATTATCTCTGTTGTCTCAAACTGAGAATTATATTCTAACCGTACTCCAAGATTATATAGGTAGTGTTCATGGATATAATCAGCAAGTGGATGTGCACAACTATGTCTTATGATAACATGAAGTCGTATGTGGTTAGACATCTTGTATAATAGTGACAAAACACCCTTCCAAAATTGGGTTCACCTCACCTAAGTCAGGTCACCAAAAACAACCGTTAAATGACGTATAAAATACGATGTACTTATCTAAAATTTTCAATAAAATTATTTTCATACTGTTTGGTGGAAAACTTCAACAGTTCTAGACCCTCGTTCTATTCCCCTGTTATCCCGCTCGACCCAGCTACACTCTTATTACCTGAAAGGAATTGTGAAGCAAAAGGGTGAGCACAAATAGCCCAGTAAAGAATATCATGACTAAAGATAATTAAATTATCAATAGTCTTCATCAGTGATAAATCAGAGATTTATAACATATGGTAGATGATAAAACTTTTCAACCATAGTTGCGGTGGAACGAGCAATCCATTAGAAGAGTCAAATAGACTATAATGTTTATTATCTTCTCCGTGTTAAAAGTCCACCAATAATATTTTATCCCTGTAACATCAATCAACAATTTCTGTCCACAATCATGTAAGTTCATGATCATAATTATCTTGATGAATTCCTCTTCGCACTCAGGACGAAGATAATTCTCATCACCTGTCTTTACCTGAAACACCAAAGATCATGGTTATACCAAATCACAGTTCCTGTTCATAATCATGCTAATCAATTCATCTTTGCATTACAAGCCAAAGATATTCAATAATTAATCATTCATCTTTGCACTACAGGCTAAAGATATTCACAAATCAACCGCTCATCTTTGCACTATAGGCCAAAGATATTTACAAATCAACCGCTCATCTTTGCACTACAGGCCAAAGATATTTACAAATCAACCTGCTCATCTTTGCACTACAGGCCAAAAATATTCATATCTCAAAAAATATCTAATCATTCCAGAATTTATATAACAATAATTATAACCATGTTGATCGATTCGCCATTGCACTTAAGCTAAAGATATTCAATTGTAAATTCAATGGTCATGAACATACCAGTCAACAATTCATCTTTGCACTACTGGCCAAAGAAAAATCTATAGTCATGATCATACCAATAATCTACCCATCTTTACACTCAAGTCAAAGAGAAATTTCATCATCAGGATTATAAAAATGTTATATATGAGAATAAGAACAATACGATCCAATTGTCAACATGATAACCAATTGTGGAGTAAAATTCAAGAATAAAGTTCAAAATATGGATCCGATCAAAGATAGGAACCTTAACAACCAACTTGGGCAAACAGAAGAAAATTTAATTTTTCGGTGAATAGTACCGTATACGTGAATAGTGTCGTATACGTGAATAGTAACCCCGACATGAAAAAGATAGAAATTTCATAAGAAAAATCATACTTCGTGAATAGTATTCGTGAATAGTACCGTATACGTGAATAGTGCCGTATACATGAATAGTGCCGTATACGTGAATAGTAACCTCGACGAAAAAGTAAGAATTTCAACATAAAATCCATGACAATATTTCTGTATAATGATATTGAAAAGAATACATCATTTACGAAAGAAAATAACATCCCTTACCATCCCTTACCTCAAAAAGATAGTACCTCTGACTGGAATATCGGATATAATACCGAAGGAAACTTGCGCTGAATACTAATACTCAAAGTATAGAAATACTCACAAAAATACGCTCGATATTATAGAGAGAGAAAACTTCTGATTCTGGTGTGATTTTCAATTCTAACCTAAGCACCCTATTTATAGGAAAAGCTTAGGATGCCAAAGGAGACTAAATGAATAAAATATTATTATTTTTAAAAAAACTCCAGCCACCGGCTGCTCCTCAAATTCAATTTTTTCAACAAAAGTGAATCCCACCCATTAAATAATATTTATTTTCTGAAACTTCAATAATTCATAACAAATAGCCCCTTCGTCAGAAAAATACAAATTCTATGTCCTTCCATAGGAAATTTAATTCTCTACAACTTTGCAGAAGGAAGTTTTTCCAAATTCCAAACATAAATTATCCGAAATCCAAAAACAGATGATTTCTCACACCAAAATATTGATAAAAACTCACCAGCGCCAATTCCTTCTTTAATATCTACAAAATAAATATTTCCTTATCATATAAATCAATAATTAATTATTCACAAATAATATTATAGAACTACAATATTAACAACCAGGTCGTTCCCAGGACAGAGGGGGCCTTCCGATAAGGACTTCTCCTTACTGGCGCGCAATTAAATAACCCCTCCTAGACAGAACTTCCTTAGACATTGTCAATAATGCTATCTAATAATATTATTCAAATAATATGAATTATTGAGTTGATAACGTGAAATACTGTGCAACGACAATTATTGAATCAATACTACAAAATATCAACTGTAGCCATTATTGAATCAATCATATAAAATGGCAACGTAGCAATTATTGAGTCAATAAAATATCAATATAACAATTATTGAGTCAAATATATAAAATATCAACGTAGTAATTATTGAGTCAATAATATAAAATATTGAACAGTAATTACTGTAACAATAATTGAGTAATGGCTTATCACGTAAGACTCAATAATTCAAAATACTGTGCAATACCGTGTGCTACTATTCAACACCGTGTATCACTGTATTTTAACCACCGGGTATTTCAACAGTACTAATGGTAACAACCACGCCGTTATTTTATAAAAAGTTATTTCTGTCGCTTTCTATATCAGACAGTTATTCCGTTGTGGGGGCCCACAAATGGTTGCGCCGTCGTACGAATATTCCCCGACAACAAGAATATTCCACGACCAAATGAATATTCCCCGACAACAAGAATATTTTATAACCACTTGCTCATTTTAAAAATATTTGCACATTTCACCCATAACTTTCGTATTTATCAAAACAACACCTTACTGTTTTGAAATAATATATAAAGAAAATTAAATTTTTATTCATAAAAGTTGGGGTCTTACAACCTCCCCTCCTTATGAAATTTCATCCTCGAAATTGACGTACGTACCTGGTATGTCGAAAAGGTGAGGATACCTCGCTTTCATTTCAGATTCCATCTTCCTTGTCATCATGATTTCTCCATTGCTCATTCTAGAATACCGCTTCAAACAAGGTTAATTGACATATAACAAGTAAGAAAAGTTAGCTTAGGTAAGTCACACACTAGCGAAGTATATTATTCGTCCCTCCCCTCCTAGTTCTAGACTCCAATCTCCGCCAGCGACCATATCCCTAAGCTCTGATACCAAAATGTAACGCCCCCAAAATAGGTCCAATCCACCCAACCCATTCTGGGTCGCCACGAAATACACTCAACAAAAATTTTAAATACAAATCTTCATATCATACGGTCGTGCAAAATACGACCACACAACTATGAGTCTCAATACAAACACAGTGCCCATACTCCAAATCAATAATACGTTACAGAAAGGTACAGTCAATAACTGTTTTAGGAATTAAAATCTTTGGAAAATGTTCAAGGAAACCTTCGTACATGGGAGGCCATGCATCCATGTTATAATAGATATCGTAGGACTCGAGAATTATCCTTGGTTGACCCAATAGACCCCAAAGAAAAACGAGAAGATTACTATCTTGTTCATTCCAATGGTGGGTCTTCTCTTGCCATATAATTATCTCTGTTGTCTCAAACTGAGAATTATATTCTAACCATACTCCAAGATTATATAGGTAGTGTTCATGGATATAATCAGCAAGTGGATGTGCACAACCATGTCTTATGATAACATGAAGTCGTATGTGGTTAGACATCTTGTATAATAGTGACAAAACACCCTTCCAAAATTGGGTTCACCTCACCTAAGTCAGGTCACCAAAAACAACCGTTAAATGACGTATAAAATACGATGTACTTATCTAAAATTTTCAATAAAATTATTTTCATACTGTTTGGTGGAAAACTTCAACAGTTCTAGACCCTCGTTCTATTCCCCTGTTATCCCGCTCGACCCAGCTACACTCTTATTACCTGAAAGGAATTGTGAAGCAAAAGGGTGAGCACAAATAGCCCAGTAAAGAATATCATGACTAAAGATAATTAAATTATCAATAGTCTTCATCAGTGATAAATCAGAGATTTATAACATATGGTAGATGATAAAACTTTTCAACCATAGTTGCGGTGGAACGAGCAATCCATTAGAAGAGTCAAATAGACTATAATGTTTATTATCTTCTCCGTGTTAAAAGTCCACCAATAATATTTTATCCCTATAACATCAATCAACAATTCCTGTCCACAATCATGTAAGTTCATGATCATAATTATCTTGATGAATTCCTCTTCGCACTCAGGACGAAGATAATTCTCATCACCTGTCTTTACCTGAAACAACAAAGATCATGGTTATACCAAATCACAGTTCCTGTTCATAATCATGCTAATCAATTCATCTTTGCATTACAAGCCAAAGATATTCAATAATTAATCATTCATCTTTGCACTACAGGCCAAAGATATTCACAAATCAACCGCTCATCTTTGCACTACAGGCCAAAGATATTTACAAATCAACCGCTCATATTTGCACTACAGGCCAAAAATATTCATATCTCAAAAAATATCTAATCATTCCAGAATTTATATAACAATAATTATAACCATGTTGATCGATTCGCCATTGCACTTAAGCTAAAGATATTCAATTGTAAATTCAATGGTCATGAACATACCAGTCAACAATTCATCTTTGCACTACTGGCCAAAGAAAAATCTATAGTCATGATCATACCAATAATCTACCCATCTTTACACTCAAGTCAAAGAGAAATTTCATCATCAGGATTATAAAAATGTTATATATGAGAATAAGAACAATACGATCCAATTGTCAACATGATAACAAATTGTGGAGTAAAATTCAAGAATAAAGTTCAAAATATGGATCCGTTCAAAGATAGGAACCTTAACAGCCAACTTGGACAAACAGAAGAAAATTTAATTTTTCGGTGAATAGTACCGTATACGTGAATAGTGCCGTATACGTGAATAGTGTCGTATACGTGAATAGTAACCCCGACATGAAAAAGATAGAAATTTCATAAGAAAAATCATACTTCGTGAATAGTATTCGTGAATAGTACCGTATACGTGAATAGTGCTGTATACATGAATAGTGCCGTATACGTGAATAGTAACCTCGACGAAAAAGTAAGAATTTCAACATAAAATCCATGACAATATTTCTGTATAATGATATTGAAAAGAATAACATCATTTACGAAAGAAAATAACATCCCTTACCATCCCTTACCTCAAAAAGATAGTACCTCTGACTGGAATATCGGATATAATACCGAAGGAAACTTGCACTGAATACTAATACTCAAAGTATAGAAATACTCACAAAAATACGCTCGATATTATAGAGAGAGAAAACTTCTGATTCTGGTGTGATTTTCAATTCTAACCTAAGCACCCTATTTATAGGAAAAGCTTAGGATGCCAAAGGAGACTAAATGAATAAAATATTATTATTTTTAAAAATACTCCAGCCGCCGGCTGCTCCTCAAATTCAAATTTTTTCAACAAAATTGGGTCCCACCCATTAAATAATATTTATTTTCTGAAACTTCAATAATTCATAACAAATAGCCCCTTCGTCAGAAAAATACAAATTCTATGTCCCTCCATAGGAAATTTAATTCTCTACAACTTTGCAGAAGGAAGTTTTTCCAAATTCCAAACATAAATTATCCGAAATCCAAAAACAGATGATTTCTCACACCAAAATATTGATAAAAACTCACCAGCGCCAATTCCTTCTTTAATATCCACAAAATAAATATTTCCTTATCATATAAATCAATAATTAATTATTCACAAATAATATTATAGAACTACAATATTAACAACCAGGTCGTTCCCAGGACAGAGGGGGCCTTCCGATAAGGACTTCTCCTTACTGGCGCGCAATTAAATAACCCCTCCTAGACAGAACTTCCTTAGACATTGTCAATAATGCTATCTAATAATATTATTCAAATAATATGAATTATTGAGTTGATAACGTGAAATACTGTGCAACGACAATTATTGAATCAATACTACAAAATATCAACTGTAGCCATTATTGAATCAATCATATAAAATGGCAACGTAGCAATTATTGAGTCAATAAAATATCAATGTAACAATTATTGAGTCAATAATATAAAATATCAACGTAGCAATTATTGAGTCAATAATATAAAATATTGAACAGTAATTACTGTAACAATAATTGAGTAATGGCTTCTCACGTAAGACTCAATAATTCAAAATACTGTGCAATACCGTGTGCTACTATGCAACACCGTGTATCACTGTATTTTAACCACCGGGTATTTCAACAGTACTAACGGTAACAACCACGCCGTTATTTTATAAAAAGTTATTTCTGTCGCTTTCTATATCAGACAGTTATTCCGTTGTGGGGGCCCACAAATGGTTGCGCCGTCGTACGAATATTCCCCGACAACAAGAATATTCCACGACCAAACGAATATTCCCCGACAACAAGAATATTTTATAACCACTTGCTCATTTTAAAAATATTTGCACATTTCACCCATAACTTTCGTATTTATCAAAACAACACCTTACTGTTTTGAAATAATATATAAAGAAAATTAAATTTTTATTCATAAAAGTTGGGGTCTTACATCAGAGGTTGGGAAGATTTGGCCCATGCTTTCCTCAACTAATATAATTTTCAATCCTAGATGGCACCTGATCGCTACCAGGTTACCAAAGTCAGAAAGCTGGGCAATGAATCATTCATAGAATACGTGCAGCGGTGGAGGAGAATGGCGACCCAAGTCAACCCACCAATGGATGAGGGTGAGATGGTGACCAGCTTCATTGATATACAAGAAGCCCCTTTCTATGAGAGAGTCCTCGCCGGGTTAGGAAAATCCTTCTCCGAAATGATCAAACACGGGGAAATGGCAGAAATGGGTTTGAAGTTTGGAAAAATCAAAGACCTTGCTGCTTTGGAAGCTGTAGCTAAGCACATACAGTCGGGAAATTATGCAAGCGCTCCCAAGAGAGGATCAAAGAGGAAGATGTCTCGTTAGTATTGCAAGGACAATCTGCTAACAAGAGCCCTAACTCACCTATCTAGAGGCAGAACCCTCATCCAGTGAATTTTTGAAATCCTACAGCAATGAAAGTTGGGGAAAACAAGCGAAGAAGGATATTCACTCCTTTAGGAGACTCCTTGGAAAATATATTAGCCCTACTGATCGCCCAGAAGAAGATCGTTGAGCTCACTCCACCTTCCGATCCAAATGGAAGGCAATTCGATTCCAGCAAGAAGTGCGCCTACCATTCCAACTCACCGGGGCAATGTACTCAGGAGTGTTGGACTCTGAAGCATAAAATTCAAAACTTAATTGACAACGGGGAGATTATAGTCAAAATGCCTAAGCAGCCGAATGTCAACAACAACCCTCTGCCTTAGCATGCGGAGGAAAGAGTTAACATGATCAGTGCCGGAAGTAGGGAAATTCGTAAATACCTTAGAAAGATAGGAGAGTTAACCTCGGCACATGACCCTACAATATGGGGATATCCTAAAGAAAATTACAGGGTAAAACAAAAATTGGCTTCAATCAGAGCGCAGGTGGATCAGCTAGCTGAATTGGTGGTATACCAATACTAGTTGACCCGACAGCTCATCGACCAGGTCTTATCAAAGCCAAATGACCCCATATCTGTCCAAGATGTTTCCACCTCCAGATAGGATCGAATCCATTTCCCAGAGCAGAACAAATGGACTGAAAAGATGGCTCGAGAAGCTAGATTGCAGAGCCGTCGAGATTTTGCCGCCAAACAAAAATTCACCCCGTTGAGGCAATCCAGGGAGGAGATTCTCTGTACCTTGATCGAGGAGAGGAAGATTACAGAATTTTTGCCACCCCCAGATATGAGATTGAAGTGTTTCGATCCTTCCACATCCTGCCTTTACCATTCTAATGCTCCTGGACATGCCACGAAAGAATGTTGGGCTCTGCAACATCTAATCTAGAACTTGATTGAATTCGGAGAGCTGGACTCATTAAACAAAGCTGAGATGTGACATCCCAGATTTTTAGAATTTATAAATGAGAATTTAATAAATAAAATTCTTATTATCTGATGTTTTGAGTTGAAGTATGTGAATACGTGTCATATATGGTGAAATATGTGAATCTATGTGAAGATAATTTAAATATTAATGTTAATATTTATTGGAGTAAATAAATATTTTAATTGAATTATTTATTGAGTTAAATAAATAATTATGTGATTATTATGGAGTAATGTAATTAAGTGTAGTATATTAATTAAATAAATATTTAGTATTTAATTTAATTGATATAATGATTTTATGTTATAGTTCTAATTTAATTGAGATAATTAAATTAGATGAGTAATGTGATGAGTGTTACATGCAATTATAATTAGCAATAATTGTAATTATGTGACAATTTTATGTGCTTAATTGATGTTAGACTTTTAATTAATTAAATTAGAATGTTAACATTTTATTAATTAAAGAATAACATTAAAGTATGTGTTAAAAAGATTTATTAAAATAAAGAAAAGAGTTTTTAAATGATTTTTTTCCAAACAAGGCCCTTACTTTTGTTTCAAAACTGTTTTACCCAAACATGGCCTTAACTACTAAAAATCTGTTTTTAAAATAACTTGTTTTGCCAAACAAGCCTTAGGGCTTTTAAAATTCAAATTTGTAACTTCTTTATATTAATTGCAATTATGATATTAAATGGGGAGATTAAATATTGGGAGTTATATATTATATAATTATACATATAATATATATTATTTTAGTTATATGTTAAAACTACGTTAGTTAGAAAGACAAAAAGGGTTAGTCTGTGTTAGAAAGAAATACAGAGAACCTAGAGTTAGAGAGAAAAGAAAGAAGAAGAAGAAGAAGAGAGAAGAAGAAGAGGAAAGGAGGAAAGCCTTAAGAGAGTCATTGCTAAATCTCACCATCTTCTTCCTCACTAAGCATCAAGGGTATGATTTGAACCCTTGTATTTTAAAGATTTTGTTTTATATTTTTCATTGTTAGTTCTATGATAATTGAACTTTTATGAAAATTGGTATATACATAATTATATATACATAACGTGTTCATGAGTTTTAATGAATGAATTGATAGATGTTGTAATCCCTTACATGTATACTATAAACAATTTTTCAGAAATTAAAGTATTGTAAAAATAAATTTTTAATGGAGAACTTGTGTTCTTATGGGTTTATGTGTTGTGGTTGAATTTTAGAATGAAAATTTAGGAATTTCTATGTGTTATTATGCCTAATTGGAATTGGTTATGATGTTATGTTCAATTACGAAGAGATTGTATGTGTGGTAACTTGAATTGGTTGAGAATTGAAATTACAGTAAATGCTTTTTTTTGGAAAAATATATGTTTTTGTAAAAATGTTAAAATTGAGTTTTTCAAAACCTTTGATTTTAATAATTTGGACAAATTCAGTGATTGGTAGTATATATAGTATGTGTATCATTACATATGTATGATTTACAATGAATATGTTGCTTGTAATTTCCATTTGTTGGCATTTTGGGTTTAATCGATGAAACAGGGAGGCTGCACTGCCTGCTTCTGTCTGCGTACCTGCGCAGTTGCGCCGGTAGCACAGCCAGAAGCAGCGCAGCTGCGCCACTGGGTTTTCTCAGGCTGGTCACCTGCGCAGCTGCGCCGGTGCCAAGGCTTAAGGCTGCGCAGCTGCGCCGTGTCCTGGGCAGAGGCAGTGAGTTTTAATTAAGTGTACAGTTTATTTTTATGACTAAGTTATATTGTTGTTAGAATAATGATCATATATTTAAGTTGCAATAGCATGTTGATAACATGAATTTGTCAATTTGATAATTGTAAAAGAAAAGAGGTTTTGAAAACCTTAAAGTATTAATTGAATTATTGTTTAATGGTGAATTGGTTAATTATAATTTATATAATTATAATTAAGAGAAAATATTTAAATTAAATTATAATTTTGTTAAATTAGTTGATTTATTTTAATCAATTAGATGTTAATTTAAATTATAATTTATGTAGTTATAATTTAATAAGTGCATGTTTAATTATGGATTATAAATTGATAATTGCATGATTAATTATAATTTGTGTAATTATAATGCATGATTGATTATAAATTATAATTAGTTTATAATTTAAAAGGTAATTATAATCAAGATAAAAGTGTAATTTAAATTATAATTTATATAATTATAATTTAATGAGGGCATGAATAGAAATTGAGTATTTATAATCTAAGTAATGGGTTAATTTAAATATGCTTAAATTATGATTTAATGCATGATGTAGTTGATTGTTTAATTGTAGTTTGATTAAAGTGGATGTTTAAATTATAATTTATTTAATTATAATTTAAAATGAGTATGTAATTATTAATTGATTAATCATGTGAAATATAATATGATTATGTGATGTGATTAATTATATGGTAATTAATTATTAACTTATTAGTTAAAGAGGAATGAGTTAACCTAAAGTGGATAACTAAATATTAGGATTAGCTATGTGATAATTAACTGATATTGTTAATTATACATAAGGTTTGACAGCGAGTGTCAAACGAGTAAATAGAAGAGAATTAGAAAGTATAAAGTATTATTTACTTAGACATTTGATAAGCATTGCTAGGTGACTAATAATTGATGCGTATGGTAATACGTTATGTAGGATCATGATGCAGATTATATTAAGCTATTTTTCGGTAATTGGTAATCTACGAGCCAGGCAAGTCTTTCGGTTTCTAGTTTCTATGTGAACTTGATGATATTATGAACTGTTTTAAATTATTTTGTAAAGAGCATGATATGTTATATATGTTGTAAACATGAATGTTAAAGTCAATTTATGACTACATTGATTGATTAAATAATGTTGATTGAGTAAGGAACTCAATCTTTATATTTGCTATGTATATTGAAGCATGTATGCCATGTTAATTTCATTATTATGAGATGTATCTTGAGCATGTTATTATGTGCTATGTGATGCATGAAAACTGTTAGAACTTGCTGAGCTGTCGAGCTCACTCTTGCAAATAACCATTTTTGCAGGTCAAGGATGCAAGGTAAAGATACGTGTTAAGTGATTTATAGAGATCAATGTTAAAGAATATTAATTTTGTTAAATTTCAAATTGTAGTTGATGTTTTCATTGTAACTTAGTTGTTAAGTTGTAAGTTGAGCTATCCGACGTGTAATGGATATTGCTTAGTGATGTAAGACTTTATATAATCCTTTCGTTGTAGCGATTCATGTAATGGAATTGAATCAAATATTTGTAATGTTAAGCTTGCGATTCAGGGCAATATAGAAAGAAAGTTTATAAAAGATTTAAATATTCCGCATTTTTAGTGATTTTTAATATCGAATAATGTTGTAATAAGAGATTAATGTTGTATTGTTAACGATCGAGAAGGAGAATATTATTGTATGAATTTTGGGGTCGTTACATGAGATCTTCCCTGAGGAAGAAATATACTACCCTCGGGGATCGAGGAACACAGAAGGTATGATAGCCGTTATCCTTTGCATGGAAGACATATCCGGCGGACCCATAACCATCCAAGGGGTACCTGAGCAGAGAAAAAAAGCCACTCTCGAGATACCAGCGCCTAAACCATTGATGTTGGCTCCTTGGCCACAACTCCCAATTCTCAGCCTAAAGAAGGTACCGTGGAATTACGGAGAAGGGATAAAGTTGGCACCAGACTGTACCGCCATCATACCTAGGGAGAATACATGTTACCTCCCGGGGTGTTTGGCAAAACCGGCAACCAAGGTATTAGGGAAGGTATCTAATGGAAAGATCACAGAGTTCCTCTATAAAATGGGACACGGTGAAGCCAGGACGGTGAGGCAATTGGAAGCTGAACCCCATCAAATTTCTATCCTGGATTTGGTATTAGAATCTGACGACCATCATCAAATTCTGATCCAAGTATTGGAGGAAGCACACTTACCCAAGACTATCGATACTGAGAAATTCCAGCACTTGATCAACCATGTACTGGACAGTAACGTGATATCCTTCACTGACGACGATATACCAGCCAAAGGAATTGGGCATCACAAACCATTGCATATCGCTGTCGTTTCATCAGGATATGTGGTAGCTGGCATGCTAATCGATGGAGGGTCGTCTTTAAACATCTGTCCATAAGATACTCTTGAGAAGATGAAGATCAACCCGAACCAAATTCGGGACAACCATGTCGTGGTACGGACTTTT
This sequence comes from Panax stipuleanatus, assembly GCA_020205555.1. Taxonomy (NCBI): domain Eukaryota; kingdom Viridiplantae; phylum Streptophyta; class Magnoliopsida; order Apiales; family Araliaceae; genus Panax; species Panax stipuleanatus. Next base: position 46,163,430 of record CM035122.1, read on the forward strand.
GACGGATTAAGAAGGGATACCGTGGGGGAGAATAAACTTCCTGTGGAGATTGGCCCTTTCACTTTTAACATATCCTTTTCAGATCCTGAAGATCACTACCTAGTATAATTTGTTATTAGGACGACCATGGATCCATATGGCTGGCGCCGTCCCTTTAACTCTTCATCAACAACTAAAATATATAGTCAATGGCAATCTGGTGACTGTCAGTACAGAACTTGATTATCATATTCATGACCTGGGAGATATGCCCCTGATCGGTGTGAATGAAGGGGTCGAGCGCGCCAGTTTTCAAGCCTTCAAAATCAGTAATCTGCGATATAACTCTGTGGGAGCCCCGGTCTTAATTCCCCGACTATCTACAGATGTGAGGGTTGTTGGCTAAGAGATGTTGTCCCAAGAACATCGACTAGTCCGAGGATTGGGGAAGAATGGCCAAGGAATCAGGAACCCAATCCGTATACCCACACAGTTGGGAAAGGCTGGACTCGGATACCATGGTGGATCCGAGCATCAGAATCCTCACAGGCGTCAACCAGTTAATCAGTTAATTCACCTCAAGCCAAACCTTGGTGAAACCGGATTTAAAAAGCCACTCAAGAAGACCCCCCCTCATTATTTTAAACCTTATGATTCCTAAAGTCGATCAAAGAGGACATCAGACGGACGAGGATGAAAAACCACTCAAGGATGCGGCCCAGAAGGCCAAAGACCAAAAGTTTTTGGAAGAGATCAAGTTGGAATTCATGAGCAGTTTTTGCCTCTCTGAAGAGGACCTGAAGAAGTCCGACGGGGTAGATCTGTCAAGTGATCAACCTAACCTCCCGACACTTATCTGGGGAAGTCTAAACATCCCAAGCAGTAATCCAGAGACCGGTTCCAAACTAGTTATGGCCATCTTGGAAGACTATGACTCCAGTAGCGCGCCTATCTCAACGACTCCCCAGGAACTGCAGACCAGCAATTGGACGATCACTCCACAGATCGTCCAAAAAGGGTAAAAATCGAGAAGCGACCGCTGACAGGGAGCTCCACCTTTATCTATATTTATTTCTGTTTTATTTCATCTGTAGCTTGTTATTTCCAGTTGTCATATTAACTGATGAAACTTTTTGTAATTGACGACTACTTGTATATATTTAGCAATTAGGTTTTTGTATCAGGTTTCCAAATTTGCATGTCTCTAGCCACGTCCATGGTTTACCGAATCTGAGTAATGATTACGATTTTGACATAGAATTGGACTTTGATTTGATGGGAATCGAGTAGGAAGAAGGGGATGATGACGAGGTGCCCGAGGAAATCAAAGCATGGGTCGAAGATAAACCTAAACCCAACCTTGATCAAACCACCACCATAAATATCAGAACCCCCAACGATCCCAAAGAAATACAAATCGAAACCAACCTTCCCTCTAACCAAGAAAAAGAACTAATCCAACTCTTAACACAATTCAAGGATGTTTTTGCCTGGTCTCATGAAGACATGATAGGTCTATCCACCGATATCATCGTCCATTGACTACTAATTAAAGAAGGGTTCAAACCAGTCAAGCAGAAACTGAGACGGTTGAAACCAGAATGGAGCCTAAAAGTCAAAGAGGAAATTATCAAGCAGTTCAAAGATGGAATCATTATGGTGTCAACGTACCCTGAATAGTTGTCCAACGTAGTCCCAGTGTCGAAATCTGGGGGAAAGGTGCGAGTTTGTGTGGATTATCGAGATCTCAACAAAGCCAGCCTTAAGGATGACTTCCCAGTGTCGTTCATCTATGTATTAATTGATAATACTGCATAGTTCGAGATGTATTCTTTCGCTGATTGCTTTGCTGGATATCACCAGATCATGGTTGTTGAAGAAGATATGGAAAAGACCGCCTTCACTACCCCGTGGGGAACCTTCTATTATCGAAGACTAGCTTCTGGCCTTACCAACGCTGGGGCTACTTATCAAAGAGCCATGATGACTTTATTCCACGATATGATGCACAAAGAAATTGAGGTGTATGTGGATGATATCATCGTAAAGTCCCAACAGGCTGATGACCATTGCACCCATCTTCGAAGGTTGTTTGAACGACTCCACAAGTTCAATTTGAAGTTAAACCCAGCAAAGTGTGCTTTTGGGATGAAATCCGGCAAACTACTGGGATTTCTGGTGAGCAACCGGGGCATTGAGTTGGATCCTGCCAAAATCCAAGCTATCACGGAAATGCCTGAACCAAAGACCGAGAAGGAAATTCGAGGTTTACTAGGAAGAATCAACTTCATCAGCCGATTCATATCGCAGTTATTAGCAACCTGTGAACCCATTTTTAAACTATTAAGGAAGAGCTCTTCGGGAAAATGGAATGAAGACTGCCGGAAAGCCTTTCATATCATCCAAAAGAGGTTGATTAAAGCACCTAATTTGGTACCCCCAAAGGATGGGATTCCATTGTTCATATATATCTCGGTCAACTCCAATGCTATGGGTTGTCTACTGGGGTAGAAGAATGACATGGGGAAAGAAAGTGCAATCTATTATCTCAGTAAGCGCTTCAGCAGCGAAGAACGGAAATATACTCTGATCGAATGAACCTGTTGTGCATTAGCTTGAGCAGCCACCAGGTTACAACATTATCTGCATGGCTATACCACTTATCTCATATCGAGGATGGATCCTTTGAAATACATCTTCAGCAGACCAATTTTGAACTGCCGTCTATCCAAGTGGCAGTTAATCCTTCAACAGTTCGACATCATATATGTCACCCAAAAGTTCATCAAAGGGCAAGGGATTGCAGATCACTTGTCAGCTGCACCAACTGGGGGTTTTGAGCCTCTGGAAACGTATTTCCCTGAGGAAGAAGTATTGACTGTTCTCCTGATTGATAAGGAGGATCAAGGTCAATTCTGGAAAATGTACTTTGACGGCGCATCAAACGCTGAAGGTGCCGGCGCCGGGGCAGTCCTGGTATCCATCACGGGAGATCAATACCCCGTGGCAACCAAGTTGCATTTTAACAACTCCAACAATACCACCGAATATAAAGGGTGCATTGTGGGGTTGAAGCTGCTCAGTCCATGAGAGTGAAACGTTTAGCGGTGTTTGGAGATTCGAAACTAGTCATCAGACAGTCTACCGGGGCATACACCACCAAAGAACTGCATCTACTGCCGTAACATCGACATGTTCTTAGATTAGCAGGGAAATTTGAAGACATTGCCTTCATGCATATCCCCCAGAATCGAAATGATTTCGCCGATGCATTGGCCACATTAGCTTCACTAGTGAACCTGTCAGCAAGAAGGGGAATGCCTGTCATCACTTTCACTGTGCAGAAGACACCGTTATATGGGAACAATGTAGGGGAGATATCAGATGAGATACTACCTGCGGGACCACCTTGGTACCACCATATAAAAGAATATTTGCGAGATCAGTCAACCCCGGAAGGGATGAGTCAAGTTGCGAAGAAGCAAATACAGAAAATGGCTATGAATTTTTACCTAAGTGGAGATGCTCTCTATAAGAGAGATCCAGGTGTAGGCCTTCTGAGATGTCTAGACCGGGAGCAAGCCCAGCGACTTATGAATGAAGTACATGGTGGAGTATGCGGAGCACATATGAGTGGACCTCTGCTTGCCAAAAAGATTATGAGGACAGGACACTACTGGATATCCCTCAAAGAGGATTGCGATGATCATGTCAAGCGTTGCTATCAATGCCAGATCCACGCCAACATTATTCATGCGCCTCCGAATCAACTGCATTACATGACATCACCATGGCCTTTTTCCATGTGGGGAATGGACGTGATAGGACCAATTAAGCCTAAAGCCAGTAACGGTCATCGATTCATCTTCACTATGATTGACTACTTTAGCAAGTGGGTGGAAGCAGTTTTTTTCCCTAGGGTCACCAAAGAGGTCATCGTCGGTTTCATTAGAAATAATGTCATCTGCCGGTATGGACAACCCGAGGTTATCATATCAGACAACGCGAAGAATCTGAATAACGAGATGATGAGGGAACTGTGTAGTAAGTTCAATATCAAACACCTCAATTCGGTTATTTATCGTCCAAAGATGAATGACGCGGTGGAAGAGGCTAACAAGAACATCAAGAAGATAATGATGAAGATGTCAGCAAATCACCGAGGATGGCCTGAGCTATTGTCGTTAACCCTACTAGCATATCGGACGTCGACTCGAACCTCGACTGGAGCAACACCCTACTCATTGGTATATGGTATGGAAGCTGTACTTCCTGTCGAAGTGGAGATGGAATCACTAAAGGTGATCCTTGATGCCCAGATAGAGGAGAGCCAATGGATACAATATCGATACGATCAGTTATCCCTGATAGATGAAAGAAGAGTTGCTGCTATATTTCACGGTCAACTCTATCAACAGCGAATGTCTCGGTCTTATAACAAGAAGGTGCGACCTCGAGAATTCAAAGAGCATGATTTGGTATTGAAGAAGATCATTCCGGGCCAGGATACAGCTAAGGGAAAATTTGCCCCAAACTGGAAAGGACCCTTTCTTGTCAAAGCAATCCTATCAGGTGGAGCTTTGAAATTGGAAGAGATGGACGGTGAGGAATTCCTGCAACTAATCACTTCCGACTTGGTGAAATGGTATTATGTCTGAGACCCCTTTTCACTTTCTGACTGGACTGCTATGTCTTGATAAAAAAAGAAAAAAACAAGAAAAGAAAATAAAGAAAATAAAAAAATATATCAAGTCTAGGTTTTCATGTCTGAGCCTGAACTACGAAAGACCTGATCTCCTATATATGGGAGTACGTAGGCAGCTATTTATGGTGCGGTCTTACCCTGGAAAACATCAAAATCCTATCAAATCTAACCCTGGAAAAACAGCAAAATACTATCAAATCTTACCCTTGAAAAACATCCAAAACCTCATAAAATCAAACCAAAAAATATCAAAATCTTATCAAATCAAACTCAAAACCCAAATAAACCCCTTTCAAACTTTTCAGGTCGAAGCCTGAACTACGAAAGACCTGATCTCCTATCTGTGGGAGTATGTAGGCAGCCATTTATGGTGCGGTCTAACCTTCGAAAAAGTCAAACACTTTCCTAACCTATACTGTAAGACCCCGACTTTTATGATATAAAATACTAATATAATTTTTGATTATTATTTTAAAATTTTAAAATATTGAATTGATAAATGGTCAAATGAGCACTTAATTGGATAAATGAACAAATAAAGAGGAGAGGAAATTAATTTATTTTTTCTAAAGTAGCAGCCCATGTGCTGAAGAGAAAAATGGGAGAGAGGAAAGGGGGAGGAAGAAGAAAATACGGAGAAGAAAACAAAAAAAAAGTGGGGGAAAGAAGAAGAAAAAGAGGGAGGAGGAGAACAAGAGGAAAAGAGGGAAGAAAAAAAAGAGAATAGAAGAAATAGGGGATACTCCCACCCCAAATATTTCATTCGGCAAAAACTATGAAAGGGGGAAAAGAGAGAAGAGAGAAAGAAAAGAGAAGGAAGAAGAAAGAAGAATGGGAAGGAATAAATTAAAATAGGTAAGTTTTAATTTATAATTTAATTTTCATATATAGATGTTAAATTTTGTATATAGATAGAACATGTTTATATTTATTTTTGATGAATTAAACTTGTATAAACATGAATCTAATGAAAGAAATCAAGAGATTAAAAGAAGAACAAAATCTAAAAATTTTCAGAAAAATTAGTTTATTACCTGATTTTGTAAAATCCATAACTCTTTGTGTATAATGAGTTAGGAAGTGAGCCACATATCAAAACGAAGGTATGGAAGTAAGCTAATTACAGAAATTAGAATCACCTGAAAATTCCTTGTAGATTTTTCGTGGTGACTGTTTGAAGGAAACTGGTCCGAAGGACTTATAGTCCAAAAAAATCAGTTTCTTAAGCTCTATTACGAAAATTATAGATCTTAATCCGACCGTTGGATCGTTGTAATTTTTGGATATGTTATACATATATAAGTTGAGTACATGTCCACAAAGTTTGAACCGTTAAAGATTAACGTATGATTTGTTATGAATTTCGTGAGGTGACTGATCTGATATTTTTTTTCAAAACAGAAATATTTTTTGATAAACTTTTTCGGTAAGCTTATTTTTATATGTTAGAGGTGGAAATTAAAAACACTTTCTTCTACAAAGTTGTAGATAATTAAATTTTACATTGAAAGAACATAAGATCTGTAATTTTCTGATAAAAGGACTAATTAGTATGAATTATTGAAGTTTTTGAATATTGGAATTTTTAATTAAATTATCAAAAAAATTATTTGGGCTGAAATATTTTTACAAAAATCTTATTATATCAGTTTAGAGTTTCTGTAAATTTTTGATGAATTATTGAAAAGCAGAAGTAATTATGGTATTTTTAAACTATTTATAGTTGGTTTAAAAACAAGGGAAATTCATAGAAAATTCTATGAATGATGAAAAAATTATGAAACTTGGTGAAAAATCATATAATATTTTATAGTTTCTGGACAGTTTTAGAAATTTATTGAATAACATAAATACTTTCTTATATTTTTAAGCTATTTATAGTTAGTTTGAAAATAGAGGAAATTAATGAAAAATTCTATGAATGGTGAAAAATTATGAAGTTTATTAAAAAAATCTTATAATAATATAAGATTAATATTGATGATATTTTAAAGATATAAAAATATGTGGAGTTAGTATTTCTATTTTAAAGCTATTAAATGATAGTTTTTAAAAATAAAAATAATTATAGGAAATTGTCGGATAATCCGAAAAATGTGAAAGTTGTTTGGAAAATTTAGAATAATATTTTAAATATTTTTGAAGTAAGCTCATGAGGTGTCGGAATATAAACGTACAAGTTATGATACATGTTTATATAATTATATTGTTGTATTTGATCATCACTTGAGATGGTGGCTTAGTGGTGGGAAGCCGGACATAAGTCTCCATTAACGTGGGTTCGAGTCTTGGTGAACTCCTATATGCTCAAGTGGTCTCACGCCCTGAATTTATTCGGGGGTAAGTTGAGCCCTGGATTTATTCGGGGGTAAGTGAGTTGTGCCGATGAAGACACCACTGAGGCTTCTAAAATTTTTAGAGATTGGACATTTATTTTTTCCCTATCATGCATGTAATTATTTATTACGTATGTTAATAAATAATAGTTATGATAAAAGCAGTTGAAAGTATTATGAGTCTATAATAATGATGGTGAATAATTGTTGAAAGATTAAAAAAGTGTAAATAATTGATGGTTAAACTGTGTTGATGATATGCAGATGCTTGTTCAATTATTTTCTCTTTACAAAAGTAAGTTTGTCAGGAATTATCGACACTTTACTTTTTCTAAATTAGTATGGACCATAACTCTATTATTGAACAAATGTTGTTAAAACGTGTACAAGTTGGTTTAATTTTCTCTGTGGGACCACAAATTACACTATCAATATTTTTTTATATAGCTCATTGGGTTATTTTGTCAAAGCGGATGTGCTAGTGGTTTCCCGATTTCAGTATAAATAGGTTACTTAGTTGAGTAACTAAACACATCCGATGACTACACCAAAAATATAAAATTCTTTTGTTTCAATATTGTGAGGATAATATTGTGAGTATTTCTTTTGAGTGTAAGGTTACTCCAAGTGTTGATAAAGAATGCAAGCATTGTTCAGGTTGATCAATTTCATAGAAAGCAGAATCCAGTCACGTGCTAATTAAGGTAAGGGGTACCATTTTTATGGTAAGAGGTATCATTTTTTCATAATATATTAAAAGAATATCATTTTCTTTCATGTCATATTATTGTGAGAGATTATTATTTGTTCTTTAAGTTATTATTAAAAATAAAATGTTGATTGGTATACAGTTGAATATCTTTGGGCTGTAGTGCAAAGATGAGTTGTTGATTTATGAATATCTTTGGCCTGTAGTGCAAAGATGAGTTATTGATTTATGAATATCTTTGGCCTGTAGTGCAAAGATGAGCTGTTGATTTATGAATATCTTTGGCCTATAGTGCAAAGATGAGCTGTTGATTTATGAATATCTTTGGCCGTAGTGCAAAGATGAATTTATTAGCCTGATTATGAACAGGAACTGTAAATTGGTATAACTATGATTTTTAGTGTATCAGGTAAAGGCAGGTGATGAAAGTTCTCTTTGTCTTGGGTACAACGAAGAACTGTTGATTGATATTACAGGAATAAAATATTGATGATGGATTTTTAATTTAGAGAAGATAGTGGACATTGTGTTCTACTTGACTCTCCTAATGGATTGTTGATTCCGCTGCAATTATGGTTGACAATTTTTATCATCTACCATACGTTTTAAATCTCTGATTTACTACTGATGAATGCTATTGATAATTTAATTATCTTAGTCATGATATTCTTTACTGAGCTATTTGTGCTCACCCCTTGTGCTTCACAATTCCTTTCAGGAAATAAAACTGTAGCTGGAACTAGCAGAGAGGACATGAGTATAAAGTGGTGTCTCGAGTTAGTCGCGATCCTCATCAAGTTATAGAATAAGGTGGCATAATAGTTGTACGAGAAACTTAAAAATTTAAATACGTGTGTCGTATTCTACACGTTATTTAACAGTTGATTTTGGTGACTCAAATAGAGTGAGGTGCTGTCCAAGGTTGGGCCTTAAGGGTCACAGTTGGGTATGATAATTGTTTTAAAACTCACAAATAATTGTTGTCTTATTTGATACGACATTATGATAATTCGGGTGCGGATACTGACGTACTATATACAACATGGTAATAGTTGTAAACAGAAAGATTTGTATTTGAATTTTTATTGAGTGTATTAGTGGCGAACCAAAATAGGTTAGGTGAATTGGACCTATTTTGGGGGCGTTACATATACAAAAATCCAAAACCTATCCATCAAGCCCAAACCAATCGACGGGTCATGCGAAGATGACCTAGCGACATCTCATCATCATTCCTGCCGAATCTGAGGCCACATGACGAGACTAGTGCTATGTCGATATAATAAATCATGAAGCGAAAACGGCAACAGTGGACATAGTTAGACATGCGCAAACAAGGGAAGTGAACTGAACTTGCTTCTTTTTAATATATACAACTGTTTAGAATACAAAAGTTGATTCTAACCTATGACAAGTGATAATAACAAAGTCTCTACAGGAAAATAAAATAGAGCTATAAATCAGTGGTAAGACGAGCCAACATTGCCAAATATCTAGTAGTCTCTGTAGTCAAGGGAGCAGCTCTGAGCTCGTGCTCTAACATGTTAACCCTCCTCAACATCTCCGTTGCCATGCGGAAAATCTCCTCTTGACTCTGCACTACACCTTGTACGTGATCGATGAGTCCATCTGAGAAAGTCTCAGCTACATCTCTATCAATGATGGCCTAATCTCTGGAAGTACGAGCTGCATCTCTCTCAGTGATAGCAGTATCCCTACCAGCTACGGTGGTCAACAATAGAGCCCGAACCTGATCTCTCTCAAATGTCACCAGCTGAAGCTGTCTATCCATCGCCTCCATGGAAACTGAGGCCAAACGCAAGACAGTGCTCACTAAAGAAGCTGTCAACTCTGCAAATAACGCATCCTCAGTCGGAGATATTGGATCCTCCATCGGTTCCGCCGCATCCGTAGACCAACCATCGTCATCAGATAAAGATCCTGTACCAACCTGATCTGCGGTCTCTGGTGCCAAATTCGACTCAAGCCAAGCTGAATACTCTGAAGAGCGGCCCGGATGGCAATCTCTAAACTCTGCTATTTATCGATGAGACCAGAACCCATAAACCCGAGCCAAATAAGCCTCGATAACTGAGCAGGTGGGGAATCGATAATCCCCAATCCCCTTAAATTCATGGACCTCCTGGTACTGATCAAACTGACCCATCACCACCAGAAGATGATAGGTCGTCACACGCCTCAAACCCGCGAAGGGGAGGAAATCCAGGTCAGCGACATGGGTGGTGAAACTCATAAAGAAGCAGTACCCAGAATACATGACTTTAGCAAAAGGCTCCTCCATGGCACCCAGAAATGATGTCCAGGATGCCTCATCGATGCAAGAAGTCGGGCGATATGAATAAACCTGAGACAGGCCATGTCCAAAATAGAAACCTTGACAGCGAAGCCACCCTATCGGTCAGAGGTGCATCATCAACCAGATGTATAAAAGCACTGGACTACCTCTGAACTCCTGGTCACCAGCGTCATGGCAGATAGAGGCTGAAATCAAGGTTTCTGCCAGGATAAGGGGCAATATAGTAAAGTCCTCTCGAAGAGCCCTAACAGCCATCGACATCGCCACATCCAGATGATCGGTATAAAATGGCATGTATAGATAAGCTACGAGGCACATAACCAAGGCATCCACGCGGGCAACGTACCAGCGCTCCTCCGAAATGGCGAAATCTCAGTGATAAACAGTGAAGCTATCCGCGGAAGCAAAATGCCTAAACATAAAATCCATAAAGATGATGTGGCTAGCACCCACCTCAGCCATCACAACTGCTCTCCTCAATCTAGTCATCGTCATGAACTGGCGGCGCATATAGGCCCAAAGCCACTCGAGCACATGGTCCCTCTATCGACAATTTTGAAATGTGACTATACTCCTCCAATGTAGGAGTCAACTCGGCTGAGCCGAATCGGAAGACATGAGGCTCAGGAGTTCACTACCTGAGTATCCCGATAACAAATCCCTCTGGAATCTGGAAGGGCAGTAAAGACATGGAGTGGCCCAGCATGCGGCTGACATCGATACGATCGATGGATGGCAGCTGGTCATACCAAACCCTCAAGTTGGTAGCTATATGGCTAGCAGAAAGGTGATCCAAACGTACCACTGCAGAGGATGACATCTGTAAAACCTGTGTCAATAAGCCCATACAGGGGTCAATCTCTATCCAATCATTTCAAAATATCTGAAGCATGCATCATACTAAAGAAAAAATATTATGTGTGATGAATAAATAAGAAGCATCATATACAAATATCTGCCAAGTACATTAGTTTCATAAACATCATTGTCATACCTATGATACATGTAAAAAGTAAAAATAAAAAGTACAGGATATTGGGGCACAAATGCCCAATGACTAACAGAGGACCTATGGACTCGCCCCCTCATCAAAATCATCCAAGAAGGTGAGGGTCTCATTAAGCTGATCAACCCGAGGTCGTCTACCTGGAGTGGGTACATCCTGCTGATCTGGCCGATAAGGTGTCTCCTGCGTATCCGGGGGAATAGTGAAGGGAACATCTCTATCCTGGAAGCCACCAAAACCTGAGGGTCCAGCACCATGGTAGCCACCACCGCCTGACGGACCAGCCTCATGACCCCAACGATGTAATCCACCGACAATGAATCAGTGAAGGCGTCGGCTTGACCCCGACGATGTAATCCAATGACAATGAATCAGTGAAGGCGTCGGCTTGACCCCGACAATGTAATCCTCTGACAACGAATCAGTGAAGGCGTCGGCTTGACCCCGACAATGTAATCCTCCGACAAAGAATCAGTGAAGGCGTCGGCTTGACCCCGACGATGTAATCCTCCGACAATGAATCAGTGAAGGCGTCGGCTTGACCCCGACGATGTAATCCACTGACAACGAATCAGTGAAGGCGTCGGCTTGACCACGACGATGTAATCCACCAACAACGAATCAATGAAGGCGTCGGCTGGACCCCAACTATGTAATCCACCGACAATGAATCAGTGAAGGCATAGGCTTGACCTCGATGATGTAATCCATCGACAACGAATCAGTGAAGGCATCGGCTTGACCCCGATGATGTAATCCATCGACAACGAATCAGTGAAGGCATTGGCTTCACCCCGACGATGTAATCCACCAATAATGAATCAGTGAAGGAGTCGGCTTGACCACGACGATGTAATCCACCAACAATAAATCAGTGAAGGCGTCAGCTTGACCCCGACAATGTAATCCACCGACAATGAATCAGTGAAGGTGTCGGCTTGACCTCGATAATGTAATCCACCGATAATGAATCAGTGAAGGCGTCGGCTTGTCCCCGACGATGTAATCCGCCGATAATGAATCAGTGAAGGCGTCGGCTTGACCCAGATGATGTAATCCACAGACAATGAATCAGTGAAGGCGTCAGCTTGACCCCGACGATGTAATCCACCGACAATGAATCAGTGAAGGCGTCGGCTTGACCCCGACGATGTAATCCACCGACAAGAAATCTGTGAAGGCGTCGGCTTGACCCTGACGATGTAATCCACCGACAATGAATCAGTGAAGGCGTCGACTTGACCCCGATGATGTAATCCACCGACAACGAATCAGTGAAGGCGTCGGCTTGACCCCGACGATGTAATCCACCGATAACAAATCAGTGAAGCCGTCAGCTTGACCCCGACGATGTAATCCCATGAAAACGAATCAGTGAAGGCGTCGGCTTGACCCCGACGATGTAATCCACCGACAACGAATCAATGATGGCGTCGGCTTGACCCCGACTATGTAATCCACCGACAACGAATCAGTGAAGGCGTCGGCTTGACCTCGACAATGTAATCCATCGATAACGAATCAGTGAAGGCGTCGGCTTGACCCCGACGATGTAATCCACCGACAACGAATCAGTGAAGGCATCGAATTGACCCCGACGATGTAATCCACCGATAATGAATCAGTGAAGGCGTCGGCTTGAATCAGTGAAGGCGTCGGCTTGACCCCGACGATGTAATCCACCGACAACGAATCAGTGAAGGTGTCGGCTTGACCCCGACAATGTAATCCACCGACAATGAATCAGTGAAGGCGTCGGCTTGACCCCAACGATGTAATCCACCGATAATGAATCAGTGAAGGCGTCGGCTTGACCCCGACGATGTAATCCACATACAATGAATCAGTGAAGGCGTCGGCTTGACCCCGACGATGTAATCCACCGACAATGAATCAGTGAAGGCATCGGCTTGACCCCGACGATGTAATCCACCGACAACAAATCAATGAAGGCGTCGACTTGACCCTGACGATGTAATCCACCGACAATGAATCAGTGAAGGCGTCGACTTAACCTCGATGATGTAATCCACCGACAACGAATCAGTGAAGGCGTCAGCTTGACCCCGACGATGTAATCCACCGATAATAAATCAGTGAAGGCGTCGGCTTGACCCCGATGATGTAATCCACCGACAATGAATCAGTGAAGGCGTCAACTTGACCCCGATGATGTAATCACGAATCAGTGAAGGCGAAAGCTTGACCCCGACGATGTAATCCACCGACAATAAATCAGTGAAGGCGTCAGCTTGACCCCGACGATGTAATCCATCGACAATGAATCAGTGAAGGAATCAACTCAACCTTGATGAATGTAATCTGTTGGCTACAACCCTATGCAAGTCGGCAAATCCCTGATGATGTAATCCGTTGGCTACCACCCAGTTAAGGTGTCAGCACAACCTTGATGGTGTGATCCGTTGGCAACAAACTAGTGAAGGCATCGGCATAACCCCGATGGTGCAATCCGTTGACTAAAATTGAACGCAGGTCGACTCAACCCTGACAACATAATCCTTAACTTCCCCAGCCGGGAAGTAACCCTTTTATACACCTCATATATCATTGCATCGATTATACATGACATTGCATCATCAGATATACCTTATCATGTATTCTCCATGTCTATTAAATCTTTGTCATGTTCATTCCATTACATTGCATGAACATGACAAAGAGGGGCATCTGTAGACACTCAAAATTTTGCTTTTGTTGTACTAACCCTGCAGGAGGGTAAAAGCATCATTTTACTTTGGAGACAACCCCGAAGTAGGGCAAAAGATCCCGGTAATCTTGGAGACAACCCTGGGAATGGTGAAGAGGACCAATAAAGTCTGAACATATCGTAACCCGATCGAAGATCGACGAGCTGAGACAGTGATCATCGAAAACCACCTCAGCAAACCTCGAACGACGTGCCATCAAGAGATAATCCTGCAGACTGATATCTGGACCTGGAAGTATCTCGGCTACGAGTATCAACTTCCCAAACCCTAACTCAGTCTGACTCGGACATATCTCGCTGCGTTCGTCAAATACGGTCTGAAAGATCAAACGACAGACGTCAACTTCTGTCGAATCGAGACCGAATGAGCCATAACCAAGTCGGGGGGTCCCACCTGGTTTGCCTCCACCATTATACGGCTAGCCGCATACATGTGTGCGGCTGACCCGGACAGGTTATAATCCCCCACTTAGTTCATTTTAAGAAAAAAGTAGAGATAGATATAGAGAGAGAATGACATTTCTAGAGAGAGAAAGGCTCGGGTTGGACATCAACATAGCAACTTGAAGCTTATTTCTTCCATCTAGCATCTCATTGAAGCCATCTTAGTGTTCTTACTTCATCCCGGGAGTCAAAACGCTTGTTCACGTGTCCCCCAAGGTGAAATAACGCACTTCTAGCTTCGTTTTCTTTGTAAACTATGTTCAAATGATAAATTAATGAAGGATCTTGTTTGAATCTAGCTATAGTTATTGTATTATAAGCATATTATGTAATAGTTGGTAGTTTTAATGTTTCTATCGGTTATTTATTGCTTTAATACGTTGTATGTAGCTTCGGAAGCTAGATATACCTCAAGCTAAGCTTAAGCTAGTTACCGAGAGGTTTTTAGCATGATGCTTCAACCCGGGAGCTAGAACGGCTTAGATCCGTGGTATATCTATGGATGTATTTACTTGTAAATGGTCCCGGCTAACCCGTATAGCCCTAAATATATATTTAGAGGTGAAAGGGGGGCCGAATCGGCGTTAACGGTGATTTCAATAGATGAAATCACTTAGTAATGAAGCCGTGGACGTTATGTATATATGAAATGGTACAAATATTGTGAGCCTAGGAATCCCGGTGTCGAGATCCCCGAACAGATCCGACTTGATTCCCACGATGGACAAGTTTTTACGTTGTAAATGATTTAAATACCATAAATATCGATGTACATGTAATATTTGGATCTTGAAAACGAACTTGAGGGGTTAGTCTCGAGATCTCGGATTCAAGATCCCGTGATAGTAAAAACTTTCATTACGGGAGCTCGGTTCATCGAGATGGCTTTTATGCTCGATGATGATCTGAACCTTCTTAACGCTTTAGCATACATATCATCAAAATAATTTCTCAAAGAAAACCACAAAGAGCTTTTGATGAAAAATAAAGTGATTCGGGGTAGATCACGTAATTAATGTAAAGAATAAAAGGAAGTATCAAAGTCCTCGATTCCTAGTTGGGCAAAGGATTTGAAAACCTTACTTTCCAAAACCTCATTTCAATTTGCATATCTTGTTAAAATTGAATATTTCGCTAAATCAAATCCATCGTACCTAGGCGCAAAAGAGGTACAACACTACTTTTAAGTCACCAAAAAGACTTAGAAACCAACTAATAAAGCTTTCAAAATCACACACACAAACACACACACACACACACACACACACACTTTTGCATAAAAAATCAATAAGATGCAGTACCGTGCTTGCACGGGAGTCGGGGGGTGCCTAACACCTTCCCCCCGCTTAACCTAGCCCCCGGATTCTACGAATCTCGGGTTTCAAGACCAAATCAAAGAGTCACGCATTGGACCATCTTGCAAAAAACTATTAAAACTCGGATGAGTTGGTACATCCATTTCCAAAATACCAACTGGCGACTCTGTCTCAATCGGTCCAATCAATAAAATAAATCTTTCAAAATCATCGACACATATGTCGGTACCGGTTTCCTACGAAATTCACCCTTTAAAATGGAACCCCAAAGACAAAGCGAAAGCAAAAGGTAAAATAGGGAAATCGGGGCACTCCTCTCTCGTCCCACGGACAAGAGACGAGGGCAAACAACTCCAAAAGAGAAAAAAGAGACCTCCTCCTTCAACAAAAGGGAGACCGAGGACTTGATTTTCCTCCCGGCGTCGACAAAACGAAAATCACTTCTTTTTGGGACGAATCTGAATTGTTTCCTTTAACATGTAACATACAAGGGATCCGTATTTTTTTTCAAAAATTGCGAGTCACGGTTTTTTTTTGTTCAACAAAAGGTGACCAGTATATATTTCATGGGTCATTGGTGATTCATTAAGAAAAGAGTCTAGGAGAACAACAAATTCAAAAAAGGTTAAATGGATCACTTTATCATATATATATAAAAGGTCACCAGAAAACGGAAATCAAAATTTCTAAAGAATGATTACCAACTATATATATATATATATATAAGATATATACGGTAGTATTATAATTATATATATATATATATATATATATATATATTATATTCTTAATAATTTTATAATTAAAATAAAGAGTTTATTTTAATATTAAAATTGGATTTCATGCAATTTAAAATTGCCCATTAAATGATACTCATATATATATGGAATGTTTTAATTCATGAGATGAATATTTATTTATTGATGCATATGGTGATATGTATGATAATAAATTGGATTGGTTATGAGACTATTGACCAATGTGATTGGATGTTATTTTAGTTGAACGCTTGAATGAATGGGTTTTATTAAATGGGGTCTGCATACCTCGTCTTTTCTGATTTTTTCTTGATGTAAAATTCTATCTCCCTCCTATGTACTTTCCCTTGACTGCTGATCAAGGTTTCTATTTAAATTAAATATTTTAATATAATAGAAATAGTTAGAATTATCTTGAAAAAATTGGAGACCAAAGAGCAAGGAGCGCGTGAAGACCCGTTTGTATAGAGCCCGGGTTTAAATGTAATAGTTACATTTAAATTTAAATTTTTACACTCCTAGGTTTGACCTTTTGGTTCACTTGGTAGCTCTAGTGAACCAAACTAGAATAAAAGTCCATAATCAATCCAAGTAAAATATAGTATTCTATATGTGCATGCTAAATATTATATATATTATATTTTATGCAAACATGCTTCGCATGTTTAATAAAATGACGCATATTTTATATATATATGTGCATGCGCGCTAAACAAGATGAGACAAATAATAACAAACCCCTCAAGGAAATTATATTAAGTCGAAAGCGTTCAAGTGATATTTGGAATATCGAACGTTGCCTTCTAGCATGATAAATTAATAGAGTATTAAATATTTAATATGAGCTTGTTGTGCTATCCACAAGGCGAGTATTGCGTATTTAAGATATTAATTAATCATATTTGATGCTTATCAAGAAAATTGAACTATCTAGTTATGTTGTGCTATCCACAAGGACGAACATTTTTCTTTTTTGAATTTATGGAAGTGCTAGGCTGGACTTAACTTAAATCATTTTAGTTCGGATGTGCACACACTTGACCATTATGATTTAAGAGGCAAAATAAAAGGAGTTACATGTTGATGTAATTGACAAGAGTTGTCTACTTATTTATTTGTATATCGCTTGTTGTGCTATCCACAAGGTTATATACATTTGAAATGAGATCCTTATTCTCACTAGCAAATCTTTAATTAGATGTTGCCGAACTATATAAGTGAGGATAATATAGTTTGATGAAAATAGTGGGAGATACCAATTTAAAATAAAAACCTAAATTTATTTTGGTATGCAAAAATTAATAAAAATGAATATTTGCTAAAATATTGTCTTTTCACATGCAGAATTTTAAAAATGTCAAAATCACTAATTTCACTGCGAAGCATACTTGATGTTAATAAACTAACCGTACCAAATTATACGGACTGGTTAAGGAATCTGGGAATAGTTCTCACTGCTGAAAAGATTTCTTATGTCCTAAATTCACCTTTCTATGGAACTGTTCCAGAATCAGCATCTGAGGAAGAAATTGTCACCATTATAAAGATGGCAAAATGACGCATCTGTGGCTCAATACATCATGCTCGCATCCATGAATAACGAGCTTCAGCGTCAGCATGAAAACATGGATGCTCCTACTATGCTGCTTCACCTCAAGGAGTTGTATGGTGAACATAGTAGGACTGCTAGATATGAGATATCTAAAGAGCTCTTCCGATCTCGGATGACCAAAGGTAAGGTGAACATAAAGGAACAAAAGAAACTTGATCCAACTAGCAAAGGAATGTGCTTCCATTGCAACGAGCTGGGTCATTGGAAGAGGAACTGCAAAAAGTTTTTGGCAGAGAAGAAGCTTAGAGAAGCTTCGACTTCCAATCAAGGTTTGTTTATGATTGAAATTAATTTTTTAGAAAGTCAAAATTCTACTTAGGTATTGGATACCGGCTGTGATTCTCATATATGTAATAATGTGAAGGAACTGGTCAGAAGTAAAAAACTGAACAAGGATGAAGTCATCCTACGAGTGGGTAATGGAGCAAAGGTTGCTGCATTAGCTGTAGGGACTTATTGTTTAGTAATGCCTTCGGGCAAGTCCATTTATCTAAATAATTATTATTTTGTTCTGAATATTATTAGAAACATTATTTCTATTTCTGTATTAGATATGGAAGGATATGACGGTATTATAAAGAACAACAGTTGTTCAATTTATAAAAATAATGTTTTATATGGTACTGGAAATCTGCGAAATGAACTTTATATACTTGACTTGCTTGAAAATATACTTCAAATATAACAAACTAAGAAAAGGAAAAGAGATGATATTAATTATACCAATATGTGGTACTGTAGACTTGGTCATATCAATGAAACGAGATTATCCAAGTTGCATAAGGATGGGCTCTTAGAGCTATCTGATTATGAATCATATCCAACTTGTGAATCTTGTCTCATGGGTAAAATGACTAAATCTCCTTTTAGTGGAAAAGGAAAAAGAGTTACAGAGTTGTTAACGTTGATTCACACAGACGATTGTGGACCTGTGACAACAAATGCACTGGGTGGGCATTCTTATTTTATTACTTTCACTGATGATCACTCAAGATTTGAATATAAGTATTTAATGAAATACAAACTAGAATCATTTGAAAAGTTCAAAGAGTTCAAAAGTGAAGTAGAGAAACAAACAGGCAAAAGTATTAAGATTCTTCAATTAGATCGAGGTGGAGAATACTTAAGCAGTGAGTTTCTCAAAGAAAATAGTATAATTTCACAATAGTCTCCACCAGGTACACCACAGTTGAATGGGAGTATCTGAAAGGAGAAATCAAACACTGTTGGACATGGTTCGATCCATGATGAGTTTTACCGACCTTCCAATTTCCTTCTGGGGTTCTGCCTTAGAAGCGGCTTCATATCTACTAAATAAGGTCCTCTCAAAATCTGTCCCCAACACTCCATATGAGATGTGGACAAGGAAAAAACTTGGTCTTAAGCATGTTAAGATTTGGGGATGTCCAGCTTATGTGAAAAAGTTTCAAAATGATAAGTTAGGGACAAGATCTAAAAAGTGCACGTTTATGGGATATCCTAAAGAAAGTTTGGGATACTATTTCTACAATCCTACTGAGCAAAAGGTGTTTGTTGCGAAACACGTTGCCTTCTTGGAAAAGAAGCTTATCCTTGAAGGGGCTAGTGAGAGAAAATAGATCTTGAAGAAATTCAAGAATCACAAACCACTACAGATCAAGTGGATGAACCTATCCAAGTAGAGACACCTATTGTACAACACCCTATTCGTAAATCTGGAAAAGTATCGAAGATACCTAAAAGGTATAGATTCGTCATAAAGGATGACGATGAGGTACACATCATGGATGATGATGATCCTTTGAATTGCGAATAGACTATGAGTAATAAAAACTTAGAGAAATGGTAGATGACCATAAAATCCAAAATGGATTTTGAAGCTATGCTCAAGTCCATTTGGATTTTTTTTTGCGATTGCAGCTTATTTTTACTTAATCTGGCAAACTGGACGTACAGACGCCCTTCCTCAAATATACATTATTAGAGGAGAATATATGTATGATACAACAAGATGATTTTTTGTTTCAATGGTTGAAGCAAATCATATATATGAGCTACAACAATCCATTCATGGATTGAAGCAAGATTCTCGTAGAGGGAACATTCATTTTGATGAGATAATCAAAGAGTTTAATTTTATCAAAAACGAGGATAAACCATGTGTACAAGAAGGTTAGTGGGAGCGCTGTTTCATTCCATGTATTATATATTGATGATATATTACTAATAGAGAATGAAATTACTATGCTAAAATCGATCAAAATAAAGTTATCTAAACATTCCTCCATGAATGATTTGGGTAGAACATCCCACATTGGGGATATAAATCTTTATTGATATATTTAAAAGGATATTAGGCTAAACCCAAGGAAACGTATATTCATTAGATGCTAAAGGCGTTTAGCATGGAAAACTCCAAAAAGTGTCTCATGATGATGAGCCATAGAGTGAATCCCTCTAAAATTGTCCTCAATAAAAGAGAGATCGCATGAGCTACTATCATGTATGCAATGAAATATATGAAACTTGATGTTGATCAGTCATATTTTGGAGAAGATAACTATGAGACAAGTGATAAACATCTTAAAGTACTTAACTGACACTAAGGATGTCATCATATCACATAATGAGTTTGAATTAAACTAGAGTGCTAAACAGACTCAAGTTTTCAGACTAACCAAGATGATAGCAAATCCACTTTAGGGTAAGTCATTACCTTGAAAGGTGGTGCAGTGACTTGGAAAGGTTCCAAACAGCAAAAGGTTGTTGGGTTAATGACAAAGACAAAGTATATAACTATAAGTGAAGCTGCAAGTTGATATTTCGGATGAAAAGTTCATTATAGAAATAGGAATAGTTCCTAAGTCTCATCTTGAATCTAAAACATGTGTTGCGGTACTTTGATTAAAGAAATCATTGAAAGAGGTGCAAATAGACTTTCAAGATAACATTGCAGATACACTTACTAAAGCTATAACACAACAGCAGTTTGATCGTCACTTAGAGAAGTTGGTATGAGATACCATAACGATTGGCTTTAGTGCAAGTGAGAGATTGAAAGTAGTATGCATACAAGCCAATCATGTATGATGATAAAGCATCTACTTTGTAGACGATCTTATTTATTTATTAATAAAAGTATTAACTTATTAAAGGCATTTAATTATCTACATGGTGCTATTTTTATAATATGTAAATAACCCATAGTTTTAAGCAATGCTTTTAGAATCATGATGTTGATCATGCTAATGAGATCTAAATTCTTAGAAAGCTTAAAAAGTAAAATAGTTCCTAATCATTGGATTACTAAAAAGGGGATTAGTAAATTCGGATAGATTGGTACATATGTTGCTTGCTCATTGGATGAGAATGATTGATCTCATGATCATTTGTGTGTAGACACTAAAGCAAGTATGTAGGTGCTTATTGGAGAATAAGTTCACTGAACGTGACTCGCTATGGAATACCTAATGGAGTTTTACTCGCCTGTCAATAAGAATTCCTAATGTGATAGTAGTACAAGTGATCCTTGGACTTGAGATCATCATAGTATCTTGTATGTAATAAATTATACTTTGACTTATTCCTTAAAGCCCTTTAGAGTATATAAAAGGGTATGCTTGGGTATAATGAGTTACATATGGAGATAATAAATTATCAATAAAGAATCTATCACCTCTAGTAAAAGAGGAGAGATGTCCTATGTGATTCGTTAAATGACAACACAGGAATCCTTGGCCAAGGTGGAATGAAATTATAAAGGAGTTTCTAATTTGCATTATTTGGAGTTGTGCATTTTCTAATCGAAATACATGTAATTAAATAAAATAAGACTTGACAGTAATCCATGTCTTATATTTAATTGGAACATTGTATGGTAGAAGGATTGAATTGTACGGTAACTATTTAATCATAGGTTCTTTTATGATTAATATTGAAATCTTTATTATCTAGAAAGTCGTTGATCGCTAGGGAGGCTTATCCCTATTGTAGAATAAATATTATTTATTTAAATAGATTATTAGTTTAATTTATTTATTTAAATAAGATTAGAATTGTTCTAATTAATTTATTCACAACTAGTTTAATATGGAGAACCTAAAGGGTCACACCATAAAAATAATAATACACCACCTATTTATAAAAATGTTGAGATTTATATTTGTGATAATTAATCCTATGATTATGAATTAAGTGTTATTAATAATTACGAGAAATGGATTAATTAATATTATTAATTAATTGATAGGATAAGTAAATTATTTACTTGTATGTGCAATCATGCGAATGAAATGTATAGCGTATAGTAGTTAACTATATAATATATAAAGTTTAAAGTGCGGTGTGACTATATTATATAGAAACCATATAGTAAGATTTACTAAGTTACATGATAATGCCTATGTGACTATGTGTGTGTGTGGACATTAAAATAATGTATCATGAATATAAATAATATTTGATGATTAATTATATATAAAATGGAATAATAGAATTTAATAAAGGAGATAATATGATGTGATTATATCCGAGTAAATTATATCCGTTATTAATAAATCTACATGGATTATATGTATGTTACATTGCCATATCACATCTACTACTTGAAATATTAAGCATGTGACTTACACTATAATGTTAATTATAATCTAAATATATAGTATGAGTATATATGTAATAGCCTAAGTGTATGAGATATGTTATAACATTTCATTGTACAATTGCTAGAATGCTGAGATTGAAATTAGCTTGTCCCATTATATGAGACCCATTCTCCTTCACGTGTATAGCATAGAAGCTACTCCACTCTATATTCTCAATTTTAGCAAACAATGCATAGCTCTCTATTCCTCAAACTCAGCAATCCTAGCTCATGATTATGGGGGGGAGTGGGCACCATGATTTGATTCACCAACCATTCCATAACCTTCATGCAATTTGTCAATCCGTTGGTTTGATTCATGGGAAGATAGCATTGTATGTATATTAGTTTCTCTATAAATATAACCCATCTCCTTCAATTTGATTTGCTGATAAATTTCTTGAGTTAAGAGTAATACACATATTAGTATAATAACATTGTGAAGTAGCAGCAAGTTCAGATTGTAATCAGAGAGTTGGGAATCCAGTTGGAGCTAGTTTAATTCATAGCAGAGGTATAAAACTCTTCATTCACGTTCTTTATTTTTACTTCTCTGAGATTTGCTAATTCTTGAATTAAGCATGAACTTCATGATTTTGTAATTTGATAATGTTAATTAGTTGCTATATTAGCTTTTAAGCATATTGGTAATGCAATGTTGTTAGTTATAATCAAATTCGTAGGAAATTTTGTGATTTGGGGCTGGAACCTGCCGAAGCAGGGAACTCACTGGTGCTAGCCGAAGCACGGCGCAGCTACGCCGGTTTATACTTGAGGCGCAGCGCAGCTGCGCCGGCCTCTGGAGACAGTTCCTTATTCTGTTTGCAATCTGATCAATTCTAGCATACCAATATGACTTGAACATGCATGGTAATAAGTTTAACATGACTATTTAGGTTCCTTGGCATAGCATGAATGTGTTGGTTGGTGATTAGTATGCATGTAATAAGGGAAAAGATAGTTTTGAAAATAGGCTTTAATGAAAATAATGAACCTTAAGTTCTGATTTTGGTAAACATGCATACATGAGATAGCATACACATGATTGATTTCTGAACATGAATAAACATGAGTTGCGACTTATAGTCCATTGTTCATAATCAAATTGATAGATATTGAGCTAGCAAAACTTTTTTAAAGAAAAACTTGATATATTCAGACTAATATGCATGAACATTACATGATATATGTTCTGACCTTGTGAAGAGGTTAACATGATTTAACTACACATGAAAAGAGCGTTAAGGACACTTTGTATATGCGAAAGTGAATTGTTCAAGTTTAAATAAACTTGAACAACAAGCTTGGATGTGTTATAATCTAATAAACATGATGTAGTGTATATTAGGGAGTAGAGCATGTGTGATTTATATTTCTTATGTGACCAAACACACTACATACGCATGCTCATTTTTGGATAAACACATTGAAAGTTACTTAAGCATGAGTTAGAGATATTTTGAGGAAATAATTAATACAAATTATGCATATCAAATGAGGACCTATGTAAGCATACTATACAAATTGATATCATGACTACCTCACATGTATGCATGACAAACATTATATCCTTTGTGATTTCATGATCTTGATTAGCCTTAGCTCATTTGAAATCATAAGTTAAAAACCATAGCGTATGAAGAATAAGTGTAAGATCATAATAAAAGTATGCAAGACCCTTTAATATGTTATTATATTATATGTGAATGTTGCGTTCATGACCGGACAGAAACTACAAGGCAACAGCTCAGCCTTGGCTTGGCCAGAGGGTTGGGCAGCTGCGCCGGCCCTAGGCTTAGCCATGGCGCAGCTGCGCCAGACTGGAATAAGGATTGAGTCAGTTTGTTGATCTGATTTTGACAGTTAGCTTATATGATTACTTTAACTTGTAGTATATGACCAGTATGCTAAGTAATGTGTTAAGAGGCATGCTAAGTCATATAATTGAACGTTTGATTATAAACTTCCCAATGATAAGTCTAAAAGGTGTTTGTGAACTATAAAGCAATGATTAGAAACTATATTGATGACTTCATGATGTCTTGTAAACTGAACTGTACTATATGTACTCAAAAGTATGTGATGAAGTATGTATATAGTATGCGACTAAGTTATACGTTTATAGGTGCATTTAAATTTACATATCATATATGAGCATAAGTAACTAATGAACATTCTATACATGTAATATATAAATAGGCTTCGAAAGTGTTGATTTACTTAACGAGGATAAACTACGCATAAGGCAAGTTTCCTGACTTACACTCATTTATAGTGCAAGTATCTGAACCCTACTTTTATTGTGTTGCAAGTATCCTATTCTTATGGTTACTTATTCGAGAAATGTCGTAAGCAAGTTCCCTAACTTATAGTCTTTCATTGTGCAAGTTTCCTTGAAACCATTCTTGTATATTAATTGCAAGTATCTGACTACTCTTTTATTGATCACGTATTTGATTCATACTCTTTATTGAACACATATTCGAGCTTGTATTAACTTTGGTCATACGAGTAAATAGGTGCTAGAATAATTCTTGCCTTACAAACTTATGTTTCATAGTTTGATTTAAATCACGATTATATTCTTCGAATTATTGTTGCGAGTATTGAACTCATAAATTGTTCTTATATACATTGTTGAAATTGTCTATGCCATTTAATTCGGCTAAACCAATATCATGAATTAGAAAGCAATCCACACCAATTGTCTTGGTGCGGACTCTTATAAATTGACTGAGTTGAATAACCCTTGTAAAAAGGGGAACTATATAGTCGGGGTGCCGACAGTGGTGTGACAGGTTATGTATAACTCCAGGTACGATAGGCTGATCCCCTAATTGTACTTGGTTGGGTTACCAGAAATATTTTTGGTGATTCTAGTAGAAGTTTGTGGTTTTAGCGACCACTTAGTGTCCAGTATTTATTAACTTGAAACTTTGAATTCATTGGATTCTTTATTAATCTTTGGTTCATAGTGACACTCCGTGATATCTATTCATTCACTTGAAATTGTTGAAACTATTGAAACTTTTAATAACTTCTCAACCCGTAGTGGTCCTTATTCAACTTCACGGAATAAATTTGGAAGTCATTGCAATTTGTTTTGTTCACAACATTCTTATTTGAAATCCTGAGCGATTAATTATCGTTTTACCCTTGAAATTAAGAACCGTATATATTCCTGTTCACATTTATTGTCATATTATTTGCTGATTAAATTTGTTGCTCACTCTTGCTTCCCATAAACATTTCAGTTAGGGCAGGGCAAGGTGGAACCCCAGGACAGGACAAGAGCGAAGGCAAGGCTATGAAGTAGCTGTGCTTATCTATAATAGGATATTTCCTTTATATTGTATTAAGACTTATTTAATATTATGTATTAAGATATGTTTGATTTAAGTTATGAAGTGTATTAGTAATAGTTTCGAGACTTGGGATGAGAATATTTATGTTATATCAATGTAAATTATTCTGTTATTTCATTGTTTGAGATTTTAGTTGTTATTAGAATTAGTACGTGATGAACCAAATTCGAGATCAGTGACGATCTGAATTTGGGGGCGTCACAGGTTGGTATCAAAGCTGTAGGTTATATAAACCTTAGGAGCGAGTCCTTAGGCTATAACCTTAGAAGAAATTAGAGACTAACAGTAGATAGAACTCATGTAGAGTTTTCTTAGAAAGCTAGTAGTGTTATGAAATATATTCTCATTCCATACAATGACATTATGTTTTACTCGGAGACAATAATAAAGTTCATTGGTTTTGTGATTATGGATGTCAGAGATAGGTAAACCTGGTAGGGTCATAGAGGAGGAACCATGTGATATACATGTGGTGTCTGCAACACCCCTTAAAGTTAAGCCTTTTTTAGCAGTAACCTTAACCTAGGAAGAGATGGAATCGGGATATAAATAAAAATCCACGGTGGAAGTTTTCTTTCAGGGTTCAGTCATGTTTGAGTTTCTTAAAATGAAAAATAAGATACAATGGTGGGAGGCGAAGTTCTAGACCTTAAAATTAGTAATTAATAGTTACAGACATAGTGAGAGGAAAGGTAGTAGGTAGTTAGTGGAATAAGTGTTGCGAATGATAGGATAAATATTTATAGATGCAAAACAGTGTTATAGATCCGAATTTTAAGGATAATGTGGGAAGTATCTTTCTAACCCCAACTTTATTGGTACCCGAGAGGGGTATGTATTGAGACTAGCAGAATGCTATACGATGTGATATGTTTTCTTGTGGCATGTTTTTATTAAACGTGCGTGTAGTAACCAGATTATGTTAATAATAACAAGGGAGAATAGCAATAAAACTTATACGTCTTAAGAAGTATTAGATGTTTAACAAATAGATGATAATATTATTTTATTTCTATATAGAAATGTCAATACCCCAAGGAGGAGAGACTCGTCAAGCGACGGAGAATGGAGATAGGGAATTGAATCAAGAACCCTTACAACAATTAGTAGACCTTATAGTAAATGCTTTTGAAGAAGGAATCAATGATTATAAGAAGAGACAAACGAAAACTTCAGAGGTAGGAAAGGATACTAACTTGACTAAAGAAGGAGAGGTTAATAATTCAAAGAAAGCGAATGAAGGTAGGATGGAAGAGAGTAGTAGTGGTAGCAGTAAGAATTTTAAGAGGAAGTGGAATGAGAATAAGTATGTACGAGGAAAAGGGCAACCACGAAAGAAGAAGGTAGAAGCCTGTAAGAAATGTAGGAAGACCACATGGGAGCGTGCTTAAAAGGAAAACATGCATGCTATAAGTGCGGTGAGAAGGGTCATATTTCTTCTAACTGTCCTAAGGGGGAGAAAACCATAGATTGTTTTGCGTATGGATCTGAAAAACGTCAAATATGTTATTGGCAGAAGGAAACGAATGAGAAGGGAAACTGGAAACAAAAGAAGATGGGACAACAACATCAACAACAATCTGAGGGGAAATCACCAAGAAGGACTCAAGAAAAAGAACAAGGTTTGCCCGAAATGTGGAAAGAGTCACCAAGGAGAGTGCTGGAAGGGACGAGGCGTTTGCTATAGCTGCGGCCAGGAAGGGTATATTTCCCCGAATTGCCCAAACCCGAAGAAGATCGAAGGATGTTTCGCTTGTAGATCAACAGATCATCAGGTTAAGAACTGCCCAAAGAAAAGAAGAAAGGAAGAAGACGACAACAAAGGAAGCCATAGAGAGGAGATGACAATAATCGAACTAGCTCAATCGAGTGAACCAATGCCAAGTACGACTAACGTTATGATATATGATGCAGTGGTGTTCCAAGTTGTGATGTCAGGTACTATATTAATCAATAATATAAATGCGTATATATTATCTGATTCGAGTGCTATTTTTTTCCTTTGCATCTGAAGAATTGTAAGACAACTAAGATCCTTGAAAATAGAAGTTGCAAATAAGGAAGTAATTTTCGTAGAAATTCGTCTACCGTAATTGTTACGCATAAATTAGGGGATGTAAACTAAGCATAATAGACCTTATTCCAATCAAATTTGGAAAGTGTGATGGGATACTAGAAATGTACTGATTACATAACCATACTACGATAATTGACTGTTAGAAGAAAAAGTGTGAGCCTTCAGACTCTAAATCGGTCTAAGGAAGTGTTTTTTGGTAGCTCGTCGCTTAGGCAATCGTGTTGCCTTACGATGATGCAGGCCAATTTAAGAAAAGTTTGTGTAGATTGTTTCACCATATTATAGACACTAAGAGAGCGAGAGTAGAACTAAATAATATATTAGTAGAACCAGAATTTCAAAATGTATTCCCATACGATCTCCCCGGCCTTCCGCCAGACAGAGAAAACAAGTCGTAATAGATTTAGTAACGGAGACTGCACCGATTTCGGAAGCACCTATCTTATGGCACCGGTAGAAATGAAGAATTGATAATACAATTGCATGAAATGTCAGATAAGGGATATATTCAGCCGAGTGTGTTTTCCCTAGGGAAGCACCAGTGTTGGGTGTCAATAAGAAGGTTAGTTTTAGGGCACGTCGGATCCGGCAAAGGTGAAGGCAGTATGGAAATACCGCAAACGTGGTAGCCGATATACTAAAGGAAATGGAGAAATTATTTAAGTTGATAACTCGAGAGGAGCTAATCAGGAAGATGTAGAGGTTGGAAATAGAAGTGAATGGACCTAAAAAGTCCAAAGAGAAGTTTATAACAAGGGTTTGTCCATCGTTGTTGGATAAAGTAAAGGGATGACAAGATAAAGACAAAAAGTGCGAGAAGGTAAAGAGGAAAAGTTCAGAAATGGTATCTTGAAATTTGTAGATCAAGCGTGAGAGTCATCCGTAACTAAAATTTGTGAGATAAAAGTTTTCATGAGGCATATAGTTGGATATATTTTGTTCACCTAGGAAGTATCAGGATCTTTGAAGACACTTTTGGTGGTCAATATGAGACGAGAAGTTGTAGAATGCATCGACCGATTAAAGAAGACAACGCGCTTTCTACCAATAGATATTCGATTCAATTTAAATCAGTTAGCAAAATTATGCGTAAAGGAAATCGTTTAGCGACACGAAATATTAGTGTTAATAATTTTTGATCGAGACCCGCGCTCCACTTCAATGTTTTGGAAGAGCTTGCGTAATGGATTTCAAAGGTAACTTGGAATATCACTTACCCTTAGTAGAATTCGCTTATAGTAATAATTATTATACGAATATCGGTAAGCCATCGTACAAAGCTCTCCACAGAAGAAAGTGCAGAACATCGCTATACTGGACTGAGGTCAGAGAAAGACGACTTCAATTGGGACAGAATTTAGTACGACGAATGGCAGACATTGTGAAGATAAAAAGAGCCAGAGTAGTAGCAACTCAAGATCAACATGAGAAACACGCAGATTGGCATCGTCATAATCAAGATTTTGAAGATGGTAGTTTTATAAATGTTTCCCTGTGAGGGGATAATAAGATTAGGTAAGAAAGAAGAATTGAGTTCGAGGTTCGAGAAACCTTTTGAAGTATTGAAGAGAGTAGGCAAAGTGGTGTACGAGGTAGCCATATCTCTTGAACTGGAACATATCCACAGTGTGTTCCATATTTTTATCTTACGATCATATAAACCTAATTATAAGAGCGTAATACCCTATGAACCCATTCAAGTAGAGGAGAATCTGACTTATGAAGAATTCCTGTCCAAATAATAGATAGGAAATAGCAAATATTAAGGAATAAAATTATATCTTCTGTGATAACACTTTAACGAAACCACAATGCCAAGGAGGCCACGTGAAAATTAGAAAATAGGGTGAGGATGATCTATGCCCATCTATTCGTGTGACCTTGTACCAATTCCGAGGACAGAATTTTTATAAGGGGGGGGGGAGGATGTAAGAACCGTTAATTTCACGATTTTTTTTTTTGATATAATAAGAAAATGAATATTACTTGAATATAAATGTTTATAATGAGTTATGAGAAAAGTAATTCGATTATATTAAATCAAATTTAGAAGAAAATATGGAGGAATTCAACGAACTTGTAGAATGCCTTGTGTGGCATGAGAAGGGAAATGGTGGTGATTTAATTAATTAAGTGATGAAGGAATTAATAAGTGAAGGATTAATTAATATTACATTATTAATTAATCGCTGTAATTAGTAATAGCATATTAATAAGTAATTATTTATAATATGTTATTTTGAGTAACAAAACATTTGCAAGTAAATAATTGATGTGTATAATAAGAGTTATATTTGATTATTGTTGATTGCAATACATGTTATAGTTACAATAATGTTGTTAAGAATAATAACCGGTTAAAGAATAAATAAAGATATTAATGAAAATGAGAATTTATTTGAATATAAATGATTTTGTGAGTTAACTCAATTATATTAAATTAAGTAATTATAATAATTGAGAAAAATGTGGAGTTTATAATAAACTCGTGAAAGCCTTGTGTGGTATAGTGATGAAGAATATTAATGATGATATTAATTGACGAAGGACTTAATAAGTGAACAATTAATCTATATTAACTATTAATTGTTATTGTAGAATATTAATTAATTATTATGGAATATTAGTAGCGATTAATAATACGTTAATTATTATTATTTGAAGCGATGAAATAATAATACACCACCTATTTATAAAAATGCTGAGATTTATATTTGTGATAATTAATCCTATGATTATGAATTAAGTGTTATTAATAATTACGAGGAATGGATTAATTAATATTATTAATTAATCGATAAGATAAGTAAATTATTTACTTCTATGCGCAAGCATGCGAATTAAATGTATAGCGTATAGTAGTTAACTATATAATATATAAAGTTTAAAGTGCGGTGTGACTATATTATATAGAAACCATATAGTAAGATTTACTAAGTTACATGATAATGCCTATATGACTATGTGTGTGTGTGGACATTAAAATAATGTATCATGAATATAAATAATAATTGATGATTAATTATATATATAATGGAATAATAGAATTTAATAAAGGAGATAATATGATGTGATTATATCCGAGTAAATTATATCCGGTATTAATAAATCTACATGGATTATATGTATGTTACATTGCCATATCACATCTACCACTTGAAATATTAAGCATGTGACTTACACTATAATGTTAATTATAATCTAAATATATAGTATGAATATATATGTAATAGCCTAAGTGTATGAGATATGTTATAACATTTCATTGTACAATTGCTAGAATGTTGAGATTAAAATTGGCTTGTCTCATTATATGAGACCCATTCTCCTTCACGTGTATAGCATAGAAGCTACTCCACTCTATATTCTCAATTTCAGCAAACAATGCATAGCTCTCTATTCCTCAAACTCAGCAATCCTAGCTCATGATTATGGGGGGAAGTGTGCACCATGATTTGATTCACCAACCATTCCATAACATTCATGCAATTTGCCAATCCGTTGGTTTGATTCATGGGAAGATAGCATTGTCTGTATATTAGTTTCTCTATAAATATAACCCATCTCCTTCAATTTGATTTGCTGATAAATTTCTTGAGTTAAGAGTAATACACATATTAGTATAATAGCATTGTGAAGTAGCAGCAAGTTCAGATTGTAATCAGAGAGTTGGGAATCCAGTTGGAGCTAGTTTAATTCATAGCAGAGATATAAAACTCTTCATTCATGTTCTTCATTTTTACTTCTCTGAGATTTGCTAATTCTTGAATTAAGCATGAACTTCATAATTTTTCAATTCGATAATGTTAATTAGTTGCTATATTAACTTTTAAGCATATTGGTAATGCAATGCTGTTACTTATAATCAAATTCATAGGAAATTTTGTGATTTGGGACTGGAACCTGCCGAAGCAGGGAACTCACTGGTGCTGGCCGAAGCACGGCGCAGCTGCGTCGGTTTATAACTGAGGCGAAGCGCAGCTGCGCCGGCCTCTGGAGACAGTTCCTTATTCTGTTTGCAATCTGATCAATTCTAGCATACTAATATAACTTGAACATGCATGGAAATAAGTTTAACATGACTATTTATGTTCTTTGGCATAGCATGAATGTGTTGGTTGGTGATTAGTATGCATGTAATAAGGGAAAAGATAGTTTTGAAAATAGGCTTTAATGAAAATAATGAACCTTAAGTTCTGATTTTGGTAAACATGCATACATGAGATAGTATACACATGATTGATTTCTGAACATGAATAAACATAAGTTATGACTTAGAGTCCTTTGTTCATAATCAAATTGATAGATATTGAGCGAGCAAAACTTTTTCAAAGAAAAACTTAATATATTCAGACTAATATGCATGCACATTACATGATATATGTTCTGACCTTGTGAAGAGGTTAACATGATTTAACTACACATGAAAAGAGCGTTAAGGACATTTTGAATATGCGAAAGTGGGTTGTTCAAGTTTAAATAAACTTTCTCAACAAGATTGGATATGTTATAATCTAATAAACATGATGTAGGTGTATATTCAGGAGTAGAACATGTGTGATTTATATTTCTTATGTGACCAAACACACTACATACACATGCTCATTTTTGGATAAACACATTGAAAGTTACTCAAGCATGAGTTAGAGATATTTTGAGAAAATAATTAATACAAATTATGCATATAAAATGAGGACCTATGTAAGCATACATACAAACTGATATCATGACTACCTCACATGTATGCATGGCAAACATTATATCCTTTGTGATTTCCTGATCTTGATTAGCCTTAGCTCATTTGAAATCATAAGTTAAAAACCATAGCGTATCAAGAATAAGTGTAAGATCATAATAAAAGTATGCAAAACCCTTTAATATGTTATTATATTATATGTGAATGTTGCGTTCATGACCGGACAAAAACCACAAGGCAACAGCTCAGCCTTGGCTTGGCCAGAGGGCTGCGCAGCTGCGCCGGCCCTAGGCTTAGCCATGGCGCAGCTGCGCCAGACTAGAATCAGGATAGAGTCAGTTTGTTGATCTGATTTTGACAGTTAGCTTATATAATTATTTTAACTTGTAGTATATGACCAGTATGCTAAGTAATGTTTTAAGAGGCATGCTAAGTCATAGAATTGAACAGTTTGATTATAAACTTCCTAATGATTCAAAAATGACCAGTATGCTAAATTTGTGAACTATAAAGCAACGATTAGAAACTATATTGATGACTTCATGATGTCTTGTAAACTGAACTTTACTATATGTACGCAAAAGTATGTGATGAAGTGTGTGTATAGTATGCGACTAAGTTAAACGTTTATAGGTGCGTTTAAATTTACATATCATATATGAGCATAAGTAACTAATGAACATTCTATACATGTAATATATAAATAGGATTCAAAAGTGTTGATTTACTTAACGAGGATAAACTACGTATAAGACAAGTTTTCTGACTTACACTCATTTATAGTGCAAGTATCTGAACCCTACTTTTATTGTGTTGCAAGTATCCTATCCTTATGGTTACTTATTCGAGAAACGTCGTAAGCAAGTTCCCTAACTTATACTCTTTCATTGTGCAAGTTTCCTTGAAACCATTCTTGTATATTAATTGGAAGTATCTAACTACTCTTTTATTGAGCAAGTATTTCATTTATACTCTTTTTTGAACACATATTCGAGCTTGTACTAACTTTGGTCATACGAGTAAATAGGTGCTAGAATAATTCTTGCCTTACAAACTTATGTTTTATAGTTTGATTTAAATCACGATTATATTCTTCGAATTATTGTTGCGAGTATTGAACTCATAAATTGTTCTTATATACATTGTTGAAATTGTCTACGCCATTTAATTCGGCTAGACCAATATCATGAATTAGAAAGAAATCCACACCAATTGCCTTGGTGCGGACTCTTACAAATTGACTGAGTTGAACAACCCTTGTAAAAAGGGGAACTATATAGTCGGGGTGCCGACAGTGGTGTGACAAGTTATGCATAACTCCAGGTACGATAGGCTGATCCCTTAATTGTACTTGGTTGGGTTACCAGAAATATTTTTGGTGATTCTAGTAGAAGTTCGTGATTCTTAGCGACCACTCAGTATCCAGTATTTATTAATTTGAAACTTTGAATTCATTGGATTCTTTATTAATCTTTGGTCCATAGTGACACTCAGTGATATCTATTCATTAACTTGAAATTGTTGAAACTTTTGAAACTTTTAATAACTTCTCGACCCGTAGTGGTCCTTATTCAACTTCACGGAATAGATTTGGAAGTCATTGCTATTTGTTTTGTTCATAACATTCTTATTTGAAATCCTGAGCGATTAATTATCATTTTTCCCTTGAGATTAAGAATCGTATATATTCCTGTTCACATTTATTGGCATATTACTTGCTGAGCAATTTTTTTGCTCACTCTTGCTTCCCATGAACATTTCAGTTAAGGTAGGGCAAGGTGGAACCCCAGGACCGGACAAGAGCGAAGGCAAGGCTATGAAGTAGTTGTGCTTACCTATATTAGGATGTTTCCTTTATGTTGTATTAAGACTTATTTAATGTTATATATTAAGATATGTTTGATTTAAGTTATGAAGTGTATTAGTAATAGTTTCGAGACTTGGGACGAGAATATTTATGTTATATCAATGTAAATTATTATGTTATTCCATTGTTTGAGATTTTAGTTGTTATTAGAATTAGTACGTGATGAACCAAATTAGAGATCAGTGACGGTCTGAATTTGGGGGCGTCACACAAACACTTGGGTGGCTAACGTTGATCAAAGGAAGGAATCTCCAGAAATTCAAGGAGATCACAAAGAACAAGGAGTTGAACTCGTACCTATGGAAGCTTCGTTCTACAAGGGTATGATTCTATAACTTCTTATTTACCGTTTTAAATTAATAATTTGCATAAATGATGATCCGGGTGATGGTTTTGTAGAAAATTTTAAACTCTGATATACCATGCTTCCGCTAATTTTGCAATTTGATTGCGTCACGATTTCATACAAACCCAACATAAACTTGTACAGAAACAAATAAATATCCCAATATTTCTAGAACCAAGGATTCATTCAGTAAATCCCGGTCTGCATGGCTGAAGCGTCTCGTTCTCACTAGATAGCGATCTAAGGGACGCGAGGTTGCTTTTGAAGCAGAAACTAGAAAGAAAACTAGATTTAAGGAAATCTCAGCCATTCTAGCTTCTTGGTTCAGTCTGGATATTTTGAACCGTTTGAAAACTAGAGTTGGCGAGATTTAAATAAATCTAGTCCGCCCGCAGATATGTCAGTGCCAATTCATAAAAAATTAATATTTAAAGCAACAGTTGAATAGAAAGCGAGTAAAGCAATATATGTATATATAGTTATATATAAAAGCTGTAAAGGGCGATGGGTTTTCACGCACAAGCTCGAACTGGAATTGATATATATATATATATATATATATATATATATATTTATGAAAAACTGTATAAAAGCAATAAAATTATCCAGGCTTGACAGAAATAAAAAATATATATATATATATATAAACAGTAAAAAGGCCGATGGGTTTTCACGCCTATGCCCGGACTGGAATTAATATATATATATATTGACAGAAATGTAGTCAACCAAGAGTAGAAAGAGAACCCAGTAGTGGTGAAGGCTGCTTATATATGCATAAATATATATAAAAGCAGTAAAAGGGCCACAGAATGATCCAGGCCGAACTGAAATGTAAATGTACATAAAAGTAGTCAACTAGAGACTGGGAAGGTAATCCAATAATGGTGAAGTGTGAAAAAATAGTATAAAGGCCATGAAATAGTCCAGGCCAGACAAGAATGTAAATTACAGAAAAGTAGTCAAACAGTGACTGGGAAGATCACCTAATATGGCGAAGAGTGCAAAAACAGTATAAAGGGCGGTGGGTTTTCACGCCGGTGCCCGAAATGGAATTGAAATATATATATATATATATATATATATATATATATATATATATATATATATATATTAATAGAAATGTAGTCAACCAAGACTGGTAAGAGGACCAGTGGTGGTGAAAATCGCTTATATATGCATAAATGTATATAAAAGCGATAAACTACCTCAGATTTGACATCCGGGCTTGACAGAATTGAAATGTTAGTACATAAACAGTTATATATATACAAAAAAGGGTCAAACCCGGACTGAGAAGATAACCCAGTCTGATAAAATTGCCAGAATGTGTGTGCTAGTGCATTGGAGCTGTTGAAGCTGACGGATCGTCAATCCGAGTTGTAGAAATGCCAGAAAATCAATTTATGTACAAAAATGTACCAAATTTTGACAAAAACGTCCACGAAACTAACTTTCGGACATTTTTAGAAAACAAAACTTAATGTGCAAGTGTATAAAAGTACGAAGAAGTAATATTCACTTTTTGATCGTGAAAATACTTACAATGGACTGCTACACGAGCTTTTTACCAAATCGTAGGCTCTATACGTCCAAATCTACCAATTATTTTTTGATATGTGATAGTATATGGGTATATCTACGTGTTAGAGTGAAAATATTTGGGTTTGGAAGAGGTGTAAAAGTCAAAAAATTTAACTGGCAGAGCTTCGCTGCGTTTTGGAATTATGAAATATGAGGAGGGTGCACGTTTATTTATAGGCCAGGGAGCCTCCACTCTACCTGCGGTTGCCGCAGGTAGAGGTGTGGATCCCCAAGGTGGGGGCCACATGCCCGACTTTGTCATCTCGAAGTGCACAAATGCCGAATAATGCGATGTCAGGTTCGAAACTTCATAACTTTTGATCGGAGCGTCCGTTTGAGGCGTGCTATATCTTTTCGAAAAGCCCTCGCCGAGAGTGTTGCAATGACATAGGATTTAACACTTTTTAATCCCAAAAAGATGGGTTCATAGCTGGGTCTTTGTTTCCCCGCAGTTTGTCCGTCGAGCCGTCTTGAGCTGTTTGCACTCGGGATCATCGTTGTGGTTCATTCTGACTTTGGCAGCATCGATTCAGCTTAAGTTTGACCAAATCAGCTGAGATTTGGTAAAATGACCATTTTTCCCCTCCCGGGGTTGCCTCTAGTGTCGGAATGGCCTCTGGTTGACTTCTAGAAGCTATTTCCAAGACTTGGATCCCATTCGAGTCTGTTTGTCCCCTGTGTTACCTCTGTGGCTGACGTGGTCATTTCAGGTTTTCTTTTGGAGTTGTTGTGATGCTTCAGGTTTATGTCTGAAGTCGACCTGACTTCCCGGGCTGATGTCGGGGCTGACCTGTACCTCCCGGGTTACTGCCGGGGATGACCTTGACTTTCCGGGTTGCTGCCGGGGCTGAATTAATTGGCCGATATTGAGATCGGATTTGAGTTTCTTGACCGATATTGGAGGTCGAATTTAAGTTGACCAATATTGGGGATCAGATTTGAGTTGACCGATATTAGGAATCGAAATTAAGTTGACCGATATTGGGGATCGAATTTCAGGTGAAGGACCAGTATTGGTGACTAGATTTGACCTGAAGAGACGGCCTTGCCTTCCTGCAGTGTTAGCAACAGGGACACGAAATTTTGAGTGTCTACAGCATTATTACGATTATGCCATTACCTTCTTAAATAATTATTATTTTGTTTTATGGTGTGACCCTTTATGTTCTCCATATTAAACCAGTTGTGAATAAATCAATTAGAACAATTCTAATCTTATTTAAATAAATAAATTAAACTAATAATCTATTTAAATAAATAAAATTTATTCTACAATAGGGATAAGCCTCCCTAGCGATCAACGACTTTACAAATAATATAGATTTTAACATTAATCATAAAAGAACTTATGAGTAAATAGTTACCGTACAATTCAATCCTTCCACTATACAATGTTCCAACTAAGTATAAGACATGGAATTACAGTTAAGTCTTATTTTATTTAATTTTAAGTATTTTGATTAGAAAATGCACAACTCCAAATAATGCAAATTAGAAACTCATTTCTAATTTCATTCTACCTTGGCCAAGGACTACTGGTTGTCATTTAATGAATCACATAGGACATATCTCTTCTTTTACTAGAAGTGGTAGTTTCTTTATTGACCATTCATTATCTCTATATGTAACTTATTATACCCAAGCATACCCTTTGATATACCCTAAGGGTCTTAAGGAATAAGTCAAAGTATAATTCACTACATACAAGATACTATGATGATCTCAAGTCCAAGGATAACTTGTACTACTATCACATTAAGAACTCCTATTGACAAGCAAGTAAAATTGCATTACGTATTCCATAGCGAGTCACGTTCAGTGAACTTATTCTCCAATAAGCACCTACATACTTGCTTTAGTGTCTTCACACAAATGATCATGAGAACAATCATCCTTATCCAATGATTAAGCAATATATGTACCAATCTATCCAGATTTACTAATCCCCTTTTTAGTAATCCCACGATTGGAAACTATTTTAGTTTTAAGCTTTCTAAGAATTTAGATCTAATTAGCGTGATCAACATCATGATTCTAAAAGCATTGCTTAAAACTATAGGTTATTTACATATTATAAAAACAACATCATGTAGATAATTAAATATCTTTAATAAATGAATACTTTTATTAATAAATAAATAAGATCGTCTCCAAAGTATATGATTTATCATCATACATGATTGGCTTGTATGCATACTACTTTCAGAATCGTTTATTTGAAGCCTACTGAGTGGCAAAAAGCCCGTGTAACAGTCCATTATAAGTATTTTTACAATCAGAACTCATTTTCTACTTCATTGCGTATACATGAATGTGCATATTATGTTTCGTCTTCTGATTTTTCCCGGAACTCAGATCCGTGGCCGTTTTAGCTAACTTTTTAGTATATATTAGTATATATATATACGTTTTTCTTCGTTTGCACAGCCTGGATCGTCGATCCGTGGCTTTTACTCACTTTTATGTATATATATATATATATATATATATATGTGTGTATATATATATATGTACTAATTTGTTCGGTCTGTATCGCTGATTCATGGCATTTTCAGCTTTATTATATATATAATTGACTATATATATACTAACTTTTAATTCGTGGCTCTTTTACAGCTTTTATATATATATATATATATATATATATATATATATATATATTCCAGACAAGCCTGGATCAATTCGGGACTCTTTACAGCTTATATATATATATTTACATTTTTGTCTGGCCCTATGATTGGAAATTCGTCCCCCTTTACAGCTTTCGTATATATATATATATATATATATATATATATATATATATATATATATATATATATATATATTCTTTATTCATTGCGATTAAATATTTTTTTAATTATTCGTTTGATATGAATTTATTTTAATATAAATTTGGCAAATTAGATTTTTTTAAATCTAGCCCTTTCTATCTTTCAAACGATTCAAAATAGGTCCAACCGGAATCGGGAAGCTAGAATGGCTAAGATTTATTTAAATCTAGCTTTCATTCTAGTTTTGTTAAATATTAAAGCAACCTCGCGACCCTTAGATCCCTATCTAGTGGGAACGAGAAGCATTGGCTACGCGCATGCAATGATTTGACTGATGAATCCTTGGTTTTGCGACGTCTAGATGTAAATATACTTTCTTTGTGAATATCTGTGCTGTACAGGTTTTCTTGGCCTTTTTTTGTGAGCCTAGGAATCGTGGAATTCATGATCAAACTAATCAGAATCTGATTCCCATGATGGACAACTCCACATTACAAATGTATCCTGCCAGTTTTTCTATAAAATGTACATCCGAAAAACCTTAAAATGATTATCCGGATTTAAGGTTCCAAACATATTGAAATATGGGTTGTCATGCCAGAGTCACTCCGATGATTGTCATGCCCATGAGAAGACCGACACTTGTATATAAATTCTATGGTTGAGGATGCTTCGCAGCCCGACAATAAACATCCAAATCGAGCCAAAGGCTGAAAAGAATAAAACGAAAGTATGAACATGCTTCAATTTCTACGTGAGCATAAGGGTTTTCGAAAACCAACCTTTCAAAACATTATTTTCATATCTTGTCTAAAAAAGGACTTTTTCAAATTAAATCAAACTCTTCGTATATAGGTTCAATGAAGCACGACAATACTTTCAAAACAAACGTAGGCTCAATTACTTCCAGCATCCACACATACATTGCAATTTAAAAGGGAAATATTGAAAAGATGTGGTACCGTGTTTCACATGAGTTGGGGGGTGCCTAATACCTTCCCCCCACTTAACCAAGCCAACTTTAAGAATTTTGATTTCAAGACCAAGTTTTGATAGTGTCCAGTAATTGGGCCTACTTGCAAAAATTAAACCAAACTCGGTTGAGTTGGTACAACCATTTCCAAATCTACCAACTGGCGACTCTGTAAACCTTTCAAATCGTCGACATGATATATGTTGGCCTTTTCTTATAAAACTCCACCCTTTATAAAACAAATAAGACAAATAAGGGTAAAAAACAAAAAATTAGGAATAGAGAAAGATCAGGTCCAAAGAGACAAGATTTTTTTTCGACGTCGACAACCATAGCCGGTATCCAATACCCAAGTAGAAACCTTACTTAGTGAAAGATTTATTTCAATCATGAACAAACCTGTATATGTAATCGAAGTTTCATTAAGCTTCTTCTGGTTAGCCTCTGCAATTTATTTCTCGCAGTTTTAATTCCAATGTCAAAGCTTATTGCAGTGAAAGTAAACTCCTTTGCTATCCGTACCACTATCAGTAGGATAGCACTGTTACAGTGGTATCCTACTGTTTGGTTTGTAAGATTCATAAGCATGCAACAATTACATACATAGCAGCGAAAATGTAATAGTGTTAAATCATCATCATGATTAATTAAAATAAGGAGTTTATTTTTATTTAAATTTGGATTAAAATAAAGGAGTTTATTTTGATTCAAAATTGGATTTTATTTCAATTGAAATTAGATTCCATATTTTTCCAGTAATTCTAAATTTAAATAAAGTAGTATATTTTTATTTAGAATTGGATTAAAATAAAGATGTTTTATTTAATTAGAATTTTACTTCATGTTAACTAATTAGAGTTGGAATTAGATTCTATGATAACTAATTGGAGTTGAAATTGAATTCCATATTTCCTAAAAAATAAAGAAGTTTATTTGTGATTAGAAAAGGGGATTCTATGTTTCCTTAAAAAAAAGGAGTTTATTTAGATATGAAATAGGTTTTCATATTAATCAAAATAAATGAGTTTATTTTGATAAGGAATTGGATTTCACAGATTTTGCTTTTCAAAAATAGTTTTTTTAAAAGTTAAAATAAAGGAGTTTATTTTACTTGGAATCCCCACTCCCTCTTCTTCTACTCCCCGTTGGGATCTGATAGTAGTGTGCATACAAGCCAATCATGTATGATGATAAAGCACGTACTTTGTAAACAATCTTATTTATTTATTAATAAAATATTTATTTATTAAAGGCATTTAATTATCTATATGGTGCTGTTTTTATAATATGTAAATAACTCATAGTTTTAAGCAATGCTTTTAGAATCATGATGATGATCATGCTAATGAGATCTAAATTCTTAGAAAGCTCTAAAACTAAAATAGTTTCCAATCGTGGGATTACTAAAAAGAGAATTAGTAAATCCGGATAGATTGGTACATATGTTGCTTGCTCATTGGATGAGGATGATTGATCTCATGATCATTTGTGTGGAGACACTAAAGCAAGTATGTAGGTGCTTATTGGAGAATAAGTTCACTGAACGTGACTCGCTATGGAATACCTAATGGAGTTTTACTCGCCTGTCAATAGGAATTCCTAATGTGATAGTAGTACAAGTGATCCTTGGACTTGAGATCATCATAGTATCTTGTATGTAATGAATTATACTTTAACTTATTCCTTAAAGTCTTTTAGGGTATATAAAATGGTATGCTTGGGTATAATGAGTTACATATGGAGATAATGAATGATCAATAAAGAATCTACCACCTCTAGTAAAAGAGGAGAGATGTCCTATGTGATTCGTTAAATGACAACCCAGGAATCCTTGGCCAAGGTAAAATGAAATTAGAAAGGAGTTTCTAATTTGCATTATTTGGAGTTGTGCATTTTCTAATCGAAATACATATAATTAAATAAAATAAGACTTGACAGTAAATTCATGTCTTATATTTAATTGGGACATTGTATGGTGGAAGGATTGAATTGTGTGGTAAATATTTACTCACAGGTTCTTTTATGATTAATGTTGAAATCTATATTATCTGAAAAGTCGTTGATCGCTAGGGAGGCTTATCCTTATTGTAGAATAAATATTATTTATTTAAATAGATTATTAGTTTAATTTATTTATTTAAATAAGATTAGAATTGTTCTAATTGATTTATTCACAACCGGTTTAATATAGAGAACCTAAAGGGTCACACCATAAAAGGAAGAATAATTATTTAAGAAGGTAATGGCATAATCATAATAAAGCATTAAGTGTAATTAATTTAATCTATAGTGATAGAATAAATTAAATAGCTTAATGTTTATTATTTAATATTTTGGAAATATTAAATATAAATTAATAAGAGGAGTCTTATTAATATTTTTACAATTATTATTATTTTAATTTCTAAAGGAGTTTAGTAATTAATTTAATATTAGTACTCTCATTTATTCCTAATAAGATTAGGAGACAAATTAATTAAATAAATTTAATTAATTATTCCCCATGTGGTGGAAAACCTAAATTAATTAAAGGAGTTTAATTAATTAAAAGAAATCCCATGTCTAATAGGATTAGAAGAGTTGACCAATATCTATATAAGAGGAGTCTTATAATAGATATCAGTTGAGGCAATTCCAATTGTTGGAGAGTACTCCTTTTCTATAGAGGATAGAAAACTAAGCCAACCACCCTCCTTCTTGATAATTCATCTTCTTTGGTAGATCACCTCTAGAGGCCAAACACTTGGGTGGCTAACATTGATCAAAGGAATGAATCTAACCCGGAAATTCAAGGAAATCACGAAGAACAAGGAGTTGAACTCGTACCCGTGGAAGCTTCGTTTTACAAGGGTATGATTCCATAACTTCTTATTTATCGTTTTAAATTAATAATTTGCATAAAGGATGATCCGGGTAATGGTTTTGTAGAAATTTTTTTAAACTCTGATATACCATGCTTCCACTAATTTTTGCAATTTGATTGCATCACGATTTCGTACAAAACCAACAGTGGCATCAGAGCCAAACCTTTATGCAATTATTAATTTATTTTTGATTTCATATACATATGGGTATGTATTTAAAATAATTTATTGGGCATAATTTTATTGTATAAAATTATTTGTTTTAAGAAAAAAAATGACGTTTTTTTTTTGGGACGAATCACAAAATTTTTTTGGGGGTGCTAATCTTGAATTCTGCAAAGAAAAGGTGTTGTCTCTTTCTTACTCCAAAAAGAAGGTGACCCATCAGGAAAGGACTCTTTTAATAAACCTGCATGACTCTTTTAATAAAAGAAGGTGACTTCTTTTAAAAAAATAAATGTGAATTTATATTATATATATATATATATATATATATATTTGTATATTATATTCTAAATAATTTTATAATTAAAATAAAGAGTTTATTTTAATCTTGAAATTGAATTTCATGCAATTTAAAATTGCCCATTAAATGATACTCATATATATATGGAATGTTTTAATTCATGAGATGAATATTTATTTATTGATATATATGGTGATATGTATGATAATAAATGGGAATTGATTATGGACTATTTGACCAATGTGATTGGATTTTATTTTAGTTGAATGCTTGAATGAATAAGTTTTATTAAATGGGGTCTGTGTACCTCGTCTTCTCTAA
The DNA here is from genome assembly GCA_020205555.1 of Panax stipuleanatus. NCBI lineage: Eukaryota > Viridiplantae > Streptophyta > Magnoliopsida > Apiales > Araliaceae > Panax > Panax stipuleanatus. The sequence goes on from CM035122.1 coordinate 46,207,294, forward strand.
TTTTTTTTTTCTTGATGTAAAATTCTATCTCCCTCCTATGTACTTCCCCTTGACTGCTGATCAAGGTTTCTATTTAAATTAAATAGTTTAATGTAATAGAAATAGTTAGAATTATCATGAAGAAATTGGAGACCAAGGAGCAAGGAGTGCGTGAAGACCCGTTTGTATGGAGCCTGGGTTTAAATGTAATAGTTATATTTAAATTTAAATTCTTGCACTCCTAGGTTTGACCTTTTGGTTCACTTGGTGGCTCTAGTGAACCGAACTAGAATAAAAGTCCATAATCAATCCGAGTAGAATATAGTATTCTATATTGCATGCTAAATATTATATATATTATATTTTATGCAAACATGCTTCGCATGTTTAATAAAATGACGCGTATTTTATATATATATGTGCATGCGCGCTAAACAAGATGAGACAAATAACAACAAACCCCTCAAAGAAATAATATTAAGTCCAAAGCGTTCAAATGATATTTGGAATATCGAACGTCGCCTTCTAGCATGATAAATTAATAGAGTATTAAATATTTAATATGAGCTTGTTGTGCTATCCACAAGGCAAGTATTGCGTATTTAAGATGTGAATTAATCACATTTGATGCTTATCAAGAAAATTGAACGATCTAGTCTTGTTGTGCTATCCACAAGGACGAACATTTTTCTTTTTTGAATTTATGAAAGTGCTAGGCTGGACTTAACTTAAATTATTTTAGTTCAGATGTGCACACACTTGACCATTATGATTTAAGAGGCAAAATAAAAGGAGTTATATAGTGATGTAATTGGCAAGAGTTGTCTACCTATTTATTTGTATATCACTTGTTGTGCTATCCACAAGGTTATATACATTTGAAATGGGATCCTTATTCTCACTAACAAATCTTTAATTAGATGTTGCCGAACTATATAAGTGAGGGTAATATAGTTTGATAAAAATAGTGGGAGATACCAATTTAAAATAAAGACCTAAATTTATTTTGGTATGCAAAATTAATAAAATGAATATTTGCTAAAACGTTATTTTTCACATGCAGGATTTTAAAAATGTCAAAATCACTAATTTCACTGCGAAGCACACTTGATGCTAATAAGCTTACCGGGCCGAATTATACGGACTGGCTAAGAAATCTGAGAATAGTTCTCACTGCTGAAAAGATTTCTTATGTCCTAAACTCACCTGTCCCTGGAACTGTTCCAGAAACAGCCTCTGAGGAAGAGATTGCCACCATTGTAAAGTGGCAAGATGATGCATCTGTGGCTCAATGCATCATGCTTGCATCCATGAATAACGAGCTTCAGCGTCAGCACAAAAACATGGATGCTCCTACTATGTTGATTCACCTCAAGGAGTTGTATGGTGAACAAAGTAGGACTGCTAGATATGAGATATCTAAGGAGCTCTTCCGATCTCGGATGACCAAGGGCAAAGTGAACATAAAGGAACAAAAGAAATCTGATCCAGCTAGCAAAGGAATGTGCTTCCATTGCAACGAGCCGTGTCTTTGGAAGAGGAACTGCAAGAAGTTTCTGGCAAAGAAGAAGCTTGGAGAAGCTTTGACTTCCAATCAAGGTTTGTTCATGATTGAAATTAATTTTTTAGAAAGTCAAAATTCTACTTGGGTATTGGATATCGGCTGTGGTTCTCACATATGTAATAATGTAAAGGGACTGGTCAGAAGTAGAAAGCTGAACAATGATGAGGTGATCCTACGAGTGGAGAATGGAGCAAAGGTTGCTGCATTAGCTGTAGGAACTTATTATTTAGCAATGCCTTCGGGCAAGTCCATTTATCTTAATAATTGTTATTATGTTCTGAATATTATTAAAAATATTGTTTCAATTTCTGTATTGGATATGGAAGGATTTAACGTTGTTATAAAGAACAATAGTTGTTCTATTTATAAAGACAATGTTTTATATGGTGTTGGAAATTTGCGAAATGGACTTTATACAGTTGACTTACAAGAAAATATTTTTCAAATTGAACAAACTAAGAAAAGGAAAAGTGATGATATTAATTATACCTACATGTGGCACTGTAGACTCGGTCATATCAATGAAACAAGATTATCCAAGTTACATAAAGATGGGCTCCTTGAGTTATCTGATTATGAATCATATCCAACTTGTGAATCTTGTCTCATGGATAAAATGACTAAATCTCCTTTTAGTGGAAAAGGAGAAAGAGTTGTTGGAATTGATTCACACAGATGTTTATGGACCTATGACAATAAGTGCACGGGGTGGGTATTCTTATTTTATTACTTTCACTGATGATCACTCAAGATTTGGATATGTGTATTTAATGAAATACAAGTCAGACTCATTTGAAAAGTTCAAAGAGTTCAGAAGTAAAGTAGAGAAACAAACGGGCAAGAGTATAAAGATACTTCGATCAGATCGAGGTGGAGAATACTTAAGCGGTGAGTTTCTCAATTGTCTCAAAGAAAATTGTATAATCTCACAATGGACTCCTCCAGGTACACCATAGTTAAATGAAGTATCTGAAAGGACAAATCGAATAGTGTTGGACATGGTTCGATCCATGATGAGTTTTACCGACCTTCCAATTTCTTTCTGGGGATATGCCCTAGAAACGGCTGCATACCCACTTAACAAGGTACCTACCAAATCCGCCCCAAAGACTCCATATGAGATGTGGAAGGGGAGGAAACCAAATCTTAAGCATGTTAAGACTTGGGGTTGCCTAGCTTATGTCAAAAAGTTTGAAAATGATAAGCTACAGACTAAATCCGATAAGTATAGATTTGTGGGATACCCTAAAGAAACTTTAAGGTATTATTTCTATCATCCAACTGATCAAAAGATGTTTGTTGTGAAACATGCTGCCTTCTTGGAAAAGGAGTTTATCCATGAAGGGGTCAGTTGGAGTAAGATATATCTTGAAGAAGTTCAAGAACCACAAATTACCACGGATCAAAGTCAGGTACTTGACCAAGTAGAAGAACCTACTATACCACACCCTGTTCGTAAATCTGGAAGAGTACCGAAGATACCTGAGAGGTATGAATTCGTTATAGAGGATGACGATGAGGTACACATCATGAATGATGATGATCCATTGAATTACGAATAGGCTATAAGTAATAAAGACTCAAGAAAATGGCTTGAAGCTATGAAATCCGAAATGGACTCCATGTATGAAAACAAAGTATGGACTTTGGTTTCACCACCTGAAGGCATTAAGCCTATTGGGTATAAATGGGTCTTTAAAAGAAAGACTGGAGCGGACGGCAAGGTAGAGACCTATAAGGCCCGACTGGTTGCAAAAGGTTTCAAACAAAGACAAGGAGTTGACTATGATGAAACCTTTTCACTAGTAGCTATGCTAAAATCCATTCGGATTTTGCTTACAATTGCAGCTTATAACGACTATGAGATCTGGCAGATGGATGTGAAAACGGCCTTCCTCAATGGGAAACTTGAGGAGGATGTGTATATGACACAGACAGAGGGATTTGTTTCAAAGGTTGGAACAAATCAAGTCTGTAAGCTGCAACGATCCATTTATGGATTGAAGCAAGCTTCTCGTAGATGGAACATTCGTTTTGATGAGACAATCAAAGAGTTTGATTTTATCAAAAATGACGATGAACCATGTGTGTACAAGAAGGTTAGTGGGAGCGCAGTTTCATTCTGTGTATTATATGTTGATGATATATTACTGATAGGGAATGTCATTCAAATGCTACAATCGATTAAAATCTGGTTTTCTAAACACTTCTCCATGAAGGACTTGGGAGAAGCATCCTATATTTTGGGGATAAAGAACTATAGAGATAGATCTAAAAGGATGCTTGGTTTATCCCAAGGAACGTACATTGATGCAATGCTAAAGAGATTTAGCATGGAAGATTCTAAAAGAGGTCTCATGCCGATGAGCCATGGAATACATCTTTCCAAGAAACAGGCCCCAAAGACACCTGAGGAGAGAGCCCGTATGAGTAAGATCCCTTATGCTTCTGCAATAGGATCTATCATGTACGGTATGATATGTACTAGACCGGATGTTGCTCATGCACTTAGTGTAACGAGCAGATACCAGTCGAATCCAGGAGAAGAGCACTGGAAGGCAGTGAAGAATATCCTAAAATACTTGAGAATGACTAAGGATATTTTTCTTGTCTACGGTGGGTCTGAATTAAAACTCGAGGGCTTCACAGACTCAAGTTTTCAAACGGACCAAGATGACAGTAAATCTATTTCGGGGTATGTTTTTACCTTGAACGGAGGCACAGTGAGTTGGAAGAGTTCCAAGCAGCAAACAGTTGCTGATTCAGTGACAGAGGCAGAGTATATAGCTGCAAGTGAAGCTGCAAAGGAAGCTGTTTGGATGAAGAAGTTCATAACTGAACTTGGTATGGTTCCTAGCATTGGAGAAGCAGTTCCCGTTTACTGTGACAACACAGGAGCAGTTGCACAGGCTAAGGAACCAAGGTCTCATCAAAAATCTAAACACGTGTTGCGGCGATTTCACTTGATCAGGGAGATCATTGAAATGGAGACGTCACCTTGGAGCGTGTAGACTCTCAAGACAACATTGCAGATCCATTTACTAAAGCTTTAACACAACAGCAGTTTGATCGTCACTTAGAGAAGATGGGTATGAGATACCATGGCGATTGGCTTTAGTGCAAGTGGAAGATTGATAGTAGTGTGCATACAAGTCAATCATGTATGATGATAAAGCACGTACTTTGTAAACAATCTTATTTATTTATTAATAAAATATTCATTTATTAAAGGCATTTAATTATCTACATGGTGTAATTTTTATAATATGTAAATAACCCACAGTTTTAAGCAATGCTTTTAGAATCATGATGATGATCATGCTAATGAGATCTAAATTCTTAGAAAGCTCTAAAATTAAAATAGTTCCCAATCGTGGGATTACTAAAAAGGGGATTAGTAAATCCGGATAGATTGGTAGCTTGCTCATTGGATGAGGATAATTGATCTCATGATCATTTGTGTGGAGACACTAAAGCAAGTATGTAGGTGCTTATTGGAGAATAAGTTCACTGAACGTGACTCCCTATGGAATACCTAATGGAGTTTTACTCGCCTGTCAATAGGAATTCCTAATGTGATAGTAGTACAAGTGATCCTTGGACTTGAGATCATCATAGTATCTTGTATATAATGAATTATACTTTGACTTATTCCTTAAAGTCCTTTAGGGTATATAAAAGGGTATGCTTGGGTATAATGAGTTACATATGGAGATAATGAATGATCAATAAAGAATCTACCACCTCTAGTAAAAGAGGAGAGATGTCCTATGTGATTCGTTAAATGACAACCCAGGAATCCTTGGCCAAGGTAAAATGAAATTAAAAAGGAGTTTCTAATTTGCATTATTTGGAGTTGTGCATTTTCTAATCGAAATACATATAATTAAATAAAATAAGACTTGACAGTAAATTCATGTCTTATATTTAATTGGGACATTGTATGGTGGAAGGATTGAATTGTGTGGTAACTATTTACTCACATCTTCTTTTATGATTAATGTTGAAATCTATATTATCTGGAAAGTCGTTGATCGCTACGGAAGCTTATCCCTATTGTAGAATAAATATTATTTATTTAAATAGATTATTAGTTTAATTTATTTATTTAAATAAGATTAGAATTGTTCTAATTGATTTATTCACAGCCGGTTTAATATAGAGAACCTAAAGGGTCACACCATAAAAGGAAGAATAATTATTTAAGAAGGTAATGGCATAATCGTAATAATGCATTAAGTGTAATTAATTTAATCTATAGTGATAGAATAAATTAAATAGCTTAATGTTTATTATTTAATATTTTAGAAATATTAAATATAAATTAATAAGAGGAGTCTAATTAATATTATTTTAATTATTATTATTTTAATTTCTAAAGGAGTTTAGTAATTAATTTAATATTAGTATTCTCATTTATTCCTAATAAGATTAGGAGACAAATTAATTAAATGAATTTAATTAATTATTCCCCATGTGGTGGGAAACCTAAATTAATTAAAGGAGTTTAATTAATTAAAAGAAATCCCATGTCTAATAGGATTAGAAGGGTTGACCAATATCTATATAAGAGGAGTCTTATAATAGATATCAGTTGAGGCAATTCCAATTGTTGGAGAGTACTCCTTTTCTATAGAGGATAGAAAACTAAGCCAACCACCCTCCTTCTTGATAATTCATCTTCTTTGGTGGATCACCTCTAGAGGCCAAACACTTGGGTGGCTAACGTTGATCAAAGGAAGGAATCTAACCCGGAAATTCAAGGAGATCACGAAGAACAAAGAGTTGAACTCGTACCCGTGGAAGCTTCGTTTTACAAGGGTATGATTCCATAACTTCTTATTTATCGTTTTAATTAATAATTTGCATAAAGGATGATCCGGGTAATGGTTTTGTAGAAAATGTTTTTAAACTCTGATATACCATGCTTCCGCTAATTTTTGCAATTTGATTGCATCACGATTTCGTACAAACCCAACAGGATCTTCTTGATAGTAGTGTGCATACAAGTCAATCATGTATGATGATAAAGAACATACTTTGTAAACAATCTTATTTATTTATTAATAAAATATTCATTTATTAAAGGCATTTAATTATCTACATGGTGCTATTTTTATAATATGTAAATAACCCATAGTTTTAAGCAATGCTTTTAGAATCATGATGTTGATCATGCTAATGAGATTTAAATTCTTAGAAAGCTTAAAACTAAAATAGTTCCAATCGTGGGATTACTAAAAAATGGAATTAGTAAATCCGGATAGATTGGTACATATGTTGCTTGCTCATTGGATGAGGATGATTGATCTCAAGATCATTTATGTGGAGACACTAAAGCAAGTATGTAGGTGCTTATTGGGGAATAAGTTTACTGAACGTGACTCGCTATGAAATACCTAATGGAGTTTTACTCTCCTGTCAATAGGAGTTCCTAATGTGATAGTAATACAAGTGATCCTTGAACTTGAGATCATCATAGTATCTTGTATGTAACAAATTATACTTTGACTTATTTCTTAAGGCCTTTTAAGACATATATAGGGTATGCTTGGATATAATGAGTTACATATAGAGATAAAGTATGATCAATAAAGAATCTACCACCTCTAGTAAAAGAGGAGATATGTCCTATTTGATTCGTTAAATGAAAAACCCAGGAATCCTTGGCCAAGGTGGAATGAAATTAGAAAGGAGTTTCTAATTTGCATTATTTGAAATTGTGCATTTTCTAATCGAAATATATATAATTAAACAAAATAAGACTTGACAGTAAATCCATGTCTTATATTTAATTGGGACATTGTATGGTGGAAGGATTGAATTATACGGTAACTATTTACTCACAGGTTCTTTTATGATTAATGTTAAAATCTATATTATCTGTAAAGTCGTTCGTTAGGGAGGCTTATCACTATTGTAGAATAAATATTATTTATTTAAATAGATTATTAGTTTAATTTATTTATTTAAATAAGATTAGAATTATTCTAATTGATTTATTCACAACCGGTTTAATATGGAGAACCTAAAGGGTCACACTATAAAAGGAAAAATAATTATTTAAGAAGGTAATGGCATAATCGTAATAATGCATTAAGTATAATTAATTTAATCTATGGTGATAGAATAAATTAAATAGCTTAATGTTTAATATTTATATTTTGGAAATATTAAATATAAATTAATAAGAGATGTCTTATTAATATTGTTATAATTATTATTATTTTAATTTCTAAAAGGGTTTAGTAATTAATTTAATATTAGTACTCTTATTTATTCTTAATAAGATTAGGAGACAAATTAATTAAATTTAATTAATTATTCCCAATGTGGTGGGAAGCCTAAATTAATTAAATAAAATTCCATGTCTAATAGGATTAGAAGGGTTGACCAATATCTATATAAGAGGAGTCTTATAATAGATATCAGATGATGCAATTCCAATTGTTGGAGAGTACTCATTTTCTATAGAGGATAGAAAACTAAGGTTTAGTCAAACACCCTCCTTATTGATAATTCCTCTTCCTTGGTGGATCACCTCTAGAGGCCAAACACTTGGGTGGCTAACGTTGATCAAAGGAAGGAATCTAACCCAAAAATTCAAGGAGATCACGAAGAACAAGGAGTTGAACTCGTACATGTGGAAGCTTCGTTCTACAAAGGTATGATTCCATAACTTCTTATTTATCGTTTTCAATTAATAATTTGCATAAAGGATGATCCGGGTAATGGTTTTGTAAAAAAAATTTAAACTCTGATATACCATGCTTCCACTAATTTTTGCAATTTGATTGCGTCATGATTTCGTACAAACCCAACAGTGGCATCAGAGCCAAACCTTTATGCAATTATTAATTATTTTAATTTCATATATATATGGGTTTGTATTTAGAATAATTTATTGGGCATAATTTTAATTGTATAAAATTATTATTATTCTTTTAAAAAAAACAAAAAGCACTCTTTTTGAGGGCCATATCGCGAAACTAGATTTTCTGAACGCGTGGGTTCCGTGGCAGTGGGATGATGACCCACGTTTTTTTTTATTATAACAAGAGTGACCCACGATTTTTCAATGGAAAAAGGGATCCTGAGTGATTCCAATCATAACTGTTTTAAAAAAAAAAAGAAACAAGAAAAAAGAAAAAAAAGAAGCTCACCTGGAGTCACGACTATATATATATATATATATATATAAATATACATATACGTTAATGTGATTCAGGTGAATCAAAAGATGTAGCAGGATTCTTTTTTCAAAAATTGATTCTAATATATATATATATATATATATATATATAATATTAATAATAATTTTATAATTAAAATAAAGAGTTTATTTTAATCTTGAAATTGGATTTCATACAATTTAAAATTGCCCATTAAATGATACTCATATATATATGGAATATTTTAATTCATTAGATGAATATTTATTTATTGATATATATGGTGATATGTATGATAATAAATAGGGATTGATTATGGATTATTTGACCAATGTGATTGGATTTTATTTTAGTTGAATGCTTGAATGAATGAGTTTTATTAAATGGGGTCTGCGTACCTCGTCTTCTCTGATTTTTCTTGATGTAAAATTCTATCTCTCTCCTATATACTTCTCCTTGAATGCTGATCAAGGTTTCTATTTAATTTTAAATAGTTAATGTAATAAAGATAGTTAGAATTATTTTGAAAAAATTGGAGATCAAGGAGCAAGGAGCGCGTGAAGACCCGTTTGTATGGAGCCCAGGTTTAAATGTAATAGTTACGTTTAAATTTAAATTCTTGCACTCCTAGGTTTGACCTTTTGGTTCACTTGGTGGCTCTAGTGAACCAAACTAGAATAAAAGTCCATATTCAATCCGGGTAGAATATAGTATTCTATATGTGCATGCTAAGTATTATATATATTATATTTTATGCAAACATTCTTCGCATGTTTAATAAAATGACGTGTTTTTTATATATATATGTGCATGCGCGTTAAACAAGATGAGACAAATAACAACAAACCCCTCAAAGAAATAATATTAAGTCCGAAGCGTTCAAAGATATTTAAAATATCGAACGTCGCCTTCTAGCATGATAAATTAATAGAGTATTAAATATTTAATATGAGCTTGTTGTGCTATCCACAAGGCGAGTATTGAGTATTTAAGATGTTAATTAATCACATTTGATGCTTATTAAGAAAATTGAACGATCTAGTCTTGTTGTGCTATCCACAAGGATGAACATTTTTCTTTTTTGAATTTATGAAAGTGCTAGGCTGGACTTAACTTAAATCATTTTAGTTCAGATGTGCACACACTTGACCATTATAATTTAAGAGGCAAAATAAAAGGAGTTACATGGTGATGTAATTGACAAGAGTTGTCTACCTAATTATTTGCATATCGCTTGTTGTGCTATCCACAAGGTTATATACATTTGAAATGGGATCCTTATTCTCACTAGCAAATCTTAAATTAGATGTTGCCGAACTATATAAGTGATGGTACTATTGTTTGAGAAAAATAGTGGGAGATACCAATTTAAAATAAAGACCTAAATTTATTTTGGTATGCAAAATTAATAAAATGAATGTTTGCTAAAAATATTGTTTTTCACATGCAGAATTTTAAAAATGTCAAAATCACTAATTTCACTGCGAAGCATACTTGATGCTAATAAGCTTACCGGGCCGAATTATACGGACTGACTAAGAAATCTGAGAATAGTTACCGGCTAAGAAATCTGGCCAAGCAATATGGACTTTTTGCCAAATCGTAGGCTCTATACGTCCAAATCTATCGGCTATTTTCTGATATGTGGTAATATGGGTATATCTACGTGTTAGAGTAAAAATATTAGGGTTTGGAAGAGGTGTTAAAGTCGAGAATTTGAACTGGCAGAGCTTCGCTGCGTTTCTTGCTTATGAAAATGAGAGGGGGTGCCCCTCTATTTATAGAGGGAAGAGCCGCAGCTCTACCTAGGGCAGCCACAGGTAGAGGTGCGGCTCCCCTGGTGGGGCCCGCGATGTCGGGTTCCATCATCACGAAGTACGTGCACTCCGGACAATGCGCAGTCGAAGTCCAAACTTTTTAACTTTTAATCGGAGCGTCCGTTTGAGGCGTGCGATACCTTTTTGGAAACCTCTCGCCGAGAGTGTTGCAATGACATGGGATAAAATATTTTCTGAATCCAAGAAGATGGGTTCATAACCAGGTCTTCTATTCTCCGCAATTTATCCGTTGAGATGTCTTGCGTCGTTGGCACTTGGGATCGTCATTATGGTTCATTCTGACTTCGATGGCATCAATTCGGGTTGGATTTGACCAAAGCGATTGAAGTTTGATAAAATGACCATTTTACCCCTCCTAGAGTGGTCCTTGATTGATCTGGCTTCCCAGGGTTATCTCTGGGGCTGAACTGCATTTCCCGGATTGATGCCGGGGACGATCTGTACTTCTTGGGTTAAGACCGGGGATGACTTGACATGTCCTCGTTTGATGTCGAGGTTGACCTATACTTCCCGGGTTGATGCCTGGGTTGAATGGACTTCCCGGGTTGAAAATCGGGGTTGATCAGAACCGCCCGGGTTGCTGCCGGGGCTGAATTAATATCTCGAGTTGTTACCGAGGATGATTTAAAGACCCCATATTTGAGATCGAGATTTGAACTGATAGGTCAATTGGAGATCGGGATTTATCTGATGGTTCGATTGGAGATCGGAGCTTGCTTGACGGTTCGATTGGAGATCGGAGCTGGATTGACGATTTGATTGGATATCGGAGCAGGATATACCGATATTGGTAATCGAATTTGTATTTACCGACATTGGTGGTCGGATTTGAGTTTACCGACATTGGTGGTCGGATTTGAGTTGAAGTACCAATATTGGGGATCGAATTTGAGTTTAACGACATTGGTGGTCAAATTTGAGTTGAAGGACCGATATTGGGGATCGAATTTGAGTTTACCGACATTGGTGGTCGAATTTGAATTGAAGGACCGATATTGGGGATCGAATTTGAGTTTACCGACATTTTTACCTTCCTACAGTGTTAGTATTGGGGCAAGAGAAATTTTGAGTGTCTACAACTAGCATTCCTCAGTTGCATGTCCAGGCGAGTTAGAATGGTATAGACATATCTTGGTGGAATTATAACTTTTCATCTCGGGATTTGCAGGAGGCAGCAACTTAGTAATTTTTTTTGCGCAGCAAACAAGGCTAACACATTTCCCAACGAGTCCCCCAAAGGCGTGAATACCCTTCTCTGCCTACTCTTCGTGACTCTCGGTGCCGTAGGATTTTGAGGGTTTACCAGTGTTTGGAATGTTGCTTGATATTTCCTATTTGGGAATATTTTTTCTTTGGCAAGATCTTCTAGTAATTTTATCATTCCACATTTCTCATCCATTCAGTATGCTTTGATCTTCTTCATTTAGCTGGCTGATCTTGGAGGGAGATAGGCTTACATTCTGAATAACCTCCTTTTTCTCTTGGCTTTCTGATAGTTGAGTAAAAACCTACCTTGTATCCTGATGTTGGCGCATAATCAGATTACCTAACAAAGTTACTTGATGCTGGATCGTATCCAATTGTTACATCACTGTCATACCCTCCTCTGAATTTTCCAACTCTAGGACATTGGTTCTGTTCCTTTGGGGGTATTCCTCCATCCTTCGTATATATTTACGATTTGGACACATTTCGACGTTTCTTGACCCTATCATGTTCACTTCCTCTGTATCATGCTATAAGAGAAGGTTGGTGTTGACATTTGATTGGTCAGGTTGTTGGGCCATAACTTCACCGCTTTCAATCAGATTTTTGATTTTATGCTTTAAGGACAAACAATCTTGTGTATCGTGTCCCAGAGACCTTGAATGGTAAGCACATCTCCGTCTTGGATTGTATTTTTTACTTTTTGGATACAGAGGTGGAGCCAATTCGATAATTTTCTTCTGCTTGATTAATAATTCCAATACTTTTTCCAAGGAATCACCTAGTGGAGTGAACACCCGATTTTCTATTCTTTCAAATTTTCTCTTTCTATTCTGGTACTGGTTGAACGTGGGTTGTTGTTGTAATGACAGATTGCCTTCCTTCTTTCAAATAGGGGGACTATGGTTGGGTCACCTAGCCTACCCCTGTAAAATAAGGGATACTTCTTCATCGCCTTTCTTGGGAAACCTCATGGGATCATTCGCATAGTTTCCAGACTGTATATGCTAGGCGATTACTTTTAAGGCCGTGAGATCTTTAATCTTGCCTGCTTTCAAGCCCATCTTTGTCATTTTTCCATGTTTGATCATCTCTGAGAATGGCTTTCCTATTCCAGCTAAGATCCTCTTATAGCAAGGTGCATCTTGGATATCTATGAAAGTCATAACCATTTCAATTTCTGACATAGGCGGGCTGACCTGTGCTGCCATACGCCTCCATCTTTGGGCATATTCACGGAAAGACTCAGTACTCTGCTTTTTGACTTTAGTCACCTGATATCTGTCTGGTGCCATTTGTGATTGGAAACTATATTGATTTAGGAAGGCGTGAGCTAGCTCTTCCCAGCTATGGATTTTGGAGTTGTCTAATCGGGCATACCAGGCTCTAGCTTCTCCAGTTAAACTCTTCTGGAATAACTTCATTCTGAGCTTCTTGTCCTCTGCAAAGGATCCATGTTCTCCTATGTACAATTTTAGATGGTTATAAGGATCGCCTGACCTATTGTATTTTTCAAAGTCCTGTACTTGGAACTTGTCTAGATAACGAGCTTCCATTTGTTGGACTTTCCTTTGGATATCGCCAGTTTCCCGATCTTCTCTGAGATTTGTGATTTCAGGGGTTTTGTTTGTTCTTTCACTGGATCGAGGTTCAGGGATATGCATTTCCCCCTTTTTGTCAGCACTTTGATTGCAACCCTATGAGGAGGACTCTGTTTGATTAGGCATTACCTGGCCCTGAGTGCTTTTACTTTATTTTTTATAAGGATAGTCAACTCTATTATTTGATTCGTAAGTCCCTCAAACTCTTTTCGAGATACGGAACCTGATTCATATTGGGCAGTTTTCGCCATGTCGGTGGATAGGCTTTGTGCTTTCTTAGATTTTGATCTGGTAATGAGACTAATCTTGCAATGTGTCAGTTTTAGGGCTTTTTATTTTCTTGCAAAACAGCTGTTAGTTGTTTTGCTGACAGGATAGTATGACAGGTTTTAATATCTGTACAATAATAAAATTGAAAGGGAATGGAATGTATATTTACATTTATTTGACATTTACATGGATTTGAGATTTACACTGAATTGAAATGGAAAGGTATAAAGAGACTCCCCTTCGCGTTTAGTTTATCAGAAGTTGACCTATCTTAGGCTACTCTCTCGATTTTTCAGCATGAAGGTCCCCAGATCATCGCAATTTACTAGAGGGGAAATTAATTCGTTCTTTCAATTGGAGAGATCTGAGTGGCATTTTTCCTGAGCCTCACAGGATTAATCTCCTTTGAGTCCATTAATCAATCACCAATGATTTTTTCTCATGGTGGAGGAATCACACAGCATACATTCACACACATAGTATCTCACCGTATGAAATGATGACATTTGTGTGAATCACTAATATAAAGCAGTAAAGCATTTATTTACATCCATTCAATGTAAACAGAACATCCACACACACGTAGATAAAATGGGAATTTTTTAAAAGATTTGAAGTGCGTCTTAAGCCCTCTACTATCCCCAGCAGAGTCGCCACCTGTCGACATCGAAAAAAATCTTCAAACAGATATTCCTTTCCCTAATTGATGTTTTCTACCCCTTTTTATCTGATTTGTTTTATGAAGGGTGAATTTTTAGGAAAAGGCCAACATGTATCATGTCGACGATTTGACAGGTTTACAGAGTCGCCAGTTGGTATGTTTGAAATGGTTGTACCAACTCAACTGAGTTTTGTTTAATTTTGCAAGTAGGTCCAATTACTGGACTTTGTCAAAACTTGGCCTTGGAAATTGACATTTATAAAGTTCGGGGGCTTGGTTAAGCGGGAGAAGGTGTTAAGCACCCCCCGACTTCCGTGAAACACGGTTACCACATCTTTTCAATTTTCCCTTTTTTATTTGTAATGTGTGTGTGTGTGCTTGAAGTAATTGAGCCTACGTGCTTGATTTAGAAGTAGTGCTGTGCTTCGTTGGACCTATATACGAAGGGTTTGATTTGTTGAAAAGTCCATTTTTAGACAAAGATATAAAAATGATGTTTTGAAAGGTGGTTTATAAACCCTTTCGCTGACATAGGAATTGAAGCCTTTTGATACTTCCATTTTATTCTGCCTTCGGCTGATTTTGATTTTATTGTCGGACCAAAGAATGTATATACAAGTGCCAGTTTTCTTGTGGGGTATAACAGCCATTGAAAGTGACCCGAGCACTACAAACCAATATTTACTAGGCTGAGACCTTAAATCCGGATAACCGTTTTAAGGTCCCTTTGATTTATATTTTACAAAAGGACAGGCAAGCTGTATTTACAGTGCAACGGTGTCCATCTTGGGAATCGAATCTAGATCCATGTGATTGATCATAGATCCCATGATTCCTAGGCTCACAAAATATTATCAACAAGCCTGCATAGCAAAGATATTGAAATATAATGCAGATTAACATCTAGACGTCGCAAGACAAATGATTCATCAGTTAAACCATTGCATGCGCATGGCCAAAGCTTCCCGTTCCCTCTAGATATGAATCTAGGGTCGCGTAGTTTCTTGAATATTTACAAAACTAGAAAGAAAGCTAAACTTAAATAAATCTTAGCCATTCTAGCTTAACGGTTCTGGTTTGACAACTTTTGAACCGGTTGAAAGTTAGAAATTGTTAGATTTAGATGAATCGAGTCCGCAAAACCTACACTAGAACAGATTCATATCAAATGAACAATTTAAAACAAATATTTAATCACATTGGATTAAGAATATATATATATATATATATATATATATATATATATATATAAAAACTAAAAAAGGCCACAGATTTACAGTCCAGGACTGACTGAATGAAATGTTAATATTTATATATATATATATACAGTTAGTTAGATGTATATTAAAGCTGAAAAGGCCACTGATTAGCAATCCAGGCCAAACGAGTTAGTATATGTATATAATTATATATTAAAAAGCAATAAAAGGCCACAGATTAGCAATACAGGCTAACGAAGTTAGAATAAATATATATATATATATATATATATATGAAAGCAGTAAATGCCACGGATTTACTATCCATGCTTGACGAAATTGAATGTTAGTATATATATACAGTTAGTTATATATATATATATATATATATATATATATATATATATATATATATATATATATATTTATATATTAAAGATGAAAAGGCCACGAATTAACAATCCAGGCCAAACGAGTTAAGGTAAATACATATATACATATAGTTATATATATATATATATATATATATATAAAAGCAATAAAAAGCCACGGATTAACAATCCAGGCTGCGAAAGAAATTAAAAACATATATATATAATTATATATACATAAAAGTAAGCTAGAAAGGCCACAGATTTGAAATCTAGGTGAAACCAGAAGCTAATATTATATATATACGCTTATATATATATATGATAAAGTAGTAAACAACTTCTGATCGTAAAAAAACTTACAATGTGTAGCGCTACGGGCTTTAAACCACTCGGAGGGCTTCAAAACTCCATTTCCACCCGTGAAAATTTGATATGTTAGTGAATATACGTATGCAAACGTATTAGAAGAATAAAATCAAGGTATGGAGCACTATAGGTAGGGCTAAGGGTCGAAATGGGTGGAGTTTCTTTTCATTTTTTCTTTTTTTCTTCTTCTTTTTTGGCTGGTGGTGGTCTCTATTTACAGATCCTATAGCCGCGGGTCTACCTACTGAAACTGCCGGTCTACCAGCGGCTATTTTTGGTGGGCCTGGTCTGGTGGGTCCCACTATCTCGAAAAACGTGCACTCCGAGCAACGCACAGTCTGCTTGAACCGTCATAACTTTTGATCCGGGAGTCCTATGGAGACGTGCCATATCATTTTGAAAAGCCCTTTCCAAGAGCTACACAATGATATGGGATTTAACCTTTTCTGAATTCGGGAAAATTGGTCCATGACCAGATCTTCAAGTCTTCGCAGTCCGTACGTTGAGGTGTCTTGTACTGTATTCACTCGGGATTAATGTTATGGTTCTGCATGACCTTCCTTGTAGTATTTTGACTTGATTTAATGTAGAGTTGGAAAAATTACTCTTTGTCCCTTCCAGGTTAGTTTAGGGCTTGACGTGGCTACAACTGTCTTTCTCGGGGTTATCTCCAAGATTTAACTGCTGCCGACTTTTGTCTGTCTTCAGGGTTATCTCTGAAGTTGCTTGATGATTTCCCAGTGCTATCTCCGGGGTTCTGGTTTGATGTTGTAATCCTCCGGGGTTGTTCTATAGAGTGGAAAGAGACGATTTTGCCCTCCTGTATAGTTATTAACAGGAAAGCAAAATTTAGAGTGTCTACACTCTTGCTGAGGTAATAGATAACTCTTTCCTTATCTCTATCATCTTTCTGACCCAGCATGTAGCCCATATCACTAAAATTGACTGATATGTACATGAATAGGGGAACTTTATTCCGTGGAGGTTCCAAAATTAGGAGCTTCAATCAACTGCTTCTTGATGGAGAGGAAGGCTTTTTGACAGTCTTCATTCCACTTTCCGGAGGAATTTTTCATCAACAGCTTGAAGATGGGCTCACACGTTGTAGTGATTTAAGAGATGAATTTTCTTATGAAATTGACTCTACCAAGAAATCCTCGTATCTCCTTTTTTGTTTGGGGTACATGCATCTTAGTGATGGCTTTAATCTTGGCGGGATCCGGCTCAATGCCTCAGTTGTTTACAAAAAATCCAAATAATTTTTCAAATTTGACACCGAAAGCACACTTGGCTGGGTTCAGCTTCTAGTTGTACTTGCAAAGCCGGTTGATTAGCTTTCTGAGATGGTCGGCGTGGTCATCTTCCCTTCTATATTGACGATGATATCATCCACGTAAATCTCTATTTCTTTGTGCATCATGTCATGAAAAAGGGCTATTATGGCTCGCTGATATGTGGCACCGGCCTTGATAAGGCCGAAAGACAATCGCTTATAGCAGAAGGTTCCCCAGGGAGTGATGAAGGATATTTTCTCCCTATCTTCTTCGACAACAATGATTTGATGATACCCGATAAAGCAGTCAACAAATGAATACATATCATATTGCGACGTGTTGTCTATTAGTATGTGGATGAACGGTACTGGGAATTTGTCTTTGTGACAGGCTTTATTCAAATCCCGGTAATCCACGCATACTCGTACCTTCCCTCTGGGCTTAGGCACAAGAACTATATTGGACAGCCATTCAGGGTAGGTTGACACCATGATAATGCCTGCTTTGAATTGCTTGACAATTTCTTCTTTGACCTTTAGGCTCCACTCAGGCTTCAGTATCCTGAGTTTTTGTTTAACTGGTTTGAATCCCTCTTTGATGGGTAGCCGATGAATGACAATATTAGTAGACAAGCCGATCATGTCTTCATGTGACCATGCAAACACAACCTTGAACTGAGTTAGGAGGTCAATCAGATCTTTTATTTGGTTTGGGGGTAAGGTCGTTGCCTATTTGGATTTTTTAGGGTTTTTTGAGGTTTTGATATTGATAGTGGTGGTTTGATCAAGGTTTGGTTTGGGTTTGTCTTCAACCAATTCTTTGATCTCCCCAGGCACCTCATATTCATCTATCGTCTCTTGATCAATCCCCATCAAGTCAAAGTCCAGCTTTACATTAAAGTCATAGTCACTACTGAGACTTGGCAATTCATCAAGAAGGCTAAACAAATCCAAATTTGGAGTCCTAAAAATAAAATGCTTTCACTTAATATACGAAACTGTTTAATCATACAAAACATCAATGAAAGCATGACAAAAGTAACTGCTAGTACTACGCAAAAAAAGTAAGCAGTAAATAATATCTACACTTTAAGGCAAATGGACTTTCTGCCCCTTTACCCTTTACGAATGATGCAAGGAGTGCTGCTCCAGTTATCTAGGGCCAGGTCATTGATGACTATAAGGATGAAGAAGTTGCTATTTTTGGAACATTTTCCTTAGCCTTGTTTATGCGGGGTATAGACACTCAAAATTTTGCATTCCTGTTACTAACCCTGCAAAAGGCAAAAACCGTCTTTTACCTTCTAGAGACAACCCTGGAAGTCCAGACCAAGTCCATCCCCAGCGACAACACCGGGAGACCAAATCCATCCTCGACGACAACAACTGGAGATCAAATCCATCCCTGGCGACATAATCGGCAGACAAATTCCATCCCCAGCGATAACACCAGGAGATCAAATCCATCCCTGGTGACAACACCGGGAGACAAATTGCATCCCCGGCCACAACACCGGGAGACCAAATCCATCCCCGATGACAAACACCGGGAGACCAAATCCATCCCCGACGACAACACTGGGATACCAAATCCAATCCTCGACGACAACACCGAAAGATCAAGTCAACCCCGACGATACCACCGGGAGATCAAGTCAACCCCGGCGATAACACCGAGAGGTCAAATCAACCCCGACGACAACAACGGGAGATCAAGTCCATCCCAAACGACAACACCGGGAGATACAGTTAACCCCGACGACAACCCCGGTAGATACAGTCAACCCCGGCGACAACACCAGGAGATCAAGTCGGCCCCGACGATAACACTAGGAGATCAATTCAACCTTCGACGACAGCCACGAAGAATCAAATCATCCCCCCAGATAACCCTGAGATATCAAGTCAACCTCGAAGACAACCATGAGGAACAACAGAGTCGGCTGGGATCAAACCTTAGAGACAACCCCGAGAAACAGTTGAAAACCCTATCAATCCTGTGAACAACCCCCGAAAGGGCAAAATGGTTATTTTACCAACTTGACATCAAATTAAGTCAAAATCAAGTCAAATCAATGCTATGAAGGTCATGCAGAACCATAACGTCAATCCCAAATGAAAACAGCATAAGACAGCTCAACGGACGGACTGCGAAGACTCAAAGATCTAGTCATGGACCCATCTTCTTGGATTCAAAAATGGTCAAATCCCATGTCATTGTGTAACTCTCTGAAAGGGCTTTCTGGAAAGGTATAGCATGCCTCAATGGGACACCCAGATTGAAAGTTATGAAGATTCGAAGCAGACAACGCGTTGGTTAGAGTGCACGTACTTCGAGACAACAAGACCCACGAGACCGGGGCCCACTCGGGGAGCCGCAGGTAGACTCACGGCTGCCGCGAGTAGACCAGCGTCCATCTGGTCTATAAATAAGACCCCCCACCAAGAGAAAAAAAGAGAAAAAAAGAAGAAAAGAAAGAAAATTCTGCATATTTCGACTCTTAGCCCTACTTGTAGTGTTCTAAACTTTAATTTTATTTTTACAATACATTAGTATACACATATATACCAACATATCAAATTTTAACCGATAAAAACGGAGTTTTCAAGCCCTTCGAGTGGTTTGGAGCCTTTAGCGCTACACACTTGAAGATTTGTTACGATCTGAAGCTTTTTACTACTTTATCATATATATACATATATATATATATATATATATATATGAGTGTATATATATATTTATAGCTTTTGGTTTTGCTTGAATTTTAAATTCGTGGCCTTTCTAGCTTACTTTTATGTATATATAAGTATATATATACAATTTTAATTGCTTTCGCGGCCTGGGAATCCGTGTCTTTTATCCCTTTAATATATATATATATATATATATATATATATAAAATAGAAATTATTTTGAATCTTCAATTTGAGAAAGCACAACAACGGCTCAGATTCACTCTAATTTAATATAAAGGCTCACATTTCATCTCACACACAAAATCCCGCCCAAATTTCATCCTCCTTCTCTTTCTCTCTCCTCTCTCCCTCTCCTCTCTCCTTTCTTCCGCCTTCTCTTTTTCTCTCTCCTCTTATTCCTCTCCTACTTTTCTCTCTCTCCTCTCTCATCTTTCTCTCCTCTTATTCCTATCCTCCTATTATAATAATAATAATAATAATAACAATAATAATTATAATAACAATAATAATTATTATAAAAATAATAATAATAATAATAAGAATAATAATAATAATAGTAATTATAATAATAATTATAATAATAGTAATAGTAATATAAATAATGATAATAATAATAATAATAATTATTATTATTATTATAATTATAATTATAATAGTAATATTAATAATATATTTATAATAATAATAATAGTAATTATAATAATTATTATTATTATAAGAATATTAATAAATATAATAGAAATAATAATAATAATTAATAATAATAATAATAATAATAGTAATTATAATAAAAATATGATAATAGTAATAATAAGAGTAATAATAATAACAACAATAATAACAATAATAACAATAATAGTAATAATAATAATAATAATAATAACAATAATAATTATAATAATAATAGTAAATATAATAATAGTAATAATTATAATTATAATAATAATAATAATAAAAATAATTAATAAAAATTATAAGAATAGTAATAATTATAATAGTAATAAAAATAATAATTAATAATAATAATAATAATAATTAATAATAATAATAGCAATAATAATAATAATAATAGTAATAATAATAGTAATTATAATAATAGTAATACTAATAGTAATAATAATAATAATAATAATTATTATTATAATAATAACAATAGTAATAATAATTATAATATTATTATAATTATAATAGTAATATTAATAATAATAATAATAATAATATTAATAATTATAATAATAATTATGATAATAGTAATAACAATAACAACAATAATAACAAAAATAATAATAGTAATAATAATAATAATCATAATTATAACTATAATAGTAATATTAATAATAATAATAATAATAATAATAATAATAATAATAATTATTATTATTATTATTATTATTATAATAATTATTAGGATAATAGTAATAATAATAATAGTAATAATAATAAAAATAATAATAATAATAACAATAATTATAATAACAACAATTTTAATAATAATAATAATAATAATAATAATAACAATAATAATAATAATTGTTATTGTGGTAGTGTAGTGAATTATAAAAATTGTTATTGATGATTTATAAGTTTTGTAGACAAGTTTAGATTTTTCTGGATATCTATTTTTAAAGAAAAATTAATTATTGTGGTGGTGTGGTGAATAATGATAATTGTTATATGTGATTGTAAGTTATTTGAGGTTGCAAAAAGTCTTTAGATAATGTAGTATTTTTTGAATTTTAATCTAATTTTTCGTTACAACGTGCCTTCAGGCACGGGCAATTACTAGTATATATATATATATATATTTATACTAACTTATTTGGCCTGGATTGCTAATCCATGGCCTTTTCAGCTTTAGTATATATATAACTAACTGTATATATATATATATATATATATATATATATATATATATATATATATATATATATATATTTAATGCAGTCATGCCTAGATTATAAATCTGTGGCTTTTCCTGCTTTTTAGATATATATATATAACTATATATATATATATTATATATATATATTTATACTAACGTCGTTAGCCTGGATTGTCAATCGTGGCCTTTTCTCGCTTTAGTATATATATACACTAACTCGTTTGGCTTAGATTGCTAATCCGGGCCTTTTCAGCTTAATATATATATATATATATATATATATATATATATATATATATATATATATATATATATATAGTTACATTTATCAGTCAAGCCTGGATTGGAATCCGTGGTTCTTTTTAGCTTTAATATATATAAGTATATATATATATATATATATATATATATATATTATCTATTCAATATGATTAAATATCTGTTTTAACAGTTCATTTAATATAAATCTGTTCTAATGTGGAGTTTGTGTACTAGATTCATCTAAATCTAGGCATCTCTAACTTTCAACCGGTTCAAAAGCTGTCAAACTGGAATCGTTGAGCTAGAATGGGTAAGATTTATTTAAATCTAGCTTTCTTTCTAGTTTTGTAAATATTAAGGCGACTACGCGACCCTAGATCCGTATCTAGAGGGAACGCGAAGCTTTGACTACGCGCATGCAAGGATTTAACTGATGAATCCTTTGTCTTGCGACGTCTAGATTTCAATTTGCATTTTATTTTAATATCTCTGCTGTGCAGGCTTTTTGACAATATTCTGTGAGCCTAGGAATCACGGGATCTACGATTTAGCACATGGATCTAGATCCGATTCCCACGATGGACAACTTTGCACTGTAAATACAGCCTGCCTGTCTTCTTGTAAATGTAAATCAAAGGGACCTTAAAACAGTTATCCAGATTTAAGGTCTCAGCATAGTAAATTGTGGTTTGTAGTGCTCGGGTCAGTTCGACGGCTTTCATACCCATAAGTGTTAGATCCTGAAACCCTAATAAGACTCGGTTATGTAAATTCTTCAAAAAATCAATAAAATTTTTCCGTTCTGAAAATGTAACGTACTATTATTTACGTTATTAAAGGCTTCAGTTAAAAATACTATTCTCCGAAAAACGTCGTGCCTAAAAATTTTGTTTCGTATTTGAACTTTTCGGTATGTTATTTTATTAAGCTGCTTTGTCGTGCTCACGTTGACAAAATGCTTTGTCGTGCTTTGTCTGGATTAGGTGTCAAACTCTAAATTAGGAAACCTTAATGCTAAATTAGGAAACCCTAACCTTAATTTAGAAACCCTAATCCAAAATTTAAACCCTAACCCTAATTAAGGAATATAAACCTTAATTAGGTTATCTTAAACCCTAATCATGTTAACTAAACTTCATTAAGTTATCCTAAACACAAAAATCAAAACCTAAATCACAATTAGTGAAGATTAGGGCAAAATTAGCTTACTAATCAAATTTTAAGTTGCTCACAAGCTAGTGCCACCACCTACTCTCGAAATTCTATCATATCTGACCCCCAAGCACCTTGTCATAGCAACATAAGTTTAGAGGGAAGATATTTGTAGAGGCAAAATGAGAAAAAAGACCTAAAAACCCTAACCTAGAAATTCTATAAATAGCAGCCTCAATTTAGTGTAAACCCACAAATTTCTTTCATCAATACACTTATGCTGTTTACCATAAGAAGCCCTAGCAATAGCAACATCAAAATCAAAGCTTAGATAGCCAATTTTGCTCAAGAAAGGTAAAAACCTTAATTTTACATTTGATCTTTGATGTTATGTTAGTTTTGTTGTTACGTTGTTTAGTTATGTGTAATAACATGTTAGTTAGTGTTCTGGGTTGTTAAATCACGTTTTCATAACATCTAGATACATCAAATAGGTGTTTTAAGCAATCTGAAAATTTGTTAAAAATAGTCCTGACAGCCATATGTAGAGCCTGTAGATCTTCATGTGTTAATAATTAGGTCTGTTAATTGTATGCTAGTTGTAGTATTACATGAGTTTAGTAATCTAGAACAAGAATCATGCTTACTTGATTAACATAATGAAAGATATAGGTGGTCAAAGGTGGTTGACCGATCACGAAGTTCTGATTTCTGGGTTACCCAGAAATCTCAAGAATAGTCGAGATAGGTACTTTGACCTGCTTGTATCTCTCTCTATATGTTGTTAAGTTGTCTAAGTACTTTGTTATTGTACCCTTACATGTATACTAGAGGTATGATACACTTTAACACATAATAGATTCATATGATGACTAGAATTAATGGTCAAAACCCTTTGACCGTTCACAGTTTAGTTTTCTGGAAAACTCAAAAAATGAAGAACTTGAAGAACAGTCTCTGACAAGACTTTGACCGACCTAGATTTATGCCTTAGGAGGTTACTCTGTCCAAACCATTGCTATCTCGTTCAAGTATGATATATATACTACATACTGCAACAATTAAAACATCTATCTAATACACATAATCAAAGCTATTAGCATCACAAAAGTCGTTGACCGACGTTGATTGATGTTTTGGGTTACCCAGAAACCCAAGAACAGCTCTGACAAGTACTTTGAGCTTTAATAACTTTCTGATAGTTGATAGTTAGAGTCCAAAATTGATATCTAGTTATAGTATTACATAAACACTATAACACTGAAGCACTTACAAACACAGAATCATAACAAGCTGCAAGAATAAGCTTGGTCAAAGTAGCCACTCGGCCTTGACCAAGGCTGTTCTTTTGGTTGAAGAACACCTTCAGCGACTCTTTCTGTCGCTATAAGCCTTTAGTGACAGACAGAGTAAAAAGAAATTAAAGTAAATAAAATAAATTTAAATAAATAAAAATTCAGTTTTAAAAATTATTTTAAGTTATAATAATTAAATTTTAATATTTTGACATAAATTTCATAATTATTTTTATAAATAAATAAATAAATTAATTAATAAAGTAATTGATTAAATCATTTATAAATAATAAGTAATTATTTAAAAATAATTTAAATATTCTAAAAATCATAATAAATGATTATAAATTATATAAAAATAAAATTAAGGTTTTAATAAATATACTAAGTAATTAATAATTATTTAGGTATAAAGTTAATGATTTAAAAATCATTCTAATGGATAAATAAATAATAAAAATTATTATAAGCTTTCGAAAATTATTATAATGATAAATAAATTATCTAAAATTATAATAAAGCTTTTACATAAAGTTTTACCAAGTTTTTAACTTGATAAATATCCGGTGAGATTTTAGGACACCGAAATCATACCAAACATAGACCGAACGTACTTAGTTTGAGTTGTTTGGTATTGTTATCAACACTAATGATATTTATAAATATGTTTAACATATTTTAGGTATCTTAAACACTTCGAGGAACGTTAGATAAACGTTCTTCGCACAGGCAAGTATTCTATCCGTAAACTTATTACATTATGCAAGTTTTCTATACTTAATCTTATGACGTTACTTGAATACCTTTCGATATCTTATACTGAACCAGGTTATTACCCATTTATTGAAAAAGTTACTGCTATTATTTCAGCATAACTTAAGAAATGAATCACTTAGTCATATAATATTGATGTGCTATTTATCAAGCATAAACTGTTAGTCAAACCAAATTATTTTGGTAAGGCATCCTATACTGAGTTGCCTTTACCCTAAATTGGGTTTTCTAAATGTGTGTCTATGAATAGACAATAGAAGTAGGATGATATGCATACTCCTAGGATACTGAATAGGCCGATCCTCTATCTTAGATCCGAATACACAGATTTCTAAGTCTGTGTGACTGATAGAAATGGTTGAGTGAAATAGAAATTCTAGAAATGGTCGTCAACCCTCAGTGAAGTAAAATTGTTGAACTATCGTTTATTCAAAAAATCAAACATTTTGTTATATAAACTTTGTTGAGCATGTCATAGCTCATTCTTGCAAATTATTTCTTTGCAGTTTGAGATGGTAATCCCGGCACTTCTAGCACACGTAATGGAAAAAGGCCTTGCTTATATTAACTTTATTTACTGTCTTTATTAAATGTAAGTCGTATAAGACTTTTTGTTGTAATAAGAACTCAATATTGAGAACGATGTAACCAAACTTATTATATGAAATCTATATATTATCATCTTTTGTTTTCACAATAGTGTATTGATATATACTTAGATGATTAGTAGTATGAGTTAAACGTTACAGTATCCTTAAGGGATTATACATCTGAGTGAGGGTATTGGCAATATGGACTATTCTTGTTATTGCTGATACTCTAGGATTTCAGATGAATATGAACTACTGATATGAAAGGGATATTCATAAGATACAGTCTATTTATCCAAGTGAGGTTATCCAAACAAAGAAATAGTTCTAACGAGAATTGTTATCTGTTATGGGATATTGTGAACCTTGGATGGTTAGGAATTATATCTTATTGAATATCTATAGTTATTTAGATAATCATGAAATCCATATCGGATAGCACGGGTGTATAGATTTGGGGGCGTCACATAAAGAGACCTATAGTTGTATATTATTTGGTCGAGGATGCCTTACATCTCGACAATAAAATCAAAATCAGCCGAAGGCAGAATAAAATGGAAGTATCAAAAGGCTTCAATTCCTATGTTAGTGAAAGGGTTTGAAAACCATCTTCTAGAACATCACTTTAATATCTTGTCTAAAAAAGGACTTTTCATTAAATAAAACCCTTTGTATATAGGTCCAACGAAGCACATCACTATTTCCAAATAAAACACTTAAGCCCAATTACTGCAAGCACACACACACACAACAAACAAAATAGGGAAATTGAAAAGACACGATAACCGTGTTTCACAGAAGTTAGGAGGTGCCTAACACCTTCCCCCCTGCTTAATCAAGCCCCCGAACTCTATGAATCTCGGTTTCCAAGGCAAAGTCAAACAGAGTCTAGTAATTGGGCCTACTTGCAAACTTGTTAAATAAAACTCGATTGAGTTGGTACAACCATTTCAAATATACCAACTAACGACTCTGTAAAATTAAACTTTTGAAATTGTCGACATTACATGTCGGCCTTTTCCTAAAAATTTAGCCTTTAGATCAAACAAATGAAAACAAACAAGGGTAGAAACATATTAGGGAAAGGGGGATCGCCAAAGATTTTTTCTCGATGTCGACAGGTGGCGACTCTGTTGGGGACAATAGAGGGTTTAAGCTGCATTCACTACTAAAAAAATGGTCATTTGTGATGGCCAAAATCCATCACAACAACTAGAAAAACCATCATGAAAGGTTTACGTGATGGCTTTAAGCATCACAATGGTCATCTTGTAAATGCCCATTATGAAAGGTTTTACTTGATGGTTTTGGCAATCACGCAAATGCTTAGTCCTTTTGTGATGATTAATACAATCACATTAACACTTAATCTATTTTGATTGTTATAGTCATCACAAAAAAATACGACTTTAGGGATCAAAGGTAAAAATGTGAATTTCTATTTACAGATAATTTATTGCACTATATTAATTGTCCCAAATGATACTCGTAGGCTCCCCATTTGCAAACTAAATAACGAGTATTACCACTATACCAAAGCTCAATTCATGATTATAATTTTAAAATAAAAAATAAAACGAAACATATTTAGTTGACTTACTAAATAAATTTACTTCCACATAAGATTTGGTTATTGCAATGGCAGTCACAAATACTCTATAATGATGGTAAACTTAGTCATCACTAGGAGCCATCATAAATTTTATTATTTTGTGATGGCTTGAAAATTCCATTGCAAAATACCTTCCTTTTGTAATTGCAAATAAAAGTCGTCACACAAATTTATCTTTTTTAATGATTGTCATGACCGTCATAAAATACTGTGTTGCTTATTTCTTACATTAAAATATTAGTGATAGCTTAAATGCAATCACGAAAAAGGGTATATCTATAAGTGATGACTTAGTGCATCACAAAAAAAAAATTTATTTTACATGAAAAATTTGGTGATTAACATGGTCATCACAATTATAATACATAGATGGCCAAATTAGCCATCACTAAGAGCCATCATATATACTATTATTTTGTGATTGCTTAAAAAGTCCATCACAAATTACTATCATTTGTGATTATTTTTAAAAACTGCCACAAAGTTCTATCACGTATTCTTATTTTTCTAGTAGTGATTTCAATCTTTTCAAGAATTCCCTGTTTGTCTACATGTGTGTGAATGCTGTGTTTACATTGAATGGATGTAAATAAATGTCTTATTGCCTTTATATTAGTGCTTTAAACAATGTCATCATTTCATACGGTAAGACACGATGTATGTAAATGTATGTTGTGAGATTCCTCCGCCAGGAGACGAACCCGTCGATGTTTAATTACTAGACTCAAAGGAGACTAATCCTGCGAGGCTCAGGAAAGGCGCCAATCAGATCCCCTCCAATTGAAAGAACGGATTAATTTCCCCTCTAGTAATTGCGATGATCTGGGGACCTTCATGCTGAAAAGCCACGAGAGTAGCCTAAGATAGGTCAGCCTCTGATAAACCAAATTCGAAAGGGAGTCTCTTCATGCCTTCCCCTTTTAATTCAATATAAATTTTAAATTCCATGTAAATAACAAAAAAAATGTAAATTCCATTCCCTGTCAATTTTATTAAATCTTGTTATACTATCCAGTCATCAAAACAACTGACCTTTATTTTACAGAAAAAGATTAAAAAACTTCAAAAAATCATAAACACATTTCATAGCATTCATCCTGTTAATATATACATCAAAATTAACATAGCTACTTTTATTGTAGGAAAAAATTAGTCTCGTTACCAGAGAAAAGTCTAAAAAGGCACTAAGCCCATCTCCAGGCATGGCTTCAAGTGCCCAACCTGAATCCACCTCTATCTCTCCGGAAGAGTTTAAAGGACTGAAGAACCAGATAGCTGAATTGGCTATTTTCCTTAAAGAACAAAGAAAAAGTCTTCAAGGTAAATAAATACCCGTTCAAACAGAATCGTCCACACAAGGTGCCAATCAGGATACCAACAAGAAGAAAGATACTCAGATATCTGAGCATCAAAACAAGGATCTGACCAACAAAACCACTGAAATCACCAATCTCAGAAATGATCATGAAACTGGTGATATTAGGAAAAAGGTCCAGCAAATGGAAGAAACAATCCAGTCCATCAAAGGAACTGGGGTATTTAGAAGCGTAAACTAATCAGATCCGTGTATAGTCCTAGGGACTAGATATCCAAACAAATTTCAAGTCTTGGATTTTGAAAAGTATGACAGATTATGAGATCCTTACATTCATTTAAAAGTGTTCATTGGGGAACTCGGATCCTATGCTAAGGATGAAAAACTCATAATATAGTTATTCCAAAAGAGTTCAGTGGCTATCCACCTTTGATATTGATGTTGCTTCCTATGGGCCTCATGGTCTTTCTGACCATTCCCTTGTTCTTCTCAATACTGGAATTCTGTTCTCAAAGCCTAGGAGACCTTTTCAATTTTTCAACCATATGCTACTTCTCGAGGGTTTCAAGGAGGCAGTCAGGTCTGCCTGGAGTCCACCACAACTTGGGAATCCATTCTTTGTTTTCACAGAAAAATTGAAACGTACTAAAAGGTCAGTCCTCTCTCTTAATCTTTCTGTTGGGAACCTTTCTTCTATGGTTAAACTTGCTAAAGACGAGCTTCATGATGTGCAATCTCAACTTCATGAACATCCTCTTGACTCAGAACTTCTTGCTCGTGAATCTAGCTGCTCCAAACAACTTTGGTCTGCCATTGAAAGAGAAGAAACTCTTATGCAACTGAAATCTAGAGTTAACTGGCTAGCTCTTGGGGATCGTAACACGAGTTACTTTGCTAATAAGATGAAAGCTAGGTGGAACTCAAATAAAATCTTTTCTATCCTCAATTTTGATGGAATCATGGTGCATGGCCAATCTAATGTTGAAGAAGTTGCAGTTGACTATTTCAAATCCTTGTTCAATCCTTTGGGCACAACTTATGAAGGATTTGAGAATCTTGACATCACACCTTCCAAATTGATCACTCCAACCCAAGCTTCTAATCTTATTGCCCCGGTCACTGACTTAGAAATTTTTAAAGTTCTCAACTCCATGAAGCGTAATAAAAGCCCAGGTCCAGGTGGATTCAATGTAAATTTCTTCATTAATTGTTGGGACATAGTGGGTTCAGATTTCACCCAAGCTGTTCACTTCTTCTTCACCTCAAGCAGACTTAGAAAAGGGCTCAACGCCATAGCTCTTGCCTTAATTCCCAAATGCCCAAACTCATCTTCCATGGCTGACTTCAGACCCATTTTGTGTTGTAACACCATCTACAAATGTATTGCAAAAATTATATCCACAAGGCTAAAGGAAACTCTTCCTTTTTTAGTGGACAAAGCCCAATCAGCTTTTGTGAAGGGCAAAAATATTAGTGACAATATTCAAATTGCTCAAGAACTGTTCAAAGGGTATAACAGAAATGATGGTCCTTCCAGGTGTGCTCTAAAGATTGATCTAAGGAAAGCTTTTGATACAATTAAATGGGAGTTTCTTTTTAACATTCTATATGCTTTTAAATTCCCTCGTCCTTTTGTTGATTGGATCAGGGCATGTGTTACTTCAGCTATGTTTTCGATCAAACTTAATGGAACTTTAGTGGGATTCTTCGACAGTTCTAGAGGTCTTCGTCAAGGTGACCCACTCTCCCCTTTTCTTTTTGTTCTGGTGATGGAAATGCTCTCCCTTAAATTAAATAAAGAAACTTCGGTTCCTGGCTTTACCTACCATTGGAGAACAAAAGCCTGTAGACTAACCCACCTCTTATTTGCTGATGATATTCTTCTTTTCTGTCATGCAAGCCTGCCTTCAATTGCTGTTATTAACTCTTGCATTCTATCTTTCTCTCTTTACTCTGGTCTAATCCCTCACTCGCATAAAAGTCACTGTTTCCTCTCTAATTCTGACCATTCTTCCACAAACGCCATTATCAACCTTCTTGGGTTTCAGTTAGGATCCTTACCGTCAAAGTTCTTGGGTGTTCTTCTTCTGTCTAAGAAATTGTCCCTATCCGATTGCCACCCTCTCATGCAAAGGATCACCAACCATGCCTCCTCATGGACTACTAAGGTCCTCTCTTACTCTGGAAGATTACAACTCATTAAGTCCACCCTTTTTGCCTTGCAAGTTTACTGGAGCTCTATTTTTCTGCTCCCAAAAGCAGTTCTTACCGAAATACAGTCCATTCTTGGAAGATTCCTTTGGAAAGGTCCAAACTTAAGTAAATTTGGTGCTAAAGTAGCTTGGTCCAATATTACTTTGCCTATTGCTGAAGGTGGGTTGGGAATCAAAAGCCTTATGGACTGGAACAAAGCCTTGGTCATGCAACACCTTCTTCACATCATTCAACACCAAACCAAATCCCTTTAGGCTCAATGGACCAAAACCACGATCTTGAAGCAACGATCCTTCTGGCAGGTTAAGCTCTCCCCGGACTGCTCTTGGAATTGGAAACAAGTACTTAAGCTTCGACCTGTTGCTCTTACTTACCTTAAGTATTTAGTTGGCAATGGGCAGCATACTCACTTATGGTATGACCCTTGAATTAATGGTACAGCCATCAACCCAAACCCCTCCTTTTTGTCCAACTCTGGTTACACATCTCATGATAAGGTCAGCTCTATAATATTGGGGAATGAATGGAACCTTCAAGGTAGCAGACAATGCAATCCTCACAACCATCACCTTTCACAGGTTGTCATCATGCTCAGACGACAAGTGCAACTTCTCCCTAACCCTTCATAAATGCTGGACAGAATTACATAGGATGGTTAGGACATAAACAATATCAAGGCCAAGCATCTGTGGGAGTCTATTCGTGCACACAAACCTCTGGTCTCATGGAGTTTCATTCCATGGAACAAGCTTCATGTCCCAAGGTATTCTTTCGTCTTATGGATTGGCATTCTAAGGAGGCTCCCCACAAATGATAGAACTATGCATTACACTGGTAGAACATGGAACTGCCCTCTTTGTAACCTTCACCAGGAGACTTTTGATCACCTTTTTTTTAACTGTGCTTATTCCATCTCGATACTTCAACCTTCTCTGAACATTGGGAACTGGAGAACCTTCCTTTTGGCTTGGGATGCTATTATGGATTTCCTCACGGCCTATCACGGCACTAAACTTTTAAGAAATATTTTATGCCTAATAGTTGCTACTTGCTTTTATAAAATTTGGGAGGCAAGGAACAAAAAGATCCATAATGATACTATTATTCCCCTAGGAAATCTTGCTAAGGATGTTATCCATCTTATTAAATCTCGGCTCTCTACATGTAAATCTTTTATCAAGGAAACCACTAACCAATATTTTTGTAATTGGTTACTTACTAGTTCAGGATAGGGCTCTCTTCCTTGTATAGATTGATCATCTTTAGCGTGTCTAATAGATGACGTTCCTATATTCTGGGGATATGCCCCTGTGCCATTGTCTTTTGGTTATTTATACAAACAAACAAATTTAGCAAAAAAAAAAAGTCTGATTGAAGAAGCCCGAGCTTGGTATGCCCGACTTTACAATTCCAAGATCCATAGTTGGGAAGAGCTAGCACATGCCTTCGTAAATAAATATAGCTTCCAGTCTCAGATGGCTCCGGATCGATATCAAATGACCAAGGTCAAGAAGTAAAGCATGAGTCTTTCCGTGAGTATGCCCAAAGATGGAGACAGATGGATGCACAAGTCACCCCACCTATGACAGAGACTGAGATAGTAATGACTTTTATAGACATCTAAGAAGCTCTATATTATTAGAGGGACCTAGCCGAGATAGGAAAACCATTCTCAAAAATGATTAAACATTAAGAAATGGCAGAAATGGGTCTAAAGTTTGGAAAGATCAAAGACTTTACCGTCTTAGAGGCAGTGGCCGAGCATATTCAAGATTGAAGCTATGGGAATAATCCTCGGATAGTCCACAAAAATAAGGAGGAGGACGTGTCCTTGATACTTCAGGGAAAGAATCAGAGAGGCAATCCAAACTTGCCCATTCAAAGGAGAAATTATTCCCCTTTTCTAACTCTTGCACAATCTTTGAATCCTCCCTTTCAAAAAGCCGGAGAAGTTAAACGTCGAAGAACGTTGACACAAAAATGTGCTGAGGCTTCTGATAACACAAAAGAAGATTGTCTAGCTCCTTCCTCCATCTAATCCTAGTGGACGAAATTTTGACCCGAGTAAGAAGTGTGCTTATCATTCTGGATCACTGGGCCACGATACCCAAGATTGTTGGTCTCTCAAACACAAAATCCAAGACTTGATAGATAATGGGGAGATAGTGGTGACAACACAAGAATAACCATATGTTCAAGACAATCTGCTGCCTTAACACAATGAGGAGAGCATCAATATGATCAGCATGGGAAGCGGAGAAAGATCCAAAAACCTCCAGTATGTCAGAGAGTCATCCCAAGCCAACAAAGATAGGCCAGAAAATTGGGAATATTCAGAAAGGCAGTTTCTGATAGAACAAGAAATCAAAATATATCAAGGAACAGGTTAGACAATTGGCAGAACAGGTAGTTTATCGACATCAGATAACGATGCAATTGATAAATAAAACCAATTAACAGGAAGCAAATCTTCCTACTCCTGAAATTAGTCCCATTGCCAGGAGGGATCATTACCGGTTCCATGAGCATGAACCCTGGGCTGACAAGGTTTCTAAGGAAGAGAAGTTCCAAGCTACCAGGGAGTTCGCCTTCAAAAGGAATTTCAATCATCTGAATCAACCTATGAAAGAAATTCTCCAAATGTTGATCAATGAGGGGAAAGTCACATAATTGTTACCCCTAGTGGAACCTCGATCCAGGAAGTTCGAGCCTGATAGAATCTGTCAATATCATTCCAACACACCTGGTTATGACACAGAGGATTGTTGGGGACTTTGTCATTTAATTCAAAATCTAATTGAAATCGGTGAGCTGCTGAAGGCAAACCAAGATTATGGCTATCCAGGTGAGTAAGCAATC
The DNA here is from genome assembly GCA_020205555.1 of Panax stipuleanatus. Lineage (NCBI taxonomy): Eukaryota > Viridiplantae > Streptophyta > Magnoliopsida > Apiales > Araliaceae > Panax > Panax stipuleanatus. Next base: position 46,241,448 of record CM035122.1, read on the forward strand.
TTTCTCCCCATGGCATGGAAACTGAAAGAAGTAGTGGTTATCATTTCTTGTGAGAAGGATCTAGCCATCACGCCCCTAATACTTCAGGTAAAAGGGGCCCAAGAAGGAAAGAATCCTGTGAAATTGGTTGCGCTCGAGCCTCTAATATTGCCATTCAGACCGCAATATCCTGTAGTCAGCTTGAATAAAGTCCCATGGAACTATGAGAAAGATGAAGAATCAACATCAAATCACATTGTTATTATATTAAAGGAAAACCCGCTGTACCTGCCTCAGCGAGTAATAAACTCAGTCATTAAAGCCAAAGGAAGAATGTCTAAGGAGAAAATTAAAGAATTCCTCAACAAGATGGGGCATAATGAAGTTAAAATGGTGCAAAGCTTAAAAGAGGCACCTCGAAAGATATCCATTTTGGATTTGGTCTTATCTTCGGAGGATCATCGCAAAATTATAGTGAAAGTACTAGAAGAAGCAAATCTACCAAAGATGGTAGATAATGAGAAGTTTCATCACGTGATAAAGCACATTTTCAACAGTAATGTGATATCTTTCACTGACGATAACATACCAGTGGAAGGGACTAGTCATTGAAAGTCATTACATATAGCAGTAATGTCCTCAGGAGGTGTGGTAGGAGGTGTGCTGATAGATGGAGGATCATCCCTGAACATCTGCCCCTACAACACATTAGAGAGAATTAAGATTAATCCGAACAAAATTCTGACTAGTCATGTAGTCATTCAGGCCTTTGATGGATCTCACCGAGAGGAAGTGGGAGAAATTGAGCTTCAGGTAGGGATTGGTCCCCATACTTTCTACATATCCTTCCAGGTACTAAACATTACTACAGGATATAATTTTCTGTTGGGAAGACCGTGGATACATATGAAAGGAGCAATTTTGTCCTCCTTTCAACAATAACTCAAATACATCATTGACGGTAACCTGATAACTGTAAATACCGAGCCAAAATATCCTGTCAACATACAAAGCGATATGTCGGTGATCAGTCTTGATGAAGGGATTGAGCATGTCCGTTTTAAAGCTCTAGAAGTGAGCAACACTCAATACCCACCTATTGAGGCACCAGCCTTAAAGCCAAAAATTTACACCGAAGTGATGACGATCGGTCAGGAAATGGTATCCTTAGGTTTCTGCCCTAGAAAAGGGTTAGGGAAAAGTCAGTAAGGAATCAGAAGTCCGGTATAAATCCCTAACCAGACAGGGAAAGTTGGATTAGGTTATTCCTCTTTATCAAACCACCAGAACTCGCACAAGAATCCACTGGTTCCTGCCTCCACCATACTACTACCAAACCTCACTGATGCAGGGTTTGTGAAACCGATGAAGAAAATTCCTGCTACTATGTCAGGTATGCTAATTTCTCAGGTCAAACCGGTAATTGAAAGAGAAGTCCTGAAGCTTGATGGGGAAAGCAAAAGAGGGATGGAAAAGTTCCTGTACGAAAGACGAGACCTGTTTGCAAATATGTATTTTCTGGTGCACACTGAGGGTATGAATTATAATATCCCAGATAATGATTATTCAGAAGATCAAGTCCTAATCTCTCGCATCAATAGGGATAAGGAGAGCAGTTTAAAGAAAATCACTGGCCTTGATGTGAATAATGTCTTAGTCATCATCAAAAAGGAGACAGACGACAACAACTCCTTTATCTTCCCTGTTCATGAGGTTCTGACTCTAGACAATTGGAGCAGCACTCCATGCATCATTAAAAAGGGTAAAAGGCACAAAGTCCGTCTGCCCTAAAGCGTGGTTTTATTTCCTGCTTATTTTGTTGCACAGCAAGAGCAGTTACTTTTGTCATGCTTTTTGCTAAATTCTTTGTATGATCAAACAGTTTCATATATTAAAGTGAAAGCATTTTGTTTTCAGGACTCTAGAGTTGGATTTATCTGGCTTTGCTGATAAGATGCCAAATTTTCACAGTGACTACAACTTTGATGTAGAGCTGGACTTCGACTTGATGGAGATTGATCAAGAGGAGATAGATAACTATGAGGTGCTGGAGGAGATCAAAGAATGCGTCGAAGACAAACACAAACCAAACCTCGATAAAACTATCACTGTCAATATCGAAACCTTAGAAATCCCTAAAGAAATCCAGATAGGCATGTACCTTACCTAAAACCAAAGAGCAGACCTGATTCAACTCTTAACTTAGTTTCAGGACGTGTTTGCATGGACACATGAAGACATGATTGGTTTGTCTATTGACATTGTCTTTCATCGACTTCCCATTAAAGATGTATTCAAGCCATTCAAGCAGAAGCTTAGGCGATTGAAACCTGAGTGTAGTCTAAAAGTCAAAGAAGAAATTATCAAGCAATTTAAAGCCCGCATCATTATGGTGTCAACTTACCCTGAGTGGTTATCCAACATAGTTCTCGTGCCTAAGCCTGGCGGGAAGGTACGAGTATGTGTGGATTACCAGGATTTGAACAAGGCTTGTCTTAAGGATAACTTCCCAATACCTTTTATCCACATACTGATTGACAACACGGCGTAGTATGGCATATATTCTTTTGTTGACTGTTTTTCCGGATACCATCAAATCACGGTTGCTGAAGAGGACAGGAAGAAAATAGCCTTCATTACTCCCTGGGGAAACTTTTGTTATAGACGTTTGTCCTTCGGCCTTATCAATGCCGGTGCCACCTATTAGCGAGCCACGATGGCCCTTTTTCACGACATGATGAACAAAGAAATAGAGGTCTATGTGGATGACATCATTGTCAAATCTCGGAAGGAGGATGACCACATCAGCCATCTCACTAAATATTTTCAACAAGTTGTGAAAGTACAACCTAAAGTTGAATCTGGCCAAATGTGCTTTTGGTGTCAAATCAGGCAAGTTGTTATGATTTCTAGTGCGCAACAGAGGCATTGAACTGGATCCCGCCACAATTAATGCAATCACCGAGATGCCCGTGCCCCGAACAGAAAAGAAAATATGGGGATTTTTGGGGAGAACCAATTTCATAAGCGGATTCATCTCTCAACTCACGACAACTTGTGAACCCATCTTGAAGCTGCTAAGGAAGAATTCCTCCATGAAATGGAATGAAGATTGTCAAAAAGCCTTCCTTTCCATCAAGATGAAAATGATCAAAGCACCTGTCTTGGTACCCCCAACGGATGAGGTTCCACTATTTATGTACCTGTCAGCCAATACCAATGCAATGGATTATATACTAGAATAGAAGGATGAGAGAAGCAAGGAGAAAGCTATCTATTACTTCAACAAAAGATTCAGTAGCGGCGAGCAGAAGTACACTTTGATTGAAAAGACCCGTTGTACGTTATTATGGGCTACCATGAGGTTACAACATTATCTGCATGGGCACACGACTTATTTCATATCCCGCATGGATCCGCTAAAGTACGTATTAAGCAAGCCTATATTGAATTGCAGATTGTCCATATGGCAGTTGATTCTACAACAGTTCGATATTATCTACGTGACTCAGAAGTCTGTCAAAGGTCAAGGAATTGCGGATCAATTGGCCGAAGCACGGTCAGGGGATTTTGAAACCTTGGAAACTTATTTCTCGGATGATGGGATAATGACAATTGAACAAATACCTCAAGAAAATACAGTCCAATATTGGAAAATGTATTTTAATGGAGCCGTGAACATTGAAGGTGTCGGAGCTAGGGCAGTTCTTGTCTCTTTTATAGGAGAATAGTATCTTGTGGCCATCAAGTTGCAGTTTGTCAACACCAACAACACAGCTGAGTATGAAGACTATATAGTGGGGTTGAAACTGGCCCAATCCATGGGTATCAAACGTTTAATAGTCTTTGGGGATTCTGAGTTGTTTATCAAACAAACCACCAGGGCGTATCATACCAAAGAATTTCATTTGCTGCCATATCATCGGCAAGTTATCAAGATATCCATGGAGTTTGAAGAAATAACTTTCATCCACATCCCTCAAGTAGGAATGATTTTATTGATGCATTGGCAACATTGGATTCCTTGATCTAGATATCTGATAGGATAGGAATTCCCGATATCAAATTTATAAGCCAAAAGGGCCCGACATATGGGAATTACATTGGAGAAATATCAGATGAACTACCTCCTATCAAAAAGCCTTGGTACCAAGATATAAAAGAATATCTTCGAGATGGATCTACGCCTACCGGGGCAAGCCAAGCTGAAAGGAAGCGGATTCATAAGATTGCTCTGAAAGTGGAGACACACTCTATAAAAAGGATGCTGGAATAGGCATTTTAAGATGTCTGGATAAGGATCAAGCCCAAAAACTGATGGATGAAGTCCATGGTGGAGTCTGTGGTCCACACATGAGCAGTCCTTTACTTGCCAAGAAGATATTGAGAATGAGGCATTACTGGATCTCTCTTAAAGTTGACTGTGATGATCATATCAGAAGATGCTACCAATGCCAAGTCCATGGAAATGCCATCCACGCTCCTCCAAACGAACTGCACAACATGAGTTCGTCATGGCCCTTTTCCATGTAGGGAATGGAAGTGATTGGGCCAATAGAACCCAAAGCCAGCAATAGTTATCGATTCATCTTTACCATAATCGATTACTTCACCAAATGGGTAGAAGCTGCATCTTTTCTCAAAGTCACCAAGAGGTAATCGTTAGTTTCATCAGAATTAATGTAATCTGTCGATATGGACAACAAAAGGTGATCGTATCAGACAATGCAAAGAATCTAAACAACCAGATGATGAAAGAATTATGCAGCAAGTTTCAAATCAAGCATCTCAATTCTGTCATCTATCATGCCAAGATAAATGACACTGTCGAAGCGGCCAACAAAAATATCAAGAAGATCATGCAAAAAATGTTTGCCAATAACAAAGGATGGCCTCACCAATTGCCTCTGACTATGTTAGCCTACAGAACGTCAATGCGTACTTCTACTGGGGCTACCCCTACTCATTAATCTGTGGTATGGAAGCAGTACTCCCCATAGAAGTATAAATGAAGTCATTGAGGGTGTTAATTGATGCTCAGATGGAAGAAGACCAGTGGTTGCAAGAGCGATACCACCAATTGTCCCTGATAGATGAAAAAGGGCTACGACCATATTTTATGGGAGATTATATCAGCAAAGGATTGCTCAGTCATACAACAAGAAAGTTCGACTCCGATAATTCAAAGAAAATAACTTGGTATTGAAGAAAGTCTTTGCCAATCAAGATGAAGCCAAAAGAAAGTTTTCCCCAAATTGGGAAGGCCTTTTCATTGTCAAAGAAGTGTTGACAAGAGGAGCCATCAGATTACAAGAAATGGATGCGAAAGAATTTCCCCAGCTCATCAATTCAGACACCATGAAGAGGTACTATGTCTGAAGCAACTGCAAGCCATCATCCTAGTCCTGTGAAAAAAAATCAAATCAATTCAGGTTTTCACTAGAAGCCTGAACTTAGAATGACTTGATCCTCCTCAAACCGGGAGTACGTAGGCAGCCATTTACGGTGCTGTTAAACCAGACAAAAAATCCAAAAACCCCTCAAAGTAACCAAGTTCAAACCCAAATAAACACTTCTCAAACCTTTTAGGCCAAGCCTGAACTACGAATGACCTGATCTCTCTCAACCCAGAAGTGCGTAGGTAATTATTTATGGTGCGGTCTAACATTAAAAAAACACAAACCCTATTAAAAACCAATCCCAAGACACTGAAACCCACATAAAACCTATCAAGCCTCCCTGATCAACAGGCCCTTCTGAGGTACTCTCCGACATCTCAATGTCAATCCATAAAGGAAAAGCTCATGACATATCAAGACAACAAGTTATGAAAAAAGTGGTAATCACTCAGCAATGACAATACATATCCAAAAAGGAAGTGAATCAAAATATATTTCTCTGCTATATAATACTGTTTAATATATAAAATGTATCTTGTATATGACAAAAAATGGCTGACATAGTCTATGCAGGAAAATGAAAGCTAGTCTATAAACCCGCTGCTAAACGGGATAGCAAGTCCCATATTGCGTCCCTCTTAGAAGATGGAGGTGCATCTGCAAGCTTCTTTCCTAAGGTCTCCATGCGAGCTAGAAGATCCACAGCCATCTGCATAGTGCTACTATAATCATCTATGAAGGCACTCATATCTGTAATAATACTATGTGTGTAAGACCTGAGTACAGTATTATCAGCGATGTAAACATCTCGGTTAGCTAGAGCCTCATCCCGCTCAATGAAAGCAGTATCCCGGGTAACTAGAGCCTCATCTATCCCAACAAAAGCTGTGTCCCGAGTAGCTAGAGCATCGTCCCTAGGGATAAAAGTAGCATCCCTCCCAGAAAGGGCTGTCAACATCAGTGCTCTCGCCTGATCCCTTTCAAAGGTCATCCGAGCTAAGGAATCTATAAGAGATGGATCCGCAACAGTAAAAGTGGTCGGAGGGTCACTAACCAAAGATGATGTCAAACCAGCGAATAACTCATCCTTGGTAGGAGAATCAGGGTCCTCTATAGGGTCCTCCTCATTAGGGTCCTTTATAGGCTCCTCCTCATCATAAACAATAGTCGGCTCTGAGTGAATGACTGTAGCCAATGCAATATCTTCCTCCAACCATGCAGAGTACTCTAAAGAACGACCCGGATGACTAGTCAAAAAATCATCCCTCTCACTACGAGTCCAATAATCATAAATCCTGGTCAATTTAGCTGATAACAAAGACGAAGCTGATAGTCGATGATACAAAGGTCCCTCAAATGGGTGGATATCCTAAAACTGATCAAACTGACCCATGACAGCCAGTGGATGATATGTGGTCCCCGTACTCAAACCCGCCAGGGGTAGATAATCCATGTCAACGGTATGAGTAATGAAGCTATAAGGGGAGCTGAGTCCTGAGCAGGTCAAGATCGCAAATGGATGCTCGATCGCCGTCAAAAAGGCCAACCATGATGCCGCATCTGTACACTCCGCCGGCTAAAAGGAGTAGGACATGGCTATCTCATGAGTAAAATAGTACCCATGATGTCTGAAGGTGCCAATGGGTCTCAAGTATGTCATAAACCACACATACAATAAAACGACGCTACCCCTGAAAACCCCCACAGGATGGGTATGGCAGAATGTAGCCGACCTCAAGGTCTCTACCAATATCATGGGCAGGATGGTACAACCCTATCTAAGAGCGCGGACCACTATGATCAGACAGATATCCAAGTAATCCATATAAATTGGCATATATAGGTAGGCTATGACGCACATTAACAAAATATCTACACGTACAATATGCCAATCCCATGTAATGATAATAAAATCTCCTGAGTATCGGGCATAGCTATCTAACTAGCCAAATCTATCAATTAGGAAGTCTAGGGACACCACATGCCCTGAAGTAATCTCATCTGTGATGACTCTGCGCCTCAAATTAGTCATGGTCATGAATTGTCATCTCATATCACTAAGGGCCATCCTAGCACAAGGCCGATCCAATGCTAAATCGATGATGCGCTCATACTCCTCCAACGTAGGAGTCAGCTCATGGATACCGAATCTGAAAACCTATCACTCGGGTATCCATTGATATCATGTTGTCCACAAAGCCCAGTGGAACGAGGAAAATAAAGATGGCCATAGAATGCCTACGCATCTAATCAATTTTCTCCCTGTCTGTGGGAGGCAAACTGTCATACTAAGATCTCAAAGAAGATTCTATCAGTGAAGGTAGCAGGTGCTTAATAAGGATAACGGTAGATGAAGACATCTGTAGAACCGTATCATGAGACCATCCAGGGGTCAATGCTAAACTCACCTATCTGAATGCATATCTATGACATAATGCATGCGTCATGATAGATGATAATGATAAATATCAATAAGATGCAATAGATAGGAAATATCATACATTTTTAAATACACTGTCTACTGAAAGCATCATCTCAAAAAGTATAGAGATATGGGGCACAGCCGCCCAATGACTAAAATAGGCCTATAAAAAGAGATAACGAGAAATGGGGCACAACCGCCCAATATCTAACAGAGGCCTATCAAAAGATATAACGAGAAATCTATTAAAAGAAGTCTATGATATATGCATCTAGACTATCAACCTACCACAACTCCTCCTGAGTCACTGAATCTCTACCAGAAGGAATGTATGGTCGATAGAACGGAGGATCTGCACCAGTAAAACCACCAGAATATTGACCTCCTCAGGGGCCAACTCCGGAGCTGGAAGGATTAAACAAATCTACCTCTAAAGGATCCCTGCCAAGGTGCCTGATAAAAAATTATGCCCGCTCCAACTGCTGGGTCAAACTGGAAATATGCTCAAAATGAGTAGGCTCTCGCAGGCAAGCTATCCAGTCTATCATCATAACAGACCCAGGCACCATGTCTACCATAAACTGAGTGGCATGAGTCTGAGCCCCAATAGTGTGACAACTCCACCAGTGGTAAAAAGCCTCCTGACTGTGAGGACCCTCTGATAGGGTGAAGCCATCTAAGCCCACCAAGGGAATATCTATGACTGGCTGAGATAAGAGCCAATGATGCCTAGCCGGAGGATGGAATGGAATGCGAATCTCTTCTATGACGCTTCTGATAGATAGCTCTCTAAAATAGAGCTCCCATCTTCTATTAGTAAAAAAGTGGAATCTGACGAGTGGCCAATGTAAACTCTAATTCGATTGGGAATCCATCCTCAAATTCGACTATTAGATAATCTGGGGTGTAAGGAACCCACGTGATAGAGTCGGCGGTCAATAGCTCTAGCTGCAAGCAGAAATGGGTAAACCCCTCTACTACAGGGACCTCCGTCAAAGTAGAATGATGTCAACGCCATCCCTGCGGATATGTCTCCCAGCCCAAAGTAGTGGCCGTGTATAGGCAAGGGAGCCTCTCATATGCCCAAAACTGAAAGTACAAAAGATTAAATGTCCTCAGTGATAAAGATTGACAAACACAAATGAGGGAGATTGAAAGGTGAAAGAGAAATTACTCACCAACAGAAAGGGATAAAAGCCCAGCCAAGACTTCGTCACGCCCTCAGAGCGTAGGCGCAACCCACAAAGAAAATAGGCGAAGGTGTGGGTGCCCCAGTTAAAATACCTAATGCGCTCCACATCTCGAGTAGTGCTCACCATAGCAAAAGAGACCATCGAGGAGTTATCTGCTATGAAATAACCCCTGATGATCACCAAGAATAGTCGCCGAAGAATGCGATCTCTAACCCTCTGATCATCAGACAGAGGTTCAGTCAAAGCCCCGCTCTGGGCATCGACACTCAAGGGCCCTGAACGGACAGTCCGACCCTTGATGGCCATCGCAGGAACTCCCAGAAGGGATCAAACGGTAGCAAGTGAAATGTCAGCTACCAGAGACATTGGCTCCCCTGTAAACTCTATCCCTGTGATGAACCGCCAATCCATCGGGGTAATCATAATCTCGCAGTCTAACAAGTGGAGAGACTGGGTCTGGTGGAACCAATGCTCAGATAAAGCCTGCAGATAACCCCAAGGGCAACGACAGGGAGGAATAGAGAAAAAGGCATCTAAACCCCAAGTGTTGACGTTGGCCTGATTCTCCAGATGCAGAGTATGATACAAAGAATGGACACTAAACCAGTTCCCCCTGGGCTGAGTAAAGCCAAAAACCTGCATCAAATTGCAAATCCAGATTAAACCTTTGTCCTAAAATGACAAAAGAAAGAAAAGTCCAGAATAGAAGCTTCAGTCACCTCATTGGCATGAAGATAAATAGAGGGATGACGTCTTATAAATCGTCCAAAAGGTACTGAATCGGCACAACGATGGCTGGAAGCTCCTTATACAGAGCAAGAGCTGAAGCAGGATCCACAAAGAGGACATTCTACTCATCATCCACATCATCTGGCCTCTCAGCCTGGATCAGAGGAATCACTAACTCAGCCAAACGGTGAGGCTGCCGAGCTGGACGAGGCTGAGCGACATTAGAAACTCTCCTTCACCTCACACCTACAGAGACCCTGCTAGAACTACCTGGTCTATCTGAATCCATAACATGGACAAAATCTCCAAATCAACTTAGAAAGGGTGAGGTAAGCCTTGAACTTACTGCCTATTAAAATTAAATCATTGATTTATGCATATTCTAAGTCCTAAACCTTTCATTAGTTAACATACATCTCCAGTATAGTTAAAATTGCAGGTTCATTAAATACTCAGGCTTTTGAAAAAATTTCGCCAGTCTCCTTTGTAAAATGGACTATCCGCATGCACATAGGCATGACTATGTGGCCATTTAGTAGCACACCAACCCAAATACATGAACATTTCATATATACGAAAAAAACATCAAAATCAAACTCCCCATGGAAGCTAAATTACCATGTGTATTTTTAGTTGAAAATCCAGGCTCATTTGTCCTCAAATATTATGAATAAACTGGCCAAAAAGTGCACCAAATGATTGTCTCAGAAATCCATTTTTTACACATCAAAACATTCAGCATGGTAAAACATACTCATTTACTAAGTCTAAATTTTTTTATCAAGTCATATAAGCATACATATTCACTATATTGTGTTTAGAAGCATTCTATGTGAAATCTAACGTTTTAACGGTTAAAACTTGAAAAGAAAGTATGTAAACGTTACAAGAATTGTGTAGAACGATTGTACGGTGATAGATTTTGAAAAAAGCAGCCCAAACTCAGTAGATCTGTAGAGGAATTTTTAGATTTTCTATATAGTTCAACTTGAAAATGACTTGTGAAAGCCATGTGGGAACCAAATTATACCCGTAGGGAGCCGCACCTCTACCTGCGGCACCCTAGGGTGGGTCCCACAGGTAGACCTGTGGCTCCCTAGGGTGGGTCCCACCCCCTCCAGTTTGGTCTAAATAACGTTAAAGTGGAGTTCCCAGAAGCTGAAAAGTCAAATCAGGGAAAAACGTTCTACGCGATTGAGCAAAAATTGCCTAAAATCCTAATTCCGAGCGTCAAACTCCTGACGAAAGAAAATCTTCATGTAAGCCATTGGTATGAACCCTGATGTGGTATCCAGAATGCCGATGATGAAAATTGCTGAAAACTACCTCTGTCAAAGTATTAGGAAGGTCCGGCGTTGTGAATAGTAGGTTTTAAATGCGTCAAAGTATCTAGATTTGGCCGAGGGTATATCTTATCAGAAGGATACCCTCAACATCGAGATTAAGTAGGTCTGATATTGCAAACCGTTGGCAACAACTCCAGCATAGCATCGGGAGAGAGCCGGTGATGAAAGCTATTGAGAACTGCTTCAACGAGGGTCAGATTATCTCACATTACGAACCATTGGTGACGACTCCAGCGTAGCATCGGGAAAGATCCATTGATGAAAGCTGTTGAGAATTGCTTCAATGAAGATCAGAGTATCTGACATTGCAAACTGTTGGCGACAACTCCAGCGTAGCATCAGGAAAGATCCGATGATGAAAGCCATTGAGAACTGCTTCAATGAGGGTCAAATTATCTGATTTTATAAAACCGTTGGCGACAACTCCAGCGTAGCATCGGGAAAGATCCGATAATGAAAATCGTGGAAAACTATCCTTCCCGGGGAGAACCGATGATGAAATCTGTTATACAAATCCCCAGCTAAGGAATCAAATTAGTTCAATCGACCGTTGTAAACTACAGTTCGAGTAGGCATCGAGGAGGTTCGGTGATGGTCAAACTCTACAAACTACTGTTCGAGTAGGAATCAAATCAGTTTAATTGACCGTTGTAAACTACCATTCGAGTAGGCACCGAGGAGGTTCGGTGATGATCAAACTCTGCAAACTACCATTCGTGTAGGAATTAAGTTAGTTCAACCGACTGTTGTAAACTACCATTCGGGCAGGCACCGAGGAGGTTCGGTGATGGTCAAACTCTGCAAACTACCGTTCGAGTAGAAATCAAATCAGTTCAATCGACCGTTGTAAACTACCATTCGGGTAGGCATCGAGGAGGTTCGATGATGGTAAAATCATTGTCAGCTATTGTTCTAGTAGATAGTAAGAATTCTATCCCTGACAGAAACGTCAGCATCAACCAAACAACAATCCAAACCGTTGGCGACAACCCCAACGTAGCGTCGAAAAAATTGATGATGTAAACTGGTGTAAGTTATCATTAGGATAGGCATCAGGAGTCCCCAAAGAGGTCACTCGTCAAAAGAGGAACATCCCCAGAGGTTGAAAAATTAGACTGCGCATCTAAAGACAGAGAATGTTGGTGACAACCCCAATGTCGATGTTAAAAATGTTCAATGGCATTAACTAAGGAAGAATCTTCCCATCAGAGATCTTGAAAACATCTCTGCGACATGTCATAGAATCAGTCTTGGTAGCACCGACGGACGTGGTTGATGAGTAGGTTAAAAACCTACTAATTCAGTATTTCTTAGCTTAATATATTCTTATTACTTAAGCAGTGCATGTTACTTTTCATGTTTTTGTGTGAATTTAAAGATAAGGAGTGTAGCTGGGCAAATGGGAAGAAAGCGAGCTGAAAGTAGGTGTTCTATCATCCAGGCGCGGGGAGCGCTAGAAGCGTGTAGGAGTCCCTGGCCTAGTTGCGCGAGGCGCGTCGTTCTACAAGGAACCTAAGAGCGGGGTGCACGTGACTGACGAATTCGAACTAAATTTTTTTACTTAAAACATTAAGTTAAGCTGGAAAAGGATTTGAGACTTGCCTATTTATAATAGGGTTTTGATAGACTATAAATATTAGTAGTTTTCTTAGGTTTAGGGGACCTTTTAACTAGTAATTCTGGGAGGCTATTCATTGATTCAAACCCTAGTTTTGGAGAATCAAGGCATGTCAAGCTAAACTACTCAATTAAATTCTCAAGGGATGTTAAACGTTACTTACAATTAATAGTTTGAGTAAGTTTATTCTATTTATTATTTCGTATGTGAGATTTATTCTTATTATCTACATAAACTTTCTTGTATGCTATTCAATTAACTAATTTGATTTCTGCAGGATTAAATTAGTAAATTGACATCATCTGCTAGATTAAGATATATATTAAATAAACGATGTATGTCTGATCACACCATAGGTAGCAATTAATGATATTTGATGGTGGTCAAACTTTTGGATATTATTAAGATTTTTAGAAGACAAGTTAAATAAATCCTGATTGTGTAATTGTTGCTTGGAATAATCTAATTCTCATTCTTCATGCTTCTATCATATTAAATTTAGACTGATAGTTCTAGGTTATATGATAGTTAGGATCTTTTGTTGGAGATTGTCGCATTAGATTTACAGTTAAGGAGAATTCTGAATAACTAGCGATTGTGATTATCTAGGATTGTTAATCTCATTGAAAGATAAATATTGTAAACACTTGGTTAATCCATAATTGTTAAAAGGCGATACTGAACTGAAGAATTGAAATTTTTTACTCATTGATACTTCTTTTAAATTCACTTTCGTTAATTAAACTTTTCAAACTAAAAATCCTCAATTCATTAGAAAATTCTTGGATAAATATTAAACAAAACACTCTATGTAGGGATCGATCCTTGCTTATTACTATACTAATTCTTGAGTTAGTGGAATAGAAGTAAGGTTAATTTTGGAGTGCTAAACGACAGCTCCAAAATTTTGGCACCGTTGCCAGGGAGTGTTATTTGTTTTTATCTATTCAATTGTTTTCATTTTTTATGCCTCGATCCTCTCACTCTCTTGGATTGAAATTTGATCCAGAAGTAGAGAGAATCACATAAAGGCTTAGGAAGGCAGCTTAAAAATCCCAAGATACACTTGCAGTTTCAAATGAAGCTTCATCACCAGGCCTTAACATCGCACTCACACTACTTTCAGACCATTCTTCAATCGAGTCAGACGAGGAGATGGTGGTGCAAAATAACAGGACTTTAAAGGAGTTGTCTACTCCTAATCTCACTCAATAACCTCTATGCATTGAATACCCCACTTTAAATGTTGCGTTTGAATTGAAATCCGAACTAATTCACCTTTTGCCTACTTTTCGTGTTCTTACAGGTGAGGATCCTTACAAGCATTTGAAGGAGTTTCATGTTATGTGCTCAACCATGAAGCCACACAATGTTACGGAGGAGCAGATAAAACTGAGAGCTTTCCAATTCTCACTGGTAGATTTAGCAAAAGTTTTGTTGTATTATCTCCCATTGGGATCAATACAATCACGGAATCACATGAAAAGGCTATTTTTAGAGAAATACTTTCCTGCTTCAAGAGTAGCCAACACTAGGAAAGAAATTTGCAGAATTAAATAATTCAGCGGTGAAACATTGTATGAATACTGGGAGAGATTCAAAAAGCTTTGCTCCAGCTGTCCACCCCACCAGATTAATGATCAACACCTTATCTAGTACTTTTATGAGGAACTTGTACCAATGGATAGGAGTATGATTGACGCTGCTAGTGGAGGAGCATTAGTGGATAAAACACCGGAGGCTGCAAAGAATTGGATTGCAAATATGGCCGCCAATGCACAACAATATGGAACACGAAATGATCATCCAGCACAAGGGATAAGTGAGGGCAAGCAATTGTTTGGTAAACCATTGGCTTCAACCCAATGTATCATCAGGAATGATCTGGTGATGACGGCTTTGCAAACTATTGTTCGAGGAAGAATTAAAAGAGTTTAGTGAAAACCATCATGGAAAACTCCATCCCCAGCAGAAGTGACTAGAGCGATCAGTGATGGAATACTGTGGCAGCTAACACCGCAAGAGCATATAGCATTCATAATATAGCATATCACATATTTTATTACATTTGCATGTGTCATATTTTCCAGTGTCTAACAGTGTTTATCTTGTTCATTCCACTACATTGCATAAACATGATAAAGAGGGGCATCTGTAGGCACTCAAAATTTTGCATTCCTGTTACTAACCCTGCAGGAGGGTAAAACTATCTTTTACTTTCCAGAGATAACTGTGGAAGTCCAGACCAAGTCCATCCCCAATGACAACACCGGGAGACCAAATCCATCCCCGGAGATAGCACCGGGAGACCAAATCCATCCCCGACGACAACAATGGGAGACCAAATCCATCCCTTGCGATAACACTGGGAGACCAATCCATTCCCGATGACAACATCGGGAGATCAAGTCAACCCCGGTGATAACACAGGGAGATAAAGTCCACCCCCGGTGATAACATCGGGAGATAAAGTCAACCCCAACGACAATCCCAGGAGATACAGTCAACCCCGGCGACAACACCGGGTGATCAAGTCAGCCCCGATGACAACACTAGAAGATCAAGTCAACCTTCAACGACAACCCTAAAACATCAAATCATCCCCAGAGATAACCCTGGGATATCAAGTCAACCTCAGAGATAACCCTGAGGAACAACATAGTCGGCTGGGATCAAACCTCGGAGACAACCCTCGAAAAGGTAAAATGGTCATTTTACCAACTTGAGATCAAATCAAGTCAAATCAATGCCATGAAGGTCATGCAGAACCATAACGTCAATCCCGAGTGAAAACAGCACATGACAGCTCAACGGATGAACTGTGAAGACTCTAAGATCTGGTTATGGACCCATTTTCTCAGATTCAGAAAAGGTCAAATCCCATATCATTGTGTAGCTCTCGGAAAGGGCTTTCCAAAAAGGTATATCATGCCTCAATGGGACTCCTAAATTAAAAGTTCTAAAGGTTCAAAGTAGACAACGCGTTAGTTGGAGTGCACGTACTTCGAGATAACGTGACCCACGGGACCGAGGCCCACTCGAGGAGCCGCAGGTAGACTCACGGCTACCGTGAGTAGACCCGCGACCATCTGGTCTATAAATAAAACCCCCCACCAAGAGAAAAAAAGAAGAAAAGTAAGGAAATTCTGCCCATTTCGACACTTAGCCCTACCTATAGTGCTCCAAACTTTAATTTTATTCTTGCAATACATTAATATACACATATAAACCAACATATCAAATTTAAACTGGTGGAAACGGAGTTTTCAAGCCCTCCAAGTGGTTTAAAGCCTTTAGCGCTACACACTGTAAGTTTTTTACGATCTTACGCTTTTTACTGCTTTATCATAAATATATGAGCGTATATATATATATTTATAGCTTCTGGTTTTGCCTGGATTTTAAATCCATGGCCTTTATAGCTTACTTTTATGTATATATAAGTATATATATATATATATATATATATATATATATATATATATACAATTTTAATTGGTTTCGCAGGCTGGATTTTGAATCCTTGGCTTTTATCGCTTTAATATATATAATTATATATATTTATCTTTATACTAACTTATTTGGCCTGGATTGCTAATCCGTAGCCTTTTCAACTTTAATATATATATATGACTAACTATATATATATTTATATTTAATTAAGTCATGCCTAGATTATAAATCTGTGGCTTTTCCTGCATTAATATATATATATATATATATATATAACTATATATATTTATATTAACTTTGTTAGCATGGATTGTCAATCCGTGGCTTTTTCTCGCTTTAATATATATAATTATATAAATATATATATATATATATATATATATATATAGAGTTACATTTATCAGTCAAGCCTGGATTGGAAATTCGTGGCTCTTTTCAGCTTTAATATATATATATATATAAGTATGTATATATATATTATTTATTCAATATGATTAAATATCTATTTTAACTATTCATTTCATATGAATCTAGTCTAATGTGGAGTTTGTGGGCTAGATTCATCTAAATCTAGTTATCTCTAACTTTCAACCGGTTCAAAAGCTGTCAAACTGGAACCGTTAAGCTAGAATGGCTAAGATTTATTTAAATCTAGCTTTCTTTCTAGTTTTGTAAATATTAAAGCAACTACGCGACCCTAAATCCGTATCTAGAGGGAACAAGAAGCTTGTGCTACACGCATGCAAGGATTTAACTGATGAATCCTTTGTCTTGCGACGTCTAGATTTCAATTTGCATTTTATTTTAATATCTCTGCTGTACAGGCTTTTTGATAATATTATGTGAGCTTAGGAATCATGGGATCTACGATTTATCATATGGATCTAGATCCAATTCCCACGATGGAAAACTTTGCACTATAAATACAACCTGCCTGTCTTTTTTTAAATGTAAATGAAAGGGACCTTAAAACGGTTATTCGAATTTAAGGTCTCAACATAGTAAATTATGGTTTGTAGTGCTCGGGTCACTTCGACGACTTTCATTCCCATAAGGAGCCTGACACTTGTATATTATTTGGTCGAGGATGCCTCGCATCCCGATAATAAAATCAAAATCAGCCGAAGGCAGAATAAAATGAAAGTATCAAAAGGCTTTAACTTTTATGTTAGCGAAAGGGTTTGAAAACAATCTTCCAGAACATCACTTTCATATCATGTCTAAAAAATGACTTTTCATTAAATCAAAGCCTTCATATATAGGTCCAACAAAGCACATCATTACTTCCAAATAAAACACTTAGGCCAAATTACTGCAATCACACACACACACACACACATCAAATAAAATAGGGAAATTAAAAAGACACAGGTAACCGTATTTCACGAAAGTTGGGGGGGGTGCTTAACACCTTCCCCCCACTTAATCAAGCCCTTGAACTCTATGAATCTCGGTTTCCAAGGCTAAGTCAAAAAGAGTCGAGTAATTGAGCCTACTTTTAAACTTTTCAAATAAAACTCGGTTGAGTTGGTACAACCATTTCAAATATACCAACTGGAGACTCTGTAAATTAAACTTTTCAAATCGTCGACATTACATGTCGGCCTTTTTCCTAAAAATTCACCATTCAAGTCAAACAAATGAAAATAAACAAGGGTAGAATCACATTAGGGAAAGGGGCATCGCCAAAGATTATTTCCCAACGTCGATATGGAAGATTATGAGTAGATCTTCTAAATAATCATCATCTAGGATATCATCGTTTATACCCTCAGTATGTGCCAGAAAATATATATTTGCAAATCGATCTTGCACTTATTGTAAGAACCTTTCTTTCCTTTCCTTGTTTTCCTTGACAAGAATTCGAATTTCTTTCTCACTGATTGGCTTAACCTTAGGAATCAGCATACCTGACATAGAAGCAGGGACTTTCCTCATTGGTTTAAAGAATCATGCATCCTTGAGATTTGGTAGCAGAATGGTGGATACATGAATTGGCTGATGCTTGTGCGGGTTCTTATGATTTGATCCATAGAAATAGCCTAATCCAGCCTTTCCTGCCTGGCTAGGTAACTGAACTGGATTTCTGATTCTTTGTTGACTTTTCCCTAGCCCTTCGCTAGAACAGAAACCCAAGGATATCATTTCTTAACCGACGAACATTACTTCAGAAGAGATTCTTGGTTTTAAGGCTGGGGCCCCAATAGGTTGATACTGAGTGTTACTCACTTCGAAGGCTTAAAAACTGGCAAGCGAAATTCCTTCATTGAGGCTGGTCATGGGCATATCCCCTTGTATATAGACTAGATACTTTGGTTCGACACTTACAGTTACCAGATTGCCATTAATGATATATTTGACCTGTTGATGAAGGTTGAATGGAACTGCTCCAGCCATATGGATCCACGGTCTCCCCAACAATAAATTATATCCATTGGTGATGTTTAACACTTGGAAGGATATGTAAAAAGTATGTGGACTAATTTCCACTGGAAGTTTGATCTCTCCTACAACATCTCATCGAGACCCATCGAATGCTCTTATGACTACACGACTGTTCCGGATTTGATTTGGATTGATCTTCATTCTTTCTAAAGTGTTATAAGGGTATATGTTCAGGGAAGATCCTCCATCTATCAACACGCCTCCTATCACATATCAAGAGGATATCACTGCTATATGTAATGACCAGTCCCTTCTGTTGGTTTGTCATCACCAGTGAAAGATATCACATTGCTGTTCAAAATGTGATCTATCAAGTGATGGAACTTTTCTGTATCCACAGCCTTTGGCAAATGAGCTTCTTCTAGTACTTGCATTAAGATTTTGCGATGATCATCAAAAGACAATATCAAATCCAAATTGGATATCTGTCGGGGTGCCTCTTTTAATATTTGCATCACCTTGGCTTCATCATGCCCCATTTGGCTTCATTACGCAACAATGTGATTTAATGTTGATCCCTCATCCTCCCCATAGTTCGATGGGACTCTTTTCAGGCTGATTAAGGGATATTGGGGTCTGAATGGTAACATCAGTGGTTCTGGTGCAACCACTTTCATAGGATTCTTTCCTCCTTGATCCCCCTTTCCTAGAATTATCAAGGGTATTGCAGCTGTGTCCTTCTCACAGGAAATGACTACTACAACTCCCTTCAAAATCCATGCCAGAGGAGGAAATGTTGCTTCTTCATTAGGAAAGCCATTATCTTGACTTGCTTTTAGCAATTCGCCACTTTTAATCAGGTTCTGAATTAAGTGACGAAGTCCCCAACATTCTTCTATATCAAGACTAGGAGTGTTGGAATGATATTGGCATATCTCAGAAGAGTTGAACTTCCTTGATCGAGGGTCCACTAGGGGTAACAGCTCTGTGACTTTTCTCTCGCTGATCAGCATCTGGAGAATTTCTTCCATAGGTTGATTCAAAGAAGTGAACTTTCTTTTGAAGGCAAATTCTATGTGAGCTCGAAATCTTTCTTCCTTAGAAACTTTATTTACTCAGGTTTCATGTTCATGGAACCGATAGTGATCCTTCCTTGCAATTGGAAGAATTTTAGGCGCAAGAGGATTTACTCTCCACTGGCTAACTTGAGTTATCAACTGTCGAGTCACTTGATGCTGGTATACCATCAGTTTTGCTAGTTATCTAATCTATTCTTTGATAGATTTCATTTCTTGTTATATCAGAAACCAACATTTCGAATACCCCCATTTGTCATAGCTATCCTTGTTTGTTTGGGAAGAGTCCCCTAGGTATCTGAGGTACTTGGAAACTTCTCCATTTCCCATACTGATCATGTTGACTCCCTCCTCATTGTGTTGAGGCAAAGGGTTATCTTGAACATGTGGCTACTCTGGTGTTATCACAATCTCACCACTGTCTATCATATCATGGATCTTGTGCTTCAGAGACCAACATTCTTGGGTATCATGGTTCGGAGCCCTAGAATGGTAAGAACATTTCTTGCTTGGGTCAAAAATCTTCCTACTTGGATTGGCCGGAGGAAGGAGCTGAGCAATTTTCTTCTATGCTGTCAGAAGCTTTAGTATATTCTCAAGTGATTCTCCTAAGGGTGTAAATGTTCTTCGATGTCTAACCTCTTTGTTTTTTTTTTGAAACGGAGGATTTGAAGTTTGTACAAATGTTTGGAAAGGGGAATAATTTTTCCTATTATTGGGCAAGTTTTGATTGCCTCTTTAAGTTTAACCTTGGAGTATCAAGGATACATCCACTTCTTTCTTCTTATAAACTCTACGAGGATTATTCCCATAATTTTTGGCCTAAATGTGCTCAGCCACGACTTCCAAAGTAGAGAGGTCTTTAATCTTTCCAGACTTCAATCTAATTTCAACCATTTGTCCATGTTTAATCATCTTTGAGAATGGTTTCCCTATGCCTAGTAGGACTCTTTCATAGAATGGAGCTTCCCGTATATCAATGAATGTCATTATCATCTCAGTTTATGTCATTGATGGAATGACTTGAGCAGCCAAATGTCTCCACCTTTGGGCATATTAACAGAAAGATTCACTATTCTGCTTTTTAACTTTGGTAATTTGATATCTATCTGGAGCCATTTGTGACTGAAAGCTATATTGATTTAGGAAGGCATGGGCTAGCTCTTCCCAGCTATGGATTTTGGAATTATCCAGGCCAGCGTACCAGTCTATGGCTTCCCCGGTCATGCTTTTCTGAAATAACTTCATCCTCAGCTTCTCGTCATCTGCATAGGATCCGAGTTTCTCTAAGGAATACTTTCAAATGAGTGTAAGGAACTCCCAATCCGTCTAACTTTTCAAAATTTGGGATTTGGAACTTCTCTAGATAACGGCCCCTGGAAAGATGCAAAGGTCTGAGTAGTTCACACTCCCATATGCTCTAGTCCCTTTGATTAACCAGATGGTTTCTTCCATTTGTTGGACTTTCCTTCTGATGTCACTAGTTTCTCGATCTTCCTTGAGATTGGTGATTTTAGAGGCTTTGTTAGTTTTTTCATTGATATGAGGTTCTGGTATCTGTACCTCTTCCTTCTTGTTAGTACTTTGAATTCCTCCTTGTGCTGAGGACTCTTGTTGAGTGGGTATCTGTTGACCCTGAGTAATTTTACTCTGTTATTTCAGGAAGACAACTAATTCTGCTATTTGATTTTCGAGTCCTTCGAATCCTTCTCGAGACACAAAACCTGACCCTTGTTAGGTACTTTCCTCCATATTAGTGGATAGGATTTGTGCCTTCTTAGATTTGGATCTGGTAATGGGACCAATCTTGCCTACAATAAAAGTAGGTAGTTTAGTCTTGACAAATATTAACAGGATGAAGGTTATGCAATGTGTTAATTTTTTGGGGTTTTTTTTAATGTTTTCCTGCAATATAGATGTCAGTTGTTTTGATGACAGGATATCATGACAGGATTTGATATTTGATATATGGAATTGAAAAGAATTAATATTTACAACATTTAATATTTTACAAGAATTGACATTTAATATGATTAATATCTATAACATTTAAAATTTGACATGGAATTGAAAGGGAAAGGTATGAAGAGCCTTCCCTCTGCCTTTGGTTAATCAGAGGCTGACCTATCTTAGGTTTACTCACAGGATTTTTGACATGAAGGTTCCCAGATCATCGCATTCTACTAGATGGAAAGTTAATCCGATCTTTCAATTGGAGCGGATCTGAGTGGCGCCTTTCATGAGCATTGCGGGATTATTCTCATCTAAGTCCAGTAATTAGTCCTGGTGGAAGAATCACACAATATACATTCACCTACATCGCGTGTCACTGTATGTAATATGATGACATTGTGCGAAGCACTAATATAAAGAGCTGTAAATAAAGCATTTATTCACATCCATTCAATGTAAAGATAACATTCACACACATGCAGATAAAAAGGGAATTAAAAAGATTGAAATGCGGCTTAAGCCCTCTACTGTCTCCAGCAGAGTTGCCACTTGTCGACGTTGGGAAAATCCTCAATTCCTAGAGTTTGGTTCTTTTCCTTTATGTTTTCTATATGGTTTAATTTATCTTGTTTTAAGGGTGAAATTTTAGGAAAAGACCGACATACAATGTCGACGATTTGAAAAGATTTAATTTTATTGATTGGGCCAAATTAGACAGAGCCGCCAGTTGATATGAGTTAAATGGTTGTCCCAACTCAACCGAATTTTGAGAGATTTTACAATATGGCCCAATATGTGACTCTGTTTAATTGGTATTGGAAACTGAGATTCATAGAGTTCAGGGGCATGCTTAAGCGGGGGGAAGGTGTTAGGCACCCCCCAACTTCGATGAAACACGGTTACCACGTCTTTTCATTCCCTAAGCATTGTGTGTATGTGTGTGTTGTAGTTAATTATTCTTAAGTACTTTATTTGAAAGTAGTGTTGTGCTTCGTTGGACCTATATACCAAAGGTTTGATTTATTGAAAAGTTCATTTTAAGCAAAATATGAAAGTGATGTTTTGAAAAGAGGTTCGCATAGGAATTGAAGCCCTTTGATACTTCCATTTTATTCCATATTTGGCTTGTTTTGATTTTATTCTCGTGATGCAAATCATCTTCGATAAAATAATATATATAAGTGCCGGACTCCTTATAGGCATAAAAGCCATCGACGTGAGCCCGAGCACCACAACCACACTTTTCATTATTTTGGGGCCTTAAACACGTCTAACCTTTTTAATGCCATGGATATACAAATTCAAAATTTGATAAGCTGGCTGTACAACTCAAAAAGTCCATCACGCAAACCGGATCTAGATTTATTGATTGAATCGTCGATCTTATAGCTCCTATGCTCAAAAGATATCACATAAACAGCTTGCATAACGGATATACTTAAATAAAGCATATATCTATACTAGATATCTCTAGACGAATGATTTATCAGCTAAATCCTTGTTAGCGAGAAGCCCATAGCTTTTAGTTTCATCTAGATACAGATCTAGGGTCATGTGGTCACTAAATACTTACAAAACTAGAAAGAAAACCAGATATGTACATATCTTAGCCATTCTAGCTTGTAGGTTCAAGTTTTGCAACTTTTAAACCAGTTAAAAGCTAGATCTGGCTAGATTTAGTACAGATCTTGTCAATAAAGCTTAAATATTGACTATTTACAAGAAATGAATGGATAAAAAGTTAGATCTGACGAATATAAGTTACTAACTATGTATATATAGTACTTATATACGTATTAGAGTGAGCGAAAGAAGCAGATCTGACGAAATCTTATAGTATTGCGTGAGATTAGCTATCGAACGTCTTTTGGCACCTCTAAATTCGTTTCCCACCTATTAAAATTTGATATGTTTAGTATATATGTATATGAGTGTTTACAAAGAAGTTTTATTGAAATCGGAGTAAGATACAAGCTCCGTTTAGCTCTCTTAGCCCCTCTTTCTATCTCTTAAGCCCTCTCCTTCTCTAATATTCTCTTAGAAGACAAAAGGGGGAGGGGGTATATATAGCCCCGTCCTGCCGCGGCTCTACCTACTGCAATCGTAGGTGGACTTTGGGTTGGGGCTGGTGGGCCCGGCCTGGGGTGCCTGGCCTGGTGGGCCCCGCTGTCTCAAAGTACGTGCCCTCCTACCAACGTGCAGTCGCTTAAACCTTCATAACATCAATCTTGGAATCCAATGGAGGCGTGCCATACCTTTTCGGAAAGCTCATTCCAAGAGCTACGCAATGACATCGGGCTTGACCTTTTCTGAATCCGGCAAGATAGGTCCATGATCAGATCGTCAAGTCTTCACAGTCAGTCCATTGAGCTGTCTGGCGCAGTTTTCACTCAGGATTGTTGTGATGGTTCTCTATAACCTTTTTCGTAGTAGTTTGATCAATATTGATGTTGAGTTGGCAAAATTACCCTTTTTCCCTTCCTAGTTGGTTTTCGGGCTTGATATAGCTGTAGTTATCTTCATTTAGGGTTATTTTCGGGGTTCGTGTGACGCCCCTAAATTCTTTACATTCCCTGTAGCAGAATTAGTGTGCACTTAAATATTTTATAAGATATTAATTCCTATCAATCTAAGATTCACAGTATTCCACAACGAACAGTAGTTCTCGTCAGAACATTTACTGTGTTGGGATACCCTCACTTGGATGAATAGGTTTATAAATTATGGATATTTCATTCATATCGATAATTCCCATCTATCTTACATTCGTAGTATTAATGTTAGGGTTGTTCTGGGAATCTGTGGGGTGCGACCAACCTCAGTGCATCAGAGAACCACAATATCTTTTAATACTCCCAATTCAGATGTATGGTTCATATAGATACTGTACTTCTTCCTATGTGCTAGAAAGGTAAAAGCTAAGCAATTGTTAATGATAATAATACATTATATATTCTTAAATTGGCTTATAATAAATCCTAACTTACTATTACATTAGAGTAGAGTTCCCGAAGATATAAACAAATTTACATTGACTGAGTTTTTCCATCCACATTACTGAACTCCAGGACCTTTGACATTTCAGCTAAAGCTGCAAAGGAAAAGAATAATTGCAAGGATGAGCTATAGAAAGCTCAGCAAGTTTTAAATAAGTGATATATTATACTTACACTAAATCGGAATTGAATGAACATATAGTTTAGAGAATCTTTCCCACATCGCATTCCTAAGAGTCATAAAGACATATAGGAGTTCTGTTCATTTACCATTACGAGCTACTATCAGTCATAAAGACTTAGCCACCCGAGTTGATTCGGTCAACCACACAGCATTCCTAAGAGTCATAAAGACTTATAGGAGTTCTATTCGGATATCTCATAGGTGATCAGCCTAATCATATCCTAGGAGTATGCATATCATCCTACCAATTTAACAAGGTCAGTGTTATAACTTCCTGTATTTGAAATCCAGGGTCAATATTATAACTACCCATAAATGTAACCCAGGGTAAGTGCTATGACTGCCAATATAATTTTCGGACAAGTATCAGTATATATATATATACCAAAAAATATTAGTTTTTCCACAGTTTATGCTTTGATATCAAATGAAACACATTTTATGCAAATAACAGTTCATATGTATTGGTTATGCTTGAACAATAAGTCATAACCCTTTTTAAATCACAGATTGATAGTAGTGTGCATACAAGCCAATCATGTATGATGATAAAGCACATACTTTGTAAACAATCTTATTTATTTATTAATAAAATATTCATTTATTAAAGGCATTTAATTATCTACATGGTGCTATTTTTATAATATGTAAATAACCCATAGTTTTAACCAATGCTTTTAGAATCATGATGTTGATCATGCTAATGAGATCTAAATATTTAGAAAGCTTTAAAACTAAAATAGTTCCCAATCGTGGGATTACTAAAAAGGGGATTAGTAAATCTGGATAGATTGGTACATATGTCGCTTGCTCATTGGATGTGGATGATTGATCTTGTGACGCCCCCAAAATCCACGTTCCTTCGAAACCTCGGATTCGGTGCAGTCACGATACTACTATCATCAAACTATTACATCTTTTAATCATTAGTAAAAGAATACAACTTTGTTTATTACAATTTAGAATATAAATTCTATTCATATCCAAGATCTCGTCTTTACATCATATTCGATATTACTAAAATACGGAATAATTTAAACTTTTCAATATCCTTTGAATAAATATCTTTTTTTTGATTCCATAACTTTGATACCGATTACAAATCTTGAATCAACTATATAATATGATTCCTTCTTATCTGAGTTATCGTATAAATATTTACAACTCAACTCGATATCCTCTATATATTAATTAATACATTCTTACAATACAACAAGCATTAAACAGTGTAAGCAACTATCGAGTACATCATCTAGAATCTAAACAAATGACAACCTAGGAATCCTTGGCCAAGGTGGAATGAAATTAGAAAGAGGTTTCTAATTTGCATTAATCGGAGTTGTGCATTTTCTAATCGAAATACATATAATTAAATAAAATAAGACTTGACAGTAAATTTATGTCTTATATTTAATTGGGACATTGTATGGTGGAAGGATTGAATTGTATGGTAACTATTTACTCATAGGTTCTTTTATGATTAATGTTGAAATCTATATTATCTGGAAAGTCGTTGATCGCTAGGGAGGCTTATCCCTATTGTAGAATAAATATTATTTATTTAAATAGATTATTAGTTTAATTTATTTATTTAAATAAGATTAGAATTGTTCTAATTGATTTATTCACAACCGGTTTAATATAGAGAACCTAAAGGGTCACACCATAAAAGGAAGAATAATTATTTAATAAGGTAATGGCATAATCGTAATAATGCATTAAGTATAATTAATTTAATCTATAGTGATAGAATAAATTAAATAGCTTAATGTTTATTATTTAATATTTTGGAAATATTAAATATAAATTAATAAGAGGAGTCTTATTAATATTATTACAATTATTATTATTATTTTAATTTCTAAAGGAGTTTAGTAATTAATTTAATATTAGTACACTCATTTATTCCTAATAAGATTAGGAGACAAATTAATTAAATGAATTTAATTAATTATTTCCATGTTGTAGGAAGCCTAAATTAATTAAAGGAGTTTAATTAATTAAAAGAAATCCCATGTCTAATAGGATTAGAAGGGTTGACCAATATTTATATAAGAGGAGTCTTATAATAGATATTGATTTGATGAAATTCCAATTGTTAGAGAGTACTCCTTTTCTATAGAGGATAGAAAACTAAGGTTTAGCCAAACACCCTCCTTCTTGATAATTCCTCTTCCTTGGTGGATCACCTCTAGAGGCCAAACACTTGGGTGGCTAACGTTGATCAAAGGAAGAAATCTAAACCGGAAATTCAAGGAGATCACGAAGAACAAGGAGTTGAACTAGTACCTGTGGAAGCTTCGTTTTATAAGGGTATGATTCCGTAACTTCTTTTTTATCGTTTTAAATTAATAATTTGCATAAAGGATGATCCGGGTAATGGTTTTGTAGAAATTTTTTTAAACTCTGATATACCATGCTTCCGTTAATTTTTGTAATTTGATTGCGTCACGATTTCGTACAAACCTAACAGAGATATCACGAATAATGTTTATAATAAGTTCGTATATCAATATATATGACTTTCATTTAATATAGAAATTCAATGAAGTTAGAAAAATTGTCTGAATCGTCGATTACTGTTACACAATTTATTTTAGCTTCATCTAAAAGACCTAATATTGATAATATCGATCTCTCAATTAGAATAATATTATCACATACTGTGACGCCCCCAAATTCCAGTGACCGCCACTTGGCCTCTCGAATTCGGTTCATCACGTGCTCATGGTAATACATCACAATAATAATAACTAAATATCACACAATCACATCGGAATTATTCCCTCAAGTCTCGCAACCTACAGTACTTAATAGACTACATAATAATATCAATTAACGACTTATTGCATAATCTAACTTAAGCTTAAACATAATCAAATCCAGTCTTACTAAATCATCTTAATACAATATTAAAATATTTAAAACTTAAAAGAGACAAGCTAGTTGGTAGCCTTGCCCTTGCCCTTATCAACGCCCGAAGGTTCGCCCTGCTCTGCCTTAACTGAAATGTTTTAGGGAAAGCAAGAATGAGCACAAATTGCTCAGCAAGTAATATACAATAAGGGTAAGTGATATACTTCTTAATTCTCGAAAGGGTATAACAAGGTTTGATAGTTCAAGGATAACAAGAATATCAACAACTTTCAATAACAGCCGCTAAAGACAGAATAATATCAATGTGATTCAATAATAAATCAATTCAAGATTTCAAGATAACTGAATACTGAGCAGTCACTAAGGACTATGAACTTCTACTAGAATTAACAGTAATAAACTGAAAATCTAACAAAAACAGGTACAACAGGTGATCAGCCTAAAGCACCATCGTTATGCATAACAATCAATCATACTCAAGTGTGCACGTCGGTTCTCCGACAATTATATATTCCCTTCAAAGAAGGTTGTTCTTCTCAGTCAAATACAAGATCCCGCACCAAATCAATTAGTTTAGGTCGCTTTTCAATAATATAAGTCTAGCCGAATCAAATGGCATAGACACTTTCATAATATTCAAGAACAATACTAAGTTCAACATGAATAATAGCTTTAATGAAATCAGAGTTCAAGTATGCTAATTCAATTCAACGATTAAGTAAAGAAATTAGCTTGCAATATACAAGGATAGAATACTTGCACCGTAAAAGAGTGTAAGTTAGAAAACTTGCCTTAAGCGTAGTTTATCCCCGTAATTTAATCAACACTTTTCGAATCCTATCGTAATGTAGTTACGTATATATATATATATATATATATATATATATGATATTCATTAGTCATATAATCTAACTTCACATTTTATCTTCGAATATACGATCAACACATAAGCTAAGTTTTAACCTAGCTATACAGTAATATAAAATATAATTTTTACCCTTAACGCTCCTCTTTTCTTCAAGTTGATCATATTCTTACATCATTACTATCATGTGAGACCATCACAATTAGTAAACATACTCTTATATTATTAATATCGCATAAAACTACAAGCAATACTAAAATATATTTCATTTTAGCAAGTTAAGGCATTCTCATAAGTTAACCGTCAAAATCGGATCCACGTATCAATATATGATACACATAGCACGTATACATATTAAAGAATCTTTCCATGTTCGTTCAACCCTTTCATAACCAATTTACAAGATATAGGCTCTATGTTAATACTTAAAGCCATTCAAGGACACGAACTCATATGGTCTAATATGCTCGCTTTTTAAACACATAAGATATTCCTATAACTTGTATTAGGCATGCTCATGAGTATTCGTATTACATATATGTAGCTAGTATTGTTATTATCTTGAAAACATGCTTCGTTTACGCTAAACTTGAATCACGACAACTAATCATGGTATATATACATGCATGACACATGAATGAGTCTAAGAGTACTATCACATGTGTCCATAAATATCAGAATATGAAACTTACAATAACATGTTAAGGTTCACAATCAAAGCTTATATTTTTGTTAGAAATGTTCAATAGTGAGGTCTAACATGCTCTTGGCATACTATAAACCATACATACATAAGTTAATATGTCTTTCATGGATCTCTACCTCATACCAACATGCCTTGAAAATTAGAACATCAATGTGTTACACACATGTCAAAGTTTGTTTTCAAAACATTGATTTTTGTTAGGAATGTGCATTAGTAAGGTTTACATGTTCACATTTTATTCCGGAACCTATATACGCGAGTTAGCATGATTTTCATACATCCTAAAATCATACTAATATGCTTGCAAGTTCAGAATGTTAACATGGCAAGTATACGTATCGAGTTCGTTTTCAAATTCCAAGTTTGTTTATAAAACGCTAAGTTTATCTAAACTATAAGTATGCGTGTAACTCCTAGTAAAACATGCTTACATTGCCTTAGTATACTCATATATATGTACCACTCATGTTAGCATGGTTGTCCTAATTTATCTCAATAATTTTCACTTAGCAGAATCAAGCAGGAAATCAAAAATTGTAGACAGTGTCCTGCGCAGCATGCCAAGGCCAAACCGGCGCAGCTGCGCCACCCCTGGTCCTGGCCAGACTGCAGTCTGCTTCGGCAGTTATCAGCCCAATTCACAAAATTATTTCACTGATTCGATTTTTAAACATGCTACATTATATACTAACATGTTACCAAGTCTATATAACAACTAATAATCATCCTATAATCCAATTAACATACCTTACAACCAAAATTAAGAATCCAAGAATTTCAGAATTTTAGAAATGGAAAAATAGAGAACAAGAATGTATATTATACCTCTGTAAGTGATTGAACTTGCTGCTATTCAATCTTTACAACTCTAGACTGATATTATATATGCTCTCAATTTCTCAAACTCAAGCAATTCTCAACAATTAGAAATATGAAGAAACATGCCTGATATTTATAGACGAATTCTTACACAAACAATGCAATTATATTACAATCAAACTAATAGATGAATGGATTGCATGCTAGATAAGAGGGAGTTGGTAAATGGTTGGTTGAAATCCATCATGATAGCCACACCCTTCTTCATCATTTGCTAGCCTATGTTGATGAGTTTAAGGAAGAATAGGGGAGTAGGATAGCTTGTGTATTTCACGTGAAGGAGATAGTGACTCTTCCAGCAAAACAAACTCAGCCTTCTAGCAACATACTACACTTAAATCATT
The DNA here is from genome assembly GCA_020205555.1 of Panax stipuleanatus. Taxonomy (NCBI): domain Eukaryota; kingdom Viridiplantae; phylum Streptophyta; class Magnoliopsida; order Apiales; family Araliaceae; genus Panax; species Panax stipuleanatus. Next base: position 46,271,852 of record CM035122.1, read on the forward strand.
ATACACATATGTATTAAATACTTAGGCTATCTACACATATATATATTTTATACATATGTCTTTAATTGAAATGTCACACTATAATTCACATAATGTAGTAAGTGTCACTTGTACACATATAATCCAGGTACATTGTTATCATACTGGTATAATTTTTTCGGATATAATCACATCACATTATTTCCTTTATTATTAAATTCTATTAATCAACCCTTGTTTACAACCCTTTCAAGATGTATTAATTTAATGTATACTTACATACATATTGTCACATAGGTATTAATCATGTAGCTTACATAGTTTAATAAATCCCAATACATGGTCCATATATAAACTATAGTCACAAAAATGTTGCACCACACTATATAATATAGTTGTATTCTATATACTTTATATTTAATTATTGCATGATTGTACAATATAATTTTATTATATTAATAACTTACTTATTTATTTTATTATTCATAATGTCAAATAAATAAATTATTCATCTCATTGATTAATAATGAAATTATTAACTTCCATAACCATTGCTCATTTATCACGCACAGTATATAAATATAAATCTTATCATATTATAGACACGTTGCTCATTATTATTATTATTATTATTATTCTTGCAATAATAATAATCACGTATTATCAATCAATCACAGTTAATATTCCATAACTATTAATTAATATTCTACAATAGCAATTACCAATTAATATAGATTAATTGTTTACTTAACAATTCATTCGTTAATTAATATAATCATTAATAATCCTCATCACTGTGCCACACAAGGCTATCAACGAGTTTATCGCAAACTCCATAAATTTCTCAATTATTATAATTATTCAATTTTATATAATTTGAATTAATTCATCTCATAACACAAAATCATTTATATTAAATAAATTCTCATTCCCATTAATATATTTAATTAATAATATTAAGAAATTCTCGGGTATTACACATACATTACTGTTAATTGCAGTCATAATATAACTTAAACACATAAGCACATATCCCTATCAACCACTAAAACCATAAGACCTAGTATCAAGTCAAACTATTTTAGTCTGATTTGAGTTCGGTACTATTTTAACGTCCCGATTGCCCTATCGGATAATTATCGAGTTTATTTTCAATTAAACTCTACTTAACTGCTTCACAATAATATTTAGATAATTCAATCATTAGTCATAACATTTTTCAATAACTCATAATAATTTTTAATTAATTATTATCATTTATAGTGATTTTTCAATCATTAATATCATTTTTAAATGATTCAAATAACAAATAATTCCATTAATATTTAATTAATATCAAATATACATGTCATAATATTAAAAGTTATTTATTATAACTCATAACACTTCTCATACCTTAATATTACCTTTAAATAATTTTTAAAATATTTAAAATCATTCTTTAATAATTGTCATTAATATTAATATATTTCATGTCCATATATTAAAATTTATATATTATAACTTTAAAACATTTAAATTATTTTTAAATGATTGTTAAAACATTAATTTTTTTTTTACATAATTTATTTAATATAATTATTAAATAAATTTGTTATCATTAATATTAAATTATTAATGAATTTCCATCCCAAAATATTAAAAGTTATTCAATATAATTTAAGATATTTTCTAACATTTTAATATAATTTTAAATGATTTTTAAAATATTAAAATCATTTTTAATTAATTTATTTAATACAATTATTAAATAAATTTAATATCATTAATATTTAAATAAATTAAATTATTAATGAAATATATTTTAAATTATTAAAAGTTAATTTTTATAACTTAAAATAATTTTTAAAACTAATTCATGAATTTTTCATAATTAATTTCTATTTATTTTAATTATTTTTCATTAAAAACCGTCACTATAGGCTATGGTGACAGGAAACCGTCGCTAAAGGTGTTCTTGGCTGAGCCAAAAATAGTTCGGTCAATGGCCAGGGGCCTTGTTTGACTCAATCATGCTTCCAATCGGTTTGGTTTCTGGGCAAGCAAATGTAATGAATTTGTAGTACTAGTGTAGTAGTATACATCTATAGCCATTTCAGTGCCTAAACACATCACTACATGATTCCATGGACGGTCAAACCAAGCACCCAAGCTATTTTTGCTTTTCTGGGCTGCCCAAAAATTAATGGTCATGGCCGGTCAACTCTTTTGTTGGCCTTATACCGAGCAGTCTGTTTGTATCTTAGGTGTTATGGTCGTCAGGCATTGTAGTATAACTACCAGGGTACCTTACGGTAGCACTTAGAGGGTATAACAACATAACAGGAGAGATATCTAGGCACACAAAGTACCTGTCAGATCCCTGTTTGATTTTCTGGGTTACCCAGAAATCCATTGTGACCGGACAACGTACTTTGATTGTTAATAGCTTCCAATATGGGTATGATCAAGGTGTTAGAGTTCTCGAGTCTCGTAGCATGAATGTCAGACTATAATCTAAACAAAAATTTACACCTTACACGTTCATCATTAAAGCGATACAAGCAGGTCAAACGACCGCCAGACGCTGTTCTTTAGTTTTTTGGAATTTCCAGAAAATCGCTTTCTGGGTTTGGTCAACTCTGTTTGACCGTGAATAACTCCTAATATACTAATCCGATGGACCTGATTCTTCTTTCAAGTTGTTAACCTTATGTCAGACTACAAGTCTAGAGGCTTAAACATGTCAGACCATTAACATAGCAAGATTTACAAGACCTGACATTAGGCTATCAGGCCATATTTCTAAGTTTTGACAGTTTTTTAAAATTCTTATTTTCATGCACTTAGATGTTATGCGTCCATGATGTAACAACCCAGATCACTAAATAACATCGCATAACACATATTTAAACAACAAAACACATAATTTACTGAGATCTTAAAGATCTAGCATGAATTAGGGTTTATACATTTTTGGTCCAATCTTTGATTTCTGTCCTTATGATCTGTTCTTGGATCGTGTATGGGGTGTTAATAGCTTTATTTTGGACTGAGTTCCTCTCAAAAATTTGTGGATCTAGAGAGAGAAAGATTGGCTAAGCTTATGGACATAAAAGTAAGATATTTCTTACTTTAATTTTCTAAGTTTTGATTTCTATCATGGATTCAATGCACATGAATGTTGCAAGGTGGCGCAATTCGGCTGGTGGGAGAAGATAATAAGCACATGGCAAATCTCAATTAATGACCCACCAAGATTTGGATATATCTTTAACTTAAAACATAAGTAAAAGGGTAATTTGGTCATTTCGCACCTACTAAGGGTATTTTGGTCATTTCCCCAACAATTTGAAGGGTAATTTGGTCATTTCACATATATCACATAACTATTAACCCTTAGGGTTTAATAAATAATACTAGGGTTTGCTAATCACTAATAAGATTTATAAATTAGGGTTTAGGATTTCTAAAGTTGGAATTAGGGTTTCTAACTGCATATTAGGGTTTCTAATCTACCATTAGGGTTTACTAAGGTTATAACTTATCTGATCAACATTTGATCATGAATCCCTTGCTATACAAACACACAATCATAGATACAATTATAATGACTGTACTAACTATCAAATTCCTATTCCTAATTAGGGTTAGGGTTGTCATTGTGACGCCCCCAAATCCACGTTCCTTCGAAACCTCGAATTCGGTGCAGTCACGATACTACTATCGTCAAACTATTACATCTTTTAATCATTAGTAAAAGAATACAACTTTGTTTATTACAATTTAGAATATAAATTCTATTCATATCCAAGATCTCGTCTTTACCTCATATTCGATATTACTAAAATACGGAATAATTTAAACTTTTCAATATCCTTTGAATAAAAATCTTTTTATTGATTCCATAACTTTGATACCAATTACAAATCCTGAATCAACTATATAATATGATTCCTTCTTATCTGAGTTATCGTATAAACATTTACAACTCAACTCGATATCCTCTATGTATTAATTAATACATTCTTACAATACAACAAGTATTAAACAGTGTAAGCAACTATCGAGTACATCATCTAGAATCTAAATATGGTCCAGACAATAATCTAAGTAATATTCTTCAATGCGATACTATCTATCTTTATCAATCAAGAAGCACGAAATCTTTACCATGAATCCTTAACCTGCAAAAGTGGTTATTTGCAAGAGTGAGCTCGACAGCTCAGCAATTCTAACACTCCTCATGCATCACATAGCATATAACATCATACTCAGTTCATGCATTTATAAATTGTTTATATTTACTACGCATGTTACTTTTCACATAACAAGTATATCATCAAAGATCAACTTTCAATCTCATTTATATCTCATATACAGTTCATATATAAGTTCACATTATCACATCATAATATAATTCAACTAACAGTTATTGAATTCATATATCAAATAGGAACTGAAAGACTTGCCTGATTCGTAGTTTAACAACTACGACTTAACTGCTTAAGAATCTCTGCACTTTGTGTAATCCTACACAGTTATATTAACCATAGAGATCACACTCATTAGTTATGTGTATCCATACATTCCCAACGTAATAATAAAGGTTACATTGTTGTCTAACTTAGTTCTTAAAACCTTGTTTCACTTTCTTAACATACTCCTATAATAGCTAGTATAGGTATACTTTTAATATCAACATTCATACACCTTTACTCGACTCGCTATGTGTTCGACACGTATTTAAAGCTCATAGATACATGATCTATATTTCTTTCATGTTTCTCAAACCTTATCGAAACCATTACCTTCAAACTTTTCTAAGTTTCACCTTTTCAAAATCCTTGTCATATTTTAAACTAGGCATGCAAGGTTATTATGTTTATCATATAGTCATAAACCAGTAGGGGTCAGACCATGATTTGCAATTTAAGTAATAATACAAGTCTACTACAAAATCAAGAACAAACAGACTGCACAAATCTTGAAAACAGGATGGCGCAGCTGCGCAGGTATTGGCCTTAAGAGTGGCGCAACTGCGCCACTCACTGGTCAAACCAGAAATGACCTTTCATTCTGCTGGACAACCCGAGGTCATTCACTAGCATTCATATTACTGATATCCATTACGTACTTATATCTATAGGGTCATTAACTCAAGTTTGAAACCTAGCATGCACATTCAAATCTAATTCAAAGTTACATGGTTTTCATGTCGGACTTTCATATACCTTAAGTAATTCAAGTCCATACTTCAAGGCCAACTACTAAGGTCATATTACCACATAAAGAGGCTAAACAATACTAAGTAGGCATGCTCGTGCTTATACTACACATGTATACCTAATCACATAGTTTATGCTTTAAAATTTTATTTCTTGAATACGTGTGCATAGGTGATATCCATGCTCCATCAAATGATGCTCATGTCAACATGTCTATAGGCATAATGACATCCTAATGCATATGCTTGCATGATCACAACATAATTCATATGGTAATTGATGTCCTTAGCTTTTCATTGGAAATCACACTAAGTCAACAAGGAATCATAGTACATGCATGGCATCTATATGTATTTCATATACACTAGAAACTCATATTTAAATCACATAAATATTCTCAAATGGCCAGAATCTAAAAGACATTAGTCTTGGTTAAGTTTGCTTCAAAAAGTTCTTAAGTTTCTTTTGAAATCGTTTGAATCTTGCAATCACGTATGCTAGTTTATTCAACACTTTAAACATACATTTCATGTCAATATAGACTATATGATCATGTTTACAAAAATTAGAATGCTCACATGAAATATTTGTGATGAAGTTCACTTTAATCATTTCTAAGTTCACTTCTAATCTAGAAAGCTTTTTATCAAAAGCGTATGCTATTATGGCCATAAACTTTCATGTTGTATCAAGAGACATGTTTATAGGAGTTATACCAGTTTTCATGCTTGTCTTAATTAATATCATTAAGTTATCACGTAGCAGGCTGTTGCAGAAAACAGAAAACAAAAGCCAGGACCCTGCGCAGCTGCGCAGGCACCAGGTACAAACCCGGCGCAGCTGCGCCGGTGTCCGGCCAACTCAGTGATAGCTTCCTGTTCGGCAGAACTGGAAACCCATCTCAGAAAATTCATACGAATTCTATTCTATATCAGCCATATAACAATTTAAACATGCTTACATGGTTATATAACAACTATGTAAACATTTCCTAACTCCATTATCATTTAACTCCACATAATTAAGAAATTGGGAATTTAAGAATGAAAATTTTGACAGAAACAAAAATGAAGAACAAGAAGAAACCTTATACCTTTGTAATTTGCTTGCTAATTCACACTTCCTCTACTGATGTGTATATAATTACTCACTCTATATATATGCTCTCAATTTCACACTTAAGCAATTCTCAGCAATGGAAAAATGGAGAAGGAGAGTCTATATTTATAGAAAAAGGATTACACAGACATTGCAATTTCCCACTAAAACAAACCCATGGATTGAAGAATTGCATGAAGGTTATTAAAGAGTTGTTAGATTAGTTGTTGAACTCCACTATTTAGCCCACTCCCCTTGTGATGATTTGCTATGAAGCTAGAGTTGCTGAGTTTGAGAGCAATAGTAGGCTTAGCCTTTTGCTTGAACACGTGAGGGAGAAAAGTGACCATCATATTGGGACAAGGCTTGATAAAACTCAGTAATTGGGTAACATGAGTTATATATAACACTTGGTTTATATATATACCTTCCATATACATTTAAGTTGTACACCTTCCATTTCATATAACTTATGTTATAAATTAATGTGTCACAATGTAGTCCCAATAATACTATCATGTAGTAAATTTTAACTTGCACATATATAAATTCATGTACATTTCATCCTACCGGATATAATTCTATCGGGTATTACTCATTATTATAATGGTTATTAATTATCATAACGGTTATTATTACAGTTATAATATCCTATAGAAATCATTATCAATTAACAATTACTATATGCTAATAGGGTATTCCTTAAGGTCTACCCACACACATCATGTTACATAAGCAATAATATTATGTAATTCACATAATGCAATCAATTTTACTATATAGTTTATATATAATACAGTCACATTAATGTTGCACTATACTACATAAAACATATGTGTAACTACAATATGTTATATTCTTAATAATCACATCCTTTGCACATATCAACTAATTGAGCAATTATAATCATATTAATAATCTACTCGTTTATATATTATTATACTATCACTAGTTATAATAATAAATCAACATAATATTATAATAACAATTAATATAGACTAATTGTTTAATTAATAATTCTTTCATCCATGAATTAATTAATTCATTACCGAATCTATTATCGTGCCACACAAGGCAATTCATACAAGCTTAATCTCAAGCTTATTATTATTCCCATCTCACTTAAACATTCTTTTAGTATAATGTTTGCGTGTCTTAAGCATTTAAATGCTAAACTACCTCAAATATTCATACTTATAATAAGTATAACCTTTACGCTTATAATACTTAATATATATTCTATTAATCATTGTAAATAATAATATATGTGATAAAATAATAACTTAAGTTATTTAATATATTAAAATAACGTAGTTTCCTTTCATTAATTAAACTCCCTTGAAAATACATTATGTATTTAGTCATAACATAAAATATTATGTTTTCTCCAAATAAGCACATTCGTTTTTAGAAAATAATTTACTTATTGTCTCATGATATTATTTTTAATATAATATCAAATAACTATATGTACGACACATGTACATATATTATATATAGAAAATAGATAATAAGTTTATTTTCTATTATAATAAATTGTTTCCATCAATTTAATTACATATAGCAAATACGTTTTAATATATTTACTATATTAACCAATCACACCTCATACAAAAACATATAAGGTAATATTATTATTCAAAAATAACATTTCCTCCTTTTATTAAAATAATTCAATATTAGAAACTATTTTAATATCCTTTATTAGAAAAATCATATCTCTTTCTTTTCTATAAATTGTTCCCAAAACAATTTCTTCAAATATTCATTTAAAGATATAATGATTTCCATCTCCCTTTAATAACGTATATATATTTAACGTTATTCGCACATTAGGCTTTCTCACATATTACTATTCTAAGTAATATATATAAAAGTATCAACTATAATTACATATTCAACACACATATTAATTCACTCCATTACTTAAGTAAATTAAACACTGTACTATACCATCATAGTTAATTAAGGTTCAATACTCTCATTATATTATTTCATAATATAACTCACAACTTATATTAACTAATATTTATTCTTATTAGTTAATTCCTTAACTAACTCATGCTTCACTATCCAAACCTATTCATGGATAGCTTAAGTGATATTAATAACCTATATTATAAACATACTAGTTATTAATACGTACACAAGAATATGGTGATTATACATTAAGGATATTTAATGTCACCAACTTACTATGATAAAATAATTCTATAAATTATTTAATATCGATAGGAATTTATCCACCTCCTTTATCTCAACTGGATCGTCTCTACGATAAGTAACAAATATATATTAATAATATATTTATAAATCACAAAAACACATTTTACATAGTCCATATTATCCTATGTAATATAATACCACATACCTCATATCACATATATATATTATTATTCGAACCCATCTCACAGTTTAAGAATTTTATTTATTAAATCCTTATTTAATAATATCTGAAAATTCGGGTTCTTATAGTCATCAACTGAACTTGGGTTTCAAATCATTAGTTAGGCTTTCATATCTGAATATTAAAGTTCTTAATATAACCTTAGGGTTTTCCCATGTTACCCTTTATCTAATTCATACTTATCCCTTAACCACATACTGTACACACATATAATCACAAAATCATATAAGTCATTCACAAAATTTTAAATTCATACTAAATTTCTAGTCTAGGTCTTATTATTTAACCTTTATTTAATCATTTAAGACTTTATTAATCTTATAAATTCTCGGGTTGTCACAGTTCGACTACTGTTGACTTCTGTCTATCTTCAAGGTTATCTCTGGAGTTGATTTGATGTTTCCCAGGGCTGTCTCCGGGGTCTGGTTTGATGTTTTTTTGGGGCTGTCTCCTAGGGTCTGGTTTGATGATTTCCCGGGGTGTCTCTGGGGGTCTGATTTGATGATTTCCTAGGGTCGTCTCCAGTGGTTTGGTTTGATGTTTTTTCGGGACTGTCTCCGGGGGTCTGATTTGATGAATTCTCGGGGTTGTCTCTGCGGGTCTAGTTTGATGTTGTAGACTTCTAGTATGGTCTTCGGAAGATAAAAGACAATTTTGCCCTCCTGCATGGTTAGTAATAGGAATGCAAAATTTTGAGTGTCTACAAAGGTGATTCATAGGATTGCAGAAAAAAAATTAAATTACTTTTATTGCATCTTTTCGGCTGTGTTACAATTAGATTGTATACTTTTATCTTGTTACTGCAAACCAACATGATGTACATACTACTGACTCTCCGATCGTAGAGTCCTAAAACCCTATCATCAATGTACATAATACTAGTTCATGTACACACATTCCAATCTAAATACACTCAAACTCTCTATCAGTCTATAAATATCTCGACATTCTTTCAACTCCTGTAAATTCACCTCTAAATCCTTCATCACCTATATAACATGTAAAACATACAACTCCTATACAATCTATTATACCAAAAACACAACCTCTAACTCGTGTTAACCTACCCTCATTTTCTAACAAATAATACTTTGACATTCCCCTCGCTATAAACAATATTATTTAGAGTGGTAAGGGTTATTCAGAAGACCTCTTACCTCAAATTATGAAGCGTGCCTCAACATTTCCTACCAAAGACAGAGTGTCTGATCTAATAGCTCATGTCACTGAGGACATTCTTGAGGAACTAGAAGGCAATTCAGTTGAATTTCACCAGAAAATGAATAGAATAACTGAAGCTTCTACAAATGTCCCTTGTGAGATTAGAAAAGAATTTATTAAGTAAATGAAATGCTTTCTCAATGACATTGTTGATAATCTTAAACGGAGGGATGATCTCTACTTCCAACGCCTTTAAGAGTATAAAGAGGCAATTCTTGATCTTTAGGAGTCCAATGAAAACACAATCAAATCCCTCACTGAAGAAATTCTATGACCTCAACACCTCCCTTAATGTCAAGAGCATGGTAATGCACAAATGAAGCAAATAAATAATGCTTTAGAATGAATGGACTCTTCAATGGCACTTGTACAGCGGCACACTGGAAACGCAATCAATCAAATATATGGCTGTAAGAAATTCTAGATGTTATCGCCTTGTCTCACTTCCAAACTTAAGAGATGGTACTAAGTGTCAAAGAACTTTCAGCAGAAGTCTCCGGATTGAATTTTGACAAAAAGGGGGAGGAAAGTACAAAGGATATGGGGAGAAGGAGAGCACCCCAAACATCAATCCAACCTTTGCCTTCAGGATCAAAACCTATGTAATGTCTACCCATAGATGATCATGGCTACTCCAGACAGCTTGGATCGTCGAATGCAGTGACTTCCACTGCCACTAGAACTCTAATTGAAGATCTTGCGTTCTGAAATAGAAATCTACAAGGAACTCATTATTATGGAGAAGAAATGAGTCAAATCCTTGGCCCACATAATTCTATTGAGGAGATTTAGAGAAGAGCGGCTGAAGGGAGGGAAGCCTATAATCATAAAGTTTTATCTGAAAAAGATGGCTTTCTAAGGGAAAGAGTGGGATGAGATATTAAGTAGAGGAATATATTTTAATTTTTTATCTGTTGTAAAGTGTTATACACTTGTAATTTTTTTTTATATATACATTAATAAAATTCATTCTTTCGATGTAGGGATATAGTTTATTACTGTATGATAAGGCGTGTTTGTTATTTATGTTCTTTGCATCTTAGAATTGATGTTTATTCTGAAACTAGTAGTTTGGTCATCATCAAATAGTGGGAGATTGTTAGAAATATGCATCATTAAATTTGATGATGTGATTATTGTAATGTATAATTGTTTAGTAGTTTTGTAAAGTCTTTATCTGAGATATATTTGTTCAAGTTCTTAGAAATAAAATGATTAAACTTTTTGGGTTGATCCTTTAAGTTGATTTATTGTATAAGTGATAGGATCAATTCGATCATATAGTATTATTGAACGATCGTAGAGTTACTATACCTGTTAAGTAGTGTTAATTGAGTTCACAAGGCAATCTAAGTGTTCGTAAAACATCAGTTAGATGATCGTAGAGCTGCTAAAGCGTTCACAGAGTAAAGAGAAGTTTGCCAAGTTTACTCAAGCCAATTTGTAGAGCTGATCGTAGAACAACATTTTGTAGAGTGCAGAACTTCGAGTATCTATAGTCAAGACTCTATGTTCTTCAAATAACTTCATGATGATCATTCAAATTCGTAAAGCATGTCAGAACTATCAGAGGGCTGATAAGTGCAGAACATTGCAGAGCGAAGATTTCAAGGAATGTTTCTCACCATCTCAAATTCAAATAAGAAGATCAGATAATAGTATATCTAAACTGCTAAATTGAAGATGTGACATCAGTCAAAAGTTATAGGTGAAATTGCAGACTGATGTAACTTACTAGGGCTAAATGAAACCTGCCTAACTACCCTAAAAGTCAACATTAGAGAACATCCTGAAGCAGAGCATTAAATGTACCAATGGGAACTCTCCAATGGGATGATTTTTAGAGGTCTATAAAAGAGTACGAGGATTCAAATCCAAGTACGAATCAAGAAAGTAAAAAGTTGATCATCTGCCAAAATATTCCAAGCTCTACTCTACAATTCAGAACTACTCGTTCCACTGCTAAGTACCAGAAAGAAGCCAAGCATAATTGCAAGCTTAGTAGCACATCAAACCACTATCATTCAAATAGTTATTCGATTATCTTAGTGACATTCATCCAAGTCTAAGTGACTTGGAGAGGTCTAAGTGACCTATTCTAAGTGACTTGTTTTAAGTGACCATATGGAGACTAAGTGACTTGAACAAATCTTAGTAATTCAGTTGTAATATATCTTAGCGATCTAGTCTTTGTGACCCTATCCTTAGTGGATTTCCTACTTCTTGAAGTAGAAGAGTGGACTAGGAGTTATTTGTACTCCAAACAACTTAAATATCTTGTGTCATTTACTTTCTGTTCTTATATTCTACCATATATTTGTTATATCTATGAAATGACTAATATCCACAAGAACTAAATTTAGAACTGAGATTTCATTAAATCTTTAAGGGGAGTTTCAAACTAATATTCCACTGTGCTATGATTAATTGAACAAATTAGTTATTCGGTAACTAATCTTTAAATAAGTAAAAGTTTTTAAAGATCTATGTAACCCCCCCTTCTAAATCTCTATTATGCCTTTGGGAAACAACACAATTCACATTATACCTAAAAAAATGGAGAAACATTGATAAGTAGAAGAGAAATGCAGTATGAAAAGATGATTGTTATAAGAATGAATAAAGTTAGAAAGGGATACCTTCCAACAGCTTCCTTTATAACAAGGACAACTTTGATTAAGCGGTGATACATAGTTTCCAATAAAAGATAAGCAAGGGGAACCTGCAAACCGCGGGCTAATAGAGTGGTCATGTTGAACATATGTTCTTAAGGACCATTTACTGGTGTGCGAAGGAAGATAAAGAGAGATAGTGATGAGTGGGTTTTATACCTGCGAATCGGTAGTCGTTATAGCTTGATTTTTCATGTTTTCGAGTATTTTGCCTATCATTTCTACTGGGTGATTACGGTTATATGCAAATAATGAAATGGAGGAGAGAGTAGATTTGAAGGATAAAATTTATGTGTTATATGTCTATTATGTAATGTTTGCTCTTTTTAATTGTGTGCCTGAATATACTCATGATGCTTATATTTTTATTTTAGGTACAATTGAAGAGTTCCGTAATATTAAAAATAAATTAGAGGAAAATTTGAGACCAATTGGGCTGACCCAATTTGGTATTGAACCAGGATGATAAGCCATGAAATTGTCATGCAAAAATCCGGCTGAGCAGTGTGTTGACTCGTTGGGGCGGGGCCTTGAGCTGGTGATCCCCCACTGGGGCGGGGAGGCACGCACGCTGCACTTCTTTTCCGACTTGCGTGCTAAAGTGAATTCAAGGCTGCTAGTATTATATATGTAATGGCTCATGATATAACGTGGGCTGAGCCCATTAGAAATAAAGGCAGCTGGCTGCTCTCCGTTACCCATTCGGACTTGGCAATAAAGGAGAGATGAATTGAGGGCCACATGTATAATATATAAGGGCTGCACTTTCTATGACCTAGGAGCAATATGTACTCCTTGTTTTATTCGGATGTAGTGGGCTACAAGTAGGGAATATATTTGTGAGCTAGCAATTGAAGATATAAAGGAAGGGCCCACAAGTATATGATGTAGCATGGATTTAAAGCAGCTGGTACTCCTTCTCCTTCTCGGACACGCAACAAGAGGAGGGATCATATGAAGGCTGCTAGTATACTATATATGTAAAAGGTGATTGAGCCTACTTGGACTTTAGGTATATTATACAAATGGGCCAGCGGCTGCATGACTTCTTTTCCATGCGGGACATGACATGCACGTGGGGTGGCTAGCAACTGCGTGTTTCTTTTTCTATTAGGACACGGATGGGCTAGCAAGTGGAGATAAAGTGGGCCACGATTATTGAACCGAACCTATTATGAGAAAAATAAGGCAACAGCTTGCATTCCTACCTCGAACATGACTCCTTTCCAATCTGGATTGTGGGACACGCAATGATAAGTGGGCTGAATATAATATATTAGGGACGAAGACAACTTGAAACAGGACATTATTATTTTTGTGGATCTAACTGGAAGAAGAGAATTGAAGCGGAGCATGATCGGATGAACACGAAGCAATTTGGAGACAGTAACGACAGGAGTTTTATATTTCTATCTTTCTCAATCCATATTATCTTTGTATTCGTTATGATTAGTACTATGTGGATTGTAGATTTTATTTCATTCGGTATGAACTAATTATTTATTTAAGCCTATGACGGATCTTATTATGTAATAGAGCATTAATTATTTTTAAATCCAGTTTATGGAGGTTATTCCCAGGTTATTCACTATGTGTGTGATTAATTTATGTAATTGCTTGATCAACGATTATTCTGTTATTTCTTATGAACTTGTGAAGGAACATAGGAGATTAGAACTGACCATAGTGACATATGTTTGTGAATTCTGCATAGATGGAATTCGTCATTCGTGTTTAGGATAGATGTATTCCTTTACGCCATATGTACTTTGAAAGGGAACTTGGTAATAAATTATGGTTAATTGTAATTCACATAGAAATATAGTGAATTAGTTAATTGGGATGTCTTATTTGAATCTATTATATGTGGATACAAATAAGTACGGATATTATGCATCATGAGGTGGTTTTATCTACATTAGTGTTTTCGATTAATAACCTGGGGGTAATTAAAATAAACTGGGGACAAAGGATATTATCTGAAATGAAATAATAAGTGAAGTTGTAGGCTTAATTCTCTCAAATTTGTTAAAATCTCGATTGAGTGTGCGATTGCTTTTATTATTAATTTAGTTATAGAAGACCATATCTTTTTGCTGATAGTTTGATAAAGTTGAAATACTCCAAAATTAGTACTTGTTCGATTAAATAGTAATTATTGTCTCTGTGGGTACGATCTTTGATTTATCACTGTATTACTTATTGACCACGTAAACTTACGTGTTGCGCGTAGAAAATACCTAACAAGTTTTTGGCGCCGTTGTCGGGGACAGTAATTGCGTTTATTACTTACAATATCGATTTAAGTAGATCAATTTTAATTAAACATATATATATTTATTCTTATTTCTGTTTGTTTGGATATTTCAGGTACTTTCGATTAGTGCATGCAAACTAGATCAAAGAAACCAGAGTTGTTGCCCTTTGAGGACGATATCGACAAACGGTTTCGGGGGTTAACTGAGTGGATTGCAAAGAATCGACAGGAATTTGAACTACCCAAAACAAACATGGCAGACCAGTAACAGGAAGACAAACCAATGAAGGATTATGATATACCAAAAATCTCAGAAATCCATTCAAGTATAGCCAGGCCAGCAATTAATGCAAATAACTTTGAGATTAAGCCTGGAACAATACAGATAGTGCAGAACACGTGCCAGTTTGGGGGTCTTTCGAATGATGATTCGAATGATCATATGTTCACTTTCATAGAAATCTGCGACACTTTCAAGTGCAATGGAGTGTCAGACGATGCACTCAAGCTGAGGTTATTCCCATTCTCGCTCAGAGACAAGGAGAAAGCTTGGCTACATTCTGAACCACCGGGGTCAATTACGACATGGAATCTAGCATAGAAATTTTTGGTCAAGTTCTTTCCACCATCGAAGACACAAGATAAGGTCGGAGATATCTGCATTTTCACAGTATCAAGGGGAGCCACTGTATGAAGCATGGGAAAGAAACAAAGAATTGTTGAGGAAGTGCCCTCATCACGGATTTCCACCATGGATGCAGTTGAGTAATTTTTATAATGGAGTATCTAGTCAGATACGGTCTAGTATTGATGCAGCGTCACAGGGAGCTTTTCTGATGAAGAAATTTGAGGACGGATGGGCATTGATAGAAACGATGGCTTCGAATGGGTACCAATGGCCAACTGAAAGATTGACTCAGCCCACAGTAGCGGGTGTTCTGCAAGTGGATAATTCGACAGCTATATTGGCACAACTGGCTTCGTTACAAAAGAGTATTAAGACCATGACAAAGGGAAACATGCAGCAGGTAGCAGTCGGATGCGAACTTTGTGCAGGAGAACATCCGATTGAACAGTGTGCAATCAACCCAGCTGCAGTTAATTATGTGGGTAACTATAACAGATCAGCCAACACATACCAGAATACATATAATCAAGGGAACAGAAACTACCCAAACTTCTCATGGAGCAACATACAGAATCAATAACAGGCTTCACGACAACCATACCCTCCTGGTTTTCAGAATTCGCAGCAACAGGAAGCAGTACAACAGGATGAAAAGCTAGGTTTCGAAGAAGCTATAGCCAGAGTCATAATAGAAAATGAATTGGTGAGGAAAGAGATGAAGGCTCTTGCGGTGGACATGAAGAATCTAATGATTCAAATGGGACAGATAGACAGTGCAATGAATAACCGGCCCCAGGGACCGTTGCCTAGCGACACCGAGAAGAATCCGAAGGGAGGACATGAGCAATGTCAAGCGGTGACACTCAGGAGTGGATAACAGTTAGATGAGCTAGATTTGGAGAAGCCGGTAATCAAGAAGCAAGTCGAGGCTAATAAGGGACAAACAGTGGAAAGAGAAGCAGGAGAAAAACCAGCAGAAAAGGAACAAGTGGTTACACCAGAAGTCTACCCACCACCGCCGTTTCCACAAAGGCTCCACAAATAGAAATTACAACAACAGTTCACAAAATTCCTAGAAGTGTTCAAGAAGCTGCATATAAATATACCATTTGCGGAGGCATTAGAGCAGATGCCCAGTTATGACAAATTCATGAAGGATATTCTTTCAAAGAAAAAAAGACTAGAGGACTTTGAAACTGTGGCACTGATAGAAGAATGTAGTGCGATTCTACAAAAGAAGCTTCCATCGAAGTTGAAAGATCCGGGTAGTTTTACCATTCCATGCACTATAGGAAGTGTAACCTTCAACAAATGCCTTTGTGATTTAGGTGCCAGTATTAACCTGATGTCATTATTAGTTTACACTCAGCTAGGGTTACCAGCACCTAAACCCACCAACATCTCCCTACAGCTGGCGGACAGATCAGTAACTTATCCTCGGGGAATTGTCGAAGACATTTTGGTGAAAGTGGACAAATTACTCTTCCCAGCAGATTTCATCATCCTTGATTTTGAAGAAGATAAGGAAATTCCAATAATCCTTGGACGACCATTCTTGGCTACTGGTAATACACTCATCGACGTGCAAAAATGAGAGTTGTCCATGAGGGTGCACGATCAACAAGTCACCTTCAATGTATTCAAGGCCATGAACTTTCCCAAGGAAGATGAGGAATGTTACCGGGTGGATACAATATACACAGTGGTGGATGAGGAACAACTGCGGATACTGGATACTGACCCACTAGAATTAGCATTGATGGAAGATTGTGATGAGGATGATGCGGAAATAATAGAATATATACAGCTGTTGGAAGCAATTCCGAGAGCAAATAGGTTCACACCACCAGTTGAACCTTTGGAAATGGAAGGAGCCTTATTAGAAAAAATCAAGCCATCTCTCCAGGAACTACCTAAGCTTGAACTTAAGCCGTTACCTGATCACCTCAGGTATGCTTTTTTAGGCAATTCATTTACTTTACCTGTTATTATTGCATATGCACTTAACCCAATGCAGGAAAGTAGGCTGTTGAGAGTGTTAAGGGAACATAAATTGGCTATTGGCTGGACCATCACCGACATTAATGGGATCAGTCCATCATTCTGTATGCACAAGATCCTGATGGAGGAAGATAGCAAGCCCACGGTAGAACAACAAAGGAGGCTCAATCCTATAATGAAAGAAGGGGTGAAGAAAGAGATCTTGAAATGGCTAGACGCAGGAATCATCTAACCAATTTCAGACAGTGCTTGGGTGAGTCCGGTCCAATGTGTGCCAAAAAAGGGTGGTATGACAGTGGTGAAGAACGAAAATAATTAGTTAATACCGATAAGAACAGTAACTGGCTGGAGAGTCTGCATGGATTATAGAAAACTGAATAAGACGACTAGAAAGGATAATTTCCCCTTGCCTTTCATTGATCAGATGTTGGACATAGTAGCCGAACATGAATATTATTGCTTATTGGACGGGTATTCCGGTTACAACCAGATCGTCATTGCACTAGAGGATCAAGAAAAGACGACATTCACATGTCCATATGGCACCTTTGCCTTTAGAAGGATGTCATTCGGACTGTACAACGCACCGGCAACATTCCAGCGGTGCATGATGGCGATATTTTCAGATATGGTGGAGTGAAGTGTTTAGGCCTTTATGGACAATTTCTCCGTCTTTGGGGAGTCGTTTGATAGATTCCTCGAAAATCTGGTATTGGTGTTGAAGAGGTGTGTGGAAATGAACCTGGTGCTCAACTGGGAGATGTGCCACTTTATGGTCCAAGAGGGGATAATTCTTGGCCACAAAGTCTCAGGAAAAGGGTTGGAAGTCGACCGAGCAAAGTTAGAAATAATTGAAAATCTGCCACCGCCGACATCGGTAAAGAGTATTCGGAGTTTTCTCGGTCACGCTGGATTCTACAGACGGTTTATCAAGGACTTCTCAAAAATCACTAAACCACTCTGCAGTCTATTAGAAAAAGATGTCCCATTCAAATTTGATGAAGACTGTCGAGTGGCTTTTGAGCAGTTAAACAAAAAGTTGACCACGACCCCCGTAATAATAGCACCTGATTGGACCAAGCCCTTCGAAACTCATGTGTGACGCCAGTGATTTTGCAGTTGGAGCAGTACTAGGATAAAGACAGGATAAAATCTTTCATGCCATCTACTATGCAAGCCAGACTCTAACGGATGCACAGTTAAACTACACTACCACAGAAAAAGAACTACTTGCGATTGTGTATGCCTTTGACAAGTTTTGTTCATACTTGGTGGGAACTAAGGTGGTGGTGTACACCGACCATTCAGCCATCAGGTATTTAGTTGAGAAGAAAGATGCAAAGCCAAGGCTTATTCGTTGGGTGTTGGTACTACAAGAATTTGACCTACAAATCAAGGATAGAAAGGGGACAGAGAACTAGGTGGCCGATCACCTCTCGCGACTTGAGAACCCAAAGCAGGACGAAACAGACAAGTTAGCCATCAATGAGCTATTTCCTGATGAGCAACTATTTTCGATAAACGGCGAGTTTCCTTGGTATGCGGACTTCGCCAATTACGTGGTCAGTAACGTCCTCCCACCAGACTTGTCCCGTCACCAAAAGAGAAAATTCTTACACGATGTAAAGTGGTATATGTGGGACGAACCATACTTGTTCCGCCAATGTGCTGATAAAATGATCCGGCGATGTGTACTGGAAAGTGAAGTGGAGAGTATCCTACAGGCGTGTCACGCATCACCATATGGGGGACACTATGGGATTGATCGTACAACAGCAAAAGTTCTTCAATCAGGATTCTACTGGCCCTACGTTGTTCAGAGACACACATCAATGTGTGAAGAATTATGATAGATGTCAGAGAGTGGGGAATATATCGAAACAGAATGAAATTCCATTGAACATGATCTTGGAAGTCGAGGTTTTTGACGTATGGGGGATCGATTTTTTGGGACCCTTTCCATCTTCATTCAACAATCTGTACATCCTCTTGGCTATAGATTATGTCTCGAAATGGGTTGAAGCTGTGGCATTACCGACAAATGATTCAAAAGTGGTATTAAGGTTTCTGTAAAAGAATATATTCACTCGGTTCGAAACCGCACGAGCAATCATTAGCGATGAAGGGAGCCACTTCTGTAACAAATACTTCACTGCTCTTATGGCAAAGTATGGGGTCAAACATAGGGTTGCCACAGCCTATCACCCGCAAACAAATGGACAAGCGGAGGTGTCTATTAAGGACGTCAAAAGAATTTTGGAGAAAGATGTAAATCCAAATAGGAAGGACTGGTCAGTGAAGTTAGACGATGCATTGTGGGCGTACCGGACTTCCTACAAGACTCCGTTAGGCATGTCTCCTTACCAACTCGTATACGGGAAAGCATGTCACCTGCCTGTAGAACTCGAGCATCGAGCATATTGGGCAATCAGAAATTTGAATTTTGATCTGTCAGCAGCAGGTGAAAAGCGGTTGTTACAACTCAACGAACTAGACGAATTTCGCTTGCAGGCGTATTAGAATTCAAAGTTGTACAAGGAAAAGGTGAAGAAATGACATGATCAGAAAATAATGCACCGCTAGTTTGAACTGGGTCAATTAGTATTAGTATTCAACTCTCGGTTGAAATTATTCCCCAGAAAGCTGAAATCTAGATGGTCAGGTCCATTCACAATAAAGACAGTATTCCCGCATAGCGCCGTTGAATTATATGCTAAGGAGTCGACGGACACATTTAAAGTCAACGGTCAAAGGTTAAAACATTACTGGGGCGAAAAAATTGATTGCCAAGCAACCACGGTCGACCTGGCCGAACCAAAATGAAACAACAAAGGAGTCAGGCTAAAGACTTAAAAAATTAAGCTCTTGATGGGAGGCAACCCATCGGTTATTTTATTTTATTTTTATTTTCGCATGAATATCATTTAATAGGGTAAAACTGTTTAATACTTAGAAACTTTCCTTCATAATACATGTCTAATAAAATTTCATGTTGTGTATGGATACAGGTCACATGAATCATGATTTGAACCTGGCATCAAGGTGGGGTCACTTATTCACTTAAAGGGAGTAAAGGAATTTGAACTTCCAGATGGATCAAGGAATAATACAATAAGCAAAAGATTAGGGAGAAAACAGATTTGAGGGAATAAGAAAAATTTGGCTGCCAACACAGGACAACCCGTTGGGGCGGGTGGAAGAGTAATAAATTTCCGCTAGGGTGGCTCTTAAATATTGCCGGACAGAAGGATATCCCGCTGGGGCAGAAATCAAGAAGCAATATACCTAAATTCCATCCAACTCCTATCAATTCTCTAAAACCTCCCCACTATCCCACTATCCCATTATCCCTCTCTCCTATCACCACACTACTTCTTTCACTACCCAAACTCCCTGAACCTCCAATAACCTCCCATCCCACGTCCCACTACCCATACCCATTACCCATAATATATTTCTCCCCACTCACGAATCCTATAACATACCGATTACCGAAATCCTTCCCCCACATAACTACTACCCACACTCCCCACGAAATAAGAACCCACAAATCCTCACTAAACTATAACCCACAACACATGGACTTGACATCCCACCCCCTTACCTATTTCCAGATTCCCTTTCGTGTTATCATCAAAAGAAGTTTCAAAAGCAGTTCAAGTATCACCGATCTCTGCAACCTACAGCCCAATACCTTCAACCCGACACACCACTATTCAACATAACCAAGGTAATTGTGTAAATTGGAAAGTAAATTTTGACAAGAAATTGGGTTGTTGTTGGTTGTTTTGGGATAGTGCCAGTACATTGACCCTATTTCGGATATTATAATTGCTTGATTGGTGGAGTAACAAAATTTGGGGAAATTCAAGTAAGCAACTTCACTTCACATCAAGCCAAGTGTCGACCGCACACCAAGTATTTGACGAAAATCCTGAACAATAATTAAGTCATAATACTTAAGTGTGTGCACAATTCCATCATCCCACCACGCCCATAGAAGAAGCAAAAGGGGGAAGGGACCTCATCCACTGTCGTTCCACCATTCGACAGAAAAAAAAATTCGGAACGCGGCCGCCGCCGAACGTTTTGAGTATGTGTCAGGAAAAGCCATCATCCTAGAATGTGGTCTTAGACCGGATCCCATAGATGGTGAAATGCACAGGCAAATCAATGAATGACTTTGCCACTATTTCATACAACCGCCTAAACCAGCTATGGTAGCAGTAGTGAAAGAATTCTATGCCAATGCGGAGAACGTCCCTCCATATAGAGCTTTCGTCAAAGGAAAAATGGTCGATTTCAGGCCCGGAGCAATCAATGCCTTCTTCAATATCACACTGCCTGCTATGTGTCAGTACACTCAGATGCGAGACGCCGGGATAGACTATGATCGGCTTATTAAAGAAATATGCAAGCCGGACACTGTCTGGGTAAAAGACAGTCGAAAAGGTATCATCATCCCGACCTCCACTTTAAACAAATATGGGAAAGTCTGGTATTCTTTCCTCTGTGCTAAACTACTGCCATCAACACACACCAGCGATATCACTAAAGAGAAAATCTCACTATTGTATGCGATTGTCAAAGATCTTAGCATCAATATTGGGACGGTCATTAATTTTTCAATTCGCCGGTGTTTGCAAGGAGGAATATCCGGAGGATTACCACACCTATCCTTAATCACTGGGTTGTGCTTACAAGCAGGCGTAGTCTGGACACCGAATGAGCCAGTCCAATCACCTTCGATGGTTCTGGATTCTAAGCTGATAAACAGATTTGAGTCATGGACGGGAGCTCCGGTACATCCTCGTGGCCTCGGGTTTATAGTTTCAGACGCGAAAGAGGAGATTCTAAGGTAAGGAAAACCGGATGTCCGACGAGGAATTGGAACCACAAGCATCGTCCACATCGACAACTGCCATATTTAGACGCCTTTAGCAAAGAATTGATTGCACAGTGGAGCGACAGAATCATATGTTCGCTACACAGAACACTTTTAATGCCGTTCTTGCTGAGGCTTTCTCCCGCCTCATCACCGCCACTGGTCCACTCTAGTTCCCTGCTCCACAGCCGATCCCGCCATACCCACCATTTGACTCAGACATCGAGGAGGAGGCCGGCCCGAATGTTTGACTAAATAGGGAAGTCCTCTACACTTAAATTCTATATGTTTCACAATGAGGGCATTGTTTCATTTAAGTTTGGGGGTGTGTAGTGTTTTAATCGTCATGAATTTGGTTAGCATGTGCATGAATGGTTAGAATATGTATAGTTGCATAGTAGGTTCGTTAGAATTTGCATAGTAGAGTAGTTTAAGTTTTTATGCTTATCAAATATTGAAAAGAAAAAAAATGAAAAATGAAAAATCATAGAAAAAACCAGAAAGAGTTTGTAATTAGGATTGTATGAGTCAGTATGTCAGTGGTAAGAAATAACTTCAGCCTGTGATGAGACTGGACTTACATAAGAATATAAACATAATGAAAACTAGAATGTTGATGTGTATTCAATCCTTTGCATGAGTCCTTACCTGTTTGACATTATTGCACCGGTTAACAAGACAGACAACAAGGTGGTCAACCTAGTTCAAATAGTCACATAATTGTCGTCTTGAACATCACTTAGGTTTTAATGAAGGGAATTTAGTGAACTGGTAGTAGTGACTGAGATTAGACTAAAACATAAGTTTGGGGGAAGATATGGGAGCTATCTAAAAGAAAAAAAAGAAAAAGAAAAGAAAAGAAAAGAATTGAAAAATGTGAAAAATAGAAACATGAATAAACACCGTGACTTATTTAGTTTCGTGGCCGGTGATACTCGAGTAAGTACGCCCTAGGGGATGTCTTTACACCCAGCGCCTTAAAGCCACTCGTTTTGGGAGTCGTTGGTCGAAAACTCGCTACATGGGTATCACTGAAGAGCCTAAGGAAACTAAACATTGCACAGTCATAAGGAAATTTGAGATACGGAAAAAGAGCAAAATGCTTTCGTGAATAAAGAAAGATAGAAAATCCCCCATATTAACTACCGACTTGGTTAATGTTTACTTGAATTCACTGTACTTGGTTCACGCAATTTCTGGAATTGAACTCTGATTGTATTCTAAGACGCGTAGTATGTTATATATTTGATCTGTAGTTGGATATATTGTTGTTAAGCACATACACACAGCATTTGTGTTGACAGGTATAGATTGATAGATTGGTTTGAATTACGGATACGTATCTGGTTGGATTTAATGTTTATATCTGTTGTGAGTTTTCTGAGGCGCAATGAGTTAGCTTTGTAAACACTGACAGTTACAGTCATGAGCATTGTATATTTTTGCATATGCATGATTTTTGCTTGAGGGACATGCAAAGTCTCAAGTTTGGGGATATTTGATGAGTGGGTTTTATACCTACGAATCGGTAGTCGTTATAGCTTGATTTTGCATGTTTTCAAGTATTTTGCCTATCATTTCTACTGGGTGATTACGGTTATGTGCAAATAATGAAATGGCGGAGAGAGTAGATTTGAAGGACAAAATTTACGTGTTATATGTCTATTCTATAATGTTTATTCTTTTTAAATGTGTGCCTGAATATACTCATGATGCTTATATTTTTATTTTAGGTACAATTGAAGTGTTCCATAATATTGAAAATAAATTGGAGGAAAATTTGAGACCAATTGGGCTGACCCAATTTGGTACTGAACCAAGATGATAAGCCATGGAATTGTCATGCAAAAATCCGGTTGGGCAATGTGTTGACTAGCTAGGGCGGGGCCTTGAGCTGGTGATCCCCCACTGGGGCAGGGAGGTGCGCACGCTGCACTTCTTTTCCGACTTGTGTGCTAAAGTGAATTCAAGGCTGCTAGTATTATATATGTAAAGGCTCATGATATAACGTGGGCTGAACCCATTAGAAATAAAGGCAGCTAGCTGCTCCCCGTTACCCATTCGGACTTGGCAATAAAGGAGAGATGAATTGAGGGCCACGTGTATAATATATAAGGGCTGCACTTTCTATAACCTAGGAGCAACATGTACTCCTTGTTTTATTCGGATGTAGTGGGCTACAAGTAGGGAATATATTTGTGAGCTAGCAATTGAAGATATAAAGGAAGGGCCCACAAGTATATGATGTAGTATGGATTTAAAGCAGCTGGTACTCCTTCTCCTTCTCGGACACGCAACAAGAGGAGGGATCATATGAAGGCTGCTAGTATACTATATATATAAATGGTGATTGAGCCTACTTGGACTTTAGGCATATTATACAAGTGGGCCAGCGGCTGCATGACTTCTTTTCCATGCGGGACATGACATGCACGTGGGGTGGCTAGCAGCTGCGTGTTTCTTTTTCTATTAGGACACGGATGGGCTAGCAAGTGGAGATAAAGTGGGCCACGATTATTGAACCGAACCTATT
The DNA here is from genome assembly GCA_020205555.1 of Panax stipuleanatus. Lineage (NCBI taxonomy): Eukaryota > Viridiplantae > Streptophyta > Magnoliopsida > Apiales > Araliaceae > Panax > Panax stipuleanatus. The sequence continues at coordinate 46,296,740 of CM035122.1, forward strand.
ATGAGAAAAATAATGCAGCAGCTTGCATTCTTACCTCGAACATGACTCCTTTCCAATTCGAATTGGGACACGCAATGATAAGTGGGCTGAACATAATATATTAGGGACGAAGACAACTTGAAACATGACATTGTTATTTTTGTGGATCTAACTGGAAGAAGAGAATTGAAGCGGAGCATGATCGGATGAACACGGAGCAATTTGGAGACAGTAACGACATGAGTTTTATATTTCTATCTTTCTCAATCCATATTATCATTGTATTCGTTATTATTAGTACTCTGTGCATTGTAGATTTTATTTCATTCATTATGAACTAATTATTTATTTAAGCCTATGACGGATCTTATTATGTAATGGAGGATTAATTATTTTTAAATTCAGTTTATGGAGGTTATTCCCAAGTTATTCACTATGTGTGTGATTAATTTATGTAATTGCCTGATCAACGATTATTCTGCTATTTCTTATGAACTTGTGAAGGAACATAGGAGATTAGAACTGACCATAGTGACATATGTTTGTGAATTCTTCATAGATGGAATTCGTTATTCGTGTTTAGGATAGATGTATTCCTTTACGCCATATGTAATCTGAAAGGGAACTTGGTAATAAATTCTGGTTAATTGTAATTCACATAGAAATATAGTGAATTAGTTAATTGGGATGTCTTATTTGAATCTATCATATGTGGATACAAATAAGTACGGATATTATGCATCGTGAGGTGGTTATATCTACATTAGTGTTTTCGATTAATAACCTGGGGGTAATTGAAATAAACTGGGAACAAAGGATATTATCTGAAATGAAATAATAAGTGAAGTTGTAGGCTTAATTCTCTCAAATTTGTTAAAATCTCGATTGAGTGTGCGATTTCTTTTATTATTAATTTAGTTATAGAAGAACATATCTTTTTGCTGATAGTTTGATAAAGTTAAAATACTCCAAAATTGGTACTTGTTCGATTAAATAGTAATTATTGTCTCTGTGGGTACGATCTTTGATTTATCACTGTATTACTTGTTGACCACGTACACTTGCGTGTTGCGCGTAGAAAATTCCCAACAGATAGCCACATGGTCAAATAGGTAGGTAGCGAAAAAAGGGCACTATTCCCCTCGAAAGGCGAGAACCGACTAGCTATAAATAGAGTTATCCCAATAACTAGTTTTATAGTCTCAAAAGAAATAGTGCACCCAAGAAAGCCATGAAGTCTTTTATCATTTGGAAGTCTCGAAGGCAGGAAGGAGCTTGTCACCCTGAAATCGCAATGTCTAGATGGAAGTCTGTAATGACACAGAAAAACCTATGTAATATTTTATTTAAATTTAATAAAAATTCTGTGTTTAAATTATTTTAATTTATTTAATATTTATTTGATTATTCCATTCTAATTATTGTGGAATGAGATAAAAGGAATATACGATATTTTGATTTTATAATTAAATTATGAATAAAAAAGAAAGCAAACATAACTTAAATTGAATAATATTCTGAAATAAGTCTACGACTGCAATAAAATGATTAATTGGTGACTATTTAATTCCATTGATTATTTTTCTATATGAGAGTTAATTATTTAACTTAATAAAATTACATGTGACATCAATTAAAATGATGTGAATAAAGAGCGTAAATATTAGCCAAGAATGATATGTGAGGAAGTTGATACAATATACCTTATCGATTCATTAAACATGAAGCTAGGTTCCATAATTTTTATTTTTAAAACAAGTTAATATGTTACATTGAAATGTATAGATCACATGTGAAGATACAAGCCTATGTGTTAAATGGACTGGTGTTATATAAGACAATTATTAACTGTTATAAGTCTCATTAGCCCAAGTTTATAAACAAAGCCAATTCCCAGGCATGTTTTAAGTCCAATCTAGCAGCCCAAGAAGGGAATAAATAGGAGCTAGTTGGGTTCCAGTTAAAGTTAGTCAGTTAGTTAGTTATTTACCAGTTAGTCAGGGAGCTAGGGACTGTAGTAAGGACCTAGGACATTGTTAGGTTCGTATATAATGCAGACATACAATCAAATTGCATACAGAGTGCGAAAGCGTGATAAAATCGTATTTTAAAATTTTCTTACAAACCATTACCATGATCATCCTTGTGCATAATTATCAATAAAACGAAAAAGATGGAGATATAGAATCAAACCCTCGTAGATCCAAAGCTTTCTCGGGTACAAGTTCACCTCGAATTCCTTCGCGATCTCTTTGAATTCATCTGTTAGATTCCTTCCTCTGATAAACGTTAACCACCCAAGTGTTTGGCCTCTAGAGGTAATCTACCAAGGAATTAAATAATACGTATTCAAGAAGTTGGGTGTTAGCAAAACCATAGTTTCTATATTTTTAGAAATTATAAGTACTCTCCCAACTCTTGAAAGTTTGTCTGGCCCTAACCCATAATAAGTTTTCTCTTATTTATAGATGTTGCCAAGCCTCCTAAACTATTTAGGAATAGGATTTTATTTTAATTAATTAAACTCATTTAATTAATTAGATTCTTAATCTAATTAGAAACTCATGAGAGTACTTTTTATTAATTAATTAAGCTCCTAATCCAATTAGGAATTTATGAGAGTACTTTTATTAATTAATTTTCAAACTCTTTTAGGAATTAAATAATAATAATAGTAACAATATTAATAAGACTCCTCTTATTAATTTATATTTATATTTCTAAAATATTAAATATTAAATAATAAATATTAAGCTATTGAATTTATTCTATCACCATAGCATAAATTAAATTTAATTAACATATTATTACGAGTATGTTATTTACTTCTTAAATAAATATTTTTCTTTTTCAAGTGTGACTCTATAAGTTTTCCATATTAAACCGGCTGTGAATAAATAAATTAGAACAATTCTAATCTTATTTAAATAAATAAATTAAATTATTTAACATATTTAAATAAATAATATTTATTCTACAATAAGGGTAAGCCCCCTTAGCGATCATCGACTTTCCAAATAATATAGATTTTAACATTAATCATAAAAGAACTTTTCAGTAAATAATTACCGTACAATTCAATTCTTCTACCATACAATGTCCCAATCAAATATAAGACATGAAATTACTATCAAGTCTTATTTTATTTGATTATATGTATTTCGATTCTCAAATGCACAACTCTAAATAATGTAAATTAGAAACACCTTTCTAATTTCATTCTGCTTTGGAAAAAAAACTACTGAGTTATCATTTATCGAATTACATAGGACATTCTTGCCTTTTACTAGAAGTGGTAGATGTTTTGTTGACCATTCACCTATGTCCATATACAACTTATTATACCTAATCATACCCTTTGATATACCCTAACGGCCTTAAGGGACATGTCAAAGTATAACTTATCATACACAAGTTACAATGATGATCTCAAGTCTAAGGATCACTTGTACTATTATCACTTAAGAAATTCCCATTGACAGGTAAGTAAAACTCCATTAGGTATTTGTTTAGCAAGCTAGGTTCAGCGAACTTGTTCTTAAATAAGCACCTATATACTTGCTTTAGTTTTTACAATAAGCACTTATATACTTGCTTTAGTGTCTCCACACAAATAATTATGAGATCAATCATCCTTTTCGTAATGTAGACACTCGAAATTTTGCTTTCTTTGTACTAACCTTGCAGAAGGGCAAAAGTGTAATTTTACTTTGGCAATAACCCCGAGGTAGGGCAAAAGAACTAGATCATCTTGGAGATAACCCCGGGAGCGACACAAAGGACCAATGACGTCCGAACATATCACGAACCGAGCGAGGAGCGACGAGCTAAGACAGTGATTACCAGAAACCACCTCAACAAACCTCGAACGATGTGCCATCCAAGATAAGCCAGCTAACTGATATCTGGACCTGAAAGGTATTGATAGTAGTGTGCATACAAGCCAATCATGTATGATGATAAAGCACGTACTTTGTAAACAATCTTATTTATTTATTAATAAAATATTCATTTATTAAAGGCATTTAATTATCTACATGGTGCTGTTTTTATAATATGTAAATAACCCATAGTTTTAAGCAATGCTTTTAGAATCATGATGATGATCATGCCAATGAGATCTAAATTCTTAGAAAGCTCTAAAACTAAAATAGTTCCCAATCGTGGGATTACTAAAAAGGGAATTAGTAAATCCAGATAGATTGGTACATATGTTGCTTGCTCATTGGATGAGGATGATTGATCTCATGATCATTTGTGTGGAGACACTAAAGCAAGTATGTAGGTGCTTATTGGAGAATAAGTTCACTGAACGTGACTCACTATGGAATACCTAATGGAGTTTTACTCGCTTGTCAATAGGAATTCCTAATGTGATAGTAGTACAAGTGATCCTTGGACTTGAGATCATCATAGTATCTTGTATGTAGTGAATTATACTTTGACTTATTCCTTAAAGTCCATTAGGGTATATAAAAGGGTATGCTTGGGTATAATGAGTTACATATGGAGATAATGAATGATCAATAAAGAATCTACCACCTCTAGTAAAAGAGGAGATATGTCCTATGTGATACGTTAAATGACAACCCAGGAATCCTTGGCCATGGTAAAATGAAATTAGAAAGGAGTTTCTAATTTGCATTATTTGGAGTTGTGCATTTTCTAATCGAAATACATATAATTAAATAAAATAAGACTTGACAGTAAATTCATGTCTTATATTTAATTGGGACATTGTATGGTGGAATGATTGAATTGTATGGTAACTATTTACTCACATGTTCTTTTATGATTAATGTTGAAATTTATATTATTTGAAAAGTCGTTGATCGCTAGGGAGGCTTATCCCTATTGTAGAATAAATATTATTTATTTAAATAGATTATTAGTTTAGTTTATTTATTTAAATAAGATTAGAATTGTTCTAATTGATTTTTCACAACCGGTTTAATATAGAGAACCTAAAGGGTCACACCATAAAAGGAAGAATAATTATTTAAGAAGGTAATGGCATAATCGTAATAATGCATTAAGTATAATTAATTTAATCTATAATGATAGAATAAATTAAATAGCTTAATGTTTATTATTTAATATTTTAGAAATATTAAATATAAATTAATAAGAGGAGTCTTATTAATATTATTACAATTATTATTATTTTAATTTCTAAAGGAGTTTAGTAATTAATTTAATATTAGTACTCTCATTTATTTCTAATAAGATTAGGAGACAAATTAATTAAATGAATTTAATTAATTATTCCCATGTGATGGGAAGCCTAAATTAATTAAAGGAGTTTAATTAATTAAAAAAAATTTCATGTCTAATAGGATTAGAAGGGTTGACCAATATCTATATAAGAGGAGTCTTATAATAGATATTGATTGATGCAATTCCAATTGTTGGAGAGTACTACTTTTCTATAGAGGATAGAAAACTAAGCCAACCACCCTCCTTCTTGATAATTCCTCTTCCTTGGTGGATCACCTCTAGAGGCCAAACACTTGGGTGGCTAACGTTGATCAAAGGAAAGAATCTAACCCGAAAATTCAAGGAGATCACGAAGAACAAGGAGTTGAACTAGTACCTGTGGAAGCTTCGTTTTACAAGGGTATGATTCCATAACTTCTTATTTATCGTTTTAAATTAATAATTTACATAAAGTATGATCCGGGTAATGATTTTGTAGAAATTTTTTTAAACTCTGATATACCATGATTCCGCTAATTTTTGCAATTTGATTGCATCACGATTTCGTACAAACCCAACAGTGGCATCAGAGCCAAACCTTTATGCAATTATTAATTTATTTTTGATTTCATATACATATGGGTATGTATTTAAAATAATTTATTGGGCATAATTTTATTGTATAAATTTATTTTTATTTTTTTTAAAAAAAATGACGTTTTTTTTTTGGAACGAATCATAATTTTTTTTTTGGGGTGCTAATCTTGAATTCTGCAAACAAAAGGTGTTGCCTCTTTCTTACTCCAAAAAGAAGGTGACCCATCAGGAAAGGACTCTTTTAATAAACCTGCAGGACTCTTTTAATAAAAGAAGGTGACTTCTTTTAAAAAAAAATAAATGTGAATTTATATTATATATATATATATATATATATATATAACCTGATTCGTTATACAAATATATATAATATATACGGTAATATCAAATATATATATATATATATGATATATTTATATATTATATTCTAAATAATTTTTTAATTAAAATAAAGAGTTTATTTTAATTTTGAAATTAGATTTCATGCAATTTAAAATTGCCTATTAAATGATACTCATATATATATAGAATGTTTTAATTCATCAGATGAATATTTATTTATTGATATATATGGTGATATGTATGATAATAAATGGGGATTGATTATGGACTATTTGACCAATGTGATTGGATTTTATTTTAGTTGAATGCTTGAATGAATGGGTTTTATTAAATGGGGTATGTGTATCTCGTCTTCTCTAATTTTTTTTTCTTGATATAAAATTCTATCTCCCTCCTATGTACTTCCCTTTGACTGCTGATCAAGGTTTCTATTTAAATTAAATAGTTTAATGTAATAGAAATAGTTAGAATTATCTTGAAGAAATTGGAGACCAAGGAGCAAGGAGCACGTGAAGACCCGTTTGTATGGAGCCCGGGTTTAAATGTAATAGTTATATTTAAATTTAAATTCTTGCACTCCTAGGTTTGACCTTTTGGTTCACTTGGTGGCTCTAGTGAACCAAACTAGAATAAAAATCCATAATCAATCCGGGTAGAATATAGTATTCTACATTGCATGCTAAATATTATATATATTATATTTTATGCAAACATGCTTCGCATGTTTAATAAAATGACGCGTATTTATATATATATATATATATATATATATATATATATATATATATATGTGCATGCGCGCTAAACAAGATGAGACAAATAATAACAAACACCTTAAAGAAATAATATTAAGTCCGAAGCGTTCAAATGATATTTGGAATATCGAACGCCGCCTTCTAGCATGATAAATTAATAGAGTATTAAATATTTAATATGAGCTTGTTGTGCTATCCACAAGGCGAGTATTGCATATTTAAGATGTTAATTAATCACATTTGATGCTTATCAAGAAAATTGAACGATCTAGTCTTGTTGTGCTATCCACAAAGACGAACATTTTTCTTTTTTAAATTGATGGAAGTGCTAAGCTGTACTTAACTTAAATCATTTTAGTTCGGATGTGCAAACACTTGACCATTATGATTTAAGAGGCAAAATAAAAGGAGTTATATAGTGATGTAATTGACAAGAGTTGTCTACCTATTTATTTGTATATCGCTTGTTGTGCTATCCACAAGGTTATATACATTTGAAATGGGATCCTTATTCTCACTAGCAAATCTTTAATTAGGTGTTGCCGAACTATATAAGTGAGGGTAATATAGTTTGATAAAAATAGTGGGAGATACCAATTTAAAATAAAAACCTAAATTTATTTTGGTATGAAAAATTAATAAAATGAATGTTTGCTAAAATGTTATTTTTCACATGCAGAATTTTAAAAATGTCAAAATCACTAATTTCACTGCGAAGCATACTTGATGCTAATAAGCTTACCGGGCCGAATTATACGGACTGGCTAAGAAATCTGAGAATAGTTCTCACTGCTGAAAAGATTTCTTATGTTCTAAACTCACCTGTCCCTGGAACTGTTCCAGAAACAGCCTCTGAAGAAGAGATTGCCACCATGGTAAAGTGGCAAGATGATGCATATGTGGCTCAATGCATCATGCTCGCATCCATGAACAACGAGCTTCAGCGTCAGCACGAAAACATGGATGCTCCTACTATGTTGATTCACCTCAAAGAGTTGTATGGTGAACAAAGTAGGACTGCTAGATATGAGATATCTAAGGAGATCTTCCGATTTCGGATGACCAAGGGCAAAGTGAACATAAAGGAACAAAAGAAATCTGATCCAGCTAGCTAAGGAATGTGCTTCCATTGCAACGATCCGGGTCATTGGAAGAGGAACTGCAAGAAGTTTCTGGCGAAGAAGAAGCTTGGAGAAGCTTCGACTTCCAATCAAGGTTTGTTCATGATTGAAATTAATTTTTTAGAAAGTCAAAATTCTACTTGGGTATTGGATACCGGCTGTGGTTCTTACATATGTAATAATGTGAAGGGACTGGTCAGAAGTAGAAAGTTGAACAATGATGAGGTAATCCTACGAGTGGGGAATGGAGCAAAGGTTGCTGCATTAGCTGTAGGAACTTATTATTTAGCAATGCCTTCGGGCAAGTCCATTTATCTTAATAATTGTTATTATGTTCCGAATATTATTAAAAATATTATTTCAATTTCTGTATTGGATATGGAAGGATTTAACGTTGTTATAAAGAACAATAGTTGTTCTATTTATAAAGACGATGTTTTATATGGTGTTGAAAATTTGCGAAATGGACTTTATACACTTGACTTACAAGAAAAATATTTTTCAAATTGAACAAACTAAGAAAAGAAAAAGTGATGATATTAATTATACCTACATGTGGCACTGTAGGCTCGGTCATATCAATGAAACAAGATTATCCAAATTGCATAAAGATGGGATCCTTGAGTTATCTGATTATGAATCATATCCAACTTGTGAATCTTGTCTGATGGGTAAAATGACTAAATCTCCTTTTAGTGGAAAAGGAGAAAGAGTTACAGAGTTGTTGGCATTGATTCACACAGACGTTTGTGGACCTATGACAACAAGTGCACGGGGTGGGTATTCTTATTTTATTACTTTCACTGATGATCACTCAAGATTTGGATATGTGTATTTAATGAAATACAAGTCAAAATCATTTGAAAAGTTCAAAGAGTTCAGAAGTGAAGTAGAGAAACAAACGGGCAAGAGTATAAAGATACTTCGATCAGATCGAGGTGGAGAATACCTAAGCGGTGAGTTTCTCAATTGTCTCAAAGAAAATGGTATAATCTCACAATGGACTCCTCCAGGTACACCACAGTTAAATGGAGTATCTGAAAGGAGAAATCGAACACTGTTGGACATGGTTCGATCCATAATGAGTTTTACCGACCTTCCAATTTCTTTCTGGGGATATGTCCTAGAAACGCTGCATACTTACTTAACAAGGTACCTACCAAATCCGCCCCAAAGACTCCATATGAGATGTGGAAGGGGAGGAAACCAAATCTTAAGCATGTTAAGACTTGGGGTTGCCCAACTTATGTCAAAAAGTTTGAAAATGATAAGCTACAGACTAAATCCGATAAGTGTAGATTGGTGGGATACCCTAAAGAAACTTTAGGGATTATTTCTATCATCCAACTGATCAAAAGGTGTTTGTTGCGAAACATGCTGCCTTCTTGGAAAAGGAGTTTATCCATGAAGGGGTCAGTGGGAGTAAGATATATCTTGAAGAAGTTCAAGAACCACAAATTACCACGGATCAAAGTCAGGTACCTGACCAAGTAGAAGAACCTACTATACCACACCCTGTTCGTAAATCTGGAATAGTACAGAAGATACCTGAGAGGTATAGATTCGTTATAGAGGATGACGATGAGGTACACATCATGAATGATGATGATCCAATGAATTACGAACAGGCTATGAGTAATAAAGACTCAGGAAAATGGCTTGAAGCTATGAAATCCGAAATGGACTCCATGTATGAAAACAAAGTATGGACTTTAGTTTCACCACCTGAAGGCATTAAGCCTATTGGGTGTAAATGGGTCTTTAAAAGAAAGACTGGAGCGGACGGCAAGGTAGAGACCTATAAGGCCTGACTGGTTGTAAAAGATTTCAAACAAAGACAAGGAGTTGACTATGATAAAACCTTTTCACCAGTAGCTATGCTCAAGTCCATTCGGATTTTGCTTGCGATTGCAGCTTATAACGACTATGAGATCTGGCAGATGGACGTGAAAATGGCCTTCCTCAATGGAAAATTTGAGGAGGATGTGTATATGACACAGGCAGAGATATTTGTTTCAAAGGTTGGAACAAATCAAGTCTGTAAGCTGCAACGATCCATTTATGGATTGAAGCAAGCTTCTCATAGATGGAACATTCGTTTTGATGAGACAATCAAAGAGTTTGATTTTATCAAAAACGACGATGAACCATGTGTGTACAAGAAGGTTAGTGGGAGCGTAGTTTCATTCCTTGTATTATATGTTGATGATATATTACTGATAGGGAATGACATTCCTATGCTACAATCGATTAAAATCTGGTTATCTAAACACTTCTCCATGAAGGACTTGGGAGAAGCATCCTATATTTTGGGGATAAAGATCTATAGAGATAGATCTAAAAGGATGCTTGGTTTATCCCAAGGAACGTACATTGATGCAATGCTAAAGAGATTTAGCATGGAAGATTCCAAAAGAGGTCTCATGCCGATGAGCCATGGAATACATCTCTCCAAGAAACAGGCCCCAAAGACACCTGAGGAGAGAGCCCGTATGAGTAAGATCCCTTATGCTTCTGCAATAGGATCTATCATGTACGGTATGATATGTACTAGACCGGATGTTGCTCATGCACTTAGTGTAACGAGCAGATACCAGTCGAATCCAGGAGAAGAGCACTGGAAGGCAGTGAAGAATATCCTAAAATACTTGAGAAGGACTAAGGATATTTTTCTTGTCTACGGTGGGTCTGAATTAAAACTCGAGGGCTTTACAGACTCAAGTTTTTAAACGGACCAAGATGACAGTAAATCTGTTTCGGGGTATGTTTTTACCTTGAACGGAGGCGCAGTGAGTTGGAAGAGTTCCAAGCAGCAAACAGTTGCTGATTTAGTGACAGAGGCAGAGTATATAGCTGCAAGTGAAGCTGCAAAGGAAGCTGTTTGGTTGAAGAAGTTCATAACTAAACTTGGTATGGTTCCTAGCATTGGAGAAGCAGTTCCCGTTTACTGTGACAACACAGGAGCAGTTGCACAGGCTAAGGAACCAAGGTCTCATCAAAAATCTAAACACGTGTTGCGGCGATTTCACTTGATCAGGGAGATCATTGAAAGAGGAGACGTCACCTTGGAGCGTGTAGACTCTCAAGACAACATTGCATATCCATTTACTAAAGCTTTAACACAACAGCAGTTTGATCGCCACTTAGAGAAGATGGGTATGAGATACTATGGCGATTGACTTTAGTGCAAGTGGGAGATTGATAGTAGTGTGCATACAAGCCAATCATGTATGATGATAAAGCACGACTTTGTAAACAATCTTATTTATTTATTAATAAAATATTCATTTATTAAAGGCATTTAATTATCTACATGGTGCTGTTTTTATAATATGTAAATAACCCATAGTTTTAAGCAATGCTTTTAGAATCATGATGATGATCATGCCAATGAGATCTAAATTCTTAGAAAGCTCTAAAACTAAAATAGTTCCCAATCGTGGGATCACTAAAAAGGGGATTAGTAAATCCAGATAGATTGGTACATATGTTGCTTGCTCATTGGATGAGGATGATTGATATCATGATCATTTGTGTGGAGACACTAAAGCAAGTATGTAGGTGCTTATTGGAGAATAAGTTCACTGAACGTGACTCGCTATGGAATACCTAATGGAGTTTTACTCGCCTGTCCATAGGAATTTCTAATGTGATAGTAGTACAAGTGATCCTTGGACTTGAGATCATCATAGTATCTTGTATGTAGTGAATTATACTTTGACTTATTCCTTAAAGTCCTTTAGGGTATATAAAAAGGTATGCTTGGGTATAATGAGTTACATATGGAGATAATGAATGATCAATAAAGAATCTACCACCTCTAGTAAAAGAGGAGATATGTCCTATGTGATTCGTTAAATGACAACCCAGGAATCCTTGGCCAAGGTAAAATGAAATTAGAAAGGAGTTTCTAATTTGCATTATTTGGAGTTGTGCATTTTCTAATCGAAATACATATAATTAAATAAAATAAGACTTGACAGTAAATTCATGTCTTATATTTAATTGGGACATTGTATGGTGGAATGATTGAATTGTATGGTAACTATTTACTCACAGGTTCTTTTATGATTAATGTTGAAATCTATATTATTTGGAAAGTCGTTGATCGCTAGGGAGGCTTATCCCTATTGTAGAATAAATATTATTTATTTAAATAGATTATTAGTTTAATTTATTTATTTAAATAAGATTAGAATTGTTCTAATTGATTTTTCACAACCGGTTTAATATAGAGAACCTAAAGGGTCACACCATAAAAGGAAGAATAATTATTTAAGAAGGTAATGGCATAATCGTAATAATGCATTAAGTATAATTAATTTAATCTATAATGATAGAATAAATTAAATAGCTTAATGTTTATTATTTAATATTTTAGAAATATTAAATATAAATTAATAAGAGGAGTCTTATTAATATTATTACAATTACTATTGTTTTAATTTCTAAAGGAGTTTAGTAATTAATTTAATATTAGTACTCTCATTTATTCCTAATAAGATTAGGAGATAAATTAATTAAATGAATTTAATTAATTATTCCCATGTGATGGGAAGCCTAAATAATTAAAGGAGTTTAATAAATTAAAAGAAATCCCATGTCTAATAGGATTAGAAGGGTTGACCAATATCTATATAAGAGGAGTCTTATAATAGATATTGATTGATGCAATTCCAATTGTTGGAGAGTATTCCTTTTCTATAGAGGATAGAAAACTAAGCCAACCACCCTCCTTCTTGATAATTCCTCTTCCTTGGTGGATCACCTCTAGAGGCCAAACACTTGGGTGGCTAACGTTGATCAAAGAAAAGAATCTAACCCGAAAATTCAAGGAGATCACGAAGAACAAGGAGTTGAACTAGTACCTGTGGAAGCTTCGTTTTACAAGGGTATGATTCCATAACTTCTTATTTATCGTTTTAAATTAATAATTTGCATAAAGGATGATCCGGGTAATGTTTTTGTAGAAATTTTTTTAAACTCTGATATACCATGCTTCCGCTAATTTTTGCAATTTGATTGCATCACGATTTCGTACAAACCCAACAGATATATCTCAACCACGAATATTGACTTCCTGAACCCTAATCTTGCTAGACTCGATCTTCTCCCTCTACGTTCATCAAAGAATGTCCGAAAGGTCGAACGACAGAGGTCAAATGCTGTTGAACTGGGATCGAAGGAACACCTGACTAGCTTGTGGGGCCCACTTGGCCTAGCCGCAACCATATATACGGCTGGCCGCATGTATGTATGCGGCTGCCTCCGACAGATTAAAACCCCCACACTAGTTCATTTTAGAAAAGAGAGAGATACATTTTAGAGAGAGAATAGACATTCTAGAGAGAGAGGCTCGGGTGGAACTTGCTAACACCTACTTGAAGCTTAATCATCCCATCTAGTACTTACTTGAAGCCCCGGGAGTGATCCACATTGGCCACGAGAGTTAAAACACTTGTCCACGCGTCCCCCAAGGTGAAATAATGCACTTTCTAGCTTCGGTTCTTTGTAAATGATGTTCAAATACTAGATTAATGATATATCTTATTTGAATATAGTTAAACTTGTTGTATTTTAAGCATATTATGTAATAGTTGGTAGATATTACTTTTCTATCAGTTATATTGTGCTTATTACTTTGTAAATCGACGTCAGAGGCTAGATGTACCGAGATCTAAGCCAAATCTAGCCTTTAAGGGGTTATTAAGCATGAAGCTTTAACCTATGGGCTAGAACGGCTTAGATTCATGGTAGATCTATAGATTTATTGTTTTAATGGTCTCGGTTACACCGTATAACCCTAAATCTATATTTAGAGGTGAAAGGGGTCCGAAATGGCTTAAAACGGTGATTTCAATCGATGAAATCACCTAATATCAAAGCCGAGGACATTATATATATTTAATCCCGCATAAATAATGTGAGCCTAGGAATCCCGATGTTAAGATCCCCGAATGGATCTGACTTGATTCCCACGATGGACCGGATTTTATGTTGTAATGTTGTAATAGCGTAAATATCGTTCTATATGTAATATTTGGATCTTGAAAATGAGCTCGAGGGGTTAGTCCCTAGAAGTTGGATTCAAGATCCCGTGATAGTGAAAACCCTTATTACGGGAGCTCTGTTCATCGAGATGGCTTACATGCCCGATGATGATCCGACCCATTGTAACGCTTTTGCATGTATATCATCAAAAATGATCTCTAATAAAACTGCAAGGAGCTTTCAATCATAATATAGAGATTCAGGGTAGATCACGTAATAAACGTAAAGAATAAAAGGAAGTATCGAAGTCCTCGATTCCTAGTCGTGCAAAGGATTTGAAAAAACCTTACTTTCTAAAACCTCATTTTAATTCATATATCTTGTTAAAAATAAACTTTTTATCAAATCAAATCCTTCGTACCTTAGGCGCAAAAGAGGTACAACACTACTTTCAAATCACCTAAAATAAAGACTTAGAAAAAAACTAATAAAGCTTTCAAAAATAAAACACACACACACTTTATGAATAGAAAATCAATAAGATGCGGTACCGTGCTTGCACGGGAGTCAGGGGGTGCCTAACACCTTCCCCCCGCTTAACTTAGCTCCTGGATTCCACGAATCTCGGGTTTCAAGACAAATCTTTTGGAGTCACACATTGAACCATCTTGCGAAAAACTATTAAAACTTGGATGACTTGGTACATCTATTTCCAAAATACCAACTGACGACTCTGTCTCATTCGGTCCAATCATCAAAATAAAATCAATCTTTTCAAAATCGTCGACACTTTTGACGGTACCAATTTCCTATAAATTCACCCTTTAAATGGAACCCCCAAAGACATAGCAAAAGCGAAAGGGTAGAATAATATAAAAATAGGGAATATGGGCATTCCTCTCTTCTTCCCCCGAATAAGAGAGGATGGGAAACAAAACCAAAGAAAAAGACCCCACCTTCAAACAACAAAGGGAGAGGGGAAATTTTTCTTGGCGTCGACACTTAAGAGCAAGCACAGTATGTACTAATCTATCTGGATTCACTAATCCCATATTTAGTAATCCATCGATTAGGAATGATTTTTGATAGTAGTGTGCATACAAGCCAATCATGTATGATGATAAAGTACGTACTTTGTAAACAATCTTATTTATTTATTAATAAAATATTCATTTATTAAATGCATTTAATTATCTACATGGTGCTGTTTTTATAATATGTAAATAACCCATAGTTTTAAGCAATGCTTTTAGAATCATGATGATGATCATGCTAATGAGATCTAAATTCTTAGAAAGCTCTAAAACTAAAATAGTTCCCAATTGTAGGATTACTAAAAAGGGGATTAGTAAATTCGAAATAGATTGGTACATATGTTGCTTGCACATTGGATGAGGATGATTGATCTCATGATCATTTGTGTTAAGACACTAAAGCAAGTATGTAGGTGCTTGTTGGAGAATAAGTTCACTGAACGTGACTCGCTATGGAATACGTAATGGAGTTTTACTCGCCTGTCAATAGGAATTCCTAATGTGATAGTAGTACAAGTGATCCTTGGACTTGAGATCATCATAGTATCTTGTATGTAATGAATTATACTTTGACTTATTCCTTAAAGTCCTTTAGGGTATATAAAAGGGTATACTTGGGTATAATGAGTTACATATGGAGATAATGAATTATCAATAAAGAATCTACCACCTCTAGTAAAAGAGGAGATATATCCTATGTGATTCGTTAAATGACAACCCAAGAATCCTTGGCCAAGGTAAAATGAAATTAGAAAGGAGTTTCTAATTTGCATTATTTGGAGTTGTGCATTTTCTAATCGAAATACATATAATTAAATAAAATAAGACTTGCCAGTAAATTCATGTCTTATATTTAATTGGGACATTGTATGGTGGAAGGATTAAATTGTATGGTGACTATTTACTCACAGGTTCTTTTATGATTAATGTTGAAATCTATATTATCTGAAAAGTCGTTGATCGCTAGGGAGGCTTATCCCTATTGTAGAATAAATATTATTTATTTAAATAGATTATTAGTTTAATTTATTTATTTAAATAAGATTAGAATTGTTCTAATTGATTTTTCACAACCGGTTTAATATAGAGAACCTAAAGGGTCACACCATAAAAGGAAAAATAATTATTTAAGAAGGTAATGGCATAATCGTAATAATGCATTAAGTATAATTAATTTAATCTATAGTGATAGAATAAATTAAATAGCTTAATGTTTATTATTTAATATTTTAGAAATATTAAATATAAATTAATAAGAGGAGTCTTATTAATATTATTACAATTATTATTATTTTAATTTCTAAAGGAGTTTAGTAATTAATTTAATATTAGTACTCTCATTTATTCCTAATAAGATTAGGAGACAAATTAATTAAATGAATTTAATTAATTATTCCCCATGTGGTGGGAAGCCTAAGTTAATTAAAGGAGTTTAATTAATTAAAAGAAATCCCATGTCTAATATGATTAGAAGGGTTGACCAATATCTATATAAGAGGAGTCTTATAATAGATATCAGTTGAGGCAATTCCAATTGTTGGAGAGTACTCCTTTTCTATAGAGGATAGAAAACTAAGCCAACCACCCTCCTTCTTGATAATTCATCTTTCTTGGTGGATCACCTCTAGAGGCCAAACACTTGGGTGGCTAACGTTGATCAAAGGAAGGAATCTAACCCGGAAATTCAAGGAGATCACAAATAACAAGGAGTTGAACTAGTACCTGTGGAAACTTCGTTCTACAAGGGTATAATTCTATAACTTCTTATTTATCGTTTTAAATTAATAATTTGCATAAAGGATGATCCGGGTAATGGTTTTGTAGAAATTTTTAAACTCTGATATACCATGCTTCCGCTAATTTTTGCAATTTGATTGCGTTATAATTTCGTACAAACCCAACAGTGGCATCAGAGCCAAACCTTTATGCAATTATTAATTATTTTAATTTTATATACATATGGGTATGTATTTAAAATAATTTATTGGGCATAATTAATTATATAAAATTATTAGTTTTTTTTTTGGGACGAATCAAGTTACTTGTTATAAAACAACAAGGTGATCCACGAATTCCTTTGATAAAGGATACTGATGTTTTTCAAAACAAGAAGTCCATCGGTGTGACGCCCCCCAGAATAGGTCCATTCAACCCAACCCATTCTGAGTCGCCCAATACATGGTACAGAATTCAAATACAAACTTTATATCATACGGTCGTGCAAAATACGACCACACAACTGTGAGTGTCAATACAAATATGTAGAAAATATTAAGATTCAAACTAAGTCCTCATTACAATTATTATCACACTATTTATCAGAAATAGTGAGGACTACTACTACTCTAACTCGGACCATCACTCTGTTTCCCGACTAGTTCCCGCAACATTCTCATTTCCTGAAGAGGGCAACAGATGAAAAGGGTGAGCTCAACTAGCTCAGTAAAGAATATTATGACTAAGATAATGGAAAATAAATTATCGTTAGTCTTCAACAAATCAGATAAAATATAATGGACAACCAATCTTAGATCAATATTCGCAGCGAAAATAACAATTCATTAGAAGAGTTAAGCAGAGAATCAAGTCTACTATCTTCTATGATTTAAAAGTCCATCATCAATATTTTATCCCTGTAACATCAATCAATATACATCTCGAATCAAATATTCATCTTTGCACTACAGGCCAAAGATATTCATTTGTATCATCAGTGGTCATATTCATCTCAACACCTGTCATCTTTGCACTACAGGCCAAAGATATTCATCAGGTAATCATTCATCTTTGCTCTACAGGCCAAAGATATTCATCAAGTAATCATTCATCTTTGCTCTACAGGCCAAAGATATTCATCAAGTAATCATTCATCTTTGCTCTACAGGCCAAAGATATTCAGTTACATCACCTTTTAGGACTGAGAATGATGAAAAATATTTTAAAAAACAACGAATCCAGTGAGATAAAAGACAAAGACTAAGGATTCTTATTTTAGTATATCCAATTCAAAAATACCTCGTAATAATCAATTATGGAGCAAAATTCAAGAATAGAGCTCAAAACTTGGATACAATCAAAGATAGTAACCTTAACAAGCAATTTGGACAAATAGAAGAAAATTTAATTTTTTCGTGAATAATGCCGTATACGTGAATAGTGCCGTATACGTGAATAGTAATCCCGACGGAAAAAGTAAGAATTTCAACATAAAATCCATGACAATATTTCTGTATAATGATATTGAAAAGAATAATATCATTTACGAAAGAAAATAACATCCCTTACCTCAAAAAGATAGTACCTCTGACTGGAATATCGGATATAATACCGAAGAAAACTTGCGCTGAATACTAATACTCAAAGTATAGAAAATACTCACAAAAATACGCTCGATATTATAGAGAGAGAAAACTTCTGATTCTGGTGTGATTTTCAATTTTAACCTAAGCACCCTATTTATAGAAAAAGCTTAGGATGCCAAAGGAGACTAAAATAATAAAATAATATTATTTTTAAAAAAATTCCGCCGCCGGCTGCTATCCAAACTCAGAATTTTTTTCAACAAAAGTGGGTCCCACCCATTAAATAATATTTATTTTTTGAAACTTCAATAATTCATAATAAATAGCCCCTTTGTCAGAAAAATACAAATTCTATGTCCTTCCATAGGAAATTTAATTCTCTACAACTTTGCAGAAGAAAGTTTTTCCAAATTCCAAACATAAATTATCCGAAATCCATAAACAGATGATTTCTTACACCAAAATATTGATAAAAACTCATCAGCGCCAATTCCTTCTTTAATATCCACAAAATAAATATTTCCTTATCATATAAATCAATAATTAATTATTCACAAATAATATTATAGAACTACAATATTAACAACCAGGTCGTTCCTAGGACAGAGGGGGCCTTCCGATAAGGACTTCTCCTTACTGGCGCGCAATTAAATAACTCCTCCTAGACAGAACTTCCTTAGACATTGTCAATAATGCTATCTAATCATATTATTCAAATAATATGAATTATTGAGTTGATAACGTGAAATACTATGCAACGACAATTATTGAATCAATACTACAAAATATCAACTGTAGCCATTATTGAATCAATCATATAAAATGGCAACGTAGCAATTATTGAGTCAATAAAATATCAATGTAACAATTATTGAGTCAATAATATAAAATATCAACGTAGCAATTATTGAGTCAATAATATAAAATATTGAACAGTAATTACTGTAACAATAATTGAGTAATGGCTTCTCACATAAGACTCAATAATTCGAAATACTGTGCAATACCGTGTGCTACTATGCAACACCGTGTATCACTGTATTTTAACCACCGGGTATTTCAACAGTACTAACGGTAACAACTACGCCGTTATCTTGTAAAAAAGTTATTTCTGTCGCTTTCTATATCCGACAGTTATTCCGTTGTGGGGGCCCACAAATAACTGCGCCGTCGTACGAATATTCCCCGACAACAAGAATATTCCACGACCAAACGAATATTCCCCGACAACCATAATATTTTATAACCACTTGCTCATTTTAAAAATGTTTGCACATTTCACCCATAACTTTCGTATTTATCAAATCAACACCTTACTATTTCGAAATAATATATAAAGAAAACTAAATCTTTATTCATAAAAGTTGGGGTCTTACAATCGGTATGTGATTCAAGGAAATACGAAAAAAAAAGTGAATAAGTTATTTCTTATATATATAAATTCGTGGGATGAATCACTTAATTTTTTAAGGTGAAGTGACGTGTAGCTGCTTAGCCGAAAAAAGGGATTTTAAAATGGTGAGATCAGATTATATATAAAACGTGATATGCAGCTTATATATATATATGTAATAAATGAATATTATATATATATATATGATTCCTGCATGGTTTTTAAAAGCCCCTGCAGGAAAGTTTTCTAATAAATGGTGGTTACCCTATTATATATATATATATATATATATATATATTATATTCTAAATAATTTTATAATTAAAATAAAGAGTTTATTTTAATCTTGAAATTGGATTTCATGCAATTTAAAATTGCCCATTAAATGATACTCATATATATATGGACTGTTTTAATTCATGAGATGAATATTTATTTATTGATACATATGGTGACATGTATGAAAATAAATGGGGTTGATTATGGACTATTGACCAATGTGATTGGATTTTATTTTAGTTGAATGCTTGACTGAATGGGTTTTATTAAATGGGGTCTGCGTACCTCGTCTTCTCTGATTTTTTTCTCGATGTAAATTCTATCCCTCTCCTATGTACTTTCCCCTTGACTGCTGATCAAGGTTTCTATTTAAATTAAATAGTTTAATGTAATAGAAATAGTTAGAATTATCTTGAAGAAATTGGAGACCAAGGAGCCAAGGAGCGCGTGAAGACCCGTTTGTATGGAGCCCGAGTTTAAATGTAATAGTTATGTTTAAATTTAAATTCTTGCACTCCTAGGTTTAACCTTTTGGTTCACTTGGTGGCTCTAGTGAACCAAACTAGAATAAAAGTCCATAATCAATCTGGGTAGAATATAGTATTCTATATTGCATGCTAAATATTATATATATTATATTTTATGCAAACATTCTTCCCATGTTTAATAAAATGACGCGTATTTTATATATATATATGTGCATGCGCGCTAAACAAGATGAGACAAATAATAACAAACACCTCAAAGAAATAATATTAAGTCCGAAGCGTTCAAAGATATTTAGAATATCGAACGTCGCCTTCTAGCATGATAAATTAATAGAGTATTAAATATTTAATATGAGCTTGTTGTGCTATCCACAAGGCGAGTATTGAGTATTTAAGATGTTAATTAATCACATTTGATGCTTATCAAGAAAATTGAACGATCTAGTCTTGTTGTGCTATCCACATGGACGAACATTTTTCTTTTTTGAATTTATGGAAGTGCTAGGCTGGACTTAACTTAAATCATTTTAGTTCGGATGTGCAAAGCACTTGACCATTATGATTTAAGAGGCAAAATAAAAGGAATTACATGGTGATGTAATTGACAAGAGTTGTCTACCTATTTATTTGTATATCGTTTGTTGTGCTATCCACAAGGTTATATACATTTGATATGGGATCCTTATTTTCACTAGCAAATCTTTAATTAGATGTTGCCGAACTATATAAGTGAGGGTAATATAGTTTGATGAAAATAGTGAGAGATACCAATTTAAAATAAAGACCTAAATTTATTTTGGTATGCAAAGTTAATAAAATGAATGTTTGCTAAAATGTTATTTTCTTTCACATGCAGAATTTTAAAAATGTCTAAATCACTAATCTCACTACAAAGCATACTTGATGCAAACAAGTTTACCGGGCCGAATTATGAGGACTGGCTAAGAAATCTGAGAATTGTTCTTACTGCTGAAAAGATTTCTTATGTCCTAAATTTAACTGTCCCTGATTCTGTTTCAGAAACAGCCTCTGAGGAAGAGATTGCCACTTTCAATAAGTGGCAAGATGATGCATCTGTGGCTAAATGCATCATGCTCGCATCCATGAATAACGAGCTTCAGCGTCAGCACGTAAACATGGATGCTCCTGCTATGCTGCTTCACCTCAAGGAGTTGTATGGTGAACAAAGTAGGACTGCTAGATATGAGATATCTAAGGAGCTCTTCCGATCTCGGATGATCGAGGGTACTGCCGTCGAGACTCATGTCCTAAAGGTGATCAATTTGATTGAACGCCTTGGACAGCTGGGGTTCGTCATGGATGGGGAGCTGAGTCAAGACTTGGTCTTGCAGTCACTCCCTGAGACCTTCTCGCAGTTTGTGGTTAATTTTCACATGAATAAGCTAGATGTCAGCTTGCCTGAGCTACTTAACATGCTGAAAACTGCAGAAGGTCACTTCCCATCTAAGAAGAACCATGTCTTGATGGTGGATTCTTCCAATAAAAGGAAGAGGCCCAAGGTATCTTCTGAAAAGAAGAAATCCAAGAAGGCTAAGGGAAAGGGGAAAGAAAAGGAACAAAAGAAACCTGAACCAGCTAAAGGATTGTGCTTTCATTGCAACAAGCCGGGACATTGGAAAATAAACTGCAAGAAGTATCTAGCAGAGAAGAAGCTTGGAGAAGCTTCGACTTCCAATCAAAGTTTGTTTATGATTGAAATTAATTTTTCTGAAAGTCATAATTCTACTTGGGTATTGGATACCGGCTGTGGTTCTCACATATGTAATACTGTGTAGGGACTGGTCAGAAGTAGAAAGCTGAACAATGATGAGGTGATCCTACGAGTGGGGAATGGAGCAAAGGTTGCTGCATTAGCTGTAGGAACTTATTATTTAGCAATGCCTTCGGGCAAGTCCATTTATCTTAATAATTGTTATTATGTTCCGAATATTATTAAAAACATTATTTCAATTTCTGTATTGGATATGGAAGGATTTAACGTTGTTATAAAGAACAATAGTTGTTCTATTTATAAAGACGATGTTTTATATGGTGTTAGAAATTTGCGAAATGGACTTTATACACTTGACTTACAAGAAAATATTTTTCAAATTGAACAAACTAAGAAAAGAAAAAGAGATGATATTAATTATACCTACATGTGGCACTGTAGACTCGGTCATATCAATGGAACAAGATTATCCAAGTTGCATAAAGATGGGCTCCTTGAGTTATCTGATTATGAATCATATTCAACTTGTGAATCTTGTCTCATGGGTAAAATGACTAAATCTCCTTTTAGTGGAAAAGGAGAAAGAGTTACAGAGTTGTTGGCATTGATTCACACAGACGTTTGTGGACCTATGACAACAAGTGCACGGGGTGGGTATTCTTATTTTTTTACTTTCACTGATGATCACTCAAGATTTGGATATGTGTATTTAATGAAATACAAGTCAGAATCATTTGAAAAGTTCAAAGAGTTCAGAAGTGAAGTAGAGAAACAAACGGGCAAGAGTATAAAGATACTTCGATCAGATCGAGGTGGAGAATACTTACGCGGTGAGTTTCTCAATTGTCTCAAAGAAAATGGTATAATCTCACAATGGACTCCTCCAGGTACACCACAGTTAAATGGAGTATCTGAAAGGAGAAATCGAACACTGTTGGACATGGTTTGATCCATGATGAGTTTTACCGACCTTCCAATTTCTTTCTGGGGATATGCCCTAGAAACGGCTGCATACCTACTTAACAAGGTACCTACCAAATCCGCCCCAAAGACTCCATATGAGATGTGGAAGGGGAGGAAACCAAATCTTAAGCATTGTAAGACTTGGCGTTGCCCAGCTTATATCAAAAAGTTTGAAAATGATAAGCTACAGACTAAATCCGATAAGTGTAGATTTGTGGGATACCCTAAAGAAACTTTAGGGTATTATTTCTATCATCCAACTGATCAAAAGGTGTTTGTTGCGAAACATGCTGCCTTCTTGGAAAAGGAGTTTATCCATGAATGGGTCAGTGGGAGTAAGATATATCTTGAAGAAGTTCAAGAACCACAAATTACCACGGATCAAAGTCAGGTACCTGACCAAGTAGAAGAACCTACTATACCACACCCTATTCGTAAATCTGGAAGAGTACCGAAGATACCTGAGAGGTATGGATTCGTTATAGAGGATGACGATGAGGTACACATCATGAATGATGATGATCCATTGAATTACGAACATGCTATGAGAAATAAAGACTTAGAAAAATGGCTTGAAGCTATGAAATCCGAAATGTTTCCATGTATGAAAACAAAGTAAGGACTTTGGTTTCACCACCTGAAGGCATTAAGCCTATTGGGTGTAAATGGGTCTTTAAAAGAAAGACTGGAGCGAACGACAAGGCAGAGACCTATAAGGCCTGACTGGTTGCAAAAGGTTTCAAACAAAGACAAGGAGTTGACTATGATAAAACCTTTTCACCAGTAGCTATGCTCAAGTCCATTCGGATTTTGCTTGCGATTGCAGCTTATAACGACTATGAGATCTGGCAGATGGACGTGAAAATGGCCTTCCTCAATGGAAAATTTGAGGAGGATGTGTATATGACACAGGCAGAGATATTTGTTTCAAAGGTTGGAACAAATCAAGTCTGTAAGCTGCAACGATCCATTTATGGATTGAAGCAAGCTTCTCATAGATGGAACATTCGTTTTGATGAGACAATCAAAGAGTTTGATTTTATCAAAAACGACGATGAACCATGTGTGTACAAGAAGGTTAGTGGGAGCGCAGTTTCATTCCTTGTATTATATGTTGATGATATATTACTGATAGGGAATGACATTCCTATGCTACAATCGATTAAAATCTGGTTATCTAAACACTTCTCCATGAAGGACTTGGGAGAAGCATCCTATATTTTGGGGATAAAGATCTATAGAGATAGATCTAAAAGGATGCTTGGTTTATCCCAAGGAACGTACATTGATGCAATGCTAAAGAGATTTAGCATGGAAGATTCCAAAAGAGGTCTCATGCCGATGAGCCATGGAATACATCTCTCCAAGAAACAGGCCCCAAAGACACCTGAGGAGAGAGCCCGTATGAGTAAGATCCCTTATGCTTCTGCAATAGGATCTATCATGTACGGTATGATATGTACTAGACCGGATGTTGCTCATGCACTTAGTGTAACGAGCAGATACCAGTCGAATCCAGGAGAAGAGCCCTGGAAGGCAGTGAAGAATATCCTAAAATACTTGAGAAGGACTAAGGATATTTTTCTTGTCTACGGTGGGTCTGAATTAAAACTCGAGGGCTTCACAGACTCAAGTTTTTAAACGGACCAAGATGACAGTAAATCTGTTTCGGGGTATGTTTTTACCTTGAACGGAGGCGCAGTGAGTTGGAAGAGTTCCAAGCAGCAAACAGTTGCTGATTCAGTGACAGAGGCAGAGTATATAGCTGCAAGTGAAGCTGCAAAGGAAGCTGTTTGGATGAAGAAGTTCATATCTAAACTTGGTATGGTTCCTAGCATTGGAGAAGCAGTTCCCGTTTACTGTGACCACACAGGAGCAGTTGCACAGGCTAAGGAACCAACGTCTCATGAAAAATCTAAACACGTGTTGCGGCGATTTCACTTGATCAGGGAGATCATTGAAAGAGGAGACGTCACCTTGGAGCGTGTAGACTCTCAAGACAACATTGCAGATCCATTTACTAAAGCTTTAACACAACAGCAGTTTGATCGTCACTTAGATAAGATGGGTATGAGATACTATGGCGATTGGCTTTAGTGCAAGTGGGAGATTGATAGTAGTGTGCATACAAGCCAATCATGTATGATGATAAAGCACGTACTTTGTAAACAATCTTATTTATTTATTAATAAAATATTTATTTATTAAAGGCATTTAATTTTCTACATGGTGCTGTTTTTATAATATGTAAATAACCCATAGTTTTAAGCAATGCTTTTAGAATCATGATGATGATCATGCTAATGAGATCTAAATTCTTAGAAAGCTCTAAAACTAAAATAGTTCCCAATCGTGGGATTACTAAAAAGGGGATTAGTAAATTCGGATATATTGGTACATATGTTGCTTGCTCATTGGATGAGGATGATTGATCTCATGATCATTTGTGTGGAGACACTAAAGCAAGTATGTATGTGCTTATTAGAGAATAAGTTCTCTGAACGTGACTCGCTATGGAATACCAATGGAGTTTTACCCGCCTGTCAATAGGAATTCCTAATGTGATAGTAGTACAAGTGATCCTTGGACTTGAGATCATCATAGTATCTTGTATGTAATGAATTATACTTTAACTTATTCCTTAAAAGTCCTTTAGGGCAGATAAAGGGGTATACTTGGGTATAATGAGTTACATATGGAGATAATTGATGATCAATAAAGAATCTACCACCTCTGGTAAAAGAGGAGATATATCCTATGTGATTCGTTAAATGACAACCCAGGAATCCTTGGCCAAGGTAAAATGAAATTAGAAAGGAGTTTCTAATTTGCATTATTTGGAGTTGTGCATTTTCTAATCGAAATACATATAATAAAATAAAATAAGACTTGACAGTAAATTCATGTCTTATATTTAATTGGGACATTGTATGGTGGAAGGATTAAATTGTATGGTAACTATTTACTCACAGGTTCTTTTATGATTAATGTTGAAATCTATATTATCTGAAAAGTCGTTGATCGCTAGAGAGGCTTATCCCTATTGTAGAATAAATATTATTTATTTAAATAGATTATTAGTTTAATTTATTTATTTAAATAAGATTAGAATTGTTCTAATTGATTTTTCACAACCGGTTTAATATAGAGAACCTAAAGGGTCACACCATAAAAGGAAGAATAATTATTTAAGAAGGTAATGGCATAATCGTAATAATGCATTAAGTGTAATTAATTTAATCTATAGTGATAGAATAAATTAAATAGCTTAATGTTTATTATTTAATATTTTAGAAATATTAAATATAAATTAATAAGAGGAGTCTTATTAATATTATTATAATTATTATTATTTTAATTTCTAAAGGAGTTTAGTAATTAATTTAATATTAGTACTCTCATTTATTCCTAATAAGATTAGGAGACAAATTAATTAAATGAATTTAATTAATTATTCCCCATGTGGTGGGAAGCCTAAATTAATTAAAGGAGTTTAATTAATTAAAAGAAATCCCATGTCTAATATGATTAGAAGGGTTGAGCAATATCTATATAAGAGGAGTCTTATAATAGATATCAGTTGAGGTAATTCCAATTGTTGGAGAGTATTACTTTTCTATAGAGGATAGAAAGCTAAGCCAACCACCCTCCTTCTTGATAATTCATCTTTCTTGGTGGATCACCTCTAGAGGCCAAACACTTGGGTGGCTAACGTTGATTAAAGGAAGGAATCTAACCCGAAAATTCAAGGAGATCACGAAAAACAAGGAGTTGAACTAGTACCTGTGGAAGCTTCGTTCTACAAGGGTATGATTCCATAACTTCTTATTTATCGTTTTAAATTAATAATTTGCATAAAGGATGATCCGGGTAATGGTTTTTTAGAAATTTTTAAACTCTGATATACCATGCTTCTGCTAATTTTTGCAATTTGATTGTGTTACAATTTCGTACAAACCCAACAATTTTAGTTTGTGAGCTATCTTGAATTTAGATATCATTAGCATGATCATCATCATGATTTTAAAAGCATTGCTCAAAACTATAGGTTTATTATAATTAATTTAACAACATCATGTAGATAATGAAAATACCTTTAATAAATTAATTTTTTATTAATAAACAAATAAGATTTCAAAGTATATGCTACATCATATCAAATATGCTTGGCTTACGTGCATACTACTTTCAATCTCTCACTTGCACTAAAGCTAATCGTCATTGTATCTAATACCCTTCTTCTCTAAGTGAAGATCATCATGTTGTTGGATAAAACTTCAGTAATTGGATATGCAATGTTGTTTTTGAGAGTCAACTATCTCCATAGTGATGTCTACTCTTTCAATGACTTCTCTAATCAAATGAAAGTGCTGCAACACATGTTTGGATCCAAGATATAATTAAAGAACTACTCTTAGTTTTGTAATGAACTTTTCATCCAAATAATCAACTTGCAGCTTCATTTACAGCTATATACTTTGTCTTTGTCACTAACCGATAACTCTTTGTTGTTTGAAACTTTTCCAATTTACTGCACCACCATTCAAGGTAATGATTTACCCTAAAGTGGATTTGTTATCGTCTTTGTCAGTCTGAAAAACTTGAGTCTGTTTAGCCCTCTATTTTTAATTCAAAGCCACCATTAATTATGATCACATCCTTAGTGTCAAGTAAGTACTTTAAGATGTTTTTCACTGTCTTACAATGATTTTCTCTGGAATACAACTAATCAACATCAAGTCTTTTATATTTCATTGCATACATGATAGTAATGTATGCGATCTCTCTTTCATTGGGGACAATTTAAAGAGATACACTCCATAGATCATCATCATGAGACCTCTCTTGGAGTTTACCATGCTAAACGCCTTTAGCATCGAATGAATATATATTCCTTGGGTCAAGCCGATCATCCTTATAACTCTATCTATATAGATTTATATCCCCAATTAATAGGATGCTCCACCCAAATCATTCATGGTGGAATATTTAAACAACTTTATCTTTAATGATTGTAGCACTGGTATGTCATTTCTTATCATTAGTATATCAATATATAATAGTAGGAATGTCACAATGATCCCACTGACCCTTTTGTACACACTCGGTTCATCTTATTTTTTTGATAAAAACAAACTCTTTTGATTGTCTCATCAAAACGAATGTTCCATCTTTGAGAAGCTTGCTTCAATCCATAAATGGATTATTGTAGCTGATATATATGATTTGCTTCAACCATTGAAATAAATCCATAACATAAAGAGGAGAATGTCAATATGATCAGCACCACAAGTGGAGAAGGATCCAAATATCTCCGTTATGTGGGAGAATCAACTCCATCCAGCAATAGCAGCCTAGACAGTTGGGAAGTTTCAAAAAGGAGATTCCTGATAGAGAAAGGGATAAAGTCTATCAAGGAACAAATCCAACAATTAGCAGAACTGGTCATCTATCAACATCAGATCACCAGAAAGATGATAAAACAGGCCAACCAGTCTGACATCAATCATCCTCCCACACCAGAGATCAATCCCAGGAGGGATCATAACCGGTCTCATGACCCTGGGCCGACAAGGTGGCCGAAGAAGAAAATGTCCAAACTGGTAGGAAATTCTTATTTCAAAGGAATTACACTAACCTGAACCAGTCAATGGAGGAAATCCTCCAGATGCTAATCAACAAGGGAATGGTTACAGATTTATTACCTCCATTAAATCCTCGATCCCGAAATTTCAAGCCTGACCAAATTTGTCAGTACCACTCCAATTCACCCGGACATAATACTGAGGATTGCTGGGCACTTCGTAACCTGATTGAGAGTGGTGAATTGATAAGAGGGAATAGGGATTACGACCTCCCAGATGAACATAATCTCTGTAGACACTCGAAATTTTACTTTCTTTGTACTAACCTTGCAGAAGGGCGAAAGCATAATTTTACTCCGACGACAACCCTGAGGTAGGGCAAAAGAGCCAGATCATCTCGGAGATAACTCTGAGAGTGATGCAAAGGACCAATGACATCCAAAAATACCATGAACCGATCGAGGATCGACGAGCTGAGATAAAATTCACCAAAAACCACCTCAGCAAACCTCGAACATTGTGCCATCAAAGATGAACCAGCTAACTGATAACCAGACCTGGTGGATATATCTCGGCCACGAGTATCAACTTCCCGAACCCTAATCCTGTCAAAATCGATCTATTCCCTCTGCATTCCTCAAAGATTATCCGAAAGGCCGAGCGGCGAACGTCAACTTCTGCTGAACTGGGACCGAAGGACCACCTGCCGAGCCTGTGGGGCCCACTTAGGCCAGCCTTGACCATATCTGCGGCTAGCAGCATATATAGTTGCGGCTAGTTTGGACAGTATATAACACCCACACTAGTTCATTTTAGAAAAGAGAGAGATACATTTTAGAGAGAGAATAGGCATTCTAGAGAGAGAGGCTTGGGTGGAACTCATCTTCACCACTTTGAAGCTCAATCATCCCATCTAGCACATACTTGAAGCCCCACTAGTGTTTTAAGTTCATCCCGGGAGTCAAAACGCTTTTTCACTCGTCCCCTAAGGTGAAATAACGCGCTTTCTAGCTTCGGTTCTTTGTAAATGTTGTTCAAATGATAGATTAATGAGATATCTTGTTTGAATATAGTTAAACTTGTTGTATTGTAAGCATATCGTGTAATAGTCGATAAATATGTTTCTATCGGTTATATTGTGCTTATTACATTGTAAATCAATCGCGAAGGCTAAATATACCTAAATCTAAGCCTAATCTAGCCTTTGAGAGGTTATTAAGCATGAAGCTTTAACCTATGTGCTATAGTGTCTTAGATTCGAGGTATATCTATGGATTTATTGTTTTAAATGGTCCCGGTTATCCCGTATAACCCTAAATTTATATTTAGAGGTGAAAGGGGGCCGAAATGGCTTAAACGGTGATTTCAATCGATGAAATCATCTAATATCGAAGCCGTGGACATTATGTATATTTAATATTGTACAAATCATGTGAGCCTAGGAATACTGATGTTGAGATTCCCAGATGGATCTGGCTTGATTCCCACGATGGACCGGTTTATGATGTAAACGCTTTGAATAACGTAAATATCATTGTATATGTAATATTTGGATCTTGAAAACAAACTCGAGGGGTTAGTCCCAAGAACTAGGATTAAAGATTCCGTGATAGTGAAAACCTTGATTGCGGGAGCTCGATTCATCGAGATGGCTTACGTGCCCGATGATGATCCGTCTTCTTTTTAACGGTTTTGCATGCATATCATCAAAATGATTTCTAATAAAACCGCAAAGAGCTTTTGATGAATAATAAAGCGATTCGGGGTAGATCATGTAAGAAATGTAAAGAATAAAGGGAAGTATCGAAGTCCTCGATTCCTAATCTGGCAAATGATTTGAAAACCTTATTTTCTAAAACCTCATTTCAATTCATATATCTTGTTAAAAATGAACTTTTCATTAAATCAAATCCTTCGTACCTAGGCGCAAAAGAGGTACAACACTACTTTAAAGTCACCCACAATAAAGACTTAGAAAAAACTAATAAAGCTTTCAAAATAAAACACACACACACACACATAGACACACACACACATACACACTTTATGCATAGAAAATTAATAAGATGCGGTACCGTACTTGCACGGGACTCGGGGGGTGCCTAACACCTTCCCCTCGCTTAACCTAGCACCTAGATTCCACGAATCTCTATTTTTAAGACCAATCTTTAGAGTCACGCATTACACCATCTTACAAAAACTATTAAAACTCGGATAAGTTGGTACATCCATTTCCAAATACCAACTAGCGACTCTGTCTCATTCGATCCAATCATCAAAATAAAATCAATCTTTTCAAAATCGTCGACATATATGTCGGTACCAGTTTCCAACAAATTCACCCTTTAAATGGAACCCCAAAGACAAAGTGAAAGCAAAAGGGTAAAATAATATTAAAATTAGAAAATATGGGTAATCCTCTTTTCCCCCAAAGAGGAGAGGATGGAGAGAAACACCAAAGAAAAATACCCCTCCTTTAACAAAAAGGAGAGCAGGGAATTTTCTTTTTGGCGTTGACAGGTGGCGACTCCACTGGGTATCAAAGTGGGCTTAAGTTGCGATCAAACTTTTTGATTTTCATTTTGTATATGTATTTTGTGTGAATGATCTCTGTGTGTATCAATCTTTAAGCTTTGTGTATTAGTGCCTCACACAATATATTAGTGCCTCGCAAAATATATTAGTGCTTCGCACAATGTCATCATATTACATGCGGTGAGGACGTGAATGAATGTGAATGTATGTTGTGTGGTACCTCCATTAGGAGGCAATCCCTTCAGTTGTTTATTACTGGACTCCTCTGGGTGTTTCCATTGTGAGGCTCATGAAAGGCACCACTCAGATCCTCTCCAATTGAAAAATGGATATTTTCATTAAGTAAATTGCGAAGATATGGGAACCAATTTCAAACAGCCCGTGAAAGTAACCCTAAGATAGGTCAGCCTCTGATAAACCAAATGCGCGGTGTGCTTCTTCATACCCTATTTAATCTTCCGTGTATATAAATGACCGTCATCTTGAAGTGTCATACATACATCTCTCACATCCTGTCACCAATTCGACTAACTCGTTGTGTTGCAAGAAAAGATTAAAAAACCATTAAACTGATGCATAGCATATCATGCATCCCTATCCACCATTATCCAGTCTAAACTAGATATCGATTTTGTGCAGATTGGTCCTAAAACCTGATCTCAAGCTACGAAGGCCAGTTCATAACCTTCTAAGATGGCTGAAGGAAGTTCATCTGAACATACCCCTGTATCTCGAGATGAATTCGAGTTTCAGAAACAGATGACCGAGATGACGACCCTGTTAAAAGAACAGTGCAAAGTATCTCAGGAATCTAAGCACAAGAGTCCTACTGAATCCTCTGTGCAAGGAGCCATGAAAGTACCCGAGAAGGAAGGTGATACACATACGTCCACACCTATCTCTGCCCTAGATGTTGAAGTACCCAAGGAGGCCTCGATCTAGAAGATGACACGGGGAATCATAGACTTTCGGGAGGACAAAGACACTAGAGACATTAGGAAGAAAGTCAGACAGATGGAGGACGCTATCCGGTTTATGAAAGGGGCAGGATCCCACGGGAGCGTGAATTATTCGGATTTGTGTATTTTCCCAAAGGCGAGATACCCCGATAAGTTTCAAGTCCCCGAGTTCGAGAAATATAACGGACTGGGAGATCCATACACTCACTTGAAAGTCTACATAGGTGAACTTGGAACTTACACCGAAGATGAAAACCTCCAGATGCAACTGTTTCAGAAGAGCCTTACCGGTGAAGCCCCAATGTGGTATGCACGTATAGACAATTCCAAAGTCAGAGGTTGGGAATATTTGGCCCATGCTTTCCTCAACTAATACAGTTTCCAATCCCAGATGGAACCTGATCGCTACCAAGTTACCAAAGTCAAAAAATTGGGCAATAAATCGTTTAGAGAATACGTGCAGCGGTGGAGGCGAATGGCGGCCCAGGTTAACCCACCAATGGATGAGGGTGAGATGGTGACAACCTTCATTAATATACAAGAAGCCCTTTTCTATGTGAGAGACCTCGCCGGGTTAGGATAATCCTTCTCCTAAATGATTAAACATGGGCAAATGGCAGAAATGGGTTTGAAGTCCGACAAAATTAAGGACCTCACTGCTTTGGAAGCCATGGCCGAGCACATACAGTCGAGAAATTATGCCAGCGCTCCCAAATGAGGATCGAAGAGGAAGGACGAAGATGTCTCCTTAATATTGCAGGGGCAATTGGCTAGCAAGAGCCCTAACTCGCCTATCCAGAGGCAGAACTCTCATCCGGCGAATTTTTGAAATCCTACAGCAGTAAAAGTTGGGGAAAACACGCGAAGAAGGATATTCACTCCTTTGGAAGACTCCTTGGAGAACATTTTAGCCCTACTGATCACCCAAAAGAAGATCGTTGAGCTTGCTCCACCTTCCGATCCAAATGGAAGGCAATTCGATCCCAGCAAGAAATGCACCTACCATTCTAACTCACATGGGCCTGATACTCAGGAGTGTTGGACTCTGAAGCATAAGATTCAAAACTTGATTGACAGAAGGGAGATCATAGTCAAAAACGGCTGAGCAGCCGAATATCAACAATAACCCTCTGCCTCAGCATACGGAGGAAGGAGTTAATATGATTAGTGCCAGAAGCAGAGAAAACCGCAAGTACCAGAGGAAGATGGGAGAGTTACCCTCTGCATATGACCCTACAATTTGGGGATACCCTGAAGAAAAGTGTGGGGTAGAACAAGACTTGGCTTCAATCAAGGCACAAGTGGATCAGCTGGCAGAATTGGATGTATACCAACACCAGTTGACCCGACAACTAATAACCTAGGTCCTACCAAAGCCCACTGACCCCATAGCTGTCCAAGATGTTTCAACCTCCAGAAGGGATCGGATTTGCTGCCAAGAGCAAAACAAATGGACAAAAAAGATGGCCCGAGAAGCTAGACTGCAGAGCCGGTGAGATTTTGCCGCAAAACGGAAATTCGTCCCATTAAGGCAGTCTAGGGAGGAGATTCTCTGCACCTTGATCTTGGAGGGGAAGATTATGGAATTTCTACCACCCCCAGATACGAGATAGAAGTGTTTCGATCCTTCCAGATCCTGTTTTTACCATTCGAATGCTCCTGGACATGCCACAGAGGAATGTTGGACCCTGTGACATCTAATCCAGAACTTGATTGAATCAATGGAACTGGAATTGATGAACAAAGCTGAGATCTTCTGCAAGGAAGAGATAAATTACCCTCGAGGACCGAGGAATTTAGAGGGTATGATAGCCATTATCCTTTGCATGGAAGGAACATCTGGCGGACCCATAACCATCAAAGGAATATTTGAGCAGAGAAACAAGGCCACTCTCGAGATTCCAGTGCCTAAACCCTTGATGTTGGATCCTTGGCTGCAACTCCCACTTCTAAGCCTGAAGAAGGTACTGTGGAATTACGGGGAAGGTATAAAATTGGCACCTGACTGTACCGCCATCATACCTAGGGAGAATCCATTTACCTCCCAGGGCGTGTGTTAAAATCGGCAACCAAGGTATTGGGGAAGGTATCAACTAGAAAAATCACAGAGTTCCTCCATAAGATGGGGCACGGTGAAGCCAGGACGGTGAAGCAATTGGAGGTATAACCACGTCAAATTTTCATCCTGGATTTGGTATTAGATTCAAATACTGAGAAATTTCAAATACTGATCCAAGTATTGGAGGAAGCACACTTGCCCAAGACTATCGATAATGAGAAATTTCAGCACCTGATCAGCCATGTACTGGACATTAATGTGATATCCTTCAATGACGACGATATACCAGCCGAAGGAGATAGGCATCACAAACCATTACATAATTCATCAGGATATGTGGTAGGTGGCGTGCTAATCGATGGAGGATCATCCTTAAACATCACTCCACAGGATACTCTGGAAAAGATAAAGATCAACCCAAACTGGATTCGGGAATGCCATGTAGTGGTACGAGCTTTCTATGGATCAAGAAGGGATACCGTGGGGGAGGTTGAACTTCCTGTGGAAATTGGCCCTTTCACTTTCAACATACCTTTTCAAATCCTGAAGATCACTACCGGGTATAATTTGTTGTTGGGACAACCATGGATCCATATGGCGGGTGCCGTTCCTTCAACTCTTCATCAACAACTAAAATATATCGTCAACGATAATCTGGTGACTGTCAGTGTAGAACCTGATTATCCTGTCCATGATCTAGGAGACATGCCTCTGATTGGCATGAATGAAGGTGTCGAGCCCGCAAGTTTTCAAGGCTTCGAGATAAGTAATATGCGATATAACCTTGTGGGGGCACCGGTCTTAATCCCCCGGATATCTCCTGAAGTGATGGCGGTTGGCCAAGAGATGCACTCCCGAGGACATCGACTAGGATGAGGATTGGGAAAAAATGGCCAAAGAATAAGGAACCCCGTCTGTAAACCCACGCAGTTGGGAAAGGCTGGACTAGGATATTCTGGTGGATCCCGACATCAGAATCCTCACAAACACAAACCAGTTAATCATCTGATTCACCTCAAGCCAAACCTCAGTGATGCCGAATTTAAAGAACCAATAAAGAAGATCCCCGTCATTATCTCAAACTTTCTGATTCCTAAAGTCAATCAGAGCGGACCTCGATAGGATGAGAATGAAAAGCCTCTCAAGGATGCGGCCCAGAAGGCCAAAGACAAGAAGTTTTTGGAAGAAATTTAGTCGCAATTCATGAGAAGTTTTTGCCTTTCTAAAAAGGACCTGAAGAAGTCCAGCGGGGTAGATTTGTCAAGTGATCAACCTATCCTTCCGGTCCTTAACTGGGGAAATGTAAACATCCCGAGTGAGGATCCAGGGACCAGTTCTAAACCAGTATGGCCATCTTGGAAAACGACGACTCCAGCAGCACATCTATCTCAGCGACTCCCCAGGATCTCATTACTAGCAATTGGACGATCACCCCACAGATCGTCCGAAAATGGTAAAAAACCAGGAAGTGACCGCTGACAAGGAGCTCTACCTTTATCTATATTTATATTTATTTTATTTCATCTGTAGCTTGTAATTGCTATTTGTCATATTAATTTATGAATCTTTTTGTAATTGACGACTACTTGTATATATTTAGCAATCAAGTTTTTATCTCAGGTTTCCAAATTTGCGTAGTCCTAGACACGTCCATGATTTGTTGAATTTGAGTAATGATTACGATTTTGACATAGAATTGGACTTTGACTTGATGGGAATCGAGCAGGAGGAAGGGGATGATGATGTGGTGCCTGACGAAATCAAAGCATGGGTCGAAGATAAACCTAAACCCAACCTCGATCAAACCACCACCATAAATATCGAAACCCTTAACGATCCTAAAGAGATACAGATAGGGATCAACCTTCCTTCTAACCTAGAAAAAGAACTAATACAACTCTTAACTCAATTCAAGGCTATTTTTACCTAGTCTCATGAAGATATGATAGGTCTATCCACTGATATCGTTGTCCATCGACTACCAATTAAAGAAGGGTTCACACCAGTCAAGCAAAAATTGAGACGATTGAAACCAGAATGGAGCCTGAAGGTCAAAGAAGAAATTATCAAACAATTCAAATCAGGAATCATCATGGTGTCATCATACCCTGAATGGTTGTCCAACATAATCCTAGAGCCAAATCTGGGGGAATGGTGCGAGTATGCATAGATTATCGTGATCTCAACAAAGCCAGCCTTAAGGATGACTTCCTAGTGCCGTTCATCCACGTATTAATTGACAACACTGCACAGTTCAATATGTATTCTTTCGCTGATTGCTTTGCTGGATATCACCAAATTATGGTTGATGCAGAAGACAGGGAAAAGACCGCCTTCATTACCCCTTGGGGAACCTTCTATTATCGAAGACTAGCTTTTGGCCTTACCAATGCTGGTGCTACTTATCAAAGGGCTATGATGACTTTATTCCACGACATAATGCACAAAGAGATCGAGGCGTATGTGGATGATATCATCGTAAAGTCCCGACAGGCTGATGACCATTGCACCCATCTTTGGAGGTTGTTTGAGCGGCTCCGCAAGTTTAATTTGAAGTTAAACCCGATAAAATGTGCTTTTGGTTTGAAATTCGGCAAACTGCTGGGATTTCTCGTGAGCAACCAGTGTATTGAATTGGATTCTGCCAAGATTAAAGCCATCACAGAAGTGCCTGAGCCAAAGACCGAGACGGAAATCCTGAGGTTTCCTAGGAAGAATCAACTTCATTAGCCGGTTCATATCGCAGTTGAGAGCAACCTGTGAACCCATTTTCAAACTGTTAAGGAAGAACTCTTCGGGAAAATGGAATGAAGATTGTCGAAAAGCTTTCCACACCATCCAGAAGAGGTTAATTGAAGCACCTATCTTGGAACCCCCGAGGGATGGAATTTCGTTGTTTATGTATATCTTAGTCAACTTCAATGCTATGGGTTGTCTACTGCCGCAGAAGGATGACATGGGAAAAGAAAAAGCAATCTAATATCTCAGTAAGCGCTTCAGCAGCACAGAACAGAAATATACTCTGATAGAAAGAACCTACTGTGCATTAGCTTGGGCAGCCACGAGGTTACAGCATTACCTACACGGCCATACCAGTTATCTCATCTCGAGGAGGAATCCATTGAAATACATCTTCAGCAAGCTGATTTTGAACTACCGTCTATCCAAGTGGCAGTTAATCGTTCAACAGTTCGACATCATTTATGTAACCCAAAAGTCCGTTAAAGGGCAAGGGATTGCGGATCACCTGTCAGCTGCACCAGCAAGGGGTTTTGCGCCTCTGAAAACATATTTTTCGGAGGAGGAAGTGTTGACTGTTTAACTGATCGATAAGGAGGATCAAGGTCAATTCTGGATAATGTATTTTGACGGCGCATCAAACGCTGAAGGCGCAGGAGCCGGGGCAGTCCTGGTATCTATTATGGGAGATCAATACCCCGTGGCGACCAGGTTGCATTTCAACAACTCCAACAATACCGCAGAATATGAAAAGTGCATTGTGGGGTTAAAGCTGGCTCAGTCTATGGGAGTAAAGCGTTTAGCCGTGTTTGGAGATTCGGAGCTAGTCATCAGACAGTCTACCGGGGCGTACACAATCAAGGAACTACATCTACTTCCATATCATGGACATGTCCTCAGACTGGCAGGGGAATTTATAGACATTGCCTTCATGCATATCTCCCGGAACCAAAATGATTTTGCCGATGCATTGGCCACATTAGCTTCACTGGTGAACCTATCTGCAAGAAAAGGAATGCCTATTAAAACTTTCACTGTGCAGAATACACCGTCATATGAAAACAATGTAGGGGAGATATCAGATGATATACCACCTGTGAGACCACCTTGGTACCACCATATTAAAGAATATTTATGAGATCTGTCGACTTCTGAAGGGATGAGTCAAGCCGCGAAGAAGCGAATACAGAAAATGGCCATGAATTTCTACCTAAGTGGAGATGCTCTCAATAAGAGAGACCCAGGTGTAGGCCTTCTGAGATGTCTGGACAAAGATCAAGCCCAGCGACTTATGAATGAAGTACATGGTCGAGTATGCGGAGCACATATGAGTGGACCTCTGCTTGCCAAAAAGATTATGAGGACAGGACATTACTGGATATCCCTCAAAGCGGATTGCGATGATCATGTCAAGCGTTGCTATCAATGCCAGATCCACACTAACATTATTCATGCGCCTCCGAATCAACTACATTCCATGACATCACCATGGCCTTTTTCCATGTGGGGAATAGACGTGATAGGACCAGTTGAGCCTAAAGCCAGTAACGGTCATCGATTCATCTTCACTATGATTGACTACTTTACCAAGTGGGTGGAAGTAGCTTCTTTCCCTAATGTCACCAAGGAGGCCATCGTTGGTTTCATTACAAACAGCGTCATCTGTCGGTATAGACAACCCAATGTTATCATATCAGACAAAGTGAAGAATCTGAATAACGAGATGATGAGGGAACTATACAGTAAGTTCAATATAAAATACCTCAATTTGGTTATTTATCATCCTATAATGAACGGCGCGGTGGAAGCGGCTAACAAGAACATCAAGAAGATAATGATGAAGATGTCAGCAAATCACCGGGGATGGCTTGATCTATTGCCGTTAACCCTACTCGCATACTGGACGTCCACTCGATCCTCGACTGGGGCAACACCCTATTCATCGGTATATGGTATGGAGGTTGTACTTCCTGTCGAAGTGGAGATGGAATCATTGAGAGTGATACTAGATGCCCAGATAGACGAGAGCCAATGGATACAAGATTGATACAATCAGTTATCCCTTATAGATGAAAGTAGAGCTGTGACTATCTTCCACGGTCAACTCTATCAACAGCGAATGTCCCGATCTTATAACAAGAAGGTTCAATCTCGAGAATTCAAAGATCATAACTTGGTACTGAAGAAGATCATTTCGGGCCAGGATGCAGCTAAAGGAAAATTTGCCCCAAATTGGGAAGGACCTTTCCTTGTCAAAGCAATCCTATCAGGCAGAGCTTTGAAATTAGAAGAGATGGACGGTGAGGAATTCTCGCAATTGATCAATTCCGATTCGGTGAAACGGTATTATGTCTAAAACCGCTTTCACTTTCAAACTTGACTACTATGTCTTGATAAAAAAAAGAAGAAAAAAATATGTCAAGTCTAGTTTTTCAGGTCTGAGCCTGAACTATGAAAGAACTCATCTCCTATCCGTGGGAGTACGTAGGCAGCCATTTATGGTGCGGTCTAACCCTTAAAAAACATCAAAATCCTATCAAATCTAACCCTTGAAAAACATCAAAATCCTATCAAATCTAACCCTTGAAAAACATTAAAATCCCATTAAAGCAAACCAAAAACATCCAAATCCTATCAAATTAAACTCAAACCCAAATAAACCCCTTTTCAAACTTTTCAGGTCTGAGCCTGAACTACGAAACACCTGATCACCTATCTGTGGGAGTACGTAGGTAGCCATTTATGGTGCAGTCTAACCTTTGAAGAATCCAAACACTTTCTTATTATTCAAATCCTAACCTATACAGAAATCAAAAACGTATCCATAAGCCCACCCAATCGACGACTTATGTAGAGAAGACCTAGCGACATTTCAACATCACTCCCGTCGAATCTGATGCCACATGACGAGACTAGTGCTATGTCGATATAATAAATTATGAAGCACAAATGGCAACCGTGTGCAAAGCTAGACATGTGCAAACAAGAGAAGTGAACTGAACTTGTTTCTTTTTAATATATACAACTGTTTAGAATACAAAAGTTGATTCTAACCTATGACAAGTGATAATAACAAAGTCTCTACAGGAAAATAAAATAGAGCTATAAATCAGTGGTAAGACGAGCCAACATCGCCAAATATCCAGCAGTCTCTGTAGTCGGGGGAGCATCTCTGAACTCATGCTGTAACATATCAACCCGCCTCAGCATCTCTGCTGCCATACAAAAAAATCTCCTCTTGACTCTGCACTACACCCTATACGTGACCAATGAGTCATCTGAGAAAGTCTGGGCCTCATCTCTGTCAATAAGGGCCTGGTCTCTAGAAGCACGGGCTGCATCTCTCTTAGTGATAGCAACATCCCGACCAGCTACGGTGGTCAACAGTAGAGCTCGAGCCTGATCCCTCTTCCAGGTCACCAGGTGAAGCTGCCTATCCATCGCATCCATGGAAACTGAGGCCGAACGGGGGACAGGGCTCACTAAAGAAGCTGTTAACTCTATAAATAAAGCATCCTCAGTCGGAGATATAGGATCCTCCATCAGTTCTGTAGCATCTGTGGACCAACCGTCATCATCGGATAGAGATCCTGCCTCAACCTGATCTGCGGTCTCTGGTGCCAAATCTAGCTCTAGCTAAGCTGATAACTCTGCTGAACTGCCAGGATGGCAATATCTAAACTCTGTTGTCTGTCGATGAGACTAGAACCCATAAACCCGAGCCAAATTAGCCTCGATAACTGAGCAGATGGGGAAGCGATAATCCTCAATCCCCTCAAATGCATTGACCTCCTAGTACTGATCAAACTGACCCATCACCGCCTGAGGATGTTAGGTCGTCACACGCCTCAAACCTTCCAAGGGGAGGAAATCCAGGTCGGCTTCATAGGTGATGAAACTCAAAAACGAGCAATACCCAGAATACATGACTATAGCAAAAGGCTCCACCATGGCACCAATAAATGAAGTCCAGGACACCTCATCGACGCAAGAAGTCGGGCGATATGAGTAGGTCTGGGATAATCCATGTCCAAAACAAAACCCGTGGCTATCGGTCTGAGGTGCGTCATCAACCAGATGTATAGAAGCACTGGGCTACCTCTAAACTCCTGATCCCCAACGTCATGGAAGATAGAGGCTGATATCAATGTCCTTGCCAGGATAAGGGGAAGTATAGTAAAGTCCTCTCAGAGAGCTCTAACAGCCATCGACATCGCCACATCTACATGGTCAATATAAAATGGCATGTATAGATAGGCTATGAGGCACATAACCAAGGCATCCACTTGAGCAATGTCCCATCGCTCCTCTGAAATAGCAAAGTCTCCGAGATAAACTATGAAACTATCAGCAGAAGCGAAGTGACTGATCATAAAGTCCATGGAGATAACGTGGCTACCACCCACCTAGGCCAACACAACTGCCCTCCTAAGTCCATTCATCATCATGAACTGACGGCGCATATGGCCCAAGGCCATCCGAGCACATGGCCCCTCCATCGATAATCCCGAGATGCGACCATACTCCTCTAAAGTAAGAGTCAACTCGGCCGCTCCAAACTAGAAGACATGATGCTCAGGAATCCAATACCTGAGTATCTCGACAATAAATCCAGCTGGAACTTGAAAGGACAGCAGAGACATGGAGTGGCCTAACATGTGGCTAACAGCGACACTTTCGGTATATGACAACTGATCATACCAAACCCTTAAACTAGTAGGTACATGGCTCGGAGGAAGGTGGTCCAAACGCACCACAGCAGAGGACGACATCTATAAAAACTGTTTCAATAAGACCATACATGGGTTAATCTCTATACAATCATTTAAATATATCTGAAGCATGCATCATAATGAGTGATAAAATAGCATGTGTGATGAATAAATAGAAAGCATCATATATAGATATTTTCCAAGTATATTAGTTTCATAAACATCACTGTCATACCTATGATACATGTGAAAAATAAAA
This sequence comes from Panax stipuleanatus, assembly GCA_020205555.1. Classification (NCBI taxonomy): domain Eukaryota; kingdom Viridiplantae; phylum Streptophyta; class Magnoliopsida; order Apiales; family Araliaceae; genus Panax; species Panax stipuleanatus. The sequence continues at coordinate 46,338,759 of CM035122.1, forward strand.
AATAAAAAGTACAGGATACTGGGGCACAAATGCCCAATGACTAACAGATGACCTATGAACTCGCTGCCTCCTCAAAATCATCTAGGAAAATGAGGGCACCATCAAACTTATCAACCTGGGGGCGTCTGCCTGGAGTGGGCACATCCTATTGATCAGGGCAATAGGGTGTCTCTTGCGTATCCGGGTGATGAGGGAAATGATCATCCCTACCCTGAAAGCCACCAATACCTGAGGGTCCAGCACCATGATAGCCACCACCGCCTAACGGTCCGGTCTCATGACCCTAAGAAGAAAAAGTACTAGCTAAAGATGGGTCCAACCCATTATAGCGACAGTAGGCCGACAGCTGCAACAACTGAAGTCTCAAATCAACAATCTGAACCTGATGAGAAGGCTCCTGAAAAATATGATATCCATTCCTTCATCATGAGTGACCCGGGGACCATGTCTCCTAAGAATTGGGTAGCACGTGTCTGAGCTCCTATCGTGCGTGGCCACAACCAGGCGATAAAGTCCTCAGAAGTGATCGGACCGTCAGACAATTGAGAACCATCATACCCCATGGTGGGAATCGATGCAGTCGAAGAAGAAAAAAGCCAGAAGCGCTGAGCTAGAGGAAGAAAAGGAAGGCGAATCTCCCCGATGATACATCAAAAGTGCGCTCCCCAAAGTAGAGCTCCCAACCTCTATCAAAAAGGAATGGAATCCGACGAGTGGATAACTAAAACTCTGGCCCTGTAGGCAAACCATCCTGAAATCCCTCGGACAAGTGCTCTCTATAATATGGAAGCCACACTATGTCCCGAGCTACCAGTGTCTCTAACTGAAGACGGGCATGGGTAAAGCCCTCCGCGACCGGGACCTCCAACAAAGTAGACTGATGCCATCTACGTCCCCATAGATAAGTGTCCAAGCCTAAGACCGATATGGGGAGAAGACATGGAAGCATCTCGTAAGCCCAGAACTAGTCAATTCAAAAGAACCCTCCATTAGTCGTGGGAAAAGATAAACCAGTCAAAAGTCAAATAAATGAAATTTGGTCAAAAGGACATACCAGAAAAAATGGGTAGAATCTTACCCAGGTGTCGGTAACTCCCTCAGATCACAGTCGTATCCTGTGCAGGAAAAGAACAAATGTAAACGATCCCTAATCATAGTCCCCAATGCAGTCTACGTCTCGAAAGGCCCATACCAAGATGAAGGGAATAGTGGAGGAGTTATTCGCAATAAAACAACCCCTTATGATGGTCAGGAGCAGATGCCGCAAGATGTGATCCCTCTCCACAAAATTGGCAGGCAACGGCTGCTGCAAGGTGCCTCGAGCAGCATCGATGCCCAAGCATCCCGACCTAATACTACGAGGCTTGAAGGCTTGCTCCTGATAAGAAACCCCTAAAATGGTGCGCACCGTGGTCGGAGTGATAGACGGCTCCAAGGGCACCCTATCCCCCGTAAACACTAAACGAGTGATGTATCTCCAATCCATGAGAGTTATCATGACCTCACAGTGTAGCAGATGGAGAGACTGACTCTGATGAAACCATCGCTCGGACAAAGCTCGCAAGTAGCCCCAAGGGCAGCGACGAGGAGCAATAGTGAAGAAAGCCTCAAATCCCCAAGAATCAACAACCGGCCTGTACTCGGGATATAGCGAGTGATACAGAGCGTATATGCTGAACCTGTTACCCCTAGGCTGGGTAAATTCCAAAACCTGCACGACCTCAAGGTTAAGAAAACCCATCTGTGACAAAAAGGAGAAATGAAAAAAAATTAATCACGTGCCTCGTTCGCCTGCAAGTGAATAGAGGGATGGCGGCTCAGATCCGTACCCAGCAAATTAGGGACATCTACGTCGATGCCAGGAAAAAATCTAGGCACAGTAGGGGACTGAAGTAGAACCTCAGGCTTAAGAATATCTTCCCAATCCATGGGAGGATGGTCCTCCCCACCAGGTTGATGAGCTGGCTCCGTCAAGTCTCTGTACCCGTCTGTAATCCGGGGAACAGGAACAGGAACCTCGGAAGGAGTTCTACGTCGGCGAACTCCAGATGAAACCCGCTAGGATGTAGAACGACTGTGTCCCGCCGAATCCATGTCTGAACAATGAGTTTGCAGGAATTAAAACCAAGTTAGGTATATTCCTACTTTATTTTAAATTTCAAATTAAATCCATGAAATATAATTTCGGTCATCACATCATGCATGTTCTACATGTGCCATTATATGTGTACGTTATTTTTATCATATCCTAATATATCCATGAATGTATCTAGGACCCTAACATCTGGCTCATGAAAAAATTTCTCCAGAGTCTCCTCTATAAAATGGACTATCCACATGCCCGAAGCATGTATTAAATCACCCTATGAGGGTATACCATCACAACCAAGCATGTAAACATCAATATAAATGTTATCTAACACATATATATATAATGTATGTCTAGATTAACTGATAAATGATAATACATCGCATTCATAAGGTCTATAAGATGATCTGTAGGCATCTATTACATCATAAACACGTTTATCTAGCTGTCTATGCATACATGTTAGATATAATTCCTTTAGGAAAGGAAATACCGGTTTTCACCAACGAAAATATGAAAGAGTGAAGTCTAGACGTTACCCGTAGCACGTAGAAGAAATGTACGATGGCGGATCACTCAGAATCAATCCAGAATCGAGTAGAAATGAAGAAGGGCTCGGTTTTTGTAGAGAAAAAATAAAGAAATCAGAATGTAATGGGTGAAAATGAGGCCTCCTAAGGTAATAAGCTCGATCAGGGGCAGCCTTGATCATGGTTGTTCCAGCCACAACCATATATACGGCTGCCATATGTGGGCCCCATGACTTCTCGATTGGTAACGGGATGTTCGAAACGTGTTATTTTGGGTTCAGAATGGTCACATTATGTAAGATGATACCTTTCCAGGACAGTTTATAACCCCAAAAACCCTAAAAATCCACCGAAATAGCAGAAGTTTGGCGAAGATCAGAAATCCCGACGTCGAATACCGGAAAGACCAGAAATCAATCAAAATCAATACTGTATCTCAGAGTCCACCGGCAACAAACCAGTGAAGGCATTCGCTCGACCCTCGACGATGTAATCCACCGACAGTGAATCAGTGAAGGCGTCGGCTAGACCACCAACGATGTAATCCACCGACAATGAATCAGTGAAGGCGTCGGCTCAACCCCCCACGATGTAATCCGCCTACAATAAATCAGTGAAGGCGTCAGCTCGACCCCTGACGATGTAATCCACTGACAATAAATCAGTAAAGGCGTCGGCTCGATCCCCGACGATGTAATTCACCAACAATGAATCAGTGAAGGCATCGGCTTGACCCCCGATGATATAATCCACCGACAATGAATCAGTTAGGGCGTCGGCTCGACCCCCGATGATGTAATCGACCGACAATGAATCAGTGAATGCGTCAGCTCAATCCTTGATGATGTAATCCACCGATAATGAATCAGTGAGGCCGTCGGCTTGACCCCAAACAATGTAATCCACCGACAACGAATCAATGAAGGCGTCGACAAATCCCCGATGATGTAATCCGTTGGCAACAACCCTACGCAGGTCAAAAAATCCCCGATGATGTAATCCGTTGGCGACAACCCTATGCATGTTGGCAAATCCCCGATGATGTAATTCGTTGGCAACAACCCTAAGCATGTCGACAAATCCTCGATAATGTAATCCGTTGGAAACAACCCTACGTAGGTCGGCAAATCCCCGATAATGTAATCTATTGGCGATAACCCAACGCAGGTCGGCAAATCCTTGATGACGTAATCCGTTAGCTACAACCCAGTGAGGGCATCGACATGACCCCGATGGTGCAATCCGTTGACTACAATTCAGTACAGGTTAATTTTATCCCGACAATGTAATCCTTAACTTCCCTAGTAGGTTAACTAACCCTTCTATAAATCTCACATATCATCACATCTGTTATACATGACATTGCATCATCAGATATACCTTGTCATGCATTCTCCGTGTCTATTAATCTTTGCCTTGTTCACTCCATTGCATTGCTTGAACATAACAAAGAGGGGCATCTGTAGACACTCAAAATTTTGCTTTCTTTGTACTAACCTTGCAGTAGGGAAAAAGCATAATTTTACTCTGACGACAACCCCGAGGTAGGGCAAAAGAGCCAGATCATCTCGGAGACAACCCCGAGAGTAATGCAAAGGACCAATGACGTCCGAACATACCGTGAACCGATCGAGGATCGACGAGCTGAGACAGTGATCACCAAAAACCACCTCAGCAAACCCCGAACGGCGTGCCATCAGAGATGAACTAGCTAACTAACATTCGGACCTGGTGGATATATCTCGACCACGAGTATCGACATCCCAAACCCTAATCCAATCAGAATTGATCTATTCCCTCTGCATTCCTCAAAGACTGTCCGAAAGGCCGAGAAACGGACGTCAACTTCTGTCGAACTGGAATTGAAAAACCACCTGCAGAACCTATGGGGCCCACTTAGGCCAGCCTTGACCATATCTGTAGCTAGCGGCATATATGGTTACGGCTGCCTCCGGCAGCTTATAACACCCACACTAGTTCATTTTAGAAAAGAGAAAGATACATTTTACAAAGAGAATATGCATTCTAGAGAGAGAGAGGCTGGGGTGGAACTCATATTCACCTATTTGAAGCTCAATCATCCCATCTAGCACATACTTGAAGTCCCATTAGTGTTTTAAGTTCATCAAGGGAGTCAAAATTCTTGTTCCCTCGTCCCCCAAAGTGAAATAACGCACTTTCTAGATTATGTTCTTTGTAAATGTTGTTCAAATGATAGATTAATGAGATATCTTGTTTGAATATAGTTAAACTTGTTGTATTGTAAGCATATCGTGTAATAGTTGATAGACTTTACATTTTTATCTGTTATATTGTGCTTATTACATTGTAAATCAATCGCGGAGGCAAGATATATCTAAATCTAAGCCTAATCTAGCCTTTGAGAGGTTATTAAGAATGAAGCTTTAACCCGTGTGCTAGAGTGGCTTAGATTCATGGCATATCTATGGATTTTTTGTTTGAAATGGTCCCAGTTATCCTGTAAAACCCTAAATTTATATTTAGAGGTGAAAGGGGGGCCGAAAGGGCTTAAACGATGATTTCAATCGATGAAATCATCTAATATTGAAGCCGTGGAAATTATGTATATTTAATATCGTACAAATCATGTGAGCCTAGGAATCCCGATGTTGAGATCCCAAAATGGATCCGACTTGATTCCCACGATGGACCGGTTTATGATGTAAACGCTTTGAATAATGTAAATATCATTGTATATGTAATATTTGGATCTTGAAAACGAACTCGATGGGTTAGTCCTGAGAAGTTGGATTCAAGATCCCGTGATAGTGAAAACCTTGATTGCGGGTGGTCGGTTCATCAAGATGGCTTACATGCCCGATGATGATTCGTCCTTTTTTTATTACTTTTGCATACATATCATCAAAATGATTTCTAATAAAACAGCAAAGAGCTTTGATGAATAATAAAGCAATTCGGGGTAGATCACGTAATAAACGTAAATAATAAAAGGAAGTATCGAAGTCCTCGATTCCTAGTCGGACAAAGGATTTGAAAACCTTATTTTCTAAAACCTTATTTCAATTCATATATCTTGTTAAAAATGAACTTTTCATTAAATCAAATCCTTCGTACCTAGGCGCAATAGAGGTACAACACTACTTTCAAGTCACCCAAAATAAAGACTTAGAAAAAAATAAAAAGCCTTTCCAAATAAAACACACACACACATAGACACACACACACACACACACTTTATGCTTAAAAAATTAACAAGATGCAGTACCGTGCTTGCACCGGGAGTCGGAGGGTGCCTAACACCTTCCACTCGCTTAACCTAGCCCCCGGATTCCATGAATCTCGAGTTTCAAGACCAATCTTTAGAGTCACGTATTAGACCATCTTGCAAAAACTATTAAAACTAGGATGAGTTGGTACAGCCATTTCCAAAATACCAACTAGCGACTCTGTCTCATTCGGTCCAATCATCAAAATAAAATCAATCTTTTCAAAATCGTCGAAACATATGTCGGTACCAGTTTCCTATAAATTCACCCTTTAAAAGGAACCCTAAAGACAAACCGAAAGAGAAAGGGTAGAATAATATTAAAATTAGGAAATATGGGTAATCCTCTCTTTTCCCCCGGATAGGAGAGGTTGGAGAGCAACACCAAAGAAAAGAACCCTCTTTCAACAAAAAGGAGAGCAAGGAATTTTCTTCCCGGCGTCGACAATCTCTTTATTCCCACTACATGGAATCAGGATACAGTGGCTGTTGTGTCTTGTGACAATGAACCAACCCTCACACCCTTAGTACTACCAAGAAAAAAGGTTAAAGAAACACAAAATCCTGTGAAGGTGGCCACGCCCGAGCCTTTGATCTTGCCCTTCAGACCTCAGTACCCAGTTATCAGTCTGAAGAAGGTCCCTTGGAACTACGAGAACGACGAAGGTTCCATTTCAAATGACATTGCCATCGTACCAAAGGATAATACTTTGTGCATGCCTCAGCGGGTGATCAAACCAGTCATTAAAGCCAAAGAAAAGGAGGCTGGAGAGAAAATTGAAGAGTTCCTCAACAAAATGGGACACAATGAAATTAAAATAGTGTAAAACTTGAAAGATGCACCCAAGCAGATGTCCATTCTAGATTTGGTCTTATCACCGGTGGATCATCGGGACATTCTAGTGAAAGTACTGGAAGAAGCCCATCTGCCACATACCGTGGATGCCGAGAAATTCCGTCACGTGGTAGAACACATTTTCAATAGTAATGTGATATCTTTCACTGACGATGATATCCCTATAGAAGGGAAGGGCCATCGTAAGTCCTTGCATATAGCTATGATATCTTCTGGGTATGTGATCGGAGGTGTGCTCATAGATGTAGGATTATCCCTCAACATCTGTCCCTACGATACCTTGTAAAGAATGAAGATTAACCCGAACCGGATCAAAACCAGTCATCTGGGCTTTCGATGGATCTCGCCGACAAGCGATAGGGGAAATAGAGCTTCCATTAGAGACTGGCCCACACACTTTCAATGTGTCCTTTCAGGTGCTCAACATTGCCACTGGATACAACTTGTTGTTGGGCAGGCCATGGATCCACATGGCAGGGGCAATGCCATCCACCCTCCATCAACAGCTCAAATACATTATCAACGACAATCTCATCACGGTCAATGCCAAACCAGAATACCCTGTCTGGATATAGGGAGACATGCTAGTGATCAGCCCGGATGTAGGAATTAAACCTGCAAGTTTTTAATCCTTGGAGGTGAGTGATACTCAGTATCTACTTATCGGAGCACCAGCCTTGAAACCAAAGGTCTCCACCGAGGTTATGACAGTGGGCCGGGAAATGGTATCTTTAGGTTTCCAACCTGGAGAAGGGTTAGGAAAGAATTAGCATGGTATCAAGAGTCTAGTACAAATCCCGACTCAGACTGGGAGAGCCGGCTTGGGATATTCATCCGATCAAATTACAAGAACCCACAAAAGCATTCTAAGGCTCATACTTCCATAATTTTACTTCCAAACCTTATGGGTGTCGGATGGGTGAAACCCATGAGGAAAATCCCAGCTATGGTATCAACCATGTTTTTTCCTCCCATTATACCAGCAAGTGAGAGAACAACTCCCAGATCCGAGTTGGATTGAAAAAAGGGAAAAGAAAAGATCCTGTACAAAGGACGAGACCTATTTACTAACATGCGAGTTATCATAAACTACGACGGTATGAATGATGAGATCCCAAACAGCGACGACGAGGATCAGATTCAAATTCCTTAAATCAAGAAGGGAAAAGGGGGCAGTTCAAAGAAATACCCAGCCCTATTATAAAGGATGTCTCAGTCATTATCCGAGATGTGACAGATGATCACAAATCCTTGATCCTCCCTGCTCACGAGGATCTAACCCTGGATAACTAGAGCTATGTCCCTTACCTCAGTCGAAAAAGGTAAAGGGGCAAAGAGTCCGTCTGCCCTTTAAACATGCTTTCATTTACTGCTTACTTTTGATTGCACAGCTATAGCAGTAACTTTTTTCATGCTTTGCCAAATGCTCTGTGTATTTAAGCAGTTGTATATATTAAAATGAAAGCATTTTATGTTTTCAGGACTCAAGCATTGGATGTGTTTGTCTCTGCTGATGAAATGCCAACCTGTCACAATGACTACAACTTTAACGTAGAACTGAACTTCGACTTGATGGATATTGATCAAGAGGAGGAAGATGACTATGAGGTACCCGAGGAGATCAAAGAATGGGTCAAAGACAATCCCAAACCAAACCTCGACCAAACCACCACTAACAACAGTGGAACCTCTTAAAAACACCAAAGAAATCTAGATAAGCTTAGACCTCACACCAGACCAAAAAGCCGACCTAATCAAACTCCTAACACAGTTCCAAGATGTATTTGCACGGTCACATGAAGGACTTGATTGGCATGTTCATTGATATTTTCATCCATCGAATGCCCATCAAAGATGGATTCAAGCCGATCAAATAAAAGCTCAGGCGATTGAAGCCTGAATGGAGTCTGAAAGTCAAAAAAGAAGTTGTTAAACAATTCAAAGTCGGAATCATCATGGTACCCACATACCCGGAATGGCTTTCAAACATAGTCCCCATGCCTAAGCCCGGAGGGAAGGTACAAGTATCCGTGGATTACTGGGATTTTAACAAAGGATGTCTCAAGGAAAATTTCCCGGTACCTTTCATCCACATCCTGATAGACAATACGGCGTAGTACGACATGTATTCCTTCGTAGATTGCTTTGCTGGTTACCATCAAATCATGGTTGCTGAAGAAAACCGGGAGAAAACACCTTTCATCACTCCTCAGGGAGCCTTCTACTATAGGCGACTATCCTTTGGCCTCATTAATGCCGGAGCCATGCATCAGCGAGCCTTGATGGCCCTGTTTCATGACATGATACACAAAGAGATAGAGGTTTATGTGGACGACATCATCATCAAATCACGGAGGGAGGATGATCACCTTGACCATCTCAGGAATCTTTTCAAAAGGTTGTGCAAGTACAACCTCAAGCTAAATCCCGCCAAATGTGCTTTTAGCGTCAAAGTAGGCAAGCTGTTAGGATTCTCGGTGAGTAATCGAGGCATCGAGCTAGACCCTGCCAAGATCAAAGCCATCACTGAGATGCCGATACCTCGAACAGATAAAGAGATACGTGGGTTCCTGGTGAGGATCAACTTCATAAACCGATTCATTTCCCAGCTCACAGCAACATGTGAACCCATCTTCAAGCTACTAAGGAAGAATTCCTCCATCAAATGGAACGAGGATTGTCTACAAGCCTTCCTTGCTGTCAAGAAATAGCTGGTCGAGGCACCTTTATTGGTACCTCCGAGGGATGGAGTTCCCTTGTTCATGTACCTGTCCGTCAATGCCAGTGCAATGGGCTGCATGCTAGGACAGAAAGATAATAGTAGCAAAGAAAGAGCCATCTACTACATTAGCAAAAGATTCAGCAGTGGTGAACAAAAATACACTCTGATCGAGAAAATATGTTATGTGTTAGCATGGATCGCCATATGGTTGCAACACTATTTGCATGGGCACACGACCTACCTCGTATCCCGCATGGATCCACTACAGTACGTATTCAACAAGCCAATATTGAATTGTCGACTGTCCAAATGGCAGTTGATCCTATAAAATTAGACATTGTCTACGTGACTTAGAAGTCAATCAAGGGTCAAGACATTGCAGATCAATTAGCTGAAGCACCTTCAGGATGATTTGAGCCCCTGGAGACTTATTTCCCGGATGATGGGATCATGACAATTTAATAACTCCAGCAAGAGAATATAGTCCAACCATGATAATGTATTTCGACGGAGCAGTAAACATGGAAGGTGTCGGAGCTGGGGCAGTCCTTATCTCTGGTACAAGAGAACAATATCCTGTGGATACCAAACTTTAATTTAGCAACACCAAAAACACAGCCGAGTATGGAGGCTACATAATGGTGTTGAAAATAGCCCAATCCATGGGTATCAAATATTTACTGGTCTTCGGAGACTCTGAATTGGTCATCAGACAAACCACTAAGGCATATCACACCAAAGAATTGTATTTTCTGCCCTATCATCTGCAGGTTATCAAAATATCTTTGGAGTTTGAAGACATAACCTTCAGCCATATTCCTCAGGGTAGGAATGATTTTGCTGATGCATTGGCAACATTGGCTTTATTAATCCACATATCTGATAGGAGTGGGATTCCCTGTATACAATTCACAATTCAGAAAGCCCCAACATACGGGAATTACATTGGAGAAGTATCAGATGAAATACCTCCTGTCAATCAGGCTTGGTATCAAGACATCAAGGAATATCTCCGAGATGGATCTACACCCGCTGGGGCAAGCCAATCCAAGCGAAAGCGGATTCACAAGATGGCCATGAAGTTCTATCTGAGCGAAGATGCACTCTATAAAAGAAATGCTTGAGTAGGCCTGTTAAGATGCCGTGATAAAGAGCAAGCCCAGAGACGGATGGATAAAATCCATGGTGGAGTCTATGGTCCACACATGAGTGTTCATCTGCTGGCCAAGAAGATATTAAGAACATAGCATAGTTGGATCTCTCTCAAAGCTGACTACTATGATCATGTCAGGAGATGCTTTCAATGCCAAGTACATGAAAATGCCATCCACGCACCTCCAAATGAGTTACACAACATGAGTTCATGGCCTTTCTCTATGTGGGGAATGGATGTGATCGGTCCAGTGGAACCAAAAGCCAGAAATGGTCATCAAATGGGTTGAAGCAGCCTCTTTTCCCAAAGTCACCAAAGAGGTCATCATTGGTTTCATCAGAAATAATGTCGTATGTCGGTATGGACAACCGGAGGTGATCATATCAGACAACGCCAAGAACCTGAATAATCAAATGATGAAAGAACTGTGCAGTAAGTTCCACATCAAGCATCTAAATTACGTCATCTATTGGCCCAAGATGAATGGTGCTGTTGAAGTGGCCAACAAGAACATTAAAAAGATCATGCAGAAAATGTCCACCAATCACAAAGAATGGCCTGACCTGCTGCCTCTCACCCTGTTAGCATACAGGGCTGCAACTCCACTGGGGCTACCCCCTATTCATTAGTCTATGGCATGGAAGCAGTCCTTCCCATAGAGGTAGAGACGGAGTTCTTGCGAGTGTTATTCGATGCTCAAATGGACGAAGATCAGTGGTTGCAAGACCGATACCACCAACTTTCCCTGATAGATGAAAAGAGGGCTACAACCATTTTCCACGAACAGTTTTATTGGCAAAGGATTGCTCTATCCTACAATAAGAAGGTCCGAATACTGCAATTCAAGGAAAATGACTTGGTGCTGAAGAAAGTTTTGGCCAATCAAGATGAAGATAAAGGAAAGTTAGCCCCTAATTGGGAAGGCCCTTCCATTGTCAATGAGGTGTTGATAGGAGGAGCTATCAGATTGCAAGAATTGGACAGAACCAAATTTCCCCAACTCATCAACTCAGACACCATAAAAAGGTACTATGTCTGAAACGTATGTATACCCGCATCCGGGTGCTACAAATCAAATCAGGTTCGGTTTTTCACCAGAAAGTCGGAACTACAAATGACCTAATCTCCCTCAACCCGGGAGTACGTAGGCAGCCATTTCTGGTGCGGTTAAACCAAGCAAAAAATTTAAAAACTCATCAAACCAAACTCAAAACACAAAACAAATACTTTTTACACCTCTCTCACACGAAAATGGAACTACGAATGACCTGATCTCCATACACCCGGGAGTATGTAGGCGGCCATTTATGGTGATGTTTGACCTCCAAGAATAAAACAAAACCAATAAAAAACCAGTTTCAAGATACCAAAACTATATAAAGGCTAAGTCCTATTAAGCCTCCTTGGTCATCAGGCCCATCTTAGATACTCTCTAACATCACATTGTCAGTCCATCAAAGAGAAGCTCAAGATACATCAACAACATCAAGTCATGAAAGAATTGGTAATCACTCAACAATAACAGTACATATCCAAACAGTGAAGTGAATCAAAAATATATTTCTCTGATATATAAAACTGCTTGATATATACATAGTGTCCTGTACATGACAAAAATGGCTAATCTAGTATGTGCAGGAAAAACAAAGCTAGTCTATTGACCCAAGGATAACTGGGCCAGCAATGCCAACATGACATCTCTCTTTGAAGATGGAGGGGTAGCTGCAAGTGCAATACCCTCAGCCTCCATACAGCTCAAAATATCCACAATCATCTGCAGTGTGGCACTGTGGTCATCAATATATGCACTAATCTCGATAACCAGACCATGAGTATAAGACCGAAGAACAGTACTGTCAAAAATGTGGAAATCCCAGGAAGCTATAGCCTCATCCCTCTCCACAAAAGTTGTGTCCCTAGCATTCAAAGTCTCCTCGACCTCAACAAAAGCTGCATCTCTGGTAGATCTGATCTCCTCTCGCTCAATCAATCATGCATCCTGAGCGGCTCGAGATGTGTCTCTCACAGCCAAAGCTATATCTCTGCCAGATAAGGCGATCAACATCAGCACTCTAGCCTGATCCCTCTCGATGGTCATCCTAGCTAGTGAGTCTGCCAAAGCCAGATTTGTCCTTGCAGGAATGATCGACGGATCCCAAACTAGTGTTGTGGTCTGAATCTACAATTGGAGCTGACTGGATGAATACGGCTGATGCGATATCTGCCTCCAACCCTGCTGAGTACTCTAGAGAACGATCCGGATGGCTACTGGAGAAATCAGCCCCCTCCCTATGAGTCTAACACTCATACACTCGAATCAAGTCAGCAGATGACATAGATGAAGCTGACATCCTCTGATCAGTAGCCCCCACAAACTGATGCAGGCTCTAAAACTGATCGAACTGGCCCATAATAGCCAAAGGATGATAAGTAGTCACTCCCCTCAATCCCGCTAGGGGAAAATAGTCCATGCCAGATGCATGGGTGATGAAGCTATAGGGGGAGACTAGTCCTGCACACGGCAGAATCAAAAATGGATGCGCAATGTCAGACAAAAATGCTGACCATGTCTCTACATCAGTACACTCCGCAGGCTGGAAGGAGAGTGACGTGGCTATCTCATGGGTGAAGCAATACCCCTGATGTCTAAAAAATCCAATCGGTCGTAGATGGGACATGAGCCATATATATAGCAAGACCGAACTGCCTCTGAATAACCCCTCCAGGTGGGTACTGCAGTGGGTGGCTGATCTCAGTGTCTCAGCCAATATCATCGGAATAATGGTGCTACCCTGCCTAAGGGCCCGAACCATAACTATCAATCCCATATCAAAATGGTCCAAGCTTAGTGGCATGTAGACGTAGGATACGATGCACATCAGTAAGATGTATATCATGGCCAAATGACATGCCTCTGCTGAAATAATAAAATCCACAGCATGTCGATCATAGCTGTCGAGCTCACTAAAGCAATCAATCAAGAAGTCAATAGAGATCACCCATCCAGAGATGATCTCATCCCTCACCACGCTCTAGGGAAGACCTGACATCCATGTGAACGGTCTCCTCATATCGTTGATCGCTGTCCGAGCGCAGGGTAACTATAAGGCTAAACCGGTAAACCGCTGGTACTCCTCAAAAGTCGGCGTCAACTCATGCTGTCCAAAATGGAAGACCTGTGTCTCGGGTATCCAGAAGGGTAAAAGACCATCCACAAACCCATACGAAACCCGAAAGTCTACAAGGGCCAATGAATAGCCCAACATCTGATCCACTGTCCCTCTAGATGAGAATGACAAACTTCTATACCACGATCTCAAGGATGAGGCCACCTCAGATGGTGTTGAATACTCGATACGACTAACGGTAGATGACGTCATCTGTATCACCGGATCACAAGACCATCCAGGGGTTAAATCTGAACCCATCTGTCTAAATGCATACATATGATATAATACATGCATGATGACAAATATAAATATGATGCGATAGATAGGAAATATCATGAACATCTATAATAAACTATCTATTGCAAGCATCATCCCTGTCTGATAATACAAAACAAAATAAAGAGTACAGGAATATGGGGCACCACCACCCAACTACTAACAGTGATCTATTAAAATGAGGCACAGCCACCATAATTCAGAAATGCTCCGAACCTCTGCCCGTTTGGTTTTTTAGCTATTTTCTTGTCTTCTAAACCCAAATTTTTTCACTCTAACACGTAAATATACCCACATACTACCACATATCATAAAATAACAGGTAGATTTGGACGTTTAAAGCATATGATTTGGCAAAAAGACTGTGTAGTAGTCCATTGTGAGTATTTTTATGATCAGAAAGTTATTCTTACTTCTTCGCACTTTTATACACATGCATATCAAGTTTTATTTTCTAAATATGCCCCGATCTCAGTTCTGTGGTCGTTTTTTTCAAGTTTTGGTACATTTTAGTGCCTAAACGCATTTTCTGGCATTTCTACAACTCGAATTGACGATCCGTCGCTTCCAGCAGCTTGCATATACTTGCATCTTCATATTGAGCAACTTTGCTGAACTGGGTTATCTTCCTAGTCCGGGTTTGGCTATTTTTTCTATATATTTAACTATATATATACTAACTTTTCAAATCTGTCAAGCCCGGATGTCAAATCCGCAGTAGTTTACAGCTTTTATATATAAATATGCATATATAAGCAGCCTTCACCACAATGGGTTATCTTTCTAGTCTTGGTTGACTACTTTTCTGTCTCTATAAATATATATATTTATATTTTAGTTCGACTTGGATTATTCTATGGCCTTTTTACTGCTTTTATATATATTTATGCATATATAAGCAACATTCACCTCACTAGGTTATCTTTCCAGTCTTGGTTGAATAATTTTCTGTACATTTACATTCCAGTTCGGCCTGGATTATTCTGTGGCCTTTTTACTACTTTTATATATATTTATGCATATATAAGTGTTGGCCGTTTTATCGGTCAATATATCGCACAAGTATATGCGGTCAACAAGTAATAAAGAGTAAGAAAGATATCGTTCCCACAGAGAATTAACAGATAAAAGGTCGCCAAAGCACTAATCCATAATCATCTCGGTCTTATTTAAAAGGGCGGTAAAGAGATTTAAATATTAAACTAATATTAACTAGGCAAGGAATTTACATATAAACTAAGTAATTCTAGAGTTAAAATCAGATAATGAAGATAAAAGACTCCAATTTCCCTAATGATTCGTCTAAGCCGATTCACTTCCAATTAGGTCATATTAATTATTACAGTTCGTAAGCCAAGAACACGAAAGTGAGAGAAGGCCATCTTTCGATGTACCTAATCCATATCACTTGCAATCCACGGATGATAGAACGCACGTGAACACCCACATTATCTAAACCCCTATATGTCTATGGTGTTTACAAATAAATAGGGTTCAAGGTCAAGTTCTCTATTGACTACGAGCAGCTCTTCGGTATATATCTATCCTAAGCATAAATCATACGTCCAACGCCATGTGAACGTACAATCCCCCGCCACTACTATTAGATCTAAACCTACACTTCGTCTTTCAAGTCCACATAGGTTATCACAGTAATTGGTCATGACACAATTAAGCAATGAAAGCATAAATCGCAGTAGACTATCACATAGCAATCAAATAAGAACCAACATGGAAGAAAATCAAATTAAACTACTCATTAGGTTCCATTGGAACCTCAAAATAAGGTTTAAGTCATAAATGACTCAAATATATCATCCACAAGTTGAATATACATCTTAAGATTACAAATAGGAAGCAAAGAGATTCAAAAGATAGAAAATAGCAAATATGAGTGCTAAAGCTCCTTGTTGAATCTCCAATGGAATCCACTTGCTTCAATCTTCAAACCTAATCTAACCCTAAAAACTAACTAACTAAACTGAACCCTAATCTAGACTTAATCTACTCCTAATCTATACAAGAAATGTAAAGGAAATGGAAGAACAAGCTAGGGCTAGGGCTTAAGGCCAATATCTGATCCCTTTCTTGCCAAAAACGAGCCCCCTATATATCCTTTGCTCAAACCAGGCCCATTCAATTGAAAAGTCAAATCTGGCAGCCTATTGGACTGGCACGGCCATGCCCAAAACGCACTAGAAATTCGAGCGCCCGCGCCAAGAATTTTCTACTTGCAGTATCCTCTGATAAAACGGCCATAACTTTTGATCCGGGAAGAGTTACGTGGCCTGCCACCTATCAAATCGAAGCTATCGAAGAGATCTACAACTTTTATTCTTTGAGTATTGAGAAATAATGGACGGATGAAGGTTAAAATTGAGCTCCAAGTAACAGCTGTGCCCTGGAAATCCAAAAACGTGAAGTTTAACATCCGTTGGTATACGGGGCATAACTCTTGCCTCCGAACTCCGATTGGGATGATTCAAGATGTTCCGGAAAGCTTAGAAGACGCTCTACAATATGAACTAAGTTCCAATCCAAGAACATAAAATGAACATGAACCCCCCAAACGTTGTCCGAATTGCATTTTCTTTCCATTGTCATGCCATCATTCCATTCTTGCTCCTTTTGGCCTCACTTTATCCTTTTTAGCTCATTAAGAACCAAGGGAGTCCAAAACATGCAAACTGCAAAACAAAGCAAAAACACGTGAAAAGCACAAAGATACTTGAGTTTCGGCAGCAAAACAAGCTGGTTACTATCCGAATAAGTGGTCATCAAGGCCACTTATCAAATACCCCCAAACTTAACCGTTGCTTGCCCTCAAGTAACCAAAGCAAAACTAAACAAAAGATGCAATATAGTATATACAATGTATGCAATCTACACTATTATGAATGTAAATACAAGTCCTAGTCAGTATTGAACTTTCAAAGCAATGCCTCAGAAAACCACGAGATAATCGAATAGATAAGCTACCAAAGACAAGACCATAAGGCATATTCTACAAATCCAAAGCTGTCAGCACTGATGTATTGTGCGTTGTGTGCCTAGCAACCATTAAACATGCTTTTGAACAAATTTATCACATACTATGCTTCTTAGGGGAAAAAAAAGTTTCAACTTAAGAAAAATAATAAATCAGATAAGTCCTAACCAAGACTATGCATTACTTAAGCTAAGAGTCACAGGGGGTTTTCATTAAGCTTTTATTACTCACGAGGGCGTATTCACACTTTTTCGTGTACACAATCGACTGTGCAATGCCTAGTCCTCTTAGGCTTTTTGATGATATCCATGTAGCGAGCTTTCGACCAACGACTCCCAGACTAGACGGCCTTAGGGCGCTGGGTGTAGAGACACCCCGAGGGCTTACTTGCTCGAATATCAAAGGCCACAGAACTCGACGTAGCCGATGTGTTTATTATATTTTTGTCTTTTTCATTGCATTTTTCTCTTATTTTTCTATTCTTTTTCTTTTTCGCAGAGGAGTGCGTCTTACGCTCCATCTCCCTGCTTAGCATGCATAACCCCTTGTTTTCCCCCAAACTTAAGCTTTTTACAGTCTAGTTATTATCTTATGAGAACTGAAATTCTTTTATTAAAACATAGATTTCCCACTAGAAGACAAGTATGTAAACATTTAGACTAAGCATGTCATGATGGTTACTCTATCGTGCTAACTGGCTACTCAGTATCTGACAGATCAGGATTTATATATATGACCTTCAAATCAAGCTTAAGTCTCAAATCAGTTCAAAAATCCATTGAATTCAATTTCTTCATAGGCCAAATACATAACTCACCAATTGAAACTGGATTCATGCACAATGTCCTAACACAGAATGCAAAACAAAATGCAAAAATTTTAAAATTTTGATAAAATTTAACTATTTACAATGTACATGCACTAAATGAACTAACACAACATAAAATGAACTAACAACATGCAAAAACAAAACTAATACCCCCAAACTTAAAATGATCAATGTCCTCATTGAAGGTAAAGGTAAAAAGAAACTCCTCTAGTCAGCCTCGTCTGCTACATGAAATAATGTGGTGCTCAGTTTCTGCAGAATTTTTCTTAAAGTCTGAAACAACCTGCATGTCGCCCGACCGCGCGCCTATTAGCCTTGATTTCGGCGCGGCCACGCCCTTCCCCAAATTTCTGATATATAACTTTTTTAATGCATTGAGGATGGCCTTTAGACTTTTGATTCATTCTGGCAGCTTTGACCTGAGAAAAGCATACAACATTTATTAAGCCCTCTAATCCACTAAAACATAATATGAACTATTTACAACTATGCGGAGAATCATCATAATGTGAGAATCATATGCACGTGAACTCCAAAAAAACTCCTATATGTGCGTATATAAAACATGCAAGTGCATCACAAATATATCCAATACTGTATAGTCCCAAAAATATACGCATCAGTGCCTAAGTCCAAAAATGTATGCAATGAACTCCTAAGTCCAAAAAAATTTATAAATTTTCAACTAAAAATTAAACTACTAAGAATTAAATAGGGGGAGGGAATTGGAGATAGATAAGTAGAATTAAACAAGGAGGGAGAGAGAAAAATGATGGGGTGCCTCCCATCGAGCTCTTGATTTATAGTCCTCTAGCTGGACTGCTTCTGAACACCGCTATCTGATCCCCCGACGATATTTGAGGAACCCTCCATCCATTAGAACTACTATGTGCTTTTGGAGGCTTCCTAATAGGAGAGGCTTCGGATTTAAACTACCTAACATTGGATGTGAATAAGAATTCCCCGTCCTAAGGTTGGGGAGCTAGGCGCTGGTTCCGTTGTGTTCGTGAAATGAATGGGGCATTGAGGTTATACCAACACAACGGTCTCTTCTTCTATTCTCTCTTCTTCGTGCCACCATGGTTTTAGAAGTGCGGACTCTCTCATGCCATCGAGATCCGAATCTGTGATGTGGCTACCAAGGGGGCAAGGATGTGCAAACTTCACTGGCTTGTTCCACTTAGGCTGAGAAGGCTCTTGGGGTATTGTCACGGTTGGTTGATACTTTTCCACATCCCACATTGTTTCCTTTATATCCATTGCCTTTCGTTCATCCAGCTGCAAGTACATTTCTGGCTCTTCATCAGTTTTTGCATCCATGTCATAGCACCAATCATTTTGGGAGCCTTGGCTCATGACTTCAAATAGTTAAGGCATAGGACTCTGAAGATCTTGAGTCTTTGTCTGCTCAATAAATTCTTAATTCCTTAAAGCCGTGCTAATTTGCTCCACCCAATCCTGAAGATCCTCAATCGAATCCTCTTGCTTAATCAAGCTCTCCTTTTTTGTTTTAGTTTTAGAATCCATGTACCGAGGCTCACTGAAATTCTGAGGTCCTTTGCTCACGGCTTCCACTACTTGACAGAGCTGATTCTGAAGATTCTGAGTTTGTATCCCTTACTCAATCAACTCCTCTTTCATCAAAGCCATGCTAATCTGATTTGCCCAATTCTAGAGATTCTCGATTGACTGTGATTGATCAATTAAGTTATCTTTTAATGATGCTATAGAATTTCCCCACACACTGTCCATCTTGCCTTTTCTATTTTAGCCTCGAAATCCATATACTGGACCTCATTGGTAGGAGTATTGTTGATTAGGGCCATCTAATTCTGAAAATTCTGGTTTAATAGTTCTTGGCTCCTAAACATCTCCTCTTGGTTCGCTAAGCTCCTATACAAGACTTCCCTTAGTGACTAATTTTCTTGTAAACACAGAGATTGATAAGGCGGTTGTGGTGCATAGTTTGGACTTGGCTCACAGCATTGGTCTTGATAATAGCTTCCTGAAGGCTCTGGGTGATACCCCCAATCTTGCTTACAATTGGGATAATCATTGTGGAAGTACTCACCCCCATACTGCTCTTGTCCATAACTGATGGGCTCTTGATGGCTCGTATAGGCCCCAGCACCGTAATCATAAGTCATCTCTGGCTCTCAACTCTGTTGGGCTGCAACAGTATCCAACTTCCTCGAGAGAACCTCTAATTGTGCTGAAAGTGAAGCAATTGGGTCGACGCCATCATTCCCTACTTCCCTTGGTTGCTCTTGGCTTGTGTAATTCCATGGATAGAAATTTATGTCCATTGTACCTGAGAAGAGAATAAAGGAAGATAATTAAAACAAAAATAAAAAGTTTAAATTAAGACTAATTTGATTGAAACTAATGTTGGCAAACAGTTATCAAATTAAATCCCCAGCAACGGCGCCCAAAACTTGTTGGCCATTTTATTGGTCAATATATCGCGCAAGTATACGCGGTCAACAAGTAATAAAGAGTAAGAAAGATATCATTCCCATGGAGAATTAACAGATAAAAGGTCGCCAAAGTACTAATCCATAATCATCTCGGTCTTATTTAAACGGGCGATAAAGAGTTTTAAATATTAAACTAATATTAACTAGGCAAGGAATTTACACATAAACTAAGTAATTCTAGAGTTAAAATCATATAATGAAGATAAAAGACTCCAATTTCCCCTAATGATTCGTCTAAGCCGATTCACTTCCAATTAGGTCAAATTAATCATTACAGTTTGTAAGCCGAGAACACGAAAGTGAGAGAAGGCCATCTTTTGATGTACCTAATCCATATCACTTGCAATCCACAGATGATAAAACGCACGTGAACACCCACATTATCTAAACCCCTATATATCTATGGTGTTTACAAATAAATAGGGTTCAAGGTCAAGTTCTCTAATGTACGAGCAATGCTTCGGTATATGTCTATCCTAAGCACAAATCATACGTCCAACGCCATGTGAACATACAATCGCCCGCCACTACGATTAGAACTAAACCTACACTTCGTCTTTCAAGTCCACATAGGTTATCACAGTAATTAGTCATGACTCAATTAAGCAATGAAAGCATAAATCGCAGTAGACAATCACATAGCAATCAAATAAGAACCAACATGGAAGAAAATCAAATTAAACTACTCATTAGGTTCCATTGGAACCTCAAAATAAGGTCTAAGTCATAAATGACTCAAATATATCATCCACAAGTTGAATATACATAATAAGATTACAAATAGGAAGCAAAGAGATTCAAAAAATAGAAAATAACAAATCTGAGTGCTGAATCTCCTTGTTGAATCTCTAATGGAATCCACTTACTTCAATATTCAAACCTAATATAACCCTAGAAACTAACTAACTAAACTAAACCCTAATCTAGACTTAATATACTCCTAATCTATACAAGAAATGTAAAGAAAATGGAAGAACAAGCTAAGGCTAGGGCTTAAGGCCAATATCTGATCCCATTTCTTGCCAAAAACGAGCCCCCTATATATCCTTTGCTCAAGCCAAGCCCGTTCAATTGAAAAGTCAAATCTGGCAGCCTGTTAAACTGGCGCGGCCGCGCCCAAAATGCACTAGAAATCCATGCACCAGCGCCAAGGATTTTCTACTTCAGTGTCCTCTAGAAAAATAACCATAACTTTTGATCCGAGAAGTGTTACGAGGCCTGCCACCTATCAAATCGATGCCATCGAAGAGCTCTACAACTTTCATTCTTTGAGCATTTAGAAATAATGGATGGATTAAAGTTAAAGTTTAGCTCCAAGTGACAGCTGTGCAATGGAAGCCCAAAACCGTGAAGTTTAACGTTCGTCGGTATACGGGGCATAACTCGAGCCTCCGAACTCCGATTGGGATGATTCAAGATGTTCCGGAAATCTTAGAGACGCTCTAAAATATGAACTAAGTTCCAATCCAAGAACATAAAATGAACATGAACCCCCCAAACGATGTCCGGATTGCATTTCCTTGCCATTGTCATGCCATCATTCCATTCTTGCTCCGTTTGGCCTCATTTTATCCTTTTTAGCTCATTAAGCACCAAGAGAGTTCCAAAACATGCAAACTGCAAAACAAAGTAAAAACACGTGAAAAACACAAAGATACTTGAGTTTCGGCAGCAGAACAAGCTGGTTACTATCCAAATAAGTGGTCATAAATACCACTTATCAATGAGCAACATTCACCACACTGGGTTATCTTTCCAGTCTTGGTTGACTACTTTTCTCTGCATTTACATTCTAGTTTGGCCTGGATTATTCTGTGGTTTTTTTACTGTTTCTATATATAGCTGCAACATTCACCACACTAGGTTATCTTCACAGTATTGGTTGACTACTTTTTTGTCTATATTTGAATATATATATTTCAATTTCATTCCGGGCACAGGCGTGAAAACCCATCGCCCTTTTTATTATTTTTCTATATATATATTTCAATTCTATCCAGCTTGGATCATTCCGTGGCTTTTATACAGCTTATATAAATATTTTTCAATTCTAGTTCGGGCACTGGTGTGAAAACTCATAGCCCTTTATAACTTTCGTATATATAATTGTATATATATATATTGCTTTGCTCGCTTTTATTTAATTGTTGCTTTAAATATTTATTTTATACAAATCGACACTAACATTTCCGCAGGCGAATTAGATTTATTTAAATTTCGCCAACTCTAGCTTTCAAATGGTTCAAAACAGGTCTAGACAGAACTGGAAAGCTAGAATGGCTGAAATTTATTTAAATCTAGTATTTTTCTAGTTTTAGTTACAAAAGCAACCTCGCGGCCCTTAGATCGCTATCTAGTGGGAAAGAGATGCTTCGGCCAAGGTACGTACCAGGATTTGCTGAATGAATCCTCGGTTCTGGCGACATTTGGGATATATTTATGTGTAAATTTAAACTGCGCAGGTTTATTGGCTTCCCTTTGTGAGCCTAGGAATCGTGGGATTCATGATCCAATCAATCAGAATCTGATTCCCACGATGGACAAACTCCACTTTACAAATGTATCCTGCCAGGTTTTCTGTAAAAATGTATATACAAAAGACCTTAAAACCGTTATCCGGATTTAAGGTTTCAAAATAATGAGAATAATGGTTTGTTGTGTCAGAGTCACTCTGACGGATGTCATGCCCATGAGAAGACCGACACTTGTATTTATTTTTGTGGTCGAGGATGCTTCGCAGCCCGACAATCACCATTCAAATTGAGCCAAAAGGTAGAAAATATAAAACTAAAGAATCAATATGATTCAATTTATATGTTAGTGTAAGGGTTTGATAACCTTCTTTCAAAAACTTATTTTAATAATTTTATCAAAAAAGAAAGCTTTTGCAAATCAAATCAAACACTTTTGCAAATCAAATCAAAAGCATTTTGCAAATCAAATCAAACCCTTCGTATATAGGTTCAACGATGCATAGACATGCTTTCCATCAAACATAGGCCAAATTTTCAAAATAGCATTAAGACACACATTTTAACTTTTTAAAGGAAATATTGAAAAGATGCGGTACCGTGTTTACACGGGAATTATGGGGTGCCTAACACCTTCCCCACACTTAACCAAGCCCCCAAACTCAAGCTTTGTTTTCAAAGATCAAGTTTCGACAGTGTCCAGCAATTGGGCCTCTTTCAAGCAAAACTCGATTGAGTTGGTACAACCATTTAAAATCTACCAACTTGCGACTCTATAAAAACGTTCAATCGTCGACATAATACATGTTTGCCTTTTCCTAAAAAAACCCTTCAAAACCTTTTTCGCAAATAAAAAGTGTAAGGGTAGAGATAACTTAGGAAGAAAGAAAGATCCGGGTTGTGACCCGACCAACGAATTTTTTTCTGACGGCGACACTACCATTTTGCTGAGTCTTTACTATGTATAGCCTCATCGTATGTTGCAGGAACATCATCCTCTATGACGCGTACCTTATCATCATCATCATCTATGATGCATCCATACCTCCTAGGTATCTTCGGTACTATTCCAGATTTATGATTCGGTTGTCGTACAATAGGTCTATATACATGTTCCTCCTTTTTGACTTATAGTGATTTTTGGTTCTTAAACTCCTTCAAAAACTATTTTCCTCCCACTAGCCCCTTCAATGATAAAAACCTTTATCTAAGAAGGTAGTGTGTTTCGTAACAAACATATTTTGCTCAATATGATTATAGAACTTATATCCTAAACTTACTTTAGGAAGTTCCACAAATCTGCACTTGTCAAATTTTGACCCAAGCTTATCCTTTTGAAATATTTTCACATAAGCTGGGCAACCCCTTATCTTGACATATTTAAGATTAGGAATCATTCATGTCCATATCTCATATAGAGTCTTGGGGCCGGATCTTGAGGTTATCTTATTTTGTAGATATGCAACCGTTTCTAGAGAATAACCCCAGAAGGATACTGAAATATTGGTAAAATCATTATTAACCGCACTATGTCCAACATGGTACGATTTTTCCTTTCAGATACACCAATTAATTATTATGTATCAGGAAGCTTCCATTGTGAGAAAATACAATTTTGAGATGATCTAGAAACTCATTGCACATTCCTTCCTCGATTTGATCAAAGAATCCTAATACTTAGCCAATTTTTTTCACTTCTAAAATCTTTGAAACTTCCAAATGATTCAAACTTGTATTTCAACAAATACTTACATTTAAATCTTTGAATAATCATCTCCTTTTCTTTACTAGTTTGTTCAAATTATAAAATTATTTTCATCCAAGTCAAGTATATAAAGTCCATCAAGTAAATTGCCAACACCATATCAAACATTTTATTATAAATAGAACAACTTTTGTTCATTATTATAATATCAAAACTATCCATGTCCAATACAAAAATTAAAGTAATGTTTCTTATAAGTGTTGGAACATAATAACAATTATTTAAACTAATGGGTTTGCCCGTAGGCAGTGCTAAATAATAAGTTCCTACGGCTAATGGACCAACCTTTGCTCCATTCCCCACAAGCAGGATGAGTTTCCCTTTATTTAGCTTTCTACTTATGCTTGCTCCCTTCATAAATTTGTATTTATGAGAACCACAGCCGGTATCTAATACCCAAGTAAAAACTTTACTTACAAAAATATATATTTCAATCATGAACGAACCTGTATATGTAACCGAAGCTTCACTAAGCTTCTTCTGGTTAGCCTCTGCAAGATGTCTCTCGAAGTTTTTTTCCCAATGTGCAGGCTTATTGTAGTGGACGTAAACTCCTTTGTTATCCGTTTCAGTTTTGTTCTTATTATCCTTTGTTTTTGTCTTTTCTTATACCTTCTTTGAATTATTCTTCTTTTTAAAAGATCCTTTGGCCCTCTTTCTTTTCCTAAAAGAATCATCTACCAGTAAGACTTGGTCTTTCTTGGCTGGAAAGTGACTCTCAACAGTTTTCAACATATTAAGCAAATCAACGAAACTGACATCTAGCTTGTTTATGTGAAAATTTTCAACAATTGTGAGAAGGAGTCTGGGAGTGACCGCAAGATCAAATCTTAGCCCAACTCTCCATCCATGACAAAACTCTGTTGTCCTAATTGTTCAATTAAATTAATAATATGAAGGACATGTGTTTGTACTGTAGTGCCATTGGTTATTCTAGATCGGAAGAGCTCCTTAGATATCTGATATCTAGCAGTCCTACTTTTCTCACCATTCAACTACTTGAGGTGCATGATTATAGTAGGAGCACTCATAGTTTCATGCTGACGCTAAAGCTCGTTGTTCATGGATGTTAGCATAATGCATTGAGCCACAGTTGCATCATCATTCCACTTTCTAAAAGTAGCAATCTCTTCCTCAAAGACATTGTCTGCAACCATTGTAGGGATATGTGTATTAAAGATATAAGATAGTTTTTCAGCCTTGAGAACTATTCTCAATTTTCTTAACCAATCAGTGTAATTTGGTCCGGTTAATTAGCATCTAATATGCTCCGCGGTGATAGTAATTTAGATGATTGTAAAATTATGTAAATGAATTTGTAATTTACCAACATCTTAGCATATATTCATTTTATTAATTACCAAAATAATTAGGTTTTTATTTAAATTGGTATCTCCGACTATTTTCATCAAACTATATTACCCTCAATATATAGTTCGACAAATTTAATTAAAAATTTGCTAGTGAGAATAAGGATCTCATTTCAAATATATATAGCCTTGTGCGACACAACAAACTATATATAAATAAATAGGTAGACAACCATTGTCAATTACATCACTATATAACTCCTTATATTTTGCCTCTTAGATTATAATGATCAAGTGCGACACATCCGAATCAAAATTATCTAAGTTATGTCCAACCTAGTACTTTTATATAAGTAAAGAGAAAAACATTATCCTTGTGTGACACAACAAAACAACATTGTTCAATTACTTTATAAGCATCAAATGTGATAAAACGACATCTCAAAATATAAGTATAAGTCTTGTGTAGCACAACAAACTTGTAATGATTAACTAATACTCTATCGTTTTATCATGCTAGAAGGCGACATTCGATATTCCAAATATCTTTGAATGTTACAACTTAATAAAATTTCTTTGAGGGGTTTGCTATTATTTATCTCATCTTGTTTAGCGCGCATGCAGATATATATATATAAAGTACGCGCCATATTATTTTTAACATGTGAAGCATGTTGGATAATATATTTTATATATAGTAAGCATGCACATAGAATACTAAATTCTACCTAGATTGATTATGAACTTTTATTCTTGTTTGGTTTACTAGAGCCACCAAGTGAACCAAAAGGTCAAACCTAGGGTGAAAGAATTGAATAAAATATAACCATTACATTTAAACCCGGGGTCCATTACAAACAGGTCTTCAAGAGCTCCTTGCTCCTTTGTCTCCAATTCTTCAAATAATTCTAACTAATCCTATTACATAAAATATTTATAATCAATAGAAACCTTGATCAGCAGTCAAGGGGAAGTACATAAGAGGGAGATAAAATTTACATCAAGAAAAACTACAGAAGACGAGGTACGCAGAGTACATATCACCATATGCATCAATAAATAACATTTATCTCATGAATTAGAAAACCATTCCATATTATATGCATTGATATCATTTAATGGGCAATTCAAAGTTTATTAGAAATCCAATTTTGAAACAAAATACTCCTTTATTTTAATCAAAATCTAAATCATAATAAACTTCTTTATTTTATTTTATCTAATTTTGAATAAAAATAAAGTCGATTTTTAATCAAATTTCAAATCAAAATAAACTCTTTTATTTTAATTAACATGGAATCCAATTTCATGTTCAAAATAAACTCCTTTATTTTAACTTAAAAATGCTAGAAAAATAAAATATGTTGAATCATATTCCTTATCAAAATACACATCTTTATTTTTTAGGAAACATGAAATCCTATTCCACATGTGAATAAACTTTTTTATTCTAGGAAACATAGAATCCTATTCCAAAATAGAATAAATTTTTTATTTTTAATCATATTCCATTTCAAAATAAATATTTTATCTTAATTGAAATAAATAAAATTAAAAATTATTAAATTTCAAAATCTGACAGACCGGCGCGACCGTGACTAGATTTCACTGGGAACCAGCGCGGTCGCGCTGCAACCCATAAATGTTTTCTCAATTTGGGCGTTGCCGCTCTCCAAAATGAACTGAGAGTGGCACGGCAGCGCTGCATCGCACACAGAGAAAAAATAGTTTTTCCAATAAAATTGATCAAATCACATACCGATACACATATAGAATCATCATAATCGATAATTAGCACAAGGTTAGGCTCTGATACCACTGTTAGCTTTGTATATAGTGCGAACATACAATCAAATTGCATACATAGTGCGGAAGCGCAAAAAAATTAAATTTTAAAATTTTTCTGACAAACCATTACCATTATCATCCTTATGTACAATTATCAATTAAACGAAAGAGACAGAGATATAGAATTATACCCTCGTAGATCCACGCTTCCTCGAGTACAAGTTCACCTCAAATTCCTTCGCATTCTCCTTGAATTCATCGGTTAGATTCCTTCCTTCGATTAACATTAGCCACCTAAGTGTTTGGCCTATAGAGGTGATCTACCAAAGAATAATACGTATTCAACAAGTTGGGTGTTGGCAAAATCCTAGTTTCTATCTCTATAAAAATTGTAAGTACTCTCCCAACTCTTGGAAGTTTGTCTAACCCTAACCCATAATAAGACTCATCCTATTTATAGATGCAGACAACCCTTTTAAACTATTTAGGAATAGGATTTTATTTTAATTAATTAATCTCTTTTAATTAATTTAATTCTTAATCTAACTAGAAACTCATGAAAGTACTTTTATTAATTAATTAAGCTCCTAATCCAATTAGAAATTTATGAGAGTACTTTTATTAATTAATTTTCTAACCTTTTTAAGAATTAAATAATAATAATAGTAATAATATTAATAAGACTTCTCTTATTAATTTATATTTAATATTTATAAAATATTAAAATATAAATATTAAACTATTTTATTTATTCTATTACCGTATCAATAAATTAAATATACTTAATATATTATTACGATTATGTCATTTATTTCTTAAATAAATATTTTTCTTTTGCGGAATGACACTTTAGGTTCTCCATATTAAACTTATTTTGAATAAATAAATTAGAACAATTCTAATCTTATTTAAATAAATAAATTAAACTATTTAATTCATTTAAATAAATAATATTTATTCTAAAATAAGGGTAAGTCCCCTTAGCGATTAACGACTTTTCAAATAATATAGATTTCAACATTAATAATAAAAGAACCTTTTAATGAATAGTTACCGTACAATTCAATCCTTCTACCATGCAATATCTCAATTAAATATATGACATGAAATTACTGTTAAGTCTTATTTTATTTAATTATATGTATTTCGATTCTCAAATGCACAACTCTAAATAATCTAAATTAGAAACACCTTTCCAATTTCATTCTGCTTTGGCCAAAGACTACTGATTTGTCACTTATCGAATCACATAGGATATTCTCTCATTTTACTAAAAGTGATAGATTCTTTGTTGACCATTCACGTATCTATATGTACAACTTATTATACCCAATCATACCCTTTGATATGCCCTAGGGGTCTTAAGGGACATGCCAAAGTATAACTCATCATACACAAGATACTATGATGATCTCAAGTCTAAGGATCACTTGTACTACTATCACTTTAGGAATTCCAATTGACTGGCAGGTAAAACTCCATTAGGTATTCCTTTAAGGAGTTACGTTCAGTGAACTTATTCTCCAATAAGCACTTATATACTTATTTTAGTGTCTCCACACAAATGATTATGAGATCAATCATCCTCTTTCTAAGAGCAAACAAAGTATGTACCAATCTATCTGGATTCACTAATCCCCTTTTTAGTAATCCAACGATTAGGAACGATTTTATTTTGTGACATATCTTGAATTTAGATCTCATTAGCATGATCATCATCATTATTCTAAAAGCATTTCTCAAAAGTATGGGTTTATCACAATTAATTTAACAACATCGTGTAGATAATGAAAATGCATTTAATAAATTAATTCTTTTATTAATAAAACGAATAAGATTAAAAAATATATGCTACATCATATCAAATATAATTGGCTTATTTGCATACTACATTTAGACAGGACTTTTAGTATTGGTCTTTTCAGCAGAGCAATTATTTTGAATGTTGAATCTGCTGGGGGCTGTGTTAGGGGCATTATTGAGGCCAAGTAGGGGCAAATAACTGTCCTGGAGGGGGAGAGCTCAACCATATAGAGCTAGCACTTCCACCCCCCAAAGCTGTTAGTGTATTACAATTAAACTAAAGAAGTAGCAGTCTAATAGATTGAGAGAAAAGGATGACTGTAACTTGGAACTGGAAGGGAGTGGAGCAGCAAGTAGCTACCATTCTTCTTGCCAATAGAGATTAGACTTTAGTATACCAGGCAAGGTAAACAAAATTGCAACATATCGTTTATTTTTTATTGTCCATTTTTTTCTTTATTATTTGAGCATGTATGGTTGGGGTTGCATTGTTGTTTGTTTTGTGTTGGGGAACCATGAAGGGTCCGAGAATCATAAGGGTGGATTTTATGAAGGAGGTATGCACCTTGAATATATACATTAAACCATGTAATGTATATAGGATGATTGAATATAGAGTGTTTAATGAAATGCTTGTTAAATGGCTTTTTTTGTTAACTGTCATGTTTAACGAGTGTAGTCAAGTCCAACACCATGACAATGTGTTATAATAGTAAACATATGCTTACAAATATATGCTTAAATGTTAAAGGTAGCATAACTTATGACTAATTTGAAGAACCATTTTAGTTTCATGGTTAACAATTAATTCATGGGGGTTGTGTTATATAGAGAGTATGATCATGCTATACATCAATAAGCTCGTGTTTTTATAAGAAAGTATGCAATAAATGGTTTTAAGGTATATAGAGTGCAACAAGGCTAATAGTTAGCAATAATGAAGTTTCATGTGTTATGTGTTATATGTAATTTGAGCTCCAAGAGATAAAAACATGCAAAATTATTAGGTAAGGCAGGGTTATGCTAAAAAAGGTCTTGTGTGATCATAATACGTGTGTCTAAGTTAACTACATGCCCAAAAACTAAAGTAGTTGTGTTGGAGCAAAAATAAACATAATTTGTGCACATGATTAACATGCCACACTGAGCCTTAGTTGGAGGGATCTTGTCTTGCTTGATTAGTAGACCAAACCTAGGGAAAAATACCTTGATATATGGTCTAATTACAAGTCTAGGTTACAGAGTCAGAAGCTTAACATAAAAATTCCAAAAATTTCATCTGTGTTGCAGTTTTGCAATAGAGTAAAAGGTTGTTAAACCTCTTGTTTGAGCCCAGTTTTAGCTATCTTGAATGATTGTTTTCAAGCAACCAACTACGGGGAAAAATAATATAATATATGATCTAAATGCTTGCACAAACTTGAAATCCATTAGGCTAACCAAAAAATTCACAAAAATCACAAAAGTAAGCATGGAATTCATCTTTTTTATAGCAGAGTTGAATGTGTTAAACACACATTTTGACCTACTATCATAAGGAGCCTTAAATGGTTGATTCAAAGGACTAATGATGGGAAAAAAATAATACGATGTGTAGTCTAAAAGCTTACTCAAACTTGGAAGTCAAAAGCTTAATGTAAAAATTCTGAAAAATCCCCAAAGTGGGCTGAAAATTTAGCTGATGCTGTTGCACAAGTGCAACAGTCCCAAAAATGATTGGTGAGCAATCATTTGCTCACCCTTGCATTGAATATAATGTTTTCAGTTAAAATCGAGAAGGCCAGAAGTTTCGGTAAGTATAAAGGAAAGTGCAAGGCCACATATTAGCATTAATAAGCTCATGTGGTTATGTGATTTCTATAGTGATGTAATAGAGACTTTATTATTATTATTATTTATATATTAAATTATTCTAATGTTGTAAAGGTCTAAGAACCTAGGATTAGAAAATAGTTTTTGTATAAGGACTATGTATCAAGACAAGTATTAAGTGAATTCATAAATTTATGTGAATGAATGTTTAGTGTAGTGAACACCAAATCCGAGGTAAAGGTGACCCGGGATTTTGGTGCATCTCAGGTTGATATCAAAGTTGATATGTTATAAACCTTAGGAAGGGGGGAAAACCTTAGGATTATGAACGTAAAAAAGATAGTGAAATTCATTTCGAGTGTAAGTGGTGAATTCCACGAATTCATCTAAAGAAGCTAATAATAAATCAATAAATAAAAAACTTTTAACATATGTGTTATGTGGCTATATAGATATGTTATATAGGAACTCATTAAGTTTGTTAATGTGGTTTTGTAGTTGCCTGAGATTGGGGAGTCCAGTCGAGTGAAGGAAGAGGGGATCCCAAGACATAACTGATGTCTGGGAAGAGTTGGTAGTTACTGAGCCGGTCCAGGAAGTTATAGTCGAGGATAGGGAATTAAAGCTAGAGATGGATCCTGAGGAGGATCCCCAGGAAGAATATGAGGGTGAGGAGCTGGGGGGTTTCTAATGGATCCCCTATGGAGGAAGTAGATATGATCATGGATCTGACGAATCAGAATATGAACCTTGAGGAAAGGATCCAATAACTTGAGGAGGAGAAGATAGAACAACAGGCATCTCAAGAGCTATTCGAGTCCTTAGTGGTTTCACACCGTGGCTAAAAATGTAGAGATGGGCCAGAATCTGTTCAAAACTTTCTATCAGAGGGAGGCCCTTAGGCAAGAGAACTAGACCCCAAAGCAAGAGATGGAGGCTATGAAGGCAGAGAATGAGGCTATTTAAGCCTATTGGGAGAAGGAGATAGCTGACAGGCTGCAAGTGGAGTGCCAAAGAGATAAGGCCTTGGACAGGGTCCAGGACCTGGAGGTTGAGGTAAGGGAAAAAATGCCAAGATGGACAAGATGGGGTATGCCTTCGAGTCTGCGTTTGGACGCTGGAAGGGTCGGATGCATCTCCACATGACTGAAGAATGTTAGAGCTAACGCATGTTGACTAGCGAAATGATGATCAGGATAGGGATGAGGAGCTTTGTAGCGCCAAAAAGCATGACATGCTTTTTTAATAGTCTGTCGGTGTTATGATGTCGTTCTTATGTGTATGTATGTATGTAGGTTTTTAGTATGCCGTGTATGTACTGGTTAGTTGCACCCCCTCTTTTATTATATTAGGGGTTATACTTTTGGGAGCCTAACTTTTGTAGTTAAGGGTGGTTTAATTTAAATCCCGACTATATATAGTCAGATGGGATAAGAATGTTTATAGTAGTATGCACCCACAGATTTAATGTGCTTAGCATAACTTGAATTGCATAAGAATATAAACATATCTATATTAGTATTACGAAATGTTTGAATGTTTAAGATAATGTTCATTATGTTAACTAAATACTAATGATTTTATTAATAATAAAAGTTGTATTAAATAGAAAATGCCACCTAGAAGAATAACTCAGGCACAACCAATCCAAGAGGAGTTCTTAAAAGCCTCAGTGGGTCAAGAAAACCATATATAATAGTTCGTTGTTCTGTTAACCCAAGCACTTCAGAATAAGAACACTACGCCACCAGTGAACCCAAACCTATAGCAATTTGACTAACTTTAAGGATTTTAAGGCAGTAGGACCCCAGAGTTCAAGGGGACTAAAAATATGATAGAGGCTCAAACATGGGTCAATGAAATGGAAAATGTGTTTGAGGTCATCAAGGTTGCCGAAGAATAGAAGACAACTTTCGCGATGACGAGTGTATAATATTCATCTCTTTCGATTTATTTATGCTTAGTTTATGAATGCTTTGTTGTTAGCACGAGCATAATAAGGCTGCTTATGGATTTCAGATTTGAAATGGAGCCTAAGTATTCAACCGAGACGATTTAGAGCTGATTACATGAAAAGGAAGCAAAATAAAAAAAACCAGTCAATCCGGCCTGGCGGTTTCAATGGCCTAGGAAGTTCGCCCTGGCGGAATCTTCTCTGTAAATTTTTGCCCCCAACGCATTTAGAAGCAGCCCCAACCCACTCCTCTCTAGACTAGTCCGCCTTGGTGAACTCAGAAGGAATAGGGAATCTGTCCCGGCGGATTGGTAGGGCAAAGTCTGATTTTTTTAATTTTTTGCAGTTACCTTGGAGACTTCTAAACTGATTAGGATTTCTATTTCTCATGGATTTAGGGTTATGTTTTGATTATAAATATAATATAAGAGTGAGGATTATGGATTCTATCATATACATTGGATCAAAAACCCTAGTTGGAGAATCAAAGGCATGTCAGACTAGTCTTTTCAATTCAGTTTTGAAGGGATGTTGAACATTATTCATAATTAATAGTTTAATCAAGTTTGCTTTATTTATTCCTTCACGTGTGAGTTTTATTTTGATTATCTACATAAACTTCTTGTATGCTATTCAATATACTAATTTGGTTTCTTAATGATTGTAGACACTTAAAATTTCATTGTTCTGTTACTAACCATACAGGAGGCCAAAAGCATCTTTTTCCACTATGGAGAACAACCCTGGAGGATTACGACATCAAACCAGAACCTCGATGACAGCCACGGGAAATCATCAAGCCAACTTTAGAGATAACCCTGAAGACAGAACAAAGTTGGCAGCAGTCGAATCCTAGAGATAACCTCGAGAAAGATAGTTGTAGCCACGTCAAGCCCCGACAACAACCCCGGGAGGTAAAGTTAACCTTCGGAGATATCCTAGAAGCATCAAATCAGCCCCAGAGACAACCCTGAGAGACTAAGTCAACCTCAGAGATAATCCGGAGGAAGAATAGAGTCGGTTGGGATCAAAACTTTGAAAACAACCCCGAGAGAACAGTCGAAAACCTGGCCAACACAGGAGATGACCCTGAAAGGGAAAAATGATCATTTTATCTACTTGAAGCCAAATCAGTTAAAAATAAGCCAAATCAATGCAATGAAGGTCAAAAAGAGCCATAACATCGATCTCGAGTGAAAACAGCACAAGACAGCTTAATGGAAGAACTGCGAAAAAATGAAGATTTGGTCATAAACCCATCTTCTTGAATTTGAAAAAGGTTAAATTCCATGACATTGTGTAGCTTTCGAAAAGGGATTTCCGAAAAGGTATAGCATGCCTCAAACGGACACCCGGGTCAAAAGTTATGAAGGTTCGAATCTGACATCGCGTTTCTCGGAGTGCACGAAATTTGAGATGACAGGACCTACGTGAGTGGGCCCCACTCAGGGAGTCGCAGGTAGTCGCGGTAGTAGCAGGTAGACCCGCTACCATTTTGATCTATAAATAAGACCCCCTAGCCTTAGAAAAAGAAAGGAAAACATAAGAAAACGCACTGAACTCCGCCTATTTCATCCCTTAGCCCTACTTCTAGTGCTCCAAACTTTGATTTTATTCTTTTAACACATTTTTATACGTATATTCTACGACATATCAAAAATTAACCGGTGAAAACATCTATTTCAAGCCTACTGAGTGGCGAAAAGCCTGTGTAGCAATCCATTGTAAGTATTTTTACGATCAGAACTCATTTTCTACTTCATTATGTATATGTGAATGTGCACGTAAAGTTTCATATTCTAGTTTTGCCCAGAACTAAGTTCCGTGGCCGTTTTTGCTAACTTTTTAGTATATATTAGTATATATAAATATATAAGTTTTTCTTCGTTTGCACAGACTGGATCGTCGATCCGTGACTTTTACTCGCTTTTATGTATGTATATATATATATATATATATATATATACGTACTAACTTGTTCGGCCTGGGTCGCTGATTCGTGGCATTTTCAGCTTTGTTATATGTATATTGGACTATATATATACTAACTTTTAATTCAGTTGGGCCTGGATTGCAAATTCGTGGCTCTTTTACTGCTTTTATATATATAACTATATATATATATATATAATTTTTCTAACTTCGTTTGACTTGGATTGCTAATTCATGGCCTTTTTTGCTTTAATATATATATATATATATATATATATATATATATATATATATATATACTAACTGTATATATTAAGATTTACATTTTAGTTTAACTTGGATTGGAAATCCGTGGCCTTTTTACCGCTTATATATATATATATATTTACATTCTGTCGAGCCCGGATTATTTCATGGCTCTTTACAACTTATATATATATATATATATATATATTTACATTATGTCGAGCCTAGAGTAATTCGTGTCTCTTTTACAGATTTTAGAAATATATAAATATTTACATTCCAGTCGAGCCTGGACTAATTCGTGGCTCTTTTATAGCTTCTATAAATATATACATATTTATATTCCAGTTGAGCCTGGATTAATTCGTGACTCTTTAATGCTTATATATATTTATGTATTTGCATTTATTTGTCGGGTCTTGGATTAAAAAATCAGTCGCCCTTTACAGCTTTTATATATATATTCTTTATTCATTTTGATTAACTATTTACTTTAAATATTAATTTGATATGAATTTTTACTGACGTAAATATTGTGGATTAGATTTATCTAAATCTGGCCCTTTCTACCTTTTAAAACGGTTCAAAATAAATCCAACCGGAACTGGGAAGCTATAATGGCTAAGATTTATTTAAATCTAGCTTTCATTCTAGTTTTGTTGAATATTAAAGCAACCTCGCGATCTTTAGATCCCTATCTAGTGGGAATGAGAATCTTTGGCTACGTGCATGCAAAGATTTGATTGATGAATCCTTGGTTTTACGACGTCTAGATGTAAATATACATTCTTTGTGAATATCTGTGCTGTGCAGAGTTTCTTGGCCTTTTTCTGTGAGCCTAGGAATAGGGGGTTTTATGATAAAACTGATCAGAATCTGATTCCCATGATGGATAACACCACATTACAAATGTATCTTGCCAGTTTTTCTGTAAAATGTACATCCGAAGAAACTTAAAACGGTTATCCGGATTTAAGGTTCCAAACATACTGAAATATGATTTGTTGTGCCAGAGTCACTCCGATGGCTGTTATGCCCATGAGAAGACCGACACTTGTATATAAATTATGTGGTCGAGGATGCTTTGCAGCCCGACAATAAACCTCCAGATCGAGCCAAAGGCTGAAAAGAATAAAATGGAAGTATCAACATGCTTCAATTCCTACGTGAGCATAAGGGTTTGAGAACCTTCATTCAAAACATCATTTTCATATCTTGTCTAAAAAGAGACTTTTGCAAATCAAATCAAACCCTTCGTATATAGGTTCAACGAAGCACGACAATACTTTCAAAATGAATGTAGGCTCAATTACTTCCAGCATACACACATACATTGCAATTTAAAAGGGAAATATTGAAAAGATGTAGTACCGTGTTTCACTGGTGTTGGGGGGTGCCAACACCTTCCCCCCACTGAACCAAGCCCTCGAACTTTAAGAATTTCAGTTTCAAAACCATGTTTCGATAGTGTCCAGTAATTGGACCTACTTGCAAAATCAAACAAAACTCGGTTGAGTTGGTACAACGATTTCCAAATCTACCAACTGGCGACTCTATAAACCTTTCAAATCGTGGACATGATACATGTTGGCCTTTTCCTAAAAACTTCACCCTTCATAAAATAGATAAGACAAATAAAGGTAGAAAACAAAACTTAGGAAAAGAGAAAGATCAGGTCCAAAGAGACAAGATTTTTTTTCCAACGTCGACAGGTGGCGACTTTGCTGGGGACAGTAGAGGGCTTAAGTCACGCTCAAATCTTTCCAACATTTCCCCTTTCTATCTGCGTGTGTGTGGATGCTGTGTTTTATATTGAATAGATGCAAATAAATGCTTTACTACTTCATATTAGTGCTTCACACAATGTCATCTTTTCATATAGTGAGACGCGATGTATGTGAATGTATGTTAAGTGATTCATCCACCAGGAGGCAAACCCTTTAGTGTTTTAATTACTAGACTCAAAGGAGACTAATCATGTGAGGCTCAGGAAAGGCACGACTCAGATTCGCCCTAGTTAAAAGACCGGATTAATTTCCCCTCTAGTAAATTACGATGATCTGGGGACCTTCATGCCGAAAAACCGCGAGAGTAGTCTAAGATAGGTCAGGCTCTGATAAACCAAACGCGAAGGGGAGGCTCTTCATACCTTTCCATTTCAATTCCATGTAAAGTTTGATTCAATGTAAATTACGATTACATGTAAATGTAAAGAAAAGAAAATGTAAATGAACATTCTATTTCTCGTCAATTTTATTATTGTACAGATATCAAATCTTGTCATCTTGTCATCAAAACAACTAACGTTTATTTTGTAGGAAAATATTAAAACCCCATAAAAAACTAATACATTGCATCAACGCATGTTATTAATGCTTATTAAGACTAAACTACCTACTCTTCTCGTATGAAAGATTAGTCTCATTACCAGATCGAAATCTAAGAAAGCACGAAGCCTATCCATCGACATGACGTAATCAGGTTACGTATCTCAAAAGGAGTTTGAGGGACATAAGAATCAAATAACAGAGTTGGCTATCCTTCTAAAAGAAAAAAATAAAAGCATTCAAGGCGAGGCAATGCCCCATCAAACAGAGTTCTCTTCACAAGGGGGCAATCAAAGTGCTAACTAAAAGGGGAAAATGCAGATCCTTGAACTTTGATCAATCGAAAGAACCAACAAAACCCCTGAAATCACAAATCTCAGGGAAGATCGGGAAACTGGCGATATCCGAAGGAAAGTCCAACAAATGGAAGAAACCATCCGTTCAATAAAAGGAACTGGAACCTATGGAAGTGTCAATTACTCAGACCTCTGTATTTTTCCAGGGGCTCATTATCCAGACAAGTTCCAAGTCCCAGATTTTGAAAAATACAACTGGATCGGAGATCCTTACAGCCACCTGAAGGTATATATTGGAGAACACGGATCCTATATAGAGGATGAGAAGCTGAGACTGCAATTATTTAAGAAAGGCCTAACTGGAGAAGCCAGAGCATGGAACGCTCAACTTGACAATGCCAAAGTTCACAGCTGGGAAGAGTTAGCCCACGCCATCCTAAATCAGTATAGTTTTCAGTCACAAATGGCATAGGATCGATACCAAGTGACTAAAGTCAAAAAGCAGAGTACTGAGTCTTTCCGTGAATATGCCCAAAGATGGAGGCGTATGGCAGCACAGGTCACCCCGCTTATAACAGAAACTGAAATGGTGATGACTTTCATAGACATCCAAGAGGCACCTTACTATAAGAAGATCCTAGCTGGAATAGGAAACCCATTCTAACAGATGATCAAACACGGAAAAATGGCAGAGATGGGCCTAAAAGCAGGCAAGATTAAAGATTTCACTGCTTTGGAAGTAGTCGCCTAGCATATACAGTCTGGAAACTATGCAAACACTCCCATTAGGATACCCAAGAAAGGCTATAAAGACGTATCCCTCATTTTACAGGGGCAAGCTAGGAGACCCAACCATAGTTCCCCTATTTGGGAGTAGGAAGGCAATATGTCATTATAACAACAAACTACATTCAACCAATGCCAGGACAGAAAGAGAAAATTTGAAAGAACGGAAAATCGGGTGTTCATTCCACTTGGAGATTCCCTTGAAAATGTATTGGTGATGTTAATGGTTCACAAGAAATTACCGAACTGGCTCCACCTCTGGATCCAAGAAGCAAAAGATACAATCCAAGACAGTGATGTGCTTACCATTCAGGGTCTCCAGGACACGGTACACAAGATTGTTGGTCCTTAAAATATAAAATCCAAAACCTGATCGAAAGCAGCGAAGTTGTGGCCCAATAACCTGACCATCCAAATGCCAACACCAACCTTTTGTTACAGCATGATACAGAGGAAGAGAACATGATCAAGTCAGGAAGCGTCGAAATGTGTCCAAATCGTAAATACATACGAAGGATGGAGGAATACCCCCAAAGGAACAAAACAAATGTCCTAGAGTTGGTAAATTCAGAGGAGGTTATGATAGTGTTACAAAAATTGGATACGATCCAGTATCAAGTAACTCTGTTGGCTAATCTGATAGTGCGCCAACATCAGGATACAAGGCAGCTTTTCACTCAACTATCAGAAAGTCAAGAGAAAAAGGTGGCAATTCAGAATGTAAGCCTATCTCCCTCTAAGATCAGCCTAGATAAATGAAGAAGATCAAAGCATACTGAATAGACGAGAAAGGTGGAATGATAAAATTATTAGAAGATCTTGCCAAAGGAAAAAGCGTCCGGAGGAATGCAAATTCCCGAATAGGAAATTTCAAGAAACATTCCAAACACTGGCAAACCCTCGAAATCCTTCAGCACCGAAGGTGGGGGAGAGTAGGCGGAGAAGGGTATTCACTCCTTTGGGGGACTTATTAAAAAATGTGTTAGCAGTGTTCATTGCGCAGAAAAAGATTACTGAGTTACTGCCTCCTGCCAAGCCCGAGATGAAAAGTTATGATTCCACCAAGATATGTCTATACCATTATAACTCCCCTAGACATGCAACTGAGGAATGTTGGTCTCTAAACCATAAAATCCACAATCTCATTGAAAATGAAGAACTGAAGATAGAAGTCCCCATGACTAGAAAAGGAGAAAGGGAAATAAAGAGCTTAAGATGCCCACTCGAGAAAAGCAGTTGAAAGGAGGTGACGGCTGTGAGCACTAATCCTGGAATAATACAAGGTGGCCTGATCTTAATGCTGGGAGGGACAGAGGAGACAAGAGAGTCCTCTAAGGAATTTCATCCGCCAACATCAAATATCTTTTTGCCCAAAGCCAGCTACCACATTCCTGATTTTACCTTCTTGGATGATGAGGAGGAAATACTGATCCTTCTCAGTGTGGAAAAAGCCAAAAAGGAAAGTTCATTGTGAGAAATACAACAACAGTGCCAGAGTGATTTTATAGTCAAATCCTCTCAAGCCTATGAGAAGGGTGAAGGAACAGATGAAAAAAAGGTGGTGAAGTTCTCGAGGAAGCCAACCCATCGAGGAATCAAGAGTTCATCCCTTTTTGTGACTAGTTCAATTTGAGACTCCTTCAGGGATATGCTGAATCAGAAGATGATCAAGTTATAGCTACGAATGAAGATATTCATAACCAGGAGGTAACCTCTATCACGAGCCTCGAAGGCAACATAACCACTGACAGCTAGACTATCAGGCCTCAGCTAGCCAAGAAGACGTAGATCTAGAGGAAAGTTACGAGTTCCAGGAGATGTTGGAACGTTATCACTTTCTTAGCGTTATGCCTTTTATTTTCCATGCATATAAATGTTGAATATAAAAAAATCAAAATCAATCAAAAAAATTAAACCAATCAGGTCTTGTCCTAGCCTGAATTACGAATGACCTGATCTCCCTCAACCCTAGAGTACGTAGGCAGCCATTCATGGTACGGTTTGACATTCAAGAAAAAACAAAAAACCAATAAAAAAACCAGTCCCAAGACACCAAAATCCTATAAAACCCAAATACTATCAAGCCTCCCTGGTCAACAGATCCTACTGAGGTATTCTCTGACATCTCAATGTCAATCCATCAAGGAAAAGCTCACGACACATCAAAACAGCAAGTCATAAAAAAAGTGGTAATCACTCAGCAATGACAATACATATCCAATAAGGAAGTGAATCAAAATATATTTCTCTTCTATATAATATTGTTTGATATATACATTGTATCCTGTACATGACAAAAATGGCTAATCTAGTATGTGCAGGAAAATGAAAGCTAGTTTATGAACCCGTGGATAAATGGGATAACAGTGCCAACATGGCATCCCTCTCATGAAAAAGGAGAAGCAGCTGTAAGCTCATGTCCCATGGTCTTCATACGGGCTAGAATATCCACAGCCATCTGGATAGTATTGCTGCGACCATTTATGAAGGCACTCATATCGACAACGATGTTGTG
Organism: Panax stipuleanatus; assembly: GCA_020205555.1. Lineage (NCBI taxonomy): Eukaryota > Viridiplantae > Streptophyta > Magnoliopsida > Apiales > Araliaceae > Panax > Panax stipuleanatus. The sequence goes on from CM035122.1 coordinate 46,380,102, forward strand.
TGTATATGACCTAAACGCAGTTCTATTAGCAATATAAACATCCTGGGTAGCTATGGCCTCATCCCTTTTAATAAAAGTAGCATCCCTGGCGACTAAAGCCTCCTCAATATCAACAAATACTGCATCCTGGATAGCTCCAGCCTCGTCTCTCTCACTAAAAGCGACATCTTTGCTAGAAAGGGTGGTCAACATCAGTGCTCTAGCCTGATCCCTCTCAAAGGTCATCAGAGCTAATGAATCAATAAGAGATGGATCTGTCCCAATCAGAATGCTCTGGGAGTCATTGACTAAAGATGCTGTCAAACCAGCAAATGAATCATCATCAGTGGGAGAATTAGGAACCTCTATAGGCTCCTCCTCATCAGAATCAATGCTCGGAGCTGACTGGATAACCGCAACCAATACAATATCTGCCTCCAACCATGCAGAATACTCTGGAGAAATGATCTGGATGGCTAGTAGAAAAATCAGCCCTCTCCCTACGAGTCCAAACCTCATAAGTCCTAGTAAGGTCAGTTGATGACAAAGATGAAGCTGATATCCACTGATCCATAGCCCCCTCAAAGTGGTGAATGCTCTGAAACTGATCAACTTGGCCCATGACTACCAGCAGATGATATGTGGTCACCCCTCTCAAACCCGCCAAGGGCAGGTAATCTATACTGTCTGCATTAGTGATGAAGCTGTAAGGGGAGCTAAACCCTGAGCAGGGCATAATCAAAAATAGATGGTCAATCACCATCAAAAAAAGCCAACCAAGATGCCGCATCTGTACACTCTATCGACCGAAAAGAGTACGATATGGATATTTCATGAGTAAAGCAGTACCCATAATGTCTGAAAGTGTCGATGGGACTCAAGTGTGTCATAAACCACGTATATAGCAGAACGACGCTGCCCCTGAAAACGCCCACTGGATGGGAATGGTAGAATGTGGCCAACCACAAAGTCTCGACTAATATCATAGGAAGGATGGTACAACCCTGTCTGAGAACATGTACCACTACCATCAAGCCAATATCCAAGTGGTCCATATATAGTGGCATATACAAATAAGCTGTGACGCACATCAACAGAAGGTCCACACGTGTAAACTGCCACTCATCTGTGGGGATGATAAAATCTTCTGAATATCGCTCGTAACTGTCCAACCGGCCAAAATGATAGATCAAAAAGTCCATGGAGATCACATGCCCCGAAGTAATCTTCTCTGTTATGACTCTGCACATCAGACCAGTCATTGTCATGAACGGTCGTCTCATGTCACTAATGGTTGTCCTGGCACAAGGAAGATCTAATGCCAAACCCGTGAGGCGCTCATACTCCTCCAGCGTAGGAGTCAACTCATGAAGGCCAAACCTGAAAAGCTTACATCCAATAAAGACACTCAAGATCGATGACCCATGTTGAGAGAACACAATGGCACCTCAAAGTTGTTCCATCAAAATTGGAGCAAGTCTCGAAAAGGAAGAAGTAGCGATGCATTAAGACAGTCAGTCCCAGTGATGAAATAGCATACATCCTAAGATGCAAACCTTCAACAACTCATCACTCCTGAAGTGCGAGAAGACTTGATCTCTTATGTCCTACAGAAGAATAGGGGCGACTGTTATGAAAAAGTTTATCTCGTACTCGATGATCTGTTCCTTGAGCAAAAAGCCACGGATTAAACTTCATAGATCAAACCAAATTCGATTAAAGCTATCACACCACCAACCATCACAAGCCCTTGAGTCCAATTTAGTGGAATCCACAGGCCTTTTGATATAAACCATCAAAGTCAATTGCGCCCACAAGTCAGAAACAATGATTGGAGCATCTAAACATCAAGGCCCATATCCACTACCTGTTCACCATGTGGGTTATGAGGTAAAAGACTCTTACGATCCCGGCGTCTTATCAGCCCATCTATCCAACATACAATAAAGCAAACATGTGACGCCCCTAAAACCGGGCCCCAAAAACCTCGGACCTAGTACATCATTTCTATAACTATTGCAGAAGATATAAACATATATTATTTATACAATAACCTTTACATATAACTCCCAAGGTCGGTAATCTTAACTTAATACACATATTCATTTTTTACACGACTTACAATGTCATTTGCATCCAATACTATTAAAAATTTAACTGTACAATAATCCAATCCTAGAACTTGCCTTTGCATTTGCCTGTGTCCGAAGTTTCGTCTTAATCTAAAATGTTTATCATGATATAGCAAGGGTGAGCAACAAGTTTGCCAAGCAAGTTTAATTTCAAATGAAGATATATCATGATTGAAAAGAATAATAAGTTGACAAATTTTCAACAATATAATAATTGTGGAAGAATGGAAATCAATTTTCATAAATGAATAACCGAGTCAATAATGATGAATGGCTAATAATGAACATGAACAAATTTATCTAAACCTTAGGGTAATGAAGGTTATCAGCCTTTCATACCTAATGAATATATACAATATGCAAAACGTGCGAATCAATAATCAACAATAATTATTCACGAACATGCTTTACAATAACAACTCGAGTTCGAGTTAGGAAACTTGCCTGTACCGTTTATTACTGCTACGCAATTTAAGTTAATCGCTTTATTGAAAAAACCTATGAGTTTATAAGATTGATCTTTCAATTAGCATAACATACCTTATAAGTAAACTATCTAACATTTAAACACATAGTCAAATATTAGATATCCTTAACACCATACTTATTTACAAGTCTAAACCTAACACACATCGAGCCTTTAATATTATTCAATATAGTATACTGAGTGGTTTCCCACAAACAACTAACAAATTAGCTTCCGTCTCGTCTATACTATTTTCACAGTGAGTTAGATCGGCTACTAATTCGTAGATACCTTCCTCATATGAAGGAGTCATTTAGCCCAGCTACTAAACATCAACCATTATAGGGTACGAGTGCACTATCTTAGACTTATCATTTACTTTATTATACAACATGTGAATTAACACTTAATCTTTCATTTTTTAAGTCCTTTACAATTTAATAAGTCAAATACCTAATTCAACAACCTGGATTCTGACTGAATTTTAATTTAATAAACTATTTTAAATCAAGCAGACTGGATTAAACTAACCTCCAATCTAGCAAGCCTGGATTCAAACTGAAGTCCAATCCAGCAAGCCTAGATTCAATTGACCACCAATCCAGCAACCTGGATTATCCAAATAGATCAATCCAGCATTATGGATTATCCAAATATACCAATCAAGCATCCTGGTGGCCAATCCAGCAAACCAGATTGCAATCCAGCAAACTGGATTCCAATCCAGCAACCTGGATTCCCCTTTTTCAATCTAACCATCTTATTATTTTTTTTATCTTTTGTCCACACATAAATACATATAATCCATACACAAATATAATTTTTCAGGAATTTTTCAACTTTCTTATATATTTTTCAAAAATCCATTTCTAGTTAATTCCTTAAGAAAATAGCTACCTCACGCTCAATTCCAAAAATTTCCAACTCTTGGCTAGATCTTACACATGTTAACCTGAGCCTCCAGTTTAAATTTCATGGCCATCGGAGTTATACAACTCCGTTTATAGCAATTTTTGTCAGAAAAATGCAAATATTGAAATAGTCATAACTTGCTCAATTTAAGTCGGAATGAGCTTATTTTTGGACACAAGCTACTTTATAACATATATTGTAATGTCCCAAAGGAATGGAATTTATTTTATAAAATAAGTAGACAAAATTGTCCCTGGAATTTCCAGGTTGATTGTATTTTGGCCTTTTTCAGATTTTACGTCATTTGCTAATTTCAGTCCACACGAAAATCTATGACTTCTTTTTCGGTGATTCCACTTGGACTAGTTAGAAGACTCATAGATCTAAGTCCAAAAATTGACCACACTCAAAAATTCAAAATAGAATAGGAGAAATGGTCGTTTAAATTTCATGTTGCGTTTTTTCAAAATTAGATTTTTCCATCTTAGTGATTTCTAAGAAAACTTCCAAGATCTCTTTATTATTCAAACATTAACCACTGAAAACTAACATAATACATACCCATACATCATATACTCATGGATCTATGATGATCCATGATATATTACATCAAGAATCAGCAAGCATAAGATTAAACACAACTAAAGCTAAGAAAAATTAGGGTTTCTACATTTTGAAAAATCTAATTTCTATTTCTTAGTTTAGATCCAACTTTTGATCTATAAAAGGGTTAGATATAAACTTGAAACAATATTAAACACATAGATCTAAGATTTTAACCTTAGATCATAACTTTACAAAAATCAAACTCAAATCAAATCAAAAGGAATTTGACTATATGGTAGAGATTTTTGTTATACCTTAGCTTTTCTACCTTCTTCTTCTTCCTAAGCTTGGGTAGGAAGCTATGGAACCATAAGAACTCTCCCTCTCTTCTTCTCCTTCATGGCTGAACTCCCTCTTCTCTCTCTTACTTCTAGCTTTATTCTTTATTTCTCTCTCTCTCTTAGCTTTGGGCAAAGGTCCAAAAAAGCCCCTGACCTATTCCCCGATGTCCCACTTACACCCTAAACTAATTTTTTTTCCAAAAGTTCCCTCAACGTTACAAATTTAAGCTCAGTTTTTCCCCTGCCCCTAACGGTAATGCCATCTAGGCTAACTCCGCTTACACCTGTACATTTTTTTGCTGACGAGGCATGAATTTTACTTTGCCCATATTAAAATCCAAACTCAATATTCGACCTTAGTACTAAACCCGAACCCCATCCATTTTCTTAATCAAAACCCATATTCTTTTTCTTCTCCCTCCTTCATCTCTGTTCCATCTTTTTCTCTCTCTAAACCCTCCTTTCTCTTGTTCTTCGACTGGCAAAATTAAGCCATTGAAGCCATAACCAAGCTTGCAAAATACCAAAATTAGAGGTCGTGAATCTCCAAAAATCAACACACGATCATTGCCATATCCCAATAAAAAACTCATAAAAATCATCAATTAAACAAAATCCAATCAAAAAGCCCCCAAAATCATTAATCAAACAAAACCCTAATTCTCACAATAATGCAGATCATATACATATATAACAATCTTACTGTCACTACTAGTTTATAGATCATATACATGTATAACAACCGCCATGATCAAGGCTTCAAGTAAAAATAAAATTGAAATTAATGAGATTTGGTATGTATGTTCTGTCAAACAGAGGAACAGAGGAATTATAATTGCCAAAAAAAGGAGAGGAATTAAAAACGAACAGGAGAGGAGGTCGTGAATCTCCAAAATCAACACACGATCATTGTCATATCCCAATCAAAAAAATCCCAAAAAATCATCAATCAAACAAAACCCCTAAAAATCATTAATCAAACAAAACCCTAATTCTCACAAGAAGAGGAATTAAAAACGAACAGGAGAGGAGGTAACGAAGTTCTGTGTGTGATGGGCGATGACAGATCATCTTCGTATATTTTAATGGCGAGAGTAGAGAGAGATCGAGAACTTCTGATACCAGTCTCTGACTCTTCCGTCGACGATAACGCTTCTTCCAAGCCTTCTTCTTCCGCTTCTTCTTCTCATCACTCCGGCAGTGAGGTTACTTCTCGTTCCCCTTTCTCTACTTATATACATGTACAAGCTTGATTTAGTTTATTGATTGTTTAATTTTTCCAGTCGAAGAATAAGAAAAAGGATGGTTTAGAGAGAGAAAAAGATGGAACAGAGATGAAGGAGGGATAAGAAAAAGAATATGGGTTTTGATTGAGAAAATGGATGGGGTTCGGGTTTAGTACTAGGGTCGAATATTGAGTTTGGATTTTAATATGGGCAAAGTAAAATTCATGCCTCGTCAGCAAAAAAATGTGCAGGTGTAAGCGGAGTTAGCCTAGGTGGCATTATCGTTAGGGGCAGGGGCACAACTGAGCTTAAATTTGTAACGTTAAGGGTACTTTTGGAAGAAAAAAAATTAGTTTAGGGTGTAAGTGGGATATCGGGGAAAAGGTAAGGGTTTTTTTTGGACCTTTGCCCAATTTATTTTCTTTTGCTAGCTAACTTGGAGAATGAAAAAAAATGAAGAAAACTTTTTAATTGGAACGAAGAGAAATGTATTTATAGTAGGAGAGATGTATATATATAACATATATATGTATATTAAATCTCCTAACAAATCTTCATTTTCTCTCTCTAATATCTTGCATATCTATCCAAGATCTCTTCTTTCTCTTTCATAATCCTAACAAATCTTTCCATATCTATCAAATATCATTTCATATCTATCCAATATCTTTTTATATCTATCCATAAGAGTTAATTCACATGCTCCCTTTCCTTCCTAGCTTGGGCCGAAATCTTGGGCCTTGATTTAATATCTTTTGGGCTTGCAAATTACTTCCCCCTTATTCCTCCTCACCAAATTTTGGCTCTATAGGCCAAATCCTCCCATCATTTGATTTATATAATACTTAGCATAATAACTAACATACCCCTCCCTAATTGGGATTAATTCTTGGGCTTTTATTTTAATTCCTTTGGACTTGGATTTTGCTTAGAATGCTTAATAATTAAAATTAACTTGGGCGCCCACCCATAATAAATTGGACCATTATTATACTTGTCCCATACATGAGATATTGGGCTAGCTTAATAATTTAATTACTCTTAAATCAATTTATCTACAAGTCCAATGCTTAAATAAACAATTGGGCTTTTTATTAAATCTCTTGGGCCATAAAATCAACTTAGCTCCATACTTTTAATTTTTATCTTATCCTAATCATTTAGTTAGGGTTTCCACTACACACCTTTGTAAATAAATTCCTTACTCAAATATCTTTAATTTCATAACCCAATTAAACTTGCTTTACTTAGGTTATAAAATTAATTATTTGAGATGTATAAAATAAATCTCTTAGGGTATTTAATTACCCTACCTAATATATATATTAGGTTATAAAACTTTATTCTTAATTCTCTTTTTATACAAAATAAATGTAGACACATTATATAATGTATAATTATTTAATCATACACATAATTCACATGAGTCATAACATACTCCATTAAGTGTATTAACTTAATAGTCCTAATTGACTTAATAAGTTATAAACACTTACATAATCATACAAAATAATCTAATAGGTTGATACATATTTCATAAATCTCTTAGATTAGGTTACAAGTATATAATTAAAATACTAGAACAATTAAATAAAAATAACACTTGAGGTTATTTAATTCAAATACCTAATTTATATATTAGGTCACCAATCTTTATAGGTATCGTAATACCTTATCCTTAATATTCCTTTGAGTACATATAAATTTATTTCTAGGGTTTAGAAATTTTGTAACCCATATTTTCTCTATCCTCATTCAAATAATAAACCTTATAGGTTCTTCTTTAATTTTTTTTTTAATTATTCCTCAAATTCCCATCTAGATTTTATCATTTAACCTTTATTTTAATCATTTAAGATCTTATAAATTTTCGGAGTGTCACATTCACCCTTTCTTCTAAGAATTTTGTCCTCAAAATTACAGCCTATTAATCCCTACTCCTTTATTCATCAAAACTAAGTCTTCAACTTAACCTTATCTGATTTCATTCTCATTTAATGAGTACATATGGCTTCCTTCTATGAGGAACTATTCTATCATCACATTCTACCCAGACTTCTCTCTACGGAGTTAAAAACTTTTCATATTTTTGCTGAGTGGCCATGAACATTCATTTTTCAATTTCGAAAAGGTTTAAATAGAAATTCATTTGTAAACCGTCATACTTACGGACATGGGTGATCAGCCTGTTATACCCTACATTGATCAGATGCTACATGGTGGAACGACATTTGCGTTCATCATATCCGCCTTTAGAGCAAAAATATTTCTCAATTTAGGGATGTTCATACTCAGACTGGATTCCGAATCAAAACAATATGGCTCGGGATAATTCTCAAAGAGATACTTGAATTTTCATAAACCTTTGTCTAACTGAATCAAATAGCTTAGACATATACCAATAATTTGAACATTAATCGAAATATGTATCAGGCCAACTTTAATTAGCACTTTACTTTTCTTTAAAATTTCTGAAAATTATTTTATGACGTCATTATATCGCACTGTATTTACAGTCCGTTGAAGATTCTGTCATTTTTGTGACTTTGTCATGCAACAATATACCATAGTGGGCTGACGATCTTTAGATCACATCCAACACTATGTAAGACTGCATTAATGACTCCATCATTTTTATCATCTTTGCACCAGGTTCCATGATGCATTGATGATATATAAAATACATTTTGATATTTAAAATAATGTTTTTCTAGCCGACACAATTAACATAGACTTTTCTTTTAAAAGGTTCAAAAATCTTTGAAAATCAGTTTTAGTGTTATCATACCTCAACAGGTAACGATGTGTTCGGGTCCCGAAGTCCACACATACACACTTATCACCATATTTTGAGGATAACAAAATTTTATTTTTGGTGTTATCATGCTGTAACAGGTAACGATGTGTTAGTGGTACGAAGCCCACTTCTACACAATTGTAACTATATGTTGCTGATAACAAAAATTTATTTATATTTTTAAAGGCATATCAGTGAGAATTTAGCTTAATGTCAAAAATTTCGAAGTCTAGCACAGCTAGAAGATTTGGAATACCTATGCCTCCACCATCAACTTCAATTCTTCTAATGATCAATTGCTTAATAATTCTATCGATTTCTATCATCCTTAAAGCTTACTATACTAAAAATCCTCAATTCTCCATCTACAACTTTTCTATACCCTATTATAGTTCATCAACCATACCCCACGTTATGAGTTCAGGAACTTACCAGAATCATATGGGTTTAGAAACTTATCCTAGTCAGACCAAAGTCGTCCATTCGCTAAGGGGTTCTACTATACGATTATGAGTCACGAACTTACCATACGTATGAGTTTAAAGAACTCGCACCTAATCTTATATTCTCTACCTATCCGTTATACATATGGGAAAATAATCACCTTTTCAACATACATATAGCGAATAGCGCGACACCAACCTTTCAATGATTATCAATATAAGAAGCTAAGTGGTTGTCGAACCAAACACAATCCTCTACCGATACAAGGAATTGGTCAACTCAGCCACTAATCAATATAGGAAGCTAAGCGGTTTGTTAAACCAAGGACAACTCCCTGCCCATACAAGGAATTGTTCAACTCAACCACTATATCAATATAGGAAGCTAAGTGGTTCTAAAACAAAGCATAAATTCCCCGCCCATACAAGGAATCATACAACTTAGCTGCTAACATGAGTCCTCAATTGAAATCCCACATAATCCTTGTGACAACCAGAATTTTTAAAAATTATTATAATAAGAATTTAATAAATAAAATTCTTATTACGAGATGTTTTGAGTTGGATATATGTATATATGTGTTATATATTGTGAAGTATATGATGTGGTGTGAATATATAAGATATATATATATATATATATGTATATATATATATATATACATATATATATATAGACATATATGTATATATATATATATATATTCATATGATGGAAGAATGAGGTTTAGTAGTTAATTTAATTTAACTATTGGAAAAGATGAATGGAATTATTTGAAAATGGAATTAAGCTAATCTAATTAAGTTGGAAATTACATTATGGAATAATATAATTTGATTATTATGCCTTGTGGTAATGAATTTGTTATGATTAAATTTCATAAATAATGTGAGTAATTCACTTAATGAAATAATGAAGTAATGTGAATATATTTATTTTAATAAAATGAGAGGGGAAGGTATGTTACATATAAACGTAATATGTTAGTGTAATACAATTGTGAATCTTGTAAATAATTAAAATATTTATCAAATAAAATAAATATTTTAGTTAAAATATTTATGGAGTAAAATAAATATTCAATAAAAATTATTATAGAATAATTTAGTTAGGTATTATGGTATTAAATAAATTGAATTAGTAATTAAGTGGTGATTAGATGTATGGATTAAATAAATTATATTGAGACAATTTATGTGAGAAAAAGGAATGAAATGATTATATATAATAATTGTATAATTCATTTGAGTTAACTAAAATAATTAGTGGAATAAATATTAACTATTTTAATGGAAATATTTATTCTAATAGAGATGTTTATTTTAGTTACAAAGGTAATTTCATAATTTATAGTGTAGTAATTATACATGTTATAATTGCATAATTACTTAATCTGGCTAAATAGTTTAACAATAAAATGAAGTGTGACGTATGTATCATATAGTAAGGGAGTTGTTAGAATAAATGGATAAGGAGATTAGGGGTTCTAGCCAAACATGGCCTTGTGACCCTTTGCCTTTGTAACAGATAGGAGCCCTTGGGTTTTTTTTTAACTGATAGACTAAATAAAAAAATATGTTAGTTGTGCTAAGTCTGAGAAAGAAGAATAAAGCAGAGAAAAGAGAAAATTGAGAGAGAAAAGGAGTTCTCTGTAGAGTTGGAGAAGAGCCTTGGAGAATCAAGGAGAACCAACCTCTTTCATCATCTGATTAAAGCTAAGGAGGGTTCAAGAGGTATAAAGAAATTCTTAAGTTCCTAATCTTTGGTCCTTAATTTCATTGTTAGAAATTACTATGGTTATTTGACCTTAGGAATTGGTGAAGAATCTATGTGTGCTGATTATGTAATGAATTTCTAGTGTTGTTCATATCTAAAATCAAACCAAACAAGTCTAAATTGTGTAAAAGATGGAAAAATTAGACTCTTGGTTATTACATACTATATGGTCTGTTTTGGAGGTAAAACTTTAGTGTAATTTTATGATGTAAGTTGTAAATTGATAGTGGTTTGTCATTCTCCTCTTAGGAACGAAAACAACCCAATTGGAATGAACTAAAACGGAGTTAAAACGAATTCGTGATGTAAGATTTCATTAAATATGTTGAAGTATAAAAATATAGTATGAACACTGAATTGGAACCCTTAAAATGAATGGTTAATGTTTTTGAAGTATTATAATTATTAGGTAGATAAGTAGTTCAGTATTTCACGAATCCATAGAGTCAAAACCGGACTCAATCGGATGTGTATAGCTTGATTTATGAAGATTGGAAGGAGGAAAGGGTTAGAAAATTCTCCAGAACAACAGACTGGAGAAGAAAGTTGCGTAACACGCTGCCAGGGGCGCAGCTGTGCTGCCCCCAAGGCTGGTTGGGGCTCAGCTGCGCCCAGGAGGAAAGTCAGTCCGGGACTGTGTTTGACCTCATGTGGTAAGCAGCCATAACTTTTTAATACAAACTCCGATTGAGGCAATTCAAGATGATCCGGAACGAGCACGAGTAGACCTACAACTTTTGTTCTTTAAGTTATTTAATTTGAGGTTAGTAGCAGGGGTCAAAATGGTTATTTTTGGGACTGATGTGTTTTTTGGAGGCAATCGGGGGGCGTCGGGCATGCACGTATGCACATGTAATGCTCCCGACCATGTAAAATGATGTTCTAACTTTCGTAACATGACTATTACGTATTATAATGATACTTAAAATTAATCCTTGAGTGTTAGATAAGTTGTATGGGCGTGATAAGCGTGCGCAAATGCGTGTCGTTTGGGCGTTTGAATAGGCAAGGTTGACGTACGGACGTGCAAGCGTCGCAGCGCCGTAACGAGTGTATTTGACCTTGGTTAATATTATGTTTTCAATAAGAATGAAACATTATAGGGGAATGTAACCCAATATAGGAGCATGTAAAGCACTTGCAAAAGGGGCGAGTTAGGCGTGTGACGTATAAACGTCGAAACGCCGTGTAATGTGGTAATACACTTAAATAGTGTTTTGATTCTAATGTAACGAACAATATTATATATGAAATATGGTTAATATAAAATCAATAGGTAGTCCTAGCAGGACTTAAACACTTGAATGAATTACAATCAAATTGAATGTTGTGTATTGATAATAGGAAGAGTTATAAGATGTAGAGTAAAGTTTACATTACAACTGATATGCATTGCTATGTGACTAATAATTGATATGCATGATTATATAATTGTGTAGGGCACGTAAAGTGCAGATATATGTAAGCTGTTAAATTGTTATTGGTAAACAACGATCAAGGCAAGTCTTTTAGTTCCTATTTTCTACGTGCACTTGATGATGAACTGTTTTAAATTGTTTTGGAAAGAGCATGATATATTGTATATATGTTGTAAGCATGAAATGTTAAAGTCAATTTATGACTACATTGATTGATTAAAGAATGTTGATTGAGTAAGAAACTCAATCTTTATATTTGTTATGTGATGTAAAGCATGTATGCCATGTTACTTTAATTATTATGAGATGTATGTTGCGCATGTATTTATGTGTTATGTGATGCATGAAAGCTGTTAGATCTTGCTGAGTTGTCGAGCTCATTCTTGCAAATAATCACTTTTGCAGGTTAAGGATTCAAGGTAACGATATGTGCTACTTGAAAGAAATGAATCAGATGTAATGAATGAAAATTTATATACTTTGGCTAAATTGTTATTATTTTGGACCGTGTTTAAGGTTTTAGATAATGTATTTGATAATGTATGATGGTTAACAGATGTTGAGTTGTAAAGTTTACATTTTACCCGATGTATAAGGGGTATTGAACGTGGTTGTAAGTTTTAGTTTATAATAACTCTGACGAAGCGATTCATGAAAGAAAATTGAATCAAAGTTATGTAATGATAAAGGTTGAGATTCAAGGATAATAAAGAAAGGAATAATATAAAAGTTTTAAATATTTCGTATTTTTAGTGATTGTATCATTGATTAACGATGTAAAGTCTGAATAAGGATGTATTATTAACGACCGATGTCGAGAGTTGTATTGTATGAATTTTGGGGTCGTTACAGTTGGTATCAGAGCTGATAGGTTATACACCTTAGGTAAGAGTACCTTGGGCTATGACCTTTGAGAATAAGAAGTTAAGTTTAAGTTACGTATAATGAAAAGGTGATTCCTTTCACATACATAGAAGTATGGGATGAGTTAAGTCCTAGAAATGTTATTAAAAGAAGGTAAGAATAATGAGGAATAAAACTCGAATAAAACGTTGAACTTTATGAACGAATTAGAAATTCTTAAAAGAAGAGTTAACAAATAAATAAGAAGATTCAAAGAAGAATCTTGAAGAGATATGAAGATGAGAATCAGGAGTTACCTAACTCCAATAATAAAGATGACGAATAATGATGAATAGACGAAGTCTATAAGATTGGAAGCATAATGAAGTCATGATATAACCTGATGAAAGGAAAAGATAAGAAGTTTTTAAAACAAAACGATAATGAGATAAGAAAGAATTATAAGGGAGATGATTATAGAATAAGATCACGGCGTGATCTTTTAAAGTTGAAAGACAGATGGTCAGTAATGATTGAATAGTTATAGTTTGACGCTATAAATGAGAATTTACTATGATATAGTACGAGGTTAACTCACGAGGAGTTATAAATGATGAGATCCGAACAATTCACATAGAGTAAAGAGCAAGTTATGAGCAAGATAGAGTTAGGTGGGATTTTAATTGAAGAATCATGTGATGGCTGAGTTGTACAAACCTTTGTATGGGCGAGGGTTTTGTGCTTGCACTTAGTTTATCACATTGATAATCATTGGAACGTTGGTGTCGCGCTATTAATGTATATGTGGTGAAAATGTGATTCTTTTCTCATGTGTATATTTGATAGTTAGAGACTATTAAGATTTGTAAGATGTTATTAGGATTAAGTGCGAGTTCTTAAAACTCATGCTTGTGGTAAGTTCATGACTCATAATCATATGGTATGTTTAGAACTCCTCAGTGAATGGACGCCTATAGTCTGACTAGGAAGTTCTTAAAGTCATATTATTGTGGAAAGTTCCTGACTTCCAAAGTGTGGAAAGTTTGATGAACTATACTCGGAATAGAAAGGTTATGGTGTAGGAAGCATTGATGTTGTTTAAGGTTTGATAGAATGATTAAGTAATGATGGAGTAAAGATTTAATTGATGGAGAAAGTTTTATATTCTAAATCTCCTAGCGTTGCTAGATTTTCAAAATTTATTAACTTCGTGCTGATGTTGCACTTTTGTTTTCTTGAAAAACATTGGATCAAATGATGGAACCAACGAATTTTTTTTAAAATAGTGCTATTATTCGCATGTCTATGCTAATTGCTTCAGCTAGACAAAAATAATTTTGAATTTTCAAAATGTATTTTATGTGTTCTATGCATCATTTGATGGTGTAGAGACAATAATCGAGGAAGTTATCAATGCAGTTAAACCTAGTGTTGGATGTGATCGTATGATCGTCAGCCCGCTATGGTATGGTGTAGTATGACAACGTTATGTAATGACGAAATCCTCAACGTACCATTATTATGGTACGATATCAGGATATTATGAAAATATTTACTTACTATTTTTAGTTTCCTTAAAATATAAAAAAAAGAGAGATTTATCTACTTTTGTTTCCTTAGACTACTAAAAAAAACATTTTTTTAAAATAAATAAATAAATATTTATTTTGTTGCTTAAAAATATGTATGTATATATATATATATATTTCGATTGATGTCCAAATCCTTGCTAGAGGTCTATGCTACTTGATTCAGCTAGAAAAATATTGAAAGATATTTATGAAATTCGAGCGTTCTTGGCCAAACTATGCCAAACCAAATTATTTTGGTGCGGATTCAGATGTTAAGAAGCTGAGGTGAACAACCCTATAAAAGGGGGACATGTTATCGGAGACAATGGTTCCAAAAGTATCGCACATAGTCGTTACGATGTTAAGATGTAATACGTTGTGCATGACGTAGGGGTATGATACGCTGATCACCTAGAGTACTTGCAGAGAGTGTTTTCAATCTGTGTGATTGCTAAACATTCTGTTAAAAATGGTTTACAGTGGTGATGCACTATTAAACTTGGAGAAGAGTTCAAGGTCTTATGACCACTCAGCATGAATTAGAATTTTTAAATTCCTGTTATTCATATCGCTTCCCAATTATTGAGCAATTGTGGAATATTCTTATTATTCTAAAGGTGAAGGTGGCAAGAATGATATTCCTTAGAAAGAAATAGTTGTAGAACACAACAAGTTAGTGAATAAGATTAACATAAAATCTACTTTGATAGATTTAATAAATGAAGATTAATAAAATGAGAGAGGAAGGTATGTTACATATAAGCGTAATATGTTAGTGTAATACAATTGTGAATCTTGTAAATAATTAAAATATTTATCAAATAAAATAAATATTTTAGTTAAAATATTTATGGAGTAAAATAAATATTCAATAGAAATTATTATAGAATAATTTAGTTAGGTATGATGGTATTAAATAAATTGAATTAATAATTAAGTGGTGATTAGATGTATGGATTAAATAAATTGTATTGAGACAATTTATGTGAGAAAAAGGGATGAAATGATTATATATAATAATTGTATAATTCATTTGAGTTAACTAAAATAATTAGTGGAATAAATATTAACTATTTTAATAGAAATATTTATTCTAATAGAGATGTTTATTTTAGTTACACAGGTAATTTCATAATTTATAGTGCAGTAATTATACATGTTATAATTTCATAATTACTTAATGTGGCTAAATATTTTAACAATAAAATGAAGTGTGACATATGTATCATATAGTAAGGGAGTTGTTAGAATAAATGGATAAGGAGATTAGGGGTTCTAGCCAAACATGGCCTTGTGACCCTTTGCCTTTGTAACAGATAGGAGCCCTTGGGTTTTTTTTAACTGATAGACTAAATAAAAAAATACGTTAGTTGTGCTAAGTCTGAGAAAGAAGAATAGAGCAGAGAAGAGAGAAGATTGAGAGAGAAAAGGAGTTCTTTGTAGAGTTGGAGAAGAGCCTTGGATAATCAAGGAGAACCAACCTCTTTCATCATTTGATTAAAGCTAAGGAGGGTTCAAGAGGTATGAAGAAATTCTTAAGTTCCTAATCTTTGGTCCTTAATTTCATTATTAGAAATTACTATGGTTATTTGACCTTAGGAATTGGTGAAGAATCTATGTGTGTTGATTATGTAATGAATTTCTGGTGTTGTTCATATCTAAAATCAAACCAATCAAGTCTAAATTGTGTAAAAGATGGAAAAATTAGACTCTTGGTTATTACATACTATATGGTCTGTTTTGGAGGTAAATATTTGGTGTAATTCTATGATGTAAGTTGTAAATTGATAGTAGTTTGTTGTTCTCTTCTGAGAAACGAAAACAACCCAATTGGAATGAACTAAAATAAATTTAAAACAAATTCGTGATGTAAGATTTCGTTAAATATGTTGAAGTATGAAAATATAGTATGAACACTGAATTGGAACCCTTAAAATGAATTGTTAATGTTTTTGAAGTATTATAATTATTATGTAGATGAGTAGTTCAGTGTTTCACGAATCCATAGATTCAAAATCGGACTCAATCGGATGTGTATAGCTTGATTTATGATGATTGGAAGGAGGAAAGGGTTAGAAAATTCGCCAGAACAATAAACTGGAGAATAAAGTTGCGTAACACGCTGCCAGGGGCGCAGCTGCGCCGGGAGGAAAGTCAGTACGGGACTGTTTTGACCTCGTGTGATAAAATAGCCATAACTTTTTCATACGAACTCCGATTGAGGCGATTCAAGATGATCCAGAACGAACACGAGTAGACCTACAACTTTTGTTCTTTAAGTTATTTAATTTAAGGTTAGTAGCAGGGTCAAAATGGTTATTTTTGGGACTAATGTGTTTTTGGAGGCAATCGGGGGGCGTCGGGCATGCACGTATGCACATGTAATGCTCCCGACCATGTAAAATGATGTTCTAACTTTCGTAACATGACTATTACGTATTATAATGATACTTAAAATTAATCCTTGAGTGTTAGATAAGTTGTATGGGCGTGATAAGCGTGCGCAAATGCGTGTCGTTTGGGCGTTTGAATAGGCAAGGTTGACGTACAGATGTGCAAGCATCGCAGCGCCGTAACGAGTGTATTTGACCTTGGTTAATATTATGTTTTCAATAAGAATGAAACATTTTAGAGTAATGTAACCCAATATAGGAGCATGCAAAGCACATGCAAAAGAGGCGAGTTAGGCGTGTGACGTATAAACGTCGAAACGCCATGTAATGTGGTAATACACTTAAATAGTGTTTTGATTCTAATGTAACGAATATTATTATATATGAAATGTGGTTAATATAAAACCAATAGGTAGTCCTAGCAGGACTTAAACACTTGAATGAATTACAATCAAATTAATGTTGTGTATTGATAATAGGAAGAGTTATGAGATCTAGAGTAAAGTTTATATTACAACTGATATGCATTGCTATGTGACTAATAATTGATATGCATGATTATATAATTGTGTAGGGCACGTGAAGTGCAGATATCTGTAAGCTGTTAAATTGTTATTGGTAAACAACGATCAAGGCAAGTCTTTCAGTTCCTATTTTCTACGTTCACTTGATGATGAACTGTTTTAAATTATTTTGCAAAGACCATGATATAATGTATATATGTTGTAAGCATGAAATGTTAAAGCCAATTTATAACTACATTGATTGATTAAAGAATGTTGATTGAGTAAGGAACTCAATCTTTATATTTGTTATGTGGTGTAAAGCATGTATGCCATGTTACTTTAATTATTATAAGATGTATGTTGAGCATGTATTTATGTGCTATGTGATGCATGAAAGCTGTTAGATCTTGCTAAGCTGTCGAGCTCATTCTTACAAATAATCACTTTTGCAGGTTAAGGATTCAAGGTAACGATATGTGCTACTTGAAAGAAATGAATCAGATGTAATGCATGAAGATTTATATACTTTGGCTGAATTGTTATTATTTTGGACCCTGTTTAAGATTTTAGATAATGTATTTGATAATGTATGATGGTTAACAGATGTGGAGTTGTAAAGTTTAAATTTTACCCGATGTATAAGGGGTATTGAACGTGGTTGTAAGTTTTAGTTTATAATAACTCTGACGAAGCGATTCATGAAATAAAGTTGAGTCAAAGTTATGTAATGATAAAGGTTAAGATTCAAGGATAATAAAGAAAGGAATAATATAAAAGTTTTAAATATTCTGTATTTTTAGTGATTGTATCATTGATTAACGATATAAAGTCTGAATAAGGATGTATTGTTAATGACCAATGTCGAGAGTTGTATTGTATGAATTTTGGGGTCATTACAATCCTAGCTCCCTCTTTACTCAATACAAATTTCATTTAATTCGTATCTACAATTCTACAACTCTTTTGAATTTAACTCGTACTATTTCATAGTACCATATTCGTATAGTAATTTTGCTACAAAGTTTTCAATTATTTGATTGATCCTTCTCCTACTATGACCTTATCAGATCACGTGTGATCTCATATTATAATCGTTTTATATTACGATTCTTTTCTATGTTATGATCATTTTGTTTTACGATCTTTTTTCCCTTTATACTTTTAGTATTTTAGACTCTATCTATTCATTACTACTATTTATTTTTATTATCAGAGTTAGGTAACTCTAGATATTTATTACTTGTCAGGATTCATCTTTGAATCTTATTGACTTATTAATACCTTGCCCAAATTCATCGCTTAGAACTTAAACTTTATTTGAGTTTATTCTTATTCCTCATTTCTGCTGTTATAGCCAAAGGTAACCCTACCTAAGGTTTATAACCTACAGCTTTGATACCAACTGTGACGCCCCCAAATTCGGGTCCCAAGAACCTCGGACCTAGTACATCATTTCTATAACTATTGCGGAAGATATAAACATAAATTGTTTATACAATAACCTTTACACATAACTCCCAAGGTCGATAACCTTAACTTAATACACATATTCATTTTCTACATGACTTAAAATGTCATTTGCATCCAATACTATTATAAATTTAACCGTATAATAATCCAATCCTGGAACTAGCCTTTGCATTTGCCTGTGTCCGAAGTTTCGTCTTAATCTAAAATGTTTATCATGATATAGCAAGGGTGAGCAACAAGTTTGTCCATCAAGTTTAAGTTCAAATGAAGATATATCATGATTGAAAAGAATAATAAGCCGACAAACTTTCAATAATATAATAATTATGGAAGAATGTAAATCAATTTTCATAAATGAATGACCGAGTCAATAATGATGAATGGCCAACAATGAATATGAACAAATTTATCTGAACCTTAGGATAATGAAGGTGAACAGCTTTTCATACCTGATGAATATATACAATATGCACAACGTGCGAATCAATAATCAGTATAGATGTAAATAATCAACAATAATTATTCACGAACATGCTTTACAATAACAACTCGAGTTCGAGTTAGGAAACTTACCTGTACCGTCGATTACTGCTACGCAATTTAAGTTAATCGCTTTATTAAAAAGACCTATCAGTTTATAAGATTGATCTTTCAGTTAGCATAACATACCTTATAAGTAAACTATCTAACATTTAAACACATGGTCAAATATTAGATATCCTTAACACCATACTTATTTACAATTCTAAACCTAACACACATCGAGTCTTTAATATTATTCAATATAGTATACTGAGTGGTTTCCCACAAACAACTAACAAATTAGCTTCTGTCTCGTCTATACTATTTTCACAGTGAGTTAGATCGGTTACTAATTCATAGATACCTTCCCCATATGAAGGAGTCATTTAGCCTAGCTACTATACATCAACCATTAAAGGGTACGAGTGCACTACCTTAGACTTATCATTTACTTTATTATACAACTTGTAAATTAACACTTAATCTTTCATTTTTTTAAGTCCTTTATAATTTAGTAAGTCAAATACCTAATTCAGCAACCAGGATTCAGATTGAATTTCAATTTAATAAACTATTTTCCATTCTAGCAGACTGGATTCAACTGACCTCAAATCCAGCAAGCCTGGATTCAAATTGACATCCAATCCAGCAAGCCTGGATTCAACTAACCACTAATCCAGCAACCTGGATTATCCAAATAGATTAATCCAGTATCCTGGATTGTCCAGACATACCAATCCAGCATCAAGTGGCCAATCCATTAAACCAGATTGCAATCCAGGAAACTGAATTCCAATCTAGCAACCTGGATTCCACTTTTTTAACCTAACCATCTTATTATTTTTTTTATCTTTGGTCCACACATAAATACATATATTTCATACACAAAAATAATTTTTCAGGAATTTTTCAACTTTCTTAAGTATTTTTCAAAAATGCATTTCTAGTTAATTCCTTAAAAATATAGCTACCTCACACTTAACTCTAAAAACTCCCAACTCTTGGCGAGATCTTACACATGTTAACCTGAGCCTCCAGTTTAAATTTCTTGGCCATCGGAGTTATACAACTCTGGTTATAGCAATTTTCGTCTGAAAAAATGCAAAAATTGAAATGGTCATAACTTGCTCAATTTAAGTCAGAATGAGCTCATTTTTAGAAACAAGCTACTTTATAACATATATGTTAATGTCCCGAAAGATTGGAATTTATTTCATAAAATAAGTAGACGAAACTGTCCCTGGAATTTTTGGACAGATTGCATTTTGGCCTTTTTCAGATTTTACGTCCTTTGCTAATTTCAGTCCACACGAAAATTTATGACTCTTTTTTCAGTGATTCCACTTGAAAAAGTTAGAAGACTCATAGATCTAAGTCTAGAAATTGACCACACTCAAAGATTCAAAAAGAATAGGAGATATGGTCGTTTGAATTTTATGTTGCATTTTCTCAAAATCTGATTTTTCCATCTTAGTGATTTCTAAGAATACTTCCAAGATCTCTTTATTATTCAAACATTAACCACCAAAAACTAACATAATACATACCTATACATCATATACTCATGGATCTACCATGATCTATTACATCAAGAATCACCAAACATAAGATTAAACACAACTAAGGCTAAGAAAAATTAGGGTTTCTACATTTTGAAAAATCTAATTTCTATTTCTTAGCTTAGATGCAACTTTTGATCCATAAAAGGGTAAGATATAAACGTGAAACACTATTAAACACATAGATCTAAGGTTTTAATCTTAAGATCATAAATTTATAAAAATTAAACTCAAATCAAATTAAAAGGAATTTGACTATATAGGTAGAGATTTTTGTTATACCTTAGCTTTTCTACCTTCTTCTTCTTCCTAAGCTTGGGTAGGAAGCTATGGAACCATAAGAACAGTGACGCCCCCAAATTCAGGTACTTGAAACCCGAACTTGGTGCTACACGATATCATTTTTTTGAGCGGAATAATATAAATAACAAGCTTAATTTACATATCAGAGTTGTCTAATCCCAGGTACACGACCTTTAAAACATTCATTACATGATAAATAGTAAATATTATTGTCTTAATAAAGTCTAACTATTACACAAAATACCATAAAACTTATTCTTACAGCTTTCCTTACCCTTTGTTTTTGCCAGAAGCTTCTGGTTGATCACGCTTAGCTGAAAATATTTAATTTAAAGCAAGAATCAGCATTCAATTGCTCAGCAAATAATAACAGTTAATAAACTCTAGCTGAAAGAAGTAAATGTTTTCTTTGAGATATACTTCTACAATGAATCAATAGTTGTGAAGTCTTTCAAAACTTATCTTAATAACATATCAAATCGTTTAAAATTTTTGAAACAACGTAGTTACTATAAATGTTGAGCGGTCAATGGACCATGAACTTTTATTTTTTATTTTTGAAAAGGTTTAAACAGAAATTCATTTGCAAACCGCTCTGGTCTTACTGACATGTAGGGTGATCAGCCCTGTATTGATCAGTACTATCTGTTTGAACGATAATTCGTTCACTCTATTCGCCTTGGGCACATAAACAATTTTCCCATTAAGGGTTGTTCATACTCAGTCTGGAATCCTAACTAAATAATTCAGTTGGATGACCTTATCATAACCAATACTATTCAGTAATACAGTTCGAACTATGTCTAGCCGAGTCAAATAGCTTAGACAGTCATAAATACCTACTGAAGTTTGATAGCATGTAACAGGGTTTGTCATATCAAAGAATTTCAAGTTTAAGAGTTCTTGTTTGAATACAGTAGTTTATACAAGTGGGGACACTTATATAATAACAGACAATAATAACATATTAATAAATAATAACTGAATTGAATAAAATTTTATAATATAAGAATAATTTTCATAAACATATCCTGGATATCATTATGGATATGAATAATTGACAATAACTATTCACGAACCTGCTTTTCGCTTACTGGAATCCATCGCATAAAGTAAATGCAATGAGTAGAGATGCGTGCTCAATAAGAAATTGAGATAAGAAACTTGCACAATGAAAGAGAATAGTTCAGATACTTGCCTTGATAGCTGATTACTGCTACGTAGTATAGCTTACACTTTTATCTTTAATATGAAATACTATCATCAATAGAATTATTCTTTTAATTAGAATAATACAACTTAACACATAATACTGCTTAAACATGTTGTCACATATTTATGTCAGTCATTACAACACATAAGAACGTATACCTAGTCAAACTATGTCAATTTGGTTTGAGTTTGGTATCGTTTTGGCATCCCGATTGCATTATCGGATAATTAACGAATTTATTTTTAATGAAACTTTGTTCAAGAGCTTAAATAGTATAATAGCTAATTTAATTATCATTTATAATATTTTTTCAAATATTATAATCATTTATAATGATTTTCAAACACTTCTATCATTTTTAATGATTTAATTGTTAAGAATTTCATTATCATTAATATTTAAATAATTTAAAATATTAATGAACATCATGTCAACACTTTAAAAGTTATTTATTATTATATAAAAACATTTGTAAAGCCTTAATATTACCTTTAAATGATTTTTAAGATATTAAAATCATTTTGAAATAATTACCATTAATATTAAAATTTTAATGTTATTCATATCAAAATATTAAAAGTTATTTATTATAACTTAAAATATTTATTTCACCTTTAAATGATTTATAAAACATTTAAATTATTTTTTGAATAATTTATTTAATACAATTATTAAATAACTTTATTATCATTAATGACGACGTTGGAAAATTTAAGAAATTCCGCAGGTCGGTTTATAACCCGGTTTTCCTCAAATCGATCTTCCTAAGTTCTCTCTACCCCCACTCTCTTTATTTAGGAAAAAGGTTTTGAAGGGTTTTTAGGAAAGAGGCCAACATGTGTATATGTCGACGATTTGATTTGATTTAAACAGAGTCGCCAGTTGGTAGTTTTGAAAATGGTTGTACCAACTTAACCGAATTTAATTTGAAAAGAGACCCAATTGTTGGACACTGTCGAAACTTGATCTTTGAAATCGAAGTTTTGAGTTCGGGGGCTTGGTTAAGTGTGGGGAAGGTGTTAGGCACCCCACAACTCCTGTGTAAACACAGTACCACATCTTTTCAATATTTCCATTAAAACTGGACTGCGTGAGTGAATGCTGATTGAAAATTGGGCCTTTTGATTGATTGAAAGTTTTGACAGGCTTCGTTGAACCTATATACGAAGGGTTTGATTTGATTTAAAAATCAGTCTTTGATTTGATTTGCAAAAGCATTTAATTTTGATTTGCAAAAAGCTTTGAAATTGAATTAACAGTGATGTTTTGAAAGCTGATTTTATCAAACCCTTACGCTGACATAGGAATTGAAGCATATCACTACTCTCAATTTTATCTTTATAGCTTTAAGGCTGCATGCAAATGGTGATTTGTCGGGCTGTGAAGCATCCTCGACCACAGAAATATAAAATATCGGTCTCCTCATGGGTATGAATACCATCGAAGGGACGCTGACACGACAATCTATATTTTCACTATGTTGAGACCTTAAATCCAGATAACCATTTTAAGGTCTGTGCATGTACATTTTACAGAAAAACTGACAAGGTATATCTGTAAATCAAAATTTGTCCATCGTGGGAATCAGATTCTGATCAATTTGATCATGAATCCCACGATTCCTAGGCTCACATATGAGCAACAAATAAACATGCACAGTTCAAATTTGTACAGAGATAAATGTATGCGTCATCACGTTGCAATGGAACCAAGGATTCATCAGTAAATCTTGGCTACGCGTGGCCAAAGAATCTTGTTCCCACTATATAGCGATCTAAGGGACGCGGGGTTTCTTTTGAAGCTGAAACTATAAAAATAACTAGATTTAAAAAAATCTCAGCCATTATAGCTTCTAGATTCTGTCGGGACCTGTTTGAACCGTTGAAAGCTAGAATTGGCGAGATTTGGATAAATCTAGTTCGCCCGCAGATATGTCAGTGCAAATTTATATACAAATGAATGTTAAATGCAGCAGTTGAATAAATTGAAAAAAGCAATATATATAGTTAAATATATATAAAAGCTGTAAAGGGCGATTGGTTTTCACTCGCAAGCTCGGACTGGAATGGAAATATATATATATATATATATATATATATATATATATATATATATGTAAACTGTAAATAGCCACGAAATAATCCAGGCTGTGAAAGAAATAATATATATATATATATAAAGAAAAAACAATAACAAGGGCGATGAGTTTTCACGCCTGTGCCTGTACTACAATTGAAATTAACAGAAAAATAGTCACCCAGTGACTGGGGAGAGCACCTAGTATGGGGAAGTGTGCAAAAATAGTAAAATGGCCACGAAGTAATCCAGGCCGGACTAAAAATATATAAATATATATATATATATATATATATATATATATATATATTGACATAAATCTAGTCAACCAGGACTGATAGAAATACTAGTGATGGTGAAAGTCGCTTATATATGCGTAAATATATATAAAAGCAGTAAAGTACCTCGAATTTGACATCCGGACTTTACTAAATTGAAATATTAGTACATAAACGGTTAAATATGTACAAAAAAAGGCCAAACCCGGACTGAGAAGATAACCCAGTCCGGCGAAGTTGCCAGAATGTGTGTGCTAGTGCATTGAAGCTGCTAGAGCTGACGGATCGTCAATCCGAGTTGTAGAAATGTTGAAAACGGAGTTTATATACAAAAATATATCAATTTTTGACGAAAACGGCCACAGAACTAAGTTCCGAGCATATTTAGACGATAAAACTTTGTGTGCAAATGTAAAGCAATGCAAAGTAGCAGTATTGACATGCTAATCGTAAAAATACTTACAATGGACTGCAATACGGGCTTTTTCCCAAATTATAGGCTTTAAACGTCCAAATCTACCGGTGGTTTTTTGATATGTGGTAGTATATAGGTATATCTATGTGTTGGAGTGAAAATATTTGGGTTTAGAAGAGATGTAAAAGTCAAAAAATCAAACTACCAGAGCTTCGCTGCGTTCTGTTTTTTTTCAAATGAGCGGGGGAGCACATTTATTTATAGGCCAGGGAGCTTCCACTCTACATGCGACAACCGCAGGTAGAGATGCGGCTCCCCTAGGTGGGGCCCATGTGCCCGGCTTGGTCGTCTCGAAGTACGTGCACTCCGAGCAATACGATGTCCGGTAGAAAACTTTTTAACTTTTGATCGGAGCGTTCGTTTGAGGCGTGCGATACCTTTTCAAAAAGCTCTCGCCGAGCGTGTCGCAATGACTTGGGAAAAAACATTTTCTTGGTCCAGGAAGACGGGTTCATAACCAGGTCTTCGTTTCCCCGTAGTTTGTTCGTTGAGCTTTCTTGCTTAGTTGCCACTCGGGATCGTCGTTAGGGTTCATTCTGATTTTGGCGACATCGATTTGGCTTGAGTTTGACCAAGTCAATTGAGAGTTAATGAAATGACCGTTGTACCCCTCCCGGGGCTGCCTGTAGTGTCGGCATGGTAGCTAGTTGACTTTCGGAAGTTGATTCCACGACTTAGATCCCAGTTGAGTCTTTTGACCTCAGTGTTGTCTCTGAGGCTAATGTGGTCATTCCAGGTTTTGCTCTGAAGTTGTTGTGATGCTTCAGGTTGATCTCTGAAGTTGACCTGATGTCCCAGGTTGAGACCGGGGATGACCGACACTTCCCGGGTTAAGACCGAGGTTGAGTTTGACTTCCCGGGTTGCTGCCGGGGATGAATTGGGTTTCTCGAATTAAGACTGGAGATGGCTTGACATGTCCTCGGTTGATGTTGAGGTTTCCTTAACTTCCCAGATTGAGACCAGGGTTGACTTTACGGCCCGATATTGAGATTGGGGTTGATTGGTACCTCCCGGGTTGAGACCGGGGTTGATATTGACTTCCCAGGTTGAGACCGGGGTTGATTTTGACTTCCCGGGTTGAGACTGGGGTTGAGATTGAGGATCCGATTGACTGTCAGAGCTTGATTGATGGTCCGATTGACTGTCGGAGCTTGATTGATAGTCCGAGTGACTGTCAAAACTTGATTTATGGTCTGATTGACTGTCGGAACTTGAGTGATGGTCTAATTGACTGTCAGAACTTGATTGATGGTCCTATTGACTGTCAAAGCTTGATTGATGGTCCGATTGACTGTCGAAACTTGATTGATGGTCTGATTGACTGTCGAAACTTGATTGATGGTCCGATTGACTGTCGAAACTTAACTGATTGTCTGATTGACTGTTGAAACTTGATTGATGGTCCGATTGACTGTCGGAACTTGATTGATGGTCTGATTGACTGTCAAAACTTGATTGATGGTCCGATTGACTGTCGAAACTTGATTGATGGTCCGATTGACTGTCGGAGATTGATTGATGGTCCAATTGACTGTCGGAGCTTGATTGATGGTCCGATTGACTGTCGGAGCTTGATTGATGGTCCAATTGACTGTCAGAGCTTGATTACCGATATGGGGAATCATATTTAGGTTTAAGGACCGGCGTTGGTGGCCGGATTTGTATTGATTAACGGTTCTGTCCTCCTACCGGGTTAGTATTGGGGCAAGGAAAATTTTGAGTGTCTACAGATGCCCCTCTTTATCATGTCCATGTAACGTAGTGGAATGGACAGGATAAAGATTAGTAGACACTGGAAATAAAGAGTACCAGAGCAATTTTGAAGTTGGGCGTCTTGAAGTAGAATGGGGCTACTTTTGGTTGTGTGCGTTATCACTTTGCTGGGGATGATTCTATTCAGTATAGCCATTGATGGTATTAGGAAGTTTTTGCGAGCCAGTTTTGTCATTCTCGACGGTGGATGACATCATTCACGATAATTTATTTGACTCTAATGAGTTTGTTGAAGATGATTTATCACAAATTTTCCCGTCTAGACCTGCTGCGGATGACGTCCTTTGCGATAGCTTCATA
This sequence comes from Panax stipuleanatus, assembly GCA_020205555.1. NCBI lineage: Eukaryota > Viridiplantae > Streptophyta > Magnoliopsida > Apiales > Araliaceae > Panax > Panax stipuleanatus. The sequence continues at coordinate 46,407,422 of CM035122.1, forward strand.
GATTTTGAGGGGGTGAGCTATCACAAATTTTCCCGTCTTGATCTGCTGGGGATGACGTCCTCTGCGATAGCTTTGTAGGTATTGAGGAAGTGGCCAGGATTGAGACTACCTCAATGATATTTTTTGAGGAGGTGTATAACAGATTCCGTCATCTGTCCTTTGTAAAGATGGATTATTATATGACTCTCAACCATAGATCGTCTCCTGAAATCTCATAGGACTAGTCTTAAGGTTGAAATTGTTTGGTCGGCACCCAAACTTCGCTGGGGTTTCACCAACGGTTGAGTTATCATCGGTCAGTACCCGATGCTTCGCTGGATTGGAACCAATGGCTGAGTTGTCACCGGTCAGTACCCGATGCTTCGCTGGACTGGAACCAATAACTGAGTTGTCACCGGTCAGAACCCGATGCTTCACTGGACAGGAACCAACTGCTGAGTTGTCACCGGTCAGTACCCGATGCTTTGCTAGACTAGAACTAACGGCTGAGTTATCACGGATCAGTACCCGATGCTTTGCTGGACTGGAACCAACGGTTGAGTTGTCACCGGTCCGTACCCGATGCTTCGCTAGACTGGAACTAATGTCTGAGTTGTCACCGTTCAGTACTCAATGCTTCGCTAGACTAGAACCAACGTCTGAGTTGTCACCGATCAGTACCCGATGCTTCGCTGGGGCTGAGCAACGGCTTGTCACCGGTCAGTACCCAATGCTTCGCTGGGGCCGAGCCAACGGCTGAAACTGCTTTGGTCGAAACCCGAACTTTTCTGGGGCTGAGCCAACGGCTGAAACTGCTTTAGTCAGAACTCGAACTTCGCTGGGGCTGAGCCAACGGCTAAAACTGCTTCGGTTAGAACCCGAACTTTGTTGGGGCTGAGCCAACGGCTGAGTTGTCACCGGTGAGTACCCGATGCTTCGAAAATGATAGTTTTCGGTAGTTTTGCGCTATTTTTGCCCAATTCTTTTACAGCTTGATTTGTTGATCCTCGGACATGGCACCGGGGTGAATGTCAAGGGTCTCTGCGGAGTTTCCCTTTTTGTCAGGATTGCACTGCTTGAACGCAGGATTTCAGGACAAACCGCTCAATCGCGTAGCGATTTCTCTTCAGATTTGATTCGACAGCCTGTTTAAACTCCGTTTTGACTCAAACCGAACCAAGCCCAGGGCAGGTGGGACCCACCTAGGCTATTGCAGGTGGAGGTGCGGCTACCTAGGGTACTTAATGTGCTGTGGGATTTTCATTTTGCAAGTATCCCGTTTGAGCAGCGAAATGATTTTTGATCTTCTTTTTCAGATCTATGGAGTTCTGGCAGTCAAATTCTGAATTCGTCAGTTCCTATGCGTTCAGCGCGGCGCAGGTAACATTTTTCGTCTTTTTTCGCAGTTTTTGACCGTTAAAAGCATGTGAACTGCCTAGGGTGCTTTTAAACGTAATGTATAAAAAATGTATGTCTATATGACCTGTGAAAAATTTTCTGTCTACATATGTATGCATATCTTACTGTAATGCACGTTTGGATGTAAGAAAATTCAGGTTCTGAGACAGCCAATCTTTCCACTTTTTGATCAGTTTAATCATCCTTTTTGAGGCCTAGTGTGCCTGGACTTTCAACTAAAAATGCCTATGGTATTTTGGAGATCATGTGAGGCTAGTTTTTGATTTTTTTTGAACAGATATGAACTGTTTCTATTTTTGGGGTAGGTGTGCTACTGAATGGCCACCTAGGCATGCCTGTGTGCATGTGGACAGTCTATTTTACAAAGGAGACTTTGGCAAAAAATTTCCAAAATCTTAGGTTTTGAAAAACATGCATTTTTGACTCTGTGGAGAGTTTTTACTGACCCAATGCAGGTTTTGAGCTTCTGGGATTTTGAAAACATGCAATTTTGACTGTACGGGGTATTTTTGATTGACCCATGCATGTTTTAGGACTTAGATATGTATGCTAGATTGTTTGATTAATAAGCCACAGGTTTTAGGCTTACCACACCTTGTCTGAGGTGATTTAGAGTACTGGTGTATGCGATGGATCATGATAGACCCGACAGCTCTACCGGGGTTTCATCAGGCGTTAGACGGAGGAGGGCTTCTGCTGTCCCACAGGCCCGTCCAGCTAGGACGCCTCGTAGATTGGTAGAGAGCAGGATACATCCAACACAGGACGAGCAGCCCATTGACATTTATGACAAGGAGGCTGCTTTTGTTGCTCCTATTCTAGCGCAAGTTCCACGTGCGGAGGTCCAGGGCATTGCTGTGCAGACACAGGAGTTGTTGGGCGACTTGAGTCGCCATCCTTCGAGATATCTTCAGGCCAACGAAGTGACTTGAAGTCTTTCTTCTCTTTGGACTTTTGTTTTCATTTTCTGGCCATTCTTGGGGCACAGGTTTTTGACATGGGTTGATCTTTGATGCAGGTCCCTGGCTTGACACAACCACGAGGGAACTGGTTTAGTGTGCACTCCCTCTATCAGACTCTGCATGAGGATTACAAGGAGGTCGTGGATGGCTGGGGATTTCAAGGTTTCTTCTTGATCCTGCCCCGCCGTTGCCCTTGGGGGTATATGAGGGCTTTGTCTAAGCACTGGTTCCACCAGACTCAGTCCCTTCATCTGCTAGATTGCGAGGTGATGATGACACCTATGGACTGGAGATTTATTATGACACCCCCAAATTCGGGTCCCTTCTATTACCTCGAATCCGGTGCAGTCACGATACTACTAGTAAAAAATTTACATATTTTATTCATAACTAAAAGAATATAACTTCTCTTGATTATAAAATAGAATATAATTTCTATACATCATAATCGATGTTACAAAAATGCGGAGTAACTTAAACTTTTTCAATCTCCTTTGAATAAAATCTTTTTATTGATTTCATAATTTTGAATCAATTACAAATCCCTGAATCAACTATATGATATGATTCATTCTATTTGAGTTATTGTATAAACGTTTACATCTCAACTCGATATCCTCTATGTATTAACTCATACATCTTTACAATACGACAAGTATTAAACATCGTAAACAACTATCAAGTACAACTCCTAGAACCTAAACATGGTTCAAGCAATAATCTAAATAGTAGTCTTCGTTGCGATACTATTTAACTTTATCAATCAAGAAGCACGTAATCTTTACCGTGAGTCCTTAACCTGCAAAAATGGTTATTTGCAAGAGTGAGCTCGACAGCTCAGCAATTCTAACAGTTTTCATACATCACATAGCATATAATATCATGCTCAGTTCATGCATTCATAATCATTTAAATATACTACGCATATTATTGCTCACATAACAGGCATATATCATCAAATATCAGCTTTCAAATATCATATATATTCCATATGCATTTCATATCATCATTCTCATAGCATAACATAATTCAACTAACAGTTATCGAATTTATATAACAAATAGGAACTGAAAGACTTGCCTGATTCGTAGTTCATCAACTACGACTTAACTACTTAAAGCTATCTGCGCTTCGTGTATTTCTACACAGTTATATAATCATGGATTCATACCCATCAGTCATACATTTTATACGCTCTTAATATAAGAACAAATATCTTTTCCTAACTTGGTTTCTTAAACTTAGGATAACCATGAGACTAGCTCGTTCTACTATTATATTTATCTAAACTTGTTTCATATCTTGTAGTCCTTAAGGACGACATATAAACATAACTTAAGGTCATGCAGTTAACAAGCTGCTCTTGGCAACTCTGCAGAACGGCGCAATTAAACCACATAATGCATGACATGTATTCTGATACATACTATAAACATTCATCAAGTAGGTTTTCAAATTCATATTTGAATCATTTAGGTTTGAATCATGTAGCTCTATGTTGAATTACTTAAATCAACAAGGTTCAATATCTTCTTTTAACAAAAGGTCATTGACATAAGTTTTTAAACCATATAATGCTACTAATAAGCCTCTAATAGCATGCTCACATGTATTATCTTATTTACATAGACATAGCATAGTTCACTATTTGAAAACTTATTTTAAACCACGTTTAAAAAGTCTAATTCATGATTAGCTACATGATGAACATACTCGACACGTCTAGAGGCATAAAGCGTTCTAGTATACATGCTTGAAAGGTCAGAGTATACTTTATACAATGTTTGAAACTATTAGTTCTCAAAAACTTCCACGTTTTCCTTCAAAACATTTTCAACCAAGCTATAACAAATTCTAGTTTATGCAATGTTACTTAACAACAATTTACGTTTCATACTTACGTATATATGCTCCAAGGTCATTTTTCAAAGGACACTAGATACTTCAAGGTTTGTTTTCCCAAACCTTAAGTTTTCATTAAAACTCCACTAAAATAAGGTATAGTGGTTTACTACTAACCAAGGTCACTTATCAACAACTACCTTTCATACTTATTGACACATAATCAATATATGTACATATGTCTCAAAAGTCAGATTTTGAAGGATACTAGATTCATCAAGTTTCATTTTCAAAACTTTTAGTTTTCATTAAATATTTCATGACAACCCAACTAATACCATTCACTACATGCATGGTGATCTTAGGTCACATATTAGACTTATTTACACACTTATTAGAGTCATACTAGCATGCCCATTAATTCAGATTATAGTAGAAAGCAGTATCTAACTCTGGCAAACGGCGCGGCCGCGCGGGGTTTGAATGGGGAAGTAGCGCGGCTGCGCCACTTTGGTTCAACACTAGACTTGGCCTTTGCTTCTACAGAATTTTTTGAAGACAAATCTAGTTGGGCATTCTCATATACAACTCAGACCAAGCATAATGAGTCCATAACTTACATATAACTCAGACCTCATTAGTTCATGTATTAATTAATCAAGAATTTCATGAACTCTCTACAAATTCCTCAAACTCACAACATTATACCAATTTTGCGTTATAACTGGATTTCCATACTTAGATTTCACTTGATATCAATGCTAATCAGATTATAACTCTACTGACATCATGAAATAAAAATAACCTCCTACAATTCATAGAACTTTGAATTGAGAAATGTTCAAAATAACATTACCTCCTCAAGGCTTGAAATACTAGACTTGCTTCCAATTTTAGATAGCTTCCTCTCAATTAGTAAATTCCCTCTCTAATTAGAAATTATCAGAATATCACAAACTGAATTTGAGAAGGAGGAGTCTCTATTTATAGAGGGATTATTGCTCTATTTTGGGTTTTGTACTTTGAATCAAACCAATGGGAGAAGGAAGAAGTCATTGGGCAAGAGGAAGTTGGTGGAGGTGGTTGAAGAATACTATTTGAGCCACTCCTTCCTTCATTATTAACATCATTGCATAGCTTTCATTTCACTTTAGCATAGGCCAAGGCCTCTACTCACGTGTATGAGAAGAAGATGGGACTCTCTTTGTGACACCCCCAAATTCGGGTACTTCGTTTCCACATGATTTGGTGTTCACTTTCTAACTATAACAAACATCTACCCAATATATCTTAAAATAAATTACAACCTTTATTCAACTATTAATAAAATCTCCCTTAAAACAAGGGTTACAACCTTCTCAAAATCAATCCCAAGTTTCTCTAACCTTGATATGAATATAATAAAGTGTGAAAATAAAACATAACATTCAATTATTACAATCATTCTCAATTAAATAAAAACAAGTCTTCACTTTCTTTGCTTTCACGTGCCCTTACTTGTAGACGGAGCATCAGCGTTATCAACCTTAACTGAAATTGTTATTTAATGCAAGAGTGAGCAAACCACAGCTCACTGGAGTTTAACAATAATATATACATGAAAGGAATTCTTTAAAAAGAATCTGAATAACTTAGCTTACTTCAACAATAAAGAATTGAATAATAATTCTCTATCAACATTAAAATTCAAATATAGAATTTATCTGAGTGTCATAAGACCTTTGAACTCTTGTCCTAGGTTATAAATATTTCTATTTAAACCTTTAACAGTCAATAAGACTATGGACCTTAACTCGTACTTAGGGGGATCAGCCCTTCGTACCATGTATTGTGCACAAATATCTTAACGCTATGCGTAGTAACCTCCCCTAGTAAATAGGGTTGTTCAACTCAGTAATTTGAATTCTAGTCCGCACCAAAGAAAGTTTGGTTTGGATAAGCTTACAAGGGTAATTTAGAATTCACGTTCATCAACTAAGGATTAGTTGAATCAACTTCCAATAATTCATATATAAAAGAATTATGAATTAACATATGCTTTAGAATCAACTTAAAGCATTTAAAATAATAACTGGATCTTACTTGAACAATAAGTTAAGATCATTTCAATAAAATAAACAATTGTCTAATACAGAAATAGAAAGGACATTCTCAACAATGAATATATGAATTCAAGAATTTGTATATAATCAACAAGTTTAGGGTACAGAAAACTTGCATAAAATTAACGAGTTTAGGGTTTAGAAGACTTGCCTCAAGCGTAAGCTACTTAACACAATTCACGTACTTTAATACTTCCTACACATATATATTTAATCACAATAACCTAAATTAGTTAACACGTAACTAATTCACATAAGTGGTTAACTCTCATGGTTAACTCACTCTAATAATAATAATCAACTATCACATAGTTGATTAAATCAATTATGTATTTAACTAAATTATAATTAAACAATTATAATTCAAACAATTAATCAAATTATAATTACTTAAATTATAATTATAAACAAATTATAATATTTATAATCAATTAAACCACATCATGCATTTAATTACACAAATTATAATTAATCATGAAATTATCAATTTATAATCCATAATTAAACATGCATTTATTAAATTATAATTTAAATTAACATCTAATTGATTAAAATAAATCAACATCTATACATTATAATTTCACAAAAATTATAATTTAAATTAAACATTTACTCTTAATTAATAAAATTATAATTAAGTAACTTATTGTACAATTAAACAATTATAGTTTATAATTTAAATACCATATTAGTTTTTTCAAAACTTTTTTTTTCTCGAATTATGAGATTATCAACTTCATGTTAACACATGTTATAGCAGCTAGATACATGCTCATTATCTTAGCAATAATGTAATGGAAACATAACAACACACTGCACACTTGACTAAAACTCACTGCCACTGCACTGTGCACGGCGCAGCTGCGCAGCCACAGGCCTTGGCACCGGCGCAGCTGCGCAGGGTAAGGATTTGGGAAGGATAAGCGGCGCAGCTGCGCTGCTCCTGGCCTTGCTGCCGGCGCAGCTGCGCAGGCAACTCGGCCAGACGCAGACAGCCACGTTACTCTGCTCCACCGATTAACCCATACAAGCCAACAAATGGATATTTACAGTAACTTAAACATTGTAAATCATACCTATGCAATTATACATATATATAACATGCTTCCACAACACAAAACCATTTAAACAATGATAATCACAAGTTTTAAAAATCCAATTAGGCAATTTTCATGAAAACTCATATATTTTCCAAAATAAGTCACTGTAATCAAATTCTTAAGGAATTCAACTTATAACACATGCTTTATTCTCATGATTCAAGGTAGTATCATAGAAAATTTCTAAACAACATACTAACATATACCCATTTCTCAATGTAAAATCACCCATAACATATAACCTCATGAAATTCCATATGAACACATATAAACATGAATTTTCTGTTAAAATATATTTATACAGTAATTTGATTTCTGAAAATCATTGATAACTATATAATTCACCATGAACAACACCACCTATATATATATATCATCCATGTTTATGATATTATATGAAAACTCAGTTTTCACAGAGAATAAAACATGAAACTTAAATCGAATTTTGAAAATATGAAAGTAGAAATTATGGATTAACTTTCGGTGATAGGAGAAGAAAACAAAGATTTACTATAGCCTTCACAAGCTTCTTCTTCCTTCTCTTCTTCTCCAACTCTTCTCTGCTTTCTCTTTTTTTCCTCTGCTCTTTTCTTTCTTCTTTGCTCTTAGTTTAGACTTAGGATTAATCTAACGTAGTATAGAACTAACGTAATATAATATAATACGCGTACTAACTAATACTAATTAGCCTAAATAATTTAGCAGTTACATAAGTTTCAAAATTCAAAAAGCCTTAAGGCTTTGTTTGGCCAAAACAACATAATTTTAAAAAAACAGGTTATTATTACTAACGCCATGTTTGGTAGAATAGATTTAAAACAAATGCAAAGCCTTGTTTATTTAAACTCATTTAAAATCCTTTTTCTTTTATTTTAACAAATTATTTAATACATACTTTAATGTCACATTTTAATTAATTAAATATCAATCATCTAATTTAATCAATTAAAATCTAACATCAATTAATCACATAAAATTGCCACATAATTATAATTACTCGCTAATTATAATCTATGTAACACTTCATCACATAATTCATCTAATTCAATTATCTCAATTAAATTAGAACTATAACATAACATTAATATTAATTAAATAAATTTTACACATTCATTTAATTAGTATATAACACTTAATTAAATCACTCCATAAATCACATAATTTATTTATTTAACTCAATAAATAAATCACATAAAATATTTATTTATCTCAATAAATATTAAAATTAATTATAAAATCTCAGTCGTTACAATCTTCCCTCCTTAAAAGGATTCTGTCCTCAGAATCACACAAAAAAAAATCTCGTCTATTATATTCTTCCCTCCTTAAAAGGATTCTGTCCCCAGAATCAGTATATAAGGGATTACACATAACTAAGAAAATAAATGCGGATAAGACTTCATCATAACATCTTCGAGTTCCCACGTAGCTTCTTCAGTACTGTGGTTCCTCCAGATTACCTTAACAGAAGGTATCACTTTATTCCTAAGTACTTGTTCCTTTCTATCAATTATTTGAACAGTCACTTCTTCATATGTTAAGTCTTTATCAAACTGTAAAGGTATATATTCTATTATATGTTTATAATCGTGCTTGTAAGGTCTTAACACAGAAATATGGAAGACATTATGTATATTCTCGAGCTCCGGAGGTAATGCAATCTCGTAAGCAACCTCGCCCACCTTTCGTAGTACCTCAAAAGGTCCAATGAATCGGGGACTCAGCTTCCCCTTCTTACCAAATCGAATTTTCCCCTTCCAGGGAGATACTTTCAGGAACACAAAACTTCCTGGTAAGAATTCTCGGTTCTGTCGATGTAAATCGGCATACTTCTTCTGTCTGTCTTGAGCAGCAACTAATCTCGTTCTGATCAGCTTCACAATTTCGGCAATTTATTGTACCAATTCTGGTCCCAACAATTGACGTTCACCGACTTCATCCCAACACAAAGGAGTTCTGCATTTTCTACCGTATAACGCTTCGTAAGGCGGCATGCCAATACTCGCATGATGACTATTCTTGTAGGCGAACTCCACTAATGGTAGATGATCCTCCCAGCTTCCTTTGAAGTCCATCACACAAGCTCTCAGCATATCCTCAAGCATTTGAATCGTTCTTTCGCTCTGGCCATCGGTCTGAGGATGATACGATGTACTCATTCGCAATTGCGTTCCCAGACATTCTTGTAATCGTTTCCAGATATTATAAGTAAAACGCGGATCTCTGTCGGACACAATCGACATTGGAACACCATGTCGAGAAATAATTTCCTTGACGTATAGCTTCGCTAGCTTATCCAGGTTGTACTTAACCCTGATCAGCAGAAAGTGGGTTGACTTCATCAGTCGATCCACTATAACCCATATCGCATCGAAGTCCCTTCTGAGTCGTTGGAAGTCCTACCACAAAATCCATCGTGATGTGCTCCCACTTCCACTCTGGAATTTCTAACGGTTTCAGCAAACCACTTGGTCTCTGGTGTTCTACTTTAACTTTCTGTCACGTTAAGCACTTTGCAACACATTCAGCAACGTCTCTCTTCATATTCGGCCACCAGAAATGATGCCTGAGATCCTGGTACATCTTCGTACTCCTAGGGTGAATAGAATATCTAGAACTATGAGCTTCGCTCAGAATCTTTTCTTTGACCTCTGGTACTGGCGGTACCCATATTCAACCTTCAAATCGTAACAAACCTTCATTATCGATCTTGAACTTGAACTCTTCGCCATCGGTTATCCTCTTCCGAACCTTTTCACATTCTTCATCATGAAGTTGTGCTTCTTTCACTTTGTCTATTAAAGTAGAACCAGTGGTTACTTGAAACAACGTCTCATCCGATTCTTTCGAAAACATCACTTCCAACTCCAATCTAGCCATCTGTTCTATTAACCGATCCTGATCAGTTAATACGTTCAGCTTCTCCCGACCTTTTCTGCTCAATGCGTCTGCAACAACGTTAGCTTTACCCGGATGGTAAAGTATCTCGCAATCGTAGTCTTTAATCAGTTCCAACCACCTTCTTTGGCGCATGTTCAAATTCTTCTAGGTAAATATATACTTCAGACTCTTGTGATCTGTGTATATTTCACACTTTTCTCCATATAAGTAGTGCCTCCAAATCTTTAGGGCAAACACTACTGCCGCCAATTCTAGGTCATGGGTCGGATACCCCTTCTCATAATCCTTCAGCTGACGTGACGCATAGGCAATGACTTTGCCGCTTTGCATCAATACACAGCCTAATCCTTTATGTGAGGCATCGCTATATACTACGAAATTCCCCGAACTATCCGGTAAAGACAATACAGGCGCAGTACTCAACCTCTTTTTCAGCTCTTGAAAACTCTCCTCACACTTCTCCGTCCAAACAAACTTAACTATTTTACGAGTCAAATTCGTCAACGGAGTTGCGATTCTAGAAAAGTCTTGAATAAATCTTCGATAATAACCAGCCAATCCTAAGAAACTTCTCACTTCAGACGGCGTCTTCGGCTGTTCCCAACTAATTACGGCCTCAACTTTCAACGGATCTATCGAAATACCATCCTTGTGGATCACGTGGCCAAGGAATTGCACACGTTCCAACCAAAATTCGCATTTTGAGAATTTAGCATAAAGCTTCTCTCGTCTCAGTACTTCTAAGGTTAGTCGTAAGTGTTCAGCATACTCCTCCTCGGTCTTGGAATAAACCAGGATGTCATCTATGAACACTACCACGAACTTGTCCAGAAATGGCTTGAACACCCTGTTCATTAAGTCCATAAATGCAGCTAGGACATTCGTGAGACCAAATGACATCACCAAGAACTCGTAATGACCATACCGAGTTCTAAAAGCCGTTTTCGGTATATCTTCCTTCCTCACCTTCAATTGATGATACCCGATTCTCAAATCAATTTTTGAGAAGTATTTTGCACCCTTCAGTTGATCAAACAAGTCATCAATTCTAGGTAAAGGATACCTATTCTTGATCGTAACTTTATTCAACTCTCTATAATCAATGCAAAGACGCATCGACCCTATCCTTTTTCTTTACGAATAAGACAGGCGCTCCCCACGGCGAAATGCTCGGTTGAATATACTTCTTGTCCAGTAATTCTTATAGTTGAACCATCAGTTCCTTCATCTCGACTGGAGCCATTCGGTACAGAGCCTTCAAAATTGGAGCAGTTCCCGGCGCTAGATCGATCACGAACTCTGTCTCCCTATCTGGTAGAAGTCCTGGCAAATCGCTTTGAAAAACGTCTACAAACTGCTTAACAACCGATATCTCCTCCACCTTCGGGCTTTCCTTACGTGAATCTACTATGTAGGCTAGATATCCTACACAGCCTTGCGTCAGAAGTTTCTTGGCTTGCATAACCGTCAGACAACTTGCTTGCCTAGGCGATTTGCTACCATAGAACACCAACTTCGATGGAGTCGTATGGTTTACCGACTTCTTCTGACAGTCGATTATCGCCCTATGGTTGAACAACCAATCCATACCTAATATGACGACGAATTCCCCAAGTTTATCTGAATCAAATCTACTCTAAGCTCCTGACCCTTAATGTCCAATCTACAGTTCTTATAAACGCTCCTAACAGGAATAACCTCCCTATTCGCAATCTCTATGTTCAAAGGGTAAATTAACTCCTCTACAGGTAAGTCTAGGGTTCTAGCAAAATCATCAGATATAAATGAGCAAGTAGCACCCGAATCAAATAATACATATGCATTTATACTATTGACCGGAATAATACCTGACACCACATCTTTTGATTGCACAGCATCCTGCACCGTCATATTAAATGTTCGTGCAGTGGGTCGAACAGCTTGCAATGGTGCAGCGATAGTAACGGTACTGCCACTTCCATTCCCTCCGCTCCCTGTTGACCCTGCCGTCAGCTTCTTCGGGTAGTTGTGAGCCATGTGATCTTTTGATCCACATGTAAAGCAAGCTCCCTTCTTCGATTTTGGGCAATTAGGCGCGATGTGGCCTTCTTGACCACAGTTGAAGCACACCCGCTTCCCCTTCATACACACGCCAGTGTGATTCTTACTGCATGTAGCACATGCTTCGAACTTCCTCTTCTACTGGCTTCCATGCTGACTCCCAGCAGAGGTATTATCGGACCACTTCCTCTTCTGGTTCACAGTGCTGCTACCCCCAGACTTGGTTTCTACCTCATTCTTCTTCTTCTTATCTTGGTTGAACTTCGTCACCGCATCGCTTCCTCCTTCAGCAAGTATGGCTTTCTCCAACACCGCTGCAAAGGTATTCAGCTGGAACATACAAACCTTGCTGTAGAGCCAGGGCTTCAGTCCCCATTCAAACCTTCTCGCCTTTCTAGCGTCAGTGCTGACCTGGTATGTAGCGAACCTGGCCAACTCGTTAAACTTAGCGGCATACTCAGACACCGTCATCCCTCCTTGCTTAAGTTCTAGGAACTGGACCTCCATCTGGTCCTGCGAACTCACTAGAAAATACATCTCGTAGAACATTTCCTTAAAACGTTCCCACGTGATGACTCCCTCTCCCTCTCGAGTCTTGTTAGCTTGCCACCAAAATCTAGCATCCGACTTCAACATGAAAGCCGCGAATGTTTTCTTTTGGTCTTCTCCTACCCCAGCCACATCAAACACCTTCTCCATTTCCATAACCCACGTTTGAGCCTCGATAAGGTTAGTCGATCCTTTGAACTCAGGCGGTCCTACTGCCTTGAATTCCTTGAACGTTGTTCCTTGTACTTGCGGCTGATTCGCAAGAGCTCCTGTTAACAGGTTCACTAACTACTGAACCGAGTTGGGATTCGTTCCCTCGTTATTGTTGTTGTTCATTGAACCCTCGGGATTTTGACGTGTCACTCTTCTTCTAGGAGGCATTTTCTATTAAGAAAATATTATTATTAGAGCTTTTATCCAACTATTAAGTATCCAAGTTCATACTTAAACGTTCTAGACAACTCAGTTCACATAGAACACCAAGCACGTCAATAGACTTCTTTTATTCATTAGTCGTAGTTTAAAAACATCAAACTGATAGCACTTCTGCTATTTTTATCATCCTTCCTGAACTGGAAAAGTTACAGGATTACATTATTAGCTTATCCCATTCTTTTCTCAAATTATGGGATTTACTTTACTTATTACAAAAAGCAATACATAAACAAAACTCTACTATTGTCACTACTGCTACTGCTACTGCCACTGCCTAGGCATATTAATACGTTGCACAGCCTCTCTGCGTTCCTCTTCCATTACCCGAAATGTCGTTCTTCGGTCCACCACATACCACGGTAAACCTTGGAACTGAGTTGGGTAGTAGAAAATACGGTCCTGAGCTCTCTCTATCGCTGTATGAAAAGCATATTTTGTTTCCCTTAGCTTGACCCTCTTGGCTTCAACTTCATCTTCAGGTCGATCAGCTCGTTGATTATCCCTCAAGCTTGACTCCTCAGCTCTGGCACGCTTCCTCGACTTCTCCTGGATGTCTTGCTTCAGCTTTGCCAATTCAAAATGAGCAGCATCTCTTTCGACCTCCATATGTATCAGGTTCCACTGTGCATCTCCTAGTGCACTATCCATCTCTTCGATAGTCTCATCACGCTGCTGAATAGTCTCCTCGAGATCTCCTATTCGTCCATGAAGTTCCACATTGCTATCGTAGACTGCCTCGTACATCTCAGCACTAGTAGAGTGAGGTGGGAATTCCTCTTCGGGATCCTCTTCTTCCTCTTCCTCCTCTTCAGACTCGTCCTCGTTCTCATCCTCTGGAATAGGTGTCAGCTCACGCTCCCGACCAGCTACGGTGATCACTGGAGATGGCTCTCTCCTAACCAGCTGCTCCCAGACAATATGTATGTCACGGGGCTCCTCCTCTCTAGGCACCTGAGGTACATCCTCTTTAGCCTGACTAGGTTCTCCCACGTTCGACATCCTGACAAAATAATTTTAAAGTTCATTATTACGTGATAACGAATTGTCACTCTTCGAATACTATAATGTAAACACATAGGCACATAAGGTAGTTTATTATATTTACCTAGAACACCTATCTTCTCGATCTTACCATAAGGCTACTACCCAAGGTTTTTCCCCACCTAAGGTTTCATAACCTACGGCTTTGATACCAACCTGTGACACCCCCAAATCCGGGTACTTCGTTTCCACATAATTTGGTGTTCACTTTCTAACTATAACAAACATCTACCCAATATATCTTAAAATAAATTACAACCTTTATTCAACTATTAATAAAATCTCCCTTAAAACAAGGGTTACAACCTTCCCAAAATCAATCCCAGGGTTACTCTAACCTTGATATGAATATAATAAAGTGCGGAAATAAAACATAACATTCAATTATTACAATCATTCTCAATTAAATAAAAACAAGTCTTCACTTGCTTTGCTTTCACGTGCCCTTACTTGTAGACGGAGCATCAGCGTTATCAACCTTAACTGAAATTGTTATTTAATGCAAGAGTGAGCATCCACAGCTCACTGGAGTTTAACAATAATATATACATGAAAGGAATTCTTTAAAAAGAATCTGAATAACTTAGCTTACTTCAACAATAAAGAATTGAATGATAATTCTCTATCAACATTAAAATTCGAATATAGAATTTATCTGAGTGTCATAAGACCTTTGAACTCTTGTCCTAGGTTATAAATATTTCTATTTAAACCTTTAACAGTTAATAAGACTATGGACCTTAACTCGCACTTAGGGGGATCAACCCTTCGTACCATGTATTGTGCACAAACATCTTAACGCTATGCGTAGTAACCTCCCCTAGTAAATAGGGTTGTTCAACTCAGTAATTTGAATTCAAGTCCGCACCAAAGAAAGTTTGGTTTGGATAAGCTTGCAAGGGTAATTTAGAATTCACGTTCATCAACTAAGGATTAGCTGAATCAACTTCCAATAATTCATAAATAAAAGAATTATAAATTAACATATGCTTTAGAATCAACTTAAAGCATTTAAAATAATAACTAGATCTTACTTGAACAATAAGTTAAGATCATTTCAATTAAATAAACAATTGTCTAATACAGAAATAGAAAGGACATTCTCAACAATGAGTATATGAATTCAAGAATTTGTATATAATCAACAAGTTTAGGGTACAGAAAACTTGCATAAAATTAACGAGTTTAGGGTATAGAAGACTTGCCTCAAGCGTAAGGTACTTAACACAATTCACATACTTTAATACTTCCTACACATATATATTTAATCACAATAACCTAAATTAGTTAACACGTAACTAATTCACATAAGTGGTTAACCCTCATGGTTAACTCACTCTAATAATAATAATCAACTATCACATAGTTAATTAAATCAATTATGTATTTAACTAAATTATAATTAAACAATTATAATTCAAACACTTAATCAAATTATAATTATAATCAATTAAACCACATCATGCATTTAATTACACAAATTATAATTAATCATGAAATTATCAATTTATAATCCATAATTAAACATGCATTTATTAAATTATAATTACATAAATTATAATTTAAATTAACATCTAATTGATTAAAATAAATCAACTTCTATACATTATAATTTCACAAAAATTATAATTTAAATTAAACATTTACTCTTAATTAATAAAATTATAATTAAGTAACTTATTGTATAATTAAACAATTATAGTTTATAATTTAAATACCATATTAGTTTTTTCAAAACTTTCTTTTTCTCGAATTATGAAATTGTCAACTTTAAGTTAACACATGTTATAGCAGCTAGATACATGCTCATTATCTTAGCAATAATGTAATGGAAACATAACAACACACTGCACACTTGACTAAAACTCACTGCCACTGCACTGTGCACGGCACAGCTGCGCAGCCACAGGCCTTGGCACCGGCGCAGCTGCGCAGGGTAAGGATTTGGGAAGGACAAGCGGCGCAGCTGCGCTGCTCCTGGCCTTGCTGCCGGCGCAGCTGCGCGGCAAATCGGCAAGACGCAGACAGCCACGTTACTCTGCTCCACCGATTAACCCATACAAGCCAACAAATGGATATTTACAGTAACTTAAACATTGTAAATCATACCTATGCAATTATACATATATATAACATGCTTCCACAACACAAAACTATTTAAACAATGATAATCACAAGTTTTAAAAATCCAATTTGGCCATTTTCATGAAAACTCATATATTTTCCAAAATAAGTCACTGTAATCAAATTCTTAAGCAATTCAACTTATAACACATGCTTTATTCTCATGATTCAAGGTAGTATCATAGAAAATTGCTAAACAACATACTAACATATACCAATTTCTCAATGTAAAATCACCCATAATATATAAACTCATGAAATTCCATATGAACTCATATAAACATGAATTTTCTGTTAAAATATATTTCTACAGTAATTTGATTTCTGAAAATCATTGATAACCATATAATTCACCATGAACAACACCACCTATATATATATATATCATCCATGTTTATGCTATTAAATGAAAACTCAGTTTTCACAGAGAATAAAACATGAAACTTAAATCGAGTTTTGAAAATATGAAAGTAGAGATTATAGATTACCTTTCGGTGATAGGAGAAGAAAACAAAGATTCACTCTAGCCTTCACAAGCTTCTTCTTCTCCAACTCTTCTCTGTTTTCTCTTTTTTTCCTCTGCTCTTTTCTTTCTTCTTTGCTCTTAGTTTAGACTTAGGATTAATCTAACGTAGTATAGAACTAACGTAATATAATATAATACGCGTACTAACTAATACTAATTAGCCTAATTAATTTAGCAGTTACATAAGTTTCAAAATTCAAAAAGCCTTAATGCTTTGTTTGGCCAACACAACATTATTTTAAAAAAATAGGTTATTATTACTAAGGCCATGTTTGGTAGAATAGATTTAAAACAAATGCAAAGCCTTGTTTATTTAAACTCATTTAAAATCCTTTTTCTTTTATTTTAACAAATTAATTAATACATACTTTAATGTCACACTTTAATTAATTAAATATCAATCATCTAATTTAATCAATTAAAATCTAACATCAATTAATCACATAAAATTATCACATAATTATAATTACTCGCTAATTATAATCCATGCAACACTTCATCACATAATTCATCTAATTCAATTATCTCAATTAAATTAGAACTATAACATAACATTAATATTAATTAAATAAATATTACACATTCATTTAATTAGTATATAACACTTAATTAAATCACTCCATAAATCACATAATTTATTTATTTAACTCAATAAATAAATCACATAAAATATTTATTTATCTCAATAAATATTAAAATTAATTATAAAATCTCAATCGTTACACTCTTATTGGGACAATCTCTATTTCTCAGCATTTGGCCAACATGGGTGCAAGCATACTTAGGTTATATTTCTTTTAGGCTTATTAAGTTAATTAAAGGACTTAATGTTACTACACCACATTAAGTTATATGTACATCCATATATATATATATATATACATATATACCTATGCATATATGTATACATGTAACCATCAACTTATATTATACAACATATAATCCATGTACGTTTAACAATACTGATTATATTTTAATTGAGTAGTGTCACCCCCACATTACTATAAGCTTTATTATTTCACTTATACTTAATTATTGAGATAATTATTAACAACAATTATTTATTTAGTTTAGTTTAATATCCTTCATAAAGTACACATTAATGTACCACACATAACACATTGTCACATAGGTCCATTTATGTAACTCATGTGACTCAATTCACTTTACCATATAGTTTCCTATATTATATAGTTTTCTTGAAGTGTCACACTTCATTTCATATTATATAGATGTAGCTACTATATAACTTATACTTACACATCATTGCACACAGCAATTAATCCACATAATAATACTAATTAATTACTTTAATTATTTATTAAGTTATTTAATGAATGCTTATTACACCACTTTGCCACACTAGGCATATCTCACAAGATTACATTAAGCTTATCCTGATTCTCATCACTTAATCATCTTATTCATCTCCACCACATTACTACTTATAGAATTTACGGTAGTATTGTAACTTAAGTTATTTAGTACATTAAAATAACTTAGTTTTCTTTTATAGATTTAACCCTCTTGAAAATACATAAGATATAATTACTATTATGTATTCCTTCATAACATGATGTAAAATGTTTTTATTACATTTTCTCCAATAGAGGCATAAATCATAATAAAACGATTTACTCATTTTCTCAAGATATTATTTTAATATAATATCTTAGTATTATTAAAATAATTACATGTACAACACATGTACACCTTTTATATAGAAAATAGATTATAAGTTTATCTTCTATTTTGATAAATTGTTCCAATCAATTTATTACATATAGGAAATATGTTTTAATATATTTACCATATTAATCAATCATACCTATTACCTTATACCAAGACATATAAGGTAATATTATTATTTAAAATAACATTCCCCTTTTATTAAAGTAATTCAATATTAGAAATTATTTTAATATTCTTTACTAGAAATATATAATATTCATTTCTTTTTCCTTTCTATAAATTGTCCCCAAACTATTTTCTTTAATCTATACATATAACCATATCTCAATATTAATTAATTTTCTAATCAATATTTATTTAAAGATATATTGGTTTAACAACGTATTTTATTAACGTTGTTCACATATTCATATAATACCATGCCAAATAATATATATAAAGGCACTTACTATAATCACATACTCCACACATGTATTAACTCACTATTTATTTAAGTGGTCTTAAATCCCTTGCTATATCACCATAGTTAATTAAGGTTTTAATGTTCAAATTATATTATTCCATAATATAACTTTCAATTAACCAACATTTATACTTATTAGTTAATTCCCTTAACTAATTCATGCTTTACTATCTCAATCCATCCATGGATAGCTTAAGCACTAATAATAACCTATATTACAATCATACTAGTTACTAGTATATATATTCAAGAAAATGGTGATTATTCATCAAAGATATTTAATGTCACCAACTTACTATGATAAAATAATTTTATAAATTATTTAATGTCGATAGATAAATCTTATCCATCTTCTTACTAATTCATCTCTACAATTTATAACAAATATATAGTAATGATATATATTTATTAAACACAAAATCACTTATTACATAGCTCATATTACCCTATGTAATACTACAAACCTCGTATCACATATATATATATATATATATATATTCTTATTTGAATCCATCTCATGCTTTAAGAATTTTATTTATTAAATTTTTATTTTATAATTTTTAAAAATTCGGGTTCTTACATCCTCTCCCCCTTATAAAGATTCCGTCTTCGGAATCACCAAAACCTCCTCTACTCGGTGCCATTCTGAATATTACATATTCTTTTGAATAAATTTATCCATTCTCTTTTTGGAAGTTTTATTATTATAACTTTCTCAATCGCATTCCATCACTTTCTCCTTTCTAGGGAGCATCTATTTACTACATTCATCCTTCGAAGAATAAGAATCTTCCACGATTTTTCAATAATCAGGAAGTAGTATGAATAACTCAGATTCCAAATTTATATTGAGGGGTCACAAGACCGTGAACTTTTCCACAGGTTTACTAGAGCTTCAACACAATTCTTCACACTGCACCCCAGAGTGTTTATCAATCACAAAGACTGAAAACACCCTCCACACGTACACTAGGTGGCCGACTTATTGCACCACTACGTTGAGCCACAACGTAGTGTTTTGTAACGACTATATGTGTTACATTCGGAACCATTGTCCTCGAAAATATGTCCCCTTTATAGGGTTGTTTACCTCAGCTTTTCAACATCTAAATCCGCACTAGAGCAATCTGGTTTGGCACAAATACATAAGAATGCTTGAATTCCATAATTAATCTTTAACAGTCGTCTAGCCAAATCAAATAGCTTAGACTTTTATTAACAACTCGGACATCAATCGAAATTAATCAACTTAATTAACCATTTTCATAGTTCAAACGAAAACTAGAAATTCTTTTATGACATCATGATACCGTACCACCTCATTCGTACGTTAAAAATTCTGTCATTTTATGACTTTATCCTACTACATCATTCCATAACGTGTGGACGATCTTACGATCGCTCTGGACACTAGACTTGATATTGAAGACTCCATCGTTTACCGTTCTACACCATATCAAATGATGCACACGGTCAAAAATACTTTTTGAAATATTTTCAAATCATTTTTGTCTTAGCCGAAACAAATAGCATAGACATACGAATAACGGTATCGTTTTTAAAACTCATTGGTTCAGTCATCTGACCCAACGTTTTCTCAAGAAAACCGAAGTGAAAACACTAGCACGAAGTCAATAAATTTTGAAAATCTAGCATAGCTAGAAGATTTAGAAAAATCTAAATTTCTCCATTAACTCCAATCTCTTACTCCATCAATGCTCACTATACCAAAACTCTTAATTCTAGATATATAATATATCTATTCTCAGTATAGTTCATCAACTTACCACACCATGGAAGTTCAGGAACTTACCACAATTATATAATTTTAGGAACTTGTCCTAGCAATACGTAGTCCAAGAACAAATCAGGAACTGTCCATACGCTGAGGGGCTCAAAAAAATTCATATGATTATGAGTTACAAACTTGTCATAGGCATGAGTCTTAAGAACTCACACCTAATCTTAGTATTAACTAATTTAATCTTAGAAACCTCTATCTATTATAATAAACATGAGAAAAGAATCACCTTTTTGCCATATGTATAATGATAGCGCGACACTAACATTCACACGATTATCAATGTGATGCACTCAGCGCAAGCACAAAACCTCCACCCACACAAAGGTTTGTACAACTAAGCCGTCACATGAGTCCTCAATGGAAATCCAACACTTAACTCTATCTTACTCTTAACTTGCTCTTTGCTCATTACGAACTTTCTATGTTTCATCACATACAACTCCTCATGAGTTCATCTTGTACTATTTCATAGTACCTTCTCTTATAGCATCAAGCTATAGCCACTTAGTCGTTACAGACTATTTATCATTTCATAGCTCAATCCGATCACGTCGTGACCATCGATTTATCTTAGGGTTCTTTCCCATTATCTACTAAACTCCATTTGAGTTCATTCGTGTTATCTTTGTCATAATTATCTTATAGACATCGTCTTAACATTTTTATTATCGGAGTTAGGAAACTCCTGATTCTCATTCTCTAGATACTTCAAGATTCTTCTTTGAATCTTTATGTATATATTTTAATCTTTATCTTTCCCTCTCTCAGGTTATAGTCTAAGGTACACTTACCTAAGGTTTATAACCTACAGCTTTGATACCAACCTGTGACCCCCCAAATCCGGGTCCCTTCTATTACTTCTAATCCAGTGCAGTTACGATACTACTAGTCAAATATTTACATCTTTTATTCATAACTAAAATAATATAACTTCTCTTGATTACAAAATAGAATATAATTTCTATACATCATAATCGATGTTACAAAAATACGGAATAACTTAAACTTTTTCAATCTCCTTTGAATAAAATCTTTTTATTGATTTCATAATTTTGAATCAATTACAAATCCCTGAATCAACTATATGATATGATTCATTCTATTTGAGTTATTGTATAAACTTTTACATCTCAACTCGATATCCTCTATGTATTAACTAATACATCTTTACAGTACGACAAGTATTAAACATCGTAAACAACTATCAAGTACAACTCCTAGAACTAAACATGGTTCAAGCAATAATCTAAATAGTATTCTTCGTTGCAATACTATTTAACTTTATCAATCAAGAAGCACATAATCTTTACCGTGAGTCCTTAACCTATAAAAATAGTTATTTACAAGATTGAGTTCGACAGCTCAGCAATTCTAATAGTTTTCATACATCACATAACATATAATATCATGCCCAGTTCATGCATTCATAATCATTTAAATATACTACGCATGTTATTGCTCACGTAACAGGCATATATCATCAAATATCAGCTTTTATATATCATACATATTCCATATGCATTTCATATCATCATTCTCATAGCATAACATAATTCAACTAACAGTTATCGAATTCATATAACAAATAGGAACTGAAAGACTTGCCTGATTCGTAGTTTATCAACTACGACTTAACTGTTTAAAGATATCCGTGCTTCGTGTATTCCTACACAGTTATATAATCATAGACTCATACCCATCAGTCATACATTTTATAGCTCTTAATATAAGAACAAATATCGTTTCCTCACTTGGTTTCTTTAACTTAGGATAACCATGAGACTAGCTAGTTCTACTATCATATTTATCTAAACAATCTTGTTGCATATCTTGTAGTCCTTAAGGACGACATATAAACATAACTTATGTAAGGACCTGAATTTCCAAGAATCATTATTAATAAGAATTTAATGAATAAAATTCTTAAAGAATTAAATAGATTCGACTATGAATATATATATATCTGTGATATGAGGTTTGTAGTATTGAATTACATAGGGTGATATGAACTATGTAATATGTGATTCTTAGTGTGTTAATAAATATATATCATTATTATATATTTATGGAGATGAATTAGTAAAGGAGATGGATAATATTTATCTATCGTTATTAAATGATTTATAGAATTATTTATCATGGTAAGATGATGACATTAAATATTTTTTATAGTCACCATTTTCTGGAGTACATGTACGTTGTTAGAGAGAGAAAGGAAATCATTATATATCGTTAAATATGTATTGGTTAGAGAATTATTAATCAATTGAATACACAACGAGAAGTGTAGATATATATCTTGAATTATGTTGATTGGTGGAAAGAGAAATAATTATTACATATTTCTAATAAAGATTATTAAAATAATTTCTTATATTATTTTAATAAAAAAGAGGAATGTTATTTTAAATAATAATAATAATAATACCTTGTATGTGTTTGACTGAGGTAATATGAATGAGGTTAAATATATCGAAACATGTTTGCTATGTGTAATATACTAATAGGAATTAAACTTATGGTCTATTTTCTATATAAAAAGTTGTACATGTGTCGTACATGTAACTATTTTAACAATGCTTAGAAATTATATTTAAATAATATTAGGATTAATGCCTCTATTAGAAATGATATAATATAATAATATTTATTATATCATGTTTTGAAGGAATGATTAAACGGGGTTAATTAATATTATTATGAGAATTATTGCTATGTGCAAGTATACATGTTATGTGAGTTAGAGCCTATGCGTATAATTGCTAGGATTAATTAAAAGGGAGTCACTAATGGATTATTAAATTAGTGGACCAACCCCAAGATTTTATATCAGGGTATTAGTAGAAGCATTAGTATTTAAATATTCAGTTTACTTGAATATAGTGTAGAGGTTTAAACGTGATTGATTAATTAATATTTTGGATAATTAATTGATATCGTATGAATTTATTGTTGTTGAGAATAATAAAACATAAGCATGTAAAGGATTAATTGTGATTACAAAGGATTGACGATTAGCGAGTAATTAATTGATAATATGTCAATTAACTATTATTGTGAATAAATAATATATTAATGAGCAAAGGATTAATAAATATAATGCGATTATATTTATTTATTTAATTATTTATGCAAGCATGCGATAATTAAACCTATAGTATATAGTGGTTCCCTCTATATAATATATAGGTGCAATGTGACACATTAATGTGGATATATATTATATAGTAAGATTTATTGCATTATGTGAGTTACATAATATTTATTACTTATGTAACATGGTGTGTGTAGGAATACTTTAATGTATATCCTATCATCTTATATTGATATCAATAAACAATTGTTAATTGATAATGTTTTTAATAAGTTATTATAATTGAAATAATAACCGTTTATATTATAATGAGGAAAGATAATACCCAAATTATTTTATATTCAGTATCAACAAAACATACACGGATTATATATGTGCACAGTAAATTTACTAAATGGTAGTTTTATTTATTTATGGGGATTACATTGTGACTCAATTATACAACCTAAGTGTATATAAAGTATACATATATAACATTAGTAAGTACATTTCAAGTTGCTGAGTTATATTAGAGTTCCTCTTCCTCAATTTCCTCTTCACGTGAACACAAGAAGCTAGCCTACTCTATCTCCTTCTCAATTTCAGCAAATCTATCTAATAATTACAAGGGATGTGGGATTCATGATTGAGTTTACCAACTCTCAACCACTCTCTCTTATCTATTATACCATTGCTTCTTCTATTGGTTTGCTATGGTGAACAATTGCATGAACCGTATATTGAAATGCCTATATATAGAGCATTCCCTTCCCCCTCATTGCACTTGCTGAGATTTCTTTAAGTATAGAATTGATAGCAAGTATTGAGAGAGTGATCAATAAGGGAGAATTGTTATAGCAGCAAGTTCATATTGTAGAGGTATAACTCCCTATTCATGTTCTTCAATTCTCAAATTCTTGATTTTGGATTAAGCATGGATTCTATGATAACTGAGTTGGAATATGATTGTCAAGAATTATGTACGTTGATAAGCATGATAGGAATATGTTGTGGCTAATGTAACATTAAATTGCTGCAAAAATTTTGAGATGGGTTACAGTTACTGCCGAAGCTGTCTGTTTCCTGGTCTGGCCGAATGTTTTGTACTGGCCAGCGGAGTAGCTGCGCCAGTACCAATTTCTAGAAATTTGTTTCTGTCCAGATCTGTTATATGTTACTGGTTGGCATCACTTAGAACCAGCATGTGAACTTGACTAACTTGTAAATAGTAGTACTATGACATGACATAAGCATGTAAAATCATGTTAGCATACACTATTGACAAAAAGTTTCATAGTTTATAAATGAACTTAGACTTGTTAAAGTAAACTTTGTCACATAGGTAATATGTGTTATGATATTTGTAGCTTGTATAAATGACTTATATATGCATAAAATCAGGTTTAACATGTATGAGTAAGAACCTTAGCATAGCATAAACATTTTTGACTTCGTTAGTGTGCGATTTCTAAAGAAAGTTATAAAGTTTTAAAATAAGCCTTGACACATACTATTGATGCTTATATTCTGACTTTTTGAGCATGATTGCATGGTCTAGATAGGCATGAAATGTAAATTTAAAAGTGTTAAGTTTACCCTAGCAATTATGGTTTAAGTCGTAAATATTTTTAAAAGAAAGATTCGGACTTTTTGCAAACTAAGTTGCGTGAACATAAGTGTATTAGTGTTCTAATATGTTTGAGCATGCATGCTAGATCTT
This sequence comes from Panax stipuleanatus, assembly GCA_020205555.1. NCBI lineage: Eukaryota > Viridiplantae > Streptophyta > Magnoliopsida > Apiales > Araliaceae > Panax > Panax stipuleanatus. The sequence continues at coordinate 46,433,194 of CM035122.1, forward strand.
TTAAATGACATGTATGTGCACACACCTTACTAGACACTATGAAAGTTAGTTAAGCATTAATTAGATATGTTTTAAAGCAATTATCGATGCTAGTTGTGCGTATATGGTAAAGGTATTTATTAGCATGCGTCTTAACTAGTATGGCACCGGACTTATATACGTGATGAACATAGTAGCAAGTTTACATTATTATTTCTGAGTTATAAAATAGAATCTTAATGATGCATTAAGTGTTGATTTGTACAATGGTTATATAAACTCGGAAACTATAATTCCGTTAATAATAACGATCATATAAGTTTTAAATATATGTCGAACACCTTTAGTTAAGTGTATGATACATGTATATGAAAGATGATAGTAAGTATGTATGGTTAAGGTATACCTATACGTACATAGTTGTTCTAAGAATATGATGAGAAAGTAAAACGAAGGTTCTAAGAACCAAGTTAGACAACAATGTAATCAATTGTTATTATATGGAGAATGTATGGATGCGTATAACTGATATGTATGAATCCATAATTTTATGATTGTGTAGGAATACACAAAGCGCAAATACCTTTAAGCAGTTAAGTCGTAGTTGTTAAACTACGCAACAGGCAAGTCTTTCAGTTCTTATTTGATATATGAATTCAATAACTGTTAGATGAATTATATTATGCCATGATGATGTTAACTTATATATGAACTGTATATGAGATATGTATAAGATTGAAAGTTGATCTTTGATGATATGCTTGTTATGTGAGAAGTAACATGAGTAGTATATATCGATTGATTATGAATTCATGAACTAAGTATGATATTATAGGCTATGTGATGCATGAAAACTGTTAGAATTGCTGAGCTGTCGAGCTCACTCTTGCAAATAACCACTTTTGCAGGTTAAGGACTCACGATAAAAGTTACGTGCTACGTGATAGAGTTTGAAGAATACTGTTATTTGAATATATGCTCTTGAACCATGTTTATGTTCTAGAAAATGTATACGATATTAGATTACAATGTTTTATACATATTGAAATTATAAGTTGTGTTATAAAAACACATAGGGATTTCGAAATGAGATGTATACGTTTATACAGTAATTCGAACATAGTGAATCATACTTTATAATTGGTTCAAGGTTATGTAATTGATTCAAGATTATGAATTCAATGAAAGATTTTATTCAATGAGATAAAAAAAGTTTTACTTATTCCGTATTTTTTGTAACATCAATTGTGATGTATAGAGAGGGATGGTATATGACCGAGATTTGAAAACTTATATTAAGGTTTAGGGTCATCATACAAGATCTTGGATATGAATAGAAATTATATTTCTATATTGTAATAAGTGAAATTTATTCATTAAGTTTTGAATAAAAGATGTATAGTTCCGCGATAGTTGTATCGTGGTGGACCGGATCCTAGGTGTTTGAGAGACCCGGATTTGGGGTCGTCACAGATTGGTATCAAAGCTGTAGGTTATAAACCTTAGGTAAGTGTACCTTAGACTATAACCTGAGAGAAGGAAAGATAAAGATTAATAAATACGTGAAGATTCAAAGAAGAATCTTGAAGTATCTAGAGAATGAGAATCAGAAGTTTCCTAACTCCGGTGATTATAATCTTAAGACAATGTCTATAAGATGAATATGACAGAGATAATGAGAATGAACTCGAATGGAGTTTAGTTGAGAATAGGGAAAGAACCCTAAGTTAAGTCAATGATCAGTGATCAGAATGAACAATGAAATGATAGATGGTCTGTATCGACTAAGTAATTATAGCCTGATGCTATAAGAAGAGGTACTATATAATAGTACGAGCAGAACTCATTAGGAGTTGTATGTGACGAAATGTAAGAAAATTTCGCAATAAGCAAAGAGCAAGTTGAGAGTAAGATAGAGTTAAGTGTTGGATTTCAATTGAGGACTCATGTTAGCAGCTAGGTTGTATGGTTCCTTGTATGGGCGGGGAATTTATGCTCGGGTTTAGAACCACTTAGCTTCCTATACTGATTAGTGGCTGAGTTGACCAGTTCCTTGTATGGGCAGGGGATTGTGTTTGGTTCGACAACCACTTAGCTTTTTACATTGATAATCATTGGAATATTGGTGTCGCACTATCATTATTACGTATGGCGGAAAGGTGATTCTTTTCTCATGTTTATTCTGATAGATAGATATTACTAAGATTAGGTGCGAGTTCTATAAACTCATACGCATGGTAAGTTCGTGATTCATAATCATATGATGGAACCCCTCAGCGAATGGACGACTTTGGTCTGACTAGGATAAGTTCCTAAACACATATGATTGTGGAAAGTTCCTGAACTCATAACGTGTGGTATGTTTGATGAACTGTACTGGTTATAGGAAAGTTATTGATGATGAATTGAGGATTTTTAATAGATATTATTAAGCAATTGATCATTAGAGCAATTGATGTTGATGATGGAAACATAGATATTCCAAATCATCTAGCTGTGCTAGACTTCAAATTTTTGACATCAAGCTAAATTCGCACTGATGTGCCTGTCGAACAAAATGAATTTTGTTATCCTCAAACAAAGTAACAGGGGTGTGGAAATGGACTCTGAGTCATTAACACATCGTTACCTAGTGCGACATGATAACATCAAAAATGATTTGCAATGTATTTTGAACGATTTATAGAAGAGTCTACGCTAATTATTTCGGCTAGACAAAATTAATTTGAAATATCAAAATATATTTTGGATATCATCGATGCGTCATGAAACTTGATGCGAAAATGATAATAATGATGCAGTTATCAATACAGAGTTACCTAGTGTTGGATTTGATTTAAGCCCACTATGGTACGATGTAATATGACAAAGTCATAAAATAAAAAGTGATGGAGTTATCAGTGCAGAATTACCTAGTGTGGGATTTGATTTAAGCTCACTATGGTACGATGTAGTATGACAAAGTTATAAAATGAAAAGTGATGGAGTTATTAATGCAGAATTACCTGGTGTGGGATTTGATTTAAGCTCACTATGGTACGATGTAGTATGACAAAGTTATAAAAAGATTTCTCATAACTTTAAAGAAAGGTTAGATGCCAAGTAATTTGGCCAGTTATATGTTTCGATTGATATTCAAATTGTTGGTATACGTCTAAGCTAATTGATTCAGCTAGACAAATATTTATAATGATTCAAGTATCTCATTGAGAATTTATCCCAAACCGAATTATTTTGGAACGGATTCTAATAGTAAGACTGAGGTGAACAACCCTGAAAAATGGGGATATACTGGTTGGATAATATATTCTAATTTAAGAACTAAGGTACGATTGATTGACCACCTAACATATCAGTATTGGAAGTTTACCTTCTTCGTGATTGTAAACATACCAATGTTCAACTTGGTTAACAAATTAGGTTACGGTAAATACCGTACGACCTAGAGTTTATGGTCTATATGACCCCTCAGCCAGATATGAAATGTTTTAACTCCTTAGAGATAAGTTATATGATGATAGCAGAGCTCCTCATAGAAGGAAGCAGTATATACTCATTAAACTGAGTATGAAATCAGTAAAGGTTAACTTGAAAACCTAGTGTCGTTGAATAAAAAAAGTAGAGAATAGTAGGCTGTAATTTCGAGGACGAAATTCTTAGAAGAAGGGGTGATTACAAGGACCCGAATTTCCAAGAATCATTATTAATAAGAATTTAATGAATAAAATTCTTAAAGCATGAGATAGATTCGAATATGAATATATATATATATATATATATTTATGATATGAGATTTGTAGTATTGAAATACATAGGGTGATATGAACTATGTAATATGTGATTCTTAGTGTTTAGTAAATATATATCATTATTATATATTTATGGAGATGAATTAGTAAAGGAGATGGATAATATTTATCTATCGTTATTAAATGATTTATAGAATTATTTATCATGTTAAGATGATGACATTAAATATTTTTTATAGTCACCATTTTCTAGAGTACATGTACGTTGTTAGAGATAAATGAAATCATTATATATCGTTAAATATGTATTGGTTAGAGAATTATTAATTAATTGAATACACAACGAGAAGTGTAGATATATATCTTGAATTATGTTGATTGGTGGAAAGAGAAATAATTATTACATATTTCTAATAAAGATTATTAAAATAATTTCTTATATTATTTTAATAAAAAAGGGAAATGTTATTTTAAATAATAATAATAATAATAATACCTTGTATGTGTTTGACTGAGGTAATATGAATGAGGTTAAATATATCGAAACATATTTGCTATGTGTAATATACTAATAGGAATTAAACTTATGGTCTATTTTCTATATAAAAAGTTGTACATGTGTCGTACATGTAACTATTTTAACAATGCTTAGATATTATATTTAAATAATATTAGGATTAATGCCTCTATTAGAAATTATATAATATAATAATATTTATTATATCATGTTTTGAAGGAATGATTAAACGGGGTTAATTAATATTATTATTAGAATTATTGCTATGTGCAAGTATACATGTTATGTGAGTTAGAGCCTATGCGTATAATTGCTAGGATTAATTAAAAGGGAGTCACTAATGGATTATTAAATTAGTGGACCAACCTTAAGATTTTATATCAGGGTATTAGTAGAAGCATTAGTATTTAAATATTCAGTTTACTTGAATATAGTGTAGAGGTTTAAACGTGATTGATTAATTAATATTTTGGATAATTAATCGATATCGTATGAATTTATTGTTGTTGAGAATAATAAAACATAAGCATGTAAAGGATTAATTGTGATTACAAAGGATTGACGATTAGCGAGTAATTAATTGATAATATGTCAATTAACTATTATTGTGAATAAATAATATATTAATGAGCAAAGGATTAATAAATATAATGCGATTATATTTATTTAATTAATTATTTATGCAAGCATGCGATAATTAAACCTATAGTATATAGTGGTTCCCTCTATATATTATATAGGTGCAATGTGACACATTAATGTGGATATATATTACATAGTAAGATTTATTGCATTATGTGAGTTACATAATATTTATTACTTATGTAACATGGTGTGTGTAGGAATACTTTAATGTATATCCTATCACCTTATATTGATATCAATAAACAATTGTTAATTGATAATGTTTTTAATAAGTTATTATAATTGAAATAATAACCGTTTATATTATAATGAGGAAAGATAATACCCAAATTGTTTTATATTCAGTATCAACAAAACATACACGGATTATATATGTGCACAGTAAATTTACTAAATGGTAGTTTTATTTATTTATGGGGATTACATTGTGACTCAATTATACAACCTAAGTGTATATAAAGTATACATATATAACATTAGTAAGTACATTTCAAGTTGCTGAGTTATATTAGAGTTCCTCTTCCTCAATTTCCTCTTCACGTGAACACAAGAAGCTAGCCTACTCTATCTCCTTCTCAATTTCAGCAAATCTAGCTAATAATTACAAGGGATGTGGGATTCATGATTGAGTTTACTAACTCTCAACCACTCTCTCTTATCTAGTATACCATTGCTTCTTCCATTGGTTTGCTATGGTGAACAATTGCATGAACCGTATATTGAAATGCCTATATATAGAGCATTCCCTTCCCCCTCATTGCACTTGCTGAGATTTCTTTAAGTATAGAATTGATAGCAAGTATTGAGAGAGTGATCAATAAGGGAGAATTGTTATAGCAGCAAGTTCATATTGTGGAGGTATAACTCCCTATTCATGTTCTTCAATTTTCAAATTCTTGATTTTTGATTAAGCATGGATTCTATGATAACTGAGTTGGAATATGATTGTCAAGTATTATTTAAGTTGATAAGCATGATAGGAATATGTTGTGGCTAGTGTAACATTAAATTGCTGCAAAAATTTTGAGATGGGTTACAGTTACTGCCGAAGCTGTCTGTTTCCTGGTCTGGCCGAATGTTTTGTACTGGCCAGCGGAGTAGCTGCGCCAGTACCAATTTCTAGAAATTTGTTTCTGTCCAGATCTGTTATATGTTACTGGTTGGCATCACTTAGAACCAGCATGTGAACTTGACTAACTTGTAAATAGTAGTACTATGACATGACATAAGCATGTAAAATCATGTTAGCATACACTATTGACAAAAAGTTTCATAGTTTATAAATGAACTTAAACTGGTTAAAGTAAACTTTGTCACGTAGGTAATATGTGTTATGGTATTTGTAGCTTGTATAAATGACTTATATATGCATAAAATCTGGTTTAACATGTATGAGTAAGCACCTTAACATAGCATAAACATTTTTGACTTCGTTAGTGTGCGATTTCTAAAGAAAGTTATAAAGTTTTAAAATAAGCCTTGACACCTACTATTGATGCTTATATTCTGACTTTTTGAGCATGATTGCATGCTCTAGATAGGCATGAAATGTAAATTTAAAAGTGTTAAGTTTACCCTAGCAATTATGGTTTAAGTCGTAAATGTTTTTAAAAGAAAGATTCGAACTTTTTGCAAACTAAGTTGCGTGAACATAAGTGTATTAGTGTTCTAATATGTTTGAGCATGCATGCTAGAGCTTTTAAATGACATGTATGTGCACACACCTTACTAGACACTATGAAAGTTAGTTAAGCATTAATTAGATATGTTTTAAAGCAATTATCGATGCTAGTTGTGCGTATATGGTAAAGGTATTTATTAGCATGCGTCTTAACTAGTATGGCACCGGACTTATATACGTGATGAACATAGTAGCATGTTTACATTATTATTTCTGAGTTATAAAATATAATCTTAATGATGCATTAAGTGTTGATTTGTACAATGGTTATATAAACTCGGAAACTATAATTCCGTTAATAATAACGATCATATAAGTTTTAAATATATGTCGAACACCTTTAGTTAAGTGTATGATACATGTATATGAAAGATGATAGTAAGTATGTATGGTTAAGGTATACCTATACGTACATAGTTGTTCTAAGAATATGATGAGAAAGTAAAACGAAGGTTCTAAGAACCAAGTTAGACAACAATGTAATCAATTGTTATTATATAGGAGAATGTATGGATGCGTATAACTGATATGTATGAATCCATAATTTTATGATTGTGTAGGAATACACAAAGGCACAAATACCTTTAAGCAGTTAAGTCGTAGTTGTTAAACTACGCAACAGGCAAGTCTTTCAGTTCTTATTTGATATATGAATTCAATAACTGTTAGATGAATTATATTATGCCATGATGATGTTAACTTATATATGAACTGTATATGAGATATGTATAAGATTGAAAGTTGATCTTTGATGATATGCTTGTTATGTGAGAAGTTACATGCGTAGTATATATCAATTGATTATGAATGCATGAACTAAGTATGATATTATAGGCTATGTGATGCATGAAAACTGTTAGAATTGTTGAGCTGTCGAGCTCACTCTTGCAAATAACCACGTTTGCAGGTTAAGGACTCACGATAAAAGTTACGTGCTACGTGATAGAGTTTGAAGAATACTGTTATTTGAATATATGCTCTTGAACCATGCTTAAGTTCTAGTAAATGTATACGTTATTAGATTACAATGTTTTAGACATGTTGAAATTGTAAGTTGTGTTATAAAAACACATAGGGATTTCGAAATGGGATGTATACGTTTATACAATAATTCGAACATAGTGAATCATACTTTATAATTGGTTCAAGGTTATGTAATTGATTCAAGATTATGAATTCAATGAAAGATTTTATTCAATGAGATAAAAAAAGTTTCAGTTATTCCGCATATTTTGTAACATCAATTGTGATGTATAGACAGGGATGGTATATAACTGAAATTTGAAAACTTATATTAAGGTTTAGGGTCATCATACAAGATCTTGGATATGAATAGAAATTATATTTCTATATTGTAATAAGTGAAATTTATTCATTAAGTTTTGAATAAAAGATGTATAGTTCCGCGATAGATGTATCGTGGCGAACCGGATCCTAGGTGTTTGAGAGACCCGGAATTGGGGTCATCACAACTTAAGGTCATGCAGTTAACAAACTGCTCTTGGCAACTCTGTAGAACGGCGCGGTCGTGCTGCATTTAAGCTTGGGAGTGGCGCGGCCGTGCTACTCTCTGTCCAAACCAGACTTGAGCTTTTCATTGCCCAATTTAATGTCTAGCATAACATGTATTCTGATACATACTATAAACATTCATCAAGTAGATTTTCAAATTCATATTTGAATCATTTAGGTTTGAATCATGTAGCTTTACGTTGAATTACTTAAATCAACAAGGTTCAATATCTTCTTTTAACAAAGGGTCATTGACATAAGTCTTTAAACCATATAATGCTACTAATAAGCCTCTAATAGCATGCTCACATGTATCTATCTTATTTACATAGACATAGCATAATTAATTATTTGAAAACTTATTTTAAACCATGTTCAAATAGTCTAATTCATGCTTAGCTACATGATGAACATACTCGACACGTCTAGAGGCGTAAAGCGTTCTAGTATACATGCTTGAAAGGTCAGAGTATACTTTACACAATGTTTGAAACTATTAGTTCTCAAAAACTTCCACGTTTTCCTTCAAAACATTTTCAACCAAGCTATAACAAATTCTAGTTTATGCAAGGTGACTTAACAACAAGTTACGTTTCATACTTACGTATGTATGCTCCAAGGTCATTTTTCAAAGGACACTAGGTACTTAAGGTTTGTTTTCCAAAACCTTAAGTTTTCATTAAAACTCCACTAAAACAAGGTATAGTGGTTTACTACTAACCAAGGTAACTTATTAACAGCTACCTTTCATACTTATTGACACACATAATCAATACATGTACATATGTCTCAAAAGTTAGATTTCGAAGGATACTAGATTCATCAAGTTTCATTAAATATTTTATGACAACCCAACTAATACCATTCACTACATGCATGGTGATCTTAGGTCACATATTAGACTCATTTGCACACTTATTAGAGTCATACTAGCATGCCCATTAAGTCAGATTATAGCAAAAAGCAGTATCTAACTCTGGCAAACGGCGTGGCCGCGCTGGGTTTGACTGGGGAAGTGGTGCGGCCGCACCACTTCGGTTCACCAGACTTGGCCTCTACTTCTGCAGAATTTTCAGAAGACAAATCTAGTTGGGCCTTCTCATATACAACTCAGACCAAGCATAATGAGTACATAACTTACATATAACTCAGACATCATTAGTTCATGTATCAATTAATCAAGAATTTCATGAACTGTCTACAAATTCCTCAAACTCACAACATTATACCAATTTTGCATTATAACTGGATTTTAGACTTGTAATACTAGACTTGCTTCCAATTTTAGATAGCTTCCTCTCAATTAGTAAATTTCCTCTCTAATTAGAAATTATCAGAATATCACAAACTGAATTTGAGAAGGATGAGTCTGTATTTATAGAGGGATTATTGCCCAATTTTGGGTTTTGTACATTGAATCAAACCAATGGGAGAAGGAAGAAGTCATTGGGCAAGAGGAAGTTGGTGGAGGTGGTTGAAGAATACTATTTGAGCCACTCCCTCCTTCATTATTAACATTATTGCATAGCTTTCATTTCTCCTTAGCATAGGCCAAGGCCTCTACTCACGTGTATGAGAAGAAGATGAGACTCTCTTATTGGGACAATCTCTATTTCTCAGCATTTGGCCAACATGGGTGCAAGCATACTAAGGTTATATTTCTTTTAGGCTTATTAAGTCAATTAAAAGACTTAATGTTACTACACCACATTAAGTTATAGGTACATATATATATGTACACCCACATATAAACAAGTATACTCATAATTTAAAAATACACCAATATATAATATCATGCACCTCATGTACATTGGTTTAACCAATTAATATTTTAATTGGACTAGATATAAAATAGTTGGGTATTCACAACCCATAATTTCCATAAAATCTATTATCTCAAATATATCCAAATATTATAATGATAATTAATATCAATTATTTATTAACTTACCATTTATCTTCTTTTAATAATTATAGTTAAACCTCTAATTGATTTAACTTTATCACCCATGCCACACAAGGCACAATTATGTAAGCTTAGTATATAATAGACCTCAAGCTTACAATACTATAATCTCACAAATAATATTATTCTCAATATCACCTCTTATAATATGTTCATGATGTAATATCATTACATTACTTATTATATGCTCTCTTAGCAACAATTTAGCAATTGAACTAACAAACTCCACACACCAATGCATTGCCTCTAATTATTGTCAAGTTATTACCCTCCTATGGTCATTACCCAAAACGCAAAGGAGAGCTGGTGGCTAACTCCCACCAACTACTACTATTTATTGTACCCTAGCCAATTGGTTAACCATCATTACTATCATATGGGCTATTATGAAAGCTTATTTAACTCCAATTTTTAGCATTCTAAGGGTCATGGGAGGGGGTCTATTGCACCATATCACATATTAAATTCCTACCTTGTACACAAAGCTAGCATACAAGTCTTTATACTTACATATGTAATTAAATATCTCCCTTATACATCCATATACATATATACCTATGCATATATGTATACATGTAACCATCAACTTATATTATACAACATATAATCCATGTACGTTTAACAATACCGATTATATTTTAATTAAGTAGTGTCACCCCACATTGCAATAAGCTTTATTATTTCACTTATACTTAATCATTGAGATAATTATTAACAACAATTATTTATTTAGTTTAGTTTAATATCCTTCATAAAGTACACATTAATGTACCACACATAACACATTGTCACATAGGTCCATTTATCTAACTCATGTGACTCATTTCACTTTACCATATAGTTTCCTATATTATATAGTTTTCTTGAAGTGTCACACTTCATTTCATATTATATAGATGTAGCTACTATATAACTTATACTTACACATCATTGCACATAGCAATTAATCCACATAATAATACTAATTAATTCCTTTAATTATTCATTAAATTATTTAATGAATGCTTATTCCACCACTTTGCCATACTAGGCATATCTCACAAGCTTAGATTAAGCTTATCCTCATTCTCATCACTTAATCATCTTATTCATCTCCACCACATTACTACTTATAAAATTTACGGTAGTATAGTAACTTAAGTTATTTAGTACATTCAAATAACTTAGTTTTCTTTTATAGATTTAATCCCTCTTGAAAATACATAAGATATAATTACTATTATGTATTCCTTCATAACATGATGTAAAATGTTTTTATTACATTTTCTTCAATAGAGGCATTAATCATAATAAAACGATTTACTCATTTTCTCAAGATATTATTTTAATATAATATCTAAGTATTATTAAAATAATTACATGTACGACACATGTACACCTTTTATATAAAAAATAGATTATAAGTTTATTTTCTATTATGATAAATTGTTCCAATCAATTTATTACATATAGAAAATATGTTTTAATATATTTACCATATTAATCAATCATACCTATTACCTTATACCAAGACATATAAGGTAATATTATTATTTAAAATAGCATTCCCCTTTTATTAAAGTAATTCAATATTAGAAATTATTTTAATATTCTTTACTAGAAATATATAATATTCATTTCTTTTTCTTTTCTATAAATTGTCCCCAAAATATTTTCTTTAATATATACATATAACTATATCTCAATATTAATTAATTCTCTAATCAATATTTGTTTAAAGATATATTGGTTTAACAACGTATTTTATTAACGTCGTTCACATATTCATATAATACCATGCCAAATAATATATATATAAAGACACTTACTATAATCACATACTCTACACATGTATTAACTCATTATTTATTTAAGTGGTCTTAAATCCCTTGCTATATCACCATAGTTAATTAAGGTTTTAATGTTTAAATTATATTATTCCATAATATAACTTTCAATTAACCAACATTTATACTTATTAGTTAATTCGCTTAACTAATTCATGCTTTACTATCTCAATCCATATATGGATAGCTTAAGCACTAATAATAACCTATATTACAATCATACTAGTTACTAGTATATATATTCAAGAAAATGGTAATTATTCATTAAAGATATTTAATGTCACCAACTTACTATGATAAAATAATTCTATAAATTATTTAATATCGATAGATAAGTCTCATCCATCTTCTTACTAATTCATCTCTACAATGTATAACAAATATATAGTAATGATATATATTTATTAATCATAAAATCACTTATTACATAGCTCATATTACCCTATGTAATACTACAAACCTCGTCTCACACATATATATTCTTATTTGAACCCATTTCATGCTTTAAGAATTTTATTTATTAAATTCTTATTTTATAATTTCTAAAAATTCGGGTTCTTACATTTATCATCGGCATTGAGTTTGAGGGCGAGACAGTGCCTGTCGTCTCTGACATTTTACCCACCGCAGTTAGATCCCTGTTGGGAGTCCCTCAGTTGGCATTCAAGGGTCGGGCAGTCCGATCTGGTCCCTTGAGTATAAATGCCCAAGACGGGACTTTGCAGTTGCCTTCGCCTGATGATCCGAGGGCTAGAGATTGCATTCTGAGGCAATTATTTTTGTCGATCATCAGGGGTTGTTTTGTGGAAAATAACTCGTCGACGGTGTCCTTTGCTTTGATCAGCGCCACTTAGCATGTAGAGCCCCTCAGTGACTTTGATTGGGGCTCCTATACCTTTGCCTATTTTCTCCGAGACATGCACCTACTTTCGGAGGGTGTGATGGAGCCTTTGTTAGGATTCCATCAGTTTTTGATGGTGAGAACATCTTTCTGTACCTTTTTGATTTTTGCACTTATTTTTGGTAGTCTTGATCACTGAGGACTTTTGATATTTACATGGTCAGCTTTGGGCATTTGAGAGGCTTCCTTGCCTACGGCTCGTTTCAGCACTAGGTCTGGAGACCTATCCACGTGGACAGAGATGGCACCACTCCATTTTAACGGAGGTCCCTGTTGCTGAGGGATTCACTCATGACCGTCTGCAGTTGTAGCTTTTGACGGCGGGCTCGATCACCATGACGCCGTACACATCCGAGCACTTGATCGTCGAATTTGATGGAGGTTTCCCTACTAGCCGGAAGTTTGGCTTATCGACCCGCAGAGTCCCTATGTTGACGGAGGGAGGCTGGGAGCGCTATCTTGGAGAGCGTGCCATTCGAAGTGTTACAGGGGAGATCCGTATTCCCGTTGCACCTCCTACTTGGCATCATTGGCCATTGTACGTGCCTTTGATAGACATCCCTTTGGAGGGTATAGACGGCTTTGATCTATCAGAGGGCCCATATATCCAGGCAGCCTTCTACAGTTGGTGGAGTCCTCGCACTATTGGAGCTCAGACTCGTGCCACCCATTTAATGGCAGACATGGTGTCGGGGTCCGTGATGATGATGGACTGGATAGCTTGTATTAGAGAGCCTACTCATGCAGACCAGATAGCACATCTGACCAGGGAGTTGAACCAGGCTCATTTTTTTATCAGGCACCTTGGCTGAGATCCATCAGAGGCATCTTCATTTGACCCATCCAGCTCTGGAGCAGGTCCCTCTTCAGGTCCATTCAGTAGCAGTTATACAGGGGCAGATCCTCCCTTATACCGCCCAGATATGCCTGATCCCAGCAGCTTTGTGCAGACAGAGGATCTGGAGCAGGTCGATCGGCTTGATACTGAGGTCTTCGACTTCCTATGATAGCTATGGCAGCTATATTTTTGGTGGCTATTTGGTCAGCCACTGTTTTGGCTATTTGGCGTCTATGCCATCATTTTGATAGACCACTGTATTAGGTGGGTGGTGGTGCCCCATTTCCCTGTATTCTTCCTTTCACTTTGTACCAGGATATAGGGATGATGTATGCAATAGATAGCTTGTTATAGATATTTTTGTCATTTTTATCTGCTGCATCATGTTTATATCATTGTCATCATACATGTATCATGTGTATGCATTCAGACCGCTGCGATTTGACTTGACCTCTTGACGATCTTGTGATACGGTGCTACAGATGACGACGTCTGCAGTTAGCCGTATAGAGCATTTGCCACGGTCATAGGTGGCTGCATCGTTGCGGTCATAGTATGATAGTCTGCCCTTTCCAGCAAAGGGGACAGTTGACCAGATGTTGGGAAATTTGATGGCCCTTGTAGATTTCAGGGTTCTAGACAGCTTCATTAATGGCGTCCTACCCTTATGGGTACCGGAGAGACAGATATTCCGCATTGGGCGGTCTGAGCTTTTGCCTACTCTGGAGGAGTACCAGAGATTTACTGATATAGATTTAGAGTCGCCGTGTGCTCGAACGTCTATCAGTGATATGCGGAGACTGTTTACTCGGTTGTCCAGTCTTCGGCAGAGCATAGTCATAGATGAGATCATTTTTGGGCATGTGATCTCCCTTGACTTCTTAATAGAGCGCTATGGTGAGCTTGATAGCTACGACCGTCACGTCGAAGATTTCGTCATTTTCGCAGAGGATTGGCAGACAGCCAGGATAGACATGTTGTTGATGTGCATTGTGGTGTATAATTATATGCCATTACGTTTAGATCACCTTGATGTGGGATTGGTTGTCGTAGTCAGGGCCCTTAGGCAGGGTAGTACCATTATCCCTATGATCTTGGCAGAGACACTGAGGTCGCTCACCTATTGCAGTACCCATCCAGCGGGGTTTTTTCGGGGTAGCTCGGTCGTGCTATATATGTGGTTGATGTCACACATACGACCGATTGGATCATGTAGACCTCATGCCTATTATTTTAGCCACGAGATATCCTCAATTTACTCCTTTCGTCCACCTGATTGTGTCGACTCAAAGTCCTGGTTAGCATTTTTATCGGATATTGAGCATCCGTTCATAGTTTTGTTATGCTCAGGGATGGCAACCCCGTTAAGCTTCATTATTCATGCATCTTGCATAGATTATTTGCCTTTGGCAGGATTGAGGGGTGTGACTACTTATCATCCCTTGGCAGTTATGGAGCAGTTTTATCAGTGGCAGAGTATACACCATTTTGAGGATTCTGCTGATCAGAGGATGTCGGCTTCATCGATGTCACCGGCAGACTTGGTTAGAGTCTATGAGTGTTGGACTCACAGGGAGAGGGCTGAGTTCTCCAGTAGATATCCGGGTCATTCTCTAGAGTATTCTGCATGGTTAGAGGCAGGGACCGCAGTCGCAGTAGTAGAGCTTCATTTACCTCCGCTTGCGAATTCTGACGAGGAGGAGCCCATGGAGGATCCCGATTCTCTTAATGAGGATGAGCTATTCGCAGATTTGGCGGTAGCTTTGATTAGTGATTCCCCGATTATTCCCACAAGGACAGATCTAACTTTGTTAGATTCTCTATTCAGGATGACCGTTGAGAGAGACTCAGCTAGAGCGCAGATGTTGGCTGCCGTATCTGGCAGAGATTTAGCTTTTGCTGAGAGGGATGGTCTCAGGACCGCTTTGGATACTAGATTGATTGAGCGGGAGGAGCTTCGCTCTGCTTTGGATACCGCCATTGTGGAGCGAGACGAGGTTCGCTCTGCCAGAGATGCAGTATATGTTGAGATTGAGGAGACTTTGATTTCTTGGGATGCAGCTTTTGTAGAGAGGGATGAGGCTATCGCTTCCCGTGATTTCCACATTGTTGATAGTACTGCTCTCTGATCTTACACCTATGGTTTGGTTACCAAGATGAGTTCTTACATTGATGACCACAATGCCACCCTGCAGATGACTGTGGATGTTCTTAGCCATATGGAGGCTGAGTGGACTACTCTTACAGATGCTCCTCCATCCTCATAGAGAGATGCCATGCTGACATTGCTGACCCGCTTGTCCTTGGGTCCATAGACTAGCTTTATTTTTCCTGCACAGACTAGATCATGCCATTTTTGTCATGTACAGGGCACTATGTATATAAAGCAGTTTATATATCAGAGAAATATATTTTTGAGATACTTCCCTGCTTAGATATGTATTGTCATCGCTGAGTGATTACAACTTCCGTCATGACTCGCTGTTATTGATACATTTTAAGCTTCTCCTTGATGGACTGACAGTTGAGGTGTCAGGGGAGTTCCTCAAATGGGTCTGGTAGCCAAACAGCTTTACAGCATTTAGCTTTTATTTATCTTTGGTGTCTTGGAATGGGTCTTCCATTTCTTGTTTTCTCTTGAGGGTCAAACCGCACCATAGAGGGCTGCCTACGTACTCCCGGGTTGAGGGAGATCAGGTCATTAGTAGTTCTGGTTGAAGAGGTTTGCAAAGAGTTTATCTGGGGTTTGAAATTGGTTCGATGAGCTTTGTAATTTGATGTTGGGATTTATAAATTCTTTGTATTTTTTCTTGATTTGGCCGCACCATAGATGGTTGCTTACGTACTCTCGGGCTGAGGGAGATCAGGTCATTCTTAGTTCCGGTTTCTCTAGTAAAAAGCTAATTTGATTTATAGGACCCAGATGAGGGTATGCATGTGCTTTAGACGTAGTACTTTTCACGATTTTTGAATTGATAAGTTGGGGAAATTCATTCCCGTCCATTTCTTGTAGCCTGATGGCTCCCCCTGTCAGCACTTCCTTGACAATGAAAGGGCCTTCCTAGTTTTGGGCAAATTTTCCTTTTTCTTCATCCTGATTGGCCAGGATTTTCTTTTGCACCAAATCATTTTCTTTGAATTACCGAATTCAGACTTTCTTGTTGTAGGACCTGGCGATCCTTTGCTGGTATAACAGTCCGTGGAAAATGGCTGTGGCCCGTTTTTTCGTCTATCAGGGACAGTTGATGATATCGGTCTTGCAACAATTGGTCTTCCTCCATCTGAGCATCTATTAACACTCGTAAAGACTCCATCTCTACTTCTATGGGGAGGACTGCTTCTATGCCATAGACCAGTGAATAGGGGGTAGCCCTAGTAGTGGTGCGCATTGACGTCCTGTAGGCTAACAGGGTGAGAGGAAGCAGGTCAGGCCAGTCCTTGTGATTGGCGGACATTTTCTGCATGATCTTCTTGATGTTTTTGTTGGCCGCTTTGACAGCACCGTTCATCTTGGGCCGATAAATGACAGAGTTGAGATGCTTGATGTGGAACTTGGCACACAGTTCTACCATCATTTGATTGTTCAGGTTTTTGGCGTTGTCTGATATGACCACCTCCGGTTGTCCATATCAACAAATGACATTATTTTTGATGAAACTGATGATGACCTCTTTTGTGACTTTAGGAAAAGAGGCTGCTTCAACCCTTTTGGTGAAGTAGTCGATCATGCTGAAGATGAACCGATGACCGTTGCTGGCTTTGGGTTCGACTGGTCCTATCACCTCCATTCCCCACATAGAAAAAGGCTATGGTGCACTCATGTTGTGTAGCTCGTTTGGAGGAGTATGGATGGCATTTCCATATATTTAGCATTGCAAGCATCTCTTGACGTGATCATCGCAATCAGCTTTGTGCGAGATCCAGTAATGTCCTGTTCTGATTATCTTCTTGGCCAGCAGATGACCGCTCATGTGTGGACCACATACTCCTCCATGGACTTCATCCATTTGTCTTTGGGCTTGCTCTTTGTCGAGGCATCTTAACAGGCCTATTCCAGCATCCCTTTTATAAAGTGCATCTCCGCTCAGATAGAACTTCATGGCCATTCTGAGAATCCGTTTCCGCTCTGATTGGCTTGCACCAGCGGGTGTAGATCCATCACGGAGATATTTCTTGATGTCTTGAAACCAAAGTAGCTTGACAGGATGTATTTCGTCTGATACTTCTCCAATGTAATTCCCGTACGTTGGGGCTTTTTGATTTGTGAACTGGATGTTGGGAAACCCGCTCCTGTTAGATATGCGGATTAATAAAGCCAACGTTGCCAGTGTATCGGCAAAATTATTTCGACCCCGAGTAATGTGGACGAAGGTTATTGCTTCGAACTCCTGGGATAATTTAAGGAATTGCTGATGATAGGGCAGCAGATGCAGTTTTTTTGTGAGATACTTGCCGATGGTTTGTCTGATGACTAACTCAGAATCTCCAAAGACCAGTAAGTGTTTGATACCCATGAATTGGGCTAGTTTTAACCCAAGTATACAGCTTTGGTACTCGGTCATGTTGTTGGTGTTGCCAAATTAAAGTTTGGTAGCCACAAGATATTAATCACCTGTACCAGAGATAAGGACTGCCCCAACTCCGGAACCTTCCATGTTTACCGCTCCGTTAAAATACATTTTCCATGGTTGGACTGTATTCTCTTACTGGAGTTGTTGAATTATCATAATCCCATTATCTGGGAAATATGTCTCCAGGGCCTTGAACCCTCCTGAAGGTGCTTCCTCTAATTGATCTACAATGCCTTGGCCTTTGATAGACTTCTGAGTCACGTAGACAATGTCGAACTATTGTAGAATCAACTGCCATTTGGACAGTCGGCAATTTAACATTGGTTTGTTGAAAACGTATTTGAATGGATCCATACGGGATATGAGATTCATCGTATGCCCATGCAAGTAGTGTTGCAACCTCATGGCGGCCCATGCTAATGCACAGCATATCTTCTCGATCAGGGTATACTTCTATTCCCCACTGCTGAATTATTTGTTGATGTAGTAGATAGCTCTTTCTTTGCTACTATCATCCTTCTATCTTAGCATACATTCCATAGCGTTGGCATTGACGGACAGGTACATGAATAAGGGGACTCCATCCCTTGGAGGTACCAAAACAGGTGCTTCGACATGTATGTGGGTAGGGTATTCCAATTCGACATTCACTGTGATGAGGCTGTCGTTGATAATATACTTGAGTTACTGATGGAGGGTGGATGGAACAGCCCCGGCCATATGGATCCATGGCCTGCCTAATAACAAGTTGTATCCGGTGGCTATGTTGAGCACCTGGAAAGATATATAGAAGGTGTATGGACTAATTTCTAGAGGAAGCTTGATTTCCCCCTTAGCTTGGCGGCAAGATCCATCGAAAGCCCGGATAACCATGTGACTGGCTTTGATCCGGTTTGTATTGATCTTCATTCTTTCCAACGTGTCGTATAAACAAATGTTGAGGGAAGATCCTCCATCAATAAGCACTCCTCCGATCACGTATCCGGAGGACATAACGGCTATATGCAAGGACTTGTGGTGGCCCCTTCCCTCTGCCGAGATATCATCGTCTGTAAAGGAAATCACATTATTGTTGAAAATATGTTCTATCACATGATGGAATTTCTCTGTGTCTACCGTGTGTGGCAGATGAGCTTCTTCTAGTACCTTTACTATGATATTGCAGTGAACCTCTGATGATAGGACCAAGTCTAGGATGGATATTTGCTTGGGTGCGTCTTTCAAGCTTTATACTATCTTGATTTCATTGTGTCCCATCTTTTTAAGGAACTCTTGTATCTTTTCTTCAGCCACCCTTTTTTTTCTTTGGTAACTGGTTTAATCACCCGCTGAGGCAGGTACAATGGATTATCCTTTGACAGGATGGAGATGTTGTTTGAAGTAGAGCTTTCAATGTCCTCGTAGTTCCATGGGACCTTCTTCAGACTGGTAATCGGGTACTGAGGCCTGAAGGGTAAAATTAAAGGCTGAGGTGCATCCACCTTCACAGGATTTTGGACTTCTTGGACCCCTTTACCTTTCAGTACCAGGGGTGTGATGATTAAGTCTTTATCGCAGGATATGACAGCCACGATATCCTGATACCATGCATCGGGGATCCAAAGGCTATCTTTATATGTCATGTCATTGATTTGATCTCCTCTGATTAGGTCACCGTTCTCAATTAGGTCTTGAATTAGGTTACGAAGTGCCCAACATTCTTCTGTATCATGGCAGGGAAAGTTGGAATGGTACTGACATATTTGGTCAGGTTTTAATTTTTTGGATTGAAGGTTCAGCGGAGGTAGCAAGTTTTCAACCATTCCCTCGTTGATCATCATTCCAAGGATTTCTTCCATTGACTGGTTCAAATTGGTGAAATTCCTTTGAAATAGGAACTTCCTATCTGCTTGGACACTTGCTTCTTCGATCCTCTTGTCAGTCCAGGGTGTAAGCTCATAAGTCCGGCTATGATCTTGATTAACTTCCGATGGAAGAGAGCGACTACCAATAGATTGATGGATTTGCTTCAACATCTTTCTGGTGAGTTGATGTTGGTAGACGACCAGTTCAGCCAACTGCTCGACTTGTTCCTTGATAGACTTTATTTCTTTCTCTATCATGAATTATTTTTCAAAAGCTTCCCAACTCATTGGGCTGAGGTTGTTGGATTGAGTTGATTTTTCAACATAGCAGAGGTATTTGGATCCTTCTCCACTCGAAGTGTTGATCATGTTGACACTCTCCTCCTTGTGCTGCGGGAGAGGGTTATCTTGGACACGCTGTTGATCTGGCTTTGTGACCACAATTTCTCCATTATCAATCAGATCTTGGATTTAATGCTTGAGGGACCAACAATCTTGATTATCACAACCCGGTGACCCGGAATGATAAGCACATTTCTTGCTAGGGTCGAAGTTCCTTGCATTAGTGTTAGTTGGCAGAAGGAGTTGACGTTCTCGAGTGAATCCTATAGTGGGGTGAAAGTCCTTCTGCGTCTGACCTCCATGTTTTTCTGGAATAAAGGATTTGAAGGCCGTGTTGCAGCTTGGAAAGGGGTATAGTTCCTCTTTTGAATGGGTGTATTGTTTGAATTATCGCTTGAATTTTGTCCTTGTAACACCAAGGAAATTTCTTCATCTTTCTTTTTGTGGACCCTCTGGGGATTACTCCCGTAATTTTCTTATTGGATATGCTAAGCAACAGCTTCGAGTACTGTTAGGTCTTTTATTTTTTTGGACTTGAGTCCTATTTCGGCCATTTCGTCGTGTTTGATTATTTTAGAGAAAGGTTTTCCTATGCCTGCTAGGACCCTTTCATAATAAGGAGCTTCTTGAATATCGATGAAAGTCATGACTATTTCAGATTCTGTCATGGATGGGGTGACTTATGCTGCGATCCGTCTTCATCGCTGGGCATATTCTCTGAATGATTCAGTGTTATTTTTCTTGATTTTGATAATTTGATACCGATATGGAGCTACCTGAGATTGGAAACTGTACTGGCTGAGGAAGGTATGAGCCAATTCTTCCCAACTGTGCATTTTGGAGTTGTCCAGACGGGCATACCAGGCTCTGGCTTCTCCAGTTAAACTCTTTTGAAATAGCTGCATTTGAAGTTTCTTGTCCTTAGCATAGGATCTGAGTTCTCCGATGAAAACTTTCAAATGTGTGTATGGATCTCCCAACCCATCATATTTCTCGAACTCGGGGGTTCTGAATTTCTCAAGATATCGAGCCCCGGGGAATATACAGAGGTCGGAATAGTTGACAATGCCAAATGCCCAGTTCCTTTGATGGACCGGAGGGTTTCTTCCATTTGTTGTATTTTCTTGAGAATGTCACCAGCCTCTTGTTCTTTACTTAGGATGGTGATTCTGGAGTTTTATTGGTTGTATCCTGGTTCTGGGGTCCAGGGATATGAGTTTCGGCCTTTTTTATATCTTGACCTCCAGCACCACTACAAGATGCTCTTGGTTCTGGATGAGTTTGAGACTGTTTCTCTTTGAAGGAATTGCTTTGGCTTTCAAAGGAAACTGGCTAGCTCGGCTATCTGATTTTTCAATCCTTCAAATTCTTCCCTAGACACAGGGGTGGATTCTGGTGTAGCACTTGAAGCCTTGTCCGTAGATGGACCGTGTGCTTTTCTGGCCTTTGATCTGGTGATGGGACCAATTTTTCCCTACCTACACCAAAACGTAGGAGAGTCAGTTCCCTGCGGTAGGTAATAACTGGATGCATTTATGATGTGTGTTTTTTAAGTTTATCCTGCAAAATCGAGGTTAGTTGTTTTGATGGCAGGATGCAGGATATTTGACAGGAAAGTAAATCTTTTATTATTGTCATTTACATTGTGCTCCTCAGTAATTGGAGACTTGACATGGATTTGGAAGAGGAAGGCATGAAGAAACATCCAGTTGGATTAGGTTGATCAGAAGCTGACCTATCCTAGGTTACTCTCGCGGCTTTTGTTTAGGCATAAAGGCTCCTAGATCATCGCAATCTACTAGAAGGGAAGATACTCCGATCTTTCAACTGGAGCGAATCTGGGTGGTGCATTTTCAGGAGGCAGCCCCGGAGACTTAGTCGTCCCCAGAGTCCTTACTTATCACCGACCAGGTTGGCCTCTTGGTGAAGGGACTCAGAGCATACATTCACATACATCGGCCTCACCGCTTTTACATGTAATAACAGTTTGTGCGAAGCACTAATATGGGTGCGAAGCACTAAAGCATTCATTCTCATTCATTCAATGTAAAGGCATAACATTCATACATTCAATGAAAGACGCAACATTCACTCATCCATTGACTGTGGAGACGCAGGATTTCATGCATTCAATAGTTTTGAAAGGGAAATGTTTGAAGAGATTGAAAGCGGCCTAAGCCCTCTACTGTCCCCAGCAGAGTCCCCACATGTCAACGTTGGAAAATTTAAGAAATCCCGCGAGTCGATTTATAACCCGGTTTTCCTCAAATCGATCTTCCAAAGTTCTCTCTACCCCCACTCTTTTTATTTAGGAAAAAGGTTTTGAAGGGTTTTTAGGAAAGAGGCTAACATGTGTATATGTCAACAATTTGATTTGATTTAAACAGAGTCGCCAGTTGGTAGTTTTGAAAATGGTTGTACCAACTTAACCGAATTTGGTTTGAAAAGAAGCCCAATTGCTGGACACTGTTGAAACTTGATCTTTGAAATCGAAGTTTTGAGTTTGGGGGCTTGGTTTAGTGTAAGGAAGGTGTTAGGCACCCCACAACTCCCGTGTAAACACGGTACCGCAATCTTTTGAATATTTCCCTTATAACTGGAATGCGTGAGTGAATGCTGTTTGAAAATTGGGCCTTTTGATTGATTAAAAGTTTTGACAGGCTTCGTTGAACCTATATTTGATTTGATTTGAAAATCAGTCTTTGATTTGATTTGCAAAAGCATTTAATTTTGATTTGCAAAAAGCTTTGAAATTGAATTGACAGTGATGTTTTGAAAGCTGGTTTTATCAAACCCTTACTGCTGACATAGGAATTGAAGCATATCGCTACTCTCAATTTTATATTTATAGCCTTAAGGCTGCATGCAAATGGTGATTTATCGGGCTGCGAAGCATCCTCGACCACAGAAATATAAAGTATCGGTCTCCTCATGGGTATGAAAACCATCGGAGGGACGCTGACACGACAATCCATATTTTCACTATGTTGAGATCTTAAATCCGGATAACCATTTTTAAGGTTTGTGCATGTACATTTTACAGAAAAACTGGCAGGGCTACATCTGTGAGTCGGAGATTGTCCATCGTGGGAATCAGATTCTGATCAGTTTGATCATGAATCCCACGATTCCTAGGCTCACATATGAGTAGCCAATAAACCTGCACAGTTCGAATTTGTACAGAGATAAATGTATGCGTCATCACGTCGCAATGGAACCAAGGATTCATCAGTAAATCCTGGTTGCGCGTGGTCAAAGCGTCTCGTTCCCACTAGATAGCGATCTAAGGGACGCGAGGTTACTTTTGAAGCTCAAACTATAAAAATAACTAGATTTAAAGAAATCTCAGTCATTATAGCTTCCAGGTTCTGTCGGGACCTGTTTGAACCGTTGAAAGCTAGAATTGGTGAGATTTGGATAAATCTAGTTCGGCCGCAGATATGTTAGTGCAAATTCATATACAAATAATGTTAAATGAAATAGTTGAATAAATTGAATAAAGTAATATATATAATTAAATATATATAAAAGCTGTAAAGGGCGATGGGTTTTCACTCGCAAGCTTGGACTGGAATGGAAATATATATATATAAACTGTAAATAGCCATGAAATAATCCAGGCTGTGATAGAATTAATATATATATATATATATATATATATATAGAAAAATAGTAAAAAGGGCGATGGGGTTTTACGCCTGTGCCCGTACTGGAATTAAAATTGACAGAAAAATAGTCACCTAGTGACTGGGGAGAGCACCCAGTATGGGGAAGTGTGCAAAAGCAGTAAAATGGCCACGAAGTAATCCAGGCCGGACTGAAAATATATAAATATATTGACATAAATGTAGTCAACCAGGACTGATAGGAATACTAGTGATGATGAAAGTCACTTATATATGCGTAAATATATATAAAAGCGGTAAACTACCTCGAATTTGACATCCGGGCTTTACTGAATTGAAATATTAGTACATAAACAGTTAAATATGTACAGAAAAAGGCCAAAACTGGACTGAGAAGATAACCCAATGCGGCAAAGTTGCCAGAATGTGCGTGCTAGTGCATTGAAGCTGCTAGAGCTGACGGATCGTCAATCCGAGTTGTAGAAATATTGAAAACGGAGTTTATGTACAAAAATATATCAATTTTTGACGAAAACGGCCACGGAACTAAGTTCCGAGCATATTTAGACGATGAAACTTTGTGTGCAAATGTAAAGCAATGCAAAGTAGCAGTATTGACTTGCTAATCGTAAAAATACTTACAATGGACTGCAATACGGGCTTTTTCCCAAATTATAGGCTTTAAACGTCCAAATCTACCGGTGGTTTTTTGATATATGGTAGTATATAGGTATATCTATGTGTTGGAGTGAAAATATTTGGGTTTAGAAGAGATGTAAAAGTCAAAAAATCAAACTGCCAGAGCTTCGCTGCGTTCTGTTTTTTTTCAAATGAGCGGGGGAGCACATTTATTTATAGGCCAGGGAGCTTCCACTCTACCTGCGGCAACCGCAGGTAGAGATGCGGCTCCCCTAGGTGGGGCACACGTGCCCGGCTTTGTCGTCTCGAAGTACGTGCACTCCGAGCAATACGATGTCCGGTTGAAAACTTTTTAACTTTTGATCGGAGCGTTCGTTTGAGGCGTGCGATACCTTTTCAAAAAGCTCTCGCCGAGCGTGTCGCAATGACTTGGGAAAAAACATTTTCTTGGTCCAGGAAGATGGGTTCATAACTAGGTCTTCGTTTCCCCGTAGTTTGCCCGTTGAGCTGTCTTGCATAGTTGTCACTCGGGATCGTCGTTAGGGTTCATTCTGACTTTGGCGACATTAATTTGGCTTGAGTTTGACCAAGTTAGTTGAGAGTTGATGAAATAACCGTTGTACCCCTCTCGGGGCTGCCTGTAGTGTCGGCATTATCGCTAGTTGACTTTCGGGAGCTGATTCCATGACATCGATCCCAGTTAAGTCTTTTAACCTCAGGGTTGTCTCTGAGGCTGACGTAGTCATTCCAGGTTTTGCTCTAGAGTTATTGTGATGATTCAGGTTGATGTCTGAAGTTGACCTGACATCCCGGGTTGAGACCGGGGATCGCCGGCACTTCCCGGGTTGAGACCAGGGTTGAGTTTGACTTCTCGGGTGGCTGCCGGGGATGAAATGTGTTTCTTGGATTAAGACCGGAGATGGCTTGACATGTCCTTGGCTGATGTCGAGGTTGCCTTGACTTCCCGAATTGAGACCATGGTTGACTTTACGGCCCAATATTGAGGTCGGGGTTGATTGGTACCACCCAGGTTAAGACCGGGGTTGATCTTGACTTCCCGGGTTGAGACAGGGGTCGATTTTGACTTCCCATGTTGAGACAGGGGTTGTGCTTGAGGATCCGATTGACTGTCGGAGCTTGATTGATGGTTCGAATGACTGTCGGAGCTTAATTGATAGTCTGATTGACTGTCGAAACTTGATTGATGGTCTGATTGACTGTCAAAACTTTATTGATGGTCCAATTGACTGTCGAAACTTGATTGATGGTCTGATTGGTAGTCGGAGCTTGATTAATGGTCTGGTTGACTGTCGAAACATTATTGATGGTCCGATTGACTGTCGGAACTTGATTAATGGTCCGATTGACTGTCGGAACTTGATTGATGGTCCGATTGACTGTCGAAACTTGATTGATGGTCCGATTGACTGTCGAAACTTGATTGATGGTCCGATTGACTATCGAAACATGATTGATGGTCCGATTGATTGTCGGAACTTGATTGATGGTCCGATTGACTATCGGAGCTTGATTGATGGTCCGATTGACTATCGGAGCTTGATTACCGATATGGGGAATAAGATTTAGGTTGAAGGACCGGCGTTGGTGGCCGTATTTGGATTGATTGACGATTTTGCCCTCCTACCAGGTTAGTATTGGTGCAAGAAAAATTTTGAGTGTCTACAATTAATATTAAAATATTAATGAAATTTCTTATCAAAATATTATAAGTTATTTATTATAACTTAAAATACTTTAAAATCATTTTTAAATGATTTTTAAAATATCAAAACCTTTTTTAACTAATTTATTTAATATAATTATTAAATAAATTTATTATCATTAATATTAAATTATTAATGAAATTTATTTCAATATATTAAAAGTCATTTATTATAACTTAAAATATTTTTTTAATACTTTAATATCATTTAGAATGATTTTTAATATATTAAAATCATTTTAAACTAATTTATTTAATATAATTATTAAATAAATTAAATATCATTAATATTTAATTAAATTAAAATATTAATGAATTTTTATGTCAAAATATTAAAAGTTAATTTTTATTACTTAAAATAATTTTATGAATTTTTAATAATTAATTTCTAATTATTTTTAATTAATTTAATTAATTTTTATTAAAAACCGTCGCTAAAGGTCTTTAGTAACAAAATCTATCGCCTTAAGTGTTCTTGAGCAATTCAAGAACAGCCCTTAGGTACCTACTTTGACTACCAATAATTTCTTGCTCATGATGTTTATGGGAATGACAATGTATTGGTTATGTAGTACTGTTGTAATACTACAAGTGTAGAGCAATTTATGGGTCAAACTACAACACATCTTGAAGATATAAGCCATTGAACAAACTGTCAGAGCTGTTATTCATTTTCTGGGCTGCCCAGAAACATGAAGTCATGGCCGGTCAACGCTTTTCGTGACTTAATATCTTTCAATCAGTTAATATTTTTGTTGGTCTAGACGTCGGGCTGTGTAGTATAACTACAAGGGTACACTACTGAAGCATTTACAGGGTCCAGATATCAACACAAAGAAAGATCTAGATTTTACAAAAACTGGTCAGGACGCTTTTCAAGAATTCTGGGTTACCCAGAAAACAAATCTGGACGGTCAACGTATTTTGACCGATTACTACATCCGATCCGTTGTTGTCTATGGTTCGAGAGTGCTCTGGAGTTGTAGTCATTATGTTATAGTACAATCTGATCAACATATAACATACAAAAAGTCTGACAGGCGAGATCTATAAGCGGTCAAACCAAGCTGTCAAGCATATTTTTCAGTTTTCTGGGTTACCTAGAAAACTTAAAGTAATGCTCGGTCAACGAGTTTTGACATTTAATAACTTTCAATCTACACTTGCTATGATCATGATTCCACTTGCAGAATACTAACAACATGGCAAAGAACACATACAAACACTTAAACACAACATAGCATGAACAGATTGAGAATTATAGACCCTGACTTTGGCCTGTCAGACAACTTTTTAGGGTTCATGCAGTTTTAAAAATGTTCTTTTTTCGTGCATCTAGATGTTATAGAAATGTTATTTCTCAACCCATATCACTTATTAACATATCATAGAACATATTTTAACACTTAATCATAACGTTTAACGAAAAATTAAAGATCTAGCTTGGTTAGGGTTTTATACCTTTCTTGAGCAATTTTTGATTTCTGACCTTGGATCAATTATGGTTTAGTGTATGGGATGTTATTGCTTGATATTATGACCAAGTTAGAGAGAGAATTTCGCGGGTCTTAGAGAGAGAAAAAGTCTTGGCTTGTGTGGGTGAAAATAATTAAAGTTTCTTTTCTTTTTTCTTTCTTTAATTCCTATCCTTTAGATTCAATGCATCAAGGCTTGCTAGGTGTCATGTAATGGCTGATAGAGTAGAGATTTGCAATATGTGGTGAATCTAGAGTTGGTGAGTCCAAATATTTTGGCAAGATTTGCAAGTTAGCTCAATTTAATAAATTCAAAAATGCTATTTTTGTAAATAATAAATCCTTTTAAGGGTATACTTGTCCATGGTTTTAACCCTTACATTTTACCAAATAATTCCTAGGGTTTGGAAAATTAACTAAGAATTAAATAAAAATATAATTAACTCACACTAATTTAAAAATTAGGGTTTTCTATAGAAATTAGGGTTTTGTAAAAATTAGGGTTTCTTGCTATAATTAGGGTTTCCAAATTTATGAATTAGGGTTTCCTAATCATTATTCTTAATCACATAATATCCATACTTTTATTTAAATACAAACATATTAAATACTATGTTTAATATTTAAACAAAATAAACAAATAAATCCTTATTATATATTCATATAATTATGTTAATTATCATAATTATATATAAAATTCATAATCATTACTTGTATTAATATACTTGCATATATTTGAAGAAAAAATATTTAATATCCAAATTCCTTAAGAAAATAATTTCTTATAATTCATAATATAATATACTTTCTTTTTTTTAAATACAATTACACAATAATTGTATTAATTCATGAAATTTCATAACATAGATCAACATTAGGATTTTGATCTATAATCACACTTTACCTTATATACCATTGTAGACACTAGAAATTTAGCATGTGTCGTACTAACCCTGCAGGAGGGTAAAAGCGTCATTTTACTTCGGAGACAACCCCGAAGTAGACAAAAGATCCCGGTCATCTCGGAGATAACCCCGAGAATGGTGAAGAGGACCAATGAAGTCTGAGCATACCGCAACCCGATCGAAGATCGACGAGCTGAGACAGTTATCATCGAAAACCACCTCAGCAAACCTCGAACGACGTACCATCAAGAGATAAGCCTGCAGACTGATATCTGGACCTGGAAGGTATCTCGGCTACGAGTATTGACTTCCAATACCCTAACTCAGTCGGACTCGGTCATATCTCGCTGCATTCGTCAAATACGGTCCGAAAGATCAAACGGCAGACGTCAACTTCTGCCGAATCGAGACCGAAGGAGCCATAACCAAGCCAGGGGGTCCCACCTGGGTAGCCTCCACCATGTATGCGGCTAGCCGCATACATTTGTGCAGCTGCCCCGGACAGGTTATAACCCCCCACTTAGTTCATTTTAAAAAAAAATAGAGAGAGATATAGAGAGAGAAGGACATTTCTACATAGAGAAAGGCTCGGGTTGGACATCAACATAGCAACTTGAAGCTTATTTCTTCCATCTAGCATCTCATTGAAGCCATCTTAGTGTTCTTACTTCATCCCGGGAGTCAAAACGCTTGTTCACGAGTCCCCCAAAGTGAAATAACGCACTTCTAGCTTCGTTTTCTTTGTAAACTATGTTCAAATGATAGATTAATGAATGATCTTGTTTGAATCTAGCTATATTTGTTGTATTATAAGCATATTGTGTAATAGTTAGTAGTTTTAATGTTTCTATCGGTTATTTATTGCTTTAATACGTTGTATATAGCTTCGGAGATTAGATATACCTCAAGCTAAGCTTAAGCTAGTTCCCGAGAGGTTGTTAGCATGATGCTTCAACCCGGGAGCTAGAACGACTTAGATCCGTGGTATATCTATGGATGTATTTACTTGTACATGGTCCCGGTTAACCCGTATAGCCCTAAATATATATTTAGATGTGAAAGGGAGGCCGAATCGACGTGAACGGTGATTTTAACAGATGAAATCACTTAGTAATGAAGCTGTGGACGTTATGTATATATGAAATGGTACAAATATTGTGAGCCTAGGAATCCCGGTGTCGAGATCCCCTAACGGATCCGACTTGATTCCCACGATGGATCGATTTTTACGTTGTAAATGCTTTAAATACCGTAAATATCGATGTGCATGTAATATTTGGATCTTGAAGACGAACTCGAGGGGTTAGTCTCAAGAGCTCGGATTCAAGACCCTGTGATAGTGAAAACCTTCATTACGGGAGCTCGGTTCATCGAGATGGCTTTTATGCCCGATGATGATCCGAACCTTCTTAACGCTTTAGCATACATATCATCAAAATGATTTCCCAAAGAAAACCACAAAGAGCTTTTGATGAAAAATAAAACGATTCGGGGTAGATCACGTAATGAACATAAAGAATAAAAGGAAGTATCGAAGTCCTCGATTCCTAGTCGGGCAAAGGATTTGAAAACCTTACTTTCCAAAACCTCATTTCAATTTACATACCTTGTTAAAATTGAATCTTTCGCTAAATTAAATCCTTCGTACATATGTGCAAAAGAGCTACAGCACTACTTTCAAGTCACCAAAAAGACTGAGAAACCAACTAATAAAGCTTTCAAAATCACACACACGAGCACACACACATACACACTTTTTGCATAAAAAAATCAATAAGATGCGGTACTGTGCTTGCATGGGAGTCGGGGGGTGCCTAACACCTTCCCCCCCGCTTAACCTAGCCCCCGGATTCCAAGAATCTCGAGTTTCAAGACCAAATCAAAGAGTCACGCATTGGACCATCTTGCAAAAAACTATTAAAACCCGGATGAGTTGGTACATCCATTTCCAAAATAACAACTGGCGACTCTGTCTCAATCGGTCTAATAAATAAAATCAATCTTTCAAAATCGTTGACACATATGTCGGTACCGATTTCCTACGAAATTCACCCTTTAAAACGGAACCCCAAAGACAAAGCAAAAGCGAAAGGGAAAAGAATAAAATAGGGAAATCGGGGCACTCCTCTCTCGTCCCACGGACAAGAGATGAGAGCAAACAACTCCAAAAGAGAAAAAATAGACCTTCTCCTTCAACAAAAGGGAGACCGAGGACTTGATTTTTTGCCAGGCATCGACAGGTGGCGACTCTGCTGGGGATCAAAGAGGGCTTATGCAGTGATCAAACTTTTTGATTTTCGTTCTGCTTATACATTTGTGTGAATGATCTTTGTGTCTGTCAATCTTATAGCATTTTGTATTAGTGCCTCGCATAATATATTAGTGCTTCGCACAATGTCATCATATTACATGTGGTGAGGACGTGAATGTATGTGAATGTATGTTGTGTGGTACCTCCATTAGGGGGCAATCCCATCGGTTGTTTATTATTGGACTCCTATAGATGTTTCCATTGTAAGGCTCAGGAAAGGCACCACTCAGATCTGCTCCAATCGAAACATGGATGTTTTCATCAAGTAGATTGCGAAGATCTGGGAACCAATTTCAAACAGCCCGTGAGAGTAACCCTAAGATAGGCCAGCCTTTTATAAACCAAACGCGCGGTGTGCTTCTTCATGCCCCATTTAAATCTTCCGCGTATATAAATAACCATTATCTTGAACTATCATACATACATCTTTCACACCATGTCATCAATTCGACTAACTCATTGTATTGCAGGAAAAGATTAAAAAACCATTAAACTGATGCATAGCATATCATGCATCCCTATCCACCAGTATACAGTCTAAACTAGATATCGGTTGTTGTGCAGATTGGTCCTAAAACCTGATCTCAAGCCACATATACCCTTTCACCAGTCCAGATGGTTGAAGCAAGTTCATCAGAACCCATCCTAGTATCTCGAGATGAATTCGAGGAGTTTTAGAAGCAAATGGCTGAGATGACGACCCTGTTAAAAGAACAGTGCAAACTATCTCAAGAATCTAAACACAAGAGTTTGACTGAATCCTCTGTGCAAGGAGACATGAAAGTACCTAAAAAGGAAGGTGATACCCATACGTCCGCACCAATATCTCCCCTCGATGTTGAAGTACCCAAGGAGGCCCCGATCCAGAAGACGACACGGGACATCACAAACCTCCGGGAGGACAAAGACACTGGAGACATTAGGAAGAAAGTTAGATAGATGGAAGACGCAATCCGGTCTATGAAAGGGACGGGATCCCACGGGAGCGTGAATTACTCGGATCTGTGTATTTTCCCAAAGACAAGATACCCGGATAAGTTTTAAGTCCCCGAGTTTGAGAGATACAACAGACTGGGAGACCCGTACACTCACTTGAAAGTCTACATAGGTGAACTTGGAACTTACGCTGAGGATGAAAACCTCAGGATGCAGCTGTTCCAGAAGAGCTTTACCGGTGAAGCCCGCACGTGGTACGTACGGATAGACAATTCCAAAGTCAGAGGTTGGGAAGATTTGGCCCATGCTTTCCTCAACCAATATAGTTTTCAATCCCAGATGGCGCCTGATCGCTACCAGGTTACCAAAGTCAGAAAGCTGGGGAATGAATCGTTTAGAGAATACGTGCATTAGTGGAGGCGAATGGCGGCCCAAGTCAACCCACCAATGGATGAGGGTGAGATGGTGACCACCTTCATTGATATATAAGAAGCCCCTTTCTGTGAGGGAGTCCTCGCCGGTTTAGGAAAATCCTTCTCCAAAATGATCAAACACTGAGAAATGGCAGAAATGGGTTTGAAGTCTGGAAAAATCAAAGACCTCACTGCTTTCGAAGCCGTAGCCGAGAACATACAGTCAGGAAATTATGCAAGCGCTCCCAAGAGAGTATCAAAGAGGAAGGAAGAAGATGTCTCGTTACTATTGCAAGGACAATCTACTAACAAGAGCCCTAACTCACCTATCAGAGGCAGAACCCTCATCAAGCAAATTTTTGAAATCCTACAGCAATGACAGTTGGGGAAAACAAGCGAAGAAGGATATTAACTCCTTTAGGAGACTCCTTGGAAAACATATTAGCCCTACTGATCACCCAGAAGAAGATCGTTGAGCTCGCTCCACCTTCCGATCCAAATGGAAGACAATTCGACTCCAGTAAGAAGTGCGCCTACCATTCCAACTCACCGAGGCATGTTACTCAGTAGTGTTGGACTCTGAAGCACAAAATTCAAAACGTGATTGACAGTGGGGAGATTATAGTTAAAGCACCCGAACAGCCAAATGTCAACAAAAACCCTCTGCCTCAGCATGCAGAGGAAGAAGTCAACATGATCAGTGCCGGAAGTAGGGAAAACCGTAAATACTTGAGGAAGATGGGAGAGTTACCCTAGCACATGACCCTGCAATATGGGGATACCCTGAAGAAAATTATAGGGTAGAACAAGAATTGGCTTCAATCAGAGCACAGGTGGATCAGCTAGCTGAATTGGTGGTATACCAACACCAGTTAACCCGACAGCTCACCCTATATCTGTCTAAGATGTTTCCACCTCCAGAAGGGATCAGATCCGTTACCCAGAGCAGAACAAATGGACTGAAAAGATGGCTCGAGAAGCTAGATTGCAGAGCCATCGAGATTTTGAGGCCAAACAAAAATTCACCCCGTTGAGGTAATCCAGGGAGGAGATTCTCTGTACCTTGATCGAGGAGGGGAAGATTACTGAATTTTTGTCACCCCCAGATACGAGATTGAAGTGTTTCGATCCTTCCACATCCTGCCTTTACCATTCTAATGCTCCTGGACATGCCACGGAAGAATGTTGGGCTCTGCAACATCTAATCCAGAACTTGATTGAATCTGGAGAGTTGGACTTAATAAACAAAGCTGAGATCTTCCCTGAGGAAGAAATATACTACCCTCGGGGACCGAGGAACCTCAGGATGCAGCTGTTCCAGAAGAGCCTTACCGTTATCCTTTGCATAGAAGGCATATCCGGCGGACCCATAACCATACAAGGGGTACATGAGCAGAGAAATAAAGCCACTCTCGAGATACCAGCGCCTAAACCACTGATGTTGGCCCCTTGGCCATAACTACTAATCCTCAGCCTAAAGAAGGTACCGTGGAATTACGGAGAAGGGATAAAGTTAGCACCTGACTGTACTGCCATCATACCTAGGGAGAATACATGTTACCTCCCGGGGCATTTGGCGAAATCGGCAACCAAGATATTAGGGAAGGTATCTACTGGAAAGATCACAGAGTTCCTCCACAAAATGGGACATGGTGAAGCCAGGACGGTGAGGCAATTGGAAGCTGAACCCCATCAAATTTCTATCCTGGATTTGGTATTAGAATCTAACAACCATCGTCAAATTTTAATCCAAGTATTGGAGGAAGCACACTTACCCAAGACTATTGATACTGAGAAATTCCAGCACTTGATCAGCCATATACTGGATAGTAACGTGATATCCTTCACTGATGATGATATACCAGCCGAAGGAACTAGGCATCACAAACCATAGCATATCGCTGTCGTTTCATCAGGATATGTGGTAGGTGGCGTGCTAATCGACAGAGGGTCGTCTTTAAACATCTGTCCACAAGATACTCTAGAGAAGATGAAGATAAACCCAAACCGAATTCAGGACATCCATGTCATGGTACGGGTTTTCAATGGATCAAGAAGCGATACCGTGGGGGAGATTGAACTTCCTAGGGAGATTTCCCCTTTCACTTTCAACATACACTTTCAGATCCTGAAGATCACTACCGGGTATAATTTGTTGTTAGGGCGACCATGGACCCATATGGCTGGTGCAGTCCCTTCAACTCTTCATCAACAACTGAAATATATCATCAACGACAATCTGGTGACTGTCAGTACAGAACCTGATTATCCTATTCATGATCTGGGAGATATGCCCCTGATAGGTGTGAATGAAGGGGTCGAGCCCGCCAGTTTTCAAGCCTTCGAAATCAGTAATCCGCGATATAACTCTGTGGGAGCCCTGGTCTTAATTCCCCGGATATCTACAGAGGTGATGGCAGTTGGCCAAGTGATGTTGTCCCGAGGACATCGACTAGGCCGAGGACTAGGGAAGAATAGCCAAGGAATCAGGAACTCAATTCGTATACCGACGTAATTGGGAAAGGCTGGACTCAGATACAATGGTGGATCCAAGCATCAGAATCCTCATAGGCATCAACCAGTTAATCAGTTAATTCACCTCAAGCCAAACCTGGGTGAAATCGGATCTAAAGAGCCACTCAAGAAGATCCCCCTCATGATTTCAAACCTTCTGATTCCTAAAGTTGATCAAAGAGGACATCAGACGGACGAGGATTAGTAGCCTCTCAAGGATGCGGCCCAGAAGGCCAAATACCAAAAGTTTCTGGAAGAGATTCAGTTGCAATTCATGAGCAGTTTTTGCCTCTCTGAAGAGGACCTGAAGAAGTTCGACGGGGCAGATCTGTCAAGTGATCAACCTAACCTCCCGACACTTAACTGGGGAAATGTAAACATCCCAAGCAGTGATCCAGGGACCGGTTCCAAACTATTTATGGCCATCTTGGAAGATTGCGACTCCAGTGCGCGTCTATCTCAACGACTTCCCAGGAACTGCAGACCAGCAAGTGGACGATCACTCCACAGATCATCAGAAAAGGGTAAAAATTGAGAAGCGACCGCTGACAGGGAGCTCCACCTTTATCTATATTTATGTTTATTATATTTCTTCTGTAGCTTGTTATTGCCAGTTGTCATATTAACTGATGAATCTTTTTGTAATTGACGACTACTTGAATATATTTAGCAATCAAGTTTTTATATTAGGTTTCCAAATTTGCATGTCTTTAGCCACGTCCATGGTTTGCCGAATTTGAGTAATGATTACAATTTTGACATAGAATTGGACTTTGACTTGATGGGAATCGAGCAGGAGGAAGGGGATGACGACGAGGTGCCCGAGGAAATCAAAGCATGGGTCTAAGATAAACCTAAACCCAACCTCGATCAAACCACCACCATAAATATCGAAACCCCCAATGATCCCAAAGAAATACAGATCGGAACCAAACTTCCCTCTAACCAAGAAAAAGAACTAATCCAACTCTTAACCAAATTCAAGGATGCTTTTGCCTGATCTCATGAAGACATGATAGGTCTATCCACTGACATCGTCGTCCATTGACTACCAATTAAAGAAGGGTTCAAACCAATCAAGAAGAAACTGAGACGGTTGAAACTAGAATGGAGCCTGAAGGTCAAAGAGGAAATTATCAAATAGTTCAAAGCGGGAATCATTATGGTGTCAACGTACCCTGAATGGTTGTCCAACGTAGTCCCAGTGCCAAAATCTAGAGGAAAGGTGCGAGTTTGTGTGGATTATCGAGAACTCAACAAAGCCAGCCTTAAGGATGACTTCCCAGTTCCGTTCATCTATGTATTAATCGATAACACTGCGCAATTCGAGATGTATTCTTTTGCTGATTACTTTGCTGGATATCACCAGATCATGGTTGCTGAAGAAAACAAGGAAAAGACCGCCTTCATTACCCCGTGGGTAACCTTCTGTTATCGAAGACTAGCTTTTGGCCTTACCAACGCTGGGGCTACTTATAAAAGAGCCATGATGACTTTATTCCACGATATGATGCACAAAGAAATTGAGGTGTATGTGGATGATATCATTGTAAAGTCCCGGCAGACTGATGACCATTGCACCCATCTTCGGAGGTTGTTTGAAAGACTCCGCAAGTTGAATTTGATGTTAAACCCAACAAAGTGTGCTTTTGGGGTGAAATCCGGCAAACTACTGGGATTTCTGGTGAGCAACCGGGGCATTGAGTTGGATCCTGCAAAAATCCAAGCCATCACGGAAATGCCTGAACCAAAGACCGATAAGGAAATCCGAGGTTTCCTAGGAAGTATCAACTTCATCAGCCGGTTCATATCGCAGTTGACAGCAACCTGTGAACCCATTTTAAAACTATTAAGGAAGAACTCTTCGGGAAAATGGAATGAAGACTGCCGGAAAGCCTTTCATATCATCCAGAAGAGGTTGCTTGAAACACTTATTTTGGTACCCCCAAAGGATGGAATTTTGTTGTTCATATATATCTCGGTCAACTCCAATTCTATGGGTTATCTACTAGGGCAGAAGGATGACATGGGGAAAGAAAGAGCAATCTATTATCTCAGTAAGAGCTTCAGCAGCAGAGAACAGAAATATACTCTGATCGAAAGAACCTGTTGTGCATTAGCTTGGGCAGCCACCAGGTTACAGCATTATCTGCATGGCCATACCACTTATCTCATATTGAGGATGGATCCTTTGAAATACATCTTCAGCAAACCAATTTTAAACTGTCGTCTATCCAAGTGGCAGTTAATCCTTTAATAGTTCGACATCATTTATGTCACCCAAAAGTCCATCAAAGGGAAAGAGATTGCGGATCACCTGTCGGCTGCACCAACAGGGGGTTTTGAGCCTCTGGAAAAGTATTTCCCTGAGGAAGAAGTGTTGACTGTTCTCCTAATTGATAAGGAGGATCAAGGTCAATTCTGGAAAATGTACTTTGACGGTGCATCAAACGTTGAAGGTGCCATAGTCGGGGAAGTCCTGGTATCCATCACGGGAGATCAATACCCCATGCCAACCAAGTTGCATTTCAACAACTCCAACAATATCGCCGAATATGAAGGGTGAATTGTGGGGTTGAAGCTGGCTCAGTCCATGGGAGTAAAATGTTTAACAGTGTTTGGAGATTCGGAGCTAGTCATCAGATAGTCTACCGGGGCATACACCACTAAAGAACTGCATCTACTGCCGTATCATCGACATGTTCTCAGATTAGCAGGGGAATTTGAAGACATTGCCTTCATGCATATCACCCAGAACCGAAATGATTTCTCCGATGCATTGGCCACATTAGCTTCACTGGTGAACCTATCAGCAAGAAGGGGAATGCCTGTCACCACTTTCTCTGTGCAGAAGACACCGTCATATGGGAACAATGTAGGGGAGATATTAGATGAGATACTACCTGCGGGGCCACCTTGGTACCACCATATAAAAGAATATCTGCGAGATCAGTCAACCCCGGAAGGGATGAGTCAAGCTGCGAAGAGGCGAATATAAAAAATGGCTATGAATTTCTACCTAAGTGGAGATGCTCTCTATAAGAGAGATCCAGGTGTAGGCCTTCTGAGATGTCTAGACCGGGAGCAAGCACAACGACTTATGAATGAAGTACATGGTGGAGTATGCGGAGCACATATGAGTGGACCTTTGCTTGACAAAAAGATTCTGAGGTCAGGACACTATTGGATATCCCTCAAAGCGGATTGCGATGATCATGTCAAGCGTTGCTATCAATGTCAGATCCATGCCAATATTATTCATGCGCCTCCGAATTAACTGCATTGCATGACATCACCATGGCCTTTTTCCATATGGGGAATGGACGTGATGGACCAGTTGAGCCTAAAGCCAATAAGGGTCATCGATTAATCTTCACTATGATTGACTACTTTACCAAGTGGGTGGAAGCAGCATCTTTCCCCAGGGTCACCAAAGAGGTCATCGTTGGTTTCATTAGAAACAACGTCATCTACCGGGTTGGACAACCCAAGGTTATTATATCAGACAACGCGAAGAATCTGAATAACGAGATGATGAGGGAACTGTGCAGTAAGTTCAATATCAAAGACCTCAATTCGGTTATTTATCGTCTAAAGATGAACGACGTGGTGGAAGCGGCTAACAAAAACATCAAGAAGATAATGATGAAGATGTCATCAAATCACCTGGGATGGCCTTAGCTATTGTCGTTAACCCTACTTACATATCGGACGTCGACTCGAACCTCGACTGGAGCAACACCCTACTCATTGGTATATGGTATGGAGGCTATACTTCCTGTCGAAGTGGAGATGGAATCACTAAAAGTGATCTTTGATGCCCAGATAGAGGAGAGCCAATGGATACAAGATCGATACGATCAGTTATCCCTGATAAATGAAAGAAGAGCTGTTGCTATATTTCACAGTCAACTCTATCAACAGCGAATGTCTCGATCTTATAACAAGAAGGTGCGACCTCGAGAATTCAAAGAGCATGATTTGGTACTGAAGAAGATCATTCCGAGCCAAGATGCAGCTAAGGGAAAATTTGCCCCAAACTGAGAAGGACCCTTTCTTGTCAAAGCAATCCTATCAGGTGGAGTTTTGAAATTGGAAGAGATGGACGGTGAGGAATTCTCGCAACTGATCAATTCTGACTCGGTGAAACGGTATTATGTCTGAGACCCCTTTTCACCTTCTGACTAGACTGCTATGTCTTGATATAAAAAAGAAAAAAGAAAAAAGAAAAGAAAAAAATATATCAAGTCTAGTTTTTCAGGTCTGAGCCTGAACTACAAAAGACCTGATCTCCCATCTATGGGAGTACGTAGGCAGCCATTTATGATGCGGTCTAACCCTAGAAAAACATCAAAAACCTCATCAAATCAAATCGAGAAACATCAAAATCTTATCAAATCAAACT
The DNA here is from genome assembly GCA_020205555.1 of Panax stipuleanatus. NCBI lineage: Eukaryota > Viridiplantae > Streptophyta > Magnoliopsida > Apiales > Araliaceae > Panax > Panax stipuleanatus. The sequence goes on from CM035122.1 coordinate 46,472,512, forward strand.
CAAACCCCAAATAAACCCCTTTTAAACTTTTCAGGTCTGAGCCTGAACTACGAAAGACCTGATCTCCTATCTATGGGAGTACGTAGGCAGCTATTTATGGTGCGGTCTAACCTTCAAAAAAGTCAAACACTTTCCTAACCTATATAGAAATCCAAAACCTATCCATCAAGCCCAAACCAATCGACGACTCATGCGGAGATGACCTAGCGACATCTCATCATCATTCCTGCCGAATTTGATGCCACAAAATGAGACTAGTTCTATGTCGACATAATAAATCATAAAGCAAAAATGACAACAGTGGACATGGTTAGACATGAGCAAACAAGGGAAGTGAACTAAACTTGCTTCTTTTTAATATATACAACTGTTTAGAATACAAAAGTTGATTCTAACCTATGACAAGTGATAATAACAAAGTCTCTACAGGAAAATAAAATAGAGCTATAATTCAGTGGTAAGACGAGCTAACATCGCCAAATATCCAGCGGTCTCTGTAGTCGAGGGAGTAGCTCTGAGATCTTGCTCCAACATGTCAACCCTCCTCAGCATCTCTGCTGCCATGCGAAAAATCTCCTCTTGACTCGGCACTACACCTTGTACGTGATCGATGAGTCCATCTGAGAAAGTCTCAGCTGCATCTCTATCAACGATGGCTTGATCTGTGGAAGCACGGGCTGTATCTCTCTCAGTGATAGCAGTATCCCTACCAGCTACGGTGGTCAACAATAGAGCCCGAGCCTGATCTCTCTCAAATGTCACCAGCTGAAGTTATCTATCCATCGCCTCCCTGGAAACTGAGGCCAAATACGGGACAGTGCTCACTAAAGAAGCTGTCAACTCTACAAATAACGCATCCTCAGTCGGAGATATAGGATCCTCCATTGGTTCCGCCGCATCCGTGGACCAACCATCGTCATCAGATAAAGATCCTGTACCAACCTGATCTGCGGTCTCTGGTGCCAAATCAGACTCAAGCCAAGCTGAATACTCTGCAGAGCGGCCCGGATGGCAATCCCTAAACTCTGCTGTTTGTTGATGAGACCAGAACCCATAAACCCGAGCCAAATTAGCCTCAATAACTGAGCAGATGGGGAATCGATAATCCTCAATCCCCTCAAATGCATGGACCTCCTGGTACTGATCAAACTGACCCATCACCGCCAGAGGATGATAGGTCGTCACACGCCTCAAACCCGCCAAGGGGGGGAAATCCAGGTCAGGGACATGGGTGGTGAAACTCACAAAGGAGCAGTACCCAGAATACATAACTATAGCAAAAGGCTCCTCCATGGCACCCAGAAATGAAGTCCAAGATGCCTCATCGACGCAAGAAGTCGGGCGATATGGATAAACCTGAGACATGCCATATCCAAAATAGAAACCATTACGGCGAAGGTGCATTATCAACCAGATGTATAAAAGCACTGGACTACCTCTGAACTCCTGATCACCAGCGTCATGGCAGATAGAGGCTAAAATCAATGTCTCTGCCAGGATAAGGGGAAATATAGTAAAGTCCTCTTGAAGAGCCCTAACAGCCACCGACATCGCCACATCCAGATGATTGATATAAAATGGCATGTATAGATAAGCTACGAGGCATATAACCAAGGCATCCACGCGGGCAACGTACTAGCGCTCCTCTGAAATGGCAAAGTCTCCGTGATAAACAGCGAAACTATCCGCGAAAGCAAAATTCCTAAACATAAAGTCCATGGAGATGATGTGGCTACCACCCACCTCAGCCATCACAAATGCTCTCCTCAATCCAGTCATCGTCATGAACTGGCGGCGCATATGGCCCAAAGCCACTCGAGCACATGGCCCCTCTATCGACAGTCCTGAAATGCGACTATACTCCTCTAACGTAGGTGTCAACTCGGCTGAGCCGAATCCGAAGACATGACGCTCAGGAGTCCAATACCTGAGTATCCCGACAATAAATCTCTCCGAAATCTGGAAGGACAGTAAAGACATGGAGTGGCCCAGCATGCGGCTAACATCGATACGATATGTGGATGGCAGCTGGTCATACCAAACCCTCAAGCTGGTAGCTATATGGCTAGCAGAAAGGTGGTCCAAACGTACCACTACAGAGGACGACATCTGTAAAACCTGTGTCAAGAAGACCATATAGGGTTCAATCTCTATCCAATCATTTAAATATATCTTAAGCATGCATCATACTAATGATAAAACAATATGTGTGATGAATAAATAAGAAACATCATATATAAATATCTGCCAAGTAGATTAGTTTCATAAACAGCACTGTCATACCTATGATACATGTGAAAACTAAAAATAAAAATTATAGGATATTGCGGCACAAATGCCCAATGACTAACAGAGGACCTATGGACTCGTCCCCTCATCAAAATCATCCAAGAAGGTTAGGGTCTCATCAAACTGATAAACCTGAGGTCGTCTACCTGGAGTGGGTGCATCCTGCTGATCTGGGCAATAAGGTGTCTCCTGCGTATCCGGGGGAACGGTGAAGGGAACATCTTTATCCCGGAAGCCATCAAAATTTGAGGGTCAAGCACCATGGGAGCCACCACCTCCTGATGGTCCAGCCTCATGACCCCGAGAAGCAAAAGTGTGAGCCAAGGACGGGTCCAAGCCATTGTAACTACAATAGGCCGAAAACTCCTCCAACTAAAGTCTCAAGGCAGCAATCTGATCCTGATGAGACACCTCCTGAAAACACGATATCCAGTCCCTCATCATAAGGGATCCTAGAACCAGATCGCCCAAGAACTGGGTATCCCGGGTCTGAGCTCCTATCGTGCGCCGGACCCACCAAGCGATAAAGTCCGCCGAAGAGATCGGACCCTCAGACAGGAGGAAACCACCAAACCCCAAGGTGGGAATTGATGCAACTGACAAAGTCAGAGGCCAAAAGCGCTGGACTGGAGGAAGATACGGTAGGCAAATCTCCCTAGTAAGGCATCGAATAGCGCGCTCTCCAAGGTAGAGCTCCCAACCTCCATAAAAAAGGAGTGGAATCCGGCGAGTCGATAAATAGAACTCTGGCCCTGTCGGCACGCCATCCTCAAATCCCTCGGCCAAGTGCTCTCCAGAATATGGTGTCCACAATATGTCTCGAGCAAGCAACGTCTCCAACTGAAGACTGGCATGGGCAAAGTCCTCTGCCACCGGGACCTCAGATAGAGTAGACTGATGCCATCTACGTCCCCGAGGATAAGTATCCAAGCCTAAGACAGAGGTAGGGCGAAGACAGGGAAGCCTCTCATAAGCCCAGAACTGTCAATTCAAACAAACCCTCCATCAGTTATGGGAAAAGAGAAATCAATCAAAAGGAAAATAAATGAAATTTGGTCAAGAAGACTTATAAGAAGAAACAGGAAAAATCCGACCCAGGCGTCGGTAACTCCCTCGGATTTTTAGTGTCTACAATTAATATTAAAATATTAATGAAATTTCTTATCAAAATATTATAAGTTATTTATTATAACTTAAAATACTTTAAAATCATTTTTAAATGATTTTTAAAATATCAAAACCTTTTTTAACTAATTTATTTAATATAATTATTAAATAAATTTATTATCATTAATATTAAATTATTAATGAAATTTATTTCAATATATTAAAAGTCATTTATTATAACTTAAAATATTTTTTTAATACTTTAATATCATTTAGAATGATTTTTAATATATTAAAATCATTTTAAACTAATTTATTTAATATAATTATTAAATAAATTAAATATCATTAATATTTAATTAAATTAAAATATTAATGAATTTTTATGTCAAAATATTAAAAGTTAATTTTTATTACTTAAAATAATTTTATGAATTTTTAATAATTAATTTCTAATTATTTTTAATTAATTTAATTAATTTTTATTAAAAACCGTCGCTAAAGGTCTTTAGTAACAAAATCTATCGCCTTAAGTGTTCTTGAGCAATTCAAGAACAGCCCTTAGGTACCTACTTTGACTACCAATAATTTCTTGCTCATGATGTTTATGGGAATGACAATGTATTGGTTATGTAGTACTGTTGTAATACTACAAGTGTAGAGCAATTTATGGGTCAAACTACAACACATCTTGAAGATATAAGCCATTGAACAAACTGTCAGAGCTGTTATTCATTTTCTGGGCTGCCCAGAAACATGAAGTCATGGCCGGTCAACGCTTTTGGTGACTTAATATCTTTCAATCAGTTAATATTTTTGTTGGTCTAGACGTCGGGCTGTGTAGTATAACTACAAGGGTAGACTACTGAAGCATTTACAGGGTCCAGATATCAACACAAAGAAAGATCTAGATTTTACAAAAACTGGTCAGGACGCTTTTCAAGAATTCTGGGTTACCCAGAAAACAAATCTGGACGGTCAACGTATTTTGACCGATTACTACATCCGATCCGTTGTTGTCTATGGTTCGAGAGTGCTCTGGAGTTGTAGTCCTTATGTTATAGTACAATCTGATCAACATATAACATACAAAAAGTCTGACAGACGAGATCTATAAGCGGTCAAACCAAGCTGTCAAGCATATTTTTCAGTTTTCTGGGTTACCTAGAAAACTTAAAGTAATGCTCGGTCAACGAGTTTTGACATTTAATAACTTTCAATCTACACTTGCTATGATCATGATTCCACTTGCAGAATACTAACAACATGGCAAAGAACACATACAAACACTTAAACACAACATAGCATGAACAGATTGAGAATTATAGACCCTGACTTTGGCCTGTCAGACAACTTTTTAGGGTTCATGCAGTTTTAAAAATGTTCTTTTTTCGTGCATCTAGATGTTATAGAAATGTTATTTCTCAACCCATATCACTTATTAACATATCATAGAACATATTTTAACACTTAATCATAACGTTTAACGAAAAATTAAAGATCTAGCTTGGTTAGGGTTTTATACCTTTCTTGAGCAATTTTTGATTTCTGACCTTGGATCAATTATGGTTTAGTGTATGGGATGTTATTGCTTGATATTATGACCAAGTTAGAGAGAGAATTTCGCGGGTCTTAGAGAGAGAAAAAGTCTTGGCTTGTGTGGGTGAAAATAATTAAAGTTTCTTTTCTTTTTTCTTTCTTTAATTCCTATCCTTTAGATTCAATGCATCAAGGCTTGCTAGGTGTCATGTAATGGCTGATAGAGTAGAGATTTGCAATATGTGGTGAATCTAGAGTTGGTGAGTCCAAATATTTTGGCAAGATTTGCAAGTTAGCTCAATTTAATAAATTCAAAAATGCTATTTTTGTAAATAATAAATCCTTTTAAGGGTATACTTGTCCATGGTTTTAACCCTTACATTTTACCAAATAATTCCTAGGGTTTGGAAAATTAACTAAGAATTAAATAAAAATATAATTAACTCACACTAATTTAAAAATTAGGGTTTTCTATAGAAATTAGGGTTTTGTAAAAATTAGGGTTTCTTGCTATAATTAGGGTTTCCAAATTTATGAATTAGGGTTTCCTAATCATTATTCTTAATCACATAATATCCATACTTTTATTTAAATACAAACATATTAAATACTATGTTTAATATTTAAACAAAATAAACAAATAAATCCTTATTATATATTCATATAATTATGTTAATTATCATAATTATATATAAAATTCATAATCATTACTTGTATTAATATACTTGCATATATTTGAAGAAAAAATATTTAATATCCAAATTCCTTAAGAAAATAATTTCTTATAATTCATAATATAATATACTTTCTTTTTTTTAAATACAATTACACAATAATTGTATTAATTCATGAAATTTCATAACATAGATCAACATTAGGATTTTGATCTATAATCACACTTTACCTTATATACCATTGTAGACACTAGAAATTTAGCATGTGTCGTACTAACCCTGCAGGAGGGTAAAAGCGTCATTTTACTTCGGAGACAACCCCGAAGTAGACAAAAGATCCCGGTCATCTCGGAGATAACCCCGAGAATGGTGAAGAGGACCAATGAAGTCTGAGCATACCGCAACCCGATCGAAGATCGACGAGCTGAGACAGTTATCATCGAAAACCACCTCAGCAAACCTCGAACGACGTACCATCAAGAGATAAGCCTGCAGACTGATATCTGGACCTGGAAGGTATCTCGGCTACGAGTATTGACTTCCAATAACCTAACTCAGTCGGACTCGGTCATATCTCGCTGCATTCGTCAAATACGGTCCGAAAGATCAAACGGCAGACGTCAACTTCTGCCGAATCGAGACCGAAGGAGCCATAACCAAGCCAGGGGGTCCCACCTGGGTAGCCTCCACCATGTATGCGGCTAGTCGCATACATTTGTGCAGCTGCCCCGGACAGGTTATAACCCCCCACTTAGTTCATTTTAAAAAAAAATAGAGAGAGATATAGAGAGAGAAGGACATTTCTACATAGAGAAAGGCTCGGGTTGGACATCAACATAGCAACTTGAAGCTTATTTCTTCCATCTAGCATCTCATTGAAGCCATCTTAGTGTTCTTACTTCATCCCGGGAGTCAAAACGCTTGTTCACGAGTCCCCCAAAGTGAAATAACGCACTTCTAGCTTCGTTTTCTTTGTAAACTATGTTCAAATGATAGATTAATGAATGATCTTGTTTGAATCTAGCTATATTTGTTGTATTATAAGCATATTGTGTAATAGTTAGTAGTTTTAATGTTTCTATCGGTTATTTATTGCTTTAATACGTTGTATATAGCTTCGGAGATTAGATATACCTCAAGCTAAGCTTAAGCTAGTTCCCGAGAGGTTGTTAGCATGATGCTTCAACCCGGGAGCTAGAACGACTTAGATCCGTGGTATATCTATGGATGTATTTACTTGTACATGGTCCCGGTTAACCCGTATAGCCCTAAATATATATTTAGAGGTGAAAGGGAGGCCGAATCGACGTGAACGGTGATTTTAACAGATGAAATCACTTAGTAATGAAGCTGTGGACGTTATGTATATATGAAATGGTACAAATATTGTGAGCCTAGGAATCCCGGTGTCGAGATCCCCTAACGGATCCGACTTGATTCCCACGATGGATCGATTTTTACGTTGTAAATGCTTTAAATACCGTAAATATCGATGTGCATGTAATATTTGGATCTTGAAGACGAACTCGAGGGGTTAGTCTCAAGAGCTCGGATTCAAGACCCTGTGATAGTGAAAACCTTCATTACGGGAGCTCGGTTCATCGAGATGGCTTTTATGCCCGATGATGATCCGAACCTTCTTAACGCTTTAGCATACATATCATCAAAATGATTTCCCAAAGAAAACCACAAAGAGCTTTTGATGAAAAATAAAACGATTCGGGGTAGATCACGTAATGAACATAAAGAATAAAAGGAAGTATCGAAGTCCTCGATTCCTAGTCGGGCAAAGGATTTGAAAACCTTACTTTCCAAAACCTCATTTCAATTTACATACCTTGTTAAAATTGAATCTTTCGCTAAATTAAATCCTTCGTACATATGTGCAAAAGAGCTACAGCACTACTTTCAAGTCACCAAAAAGACTGAGAAACCAACTAATAAAGCTTTCAAAATCACACACACGAGCACACACACATACACACTTTTTGCATAAAAAAATCAATAAGATGCGGTACTGTGCTTGCATGGGAGTCGGGGGGTGCCTAACACCTTCCCCCCCGCTTAACCTAGCCCCCGGATTCCAAGAATCTCGAGTTTCAAGACCAAATCAAAGAGTCACGCATTGGACCATCTTGCAAAAAACTATTAAAACCCGGATGAGTTGGTACATCCATTTCCAAAATAACAACTGGCGACTCTGTCTCAATCGGTCTAATAAATAAAATCAATCTTTCAAAATCGTTGACACATATGTCGGTACCGATTTCCTACGAAATTCACCCTTTAAAACGGAACCCCAAAGACAAAGCGAAAGCGAAAGGGAAAAGAATAAAATAGGGAAATCGGGGCACTCCTCTCTCGTCCCACGGACAAGAGATGAGAGCAAACAACTCCAAAAGAGAAAAAATAGACCTTCTCCTTCAACAAAAGGGAGACCGAGGACTTGATTTTTTGCCAGGCATCGACAGGTGGCGACTCTGCTGGGGATCAAAGAGGGCTTATGCAGTGATCAAACTTTTTGATTTTCGTTCTGCTTATACATTTGTGTGAATGATCTTTGTGTCTGTCAATCTTATAGCATTTTGTATTAGTGCCTCGCATAATATATTAGTGCTTCGCACAATGTCATCATATTACATGTGGTGAGGACGTGAATGTATGTGAATGTATGTTGTGTGGTACCTCCATTAGGGGGCAATCCCATCGGTTGTTTATTATTGGACTCCTATAGATGTTTCCATTGTAAGGCTCAGGAAAGGCACCACTCAGATCTGCTCCAATCGAAACATGGATGTTTTCATCAAGTAGATTGCGAAGATCTGGGAACCAATTTCAAACAGCCCGTGAGAGTAACCCTAAGATAGGCCAGCCTTTTATAAACCAAACGCGCGGTGTGCTTCTTCATGCCCCATTTAAATCTTCCGCGTATATAAATAACCATTATCTTGAACTATCATACATACATCTTTCACACCATGTCATCAATTCGACTAACTCATTGTATTGCAGGAAAAGATTAAAAAACCATTAAACTGATGCATAGCATATCATGCATCCCTATCCACCAGTATACAGTCTAAACTAGATATCGGTTGTTGTGCAGATTGGTCCTAAAACCTGATCTCAAGCCACATATACCCTTTCACCAGTCCAGATGGTTGAAGCAAGTTCATCAGAACCCATCCCAGTATCTCGAGATGAATTCGAGGAGTTTTAGAAGCAAATGGCTGAGATGACGACCCTGTTAAAAGAACAGTGCAAACTATCTCAAGAATCTAAACACAAGAGTTTGACTGAATCCTCTGTGCAAGGAGACATGAAAGTACCTAAAAAGGAAGGTGATACCCATACGTCCGCACCAATATCTCCCCTCGATGTTGAAGTACCCAAGGAGGCCCCGATCCAGAAGACGACACGGGACATCACAAACCTCCGGGAGGACAAAGACACTGGAGACATTAGGAAGAAAGTTAGATAGATGGAAGACGCAATCCGGTCTATGAAAGGGACGGGATCCCACGGGAGCGTGAATTACTCGGATCTGTGTATTTTCCCAAAGACAAGATACCCGGATAAGTTTTAAGTCCCCGAGTTTGAGAGATACAACAGACTGGGAGACCCGTACACTCACTTGAAAGTCTACATAGGTGAACTTGGAACTTACGCTGAGGATGAAAACCTCAGGATGCAGCTGTTCCAGAAGAGCTTTACCGGTGAAGCCCGCACGTGGTACGTACGGATAGACAATTCCAAAGTCAGAGGTTGGGAAGATTTGGCCCATGCTTTCCTCAACCAATATAGTTTTCAATCCCAGATGGCGCCTGATCGCTACCAGGTTACCAAAGTCAGAAAGCTGGGGAATGAATCGTTTAGAGAATACGTGCATTAGTGGAGGCGAATGGCGGCCCAAGTCAACCCACCAATGGATGAGGGTGAGATGGTGACCACCTTCATTGATATATAAGAAGCCCCTTTCTGTGAGGGAGTCCTCGCCGGTTTAGGAAAATCCTTCTCCAAAATGATCAAACACTGAGAAATGGCAGAAATGGGTTTGAAGTCTGGAAAAATCAAAGACCTCACTGCTTTCGAAGCCGTAGCCGAGAACATACAGTCAGGAAATTATGCAAGCGCTCCCAAGAGAGTATCAAAGAGGAAGGAAGAAGATGTCTCGTTACTATTGCAAGGACAATCTACTAACAAGAGCCCTAACTCACCTATCAGAGGCAGAACCCTCATCAAGCAAATTTTTGAAATCCTACAGCAATGACAGTTGGGGAAAACAAGCGAAGAAGGATATTAACTCCTTTAGGAGACTCCTTGGAAAACATATTAGCCCTACTGATCACCCAGAAGAAGATCGTTGAGCTCGCTCCACCTTCCGATCCAAATGGAAGACAATTCGACTCCAGTAAGAAGTGCGCCTACCATTCCAACTCACCGAGGCATGTTACTCAGTAGTGTTGGACTCTGAAGCACAAAATTCAAAACGTGATTGACAGTGGGGAGATTATAGTTAAAGCACCCGAACAGCCAAATGTCAACAAAAACCCTCTGCCTCAGCATGCAGAGGAAGAAGTCAACATGATCAGTGCCGGAAGTAGGGAAAACCGTAAATACTTGAGGAAGATGGGAGAGTTACCCTAGCACATGACCCTGCAATATGGGGATACCCTGAAGAAAATTATAGGGTAGAACAAGAATTGGCTTCAATCAGAGCACAGGTGGATCAGCTAGCTGAATTGGTGGTATACCAACACCAGTTAACCCGACAGCTCACCCTATATCTGTCTAAGATGTTTCCACCTCCAGAAGGGATCAGATCCGTTACCCAGAGCAGAACAAATGGACTGAAAAGATGGCTCGAGAAGCTAGATTGCAGAGCCATCGAGATTTTGAGGCCAAACAAAAATTCACCCCGTTGAGGTAATCCAGGGAGGAGATTCTCTGTACCTTGATCGAGGAGGGGAAGATTACTGAATTTTTGTCACCCCCAGATACGAGATTGAAGTGTTTCGATCCTTCCACATCCTGCCTTTACCATTCTAATGCTCCTGGACATGCCACGGAAGAATGTTGGGCTCTGCAACATCTAATCCAGAACTTGATTGAATCTGGAGAGTTGGACTTAATAAAAAAAGCTGAGATCTTCCCTGAGGAAGAAATATACTACCCTCGGGGACCGAGGAACCTCAGGATGCAGCTGTTCCAGAAGAGCCTTACCGTTATCCTTTGCATAGAAGGCATATCCGGCGGACCCATAACCATACAAGGGGTACATGAGCAGAGAAATAAAGCCACTCTCGAGATACCAGCGCCTAAACCACTGATGTTGGCCCCTTGGCCATAACTACTAATCCTCAGCCTAAAGAAGGTACCGTGGAATTACGGAGAAGGGATAAAGTTAGCACCTGACTGTACTGCCATCATACCTAGGGAGAATACATGTTACCTCCCGGGGCATTTGGCGAAATCGGCAACCAAGATATTAGGGAAGGTATCTACTGGAAAGATCACAGAGTTCCTCCACAAAATGGGACATGGTGAAGCCAGGACGGTGAGGCAATTGGAAGCTGAACCCCATCAAATTTCTATCCTGGATTTGGTATTAGAATCTAACAACCATCGTCAAATTTTAATCCAAGTATTGGAGGAAGCACACTTACCCAAGACTATTGATACTGAGAAATTCCAGCACTTGATCAGCCATATACTGGATAGTAACGTGATATCCTTCACTGATGATGATATACCAGCCGAAGGAACTAGGCATCACAAACCATAGCATATCGCTGTCGTTTCATCAGGATATGTGGTAGGTGGCGTGCTAATCGACAGAGGGTCGTCTTTAAACATCTGTCCACAAGATACTCTAGAGAAGATGAAGATAAACCCAAACCGAATTCAGGACATCCATGTCATGGTACGGGTTTTCAATGGATCAAGAAGCGATACCGTGGGGGAGATTGAACTTCCTAGGGAGATTTCCCCTTTCACTTTCAACATACACTTTCAGATCCTGAAGATCACTACCGGGTATAATTTGTTGTTAGGGCGACCATGGACCCATATGGCTGGTGCAGTCCCTTCAACTCTTCATCAACAACTGAAATATATCATCAACGACAATCTGGTGACTGTCAGTACAGAACCTGATTATCCTATTCATGATCTGGGAGATATGCCCCTGATAGGTGTGAATGAAGGGGTCGAGCCCGCCAGTTTTCAAGCCTTCGAAATCAGTAATCCGCGATATAACTCTGTGGGAGCCCTGGTCTTAATTCCCCGGATATCTACAGAGGTGATGGCAGTTGGCCAAGTGATGTTGTCCCGAGGACATCGACTAGGCCGAGGACTAGGGAAGAATAGCCAAGGAATCAGGAACTCAATTCGTATACCGACGTAATTGGGAAAGGCTGGACTCAGATACAATGGTGGATCCAAGCATCAGAATCCTCATAGGCATCAACCAGTTAATCAGTTAATTCACCTCAAGCCAAACCTGGGTGAAATCGGATCTAAAGAGCCACTCAAGAAGATCCCCCTCATGATTTCAAACCTTCTGATTCCTAAAGTTGATCAAAGAGGACATCAGACGGACGAGGATTAGTAGCCTCTCAAGGATGCGGCCCAGAAGGCCAAATACCAAAAGTTTCTGGAAGAGATTCAGTTGCAATTCATGAGCAGTTTTTGCCTCTCTGAAGAGGACCTGAAGAAGTTCGACGGGGCAGATCTGTCAAGTGATCAACCTAACCTCCCGACACTTAACTGGGGAAATGTAAACATCCCAAGCAGTGATCCAGGGACCGGTTCCAAACTATTTATGGCCATCTTGGAAGATTGCGACTCCAGTGCGCGTCTATCTCAACGACTTCCCAGGAACTGCAGACCAGCAAGTGGACGATCACTCCACAGATCATCAGAAAAGGGTAAAAATTGAGAAGCGACCGCTGACAGGGAGCTCCACCTTTATCTATATTTATGTTTATTATATTTCTTCTGTAGCTTGTTATTGCCAGTTGTCATATTAACTGATGAATCTTTTTGTAATTGACGACTACTTGAATATATTTAGCAATCAAGTTTTTATATTAGGTTTCCAAATTTGCATGTCTTTAGCCACGTCCATGGTTTGCCGAATTTGAGTAATGATTACAATTTTGACATAGAATTGGACTTTGACTTGATGGGAATCGAGCAGGAGGAAGGGGATGACGACGAGGTGCCCGAGGAAATCAAAGCATGGGTCTAAGATAAACCTAAACCCAACCTCGATCAAACCACCACCATAAATATCGAAACCCCCAATGATCCCAAAGAAATACAGATCGGAACCAAACTTCCCTCTAACCAAGAAAAAGAACTAATCCAACTCTTAACCAAATTCAAGGATGCTTTTGCCTGATCTCATGAAGACATGATAGGTCTATCCACTGACATCGTCGTCCATTGACTACCAATTAAAGAAGGGTTCAAACCAATCAAGAAGAAACTGAGACGGTTGAAACTAGAATGGAGCCTGAAGGTCAAAGAGGAAATTATCAAATAGTTCAAAGCGGGAATCATTATGGTGTCAACGTACCCTGAATGGTTGTCCAACGTAGTCCCAGTGCCAAAATCTAGAGGAAAGGTGCGAGTTTGTGTGGATTATCGAGAACTCAACAAAGCCAGCCTTAAGGATGACTTCCCAGTTCCGTTCATCTATGTATTAATCGATAACACTGCGCAATTCGAGATGTATTCTTTTGCTGATTACTTTGCTGGATATCACCAGATCATGGTTGCTGAAGAAAACAAGGAAAAGACCGCCTTCATTACCCCGTGGGTAACCTTCTGTTATCGAAGACTAGCTTTTGGCCTTACCAACGCTGGGGCTACTTATAAAAGAGCCATGATGACTTTATTCCACGATATGATGCACAAAGAAATTGAGGTGTATGTGGATGATATCATTGTAAAGTCCCGGCAGACTGATGACCATTGCACCCATCTTCGGAGGTTGTTTGAAAGACTCCGCAAGTTGAATTTGATGTTAAACCCAACAAAGTGTGCTTTTGGGGTGAAATCCGGCAAACTACTGGGATTTCTGGTGAGCAACCGGGGCATTGAGTTGGATCCTGCAAAAATCCAAGCCATCACGGAAATGCCTGAACCAAAGACCGATAAGGAAATCCGAGGTTTCCTAGGAAGTATCAACTTCATCAGCCGGTTCATATCGCAGTTGACAGCAACCTGTGAACCCATTTTAAAACTATTAAGGAAGAACTCTTCGGGAAAATGGAATGAAGACTGCCGGAAAGCCTTTCATATCATCCAGAAGAGGTTGCTTGAAACACTTATTTTGGTACCCCCAAAGGATGGAATTTTGTTGTTCATATATATCTCGGTCAACTCCAATTCTATGGGTTATCTACTAGGGCAGAAGGATGACATGGGGAAAGAAAGAGCAATCTATTATCTCAGTAAGAGCTTCAGCAGCAGAGAACAGAAATATACTCTGATCGAAAGAACCTGTTGTGCATTAGCTTGGGCAGCCACCAGGTTACAGCATTATCTGCATGGCCATACCACTTATCTCATATTGAGGATGGATCCTTTGAAATACATCTTCAGCAAACCAATTTTAAACTGTCGTCTATCCAAGTGGCAGTTAATCCTTTAATAGTTCGACATCATTTATGTCACCCAAAAGTCCATCAAAGGGAAAGAGATTGCGGATCACCTGTCGGCTGCACCAACAGGGGGTTTTGAGCCTCTGGAAACGTATTTCCCTGAGGAAGAAGTGTTGACTGTTCTCCTAATTGATAAGGAGGATCAAGGTCAATTCTGGAAAATGTACTTTGACGGTGCATCAAACGTTGAAGGTGCCATAGTCGGGGAAGTCCTGGTATCCATCACGGGAGATCAATACCCCATGCCAACCAAGTTGCATTTCAACAACTCCAACAATATCGCCGAATATGAAGGGTGAATTGTGGGGTTGAAGCTGGCTCAGTCCATGGGAGTAAAATGTTTAACAGTGTTTGGAGATTCGGAGCTAGTCATCAGATAGTCTACCGGGGCATACACCACTAAAGAACTGCATCTACTGCCGTATCATCGACATGTTCTCAGATTAGCAGGGGAATTTGAAGACATTGCCTTCATGCATATCACCCAGAACCGAAATGATTTCTCCGATGCATTGGCCACATTAGCTTCACTGGTGAACCTATCAGCAAGAAGGGGAATGCCTGTCACCACTTTCTCTGTGCAGAAGACACCGTCATATGGGAACAATGTAGGGGAGATATTAGATGAGATACTACCTGCGGGGCCACCTTGGTACCACCATATAAAAGAATATCTGCGAGATCAGTCAACCCCGGAAGGGATGAGTCAAGCTGCGAAGAGGCGAATATAAAAAATGGCTATGAATTTCTACCTAAGTGGAGATGCTCTCTATAAGAGAGATCCAGGTGTAGGCCTTCTGAGATGTCTAGACCGGGAGCAAGCACAACGACTTATGAATGAAGTACATGGTGGAGTATGCGGAGCACATATGAGTGGACCTTTGCTTGACAAAAAGATTCTGAGGTCAGGACACTATTGGATATCCCTCAAAGCGGATTGCGATGATCATGTCAAGCGTTGCTATCAATGTCAGATCCATGCCAATATTATTCATGCGCCTCCGAATTAACTGCATTGCATGACATCACCATGGCCTTTTTCCATATGGGGAATGGACGTGATGGACCAGTTGAGCCTAAAGCCAATAAGGGTCATCGATTAATCTTCACTATGATTGACTACTTTACCAAGTGGGTGGAAGCAGCATCTTTCCCCAGGGTCACCAAAGAGGTCATCGTTGGTTTCATTAGAAACAACGTCATCTACCGGGTTGGACAACCCAAGGTTATTATATCAGACAACACGAAGAATCTGAATAACGAGATGATGAGGGAACTGTGCAGTAAGTTCAATATCAAAGACCTCAATTCGGTTATTTATCGTCTAAAGATGAACGACGTGGTGGAAGCGGCTAACAAAAACATCAAGAAGATAATGATGAAGATGTCATCAAATCACCTGGGATGGCCTTAGCTATTGTCGTTAACCCTACTTACATATCGGACGTCGACTCGAACCTCGACTGGAGCAACACCCTACTCATTGGTATATGGTATGGAGGCTATACTTCCTGTCGAAGTGGAGATGGAATCACTAAAAGTGATCTTTGATGCCCAGATAGAGGAGAGCCAATGGATACAAGATCGATACGATCAGTTATCCCTGATAAATAAAAGAAGAGCTGTTGCTATATTTCACAGTCAACTCTATCAACAGCGAATGTCTCGATCTTATAACAAGAAGGTGCGACCTCGAGAATTCAAAGAGCATGATTTGGTACTGAAGAAGATCATTCCGAGCCAGGATGCAGCTAAGGGAAAATTTGCCCCAAACTGAGAAGGACCCTTTCTTGTCAAAGCAATCCTATCAGGTGGAGTTTTGAAATTGGAAGAGATGGACGGTGAGGAATTCTCGCAACTGATCAATTCTGACTCGGTGAAACGGTATTATGTCTGAGACCCCTTTTCACCTTCTGACTAGACTGCTATGTCTTGATATAAAAAAGAAAAAAGAAAAAAGAAAAGAAAAAAATATATCAAGTCTAGTTTTTCAGGTCTGAGCCTGAACTACAAAAGACCTGATCTCCCATCTATGGGAGTACGTAGGCAGCCATTTATGATGCGGTCTAACCCTAGAAAAACATCAAAAACCTCATCAAATCAAATCGAGAAACATCAAAATCTTATCAAATCAAACTCAAACCCCAAATAAACCCCTTTTAAACTTTTCAGGTCTGAGCCTGAACTACGAAAGACCTGATCTCCTATCTATGGGAGTACGTAGGCAGCTATTTATGGTGCGGTCTAACCTTCAAAAAAGTCAAACACTTTCCTAACCTATATAGAAATCCAAAACCTATCCATCAAGCCCAAACCAATCGACGACTCATGCGGAGATGACCTAGCGACATCTCATCATCATTCCTGCCGAATTTGATGCCACAAAATGAGACTAGTTCTATGTCGACATAATAAATCATAAAGCAAAAATGACAACAGTGGACATGGTTAGACATGAGCAAACAAGGGAAGTGAACTAAACTTGCTTCTTTTTAATATATACAACTGTTTAGAATACAAAAGTTGATTCTAACCTATGACAAGTGATAATAACAAAGTCTCTACAGGAAAATAAAATAGAGCTATAATTCAGTGGTAAGACGAGCTAACATCGCCAAATATCCAGCGGTCTCTGTAGTCGAGGGAGTAGCTCTGAGATCTTGCTCCAACATGTCAACCCTCCTCAGCATCTCTGCTGCCATGCGAAAAATCTCCTCTTGACTCGGCACTACACCTTGTACGTGATCGATGAGTCCATCTGAGAAAGTCTCAGCTGCATCTCTATCAACGATGGCTTGATCTGTGGAAGCACGGGCTGTATCTCTCTCAGTGATAGCAGTATCCCTACCAGCTACGGTGGTCAACAATAGAGCCCGAGCCTGATCTCTCTCAAATGTCACCAGCTGAAGTTATCTATCCATCGCCTCCCTGGAAGCTGAGGCCAAATACGGGACAGTGCTCACTAAAGAAGCTGTCAACTCTACAAATAACGCATCCTCAGTCGGAGATATAGGATCCTCCATTGGTTCCGCCGCATCCGTGGACCAACCATCGTCATCAGATAAAGATCCTGTACCAACCTGATCTGCGGTCTCTGGTGCCAAATCAGACTCAAGCCAAGCTGAATACTCTGCAGAGCGGCCCGGATGGCAATCCCTAAACTCTGCTGTTTGTTGATGAGACCAGAACCCATAAACCCGAGCCAAATTAGCCTCAATAACTGAGCAGATGGGGAATCGATAATCCTCAATCCCCTCAAATGCATGGACCTCCTGGTACTGATCAAACTGACCCATCACCGCCAGAGGATGATAGGTCGTCACACGCCTCAAACCCGCCAAGGGGGGGAAATCCAGGTCAGGGACATGGGTGGTGAAACTCACAAAGGAGCAGTACCCAGAATACATAACTATAGCAAAAGGCTCCTCCATGGCACCCAGAAATGAAGTCCAAGATGCCTCATCGACGCAAGAAGTCGGGCGATATGGATAAACCTGAGACATGCCATATCCAAAATAGAAACCATTACGGCGAAGGTGCATTATCAACCAGATGTATAAAAGCACTGGACTACCTCTGAACTCCTGATCACCAGCGTCATGGCAGATAGAGGCTAAAATCAATGTCTCTGCCAGGATAAGGGGAAATATAGTAAAGTCCTCTTGAAGAGCCCTAACAGCCACCGACATCGCCACATCCAGATGATTGATATAAAATGGCATGTATAGATAAGCTACGAGGCATATAACCAAGGCATCCACGCGGGCAACGTACTAGCGCTCCTCTGAAATGGCAAAGTCTCCGTTATAAACAGCGAAACTATCCGCGAAAGCAAAATTCCTAAACATAAAGTCCATGGAGATGATGTGGCTACCACCCACCTCAGCCATCACAAATGCTCTCCTCAATCCAGTCATCGTCATGAACTGGCGGCGCATATGGCCCAAAGCCACTCGAGCACATGGCCCCTCTATCGACAGTCCTGAAATGCGACTATACTCCTCTAATGTAGGTGTCAACTCGGCTGAGCCGAATCCGAAGACATGACGCTCAGGAGTCCAATACCTGAGTATCCCGACAATAAATCTCTCCGAAATCTGGAAGGACAGTAAAGACATGGAGTGGCCCAGCATGCGGCTAACATCGATACGATATGTGGATGGCAGCTGGTCATACCAAACCCTCAAGCTGGTAGCTATATGGCTAGCAGAAAGGTGGTCCAAACGTACCACTACAGAGGACGACATCTGTAAAACCTGTGTCAAGAAGACCATATAGGGTTCAATCTCTATCCAATCATTTAAATATATCTTAAGCATGCATCATACTAATGATAAAACAATATGTGTGATGAATAAATAAGAAACATCATATATAAATATCTGCCAAGTAGATTAGTTTCATAAACAGCACTGTCATACCTATGATACATGTGAAAACTAAAAATAAAAATTATAGGATATTGCGGCACAAATGCCCAATGACTAACAGAGGACCTATGGACTCGTCCCCTCATCAAAATCATCCAAGAAGGTTAGGGTCTCATCAAACTGATAAACCTGAGGTCGTCTACCTGGAGTGGGTGCATCCTGCTGATCTGGGCAATAAGGTGTCTCCTGCGTATCCGGGGGAACGGTGAAGGGAACATCTTTATCCCGGAAGCCATCAAAATTTGAGGGTCAAGCACCATGGGAGCCACCACCTCCTGATGGTCCAGCCTCATGACCCCGAGAAGCAAAAGTGTGAGCCAAGGACGGGTCCAAGCCATTGTAACTACAATAGGCCGAAAACTCCTCCAACTAAAGTCTCAAGGCAGCAATCTGATCCTGATGAGACAGCTCCTGAAAACACGATATCCAGTCCCTCATCATAAGGGATCCTAGAACCAGATCGCCCAAGCACTGGGTATCCCGGGTCTGAGCTCCTATCGTGCGCCGGACCCACCAAGCGATAAAGTCCGCCGAAGAGATCGGACCCTCAGACAGGAGGAAACCACCAAACCCCAAGGTGGGAATTGATGCAACTGACAAAGTCAGAGGCCAAAAGCGCTGGACTGGAGGAAGATACGGTAGGCAAATCTCCCTAGTAAGGCATCGAATAGCGCGCTCTCCAAGGTAGAGCTCCCAACCTCCATAAAAAAGGAGTGGAATCCGGCGAGTCGATAAATAGAACTCTGGCCCTGTCGGCACGCCATCCTCAAATCCCTCGGCCAAGTGCTCTCCAGAATATGGGGTCCACAATATGTCTCGAGCAAGCAACGTCTCCAACTGAAGACTGGCATGGGCAAAGTCCTCTGCCACCGGGACCTCAGATAGAGTAGACTGATGCCATCTACGTCCCCGAGGATAAGTATCCAAGCCTAAGACAGAGGTAGGGCGAAGACAGGGAAGCCTCTCATAAGCCCAGAACTGTCAATTCAAACAAACCCTCCATCAGTTATGGGAAAAGAGAAATCAATCAAAAGGAAAATAAATGAAATTTGGTCAAGAAGACTTATAAGAAGAAACAGGAAAAATCCGACCCAGGCGTCGGTAACTCCCTCGGATCGCAGTCGCATCCCATGCAAGAAAAGAGCGAATATGAACGACCCCCAATCGTAGTCCCCAATACGGTCTACATATCGACCAGCCCCTACCATGCTGAAGGGGACAGTGGAGGAGTTGTTCGCTATGAAACAACCCCTCATGATGGTCAGGAATAGACGCCGCAAGATGCGATCCCTCTCCGCCAAATCAACAGGAAACTCCTGCTGTAAGGTGCCTTGAGCTGAATCAACGCCCAGGCATCCTTGATCGAATACTACAAGCCTTGAAGGCTCGCTCCTGAGGAGAAAAACCTAGGAGGGCACGCACAGCAGCCCCAGTGATAGACGGCTCCAAGGGCACCCTATCCCCGGTAAACTCCAAGCTAGTGATGTACCTCCAATCCATGGGAGTTATCATTACCTCACAATCCAATAGATGCAGTGACTGACTCTGGTGAAACCATCTCTCACCCAAAGCCTGGAAATAGCCCCCAGGGCAACGATGGGAAAAAATGGTGAAGAAGGCCCCGAATCCCCAAGAATCTACGATCTCTCTATACTCGGGATGTAGTGACTGATACAGAGCGTAGATACTGAACCAGTAACCCCTCAGCTGGGTAAACTCTGGCACCTGTACGACGTCAAGGTTAAGAAAACCCGTCTATTGCATAAAGAAAAATAAAAAAAACAATTAATCCCATACCTCATTCGCCTGCAAGTGAATGGACGGATGGTGGCTCAAATCCGTGCCCAGCAAATCTGGGACCTCCAACTCAATGCCCGAAAGAAATCTAGGCGCAGTAGGGAGTGGAGGTGGAACCTCAGGCTCGGGAATGTCCTCGTCCAGGAGTGGCTGATCCTCCCCAGCCGGCAAGCTAGCGGGCTCGGTCAAACGCTGCACCCGTCGGCTAATACGTGGAACCAAAACCTTAGAGAAGGTCCTACGCCGGCGAACTCTCGATGAAATCGGCCATCTAGTGGCACGACTAAGCTCCTCAGGACCCATGTCTGAATAATGAGTTCGTAGGAATTAAAGCCAAGTCAGGTATATTCTTACCATTTGCAAATTTCAAATTAAACCCATAAAATATGATCATCACATCATGCATGTCTTACATGTGTCATTAAATGTGTATGTCATTTGCATCTTAGTACATCTATAATGTATCTATGATCCGGACATTTGGTTTATGAAATTTTTTTGCCAGAGTCGCCTTTATAAAACGGACTATCCACATACCCGAAGCATGTATTAAATCACCTTATGAGGGTACATCATCACAACCAAGCATGCAAACATCAATTTCAACTGTTATTCTAACACATATGTACAATGTATGTCTAGATTAACTGATAAATGGCAATATATCTCATTCATACGATCTATAGGATGATTTGTATCACTGCATTGCATCATAAACACATTTATCCATCTATACATGCATACATGTTAGACATATTGCCTTTCAGAAAGGAAATACGTGTTTTCGCCAACGAAAACATGAAAGAACGGAGTTTAAATAGTACCCGTAGTCCGAAGAAGGAGTATACGGTGGCGGATCGCTCAAAATCAAGCAAGAATCGAGTATAAATGAAGAAACGCTCAGTTTTATAGAGTGAAACAAGATGAAATCTGAATGGAATGGCTGAAAGTGAGGCCTCCCGAAGGTATAAGCTCGAACGCGGGTAGCCTTGAACATGGTTGCTCTAGCCGCAACCTTGTATGCGGCTACCTTAAGTGGGTCCCGTAGCATTTTGTTTGGCAACACGACGTCCAGAACGTGTTCTTTTGGGTTCAGAATGGTCACATTATGAAAAACGATGCCTTTCCGAGACAGTTTGAAACCCCGAAAACCCTAAAAATCCTCTGAAACAGCAGAAGTTCAGCGACGATCAGACAACCCAACGTTGAATGCCAAAAGACCTGGAAATCAATCAAAATCAACCTTACAACATGTAATCCACCGACAATGAATCAGTGAAGGTGTCGGCTTGACCACGACGATGTAATCCACCCACAATGAATCAGTGAAGGTATCGGCAAATCCCCGATGATGTAATCTGTTGGCTGCAACCCTACGCAGATCGGCAAATCCCCAATAAATGTAATCAGTTGGCTATAACCCTACGCAGGTCGGCAAATCACCGATGAATGTATTTTTTTGGCTACAAACCAGTGAAGGTCGACAAATCCCCGATGAATGTAATCCGTTGGCTACAACCCTACGCAGGTCGGTAAATCCCCGATGACGTAATCCGTTGACTACAACCCTACGCAAGTTGGTAAATCCCCGATGAATGTAATTCGTTGGCTTTAAACCAGTGAAGGAAGACAAATCCCCGATGGTGTAATCTGTTGGCTACAACCCTACGTAAGTCGAAAAATCCCCGATGGTGTAATTCGTTGGCTACAACCATGTAATCCGTTGGCTACAACCCTACGCAGATCGGCAAATCCCCGATGATGTAATCCGTTGGCTACAACCCTACGCAGATCGGTAAATCCTCGATAAATGTAATCCATTGGCTACAACCCTACGCAGATCGAAAAATCCCCGATCGTGTAATCCGTTGGCTACAACCCCACACAGATCGGCAAATACTCGATGATGTAATCCGTTGGTCACAACCCAATGATGGAATCAGTTGAACCCTGATAATGAATTCGTTGGCTACAAACTAGTGAAGGCATCAACATAACCTCGATGGTGCAATCCGTTGATTATAATTTAACACAGGTTGACTCAACCCCGTCAACGTAATCCTTAACTTCCCCAGTCGGGGAAGTAACCCTTTTATACATCTCATATACCATTGCATCGATCATAAATGACATTACATCATCAGATATACCTTGTCATACATTCTCCATGTCTATTAAATCTTTGTCGTGTTCATTCCATTACATTTCATGAACATAACAAAGAGGGGCATCTGTAGACACTCAAAATTTTGCTTTTATCGCACTAACCCTGCAGGAGGGTAAAAGCATCATTTTACTTCGAAGACAACCCCAAAGTAGGGAAAAAGATCCCGATTATCTCAGAGACAACCCCGGGAATGGTGAAGAGGACCAATGAAGTCTGAACATACAGCAACCCGATCGAAGATCGACGAGTTGAGACAGTGATCATTGAAAACCACCTCAGCAAACCTCGAACGATGTACCATCAAGAGATAAGCCTGCAGACTGATATCTGGACCTGGAAGGTATCTCAGCTACCAGTATAAATTTCCCGAACCTTAACTCAGTAGGGCCCGATCATATCTCGATGTATTCGTCAAATACGGTCTGAAAGATCAAACGACAAATGTCAACTTCTGCCGAATCGAGACCGAAAGAGCCATAACCAAGCTGGGGGGCCCCACCTGGGTAGCCTCCACCGTGTATGCGACTAGCTGTATACATATGTGCGGCTGCCCCAGACAGGTTATAACCCCCCACTTAGTTCATTTTAATAAAAAGAAGAGAGAGATATAGAGAGAGAAAGACATTTCAAGAGAGAGAAAGGCTCAGGTTGGACATCAATATAGCAACTTTAAGCTTATTTCTTCCATCTAGCATCTCATTGAAGCCATCTTAGTGTTCTTACTTCATCCTAGGAGTCAAAACGCTTGTTTACGCGTCCCTCAAGGTGAAATAACGCACTTCTAGCTTTGTTTTCTTTGTAAACTATGTTCAAATGATAGATTAATGAAGGATCTTGTTTAAATCTAGCTATATTTGTTGTATTATAAGAATATTGTGTAATAGTTGGTAGTTTTAATGTTTCTATCGGTTATTTATTGCTTTAATACGTTGTATATTGCTTCGGACATTAGATATACCTCAAGCTAAGGTTAAGCTAGTTCCCGAGAGGTTGTTAGCATGATGCTTCAACCCGGGAGCTACAACGGCTTAGATCCGTGGTATATCTATGGATGTAATTACTTGTAAATGGTCCCGGTTAACCCGTATAGCCCTAAATATATATTTAGAGGTGAAAGGGGGGCCGAATCGGCGTGAACGGTGATTTCAATCGATGAAATCACTTAGTAATGAAGACGTGGACGTTATGTATATATGAAATGGTACAAATATTGTGAGCCTAGGAATCCCGGTGTCGAGATCCCCGAACGGATCCGACTTGATTCCCACGATGGACTGGTTTTTACATTGTAAATGCTTTAAATACCGTAAATATCGATGTGCATGTAATATTTGGATCTTGAAGACGAACTCGAGTGATTAGTCTCGAGAGCTCGGATTCAAGACCCCGTGTTAGTGAAAACCTTCATTACGGGAGCTCGGTTCATCGAGATGACTTTTATACCCGATGATGATCTGAACCTTCTTAACGCTTTAGCATACATATCATCAAAATGATTTCTTAAAGAAAACCACAAAGAGCTTTTGATGAAAAATAAAGCGATTCGGGGTAGATCACGTAAGGAACGTATATAATAAAAGGAAGTATCGAAGTCCTCGATTCCTAGTCGGGCAAAGGATTTGAAAAGCTTACTTTCCAAAACCTCATTTCAATTTTCATATATTGTTAAAATTTAATCTTTCGCTAAATCAAATCCTTCGTACTTAGGCGCAAAAGAGGTACAACACTACTTTCAAGTCATCAAAAAGACTTAGAAACCAACTAATAAAGCTTTCAAAATCACACACACAAACACACATACACACACACTTTTTGCATAAGAAAATTAATAAGATGTCGTACCGTGCTTGCACGGGAATCGGGGGGTGCCTAACACCTTTCCCCCGCTTAACCTAGCCCCCGGATTCCACGAATCTCGGGTTTCAAGACCAAATCAAAAAGTCACGCATTGGACCATTTTGCAAAAAATTATTAAAACTCGGATTAGTTGGTACATCCATTTCCAAAATACCAACTGGCGACTCTGTCTTAATCGGTCCAATCAGTAAAATTAATCTTTCAAAATCGTCGACACATATGTCGGTACCGATTTCCTACGAAATTCACCCTTTAAAACGGAACCCCAAAGACAAAGCGAAAGTGAAAGGGAAAAGAATAAAATAGGGAAATCGGGGCACTCCTCTCTCGTCCCACAAACAAGAGACGAGGGCAAACAACTCCAAAAGAGAAAAAAGAGACATCCTCCTTCAATAAAAGAGAGATCGAGGACTTGATTTTCCGCCCGGCGTCGACAACCATTATTAATTAAGTTAAAATAATTATCTTAATTAATCTTGATAAATTCATATAATAAAATAATTATTATTATAATTCTTAGAATTACTTCATATATTATTTAAATAATATATTAATCATATTTTCATGGAAAAATAAATAATAAAATATTTTTACTATAAAATTAATTTAATATAAGAATTTAATTTACAATAATCAATAATTCTTTTATCGAAAAGTTTATTTAAAATCATTCATGCAATAAATAAATATATATTTATCACATATATACATATTCTTTACCTTGCACGTATTCCCACCCTTATTTTGATAGAATTAAAAAATATTTTAGAAGCAAAATTTCTTATTTAATTGTATCGAAAATATTAGATTATTACATTCACCCTTCCTTATAAGGATTCCGTCCCCGGAATCACCGTTTCAAAACTTATACACACAAGGGTAAATAATATACGCATTCATTGCAAGTACATCTTGATCTGATCCGATCGAACTGATCTCTAACTTATTCAGCATAAAGCTTATCTATCTGATTAAACAGGATCTGATTTATAATAGAACTCAAATTCCTCCTTCAAAATTTCTTAATAAAATGATTTACTATATATAAGAAAATCATATATACGAAAAATAAAAATGTATTCGAATAATACCTGGAATTCCATCCCTAGCTGCTACTGTATCTTGCACCGTCATATTGAAGGTCCTTGCAGTTGGCTTGCTTGTCGGAGTTGGATACGTGATCGCCAGCTTTCCACTGTTTTTTCCCTAACTCGCATTTCCCCCATCAGCATTTCGTTTCAGACAATCCTTTGCTGTATGAGTAGTTGATCCGCAGATGAAACTACCACTATTCTTCCTTGGATTGGGGCAATTAGGAGAGATGTGTCTCTTCTGCCCGCACTTGTAACACACAAACTTTCCTTTGAGACACTCACCTGAGTGACTCTTCCCGCAATTTCCATATGGTTCCACCTTTTTCCTTATTCTTTCTCGGCTATTACTAGTATTCCCAGAATTTGTCCACTTTCTTTTCCCACTTGTACTTCCACTGTTTCCTTCTACCTTAACTTTTCCTTCGATCTTCCCCTTATTCTTCTTTTCCTTATTATAGAGGCTCATGGCCTCACTTCCTCCTTCAGCAATGATAGCCTTTTCCAATAACGTTCCAAACGAGTTAATCTGCAGCACTGTAACCTTGTTGTAGATCCATGGCTTTAAACCATGTTCGAATCTTCGTGCCTTCCTTGCTTCAGTGTTCACTTATTGTAGAGCGAACCTAGCTAATTCGTTAAACTTGGCGGCGTATTCTGAGACGGTCATATTTTCTTGTTTCAATTCCAAAAATTTAACCTCCATCCTGTCCTGCATACTGGACGAGAAGTAATTTTCATTAAACAGTTCTTTGAACCTTGTCTATGTTACCATTGCTGCTCTGGCTCGAGTTTGATTAGCCTCCCACCAGAAGTTTGCTTCCCCTTTCAGCATGTAAGTAGCAAAAGCTGTCTTTTTCTCCTCTGCTACCCTAGCAATAATAAACATTTTTCTATTTGCTTTACCCAAGTTTGGGCTTCTATAGGGTCAGTCGTTCCATTGAATTCAGGCGATCCTACTGCCTTGAAATATTTGAAGTTCGCCAATTGATTATCTGGCCGATTTCTTCTTGCTGTCGGTGCTGGATTACGCATTGCTTGTGCCAACATATTCGTAAAATTCTACATTGGATCTGGTTGTCCTTCTGCGTTGTTTACAGATTCTTCTACCCTTTGGTTTCGAGTTTGACGTCTTGGCGGCATTATCTGGTTAAACAAAATCTTAAAATTATTATCTTATCATTCATATACCATTATTAATGGTATTATAAATGATATAACATAAAATTTTAAATTTAAACCAATTCAGCTTGCTGGATTCCCAAATTCAGCTTGCCGAATTAACAAATTGTCATTTAATCAACGTACTATCTTGACATATAATAATATCTTTATATTTATATTCATATTCAAACAGTACATAGTACTTTTCCTTACACAATACAGACTGCCATAGTCAGTTACTATCCCTTAATGACAACAAATTTCGGGATTCATCATGATACTTATGCAAAAGTAATATATTTCACACCTATACATACCATATATAATCCTATTTTACTTATCCTATTCATTTTCTACTCCTTCCCTTGATCCTGGACAAGCCTTTGTCTGATGACCTACCAATCCACATACAAAACATACGCATTGCTTCGGATCAGGAAAATGAGACGAGATATGTCCTTCACGTCCACAATTATAGCATATATTTTGTCCTTTCATACATATGCCTTCATGTTTTCGATTATAGTTCGCACACGTTCCTACTTTCTTGAATTTCCCTTGATTAAAATCAAAATTTCCTAAATCACGGTCATTCATTTTTCTTTTCCCTTTCTGGCTTGGAGCTGCACACGATTTGCTTCATTTGGCTCCCATCTGTTCAATTTGAACCTTGAACTTATCTTGTTCTTCCATTGTTTCAATTAACGCCTTTTACAACTGGCTGTTTAATAGCCTTTCCATTTTCAACAACCTTTCCAAACATAAAAGATTGTTCATTAGATTTTGCACTTTCATTGATGCTTGGCCAGCTCCAACTTCAGTGTCTGAATCACTATATGTCAATAACACCATTTCTAGTTCGAGTTCTATGTTCTCCAAAATGATTACTTCATCTTGGTTGCTTTCAGGCGGAGTGATTTGCTCCTGCTTTACGACATGAGATTCTTCTAATCCTTTCCTTCCGGACATCTGTACACAAATTATCTTGATTAGCACATAATATATACACATAACAAATAATAGTTTATATAAGTTACTTTTAATTTTATTTTACGATGAATTTCCTTATTTCATCTCCTTTAAACTCTATTTGAGTTATTTATTTTTCAACGCTTCTATCTAGCTTAAGGTTATAGCCTAAGGTATTCCCCCACCTAAGGTTTCTAACCTAAAGCTTTGATACCAACATGTGACTCATATCTATAAATGAACAACACCTCACACCGGTACCTATCAGCTTGCCACCTGTGTTTTAGGCGTCCCCTACGAAGAGTCTGGCTTCGGTGCATCCCACACAAGGGAGTCACCAGATTGAGGCTCGGGGCTCTTTCTTTATAGCTCTGATACCAACCTGTGACACCCCCAAATTCAGGTACTTGAAACCCGAACTTGGTGCTACACGATATCATTTCTTTGAGCATAATAATATAAATAACAAACT
The DNA here is from genome assembly GCA_020205555.1 of Panax stipuleanatus. Classification (NCBI taxonomy): domain Eukaryota; kingdom Viridiplantae; phylum Streptophyta; class Magnoliopsida; order Apiales; family Araliaceae; genus Panax; species Panax stipuleanatus. The sequence continues at coordinate 46,500,740 of CM035122.1, forward strand.
TAATTTACATATCAGATTTGTCTAATCCCAGGTACACGAACTTTAAAACATTCATTACATGATAAATAGTAAATATTATTGTCTTAATAAAGTCTAACTATTACACAAAATACCATAAAACTTATTCTTGCAGCTTTTCTTTCCCTTTATTTTTTCCAGAACCTTCTAGTTGTTCACGCTTAGCTGAAAACATTTAATTTAAAGCAAGAATGAGCATTCAATTGCTCAACAAGTAATAGCAGTTAATAAACTTTAGCGGAAAGAAGTAAATGTTTTCTTTGAGATATACTTCTACAACGAATCAATAGTTATGAAGTCTTTTGAAACATATCTTAATAACATATCAAATCGTTTAAAATTTTAAAACGACGTAGTGACTATAAATGCTGAGCAGTCAATGGACCATGAACTTTTATTTTTCATTTTTGAAAAGGTTTAAACAGAAATTCATCTGCAAACCGCTCTGGTCTTACAGACATGTAGGGTGATCAGCCCCGTTATGTCCTGTATTGATCAATACTATCTGTTTGAACGACAATTCCTTCACTTTGTTCGCCTTGGGCACATAAACAATTTCCCCATTAAGGGTTATTCATACTCAGTCTGGAATCCTAACTAAACAATTTAGTTGGATGACCTTATCATAACCAATACTATTCAACAATATAGTTCGAACTATGTCTAGCCGAGTCAACTAGCTTAGACAGTCATAAATACCTGCTGAAGTTTGATAGTATGCAACAGGGTTTGTCATATCAAAGAATTTCAAGTTCAAGAGTTTTTGTTTGAATACAGTAATTTATAGAAGTGGGGACACTTATATAATAACAGACAATAATGAAATATTAATAAATAATAACTGCATTGAATAAAATTTTATAATATAAGAATAATTTTCATAAACGTATCCTGGATATCATTATGGATATGAATAATTGACAATAACTATTCATGAACCTGCTTTTCGCTTACTGGAATCCATCGCATAAAGTAAATGCAATGAGTAGAGATATATGCTCAATAAGAAATTGAGATAAGAAACTTGCACAATGAAAGAGAATAGTTCAGATACTTTCCTTGATAGCTGATTATCGCTACGTAGTATAGCTTACGCTTTTATCTTTAATATGAAGTCCTATCATCAATAGACTTGTTCTTTTAATTAGAATAATGCAACTTAACACATAATACTGCTTAAACATGTTGTCACATATTTATGTTAGTCATTACAACACATAAGAACGTATACCTAGTCAAACTATGTCAATTTGGTTTGAGTTCGGTATCGTTTCGGCATCCCGATTGCATTATCAGATAATTAACGAATTTATTTTTAATGAAACTTTGTTCAAGAACTTAAATATTATAATAGATAATTTAATTATCATTTATAATATTTTTCCAAAATATTATAATCATTTATAATGATTTTTCAAACACTTTTATCATTTTTAATGATTTAATTATTAATAATTTTATTATCATTAATATTTAAATACTTCAAAATATTAATGAACTTCATGTCAACACTTTAAAAGGTATTTATTATAACTTAAAAACATTTTTAAAGCCTTAATATTACCTTTAAATGATTTTTAAGATATTAAAATTATTTTTAAATAATTACCATTAATATTAAAATATTAATGTTATTCATATAAAAATATTAAAAGTTATTTATTATAACTTAAAATATTTTTAAAATATTTATTTCACCTTTAAATGATTTATAAAATATTTAAATTATTTTTAAATAATTTATTTTATACAATTATTCAATAACTTTATTATCATTAATATTAAAATATTAATGAAATTTCTTATCAAAATATTATAAGTTATTTATTATAACTTAAAATACTTAATTATAATTTTTTAATAATTTTTAAAATATTAAAACCATTTTTAACTAATTTATTTAATTTAATTATTAAATAAATTTATTATCATTAATATTAAATTATTAATGACATTTTTCTCAAAATATTAAAAGTCATTTATTATAACTTAAAATATTTTTTTAATACTTTAATATCATTTAAAATGATTTTTAATATATTAAAATTATTTTTAACTAATTTATTTAATATAATTATTAAATAAATTAAATATCATTAATATGTTATTAAATTAAAATATTAATGAATTTTTATGTCAAAATATTAAAAGTTAATTTTATAACTTCAAATAATTTTTAAAATAATTTTATAAATTTTTAATAATTAATTTCTATTTATTTCTAATTATTTTAATTGATTTTTATTATAAACCGTCGCTAAAGGTCTTTAGTGACGGAATCTGTCGCCTTAGGTGTTCTTGAGCAACTCAAGAACAGCCCTTAGGTTCTTACTTTGATCACTTATAATTTCTTGCTCATGATGTTTATGAGAATGACAATGTATTGGTTATGTAGTACTGTTGTAATACTACAAGTGTAGAGCAATTTATAGGTCAAACTACAACACATCTTGAAATATAAGCCATTGAACAAGCTGTCAGAGCTGTTCTTCATTTTTTGGGCTGCCCAGAAACACGAAGTCATGGCCGGTCAACGCTTTTGGTGACCTAATATCTTTCAATCAGTTAATATTTTTGTTAGTCTAGACGTCGGGCTATATAGTATAACTACCAGGGTATACTAATGAAGCACTTACAGGGTCCAGATATTAACACAAAGAAAGATCTAGATTTTATAAAAACTGGTCAGAACGCTATTCAAGAATTATGGGTTACCCAGAAAACAAATTTGGACGGTCAACGAATTTTTACAGATTACTACATCTGATTCGTTGTTTTCTAAGGTTCGAGAGTGCTCTGGACTTGTAGTCCTTATGTCATAGTACAATCTGATCAACATATAACATACAAAAAGTCTGACAGGCGAGATCTATAAGCGATCAAACCAAGCTGTCAAGCATGTTTTTCAGTTTTCTGGGTTACCCAGAAAACACAAAGTCATACTCGGTCAAACGGGTTTTGACAGTGAATAACTTTCAATCTACACATGCTATGATCATGATTCCACTTGCAGAATACTAACAACATGGCAAAGAACACATACAAATACTTAAACACAACATAGCATGAACAGATTGAGAATTATAGGCCCCGACTTTGGCCTGTCAGACGACTTTTTAGGGTTTATGCAGTTTTCAAAAATTTATTTTTCGTGCATCTAGATGTTATAGAAATGTTACTTCTTAACCCAGATCACTTATTGACATATCATAGAACATATTTAACACTTAATCATAACATTTAACGAAAAATTAAAGATCTAGCTTGGTTAGGGTTTTATACCTTTCTTGAGCAATTTTTGACTTCTAACCTTGGATCTGTTATGGTTTAGTGTATGGGATGTTATTGCTTGATATTATGACCAAGTTAGAGAGAGAATTTCGTGGGTCTTAGAGAGAGAAAAAGTCTTGGCTTGTGTGGTTGATTGTAATTAAAGTTTCTTTTCTTTTTTCTTTCTTTAATTCCTATCCTTTAGATTCAATGCATCAAGGCTTGCTAGGTGTCATGTAATAGCTGATAGAGTAGAGATTTGCAACATGTGGTGAATTTAGAGTTTGTGAGTCTAAATATTTTTGGCAAGATTTGCAAGATAGCTCAATTTAATAAATCCAAAAATGCTATTTTTATAAATAATAAATCCTTTTAAGGGTATACTTGTCCATGAGGCATACTTCTCGGGTTTAACCCTTACGGTTTGCTAAATAATTCCTATGGTTTGAAAAATTAATTAGGAGTTCAATAAAAATGTAATTAACTCACACTAATTTAAAATTTAGGGTTTTCTATAGAAATTATGGTTTTGTAAAAATTAGAGTTTCTTGCTATAATTAGGGTTTCTAAATTTATGAATTAGGGTTTTCTAATTATTATTCTTAATCACATGATATCCATATTTTTATTTAAATACAAACATATTAAATACTATGTTTAATATTTAAACAAAATAAACAAATAAATCCTAAAAATATATTTATATAATTATGTTAATTATCATAACTTTATATAAAATTCATAATCATAACTTGTATTAATATACTTACATATATTTGAAGACAAATATAATTAATAATTATATTTAATATCTAAATTTCTTAAGAAAATAATTTCTTATTATTCATAACATAATATACTTTTTTTTAAATACAATTATACAATAATTGTATTAATTCATAAAATTTCATAACATAGATCAGCATTAAGGTTTTGATCTATAGTCACATTTTTCCTTATATACCATTATTCATTAAGTTAAAATAATTAACTTAATTAATCTTGATAAATTTATATAATAAAATAATAATTATTATAATTCTAAGAATTACTTCATATATTATTTAAATAATATATTAATAATATTTTCATGGAAAAATAAATAATGAAATATTTTTACTATCAAAATTAATTTATTATAATAATTTAATTTACAATAATCAACAATTGTTTTATCGAAAAATTTATTTAAAATCATTCATGCAATAAATAAATATATATTTATCACATATATATATATATTCTTTACCTTGCACGTATTTCCACTCTTATTTTGATAGAATTAAAAAAAAGTATACGCAAAATTTCTTATTTAATTGTATCGAAAATATTGGATTATTACAAGAACTCTCCCTCTCTTCTTCTCCTTAATGGCCGAACTCCCTCTTCTCTCTCTTGCTTCTAGCTTTGTTCTTTATTTCTATCTCTCTTAGCTTTATATTTTCTTTTGTTAGCTAACTTGGAGAATGAAAAAAAATGAAGAAAACTTTTTAATTGGAATGAAGGGAAATGTATTTATAGTAGGAGAGATGTATATATATAACATATGTATGTATATTAAATCTCCTAACAAATCTTCATCTTCTCTCTCTAATATCTTGCATATCTATCCAAGATCTCTTCTGTCACTTTCATAATCCTAACAAATATTTCCATATCTATCAAATATCTTTTCATAGCAATCCATAAGATTTAATTCACATGCTCTCTTTCCTTCCTAGCTTGGGCCGAAATCTTGGGCCTTGATTTATTATCTTTTGGGCTTGCAAATTACTTCCCCCTTATTCCTCCTCACCAAATTTCGGCCCTATAGGCCCAATCCCCCCATCATTTGATTTATATAATACTTAGCATAATAACTAACATACCCCTCCCTAATTGGGCTTAATTCTTGGGCTTTTATTTTAATTCCTTTGGGCTTGGATTTTGCTTAGAATGCTTACTAATTAAAATTAACTTGGGCTCCCACCCATAATAAATTGGACCATTATTATACTTGTCCCATACATGAGATATTGGGCTAGCTTAATAACTTAATTATTCTTAAATCAATTTAGCTACTAAGTTCAATGCTTAAATAAACAATTAGGCTTTTTACTAAATTCTTTGGGCCATAAAATCAACTTAGCTCCATACTTTTAATTTTTATCTTACCCTAATCATTTAGTTAGGGTTTCCACTACACACCTTTGTAAATAAATTCCTTACACATTGTAGACACTCAAAATTTTTCTTGCCCTAATACTAACCCGGTAAGAGGGCAAAATCGTCAATCAATCCAAATTCGGCCACCAACGCCGATCCTTCAACCTAAATTTGATTCCCAATATCGGTAATCAAGTTCCGACAGTCAGTCGGACAATCAATCCAGTTTCGACAGTTAATCAAACCATCAATCGAGTTTTGACAGTCAATCGGACCATCAATCAAGTTCTGACAGTCAATCGAACCTTCAATAAAGTTCCGACAGTCAATCAAACCATCAATCAAGCTCCAACAGTCAATCGAACCATCAATCGAGTTTCGAAAGTCAATCGGGCCATCAATCAAGCTCCGACAGTCAATCATACCATCAATCAAATTTCGACAATCAATCGGGCCATCAATCAAGTTCCGAGAGTAAATCGAACGATCAATCAGGTTTCGACAGTCAATCGGACCATCAATCAAGGTCCGACAGTTAATCAGATCATCAATCAAGCTCCGACAGTCAATCGGACTATCAATCAAGCTCTGACAGTCAATCGGACCATCAATCAGGTTCAGAAAGTCAATCGGATCATCAAGCTCAACCCCGGTCTCAACCCGGGAGGTATTAATCAACCCTGGTTTCAACCCAAGAAGTTAAGATCAACCCCGGTCTCAACCCGGGAAGTTAATTTAACCCCGGGAGCAACCCAGGAGGTACCAATCAACCTCGATCTCAATATCGGGACATGTCAAGCCATTTTTAGTGTCAATCCAGGGAAACACAGTTCATCCCTGGCAGCAACCCGGGAAGTGCAGGTCATCCCAGGTCTCAACCCGGGACGTCATGTCAACTTCATACATCAACCTGAAGCATCACAACAACTCCAGAGCAAATCCTAGAACGACAACGTCAGCCTCAGAGACAACCTTGAGGTCAAAAGACTCAACTGGGATCCAAGTCTTGGAATCAGCTCCCGGAAGTCGGCCAACAACAATGTCGACACTACAGGCAGTCCCGGGAGGGGTACAACGGTTATTTCATCAACTCTCAACTGACTTGGTCAAACTAAAGCCAAATCGATGCCGCCAAAGTCCGAATGAACCCTAACGACGATCCCGAGTGGCAACTACGCAAGACAGCTCAACGGATAAACTGCGGGGAATCGAAGACTTGGATATGAACCCGTCTTCCTGGACCCGAAAAATGTTTTTTCCCATGTCATTGCGACACTCTAGGTTAGAGCTTTTTGGAAAGGTATCGCACGCCTCAAACGGACGCTCCAATCAAAAGTTAGAAAGATTCCGACCGGACATCGTATTGCTCGGAGTGCATGTACTTCGAGACAACCAAGCCGGGCATGTGGACCCCACCTAGGGGAGCCGCAGCTCTACCTACGGCTGTCGCATGTAGAGTGGAGGCTCCCTGGCTTATAAATAAACGTGTCCCTCCGTTCATTTGAAGCAATTTAGAAACGCAGCGAAGCCCTGCCAGTTTGATTTTCTGACTTTTACACCTCTTTCAAACCCAAATATTTTCACTCCAAAACGTAGATATACCCATATACTACCACATATCAAAAAACCACCGGTAGATTTGGACGTTTAATGCCTACAATTTGGCAAAAAGCCCGTAGTGCAGCCCATTGTAAGTATTTTACGATCAGCAAGTCAATACTATATTTTGTACTGTTTTACACCTGCACTTCAAGTTTTATCTTCTAGATATGCTCGAAACTTAGTTCCGTGGCTGTTTTCATCAAAAATTGATACATTTTTGTATATAAACTTCGTTTTCAACATTTATACAATTCAGATTGATGATCCGTCAGCTCTAGTAGCTTCAATACACTAGCACTCACAGTTTTGGCAAATTCGCCGGATTGGGTTATCTTCCCAGTCTGGGTTTGGCCTTTTTTTGTGCATATTTAACTGTTTATGTACTAACATTTCAATTCTGACAAGCTCGGATGTCAAATCCGAGATAGTTTACTGCTTTTATATATATTTACGCATATATAAGTGACTCTCACCATAACTGGTCTTCGTACTAGTATTGGTTGACAACATTTTTGTCAATATATATATATATATATATATATATATATATATTTTAATTCAGTCCGGGCACAGGCGTGAAAACCCATCGCCCTTTTTACTATTTTTGCACACTTCGCCATACTGGGTGCTCTTCCCAGTCACTAGTTGATTGTTTTTCTGTAATTTACATTTCAGTTCGGCCTGGAGCATTTCGTGGCCTTTTTACTGCTTTTATATATACTTATTGATATATAAGCAGCCTTCATCATCACTGGTCATCTTTCCAGTCTTGATTGACTACGTTTCTGTCAATATATATATATACATATATATTTTAATTCCAGTTCGGGCTTGCGAGCGAAAACCCATCGCCCTTTACAACATTTATATATATTTAACTATATATATTTCTTTGCTCAATTTATTCAACTATTTTATTTAATATTCATTTGTATATGAATCTGCATTGACATTTTTGCAGGCGAACTAGATTTATCCAAATCTCGCCACTTCTAGGTTTCAACGGTTCAAACAGGTCCCGACAAAGCCTGAAAGCTATAATGGCTGAGATTTCTTTAAATCTAGTTATTTTTATAGTTTCAGCTTCAAAAGTAACCTCGCATCCCTTTGATTGCTATCTAGTGGGAATGAGACGCTTCGGCTGTGCAGGACCGGGATTTACTGAATAAATCCCTGGTTCTGGCTATCTTGGGATATTTATCTGTTTCTGTACAAATTTGAACTGTGTAGGTTTTCTAGCCACTTATATGTGAGCTTCGGAATCGTGGGATTTATGATCAAACTGATTAGAATCTGATTCCCACGATGGACAAACTCCGATTTACAGATGTACCCTGCCAGTTTTTTTTCCTGTAAAATGTACATGCACAGACCTTAAAACGGTTATCCGGATTTATGGTCTCAGCATAGTGAAAATATAGATTATCGTGTCAGCGTCCCTCCGATGGTTTTCATACCCATGAGGAGACCAACACTTGTATATTTTTATGGTCGAGGATGCTTCGTAGCCCGACAAATCACCAGTTGCATGCAGCTTTAAGGCTATAAAGATAAAATTGAGAGTAGCGATATGTTTCAATTCCTATGTCAGCGTAAGGGTTTAATAAAACCAGCTTTCAAAACTTCAGTGTCAATTCAATTCAAAAGCTTTTGCAAATCAAATGATGCTTTTTGCAAATCAAATCAAAGATTGATTTTCAAATCAAATCAAACCCTTCGTATATAGGCTCAACGAAGCCTGTCAAAGCTTTCAATCAATCCAAAGGCCTAATTTTCAAAATAGCATTCACTCACGCATTCCAGTTTTAAGGGAAATATTGAAAAGACTACGGTACCGTGTTTACACGGGAGTCGCGGGGTGCCTAACACCTTCCCCACACTTAACCAAGCCCCCGAACTCAAAACTCCGATTTAAAAGATCAAGTTTCGACAGTGTCCAGCAATTGGGCCTCTTTTCAAATTAAATTCGGTTGAGTTGGTACAACCATTTTCAGAACTACCAACTGGCGACTTGTTTAAATCAAATCGTCGACATATACACATGTTAGCCTCTTTCCTAAAAAAACCCTTCAAAATCATTTTTTGCAATAAAAAAAAATAACGGTAGAGATAACTTAGGAAGATCGATTTGAAGAAACTCGGGTTACGAACCGACCCGCAGGATTCTTAAATTTTCCAACATCGACAGGTGGTGACTCTGCTGGGGACAGTAGAGGGCTTAGGCCGCTTCCAATCTTTTCAAATATTTCCCTTTCAAAACTATTGAATGCGTGAAATCCTGCGTCTCTATAGTCAATGGATTAGTGAATGCTGCGTCTTTCATTAAATGTATGAATGCTATGCCTTTACATAGAATGAATGAGAATGAATGCTTTAGTGCTTCGCACCCATATTAGTGTTTCATACGAACTATCATTGCATGCATAAGCGGTGAGGCCGATGTATGTGAATGTATGTTGTGTGTCCCTCCACCAGGAGGCTAACCCGGTTGGTGATAAGTAAGGACTCTAGGGACGACTAAGTCTCCGGGGCTGCCTCCTGAAAATGCACCACCCAGATTCGCTCCAGTTGAACGATCGGATTAACTTCCCTTCTAGTAGATTGCGATGATCTGGGAACCTTCATGCCGAAACAAAAGCCGCGAGAGTAACCTAGGATAGGTCTTCTTCTGATCAACCGAATTCAACGGGATGCTTCTTCATGCCTTCCTCTTTCAATTCCATGTCAAGTCTCCAATTACTGAGGAGCACAATGTAAATGACAATAATGAAAGATTTACTTTCCTGTCAAATATCCTGTAATCCGGCTATTAAAACAACTAACCTCGGTTTTGCAGGATAAACTTAAAAAACACATGCATCCAGTCATTACCTACCATAGGATACTGACACACCTATGTTTTGGTGTAGGTAGTGAAAAATTGGTCCCATCACCAGATCAATGGCCAGAAAAGCACACGGTCCATCTACGGACATGGCTTCAAGTGCTTCACCAGAATCCACCCCTGTGTCTAAGGAAGAATTCTAAGGATTGAAATATCAAATAGCCGAGCTAGCCGATTTCCATTGAGAACAAAGCAAGGCCTTCAAAGAGAAACAATCTCATCCAGAACCAGGAGCATCTAGTAGTGGTGCTGGCGGTCAAGATACAGAAAAGGCCAAAAGTCAGATCCCTGGACCCCAGAATCAGGATGCAATCAACAAAACTCTAGAAATCACCATCCTAGGCAAAGAACAGGAAGCTGGTGACCTTCTCAAAAAAATCCAACAAATGGAAGAAACCCTCTGGTCCATCAAATGAATTGGGGCATTTGGCAGTGTCAACTACTCAGATCTATGCATAATTCTCGGGACTCGGTATCCCGAAAAATTTTAAGTCCCTAAGTTCGAGAAATATAACGGATTAGGGGATCCTTATAAACACCTGAAAGTTTTCATTTGAGAACTCGGATCCTATGTTGAGGATGAGAAGCTTCGAATGCAGCTATTTCAGAAGAGTTTAACTGGAGAAGCCAGAGCCTGGTATGCCCGTCTGGACAACTCCAAAATTCACAATTGGGAAGAATTAGCCCATGCCTTCCTTTGCCAGTACAGTTTCCAATCTCAGCTAGCTCCAGATCGGTATCAAATTACCAAAATCATTAAGAATAACACTGAATCATTCAGAGAATATGCCCAGTGATGGAGACGGGTCGCAGCACAAGTCACCCCAGGCATGACTAAATCTGAAATAATCATGAATTTCATCGATATTCAAGAAGCTCCTTATTATGAAAGGGTCCTAGCATGCATAGGAAAAAGTTTCTCTGAAATGATCAAACACGGCGAAATGGCCGAAATGGGACTCAAGTCCTGGAAAATAAAAGACCTAACGGCACTCGAAGCTGTTGCTGAGCATATCCAATCCGGAAATTACGGGAGTAATCCTTGGAGGGCCCATAAAAAGAAAGATGAAAAAGTTTCCTTGGTGTTATAAGGGCAAAATTCAAGCAGTAATTCAAACAATACACCCATTCAAAGGAGGAACTATACCCCTTTCCAAGCTACAACACAGCCTTCAAATCCTTCGTTCCAGAAAAACATGGAGGTCGGACGCAGAAGGACTTTCACCCCACTAGGGGATTCACTCGAGAATGTCTTCAAACTTCTGACAGCTCAGAAGAAGATTGGCCAACTCCTTCTGCCAACTAACACTAATGCAAGGAACCTCGACCCTAACAATAAATGTGCTTATCATTCCGGATCACCTGGCCATAACACCCAAGATTGTTGGACCCTCAATGTGATGCCCCCAAAATAGGTTCAATACCAACCCATTCTGAGTCGCCAAATACATGATACAGAATTCAAATACAATCTAACATAAGGTCGTGCAAACTACGACCACACAAACTGTGAATTTCAATACAAATCGTATATAATACGAAATATAAACATTCAAATTCACTCCTTATTAATTACAATCATTATCCCACTATTTTATAGAAAAGTGAGGACTTTTACTGATCTAACTCTTACCATCACTCTGATCCCCGACTAGTCCCCGCGATATTCCCATTTCCTATAGAGAACAATGGAAGAAAAGGGTGAGCTAAACTAGCCCAATAAAGAATATTATGACTAAGATAATGAATAATAAATTATCGTTAGTCTTCAATAACTCAGATAAAATATAATGGACAACAAGTTTTAGATCAATATTCGCAGCGAAAATAACAATTCATTAGAAGAGTTAAGTAGAGAATGAAGTCTACTATCTTCTATGATTTAAAAGTCCATCATCAATATTTTATCCCTGTAACATCAATCAATATATATCTTAAATCAATATTCATCTTTGCACTACGGCCAAAGATATTCATTTGTATCACCAGTTGGTCATGTTCATCTCAACACCTGTTCATCTTTGCACTACGGCCCAAAGATATTCATCAAGTAATCATTCATCTTTGAACTACATGCCAAAGATATTCATCAAGTAATCTTTCATCTTTGCACTATAAGTCAAAGATATTTAGTTATATCACCATTTAGGACGGAGGATGATGAAATACAATATAAGGAACGAATCCAGTGAGATAGAGGACAAGGATTAGGGATTCGTAATTTACTTTATCCAAGTTCAATAATACTCCATAATAATTAATTGTGGAGCAAAATTCAAGAATAAAGTTCAAAACTTGGATACAATCAAAAATATTTTTTTTTCGTGAATAATAACTCGTGAATAGTAACTCGTGAATTTCACGAGAAAGTTCAGAAAATTATTCCGGTGAAATGATACTAGATGAAGCGCAAAACTCAAGAAATTTTTGATCATTTCAGGAATTCTATAAGCAATACCTACCGTAGAAAGTTTAGAGTAGGAATCTAAAAAGAAACAATATACGAAACTGCAATTGGATTTTCACCCGTCTGGCGGTAGTCCGCTCAGACAGATTATTTCCATAATTTAATAACTGAATACGAAGAGTTATTCACCAGGCATGCAGTAGTCCGCGTAGACAGGTTATTCCCACAAGATAATAAAGAATGGAATAACAACAGGATTTCACCATGCATGCGGTAGTCCGCGTAGACAGGTTATTCCAACAGAATAATAAAGAATGGAATAACAACTCTTACGAATATTGAAAGAAAATAACTCTCTTTATGAATACGAAAGAAATAATACCCCTTACCTTAAAAATTTGGAGACTGCACTAGTGTAATAGCAGAATACTCTTCTTATTTCTCTCTTATTCTCTCTATACTTTCTCTCTCTATAGCTTTAGTGAATTGGTGAGAAATAATGAAGAAATGAGCTTCTATTTATAGGCTCGGCAGAGTAAGGGTAAAATAATCTTTTCGCCATAATTTATGACATCATCGCTTACATCATCGATCCTATAACATTATTGCTTACCTCATCGCTCTGATGACATCATTGTTTGCATCATAAGAGTTCAAATTCAATTTGCACTCTTCCACCTAATTTAACTTTTATACCATGAATTTACTATAATAATGTTACTATTCAAATTATAAAAATCATACTATTATATAATCACATCATACTACTATAATGTAATATTATAATAATATATTTGAATGAATTATTTTATCGGACAAGATAAAATACCAACTTTCAACAAATGTCACATGTTAAAAATTCCTCCGTTTAAATCCACATTGAATAAATATTTTCTTATCATATATATCAAAAATTAATTATTCACAAATAATATTACAGAACTACAATATTGACAACCAGGTCGTTCCCAGGAAAGAGGGGGCCTTCCGATAAAGATTTCTCCTTACTGGCGCGCAATTAATCAACCCCTTTCCTAGACAAAACTTCTTTAGACATTGTCAATAATGCTATCTAATAATATTATTCAAATAATATGAATTATTGATTTGATAATTTGAAATAATGAGCAATGACAATTATTGAATCAATAATATAAAATAGCAAAGTAGCACTTATTGATATAAAATATCAACGAAACAAATATTGAACCAATAAAATATTATGCAATTATTGAATCAAAAATATAAAATATTGAACAGTAATTACTGTAACAATAATTGAGTAAGTGCCTTCCTACGTAAGAATCAATAATTCGAAATACTGTACAATACCATGTGCTACTGTGCAACACCACGTATTACTGTATTTTAACCATCGGGTATTTCAACTGTACTAATGGTAACAGTTTTGCCGTTACTTTTATAAAAAGGTTACTTCTGTCGCATTCTATATCCGACATTCATTCCGTTGTGGGGTCCACCAATGACTGCCCCGTCGTACGAATATTCTCCGACAAAAAGAATATTCATCGACCAAACGAATATTCCCAGACACAATGAATATTTTATAACCACTTGCTTACTTTGTAAACTTTGCACATTTCACCCATAACTTATCACATTTATCAAATCAACACCTTACTATTTCAAAATAATATATAAAGAAAATTAAATCTTATTCATAAAATTTGGGGTCTTACACTCAAGCAAAAAATCCAAAATTTGATTGATAATGGAGAAATTATGGTCACAAAGCCGGATCAGCCGCATGTCCAAGATAACCCTCTCCCACAGCACAAGGAGCAGAGTGTCAACATGATCAACACTTCAAGTGGAGAAGGATCCAAATACCTCCGCTATGTTGAAGAATCAACTCAATCCAACAACATCAGCCCAATGAGTTGGGAAGCTTTTGAAAAACAATTCCTGATAGAGCAAGAAATAAAGTCTATCAAGGAACAAATCGAGCAGTTGGCTAAACTGGTCGTCTACTAACATCAACTCACCAGAAGGATGTTGAAGCAAATCCATCAATCTATTGGCAGTCGCTCTCCTCCAGCGGAAGTTAATTATAATCAAAATCATAGACGGATTTGTGAGCTTACACCCTGGACTGACAAGGGGATCGAAAAAGCAAGTGTCCAAGCAGGTAGGAAGGTCCTATTTCAAAGGAATTTCACCAATTTGAACCAGTCAATGGAAGAAATCCTGCAAATGATGATCAACGAGGGAATATTTTAAAACTTGCTACCTCCGCTAAATCCTCAATCCAGAAAATTCAAACCTGACCAAATATGTCAGTATCATTCCAACTCTCCCGGCCATGATACAGAAGAATGCTTGGCACTTCGTAACCTAATTCAAGACCTGATTAAGAAAGGTGACCTAATCAGAGGAAATCAAATCCTTGACATAACAGATAAAGATAGCCTCTGGATCCCCGATGGATGGTATCAGGACACAGTGGTTGTCATATCCTATGATAAAGAATCAATCATCACACCCCTAGTATTGATAGGTAAAGGGATCCAAGACAAACAAAATCCTGTGAAGGTGGCTGCACCTCAGCCTCTAATTTTACCCTTTAGACCTCAGTATCCAATCCTCAGTCTGAAGAAGGTCCCATGGTATTACAGGGACATTAAAAGCTATACTTTAAACAACATTTCCATCATGTCAAAGGATAATCCATTGTACCTGCCTCAGCGGGTGATTAAACCAGTTACCAAAGCAAAGGAAAGGGTTGTTTAAGAAAAGATAAAAGAGTTCCTCAAAACGATGGGACACAATGAAATCAAGATAGTGCAAAGCTTGAAAGACGCACCCAAGCACATATCCATCTTGGACTTGGTCCTATCATCAGAGGATCACCGTAACATCCTAGTAATGGTACTAGAAGAAGCCCATCTACCACACACGATAGACACAAAAATTTTATCATGTGATATAACACATTTTCAATAATAATGTGATTTCCTTCACAGACTATGATATCCCGGCTGAGGAAAGGGGCCACCACAAGTCCCTGCATATAGCCGTTATGTCCTCCGGATACGTGATCGGAGGAGTGCTTATTGATGGAGGATCTTCCCTCAATATTTGTCCATACGACACGTTGGAAATAATGAAGATCAATCTAAACTGGATCAAAGCCAGTCACATGGTTATCCGGGCATTCGATGGATCTTGCCGCCAGGCTATGGTGGAAATCGAGCTTCCTCTAGAAATTGGTCCACACACCTTCTATGTATCTTCCTAGGTGCTCAACACAGTCATCGGATATAACTTGTTGTTGGGCAGGCCATGGATCCATATGGCAGGGGTTGTTCCATCCACCCTCCATAAGTAACTCAAGTACATTATCATCGGCAGTCTCATCACAGTGAATGCCGAACCGGAATACCCTACCCACATACATGGGGACATGCCAGTGATTAGCCTGGACGCCGGGGTTAAGCCTGCAAGTTTTCAAGCTCTCGAGGTAAGTGATATTCAATTCTACCAATTGGGGCACCAGCCGTGAGGCCTAAAATTTCCGCTGAAGTAACGACAGTGGGCCAAGAAATGGTAGCTGTGGGTTTCCAGCCTGGAGAACAAGCACGACATTAAGATGCCTAATTCAAATCCCAAGTCAGATGGGAAGAGCAGGATTGGGATACTTATCCGGATCCAATCACCGGAACCCACAAAAACATCCCAAGGCTTATGTCTCCACAATTCTGCTCCCAGACCTCACAAGTGCCGGATGGATAAAACCTGTGGGAAAAATCCAGACTGCAGTATCAGCCCTGCTTTTTCCTCCGGTCATACCTGTCCATGAAAGGAAAGCCTTCAAACCTAAGGAGGATAGCAAAAAGGGAAAAGAAAAGATCCTATACGACGGACGAGAAACCCGTTTGCTAACATGAAAGTCATTATCAACTATAAAGGGATTGAATGATGAACTCCCAGATAGTGACGACAAAGATCGTGCTCACTTTCCTCGCTGCAAACAGAGGAACAATCCCCAAAAAAGCCTCGGCCATGTCCTAAAGGATGTCTTAGTTATCATTCAAGATGAGACGGACGAGCACACTTCTAGCATCATCCTTATCAATGAGGATCTAACATTGGACAATTGGAACAGTGTCCCTTGCCTCAGTTAAAAAAGGTAAAGGGGTAGACAGTCAATCTGCCCTTAAACTTGCTTTCATTTACTTCTTACTTTTGATTGCATAGCTAGAGCAGTAACTTTTGTCATGCTTACAAATGCTATGTGTATTTAAGCAGTTGTATATATTAATGAATGCATTTTTGTTTTCAGGACCCAAGCATTGGATATGTGTGTCTCTGCTGATGAGAGGCCAACCTGTCAACATAACTCCAACTATGATGTAAGATTGAGCTTCGACTTGACGGATCTTGATCAAGAGGAGGAAGATGACTATGAGGTGTCAGAGGAGATCAAGGAATGGGTTAAAGACAAACTCAAACCAAACCTCGACCAAACCTCCACCATCAACATAGGAACCTCCAAAACCATCAAAGAAATCAAAATAGGTTTAGACCTCACATCGGATCAAAAAGCCTACCTGATCGAACTCCTAACACAGTACCAGGATGTGTTTGCATTGTCGTATGAAGACATGATCGATCTATCCAAAGACATTGTCATCCATTGGATGCCCATCAAAGAAGGTTCAACCACTCAAACAAAAGCTCAGACGATTGAAACCTGAAAGGAGTCTCAAAGTCAAAGAAGAAATCGGTAAGCAATTCAAAGCCGGGATCATCATGGTATTAACATATCCCAAATGGCTATCAAACATAGTCCCCGTGCCTAAACCAGGAGGGAAGGTACGAGTCTGCGTGGATTACCAGGATCTAAACAAAGCCTGCCTCAAGGACAATTTCTCGGTACCATTTATCCACACCCTGATTGATAATACTGCGTAGTACGACATGTATTCCTTTGTAGACTGCTTTGCTAGTTACCATCAGATCATGGTTGCGGAAGAAGACTAGGAGAAAATAGATTTTATCACTCCCTGGGGAACTTTTTTCTACCGACGACTATCCTTTGGCCTCATCAATGCCAGAGCAACTTATCAGCGAGCCATGATGGCTCTCTTTCATGATATGATGCATAAAGAAATAGAAGTCTATGTTAACAACATCATCATCAAATCCTGGAGGAAGGATGATCACATAGACCATCTTAGGAAGATGTTCAATAGATTGCGCAAGTACAACCTCAAGCTAAATCCCGCCAAATGCGCTTTTAGCGTCAAGGCAGGCAAACTACTAGGATTCATGGTGAGTAATCGGGGCATTGAGTTAGACCCTGCCAAGATCAAAGCCATTTTTGAAATGGCCGTGCCTCGTACAGAGAAGGAGATACGAGGATTCCTAGGAAGGATCAACTTCATAAGTCGATTCATTTCCCAGCTCACTAGCAACCTGTGAGCCCATCTTCAAGCTGTTAAGGAAGAATTCCTCCATCAAATGGAATGAGGATTATCAACAGGCCTTCCTTGCCATTAAAAAGCAGCATGTCAAAGCACCTGTTTTGGTACCTCCGAGGGATAGAGTCCCCTTATTCATGTACCTGTCCGTCAATGCCAATGTCATGGGCTGTATGCTAGGACAGAAGGATGATAGTAGCAAAGAAAGAGTTATCTACTACATCAGCAAAAGATTCAGCAGCGGGGAACAAAAATACACACTAATCGAGAAGACATGATGTGTATTAGCATGGGCCACCATGAGGTTGCAACACTATTTGCATGGGCACACGTCGTATCTCATATCTCGTATGGATCCACTGAAATACGTCTTCAACAAACTAATGTTAAATTGTCGGCTGTCCAAATGGCAGTTGATTCTATAGTAGTTCAATATTGTATACGTGATTCAGAAGTCTGTCAAAGGCCAAAGCATTGCAGATCAATTAGCAGAAGCACCTTCAGAAGGGTTCGAGCCCCTGGAGACATATTTCCCATATGATGGGATTATGACAATCCATCAACTCCAGTTAGAGAATACAGTCCAACCATAGAAAATGTATTTCGACGGAGCGGTAAACATGGAAGGTTCCAGAGCTGGGGCAGTCCTTATCTTTGGTACAGGTGATCAATATCCTGTGGCTAGCAAACTTCAATTTGGCAACACCAACAACACGGCCGAGTACGATGGCTATATACTGGGTTTGAAACTAGCCCAATCCATGGGTATCAAACATTTATTGGTCTTTGGAGATTCTGAGTTGGTCATCAGACAAACCACCGGCAAGTATCTCACAAAAGAACTGCATCTGCTGCCCTATCATCGACAAGTCCTCAAAATGTCCTAGAAGTTCAAAGCAATAACCTTCGTCCACCTTCCTCGGGGTCGAAATGACTTTGCCGATGCACTGGCAACATTGGCTTCATTAATCCGCATATCCAACAGGAGCGGGTTTCCCAACATCCAGTTCACAAATTAAAAAGCCCTAACGTATGGGAATTACATTGGAGAAGTATCAGACGAAATACCTCCTGTCAAGCAACCTTGGTTTCAAGACATCAAGGAATATCTTCGTGATGGATCTACACCCGCTAGTGCAAGCCAATCAGAGCAAAAATGGATTCTCAGAATGGCCATGAAGTTCTATCTCAGCGGAGATGCACTTTATAAAAGGGATGTTGGAATAGGCCTGTTAAGATGCGTCGACAAGAAGCAAGCCCAAAGACTAATGGATGAAGTCCATGGCGGAGTCTGTGGTCCACACATGAGCGACCATCTGCTTGCCAAGAAGATAATCAGAACAGGACATTACTGGATCTCGCTCAAAGATGATTGCGATGATCACGTCAAGAGATGCTTTCAATGCTAAACACATGGAAATGCCATCCACGCTCCTCCAAATGAGCTACACAACATGAGTGCACAATGGCCTTTTTTTATGTGGGGAATGGAAGTGATAGGTCCAGTCGAACCCAAAGCCAGTAACGGTCATTGGTTCATCTTCACTATGATCGACTACTTCACCAAATGGGTTGAAGCAACCTCTTTTCCTAAAGTCACAAAAGAGGTCATCATCAGTTTTATCAGAAACAATGTTGTCTGTCGATATGGACAACCAGAGGTGATCGTATTAGAAAATGCCAAAAACTTGAACAATCAAATGATAGTAGAATTGTGTGCCAAGTTCCACATCAAGCATCTCAACTCCGTCATCTATCGGCACGAGATGAACGGTGCTGTCAAAGAGGCCAACAAAAATATCAAGAAGATTATGCAGAAAATGTTCGCCAATCACAAGGACTGGCCTGACCTGCTGCCTCTAACCCTCTTAGCATACAGGACGTCAATACGTACCTCTACTAGGGCTACCCCCTATTCACTGGTCTATGGCATGGAAGAAGTCCTCCCCATAGAAGTAGAGATGGAGTCTTTACGAGTGTTAATAGATGCTCAGATGGATGAAGATCAATGGTTGCAAGACCAATATCATCAACTGTCCCTGATAGTCAAAAAGAGGGCCATAACCATTTTCCACGGACGGTTATATTAGCAAAGGATCACCAGGGCCTACAACAAGAAAGTTCGAATCCGATAATTTATAGAAAATAATTTGGTGCTAAAGAAAATCCTGGCCAATCAGGATGAAGCCAAAGGAAAATTTGCCCCAAACTGGGAAGGCCCTTTCATTGTCAAGGAAGTGCTGACAGGGGAGCCATCAGGCTACAAGAAATGGACGGGAACGAATTTCCCCAACTCATCAATTCAGACACCGTGAAAAAGTACTACGTCTGAAGCACATGCATACATTGCATGGACATGATAAAGAGGGGAATATATAGACACTCGAAATTTTCCTTGCCCCAATACTAACACTATATGAGGGCAAAATCGTCAATCAAGCCAACCCTGGTCCCGACACCAGACTTCCAATATAAATTCAACCACCGATGCCGTTCCTTCAGCCTAAATCAGATCCCCAATGTTGGTCAATTCCAGTTAAATTTGATCACCAATATCGGTACTTTAGCAAACTC
Source organism: Panax stipuleanatus (assembly GCA_020205555.1). NCBI lineage: Eukaryota > Viridiplantae > Streptophyta > Magnoliopsida > Apiales > Araliaceae > Panax > Panax stipuleanatus. Next base: position 46,521,084 of record CM035122.1, read on the forward strand.
CGATCGTCAATCCGACTCCGATCGTCAATCGGACCGTCAGATCATCCCCGATCTTAATATCGAGACATCAGCTCAAACCCAATCATCGATATCGGGACAACCACAGCACCGATCAACCATATCAAGTTGTCAAAGAAGCCTCGACTAGCAACCTGAGATGTACAAATCAGCCCCGGTAGCAACCTGGGAGGTACAAATCAGCCCCGACAGCAACCTAGGAAGTACAGCTCAGCCCAGATATCAGTCCGGGAAGTCAGGTCTACTTCGGACATAAACCTGAAGCACCACAACACTTCCAAAAGAAAACCTAGAACTACCACGTCAGCCACAAAGGCAACACTGGGGACAAACAGACTCGAATGTGATCCAAGTCTTAGAAACCGCTACCAAAAGTCAACCAGAGGCCATGCCGACACCCAGGGCAACCTAAGGAGGGGCAAAATGGTCATTTCACTAACTCTCATCCAATTCAGTCAAACTCAATCCTAATTGATGCCACCAAGGTCGGAAAGAACCACAACGGTGATCCCGGGTGAAAACAGCACCAGACGGCTCCACGGATGAACTGCGAGGAAACAAAGACCCGGTTATGAACCCATCTTTAGGGACTTAAAAAGGGATAAAACCAATGTCATTGAGACACTCTTAGCGAAGGCTTTATGGATAGCTATAGCACGCCCCAAACGGACGCTCCGATTAGAAGTTATGAAGTTCCGAACCTGACATCGCGTCGCTCGGCATGTACGCACTTTGAGACGACCAAACCGGGCATATGGGCCCCACCTAAGGGAGCCGCAGCTCTACCTGCGGCTACCGTAGGTATAATGGAGGCTCCCTGGCCTATATATAGAGGGGCACCCCCGTTCATTTTGAACAATTCCAAAACGCAGCGAAGCTCTAGCAGTTTGATTTCCTGACTTTTAACATCTCTTCCAAACCCAAATATTTTCACTCTAACACATAGATATACCCATATACTGCCAAATATCAAAAAACCATCGGTAGATTTGGACGTTTAAGGCCTACAATTCGGTAAAAAAAACCCATAGTGCAGCCCATCGTAGTTCATCCTTTCTGCGACGAGTCCAGTTTAAGCCTCCTTAAGGGATTTACTGATTCAGGAGGCGATCAATTTATAGCAGGGATTGAAGATATTCAGAGCCAAGAGGGAACCTCTATCATAAGCCTTGAAGGCAACATAACCATGGACGACTGGACTATCATGCCTCAATTAGCCAAGAGGCCGTAGATCCAGAGAAAAGCTGCGAGTTCCAAAGGATGTCAGGACGTTATCCTTTTCTTTAGCCTTACGCCTTTTATTTTCCATGCATACAAAATCAAAAGACAAAACAAATCAAAATAAAAAAAGAAAAAAAGAAAAAAAATCAAAAAGAAATAAGAAATAAGAAAATCAAAAATCGAGCCTTTCATGTTGGCGTGAACTACGAAAGACCTGATCTCCCTCAACTCGGGAGTACGTAGGCAACTATCTTGGTGTGGTCAAACCAAACAAAAAATTCAAAAACCCTCAAATCCAAACACAAAACAAACAAAAACTCAAAAGCTCATCAAACCAAATTCAGAACCCAAAAGGGACACTTCTCAGCCCTCTCTCAAAAATAGAACTACGAATGACCTATTCTCCCTCAACCCGGGAGTACGTAGGTAGCCATCTACGGCGCGGTTTGACCTTCAAGAAAAAACAAAAAAATAAAGACCAGTTCCAAGACACTAAAGACAAATAAAAGCTAAATTCTATCAAACCACCTGGTCAACAGGCCTTGCTAAAGAAAATCAAAGATAGTCTCTAAACCCGTAGATAAGTGGGATACCAGTGCCAATATGGCATCTCTCTGAAGATAGAGGAGCAGCTACAAGCTCCTAACCCTCGGTCTCTATATGAGCCAAAACATCCACTGCCATTTGCATACTATGGCCTCGTCCCTCTCAGCAAAGGCAACATCCCAAGTGGCTCGGGCCTCGCCTCTGTCAACAGAAGTGGTAACTCTAATAGAATGGGTCGTCAACATCAACGCTCTGGCCTGATCTCTCTCGAAGGTCATCCGAGCTATCGAATCTGCCATAGCCAGACCAAAGCCACGGTCAAAGCCATCATATCACCAACCAACACAAGCCCTTGAGTCCAATTTATTAGAGTTCGAAGGCATCTCGACATCAAGCGTCAAAGTTGGAACAACAACACAACGATATATCAAGCAGAAACATCCGCAAGGAAGTTTGAAGAGTTAAAACCTTCATCTGAAACTTTCATCAAATCAAAGGAAAGGTCATCAAAACCAATTGCTCCTACAAATCAAAAACAATGACTGGGGCATCCAAGCATTAAAGCCAAAATCCATTACCTGTTCACCATGGGGGTCATACTCGGTATCTTATCAGCCCATCAATCAAACATACAACCAAGCAATCCTCCCAGATGACAAGAAAGACTGGGGCAAGTCCGAAGTCAACACCAACCCGATGTTGGGACCCTTGCAATAAGACTGGACCAATTCCAGAAATGGCGACAATTCAACACTGGGGCATTTATGAACCATCCAATCAACATGCACCAGTCGGCACCATCAGCATGGTCCATCATTATCCAAGCTTCCATCATTGGAAATTCGGTATGACCAATCGACCTTTGCCAATCATAATTTTCTTAGAATACTGCGATCCGCTGATAAGGTATGACTCTTTCATCTCTTTATGTGTTTTCAATTTCTATACATTAGAGATAATACACATAATTCATGCATTAGAGTGTCAAAAAAGAAAAAGAAAAAGAGATTTTTGCTTAACTTGTTATGAATTGGATTAATTCTGATAAGTGTCCGTGGAGCAAGAATCATGAACGCGATTACAGAATTAAGACCATTCAACCTTTGGATTAGGCACGATATCTTAGTTCAAAGCACTTTTTAGAGCAAACTTGACCTTATATGCTTGTCTGCACTTTACGATTGACCTGATTCTTAGTTGTGGGGTATAAAAATATGACAACAAGGATGAAAATTAGTAGCCAGCCAAATGTCTCAAATCGTGGTCTGGGTTACTCGAGTAATTAAGCCCGAGGGGTGTCTCTACACCTGGTGCCCTAAAGCCATCTGGTTTGGGAGCCACCGGCCCAACGCTCGTTACATGGGTAACTCAGCTCCTAAGGAAACGAGCATTGTAAGAAATCAAAGTATAAGCAGATTCGAATCGTGGCCTAGGTTACTCGAGTAATTAAGCCCGAGGGGTGTTTCTACACCAGGTGCCCTAGAGCCATCTGGTTTGGGCGTCACCTGCCCAACACTCGTTATATGGGTGACTTAGAGCTTAAGAAAACGAATCTTGCACCAGCTCAGGAGAATCAAAAGAATAGACCGCTTAATTTATCTCAAAGTGTGGCCTTTGTTACTCTAGCCAGTAAATCCGAAGGGGTGTATTAACACCTAGTGCCCTAAAACCTTATGGTTTAGGAGCATTGGTCCAAAACTCGTTACATGGGTAACTCTGAAAAACCTAAGAAAATAAGACAAAGTTAAGCGAGAAAAGTAGAAAAATTTGGTAAGAAAAAATAAGGTCATCTAGAAGTCATAGAAGAGAAACCCCTGCTAAGGGTTGCGTCACACATAGTGCACTTGTCATATGATCTTATTCTTATAAAGAGCAGTGTCTAAATCGAAGATGAGATGTCTCTGATGAAGGGAGATAAGTCTTGTGACTAATCCTACCCAAGAAAAATGACCATGGACGCTTAAAAGTTTTCTTGCTATTTCATAACTTGTAAAGAAAATTTTTTTCGCTTTCATTACGAAAAATTCATTTTCATACTCCCTTTCAAGATCTTTAGGGATAAGATGAGAGCGCTTTGAATACAAGCATTCAATTTCATAAACTATAAATTTCAAATGCCTCATACTAATCCCGACGGTCCAAGCCATCAACCTGTCGACACATCTTGTTGTTTGTCTGAATGTGAAGGATATTGCTCACCGTGGACAAGGTCAACAAAGCGAGTTTTTCTACCCAGTAATAACCTGCAAAAGGGCTGGGGCATTATTCCATTACAATAAATGGAAAGGATCTACGGCGGGACCAAGTTCCTCATCAAAAGAAAAGGGAGAGTTCCTGAAAGAAATCAAGGCGACATCAGCTGTCCCTCTATAAAAAAGGGAAAACTCCTCAATAGAGTCCTTAACTCAGGAAGAACAGATGCCCGATGGCAAAAAGATCTAGCGAAGGAAATCTGCATCATCAAACATGTTAACCTGCGCCAAGTCCTCATCAGTAGAGGCCTCTACACTGAAGTTCAAATCTGGGCAATGAAAGAATGGGCTACATCCTCCAGGACGTCAGCATCACCTGGGTCATCAGCTAAGCCAGAACTAATCCATCAAGGTCATAAGTGAAGAGCTGGCCCCTTTTTGCACTAAATTATCAGCCGTTGGCACAACCTCAGCGAAGCATCAGGAATGGCCAAATGGCAAAAATAGTATATCGATCCATCCCCACAGAGGACAGATGATGGAATCTGTTATACAACTCTTTAGAAGGGGCATTGAGAAGGATCCAGTGATGTGGGCCGTGGAATGCTACTTCGGCGAAGATATCGGGATACCTCTTAACAAAGCCATCAGTGCTTGGACCACCAGAGGGACCAACACCAAATCCAGATCTAGAAAATAGCAGCCCCTGCGAGATCCTCACCAAAGACGACATATAAAAGGGGAACATCCAAATTTGCTATGCGAATGACAAAAGGAGCCATACGGGAGTTAGAGCCGATAAGCCTATGAAAAATCTGTGCCTGAAATGAAACTCCAAATCACCTCAGAAAGAGTGAGGTATGGTTCTACATCAATTTAATTAAGCATATGCATCAACCAAGGATAAATTAAGATCATCTTATCATGTCTAGTCTGCACATGTGCAACAAGCGCTACATCAGCACACATCTCCATCAAAACATTAGGCATACATACCTAGTAGAGTTAAAAATGCATACACATTAAATACACACTCGATGAAAAGTCTGCTACTATTCAAGTAGGCATCGGGACAGTCCAATGATCAACCATTGCCCCTACCATCAGGGTAGGCACTTTTGCAAACTATCGGTGTAAGATTATCATCAAGATAAGCATCGGGAGCACCCACTGAGGTAACTACGAGAAAGAAATGTATCCTCAGTAGAGGAGTCATTAAAAATATACAAACAACATCAGAAAGTATGCCCTACAAAGAGTATCAGCAGATGTGAGAAACCATTGGGCTTAAACCAAGGTAGCACCAAGGGCCATCAAAGACGACATCATCCCCAACAAAAATATAGGAAACATTTCAGTTTATCTTCATCAAACAAGCATCAGCAACACCAATGGAAATCAGACCGTTGGAGTCAACACCAGCAAAGACATCAGCAACACTAATGAAAGCCAACCCTGGATATCGGCACCAACACAAACACCGATAAAGGTAATGCGATGCGATATGTGATGTGCGATGCGATTTGCGATGCGATGTGATGGTGATGCGATTTCTGATGCGATATATGAAGTGTAAAATGCGATTTGCGAAAACATGCTAACATTCATTGCATTGTGATTTGCATCATTAATATATTGTCATATTTCAAGTGTCTAGCAATCTTTATCCTGTCCATTCCACTACATTGTATGGACATGATAAAGAGGGGCATATGCAGACACTCAAAATTTTCCTTGCCCCAATACTAACACTGTAGGAGGGCAAAATCGTCAATCAAGCCAACCTTAGTCTCGACACTAGACATCCAATCTAAATCCGGCCACCAATTCCTGTCCTTTAGCCTAAATCCTATCCCCAATGTCGGTTAATTTTAGTTAAATCCTATCACCAATAATTGTACTCCATCCAGCTTTGATCGTCAATCTGACCGTTAATCCAACTCTGATCGTCAATCGGACCGTCAGATCATCCCCGATCTCAATATCGGGACATCAGCTCAAACCCAAAAATCGATATCGGGACAACCACAGCATCGATCAACCATATCGGGATGTCAAAGAAGCCTCGACAGCAACCCAGGATGTACAAATCAGCCCCGACAGCAACCCGGGAGGTACAAATTAGTTTTGACAACAACCCGGGAAGTACAGCTCAGCCCCGACATCAGTCCGAGAAGTCAGGCCTACTTCGAACATAAAATTGAAGCACCACAATACTTCCAAAAGAAAACTTGGAATGACCACGTCAGCCACAGAGGCAACACTGGGGACAAATAGACTCGAATGGGATCCAAGTCTTGGAAACAGCTGTCGAAAGTCAACCATAGGCCATGCTGACACCCAGGGCAACCCCAAAAAAGGCAAAAGGGTCATTTCACCAACTCTCATCCAATTCAGTCAAACTCAAGCTGAATTGATGCCACCAATGTCAAAAAGAACCACAACAGTGATCCCGAGTGAAAACAGCACCAGACGGCTCGAGAGATGAAATGCGGGGAAATGAAGACCCGATTATGAACACATCTTTGGGGACTTAAAAATGTTTAAAACCAATGTCATTGCGACACTCTTAGCGAGGGCTTTTTGGAAAGCTATAACACGCCGCAAACGGACGCTCTGATCAAAAGTTATGAAGTTCCGAACATGACATCGCGTAGCCCGGCTGCTAGAGGTAGAGTGGAGGCTCCCTGGCCTATATATAGAGGTGCACCCCCATTCATTTTCAACAATTCTGAAACGCAGCGAAGCTCTGGCAGTTTGATTTTTTGACTTTTAACATCTCTTCCAAACCCAAAATATTTTCACTATAACACATAAATATACACATATACTGCCACATATCAAAAAACCACCGGTAGATTTGGACGTTTAAGGCCTACATTTCAGCAAAAAGTCCATAGTGCAGCCCATTGTAAGTATTTTTACGATCAGCAAGTCAATACTACTACTTTGCACTATTTTACACCTGCACATCAAGTTTTATCTTCCAAATATGCCCGGAACTTAGTTCCGTGGCCGTTTTCGTCAAAATTTAATACATTTTTGTACATAAACTCCGTTTTCAACATTTTTACAACTCGGATTGACGATCCGTCAGCTCCAGTAGCTTCAATGCACTAGCACACACCGTTTTGGCAACTTCGCCAGACTGGGTTGTCTTCTCAGTCCGAGATTGTCCTTTTTCTATATATATTTAACTGTTTATGTACTAACATTTCAATTATGTCAAGTTCAAATTTCAAATTTGAGGTAATTTACCACTTTTATATATATTTACGCATATCTAAGCGATTTTCACCATAACTGGTCTTTGTATCAGTATTGGTTGACTACATTCTGTCAATATATATATATATTTCAATTCAGTCCGGGCACAGGCGTGAAAACCCATCGCCCTTTTTACTGTTTTTGCACACTTCTCCATACTGGGTGCTCTCCCAGTCACTGGTTGACTACTTTTCTATAATTTACCTTTCAGTTCGGCCTGGATTATTCTGTGGCCTTTTTACTGTTTTTATATATACTTATGCATATATAAGCAGCCTTCATCATCACTGGTCATCTTTCCAGTCTTGGTTGACTACGTTTCTGTCAATATATATATCTACATATATATTTCAATTCTAGTCCGGGCTTATGAGTGAAAACCCATCGCCCTTTTACAACTTATATATATATATATATAATTATATATATATATATATAATTATATATATTATTTTATTCAATTTATTCAACTGCTGCATTTAACATTCATTTGTACATGAATTTGCCCTGATATAGCTGCGTTCGAACTAGATTTATCCAAATCTTGCCAATTCTATCTTTCAACAGTTCAAATAGGTCCCGACAGAACCTAAAAGCTATAATGGCTGAGATTTCTTTTAATCTAGTTATTTTTATAGTTTCAGCTTCAAAAGCAACCTCGCGTCCCTTAGATCGTTATCTAGTGGGAACGAGACGCTTAGGCCGTGCGGACCAGGATTTACTGAATGAATTCCTGGTTCTGGCTATCTTGGGATATTTATCTGCTTCTGTACAAATTTGAACTGTGCAGGTTTTCTAGCTACTCATATGTGAGCCTAGGAATCGTGGGATTCATGATCAAACTGATCAGAATCTGATTCCCATGATGGACAAACTCCAGTTTACAGATGTACCCTGCTAGTTTTTTTCTGTAAAATGTACATTCACAGACCTTAAAATGGTTATCCGGATTTAACGTCTCAACATAGTGAAAATATGGATTGTCGTGTCAGCGTCCCTCCGATGGTTTTCATACCTATGAGGAGACTAACACTTAATATTTCTGTGGCCGAGGATGCTTCGCAGCCCGACAAATCACCATTTGCATGTAGCCTTAAGACTATAAAGATAAAATTGAGGGTAGCGATATGCTTCAATTCTTATGTCAGGGTAAGGGTTTGATAAAACCAGCTTTCAAAACATCATTGTCAATTCAATTTCAAAGTTTTTTGCAAATCAAAATTAAATTCTTTTGCAAATCAAATCAAAGACTGATTTTCAAATAAAATCAAACCCTTCGTATATAGGTTCAATCCAAGAACCGTGAATTTCACGATTTTTTTTTTGATATAATAAGAAAATGAATATTACTTGAACATAAATGTTTATAATGAGTTATGAGAAAAGTAATTTGATTATATTAAATAAAATTTAGAAGAAAATATGGAGGAATTCAACTAACTTGTAGAATGCCTTGTGTGGCATGAGAAGGGAAATGCTGATGATTTAATTAATTAAATGATGAAGGAATTAATAAGTGACGGATTAATTAATATTACATTATTAATTAATCGTCGTAATTAGTAATAGCATATTAATAAGTAATTATTTATAATATGTTATTATGAGTAACAAAACATTTGCAAGTAAATAATTGATGTGTATAATAAGAGTTATATTTGATTATTGTTGATTGCGATATATGTTATAATTACCATAGTGTTGTTAAGAATAATAACCGGTTAAAGAATAAATAAAGATATTAATGGAAATGAGAATTTAATTGAATATAAATGATTTTGTGAGTTAACTCAATTATATTAAATTAAGAAATTATAATAATTGAGAAAAATGTGGAGTTTATAATAAACTCGTGAAAGCCTTGTGTGGCATAGTGATGAAGAATATTAATGATGATATTAATTGACGAAGGACTTAATAAGTGAACAATTAATCAATATTAACTGTTAATTGTTATTGTAGAATATTAATTAATTGTTGTGGAATATTAGTAGCGATTAATAATATGTTAATTATTATTATTTCAAGCGATGAAATAATAATACACCGCCTGTTTATAAAAATGCTGAGATTTATATTTGTGATAATTAATCCTATGATTATGAATTAAGTGTTATTAATAATTACGAGGAATAGATTAATTAATATTATTAATTAATTGATAAGATAAGTAAATTATTTACTTCTGTGTGCAAGCATGCAAATTAAATGTATAGCGTATAGTAGTTAACTATATAATATATAAAGTTTAAAGTGCGGTGTGACTATATTATATAGAAACCATATAGTAAGATTTAATAAGTTACATGATAATGCCTATGTGACTATGTGTGCGTGTGGACATTAAAATAATGTATCATGAATATAAATAATAATTGATGATTAATTATATATATAATTGAATAATAGAATTTAATAAAGGAGATAATATGATGTGATTATATCCGAGTAAATTATATCCGGTATTAATAAATGTATATGGATTATATGTATGTTACATTGCCATATCACATCTACTACTTGAAATATTAAGCATGTGACTTACACTATAATGTTAATTATAATCTAAATATATAGTATGAATATATATGTAATAGCCTAAGTGTATGAGATATGTTATAACATTTCATTGTACAACTGCTAGAATGCTGAGATTGAAATTGGCTTGTCCCATTATATGAGACCCATTATCCTTCACGTGTATAGCATACAAGCTACTCTACTCTATATTCTCAATTTCAGCAAACAATGCATAGCAGTCTATTCCTCAAACTCAGCAATCCTAGCTCATGATTTATTGGGGGGGGGGGAGTGGGCACCATGATTTGATTCACCAACCATTCCATAACCTTCATGCAATTTTGTCAATCCGTTGGTTTGATTCATGGGAAGATAGCATTGTCTGTATATTAGTTTCTCTATAAATATAACTCATCTCCTTCAATTTGTTTTACTGATAAATTTCTTGAGTTAAGAGTAATACACATATTAGTATAATAGCATTATGAAGTAGCAGCAAGTTCAGATTGTAATCAGAGAGTTGGGAATCCAGTTGGAGCTAGTTTAATTCATAGCAGAGGTATAAAACTCTTCATTCATGTTCTTCATTTTTACTTCTCTAAGATTTGCTAATTCTTGAATTAAGCATGAACTTCATGATTTTGCAATTTGATAATGTTAATTAGTTTCTATATTAGCTTTTAAGCATATTGGTAATGCAATGTTGTTAGTTATAATCAAATTCAGTAGTTAATTTTGTGATTTGGGGCTGGAACCTGCTGAAGAAGGGAACTCACTGGTGCTGGTCGAAGCACTAAGGCGCAGCGCAGCTGCGCCGGTCTCTGGAGACAGTTCCTTATTCTGTTTGCAATCTGATCAATTCTAGTATACCAATATGACTTCAACATGCGTGGAAATAAGTTTAACATGACTATTTAAGTTCCTTGGCATAGTATGAATGTGTTGGTTGGTGATTAGTATGCATGTAATAAGGGAAAATATAGTTTTAAAAATAGGCTTTAATGAAAATAATGAACCTTAAGTTCTGATTTTGGTAAACATGCATACATGAGATAGCATACACATGATTGATTTTTGAACATGAATAAACATGAGTTATGACTTATAGTCCTTTGTTCATAATTAAATTGATAGATATTGAGCTTGCAAAACTTTTTCAAAGAAAAACTTGATATATTCAGACTAATATGCATGAACATTATATAATATATGTTCTGACCTTGTGTAGAGGTTAACATGATTTAACAACACATGAAAAGAGCGTTAAGGATGTTTTGTATATGCGAAAGTGGGTTGTTCAAGTTTAAATAAACTTTCACAACAAGCTTGGATGTGTTATAATCTAATAAACATGATGTAGTGTATATTCGGGAGTAGAACATGTGTGATTTATATTTCTTATGTGACCAAACACACTACATACGCATGCTCATTTGTGGATAAACTCATTGAAAGTTACTCGAGCATGAGTTAGAGATATTTTGAGGAAATAATTAATACAAGTTATGCATATAAAATAAGGACCTATGTAAGCATACATACAAACTGATATCATAACTACCTCACATGTATGCATGGCAAACATTATATCTTTTGTGATTTCATGAACTTGATTAGCCTTAGCTCATTTGAAATCATAAGTTAAAAACCATAGCGTATCAAGAATATGTGTAAGATCGCAATAAAAGTATACAACACCCTTTAATATGATATTATATTATATGTGAATGTTGTGTTCATGACCAGACAGAAACCACATGGCAACAGCTTAGCCTTAGCTTGGCCAGAGGGCTGCGCAGCTGCGCCGGCCCTAGGCTTAGCCATGGCGCAGCTGCGCCAGACTGGAATCAGGATTGAGTCAGTTTGTTGATCTGATTTTGACAGTTAGCTTATATGATTACTTTAACTTGTAGTATATGACCAGTATGCTAAGTAATGTGTTAAGAGGCATGCTAAGTGATAGAATTGAACGTTTGATTATAAACTTCCCAATGATAAGTCTAAAAGGTGTTTGTGAACTATAAAGCAACGATTAGAAACTATGTTGATGACTTCATGATGTCTTGTAAACTGAACTATACTATATGTACGCAAAAGTATGTGATGAAGTATGTGTATAGTATGCGACTAAGTTAAACGTTTATAGGTGCGTTTAAATTTACAAATCATATATGAGCATAAGTAACTAATGAATATTCTATACATGTAATATATAAATAGGATTCGAAAGTGTTGATTTACTTAACGAGGATAAACTACGCATAAGGCAAGTTTCCTGATTTACACTTATTTATAGTGCAAGTATCAGAACCCTACTTTTATTGTGTTGCAAGTATCTGACTACTCTTTTATTGAGCAAGTATTTGATTCATACTCTTTATTGAACACATATTCGAGCTTGTACTAACTTTGGTCGTACGAGTAAATAGGTGCTAGAATAATTCTTGCCTTACAAACTTATGTTTCATAGTTTGATTTAAATCGCGACTATATTCTTTGAATTATTGTTGCGAGTATTGAACTCATAAATTGTCCTTATTGTTGAAATTGTCTATGCCATTTAATTCGGCTAGACCAATACAATGAATTAGAAAGCAATCCACACCAATTGCCTTGGTGTGGACTCTTATAAATTGGCTGAGTTGAACAACCCTTGTAAAAAGGGGAACTATATAGTCGGGGTGCCGACAGTGGTGTGACAGGTTATGCATAACTCCAGGTACGATAGGTTGATCCCCTAATTGTACTTGGTTGGGTTACCAGAAATATTTTTTGTGATTCTAGTAGAAGTTCGTGGTTCTTAGCAACAACTCAGTATCCAGTATTTATTAACTTGAAATTTGAACTCGTTGGATTATTTTATTAATCCTTGGTCCACAGTGACACTCAGTGATATTTATTCATTCACTGGAGATTGTTGAAACTTTTGAATCCTTTAATAACTTCTCGACCCGTAGTGGTCTTTATTTAACTTCATAGAATAGATTTGGAAGTCATTTCTATTTATCTCGTTCACAACATTCTTATTTGAATTCCTGAGCGATTAATTACCGTTTTACCCTTGAGATTAAGAACCGTATATATTCCTGTTCACATTTATTGGACATATTAATTGCTGAGAAAATTTGTTGCTCACTCTTGCTTCCCATAAACATTTCAGTTAGGCCAGAGCAAGGTGGAACCCCCGGACAGGACAAGAGCGAAGGCAAGGCTATGAAGTAGATGTGCTTATCTATATTAGGATGTTTCCTTTATATTGTATTAAGACTTATTTAATGTTATGTATTAAGATATGTTTGATTTAAGTTATGATGTGTATTAGTAATAGTTTCGAGACTTGAAACGAGAATATTTATGTTATATCAATGTAAAATATTCTGTTATTCCATTGTTTGAGATTTTAGTTGTTATTAGAATTAGTATGTGATGAACCAAATTCGAGATCAGTGACGGTCTGAATTTGGGGGCGTCACAGGTTGGTATCAAAGCTGTAGGTTATAAACCTTAGGGGCGAGTCCTTAGGCTATAACCTTAGAAGAAATTAGAGACTAGAACTAGATAGAACTCATGTAGAGTTTTCTTAGAAAGCTAGTAGTGTTATAAAATATATTTTCATTCCATACAATGAAATTATGTTTTACTCGGAGACAATAATAAAGTTCATTGGTTTTGTGATTATGGATGTCAGAGATAGGTAAACCTGGTAGGGTCATGGAGGAGGAACCATGTGATATACATGTGGTGTCTGCAACACCCCTTGAAGTTAAGCCTTTTTCAGCAGTAACCTTAACCTTGGAAGAGATGGAATCGGGATATAAACGGATATCCACAGTGGAAGTTTTCTTTCAGGGTTGAGTTATGTTTGAGTTTCTTAAAATGAAAAATAAGATACAATAGTGGGAGGCGAAGTTCTAGACCTTCAAATTAGTAATTAATAGTTACAGACATAGTGAGAGGAAAGGTAGTAGGTAGTTAGTGGAATAAGTGTCGCAAATGATACGATAAATATTTATAGCTGCGAAAAAGTGTTATAGATCCCAATTTTAATGATAGTGTGGGAAGTATCTTTCTAACCCCAACTTTTTTGGTACCCGAGAGGGGTATGTATTGAGACTAGCAGAATGCTATACGATGTGATATATTTTCTTGTGGCATATTTTTTTATTAAACGTGCGTGTAGTAACCAGATTATGTTAATAATAACAAGGGAGAATAGTAATAAAACTTATACGTCTTAAGAAGTATTAGATGTTTAACAAATAGATGATAATACTATTTTATTTCTATACAAAAATGTCAATACCCCAAGGAGGAGAGACTCGTCAAGCGACGGAGAATGGAGATAGGGATTTAAATCAAGAACCCTTACAACAATTAGTAGACCTTATAGTAAATGTTTTTGAAGAAGGAATCAATGATTATAAGAAGAGATAGACGAAAACTTCAGAGGTAGGAAAAGATAGTAACTTGACTAAAGAAGGAGAGGTTAATAATTCAAAGAAAGAGAATGAAGGTAGGATGGAAGAGAGTAGTAGTGGTAGCAGTAAGAATTTCAAGAGGAAGTGGAATGAGAATAATTATGTACGAGGAAAAGGGCAACCACAAAAGAAGAAGGTAGAAACCTGTAAGAAATGTAGGAAGAAGCAAATGTGAGCGTGCTTGAAAGGAAAACATATATGCTATAAGTGCGGTGAGAAGGGTCATATTTCTCCTAACTATCCTAGGGGGGAGAAAACCATAGATTGTTTTGCGTATAGATCTGAAAAATGTCAAATACATAATTGGCAGAAGGAGACGAACGAGAAGGGAAATGGAAATAAAAGAAGACGGGACAACAACAACATCAACAACAATCCATGGGGAAGTCACCAAGAAGGACTCAAGAAAAAGAATAAGGTTTGCCCAAAATGTGGAAAGGGTCATCAAGGAGAGTGCTGAAAAGGACGAGGCGTTTGCTACAGATGCGGCCAGGAAGGGCATATTTCCCCGAATTGCACAAACCCGAAGAAGATCGAAGGATGCTTCGCTTGTAGATCAACAGATCATCAGGTTAAGAACTGCCCAAAGAAAGGAAGAAAGGAAGCAGACGGCAACAAAAGAAGACATAGAGAGGAGATGACAATAATCGAACTAGCTCAATCGAGTGAACCAATGCCAAGTACGACTAACGTTATAATACATGATGGAATGGCGTTCCAAGTTGTGATGTCAGGTGCTGTCTTAATCAATAATATGAATGCGTATATCTTATCTAATCCGAGTGCTATCTTTCCCTTTTACATCTGAAGAACTGTGAATCGACTAAGTTACCCCAAGAACGATTAAAAGATTCTTTGAAAATAGAAGTTGCAAATAAAGAAGTAATTCCCGTAGCAATTCATTTATCGTAATTATTGCATATAAATTAGGGGTTGTAACTAAGCATAGACTGGATTCCGATAAAATTTGGAAAGTGTGATGGGATACTAAACATGGACTGATTACATAACCATACTACGATAATTGACTTTTAGAAGAAAAATGTGAACCTTCAGAATCCAAACTGGTCCAAGGAAGTGTTTTATGGTAGCTCGTCGTTTAGGCAATTATGTTGCCTTACGATGATGCAGGCCAAGATATTGTTAAGAAAAGTTTATGTAGATTGTTTCACCATGTTGTAGATACTAAGAGAGCGAGAGTAGAACTAAATAATGTATTAGTAGAACTAGAATTTCAAAACGTATTCCTAGACGATCTGCCCGGCCTTCCTCCAGACAGAGAAAACAAGTCGTAATAGATTTAGAACCGGAGACTGCACCGATTTCGGAAGCACCTATCTTATGGCACCGGTAGAAATGAAGAATTGATAATACAATTGCATGAAATGTCAGATAAGGGATATATTCAGCCGAGTGTGTTTTCCCTAGGGAAGCACCAGTGTTGGGTGTCAATAAGAAGGTTAGTTTTAGGGCACGTCCAAAGGTGAAGGCAGTATGGAAATACCGCAAACGTGGTAGCCGATATGCTAAAGGAAATGGAGAAATTATTTAAGTTGATAACTCGAGAGGGGCTAATCAGGAAGATGTAGAGGTTCGAAATAGAAGTGAAGGGACCCAAAAATTCCAAAGAGAAGTTTATAACAAGGGTTTGTCCATCGTTGTTAGATAAAGTAAAGGGATGACAAGATAAAGACAAAAAGTGCGAGAAGGTAAAGAGGAAAAGTTCACAAGTGGTTTCTTGAAATTTGTAGATCGAGCGTGAGAGTCAACCGTAACTAAAATTTGCGAGATAAGAGTTTTCATGAGGCATATAGTTGGACATAGTTCGTTCACCCAGGAAGCATGAAAACTGCACCGGGATCTTCGAAGACATTATTGGTGGTCTATATGAGACGAAAGGTTATAAAATATGTTGACCGATTGAAAAAGATGACACACTCCCTACCGATAGATATTCGATTCAATTTAAATCATTTAGCAAAATTATACGTTAAGAAAATCATTTTGCAATACGAAATGACAGTGTTAATAAATTCTGATCGAAACCCGTGCTCCACTTCAAAGTTTTGAAAGAGCTTGCGTAATGAATTTCAACGATAAACTTGAAAGATCACAACCCTTAGTAGTATTCGCTTATAGTAATAATTATTATACGAATATCAGTATGCCATTGTATGAAACTCTCCACGGAAGAAAGTGCAGAACACCGCTATCTTAGGATGAGGTCAGAGAACGACGACTTTAATTGGGACCAGATTTGATACGACGAATGGCAGACGTTGTGAAGACAAAAAGAGCCAGATTAGTAGCAGCTCAAGATCAACATGAGAAGCACGCAAATTGGCATTGTCATAATCGAGATTTTGAAGAAAATAGTTTTTCCCTGTAAGGGGAAGATAAGATTAAGTAAGAAAGAAGAATTGAGTATGAGGTTCGTGAAACCTTTTGAAGTATTGAAGATAGTAGGCAAAGTGGCGTACGATTTAGCCTTATCTCTTGGACTGGAACATATCCTCAGTGTGTTCCATATTTGTATCTTACGATCATATAAATCTAATTATAAGAGCGTAATACCCTATGAACCCATTCAAGTAGAGGAGAATCTGACTTATGAAGAATTCATGTCCAAATAATAGATAGGAAATAGCAAATATTAAGGAATAAAATTATATCTTATGTGATAACACTTTGACGAAAGTACAATGCCAAGGAGGCCACGTGAAAATTAGAAAATAGGGTGAGGAGGATCTATCCCCATCTATTCGTGTGACCTTGTACCAATTTCGAGGACAGAATTTTTATAAAGGGGGAGGATGTAAGAACTGTGAATTTCAAGATTTAGTTTTTTTTTGATATAATAAGAAAATGAATATTTCTTGAACATAAATGTTTATAATGAGTTATGAAAAAAGTAATTCGATTATATTAAATAAAATTTAGAAGAAAATATAGAGGAATTCAACGAACTTGTAGAATGCCTTGTGTGGCATGAGAAGGGAAATGGTGGTGATTTAATTAATTAAATGATGAAGGAATTAATAAGTGAAGGATTAATTAATATTACATTATTAATTAATCGTCGTAATTAGTAATAGCATATTAATAAGTAATTATTTATAATATGTTATTATGAGTAACAAAACATTTGCAAGTAAATAATTGATGTGTATAATAAGAGTTATATTTGATTATTGTTGATTGCAATACATGTTATAGTTACAATAGTGTTGTTAAGAATAATAACCGGTTATAGAATAAATAAAGATATTAATGGACATGAGAATTTATTTGAATATAAATGATTTTGTGAGTTAACTCAATTATATTAAATTAAGAAATTATAATAATTGAGAAAAATGTGAAGTTTATAATAAACTCGTGAAAGCCTTGTGTGGCATAGTGATGAAGAATATTAATGATGATATTAATTAACGAAGGACTTAATAAGTGAACAATTAATCTATATTAACTGTTAATTGTTATTGTAGAATATTAATTAATTGTTATGGAATATTAGTAGCGATTAATAATACGTTAATTATTATTATTTCAAACGATGAAATAATAATACACCACCTATTTATAAAAATGTTGAGATTTATATTTGTGATAATTAATCCTATGATTATGAATTAAGTGTTATTAATAATTACGAGGAATGGATTAATTAATATTATTAATTAATTGATAAGATAAGTAAATTATTTACTTCTGTGTGCAAGCATGCAAATTAAATGTATAGCGTATAGTAGTTAACTATATAATATATAAAGTTTAAAGTGCGGTGTGACTATATTATATAGAAACCATATAGTAAGATTTACTAAGTTACATGATAATGCCTATGTGACTATGTGTGTGTGTGGACATTAAAATAATGTATCATAAATATAAATAATAATTGATGATTAATTATATATATAATGGAATAATAGAATTTAATAAAGGAGATAATATGATGTGATTATATCCGAGTAAATTATATCCGGTATTAATAAATGTATATGGATTATATGTATGTTACATTGCCATATCACATCTACTACTTGAAATATTAAGCATGTGACTTACACTATAATGTTAATTATAATCTAAATATATAGTATGAATATATATGTAATAGCCTAAGTGTATGAGATATGTTATAACATTTCATCGTACAATTGCTAGAATGCTGAGATTGAAATTGGCTTGTCCCATTATATGAGACCCATTCTCCTTCACGTATATAGCATACAAGCTACTCTACTCTATATTCTCAATTTTAGCAAACAATGCATAGCTCTCTATTCCTCAAACTCAGCAATCCTAGCTCATGATTATGGGGGGGAGTGGGCACCATGATTTGATTCACCAACCATTCCATAACCTTCATGCAATTTGTCAATCCGTTGGTTTGATTCATGGGAAGATAGCATTGTCTGTATAATAGTTACTTTATAAATATAACCCATCTCCTTCAATTTGATTTGCTGATAAATTTCTTGAGTTAAGAGTACTACACATATTAGTATAATAGCATTGTGAAGTAGCAGCAAGTTCAGATTGTAATCAGAGAGTTGGGAATCTACTTGGAGCTAGTTTAATTCATAGCAGAGGTATAAAACTCTTCATTCATGTTCTTCATTTTTACTTCTCTGAGATTTGCTAATTCTTGAATTAAGCATGAACTTCATGATTTTGCAATTTGATAATGTTAATTAGTTGCTATATTAGCTTTTAAGCATATTGGTAATGCAATGCTGTTAGTTATAATCAAATTCGTAGGAAATTTTGTGATTTGGGGCTGGAACTTGCCGAAGCAGGGAACTCACTTGTGCTGGCTGGAGCACGGTGCAGCTGCGTTTCTTTATAAATGAGGCGCAGCACAGCTGCGCCGGCCTCTGGAGACAGTTCCTTATTTTGTTTGCAATCTGATCAATTCTAGCATACCAATATGACTTGAACATGCATGGAAATAAGTTTAACATGACTATTTAGGTTCCTTGGCATAGCATGAATGTGTTGGTTGGTGATTAGTATGCATGTAATAAGGGAAAAGATAGTTTTGAAAATAGGCTTTAATGAAAATAATGAACCTTAAGTTCTGATTTTGGTAAACATGCATACATGAGATAACATACACATGATTGATTTCTAAACATGAATAAACATGAGTTATGACTTATAGTCCTTTGTTCATAATCAAATTGATAGATATTGAGCTATCAAAACTTTTTCAAAGAAAAACTTGATATATTCAGACTAATATGCATGAACATTACATGATATATGTTCTGACCTTGTGAAGAGGTTAACATGATTTAACTACACATGAAAAGAGCGTTAAGGACGTTTTGTATATGCAAAAGTTAGTTGTTCAAGTTTAAATAAACTTTCACAACAAGCTTGGATGTGTTATAATCTAATAAACATGATGTAGTGTATATTCGGGAGTAGAACATGTGTGATTTATATTTCTTATGTGACCAAACACACTACATACGCATGCTCATTTGTGGATGAACTCATTGAAAGTTACTCAAGCATTAGTTATAGATATTTTGAGGAAATAATTAAAACAAATTATGCATATAAAATGAGGACCTATGTAAGCATACATACAAACTGATGTCATGACTACCTCATATGTATGCATGGCAAACATTATATCCTTTGTGATTTCATGATATTGATTAGCCTTAGCTCATTTGAAATCATAAGTTAAAAACCATAGCATATCAAGAATAACTGTAAGATCGCAATAAAAGTATGCAAGACCCTTTAATATGTTATTATATTATATGTGAATGTTGCGTTTATGACCGGACATAAACCACAAGGCAACAGCTCAGCCTTGGCTTGGCCAGAGGGCTGCGCAGCTGCGCCGGCCCTAGGCTTAGCCTTGGCGCAGCTGCGCCAGACTGGAATCAGGATTGAGTCAGTTTGTTGATCTGATTTTGACAGTTAGCTTATATGATTACTTTAACTTGTAGTATATGACCAGTATACTAAGTAATGTGTTAAGAGGCATGCTAAGTGATAGAATTGAACGTTTGATTATAAACTTCCCAATGATAAGTCTAAAAGGTGTGTGTGAACTATAAAGCAACGATTAGAAATTATGTTGATGACTTCATGATGTCTTGTAAACTGAACTGAACTATATGTACGCAAAAATATGTGATGAAGTATGTGTATAGTATGCGATTAAGTTAAACGTTTATAGGTGCGTTTAAATTTACATATCATATATGAGCATAAGTAACTAATGAACATTCTATACATGTAATATATAAATAGGATTCGAAAGTGTTGATTTACTTAATGAGGATAAACTACGCATAAAGCAAGTTTCCTGGCTTACACTCATTTATAGTGCAAGTATCTGAACCCTACTTTTATTGTGTTGCAAGTATCTGACTACTCTTTTATTGAGCAAGTATTTGATTCATACTCTTTATTGAACATATATTCGAGCTTGTACTAACTTTGGTCATACGAGTAAATAGGTGCTAGAATAATTTTGCCTTACAAACTTATGTTTCATAGTTTGATTTAAATCGCGATTATATTCTTCGAATTATTGTTGCGAGTATTGAACTCATAAATTATCCTTATTGTTGAAATTGTCTATGCCATTTAATTCGGCTAGACCAATACAATGAATTAGAAAGCAATCCACACCAATTGCCTTGGTGTGGACTCTTATAAATTGGCTGAGTTGAACAACCCTTGTAAAAAGGGGAACTATATAGTCGGGGTGCCGACAGTGGTTTGACAGGTTATGCATAACTCCAGGTACGATAGGTTGATCCCCTAATTGTACTTGGTTACCAGAAATATTTTTTGTGATTCTAGTAGAAGTTCGTGGTTCTTAGCAACAACTCAGTATCCAGTATTTATTAACTTGAAACTTTGAACTCGTTGGATTATTTTATTAATCCTTGGTCCACAGTGACACTCAGTGATATCTATTCATTCACTTGAGATTGTTGAAACTTTTGAATCCTTTAATAACTTCTCGACCCGTAGTGGTCTTTATTTATCTTCATAGAATAGATTTGGAAGTCATTTCTATTTATCTCGTTCACAACATTCTCATTTGAATTCTTGAGCAATTAATTACCATTTTACCCTTGAGATTAAGAATCGTATATATTCATGTTCACATTTATTGGCATATTACTTGCTGAGCAAATTTGTTGCTCACTCTTGCTTCCCATAAACATTTCAGTTAGGGTAGGGCAAGGTGGAACCCAGGACAGGACAAGAGCGAAGGCAAGGCTATGAAGTAGCTGTGCTTATCTATATTAGGATGTTCCCTTTATGTTGTATTAAGACTTATTTAATGTTATGTATTAAGATATGTTTGATTTAAGTTATGAAGTGTATTAATAATAGTTTCGAGACTTGGGACTAGAATATTTATGTTATACCAATGTAAATTATTCTGTTATTCTATTGTTTGAGATTTTAGTTGTTATTAGAATTAGTGCGTGATGAACCAAATTTGAGATCAGTGACGGTCTGAATTTGGGGGCGTCACATTCAACGAAGCCTGTCAAAACTTTTAATCAATCAAAAGGCCCAATTTTCAAACAGCATTCACTCACGAATACCAGTTTTAAGGGAAATATTGAAGAGATTATGGTACCGTGTTTACACGGGAGTTGTGGGGTGCCTAACACCTTCCCCACACATTAACCAAGGTCCCAAACTCAAAACACTGATTTCAAAGATCAAGTTTCAACAGTGTCCAGTAATTGAGCCTCTTTTCAAATCAAATTCGGTTAAGTTGGTACAACCATTTTCAAAACTATCAACTGGTGACTCTGTTTAAATCAAATCAAATCGTCGACATATACACATGTTGGCCTCTTTCCTTAAAACCCTTCAAAACCTTTTTCCTAAATAAAAAGAGTGGGGGTAGAAAGAACTTAGGAAGATCGATTTGAGAAAAACCGGGCTATAAACCGAGCCGCGAGATTTCTTAAATTTTCTAACGTCGACAGTACTCCCTTGCCTAAGGGCTCTGACTACAACAACCAATCCCACATCAAGGTGATCTAAACGCAATGGCATGTAAACATACGCCACGATGCACATCAGGAGCATGTCTATCCTGGCTGTCTGCCACTCCTCTATGAAAACGACAAAATCTCTGACATGACGGTCGTAGCTATCAAGCTCACTATAACGCTCTATCAAGAAGTCAAGGGAGATCACATGCCTTGAAACGATCTCATCCATGACTATGCTCTGTCGAAGACTGGACAGCCGAGTAAACGGTCTCCGCATATCACTGATAGCCGTCCGAGCACATGACGACTCTAAATCCAAGCCAGTAAATCTCCAGTACTCCTCCAGAGTAGGGGAAAGCTCACACCACCCAATGCGGAATACATGTCTCTTCGGTACCCATAAGGGTAGGATGCCATCAATAAAGATGCCTGGAACCCTGAAATCTACAAGGGCCATCGAATACCCCAGCATCTAGTCAACTGTCATCCATGACCGCAACGATGCCGCCACCTCTAACAGTGGCAAATGCTCTATACGGCTAACTGTAGACGTCGTCATCTGTTGCACCGTATCACAAGACCGTCTAGAGGTAAAGTTAAATCACAACTATCTGAATGCATACACATGATACATGTATGATGATACTGATATAAACATGATGCAGCAGATAAAGATGACAAAAATATCAACAAAAAGCTATCTACTGCATACATCATCCCTATATCCTGGTACAAAGTGAAAAGAAGAATACAGGGAAATGAGGCACCACCACCCAGCTAATACAGTGGTCTATCAAAATGATGGCACAGACACCGAATAGCCAAAACAGTGGTTGAACAAAAATATAGATGCCATAGCTATCACAAGAAGTCAAAGACCTCGGTATCAAATCGATCGACCTGCTCCAGATCCTCTGTCCGCACAAAGCTGCTGGGATCGGGGCATATCTAGGTGGTATAAGGGAGGATCTGCCCCTGTATAACTGCTACTGAATGGACCTGAATAGGGGCCTGCTCTAGAGCTGGATGGGCCAAATGAAGATGCCTCTCATGGATCTCGACCAAGGTGCCTGATAAAAAAATGAGCCTGGTTCAACTCCATGGTCAGATGTGCTATCTGGTCTGCATGAGTAGGCTCTTTGATACAAGCTATCCAATCCATCATCATCACGGACTCCGGCACCATATATGCCATAAAATGGGTGGCACGAGTCTGAGCCCCGATAGTGCAAGGACTCCACCAACTGTAGAAGGTTGCCTGGTTGTATGGGCCCTCTGATAGATCAAAGCTGTATATACCCTCCAAAGGGATGTCTGTCAAAGGCACAGGACAATGGACAATAATGCCAAGCAGGAGGAGCAATGGGAATGTAGATCTCTTCTGTAACGCTTTAAATGGCACGCTCTCCAAGATAGAGCTCCCAGACTCCATCCGTAATATATAGGGACTCTGCTAGTCGATAAGTCAAACTCTTGACCAGTGGGGAAACATCCATCAAATCCGACGGTCAAGTGATCGGATGTGTACGGCGTCCATGTGATCGAGCCTGCCGTTAAAAGCTCCAACTGCAGACGGGCATGAGTGAATCCCTCAGCAACAGGGACCTCCATCAAAATGGAGTGGTGCCATCTCCGTCCACGTAGATAGGTCTCCAGACCTAATGCTGAAACGGGCCATATGCAAGGAAGCCTGTGAAATGCCCAAAGCTATCCAAGCAAACTATAAAAAGTCCTCAGTGACTAAGACTGCCAAAAATAAGTGCTAAAATCAAAAAGGTACAGAAAGATGTACTCACCAGCAAAAACTGATGGAATCCTAACCAAGCCTCCTTCACACCCTCCGAAAGCAGGCGCATACCCCGGAGAAAATATGCAAAGGTATAAGAGCCCTCATCAAAGTTACTGAGGCGCTCTACATGCTGAGTGGCGCTGATCAAATCAAAGGACACCGTCGACGAGTTGTCCGCCACAAAACAACCCCTGATGATAGACAAAAGCAATTGCCTCAGAATGCGATCTCTATCCCTCCGATCATTATGCCGAGGCAACTGCAAAGTCCAGTCCTGGGCATCTATACTCATGGAACCAGATCGGACTGCCCGAACCTTGAATGCCGACTGAGGGACTCCCAACAGGGATCTAACTGCGGTGAAGCGAAATGTTAGAGACGACAGGCACTGTCTCGCCCTCAAACTCAACGTCGGTGATAAATCTTCAGTCCATAGGTGTTATCATCACCTCACAATCAAGCAGATGAAGGGATTGAGTCTGGTGGAACCAGCGCTTAGACAAAGCCCTCATATACCCCCAAGGGCAGCGGCGGGGCAGTATCGAGATGAAGGCCTACAATCCTCAGCCATCTACGATTTCCCTGTAATCCTCGTACAGAGTTTGATAGAGGGAGTGTACACTAAACCAGTTCCCTCGAGGCTGTGTCAAGCCAGAGACCTGCATCAAAAAATTAACCCATATCAAAAACATGTGCCTCGAGAATGGCCAGAAGATGGGAAAAGAGTTCAGAGAGAAGAAAGACTTCAAGTCACCTCGTTGGCCTAAAGATATCTCGAAGGATGGCGACTCAAGTCGCCCAACAACTCCTATGTCTGCACAACAATGCCCGGGACCTCCGTATGTGGAACCTGAGCTGGAACAGGAGCAACAAAAGCAGCCTCCTCGTCATCAATGTCAATGTGCTTCTCGTCCTGTGCTGGACGTATCCCGCTCTCTACCAATCTGTGAGGTGTCCTAGCTGGACGAGCCTGTGTGACGGCAGAAGCCCTCCTCTGTCTAACGCCTGATGAAGCCCCGGTAGAGCTGCCGGCTGTATCGCTATCCATCACATACACTAGTACTCAAAACCACCTCAGGCAGGGTGTGGTAAGCCTAAAACCTGTGGCTTATTAATCAATCAATCCAGCATACATATCTAAGTCCTAAAACATACATGGGTCCATCAAAAATACCTCGTATGGTCAAATTATTTTTTCAAAATCCTAGAAGCTCAAAACCTGCATTGGGTCAGTAAAAACCTCCCCATATAGTCAAAAAGGCATGCTTTTCAAAAGCTAAGATCTTGGAATTTTATTGCCAGAATCTCCTTTGTAAAATGGACTGTCCACATGCACACATGCATATCTAGGTGGCCATTTAGTAGCACACCTACCCAAAAAATAGAAACATTTCATATATATCCAAAAAAAATTAAAAACCAGCCTTACATGGTCTCCAAAATACCATAGGCATTTTTAGTTTAATGTCCAGGCTCACTAGGCCTCAAAAAGGATGACTAAAGTGATCAAAAAGTGGAAAAATTGACTGTCTCAGAACCTTAGTTTTCTTACATTCAAACGTGCATTACAGTAAGATATGCATATATATGTAGAAAGAAAATTTTTCACAGGTAATATAGACATACATTTTTTATACATTACATTTGAAAGCACCCTAAGTGGTTTGCATGCTTTTAACGGTCAAATACTGCGAAAGAAGGATGGAAAACGTTACATGCATAGTGCTGAACGCGTAGGAACTGACGGATTTAGAATCTGACTGCCAGAACTCTGTAGATCTAAAAAAGAAGATCGAAAATCCTTTCGCTTCTCAAACGGAAAACATGCAAAATAAAAAATCCCATAGCACATTAAGTAGCCCAGGCAGCCGCACCTCCACCTGTGGCTGCCGCACCTCCACCTGCGGCTGCCGCACCTCCACCTGCGGCTGTCGCACCTCTAACTGCGGCTGCCGCACCACCACCTGGGGCAGCCTAGGTAGGTCCGACCTGCCCTGGGCCAGGTTCAGTTCTAGTCGAAACAGAGTTTAATCGGGCCGCTAAATGAAATCTGAAGAGAAATCGCTACGCGATTGAGCGGTTTGTCCTGAAATCCTGCATTCAAGCAGTTCAATCCTGACAAAAAGAGAAACTCCACAGAGACCCTTGACATTCAGCCCGGAGCCATGTCCTTGGGTCAACAGATCAAACTACAGAAAAGCTGCGCAAAAATTACGTAAAACTGCCTAAAACTGCCATTTTCGAAGCATCGGGAACTGACCAGTGACAACTCGTCGTTGGTTCCAGTCCAGCGAAGCATCGGGTACTGACCGGTGACAACTCAGTCATTGGTTCCAATTTAGCGAAGCATCGGGTACTGACCAGTGATAATTCAACAGTTAGTTCCAGTCCAGCGAAGCATCGGGTACTGACCGGTGACAACTCATCCGTTGGTTCTAGTCCAGCTAAGCATCGGGTACTGACCGGTGATAACTCAGCTGTTGGTTCCAGTCCAGCAAAGCATTGGGTACTGACCGATGATAACTCAGCCGTTGGTGCAACCCCAGCGAAGTTCGGGTGCCGACTGAAGTCAATTTCAACCTTCAGACTAGTCCTATGAGATGTCGGGAGACGATCAACGGTTGAGAGTCTTATAATAATCCATCTTCACAAAGGATAGATGATGGAATCTGTTATACACATCCTCAAAGAAGATCATTGAGGGTGTATTAATCCTGGCCACTTCCTTAATACCTACAAAGCTTTCATAGAGGACTTCATCCCCTGCAGATCAAGATGGGAAAATCTGTAATAGCTCACCCCCTTAGAATCTACAAAGCTA
The DNA here is from genome assembly GCA_020205555.1 of Panax stipuleanatus. NCBI lineage: Eukaryota > Viridiplantae > Streptophyta > Magnoliopsida > Apiales > Araliaceae > Panax > Panax stipuleanatus. The sequence goes on from CM035122.1 coordinate 46,547,939, forward strand.
TTGCAGAGAACGTCATCCCCAGCAGATCAAGACGGGAAAATTTATGATAAATCATCTTCAACAAACTCATCAGAGTCAAATTAATTATCGTGAATGATGTCATCCACTGTCGAGAATGACAAAACTGGCTCGCGATAAATTCCTAATACCATCAATGGCTATACCGGATAGCGTCATCCCTAGTAAAGTGATAATGCACACAGCCAAAAGTAGCCCCATTCTACTTCAAGACGCCCAGCTTCAAAATGGCTTTGGCACTCTTTATTTCCAGTGTCTACTAATCTTTATCTTGTCCATTCCACCACGTTACATGGACATGATAAAGTGGGGCATCTGTAGACACTCAAATTTTTCCTTGCCCCAATACTAACCCGGTAAGAGGGCAAAACTGTCAATCAATCCAAATTACGCCACCAACAGTCGGTCCTTCAACCTAAATCTGATTCCCAATATTGGTAATGAAGTTCTGACAGTCAATCGAACAATCAATCAAGTTTCGACTATCAATCAGACAATCAATCAAGTTCCGACAGTCAATCTGGCCATCAATCAAGTTTCGACAGTTAATCGGACCATCAATAGGATTTTGACAGTCAATCGGACCATCAATCAAGTTCCGACAGTCAATCGGGCCATCAATCAAGCTCTGATAGCTAATCAGACCATCAATCGAGTTTCGACAGTCAATCTGGCCATCAATCAAGCTCCAACTGTCAATCGAACCATCAATCAAGTTTCGACAGTCAATCGGACCATCAATCAAGTTCCGACAGTCAATCGAACCATTAATCAAATTCTGACAGATAATCGGACCATCAATCAAGTTTTGATAGTCAATCGGATCAATAATCAAGCTTCGACAGTCAATCAGACCATCAATCAAGCTCCGACAGTCAATCGGACCATCAATCAGGTTCTGACAGTCAATTGGATCATCAAGCTCAACCCCGGTCTCAACCCGGGAGGTATTAATCAACCTCGGTCTCAACCCGAGAAGTCAAGATCATCCCCGGTCTCAGCCTGAGAAGTCAATTTAAGCCCAGCAGCAACCCGGGAGGTACCATTCAACCCCTATCTCAGTATCGGGACATGTCAAGCCATCTCCGGTCTCAATCAGGGAAACACAGTTCATCCCCGACAGCAACCCGGGAAGTGCAGGTTATCTCCGGTTTCAACTCGAGATGTCAGGTCAACTTCAGACATCACAACAACTCCAGAGAAAAACTTGGAATGACCACGTCAGCCTTAGAGACAACTCTGAGGTCAAAAGACTTGACTGGGATCCAAGTCTTGGAATCAGCTTCCGGAAGTCGACCAGCGAACATGCCGACACTACAGGCAGCCCCGAGAGAGATACAATGGTCATTTCATCAACTCTAATCTGACTTGGTTAAACTCAAGCCAAATTGATGCTGCCAAAGTCAGAATGAACCCTAATGACTATCCCGAGTGACAACTACGCAAAACAGCTCTACGGACAAACTGCGGGGAATCAAAGACCTAGTTATGAACCATCTTCCTGGACCTAGAAAATGTTTTTTCCCAAGTCATTACAACACTCTCGGCCAGAGCTTTTTGGAAAGGTATCGCACGTCTCAAACGGATGCTTCGATCAAAAGTTAGAAAGATTCCGACCGGACATCGCATTGCTCGAAGTGCACGTACTTCGAAACGACCAAGCCGGGCACGTGGACCCCACCTAGGGGAGGCGCAGCTTTACCTGTGACTGCCGCAGGTATAGTGGAGGCTCCCTGGCCTATAAATAAATGTGGCCCCCCCCCTCGTTCATTTGAAACTATTCTAAAACGCGGCGAAGCCCTACTAGTTTGATTTTCCGACTGTTACACCTCTTTCAAACCCAAATATTTTCACTCCAACACGTAGATATACCCATATACTACCACATATCAAAAAATCACTGGTAGATTTGGACGTTTAAAGCCCACGATTTGGCAAAAAGCCCATAGTGCAGCCCATTGTAAGTATTTTTACGATCAGTAGTCAATACTATTATTTTGCACTGTTTTACACCTGCAGATCAAGTTTTATCTTCTAAATATGCCCAGAACTTAGTTCCGTGTCCGTTTTCGTCAAAAATTGATATATTTTTGTACATAAACTCCGTTTTCAGTATTTCTACAATTCGGATTGACGATTCGTCAGCTCTAGTAGCTTCACTACACTAGCACTCACAGTTTTGGCAACTTCGCCAGACTGGGTTATCTTCCCAGTCTGGGTTTGGCTATTTTTTGTACATATTTAACTGTTTATGCACTAACATTTCAATTCTGTCAGGCCCGGATGTCAAATCCGAGGTAGTTTACCGCTTTTATATATATACGAATATATAAGCGACTCTCACCATAACTTGTCTTTGTACCAGTATTGGTTGACTACATTTCTATTAATATATATATATATATATATATATATATATATATATATATTTTAATTCAGTCTGGGCACAGGCGTGAAAACCCATCGCCCTTTTTACTATTTTTGCACACTTCGCCATACTGGGTGCTCTCCCCAGTTACTGGTTGATTGTTTTTCAGCAATTTACATTTCAGTTCAGCCTGGATCATTCTGTGGCCTTTTTACTGTTTTTATATATATTTATGCATATAAGCAGCCTTCATCATCACTGGTCATCTTTCCAGTCTTCATTGACTACGTTTTTGTCCATATATATATATATATATATATATATATATGTATACATATATATTTCAAATCTAGTCCAGACTTGCGAGTGAAAACCCATCGCCCTTTACATCTTTTATATATATATATATAACTATATATATTGCTTTGCTCAATTTATTCAACTGTTGCATTTAATATTCATTTGTATATGACTCTGCATTAACATTTCTGCAGGCGAACTAGATTTATCCAAATCTCGCCACTTATAGCTTTCAACGGTTCAAACAGGTCCCGACAAAACCTGGAAGCTATAATGGCTGAGAATTCTTTAAATCTAGTTATTTTTATAGTTCCAGCTTCAAAAGAAACCTCGCATCCCTTAGATCGCTATCTAGTGGGAACGAGACGCTTCGGCCATGCGGACCAGAATTTACTGAATGAATCCCTGCTTCTGGCTATCTTGGGATATTTATCTGTTTCTGTACAAATTTGAACTGTGCAAGTTTTCTAGCCACTCATATGTGAGCTTAGGAATCGTGGGATTTATGATCAAACTGATCAGAATCTGATTCCCACGATGGACAAACTCTGATTTATAGAAGTGCCTTGCCAGTTTTTTTCTGTAAAATGTACATGCACAGACCTTAAAATGATTATCCGAATTTAAGATCTCAACATAGTGAAAATATGGATTGTCGTGTCAGCGTCCCTCCGATGGTTTTCATACCCATGAGGAGACCGACACTTTACATTTTTGTGGTCGAGGATGCTTCGCAGCCCGATAAATCACCAGTTGCATGCAGCCTTAAGGCTATAAAGATAAAATTGAGAGTAGCGATATGTTTCAATTCCTATGTCAGCGTAATGGTTTGATAAAACCAGCTTTCAAAATATCACTGTCAATTCAATTCAAAAACTTTTGCAAATCAAATGATGTTTTTGCAAATCAAATCAAAGATTGATTTTCAAATCAAATCAAACCCTTCGTATATAGGCTCAACGAAGCCTGTCAAAGCTTTCAATCAATCCAAAGGCCCAATTTTCAAAATAGCATTCACTCACGTATTTTAGTTTTACGTGAAATATTAAAAGATTGTGGTCTTGTGTTTACACGGGAGTCGTGTGGTGCCTAACACCTTCTTTACACTTAACCAAGCCCTTGAACTCAAAACTCCGATTTCAAAGATCAAGTTTCGACAGTGTGCAGCAATTGGGCCTCTTTTCAAATCAAATTCGGTTGAGTTGGTACAACCATTTTCAGAACTACCAACTGGCGACTTTGTTTAAATCAAATCGTCAACATATACACATGTTGGCCTCTTTCCTAAAAAATCCTTCAAAACCGTTTTTTTCAATAAAAAGAATAAGGGTAGAGATAACTTTGAAAGATCGATTTGAGGAAACTTGGGTTACGAAACGACCCGCAGAATTCTTAAATTTTCCAACGTCGACACTCATATATCTTTAATTTCATAACCCAATTAGACTTGCTTTACTTAGGTTATAAAATTAAATATTTGAGATGTATAAAATAAATCTCTTAAGGTATTTAATTATCCCCACCTAATATATATATTAGGTTATAAAACTTTATACTTAATTCTCTTTTTATACAAAATAAATGTATACACATTCTATAATGTATAATTATTTAATCATACACATAATTCACATAAGTCATAACATACTCCACTAAGTGTATTAACTTAATATTCCTAATTGACTTAATAAGTTATAAACACTCACATAATCATACAAAATAATCTAATAGGTTGATACATATTTCATAAATCTCTTAGATTAGGTTACTAATATATAATTAAAATAGTAGGACAATTAAATAAATAACACTTGAGGTTATTTAATTCAAATACCTAATTTATATATTAGGTCACCAATCTTTATAAGTATCGTAGTACCTTATCCTTAATATTCCTTTGAGTACATATAAATTCATTTATAGGGTTTAGAAATTTTGTAACTCATATTTTCTCTATCCTCATTCAAATAATAAACCTTATAGGTTCTTCTTTAAATTTTTTTAAAATTATTCCTCAAATTCCCATTTAGGTTTTATCATTTAACCTTTATTTTAATCATTTAAGATCTTATAAATTTTGGGTTGTCACAAAGCACCCTAGATGACAAGCAAGACTGAGGCAATTTCAGAATCGGCGACAACCCGGTATTGAAGCACTTACAACAAGACTAGGGCAATTTTAGAAATCGCTACAACTCAACACTGGGGTATTTATCAACCATCCAATGAAAATGCACCAGTTGGCACCATCAGCAAGGTCTGTCATCATCAAAGCTTCCATTATTGGTGATCTGGTAAGATCAATTGGTCTTTTCCAATCATAATTTTCTTAGAATACTGCGATCCACTGATAAGGTACAACTATTTCATCTCTTTATGTGCTTTCAATTTCCAGTTACATGCATTGGCAATGGTATACAAGTTAAGTACAGATAAATCTTACGTTATAATCTTAGAAAAAGGTTTTAAAAAGATGAGATTTTTGTTTAACTTGTTATTAATTGGATTAATTCTGATAAGCATCTGTGGAGCAAGAATCACGAGAATAATTAGAGAATTAAGACATTTTAACCTTTTGATTAGGCACGACATCCTAGTTTAAAGTGCTTTTTGGAACAAACTGGACCTCATATGCATGTCTGCACTTTGCGATCACCCTAACTCTTAGTTGTGGGGTATGAAACTATGGTGACAGGGATGACAATTAGTAGCCATCCTAATGTCTCGAATTGTGGCATGGGTTATCGAGGTATTAAGCCAGAGGGGTGTCTTTACACCTGGTGCCCTAAAGCCATCTGGTTTCGGAGTCATTGGCCCAACGCTCATTACATGGGTAACTCAGTCCCTAAGAAAACAAGCATTACAAGAAGAAGAAGGTAAAACCTGAGCAGATCCGAATCGTGGCCTAGGTTACTCAAGTAATTAAGCCCGAGGGGTGTCTCTACACCTGGTGCCCTAAAGCCATCTGGTTTGGGAGTCACCGGCCCAACACTCGCTACACAGGTAATTTAAAGCCTAAGAAAATGAATATTGTACAAGCTCAGGTGAGGATCAAATCAAGTAGACGGCCTGACTTGTCTCGAAGTGTGGCCTTTGATACTTGAGCCAGTAAACCCGAAGGGGTGTCTTAACACCTAGTGCCCTAAAGCTGTCTAGGTTTAAGAGGCATTGGTCCAAAACTTGTTAAATGGGTAACTCTTAATAGCCTAAGAAAACGTGACAAAGTTAAGCGAGGAAAGCAAAAAAAATTTGCAAGATAAAAATGAGATTATCTAAAGTTATAGAAGAGAAACCCCTGCTAAGGGTTGCGTCACTCATAGTGCACATGTCATATGATGTCAATTCTGTCAAGAGTGGTGTTTAGAGCAAAGATGAGGTATCTTTCATAAAGGGAGCTAAGTTTTTTGAATCTGATCCTACCCATGAAAAATGACAATGAATACTTAAAAGTTTTCTTGCGATTTCATAACTTGTCAAATGAAAATTTCGATTTCCTTAGGAAAATTCATTTTCATAATCAATTTCAAGATCTCTAGCGATAAGATAAAAGCTCAGTGAATACAAGCATTCAATTTCGTAAACATTAACTTCAAATGCCTCATTCACAAAATTATACTAATCCCGACGGCCCAAGCCATCATGCTTTTGGCACATTTTGTTATTTGTCCAATGTGAAGGATATTGCTCACTCTGGATGTGGTCAACAAATCCAGTTTCTTCTATGAACCAAAGTAACAACATGCGAAAGGGCTGGGGAATTTTGCCATTCAATAAAATAGAAGGAGTCTACGGCGGGACCAAGATCCTCATCAAAAGAAAAGGGAGAACTCCTAAAAGAAATCACAGCAACATAAGCTTGCCCCGACAAAAGAAAGGAAAAGTTCTCAAGAGAGTTCTTAACTCGGGAAAAATAGATGCGTGATGACGAAAGGTCAGGCAAATGAAATTTACATCATCAAACATGTCTACCAGCGCCAAGTTCTCACAAGTCAAGGCCTCTCCACCAAAGTTCAAATCTGGGCAATGAGAGAATGGGCTACATCCTCCAGGACTTCAGCAACTCCCGAGTCATCAGCTTAGCCAGTATCGAATCAAGCATGGTCACAAGTAAAGCGCTCGCCCCTTTTCATAATCAATGATCAAACCGTTGGCGTTAATCCAGCGTAGTATAGGGGAAAGATCTGGTGATGTAAGCCATTGAACACTAGTTCAACGAATATATCTGGATATCTCATAGTAAAGTCATCAGTGTCTGAATCGCCAGAGGAACCAGCACCAGATCCAGAAAAATAGTAGCCTCTGCAAGATCCCCACCAAGACGTCGTGTGAAAGGTGAACATCTGACTCTGCCATGCGAGTGCCAAAAGAAGTCATACGGGAGTTAGAGCTACTAAGCCTATCAAAATGCATGCCTGAAAAGGAAATCCAAATCGCCTAAGTAAGGGTGAGGTATGGTTCTACATCAATTCCGTTAAGCATATGCATCAACCTAGAATAAATTAAGATCATCACATCATGCGTGGTCTGCACATGTGTAACAAGCGCTATATCAGCGCACATCTCCATTAAAAAGTTAGGCATGCATACCCAGTAGAATTAAATATGCATACACATTAAATACCCAAACTCGATGAAAAAGTTTGATGTTGAGAACAATTGTTCGACTAGGCATCGAGACAGTTTGGTGAGATAAATCTTTAAAAACTACCATTCGAGTAGGCATCAAGACAATTTGGTGATCAACTATTATCCCTACCATTAGGGTAGGCACCATTGTCAACTACCAGTAGGGTAAGCATCGTTGTTAACTACCAGTAGGGTAGGCACCGTTGTAAACTACTTGTGTAAACATCGGGAAGATTCGATGATTTCAGAACATCATCCCCAGCAAAAATGTAGAAAATGTTTCAATTTATCTTCATCAAACAAGCATCGGTAACACCGATAGAAATTAAACTGGTGGAGTCAACACCAGCCTTGACATCAGCAACACTGATGAAAGTCAATCGTTGAGATTAGCCCCAACACATGCATCATCCATGACTGGTAAGGGTAAGCAATTTGTGATGCAATATGCGATTTATAATACGATTTGTGATGAGATATGTTATTTACAAAGTGAAAAACGCGAGTTGCGAAAACATTTTAACATTTATTGCATTGCGATTTGCATCATATCTTTTCATATTACAAGTGTCTAGTAATCTTTGTCATGTTCATTTCATTGCATTGCATAAACATGACAAAGAGGGACATATGTGGACACTTGAAATTTCATTTTCCTATTACTAACCATACAGGAGGGCAAAAGCATCCGGAGGAAGAATAGAGTCTGCTGGGATCAAAACCTTGGAGACAATCCCGAGAGAACAGTTGAAAACTGGCCAACACAAGAGACGACCCCTGGAAGGGCAAAATAGTTATTTTACCGACTTGAAACTATATCAGTCAAAAATAAGCCAAATCGATGCAATGAACGTCAGAAAGAGCCATAACTGTGACGCCCCCAGAATAAGTCCAATCAACTCAACCCATTCTGAGTCACCAAACACATGGTACATAATCTAAATACAAACTTTTATATCAAAAGGTCGTGAGCAGGACGACCATACCAGCTATGAGTGTCAATAAAAATCGTATATAATACAAAATATAAACACTCAAATTCAGTCCTCAATAGTTACAATTATTTTCACACTATTACCCAAAAATAGTGTGGACTACTACTTCTCTTAACTATGCCCATCACTCTGTTCTCCGACTAGTCCCTGCAACATTCTCATTTCTTGAAGAGGACAATAGAATAAAAGGGTGAGCTCAACTAGCCCAGTAAAGAATATTATGACTAAGATAATAAAGAACAATTTATCATTAGTCTTCAACAAATCAGATAAAATATTATGGACAACAAGTTTTAGATCAACAACTGCAGCGGAAGTAACAATGTATTAGAAGAGTTAAGTAGAAAATAATGTCTACTATATTCTATGATTTAAAAGTCCATAATCAATATTTTATTCCTGTAACATCAATCAATATATATCTTGAATCAAATATTCATCTTTGCACTACAGGCCAAAGATATTCATTTGTATCACTAGTTCGTCATGTTCATCTCAACACCTGTCCATCTTTGCACTACATGCCAAAGATATTCATCAGGTAATCATTCATCTTTGCACTACAGGCCAAAGATATTCATCAAATAATCATCCATCTTTGCACTACAGGCCAAAGATATTCTTTTGTATAACCATTTAAGACTGAAGATGGTGAAAAATATTTTAAAGAACGAATCCAGTGAGATAAAGGACAAAAATTAGGGATTCTTAATTTAGTTTATCCAAGTTTAAGAATACTCCAAAATAATCAATTGTGGAGCAAAATTCAAGAATGAAGATCAAAACATGAATTCAATCAAAGATAGGAACCATAATAGATAACTTGGACAAAGAAAAAAAATTTAATTTTTCTGTGAATAGTACCGTATTCGTGAATAGTGCCGTATACGTGAATAGTGCCATTTACATGAATATTAATCCCGACATAAAAAGGTAAAAATTTCATAATAAAATTCATAAAAATATTTCGGTGAAATGATAATTAAAGAAATAACATCATTTACGAGAAAAAAATAACATCTCTTACCTCAAAAGAATAGTATTTCTAACTGGATATAATGCTGAAGGAAACTTACACTATATAGCAACACTCAATGTATCTAAATACTCACAAAAATATGCTCGATACTATATAGAGAGAAAACTTCTGATTCTGGTGTGATTTTCAAATTCTAACTAAGCACCCTATTTATAGGAAAATGCTTAGAACGTCAAAGCAAAAAATTTAATAAAATATTATTATTATTTTTTCAACGGACGCCAACCAGTTAAATTTTCCAGCAATTAGCCAACCACAAGTGGGACCCACCCTCACAAAACATGTTTTAATCACCTTTTGTAACAAAAATAATTCAGACCCAATATTCTGAAACTTCAATAATTCATAATAAATAGCCTTTTTGTTAGGAAAACACAAATCTTATGTCAATTCCATAGGAACTTTAATTCTCCACAACTTTGTAGAAGAAAGTTTTTCCAAATTCCGAACGAAAAATAACCCAAATTTACATACGGACGAACTTGCAGGCTATAATCAAATTTCAGTTAAAAATGGGGCCCACCAACATATTTAATATTTTTTTGTAACAAAAATACTCCGGACCCAATTTGCTCTCTTCCTTCTCATTTTATTCGTATATCGTGCATTTATTATAAAAATATCACTATTATTATATTATTATATTATTACATCATACACATATAATGTAATATTACAATAATATATTTGATTGAATTATTTTATCGAAGAAGATAAAATATCAACTCTCAATAATTGTCTCTTTAAAAATTCCTCCATTAAATAAATATTTCCTTATCATTTTTATCAATAATTAGTTATTCACAAATAATATTACAGAATCACAATAATTACAACCAGGTAGTTCCCATGAAAGAGGGGGCCTTCCGATAAGAATTTTTTCTTACTGGCGCACAATTACATAACCACTTTCCTAGACAGAACTTCATTAGACATTGCCAATAATGCTGTCTAATAATTTTATTCAAATAATATGAATTATTTATTTGACAAAGTAAAATACTGTGCAGTGACAATTATTGAAACAACAATAATATAAATACTGTGTAATACCGTGTGCTACTGTGCAACAACGCGTATTACCATATTTTAACCACCGGATATTTCAACAGTGTTAACGGTAACTGTTACGCCGTTATTTATAGAAAACTTATTCTTGTCGTTTTCTTCATCCGACAATTTTTCGTTATGAGGCCCACAAATTGCTACGCCGTCGTACGAATATTCCCCGACAACAAGAATATTTCACGACCAAACGAATATTCCCCGACAACAATGAATATTTTATAACCACTTGCTTATTTTGAAATATTTGTGCATATTGCCCATAACTTACCACATTTATCAAATCAACCACTTACTATTTCAAAATAATATATAGAGGAAATTCAATTTTATTCATAAAAATTTGGGGTCTTACAATAACATCGATCCCGAGTGAAAACAGCACAAGACAGCTCAACGGACGAACCTCAAAAAAACAAAGATCTGGTCATAAGCCCATCTTCTTGGATTCGGAAATGGTCAAATCCCATGTCATTGTGTAGCTTTCAGAAAGGGCTTTTCGGAAAGGTATAGCACGCCTCAAATGGACGCCCAGATAAAAAGTTATGAAGGTTCGAACCTGACATCGCGTTGCTCGTACTTCGAGATGATGGGACCCACGGGAGTGGTCCCCACTCGGGGAGCCAGAGGTAGAGTCGCGGCAGTAGCAGGTAGACCCGCTACCATTTTGATCTATAAATAAGACCCCCTAGCCTTAGAAAAAAGAAAAAAAAACGCTCTGAAACTCCGCCCATTTCATCCCAAAGCCCTACTTCTAATGCTCCAAACTTTAATTTTATTCTTCTAACACGTTTGTATACGTATATTTTACGACATATCAAAAATTAACTGGTGAAAACGTCCATTTGAAGCCTACCGAGTGGAAAAAAGTGCGTATAGCAGTCCATTGTAAGTATTTTTACGATCAGAACTCATTTTCTACTTCATTACGTATATGTGAACATGCACGTAGAGTTGCATCTTTTGGTTTTACCCGGAATTCAGTTCTGTGGCCGTTTTAGCTAACTTTTTAGAATATATTAGTATATATATACGTTTTTCTTCGTTTGCACGACCTGAATCGTCGATCCGTGGATTTTACTCGCTTTTATGTATATATATATACATACTAACTTGTTCGACCTGGATCACTGATTCGTGGCCTTTTTAGTTTTATTAAATGTATATTTGACTATATATATTCTAACTTTCAATTCAGTTGGGCCTGGATTGCAAATTCGTGGCCCTTTTACTGCTTTTATATATATAACTATATATATATATATATATATATATATAATTTTTCTAACTACGTTTGGCCTGGATTGCTAATTCGTGGCCTTTTTCACTTTAATATATATATACTAACTGTATATATTAACATTTACATTTCAGTTTGAATTGGATTGGAAATCCGTGGCCTTTTTACCGCTTTTATAAATATATATATATATATATATATATATATATATATATATATTTACATTCTGTCGAGCCTGGATTATATCATAACTCTTTACAGCTTATATATATATTTACATTCTGTCGAGCCTGGAGTAATTCATGGCTTTTTTACAACTTTTATAAATATATATATATATATATATATATATAAATATATATATATATAATATAATATATATATATATATATATAAATATATATATATATATATATATATATATATATATATATTTACATTCCAGTCGAGCCTGAACTAATTCGTGGCTCTTTTACAACTTTTATAAATATATACATATTTACATTACAGTCGAACCTGGATTAATTCGTGACTCTATACTGCTTATATATATTTATATATTTGCATTTCTTTATTGGGTCTTGGATTGAAAAATCCGTTCGCCTTTTACAAATTATATATATATATATATATATTCTTTATTCATTTTGATTAAATATTTGCTTTAAATATTCATTTGATATGAATTTGAACTGATGTAAATATTGTGGATTAGATTTATCTAAATCTGTCCCTTTCTACCTTTTAAAACGATTCAAACTAGGTCCAATCGGAATTGGGAAGCTAGTATAGCTAAGATTTATTTAAATCTAGCTTTTATTCTAGTTTTGTTAAATATTAAAGCAACCTCGCGATCCTTAGATCACTATCTAGTGGGAACGAGAAGCTTTAGCTACGCGCATGCAAGGATTTGATTGATGAATCCTTAGTTTTACGACGTCTAGATGTAAATATACATTCTTTGTGAATATCTGTGCTGTACAGGTTTTCTTGGCCTTTTTTTGTGAGCCTAGGAATCGTGGTATTCATGATCAAACTAATCAGAATATTATTCCCATGATGGACAACTCCACATTACAAATGTATCTTGCCAGTTTTTCTGTAAAATGTATATCCGAAAAACCTTAAAATGGTTATCTGGATTTAAGGTTTCAAACATAATAAAATATGGTTTGTCGTGCCAGAGTCACTACGATAGTTGTCATGCCCATGAGAAAACTGACACTTGTATATAAATTCTGTGGTCGAGGATTCTTCGTTGCCAGACCATAATCCTCCAAATCGAGCCGAAGGCTGAAAAGAATAAAATGGAGTATCAACATGCTTCAATTCCTGCGTCAGCGTAAGGGTTTGAAAACCTTCTTTTAAAATATCATTTTCATATCCTGTCTAAAAATGGACTTTTACAAATCAAATCAAACCCTTCGTATATAGGTTCAACAAAGCACGACAATACTTTCAAAACAAACGTACGCTCAATTACTTCCAGCATACACACATACATTGCAAGTTTAGTACCGTGTTTCACGGGAGTTGGGGGTTCCTAACACCTTTCCCCCACTTAACCATGCCCCCGAACTTTAAGAATTTTTATTTCAAGACCATGTTTCGACAGTGTCCAGTAATTGGGCCTTCTTGCAAAATCAAACAAAACTCGGTTGGGTTGGTACAACCATTTTCAAATCTACCAACTGGCAACTCTATAAACCTTTCAAATTGTCGACATGATACATGTTGGCCTTTTCCTAAAAACTTCACCCTTCATAAAACAAATAAGCCAAATAAGGGTAGAAAACAAAACATAGGAAAAGAGAAAGACCATAACCAAAGAGAAAATATTTTTTTTCCGGCGTCGACAATGATTAAATTTGAGAATTGATATCATCTACTAGGTTTAGATATATATTAAGAAAATGATGTATATCTGATCATAAGTAGAAATTAGTGATACTTGATTGTGGACAAGATTTTGAGTATTATTAAGATTTTCAAAAGACAAGTTAAATAATTCATGATTGTATAATTGTTGCTTGGAATAACCTAATTCTCATGCTTCATGCTTCTATTGTATTAAATATAGACTTATAGATCTAGGTTGTATGATAGTTAGAATCTCTTATTAGCGATCATCATATTAGATTTCCACATAAGGAGAATTTTGGATAATTAGCGATCGCGGTTATCTAAAGTTATTAATCTAATTGAAAGGTGAATACGGTAAAACTTGATTAGTCCGTAATGGTGAAAAGGCGATACTAAACTGATGAACTAAAGCTTTTTAATCATTGTTATTTCTTTTAAGTTTATTATTGTTAATCAATTCAAAATCCCCCTTTCATTGAAAAAAAATTAGATAAATACAAAATAATACACTCTCTGTGGGATCGACCTTTGCTTGTTAGAATACTAATACTTGTGTTAATAGAGTAGAAGTAAGATTTAATTTTGGAGTGCTAAACAACAGCTCCCAAATTTTGGCGTCGTTGTCCGGGAGTATTATTTGTTTTTATTTATTCTTTTTTTTCGTTTATTTATTCTTTATCTTCTTTTATATCATTTTTAGTTTAGGAATTGATCTCTCACTTTATGGACTTAAATTTTGATCAAGAGATAGAGAAAACTGCAGATATAGAAGAAGCTCTTGTTCCATCACATGGTTTTAGTATAGCATTTGAAGAGGAAGAGATGGCGATTCCAATCAACAACGGAACTTTAAAAGAACTGGCTACTCTTGATCTAAACCAGCCCTCCTTGTGTATTGAATATCCTAAGTTAGATGTTGCTTTTGAACTTAACTCTGGACTAATTTATCTTTTTCAAACTTCTCGTGGTCTAACAGGTGAAGATCCATATAAGCATCTAAAGGAGTTCCATGTGGTGTGTTCCACAATGAAATCACAAGGAGTGATAGAAGAGCAGATCAAGCTTAGAATTTTTCCATTCTCATTAGTGGATTTGGCTAAAGACTGATTATACTATCTTCCTTCAAGATCAATACGATTTTGGAATGAGATACAAAGGTTATTCTTGGAAAGATATTTTTATGCATCAAAAGTTGCCAATAGAAGGAAGAAGATATGTGGAATTTAACAATTCGTTGTAGAGATTATCTATGAGTATTGGGAAATGTTCAAGAAGTTGTGTTCCAGATGTCCACTACACAAAATTGATGATCATCATTTGATCAAGAACATCTATGAGGGGTTGCTCCCAACGGAAAAAAGTATGATTGATGCAGCGAGTGGAGGAGCACTAGTAGATAAAACACTTGAGGCTACATGGAACTTAATTACAACTATGGCAGCTAACTCACAACAGTATAAAACTAGAATGGATCATACAACTCAAAGGGTAAATGGGGTAAGTACAAATAATATTGAGCAACAAATTAATGATTTAACTGCTTTGGTTAGACAAATGGCTACAGAGAATATGCAAGTTGCAAAGGTGTAATACCCAAGAAATTTTGAATATTATTAAATGAATATATTAATGGAAATGAATATTTATTTGAATATAAATATTTATGCGTTATGAGATGAGTTAATTCAAATAAATTCGAATTGAATATATAATAATTGAGAAAGACGTGGAGTTTATGATAAGCTCGTTGAATGCCTTATGTGGCACAGGAATAGAAACGTTGATAAGTTAATTAATGAAGGAATTATTACGTGAATAATTAATAAATATTAATTGTTAATTAATTGATATTATGAGAAATAGAATATTAATGGTGATTAATTAATAGTATGTTGATTATTATTATTACAAGTAATAGAATAATAATAAGTAACTTGTCTATAAATATAATAAGATTTATATTTATTTAATGAGATAATTAATCATATAAATGTTAATTCATTATTATGGAGATTAATAAAACATAAAAGAGTAGATTATTAATATGATTATAATTGCTCGAGTAATTGTTATGTGTAAATATGAAATGTTAATCATATAGAGTATAGAAGCTACAACTATGTTATATAGTGCAATGTGACGCATTAATATGACTATACTACATATAGAAACTATATGATATGACAAATTAAATAATTATATGGATATATCACGAGTCTATGTGATAATGTGAGTGTGTGAACATTAATTGAGTACCGCTTGAATATATTATAAACAATTGCTAGTTGGTGATTTTTCAATATGTAATATAATTGAATAATAGATGAGATAATGTAATGTGATAATATCCTATTAAATTATATCGGTATGATAAAATGTACATGGATTATATATGTGCAACATATATTTACTACATTGAAGTATTATTTATGTGAATTAAATTGTGACATTAAGTTATAACCTATGTACATGTAATATGTAAATATACATAGCCTATGTATTACTATTCTTCATTGCCCAAATGCTGAGATATATTGTATTGTCCCATATTAAAAGTCACATTTCCCTTACACGTGAACACTCAAGGCTATCCTATTCCCTATAATCTCAAATTCAGCAAACTCTAGCTATCATGATCAATGGGGGAATGGGGATAATGATGAAGATCACCCACTTCTCCATAACCACCATGCAATTCTTATTCACGCTGGTTTAAATTAAAGAACAATGACATTGTCTTTGTATTTTAAATTTTATAAATATAGCCTCTTCTCCTTCAAATTAATTTGCTGAGATTTTTCTTAAGTGTTGAGTGAGAGCAATATACATATATCAGTAGAGGGAGAGGTTTGATTTAGCTGCAAACTTAATTGCAGAGGTATATCACATTTCCTTTACTTCATTCTTGTTCTTCATTTTTGTTTTCTGTCAAAGTTCCAATTCTTGATCATGTTGAATTAGATGATAATTGGATTTGTAGAATACTTGTTAAGTGTTATATGAAGCCTACAACTATGTTTAAACTACAATGTGGCTGATGGGGACCAAAATTGTTCAAACATTTAGGATTTGGCCTAGCTTCTGCCGAAGCAGAAGCATACCAGTTCGGACCAGGTAACAGCGCAGCTGCTGCCGATTTTGTATTGAGGAGTAGCGCAGCTGCGCCAGTCTCTAAAACCAGATTCTGACTTATGTTAATGTTGTTAATGCTGGTTAGTTAATGTACTACATTAAACAAGCATGCTAGCTTAAGTAACCTGTTTATATGGGTATGTAGACCTAAAGTGAGCATGTTCTATTATGTTTATATGCATGATTGACGAAAGGTTATAATTTCTGAAATGAACGTAAAGTTTTGTAAACGAACTTGACAAATTACGAACCATGTCGACATTCTGACTTTGCAAGCATGTTAATATGACTTAGAAATTCATGAAAGGCATATTGACTTATGTATATAGGTTTCATAATGTAACATGAGCATGTGGACCTCAATAGTGAATGATACTAACAAAAATATAAGTATTGAAAGCAAACTTTGACATGCATGTATCATACTAACGTTCTGACTTTGCAAGCATGATTATATGGTTTGCTAAAGTATGAAAAGATTGTTTAAAGTGTTGTGATTTCACTAGCATACATGGTTTGAGTTTAAAGTGATTTCAAAAGCTAAACTTGGAAGTTTTAGAAACTAAGGATGCATGTACCAAAGTCATAATGTTCCGATATCTTGGACATTCTTGGGAGTGCTTTTAACATGACTAGTATATCATACATATGTACCCACTTTCTAGATTCAATGAAAGTCAATCACGTAAGAGTTTAAGCATGTTTTCAAACAAATGACTACACTAGTTACGCATTTATAATATTGAAACATATGAGCATGCTTATTAATAGATTATATGACCGTTTCACATGTTTACACGGCGAACACGATAGCTTATGTGATATCATGACATTATATGGCCGTAATTTATTTAAGAGTTAAACTTAAAATCATTTTGTGAAAGGTTGAATTTAGAAAGATTATGAAAGAATGAAATGACCCTTTAACATGTATATATGCTATGTAATATCGCATGTTGATGCTTGAATCCGATCTTGACAGTTAACTTATAACAATGCTATAACTTACTAAATAGAATATGTTTGGTATTGGTTGTGGTCTTATGTGTCGATGATTATATATGAAGATATTTAACTTATAAAAGGAACTTTAGAGATAGTAGTGACATAACCGACTCAGTGTTATAATTGTTATAACGACATACGTATATGACTATATGAATGAGTTAGAACAGTATGTGTATATCTAACTTTCATATCAAGCTTGAATACCGAATGTGCTTAGCTAGTGAATATCATATATACGTAACTATATTACGATAGGAATTCAAAGTGTTGATTAGCTTTTCGTGGATAAACTACGCATAAGGCAAGTATCCTAAACCCTTGCATTACTTTATTCAACGGATATTATAAGCAAGTACTTGAACTCTATTCTTATTGAATACGTATTAAGTTTATTATTGTGCAAGTGAGTTATTCAAATTATGACTTATTACGTCATAGTTACGATAAAGTCGATAATATTCTTCGAACTTTAATGTCAAGTATTGAACTTATAAAGAGTGGTCTATGCCATTTATTTTGGCTAGACTTATATCATGATTAGAAAGCTGTCCAAACTAATTGTATGGTGCGGAAATTCTTGTATTGACTGAGATGAACAACCTTCTTTGAAGGGAAAATTTATTTGTCGGGAGACCGACGTGCGCACTTGAGTACGATTAAATGTTATGCATAATATAAGGTACTTTAGGCTGATCACCTGTTGTACTTATTTTTGTTAGATTATCAGTATATTACTGTTAATTCTATTAGAAGTTCATAGTCCTTAGTGACTACTCAGTATTCAATTATCATGAAATCTTGCATTGATTTAGCATTGAATCATATTGATCTTATTCTGTCCTTAGCGACTGTTATTGAGAATTGTTAATATTCTTACTATCCTTGAACTATCATATCTTGCTATACCCTTTTGGATTCGAGAACTATAGTACTCACCCTTATTGCTATAATACTGGCTGAGTAAACTTGTTGCTCATTCTTGCTTTCCCTAAAATAATTCAGTTAAGGCAGAGTAGGGCAGACCTTCGGGCGCCGACAAGGGCAAGGGAAAGGCTATTGAGTAGCTTAATATTATGTAGACCTTATGATTGTAATAAGAACTTATGCTGTTATGTATTAGTTAGGTTTATATATGTTTAAGGTATGTTTAAGCTATGTAATCGATGTTTAAGTTACGAGACCATGGGACGTGAATAAGTTATATTATTTAATTGTAATCTATTCGGTAGTAGTGATGTGCATTATTCTGTTGTGCGATGCGACATTTAGTCGTCATATTATTATCATGGTGTTAGATTATAGAACGTGACGAACCAAATTCAGGAGGCCAGTGGCGGTCCGAATTTGGGGGCGTCACAGGTTAATATAAAAGCTGTAGTTATAAACCTTAGGAGCGAGTGTCCTTAGACTATAACTTAGGAGAACTTAGAAGTTTGAAAAGCATAGAACTCACATAGAGTTTTCCCTAGAGAGAGACTTAGTATGTTATGAAATGTAACTTCATTCTATACAATGAACTTATGTTTTATTTAACATTCTAATGGGGTTGCTGTTTGTTTGTCTTGTGTTTGTGATTGTAGGATGGCAGACACAGGAGTACCTAGTAGAGTGGCCGAGGAGGAGCCCAGAGATATACACATAGTATACGAGGCACCTCTAGAGGTTGTGCCTGTGCAGGTAGTTTCACCATTCGAGTCTGACGACGAGGATGAGATCGAGGTGGAGTTTGACCCCGAGGAGGAGCCTATAGAGGACGAGCCTGTTGAGGACAAGCCTATAGAGGAGGAGCCCATAGAGGACTATTATGAGCCTAACCTGGAGGAGCATATGATGGGGGAGTACGAGGAGCGTATTCTAGAGTTGGACTGCAAAGTGAAGGAGCTGGAGGCTGAGGCCCAGGAGAGAGAGTCCGAGTTCCAGAAGCTGAGGGACGAGGACCATC
The DNA here is from genome assembly GCA_020205555.1 of Panax stipuleanatus. Lineage (NCBI taxonomy): Eukaryota > Viridiplantae > Streptophyta > Magnoliopsida > Apiales > Araliaceae > Panax > Panax stipuleanatus. Next base: position 46,567,535 of record CM035122.1, read on the forward strand.
AGTGAAAGATAGCGATGCAGGAGCTAGAGGTGGAGATTGCATACCGCAGGGAGGCAGGGATCCAGATGGGAACCTTATTCCACAGGTCGATGGCGAGGAACGTAGATCTGGCAGAAAAGCTGGAAGGAGTAGAGAAGAAGGAACTGAGCGAGAAGATAGAGAAGGAATCACTCCGTACTCAGCTAGAGTTGGAGGTTATGGATAGGATACACTTGGAGGAGAAGTGGGAAGCGGCTAACAATAGAGCAGACGACCTAGAGGATGAGGTCAGATGCAAGAAGAGGAAGACGAACAAAATGGAGTATGTGTTCCGTTCAGCTTTTGAGAGAGTGATTGATGGTGTGTACCACTACCCAGTGGAGTAGGGACAAACCCTATATACTATGAGTCGAGAGTTGGTAGCGTACATAGCACAGATAGAGTACAAAAGCGTTGTAGCGTGGGATGATGGGATGATACCCTTTGCTAGACTAGCAGTAGCTTTAGTGGTTTTCTTTTGTGATGTACATGTTGTGTTGAAATCCCAACTTTTTGTGTAAAGTGTGAGATAGTTATGTAAACCCCGAGTAAGCTTTTGTTAGAGGGGTAGTATGATAGTATGTTAGTGTTCCCCGTCTTTTGTGATATTAGGGGATATACGTGATAACATTTATTGAAATATGGTAGGGATGATCATGTAATGAAACGATTTGGCATATGAAATAAATGAAGCCTATTTCAGAAAATGTGTTATAAATTTATTCTTTTTAGTATTAAAAGAAATACTTAAGTGATATAACTGAATAACAATAAAATAAAAATTTGTGATGCAGATAATGGCACCAAGACGTAGATTGACTGCACCTGAGGAGTTAGTGAACAATGAGAGGGAACAAGTAGATCCCATTCAGAAGTTAGTAGACTTGTTAGGAGAAGCTCTAAGGGGAAGGAACAAAGAACCCATTTGCCCTAACCCTCAAGCAGTACCAGTAACAAACTTCAAAGATTTTAGGAGTGTAGGACCCCCAGAGTTCGAGGGTACTACCGATCTAATCATCGCGCAAACCTGGATCAAGGAGATCGAGAAGGCTTTCACTATAGCTAGTGTGGGCAAAGACCAGAAAATGGTGTTTGCTACGTACATAATGAGAGGAGAAGCAAACTACTGGTGGGAGGCTAATCAGCAGAGAGCTGGAGAAGGGACGATAACATAAGATAGGTTTAAGACGCTGTTCTTTGAGAATTATTTCCCAAAGAGCATGAAGAACCGAATGGAGGTGAAGTTTTTTGAACTTAAGCAAGGTGATATGACGGCGGTGCAGAATGCGGCTAAGTTCAATGAACTAGCACGATTTGCAGAACATCAAGTTGGAGATGAGGAAAGGAAGGCGAGATGTTTCGAGCAAGGACTAAAGCCTTGGTTGTTTAACAAGGTATTAGTTCTTCAAATTGATTCCTTTGTGGCGTTGCTAGAAAAGGCAATCATTGCGGAAGGTGGTAGTGAGGCCTTAAGACTGTATCATAAAGAGAAGAAAAATAAGAACACTGGTAGTGAGCATCGTGGAGGAAATAGCAGCGGGAGAAGTAATTTGGGAAAAAAGAAGTGGAAGAATAACAACAACAACAACAAAAATAACAACAATCAGTCTGGGAATGTTCGTGGATGATTTAAGAAGAGGGCAGAGGGATACCCGAAATGTGGGAAGAATCACCAGGTCGAGTGCTTAAAGGGACGTGGCACTTGCTACAACTGCGGTCAGGAGGGGCACATTTCGTCCAACTGCCCAAAACTAAAAAAGATACAAGGATGTTTTGCACGTGGCTCGACGGAGCACTGGATTAAGGACTGCCCGAAGAAGGGAAATGGCGGAGGTAGCAGACAACAAGGGAGAAACAGCTTATAATTAGCGGACCGACACAATCCAACCGCCCAACCGCCAGGACCTTTAACATGACCATCCAGGACGCAGTGGCTGTGAAGGATGTGGTGTCAGGTATAATTCCAATTAATGATATAAATTCTTACGTATTATTTGATTCGTGTGCCACCTGTTCTTTTGTATCTGAAGAATTTTCTAGTAGACTTAACACACCCCGAGAACGATTAGAAGATCCCTTGGATATAGAAGTTGCAAATAAGGAAGTAATCCCTGTAGAATATGTTTATCAAAATTATCGCACAAACATTAGAGAACATGAACTGAGCATAGACTTGATTCCTATTAGATTGGGAGAATTTGACGTAATACAGGGAATGGATTGGTTATATAACTATGCAGCGATAATTGACTGTCAGAACAAATGTGTGAACCTTCAGACTCTGAGTAAGTCTAAGATAGTATTTTATGGTAGCTCATCGCTTAAGCAATCGTGTTGCGTTACGATGATGAAGGCCAAGAAATTTTTAAGGAAAGGATGTGTAGGTTATTTAGCTTACATTGTAGATACTCAAAAAAAGGGAGTAGAAATTAAAGATATATCCGTAGTGAATGAATTCCAAGATGTATTTCTGGACGATCTGCCTGGTCTTCCGCCAGACAGAGAAATCAAATTCGTAATAGACTTAGCTCCGGGAACTGCACCGATTTCGAAAGCCCCATACCATATGGTGCCGGTAGAAATGAAGGAATTGATGATACAACTGTAAGAGTTATTGGATAAAGGGTATATATGACCGATTGTGTCTCCTTGGGGAGCACCAGTGTTATTCGTTAAGAAAATGGACGGATCGATAAGGCTCTGGATCGATTATCTAGAATTGATTAGAGTAACGATCAAGAACAGATATCCGCTACCGAGGATAGATGACTTATTTGACCAACTGACAAGTTATCACCAACTGAAGGTACGGGATGAGGACATACCAAAGACTGCGTTTTGAACCCGTTATGGACATTACGAGTTTTTGGTAATGTCAATCAGATTGACTAATGCTCCGGCAGCTTTTATGGACTTTATGAATCGAGTTTTCAAGCCATACTTGGATAAATTTGTAGTAGTTTTCATCTACGACATCTTGATTTACTCAAAGACAGAAGAAGAGCAAGCCGAACATCTAAAGATTGTTTTGGAAGCGCTAAGGAAAAAGAAGATGTATGCAAAATTTTCTAAGTGTGAATTTTGGATGGAGAAGGTTCAATTCTTAGGTCACGTGGTGGATAAGAATGGAATCTCAGTAGATCCTGCTAAGGTCAAAGCAGTAAGTAATTGGGAGTAGCTGAGAACACCAACGAAGGTAAGAAGTTTCTTAGGTTAGCCGCGTACTATCGAAGATTCATCCAGGATTTTTCTAAGATAGCAACCCCATTGACCAATCTGAAGAGGAAGACGGTGAAATTTGCATGGACAGACAAATGCGAAGAGAGTTTTAAAGAGTTGAAGAAGAAATTAAGCGAGGCGTGTTGGATTTGTATGAAATCGTGATGCAATCAAATTGCAAAAATAAGCGGAAGCATGGTATATCAGAGTTTAAAAAAATTTCTACTAAACCATTACCCGGATCATCCTTTATGCAAATTATTAATTTAAAACGATAAATTAGAAGTTATGGAATCATACCCTTGTTGAACGAAGCTTCCATAGGTACGAGTTCAACTCCTTGTTCTTTGTGATCTCCTTAAATTTTCGGGTTAGATTCCTTCCTTTGATCAATGTTAGCCACCCAAGTGTTTGGCCTCTAGAGGTGATCCATCAAGGAAGATGAATTATCAAGAAGGAGGGTTGTTGGCTAAACCTTAGTTTTTTATCCTCTATAGAAAAGGAGTACTCTTCAATAATTAGAATTGCATCAACTGATATCTATTATAAGACTCCTCTTATATGGATATTGGTCAACCCTTCTAATCTTATTAGACATGGGATTTCATTTAATTAATTAAACTCCTTTAATTAATTTAGGCTTTCCACCACATTGGGAATAATTAATTAAATTTAGTTAATTTGTCTCCTAATCTTATTAGGACTAAATGAGAGTACTAATAATAAATTAATTACTAAACCCTTTTAGAAATTAAAATAATAATAATTGTAATAATATTAATAAGACATCTCTTATTAATTTATATTTAATATTTCCAAAATATTAAATATTAAACATTAAGCTATTTAATTTATTCTATCACCATAGATTAAATAAATTATACTTAATGAATTATTACGATTATGCCATTACCTTCTTAAATAATTATTCTTCCTTTTATGGTGTGACCCTTTAGGTTCTTCCATATTAAACCGGTTGTGACTAAATCAATTAGAATAATTCTAATCTTATTTAAAGAAATAAATTAAACTAATAATCTATTTAAATAAATAGTATTTATTCTACAATAGGGATAAGCCTCCCTAGCGATCAACGATTTTTCAGATAATATAGATTTCAACATTAATCATAAAAGAACCTGTGAGTAAATAGTTACCGTACAATTCAATCCTTCCACTATACAATGTCCCAATTAAATATAAGACATGGATTTACTGTCAAGTCTTATTTTGTTTAATTATATGTATTTCGATTAGAAAATGCACAACTCTAAATAATGCAAATTAGAAACTCCTTTCTAATTTCATTCCAACATGGCCAAGGATTCCTGGGTTGTCATTTAACAAATCACATATTACATATCTCCTCTTTTACTAGAGGCGGTAGATTCTTTATTGATCATACATTATCTCCATATGTAACTCATTATACCCAAGCATACCCTATATATGCCTTAAAAGGCCTTAAGGAATAATTCAAAGTATAATTTGTTACATACAAGATACTATGATGATCTCAAGTCCAAGGATCACTTGTACTACTATCACATTAGGAATTCCTATTGACAGGTGAATAAAACTCCATTAGGTATTCCATAGCGAGTCACGTTCAGTGAACTTATTCCCCAATAAGCACCTACATACTTGCTTTAGTGTCTCCACACAAATGATCATGAGATCAATCATCCTCATCCAATGAGCAAGCAACATATGTACCAATCTATCCGGATTTACTAATCCCCTTTTTTAGTAATCCCACGATTGGGAACTATTTTAGTTTTAAGCTTTCTAAGAATTTAAATCTCATTAGCATGATCAACATCATGATTCTAAAAGCATTGCTTAAAACTATGGGTTATTTACATATTATAAAAATAGGACCATGTAGATAATTAAATGCCTTTAATAAATAAATAAGATTGTTTACAAAGTATGTACTTTATCATCATACATGATTGGCTTGTATACACACTACTATCAATCTCCCACTTGCACTAAAGCCAATCGCCATGGTATCTTATACCCCTCTTATCTAAGTGACGATCAAACTGCTATTGTGTTAAAGCTTTAGTAAATGGATCTGCAATGTTATCTTGAGAGTCTACACGCTCCAAGGTGACGTCTCCTCTTTCAATGATCTCCCTGATCAAGTGAAATCGCCGCAACACGTGTTTAGATTTCTGATGAGACCTGGGTTCCTTAGCCTGTGCAACTGCTCCTGTTGTCACAATAAACGGGAACTGCTTCTCCAATGCTAGAAACCACACCAAATTCAGTTATGAACTTCTTCATCCAAACAGCTTCCTTTGTAGCTTCACTTGCAGCTATATACTCTGCCTCTGTCACTGAATCAGCAACTGTTTGTTGCTTGGAACTCTTTCAACTCACTACGCCTCCGTTCAAGGTAAACACATACCCCGAAATAAATTTACTGTCATCTTGGTCTGTTTAAAAACTTGAGTCCGTGAATCCCTTGACTTTTAATTCAGACCCACCGTAGACAAGAAAAATATCTTTAGTCCTTCTCAAGTACTTTAGGATATTCTTCACTGCCTTCCAGTGCGCTCTTCTCCAGGATTCGACTGGTATCTGCTCATTACACTAAGTGCGTGAGCAATATCCGATCTCGTACATATCATACCGTACATGATAGATCCTACTTCAGAAGCATAAGGGATCTTACTCATACGGTCTTTCTCCTCAGGTGTCTTTAGGGCCTGTTTCTTGGAGAGATGTATTCTATGGCTCATCGGCATGAGACCTCTTTTGGAATCTTCCATGCTAAACCTCTTTAGCATCGCATCAATGTATGTTCCTTGGGATAAACCAAGCATCCTTTTAGATCTATCTCTATAGATCTTTATCCCCAAAATCGAGGATGCTTCTCCCAAGTCCTTCATGGAGAAGTGTTTAGATAACCAGATTTTAATCGATTGTAGCATAGGAATGTCATTCCCTATCAGTAATATATCATCAACATATAATACAAGGAATGAAACTGCGCTCCCACTAACCTTCTTGTACACACATGGTTCATCGTTGTTTTTTATAAAATCAAACTCTTTAATTGTCTCATCAAAACGAATGTTCCATATATGAGAAGCTTGCTTCAATCCATAAATGGATCGTTGCAGCTTACAGACTTGATTTGTTCCAACCTTTAAAACAAATCCCTCTGGCTGTGTCATATACACATCCTCCTCAAGTTTCCCATTGAGGAAGGCCGTTTTCACGTACATCTGCCAGATCTCATAGTCGTTATAAGCTGCAATCGCAAGCAAAATCCGAATGGACTTGAGCATAGCTACTGGTGAGAAGGTTTCATCATAGTCAATTACTTGTCTTTGTTTGAACCTTTTGCAACCAGTCGGGCTTTATAGGTCTCTACCTTGCCGTCCGCTCCCGTCTTTCTTTTAAAGACCCATTTACACCCAATAGGCTTAATGTCTTTAGGTGGTGAAACCAAAGTCCATACTTTGTTTTCATACATGGAGTCCATTTCGGATTTCATGGCTTCAAGCCATTTCCCCGAGTCTTTATTACTCATAGCCTGTTCGTAATTCAATGGATCATCATCACTCATGATGTGTACCTCATCGTCATCCTCTATAACCAGTCCATACCTCTCAGGTATCTTCGGTAATCTTCCAGATTTATGAATAGTGTATTGTACAATAGGTTCTTCTACTTGGTCAGGTACCTGACTTTGATCCGTGGTAACTTGTGGTTCTTGAACTTCTTCAAAATATATCTTACTCCCACTGACCCCTTCATAGATAAACTAATTTTCCAAGAAGGCAGCATGTTTCGCAACAAAAACCTTTTGATCAGTTGGATGATAGAAATAATATCCTAAAGTTTCTTTAGGGTATCCCACAAATCTACACTTATCGGATTTAGTCTGTAGCTTATCATTTTCAAACTTTTTGATATAAGCTGGACAACCCTAAGTCTTAACATGGTTAAGATTTGATTTCCTCCCCTTCCACATCACATATGGAGTCTTTGGGACGGATTTGGTAGGTACCTTGTTAAGTAGGTATCCAGCCGTTTCTAGGACATATCCCCAGAAGGAAATTGGAAGGTCGGTAAAACTCATCATAGATCGAACGATGTCCAACAGTGTTCGATTTCTCCTTTCAGATACTCCATTTAACTGTGGTGTACCTGGAGGAGTCCATTGTGATATTATACCATTTTCTTTGAGATAATTGAGAAACTCACCGCTTAAGTATTCTCCACCTCGATCTGATCGAAGTATCTTAATACTCTTGCCCGTTTGTTTCTCTACTTCACTTCTGAACTCTTTGAACTTTTCAAATGATTCTGATTTGTATTTCATTAAATACACATATCCAAATCTAGAGTGATCATCATTGAAAGTAATAAAATAAGAATACCCACCTCGTGCATTTGTTATTATAGGTCCACAAAAGTCTGTTGGAATCAACGCTAACAACACTGTAACTCTTTCTCCTTTTCCACTAAAAGGGGATTTAGTCATTTTACCCATGAGACAAGATTCACAAGTTGGATATGATTCATAATCAGATAGCTCTAAGAGCCCATCCTTATGCAACTTGGATAATCTTGTTTCATTGATATGACCGAGTCTACAGTGCCACATATAGGTATAATTAATATCATCTCTTTTCCTTTTCTTAGTTTGTTCAATTTGAAATATATTTTCTTCCAAGTCAAGTATATAAAGTCCATTTCACAAATTTCCAATACCATATAAGACATCGTCTTTATAAATAGAACAACCATTGTTCTTTATAATAACGTTAAATCCTTCCATATCTAATACAGAAATAGAAATAATGTTTCTAATAATATTCGGAACAAAATAACAATTATTTAAATAAATGAACTTACCCGAAGGCGTCACTAAACAATAAGTCCCTACAGCTAATGCAGCAACCTTTGCTCCATTCCCCACTCGTAGGATGACCTCATCATTGCTCAGCTTTCTATTTCTGACCAGTCCCTTCACATTATTACATATGTGAGAACCACAGTCGGTATCCAATACCCAAGTAGAATTTTGAGTTTCTGAAAAATTAATTTCAATCATGAACAAACCTTGATTGGAAGTCAAAGCTTCTCCAAGCTTCTTCTCTGCCAGAAATTTCTTGCAGTTCATCTTCCAATGACCCGGCTTGTTGCAATAGAAGCACATTCCTTTGCTAGCTGGATCAGATTTCTTTTGTTCCTTTATGTTCACCTTGCCCTTGGTCATCCGAGATCAGTAGAGCTCCTTAGATATCTCATATCTAGCAGTCCTACTTTGTTCACCATACAACTCCTTGAGGTAAATCAACATAGTAGAAGCATCCATGTTTTCGTGCTGACGCTGAAGCTCGTTATTCATGGATGCGAGCATGATGCATTGAGCCATAGATGCATCATCTTGTCACTTTACAATGGTGGCAATCTCTTCCTCAAAGGCTGTTTTTGGAACAGTTCCAGGGACAGGTGAGTTTAGGACATAAGAAATCTTTTCAGCAGTGAGAACTATTCTCAGATTTCTTAGCCAGTCCGTATAATTTGGCCCGGTAAGCTTATTAGCATCAAGTATGCTTCGCAGTAAAATTAGTGATTTTGAAATTTTTAAAATTCTGCATGTGAAAAATAACATTTTTAGCAAACATTAATTTTATTAATTTTTCATACCAAAATAAATTTAGGTTTTTATTTTAAATTGGTATCTCCCACTATTTTTATCAAGCAATATTACCCTCACTTATATAGTTCGGCAACATCTAATTAAAGATTTGCTAAAGAAAATAAGGATCCCATTTCAAATGTATATAACCTTGTGGATAGCACAACAAGCGATATACAAATAAATAGGTAGACAACTCTTGTCAATTACATCACCATGTAACTCCTTTTATTTTGCCTCTTAAATCATAATGGTCAAGTGTGTGCACATCCGAACTAAAATGATTTAAGTTAAGTCCAGCCTAGCACTTCCATAAATTCAAAGAAGAAAAATGTTCGTCCTTGTGGATAGCACAACAAGACTAGATCGTTCAATTTTCTTGATAAGCATCAAATGTGATTAATTAACATCTTAAATACTCAATACTCGCCTTGTGGATAGCACAACAAGCTCATATTAAATATTTAATACTCTATTAATTTATCATGCTAGAAGACGACGTTCGATATTCGAAAAATCTTTGAACGCTTTGGACATAATATTATTTCTTTGAGGGGTTTGTTGTTATTTGTCTCATCTTGTTTAGCGCGCATGCACATATATATATAAAATACGCTTCATTTTATTAAACATGCGAAGCATGTTTGCATAAAATATAATATATATAATATTTAGCATGCTATATAGAATACTATATTCTACCCGGATTGATTATGAGCTTTTATTCTAGTTTGGTTCACTAGAGCCACCAAGTGAACTAAAAGGTCAAACCTAGGAGTGCAATAATTTAAATTTAAACATAACTATTACATTTAAACCCGGGCTCCATACAAACGGGTCTTCACGCACTCCTTGCTCCTTGTTCTCCCATTTCTTCAAGATAATTCTAACTAATACTATTACATAAACTATTTTAAATTTAAATAGAAACCTTGATCAGCAGTCAAGGGGAAGAACATAGGAGAGAGATAGAATTTACATCAAGAATAAATTAGAGAAGACGAGATACGCAGACCTCATTTAATAAAACTCATTCATTCAAGCATTCAACTAAAATAAAATCCAATCACATTGGTCAAATGGTCCATAATCAATCCCTATTTATTATCATACATATCACCATATATATCAATAAATAAATATCTATCTCATGAATTAAAACATTCTATATATATATAAGTATCATTTAATGGGCAATTTTAAATTGCATGAAATCCAATTTTAAGATTAAAATAAACTCTTTATTTTAATTATAAAATTATTTAGAATATAATATATAAATATATATCATATATATATATATATATGATATTAACGTATATATATTATATATATATATATATATATAACAAATCAGGTTATATATATATAATATAAATTCACGTTTATTTTTTGAAAAGAAGTCACCTTCTTTATTAAAAGAGTCCTCTCCTGATGGGTCACCTTTTTTTTAAGTAAAAAGAGACAACACATTTTCTTTGCAGAATTCAAGATTAGCACCCATAAAAAAAAATTGTGATTCATCCCAAAAAAAAAAACTATTTTTTTTCTTAAAAAAAATAATTTTATATAATAAAATTATGCCCAATAAATTATTCTAAATACATACCCATATTTATATGAAATAAAAAATAAATTAATAATTGCATAAAGGTTTTGGCGCTGAAGCCACTGTTGGGTTTGTACGAAATCGTGACGCAATCAAATTGTAAAAATAAGCGGAAGCATGGTATATCAGAGTTTAAAAAAATTTCTACAAAACCATTACCCGGATCATCCTTTATGCAAATTATTAATTTAAAATGATAAATAAGAAGTTATGGAATCATACCCTTGTTGAACGAAGCTTCCATATGTACGAGTTCAACTCCTTGTTCTTCGTGATCTCCTTGAATTTATGGGTTAGATTCCTTCCTTTGATTAATGTTAGCCACCCAAGTGTTTGGCCTCTAGAGGTGATCCACCAAGGAAGAGGAATTATCAAGAAGGAGGGTGTTTGACTAAACCTTAGTTTTCTATCCTCTATAGAAAAGGAGTACTATCCAACAATTAGAATTGCATCAACTGATATCTATTATAAGACTCCTCTTATGTAGATATTGGTCAACCCTTCTAATCCTATTAGACATGGGATTTCATTTAATTAATTAAACTCCATTAATTAATTTAGGCTTCCCACCACATTGGGAATAATTAATTAAATTTAATTAATTTGTCTCCTAATCTTATTAGGAATAAATGAGAGTACTAATATTAAATTAATTACTAAACCCTTTTAGAAATTAAAATAATAATAATTGTAATAATATTAATAAGACATCTCTTATTAATTTATATTTAATATTTCCAAAATATTAAATATTAAACATTAAGCTATTTAATTTATTCTATCACCATAGATTAAATTAATTATACTTAATGAATTATTACGATTATGCCATTACCTTCTTAAATAATTATTCTTCCTTTTATGGTGTGACCCTTTAGGTTCTTCCATATTAAACCGGTTGTGAATAAATTAATTAGAACAATTCTAATCTTATTTAAATAAATAAATTAAACTAATAATCTATTTAAATAAATAATATTTATTCTACAATAGGGATATACCTCCCTAGCGATCAACGACTTTCTAGATAATATAGATTTCAACATTAATCATAAAAGAACTTGTGAGTAAATAGTTATCGTACAATTCAATCCTTCCACCATACAATGTCCCAATTAAATATAAGACATGGATTTACTGTCAAGTCTTATTTTGTTTAATTATATGTATTTCGATTAGAAAATGCACAACTCCAAATAATGCAAATTAGAAACTCCTTTCTAATTTCATTCCACTTTGGCCAAGGATTTCTGGGTTGTCATTTAACGAATCACATAGGACATATCTCCTCTTTTACTAGAGGTGGTAGATTCTTTATTGATAATACATTATCTCCATATGTAACTCATTATACCTAAGCATACCCTATACATGCCTTAAAAGGCCTTAAGGAATAAGTCAAAGTATAATTTGTTACATATAAAATACTATGATGATCTCAAGTCCAAGGATCACTTGTACTACTATCACATTAGGAATTCCTATTGACCGGTGAGTAAAACTCCATTAGGTATTCCATAGCGAGTCACGTTCAGTGAACTTATTCCCCAATAAGCACCTACATACTTGCTTTAGTGTCTCCACACAAATGATCATGAGATCAATCATCCTCATCCAATGAGCAAGCAACATATGTACCAATCTTTCCGGATTTACTAATCCCCTTTTTTAGTAATCCCACGATTGGGAACTATTTTAGTTTTAAGCTTTCTAAGAATTTAAATCTCATTAGCATGATCAACATCATGATTCTAAAAGCATTGCTTAAAACTATGGGTTATTTACATATTATAAAAACAGCACCATGTAGATAATTAAAAGACTTTAATAAATGAACATTTTATTAATAAATGAACAAGATTGTTTACAAAGTATGTACTTTATCATCATACATGATTGGCTTGTATGCACACTACTATCAAGGCGCATGTGTTGTCACTACCAGATAATGCGGGACATTTTGTGGTGTATAGTGATGCATCGCACAAGGGACTTGGTTGTGTACTAATGCAGCACAACAAAGTCATTGCGTATGCATCACGAAAATTAAAGGACTATGAAAAACGATACCCTACTCCCGACTTAGAGTTAGCGGCAGTAGTTTTCGCATTGAAGATTTGGAGGCATTATTTGTACGGAGAGAAATGTGAGATATACACGGACCACAAGAGTCTGAACTATATCTTCACACAGAAGGAGTTGAATATGCGTTAGAGAAGGTGGTTAGAATTGATCAAGGATTATGACTGTGATATTCTTAATCACCCGGGTAAGGCAAACGTAGTTGCCGACACTCTAAGCAGAAAATGAAGGAAGAAATTATTTCATTTGACGACTCAAGAAGAGTTGATAAGAGAGATGGAGAAATTGGAAATTGAGGTAAAGGGACTTGAGAAGTCTGCAGAAAAATTGTTTGTCATGGAAGCTCGTCCAACTTTGTTGGATAGAGTGAAGAAATCACAAGAGAAAGGCTGAAGAGTGCGAGAAAATAAGGAAGAGGATCGCAAAAAATGAAGAAGATAGATTCTGAATGGATAAAGACGGTATTTTAAGATTCGAAGGAAGAGTGTGGGTACTAGCGGTAACCGAATTAAGAGGAGATTTTGCATGAGGCACACAATACGACATATTCCGTTCATCCGGGAGGGCACAAAGATGTACTGAGATTTGAGGTAACATTTTTGGTGGCCTAATCTGAAACGGGAAGTCGTATAGTCCGTTAGTAGATGTCTGACTTGCCAACGCTTCAAAGCAGAGCACCAGCGGCCGAGTGGTTTACTACAACTGCTGGAAATACCGAAGTGGAAATTAGAGCACATTACGATGGACTTCGTGGTGGGACTTCCAGTTACACAGAAGGGTTATGATGCCATTTGGGTTATCGTGGATCGACTTACGAAGGTAGCACATTTTCTACCAATCAAGATCCGTTATAGTTTGAATCAGTTAGCGAGCCTAAACGTAAAGGAGATTGTTTCACGACATGGAGCGCCGGTGTCAATTTACTCTGATCGAGATCTGCGCTTCACGTCAAATTTTTGGAAAAGCTTGCAAGAAAGATTGGGAACACAGTTGAGGTTGAGTACCGCTTACCATCTTTAGATAGACGGACAAAGTGAGCGAACAATACAAACGATGGAAGACATGCTTAAAAATTACGTGATGGATTTTAAGGGAAATTGGGATGACAACCTACCCTTAGTAGAGTTTGCGTATAATAATAGTTATCATGCGAGTATTGGTATGCCACCATACGAAGCTCTTTATGGGAGAAAATGTAGAATTCCGTTATGTTGGGATGAAGTTGGAGAGCGACGAATACTAGGACCAGAGTTAGTATAACAAACCGCAGACGTGGTGACAGTGATAAGAGCCAGACTAGTAGCAGCTCAAGACCGCTAGAAAAAGTACGCATACTTGCATCAACAAGATTGGGACTTTAAAGTCAACAGTTTCGTATTCTTGAATGTATCTCCATGGAAAGGAAAATTTTGTTTCGGCAAGAAAGGAAAATTGAGTCCAAGATTCATAGGACCGTTTAAGATACTGAAGCGAGTGGGCGAAGTGGCATACAAAGTTGCATTACCACCTGAGTTGGAGCACGTCCACAATGTGTTCCACATCTCCGTGTTGCGACCATACAAGGCTGAATATAAGCACGTGATTTCCTATGAGCCCATTCAAGTGGAGAAAAACTTAGCTTACGAAGAAATTTCTGTCCAGATATTAGATAAGAAAGTGCAAACCTTAAGAAATAATGTTATTTCATCTGTAAGGGTACTTTAGCGTAACCACGATGTCGAGGAGGCTACGTGAAAATTAGAAGATAGGATGATGAGGGCCTATCCCCATCTATTTGTGTAACCTTGTAGCAATTCCGAGGATGGAATTTTTATAAGGGGGGAGGATGTAATACCCGAGAAATTCTAAATATTACTAAATGAATATATTAAGGGAAATGAATATTTATTTGAATATAAATATTTATGCGTTATGAGATGAGTTAATTCAAATGAATTCGAATTGAATATTTAATAATTGAGAAAGACGTGGAGTTTATAATAAGCTCGTTGAATGCCTTGTGTGGCGCGGGAATAGAAACGTTGATGAGTTAATTAATGAAGGAATTATTACGTGAACAATTAATCAATATTAATTGTTGATTAATTGATATTATGAGAAATAGAATATTAATGGTGATTAATTAATAGTATGTTGATTATTATTATTTCAAGTAGTAGAATAATAATAAGTAACTTGTCTATAAATATAATAAGATTTATATTTATTTAATGAGATAATTAATCATATAAATGTTAATTCATTATTATGGAGATTAATAAAACATAAAAGAGTAGATTATTAATATGATTATAATTGCTCGAGTAATTGTTATGTGTAAGTATGACATGTTAATCATATAGAGTATAGAAGCTACAACTGTATTATATAGTGCAATGTGACGCATTAATGTGACTATACTACATACATAAACTATATGATATGACTAATTAAATAAGTATATGGATATATCATGAGTATATGTGACAATGTGAGTGTGTGAACATTAATTCAGTACCGCTTGAATATATTATAAACAATTGCTAGTTGGTGATATTTCAATATGTAATATAATTGAATAATAGATGAGATATTGTAATGTGATAATATTCGATTAAATTATATCGGTTGATAAAATGTACATGGATTATATATGTGCAAATTACATTTACTACATTGAAGTATTATTTATGTGAATTACAATGTGACATTAAGTTATAACCTATGTATATGTAATATATAAATATATATAGCCTATGTATTACTATTCTTCATTTCCCAAATGCTGAGATATATTGTATTGTCCCATATTAAAAGTCACAATTCCCTTACACGTGAACACTCAAGGCTATCCTATTCCTTATAATCTCAAATTCAGCAAACTTTAGCTATCATGATCAATGGGGGAGTGGGGATAATGATGAAGATCACCAACTACTCACCCACTTCTCCATAACCACCATGCAATTCTTATTCAAGTTGGTTTAAATTGAAGAACAATGACATTGTCTGTGTATTTGAAATTCTATAAATATAGCCTCTTCTCCTTCAAATTCATTTGCTGAGATTTTGCTTAGGTGTTGAGTGAGAGCAATATACATATATCAATAGAGGGAGAGGTTTGATTTAGCAGCAAAATTAATTGCAGAGGTATATCACATTTCCTGTTCTTCATTCTTGTTCTTCATTTTTATTTTCTATCAAAGTTTTAATTCTTGATCATGTTGAATTAGATGATAATTGGATTTGTAGAATACTTGTTAAGTGTTATATGAAGCCTACAACTATGTTTAAACCACAATGTGGCTGATGGGGACCAAAATGGTTGAGAAATTTAGAATTTGGCCTAGCTTCTACCGATGCAGAAGCATACTAGTTCGGACCAGGTAACGGCACAGCTGCGCCGATTTTGTACTGAGGCGCAGCGCAGTTGCGCCAGTCTCTCAAACCAGATTCTGACTTCTGTTAATGTTGTTAATGCTGGTTAGTTAATGTACTACTTAAACAAGCATGCTAGCTTGAGTAACCTGTATATATGGGTATGTAGACCTAAAATGAGCATGTTCTATTATGTTTGTATGTATGATTGACGAAAGGTTATAATTTCCGAAATGAACGTAAAGTTTTGTAAACGAACTTGACATATACGAATCATGTTGACATTCTGACTTTGGAAGCATGATAGTATTACTTAGAAATGCATGAAAGGCATGTTGACTTATGTATATAGGTTTCATAATGTAACATGAGCATGTGGACCTCAATAGTGAATGATACTAACAAAAATATAACTATTGAAAGCAAACTTTGACATTTATGTATCATACTAACGTTCTGACTTTGCAAGCATAATTATATGGTTTGTTAAAGCATGAAAAGATTGTTTAAAGTGTTGTGATTTCACTAGCATACATGGTTTGAGTTTAAAGTGATTTCAAAAGCTAAACTTGGAAGTTTTGGAAACTAAGGATGCATGAACCAAAGTCGTAATGTTCCGATATCTTGGACATGCTTGGGAGTGCTTTTAACATGACTAGTATATCATACACATGTACCCACTTGCTAGACTCAATAAAAGTCAATCACGTAAGAGTTTAAGCATGTTTTCAAACTAATGACAACACTAGTTACGCATTTATGATATAAAAACATGTGAGCATGCTTATTAATAGATTATATAACCATTTCACATGTTTACACGGCGAACACGATAGCTTATGTGATATCATGACATAATATGGCCGTAATTTATTTAAGAGTTAAACTTAGAATCATTTTGTGAAAGGTTGAATTTAGAAAGATTATGAAAGCATGAAATTACCCTTTAACATGTATATATGCTATGTAATATCGTATGTTGATGCTTGAATCCGATCTTGACAGTTAACTTTCAACAATGCTATAACTTATTAAATAGAATATGTTTGGCATTGGTTGTGGTCTTATGTGTCGATGATGATATATGAAGACATTTAACTTATAAAAGGAAATTTAGAGATAGTAGTGACATAACCGACTTAGTGTTATGAATTGTTATAATGACATACATATATGACTATATGATTGAGTTAGAACAGTATATATATATCTAACTTTCATATCAAGCTTGAATACCGAATGTGCTTAGCTAATGAATATCACATATACATAACTATATTACGATAGGAATTCAAAGTGTTGATTAGCTTTTCGTGGATAAACTACGCATAAGGCAAGTATCCTAAACCCTTGCATTACTTTATTCAACGGATATTGTAAGCAAGTACTTGAACTCTATTCTTATTGAATACGTATTAAGTTTATTGTTGTGCAAGTGAGTTATTCAAATTATGACTTATTACGTCATAGTTACGATAAAGTCGATTATATTCTTCGAACTTTAATGTCAAGTATTGAACTTATAAAGAGTGGTCTATGCCATTTAATTCGGATAGACTTATATCATGATTAGAAAGCTGTCCAAACCAATTGTATGGTGCGGAAATTCTTGTATTGACTGAGATGAAAAACCTTCTTTGAAGGGAAAATATTTTTGTCAGGAGACTGACGTGCGCACTTGAGTACGATTAAATGTTATGCATAATATAGGGTACTTTAGGCTGATCACCTATTGTACTTATTTTTGGTGGATTATCAATATATTACTGTTAATTCTAGTAGAACTTCATAGTCCTTAGTGACTGCTCAGTATTCAATTATCATGAAATATTGCATTGATTTAGCATTGAATCATATTGATCTTATTCTGTCCTTAGCGACTGTTATTGAGAATTGTTAATATTTTTATTATCATTGAACTATCATATCTTGCTATACCCTTTTGGATTCGAGAATTATAGTAATCACCCTTATTGCTATATTACTTGCTGAGCAAACTTGTTGCTCATTCTTGCTTTTCCTAAAATATTTCAGTTATGGCAGAGTAGGGCGGACCTTCGGGCGCCGACAAGGGCAAGGGAAAGGCTACTGAGTAGCTTAATATTATGTAGACCTTATGATTGTAATAAGAACTTATGCTGTTATGTATTGGTTAGGTTTATATATGCTTAAGGTATGTTTAAGCTATGTAATCGATGTTTAAGTTATGAGACCTTGGGACGTGAATAAATTATATTATTTAAATTTAATTTATTCGGTAGTAGTGATGTGCATTATTCTGCTGTGCGATGCGACATTTAGTCGTCATATTATTATCATGGTGTTAGATTATAGAACGTGATGAACTGAATTCAAGAGACCAGTGGCGGTCCGAATTTGGGGGGCTCGCAAAAGGTGTGTGCAATTTGTTTAAAGTCATGGCATACTACAAATGCTTGTCCAATATTGCAAAAGGATGAAATTGTGCAACAAGTTATTATTGTGGGGACATTTTTAGGAAACCATCAACATCAATATGATCTTTGGGCGGACACTTACAATCCAAGATGGAGAGATCATCCCGACTTTAGCTATAAAGGTACTAGGCCACCAAAGTAACCTGTCTTTTTATCTATGCAACAAGATTTTCAGCAGGATCAACCTCGATACCAAACATATACCGAAGAAGTACTTGCTAATTATGGACCATCTCTTGAGGATATATTCAAAGCTTTCATGAATCAATCACAACAAATCTAGCAAGAGTTAAGGACTTCCATTCATAATCTTGAGAACAAAGTAGGTCAACTGCCTACCACAGTTGGTAGATTGGATTATCAATGCTCAAGGAAGTTACCTTCTCAAACGGTTGTTAAACCAAGAGAGAATGTAAGTGAAATTACTTTAAGAAGTGGTGCAGAGGTATGACAGCAAGGGAAGACAGTGCTTACATCAGAAACGGACAGAAGTGCTATGTGTGACAGTGAAGTGAACATAGAATTTAATGAGGAGCTATAAGAGGTAGAGGAGAATGAACTGATAGTTTCTGAAGATTTTTACAAGAAATATATGGATGATGTTACATCTCCATCTGTACAAATAACAAAGACACTTAATGATAAAACCATGAGACCTTGACCATGGAATTAGATGATGCAAATGTCCAGTTCAGTCTATATGAGGCTAAGAGGTATCTTGGTATTGTTAGTTCTATTTTTACTACTGATTTTATGGACTATTCATTGCATAAATCTTTTGATCAAATACAAATATACAAGGAGGATTTGAGGGCTGGAATGGAGCAGAATCAAGATCGAAAGGATGCTCTTAATTTAGAGCTAAAACTGTTACTAGTCCACTTGAAGTGCACATGTCCAATTACATAGATTAAGATGGATGATGTCAAGCCAATGACAATAAATAAGGGATGCTGTCTGGGAGGCAACCCAATGATTCAGATTTAATCTTTCTATCATTTTCCATTTAGTTTTTTTTCCACGTTGCATGCAGTTATTTTCTTTTTTGCATGATTTTCTTACATTGATGACAATGTAAGCTTTGAGTGTGGGGGGGGGGGGGGAGATTTATGTTTTTTTAGGGAGAGTGATTCATTTTTGATGAGAAGTTGAAAATTTGATGGCTTTGAAAATATTGGAAATTTTTGTTTTGGTTCCATGATTCTATTTGGCTAAGTGTTGAAAAGGATAATGTCAAGGATTGAAATTTAATGCTAAATTTTAACATCTATTTTTGCTTAATTGATTAAAGAATGATAAGAACTAAGTCATGATCCATGGTAATTGACTTGAATTGAATTTGTGTTGCATAAGTACTTAAATATGAGAAGAATGCTTAGTTGGCTAAGTTATCAGTGGAGTTATCTATGTGCACTAATTTCATACTTCAGAACTATTTTAACTACTTATGTTGTTGCAGAACCTTGTGACAAAAAATTGAATGAAAAATTGAAAAAAATGATTATGAAATTTATGAATGGAAAAAATATTAAAAATCTACTTTAATGTCCATTGTACTAATTATTTGGGTATCCAAGCCTCAGGAAGCATCGGTATTCATGCTGAAAAGTGTGATGGATAAAGGCAACTTGACTAGTCGACTTTTATGGCCTTTGTTACTTTAATGAGTAAGCCCTAGGGGTGTCTCTACACCTAGCGCCTAAAACCATCTGGTTTGGGAGTCGTTAGTGGAAAGTTCGCTACATGAGTAACTCTGGAAAGTCTAAAAAAAATGAGACATTGCACATGTCAAGAAAATATTAAGTATGAGAAAAGCATCAAAATGCAATCATCTTGGCTAAAAAGAAGGTTCTATAGAATGAAAATAAAAAGCAGGGAAAAATTTGTTTTGAGATGTGAGTCAGTGTGCATGGTTTTTGTTCCATGATAACTAAGTTGGGTAAGTATGTGGATTGTGGGATAGCTACTTATATGGATACAGTTCGATTTGATGAAATTTATTGGTGAGATGGTAAGGTTATTAGTTGTGAATTAATTGATGAAGTATTAATCAGGTTGTTGTTAATGAGCATTGATATTCATGATTTGTAACTTGAACTTCTTGATACTATGGTTGAATAGAATTCTTTGAATGATAGTATAACCTTGGGTTTGGTTTGCATGAGGAAGTGTAAAGGCTAAGTGTGGGGGAATTTGACGATTGTATAATGTTCATCTATTTCAATTCCTTTATGCTTAGTTCATTGCATGTTTTGTTGTTAACATGAGCTTAATAAGGTTGTTTATGGATTTCAGAATTGAAATGGAGCCTTAGTATTCAATCGGGATGATTTGGAGCTGATTACATGAAAAGGAGTCAAAATTAAAAATCTAGGCAATCCGCCCTAGCGGATTTAATGCCCCAGGGAGTCCGCCCCAGAGGATTCGTGTCCCTATAAATTTTCACCCCAAGCGCATTCAGAAGCCGCCCCGACCCACTCCTCTCTGGACCAGTTCGCCACGATGAACTCAAAAGGCATAAAGAATCCGCCCCGGTGGATTGCTTGGGCAAAGTCTAATTTTTCCTATTTTTGCCCGTTACCTTAGAGACTTCTAAATTGATTAGGATTGCAATTTCTCATGGACTTAAGGTTATGTTTAGATTATAAATACAATATTATAGTTAGGATTATGGGTTTTATCTTTTACATTGGATCAAAAACCTTAGTTGGAGAATCAAAGGCATGTCAGGCTAATCTTTTCAATTCATTTCGGAAGGGATGTTGAACCTTATTCATAATTAACGGTTTGATCAAATTTTCTTATTTATTTCTTCATGTGTGAGATTTAATTCTTTTTATCTACATAAACTTCTTGTATGCTATTCAATTTACTAATTTCATTTATGCAAGATTAAATTAGTGAATTGATATCATCTGCTAGATTAAGATATATATTAATCAAATGATGTATATCTAATCATAAGTAGCAATTAATGATACTTGATTGTGAACAACCTTTTGGGTATTATTAATTTTTCAGAAGTTAAGTTAAATAATTTCAGATTGTGTAATTATTTCTTTGAATAACCTAATTCTCATTCTTCATACTTCTATTGTATTAAATCTAGACTGATAGTTCTAGGTTGTATGATATTTAGAATCTTTTGTTGGCGATCGTCACATTATATTTACACGTAAGGAGAATTTTAGATAATTAGCGATCGCGGTTACCTAGGGTTATTAATCTCATTGAAGGGTGAATACTATAAACTTGATTACTCTATAATTGTGAAAAGGCGATACTAAACTGAAGAACTGAAGTTTTTTAATCATTATTATTTCTTCTATGTTTATTATTGTTAATCAATTCAAAACCCCCATTTATTGGAAATAAATTGGATAAATACAAAACAATACACTCTTTGTGGGATCAACCTTTGCTTGTTACTATACTAATACTTGTGTTAATAGAGTTGAAGTAAGGTTTAATTTTGGAGTGCTAAACGATAGCTCCCGCGCAGCTTTCATGCTTAAAGGGGAGGCAAGTTATTGGTGGGGCGCCAACATGAATCGAGCAGGAGGGGGAGTATTGTCATGGGACATATTCAAGGAATTATTCTTCGAGACCTACTTTCATCGTATTATATATAGTATGATGGAAGTTCAATTTCTCGAACTGAATCAGGGAAATGTGACAGTGCAGGAGTATGCGAAAAAGTTCAATAAGCTATCAAAATTTGCGCCACATCAGGTGAACACGGAAGAACTAAAAGCTAGGAAATTTGAGTAGGGACTAAAACTCTTGCTCTATATTAAGGTTTCGATCTTCCAAATAGTTACCTTTATGGATATGCTGGAAAAGGAAATAATAGTTGGAGGAGGAACTGAGGCGTTGTCAAAATATCTGTGACACCCCCAAATCCGGGTTCTTCATTTCCACAAGATTTGTTGTTCACTATCTAAATAAAACACAATTAACTGCTCATAAATAAGGAATGCAAAATAAATTATAACCTTAACAATAAAAATCTTCCTTATAAAAGGATTACAACCTTATCAAAACATTCCCAGGTTTCTAACCTTAAACAAACATCAAATGCGGAATATAAAACATCGTAAACAAATTAGGTTTTACTACAAAATCACATCATAAATATGAATAAGTCTTTGCTACTTTTTCATCTTGCCTTTGCCTTTGCTGGTTGACGGCTCGTTAACCTTCTCAACTTTGGCTGCAATGGTTATATATGCAAGATTGAGCAAACAAAAGCTCACTTAAAATGACAATCAATAAGGATAACATATCACTGAATAAGTTCAATTGAATTGAATAACATTCGCTATCATCAATAATGAAGAATTAAAATAAGATTTAGAATTCATCTGAGGGTCACAAGACCTTGAACTATGTCCCAGGTTATAAATATTTCTATTTAAACCTTTAACCGTCGTTAGACTATATGGACCTTTAACTCAAACTTAGGGGGATCAGCCTTTTGTATCATTTATTGTGTACAAACATCTTAACACTTTAGCATGGTAATCCCCTATTAATAGGGTTGTTCATCTCAATTTTAATTAACGAGTCTGCACCAAATAAAGTTTGGTTTGGATACGCTCAAAGGGTAATTTAGAGTTCAACTATCATCAACTAAGGAGTAGTTGAATCAACTTACAATATTTTAAGAGTTCGATAACAAAAGAATTATGAAATAACTATGAGTCATAACAATAGACATCATATTTAACAGTCATGCTTTAGAAATAAACTTAAAGCATTTGAAAGATACAATAAAACTTTGCTTGAACAATTAAGTCAAGGTTACATTATTTTCAATAATAAAACTTAATAAGACATTTGTCCAATATGGAATTAAAAGAACTTGCTCAATTGTAAACTAGAAAGAATTAGGAAACTTGCGTACACATAATCAAGTTAGGGTAAGAAAACTTGCCTCCCGCGTAAGCTAGCAATTAATAACACGTTCCACAAGTTTATCCTACGTACACATTATTAACAATAATAACACAAATTAGTTACCATACAGCAACATCACATCACTAGTTAACTAATCCAAGTTAACTCTCAATTCTCAGTCATTAGGTTTAATCATTAATTAGTTCATAACATGATCAAACCATACATCCATATCAATCTTAAACTTATTAATAATCAATCAAATTATACTTTAAAATCATACATTTCATATTAAAAATATTATTTCATACTGTCCAATTGGCATATAATTTTATTAACGTACTTTTACATTTATTACATTAACATTGTCAAAGAATTGTACATTTAAATATAATTTTCTGGCTAAACTGGATAGGTGGTGCTGCAGCGCCATATAATGAATTGCAGTCGGCGCTGCAGCGCCGTGCACATCATCAGGGCTCTGCAGAACTGGGCTTGGCGCTACAGTGCTCCAGTAACACTCTGAACTGGCGCTGTCACGCCATGCCATGTCAGCACGCTCTACATTCTGGTCTCGGCGTTACAGCGCTGAAGTTAACATACATAATTGGAGCTGCGGCGCTGTGCCACGTCACCTGACTATTTTGTGGCGCTGCAGCGCCTAGTTTACTCACAAGATTGGCGATGTGGCGCCACGTCACAATAAGACGCAGACAGCCTCGCGAACTGTGCAGGAAAAAGCCAATTTGGCTTATTTTCTCTGATCAAACTACAAATCTTACCAATATACTCAAGATAACACATTACAGAATCATAACTTATGCTTCTAACATGTTTTAACACATATAAACATCATAATACTCAATTAAAAACCTTTAATTTCATGATTTTGAAGAAAACACCATTGTTAAGTGTTCTTGATAAAAATAAACACTGTGACTTTGTTTTTAAACCAAATTACATAATTCAAATCATGTTATTTTCATTTCTTAATATATTATTACAATTTATAATCAATTTACACAAAATAGCACGAATTAGACATCAATTTTAATATCAAAGAATCCATATCTCCAAAATATTTTATTGTAAATTGCTATGAACATGATTTCTTCATGTTCATCATATTTACATGAATTAAACAGTTTAAATACTCATATAAATCATATATAATAGTTTATATACATAATTTAACACATATAAATCATATTCTAATGATTATCATGAAGAACTTTAAACAAAGAGAACTAAAAATATGAAGAACAAGAAAGAACATAAATTCATAATTTTAATGTTAGATGATTACCTTTGATGTTAGAAGAAGAAGATGATGATGATGGTGGATTTCTTATTTTTGATTACACAGAGCTTCTTCTTCATTCTTTCTTTCTTTATTCTCTCTTTTCTCTCTAGTTTACTCTGATATTTTAACTCTATTCTAACTTACGTAGTATAACATATACATATAACTGATATATATATATATATATATATAATATAATATAATAACTGATAAAACATAAGATCCTCTATTAAATATATAGCAGTTACAAGTTTTTTTAAAATCAAAAGTCACTAAGGCTTATTTGGCAAAACTAATTTAAAATAGAATTTTAAAAAAGTCACTAAGGCTTTTAATTTTTTTTAGTAACTCTTTTACTATATAGTTTTAAATGTCACACTTTATTTAATTAAATCCCAATATTTCAATTTAATTAAACTAAAGCTAACACCAATTTATTAAATAGAATTGCCACAAATTAAATTGCTATACAATTATAATTTATTTATTAATCATAATTCCATATACCAAATTAGTAAATCTCTAATTTAGTTATTTAAATTAAATTAGACATTACTATAATTATTCAATAAATCACTACCACCAAATTACCATATAACAATTTATCTAATTTAATTATCTCAATTAAATTAAAACTTCACCACAAATTATTAAACATCAATTTAATTAACATATTTCACTTAATTAAATTACTCTACAACATAATGACATCAATTATTTATTCAACTTAATAAATAAATCAACTAAAATATTTATTTAATTTAATAAATATTTAAAATTAAAATACAAAAATCTCGTTTGTTACAATCTTCCCTCCTTAAAAGGATTATGTCCCCAGAATCACAACTCAATAACCTCATTCGTCACACTCTTCCCCCCTTAAAAAGATTCTGTCCCTAGAATCGTTATACAAGAAATTAAGCAAATAACTAAGGATAGGTTTTCATCATAACATCTTCGAGTTCCCACGTAGCTTCTTCAGCATTGTGGTTCCTCGAAATTACCTTAACAAAAGGTATCACTTTATTTCTAAGTACTTGCTCTTTCTTGTCAACCATCTAAATATGAATTTCCTCATATGTTAAGTCTTTATCAAATTGTAATGGCTAGTACTCTATCACATGCTTGTAATCGTGTTTGTACGGTTGCAATACAGAAATATGGAAAATTTTATGAATATGATCTAACTTCGGAGGTAATGCAACCTCTTAAGTTACCTCACCAACCCTTCGTAGTATCTCAAAGGGTCCAATAAATTTGGGACTCAGTTTCCCATTCTTTCCAAATTGAATCTTCCCCTTCCAAGGAGATACCTTTAGAAAAATGAAGCTTCCTACTATAAACTCTCGATTCTGACGATGATAATCAACATATTTCTTTTGTCTGTCCTGAGCAGCAACCAATCTCGTTCTGATCAACTTGACGATCTCAGCAGTGTGTTGCACCAATTTCGGTCCCAACAGTTGCTGCTCACCGACCTTATCCCAACATAATGGAGTCCTGCATTTTTCTGCCGTATAATGCTTCTTAAGGCGGCATGCCAATACTTGCATGGTAACTGTTGTTGTAGGCGAATTCCACCAACAGTAGATGATCTTCCCAACTTCCCTTGAAGTCCATAACAAAAGCTCTCAGCATATCTTCTAAAGTCTGGATCGTTCTCTTGCTCTGGCCATCAGTTTGAGGATGGTCCGCCGTACTCATTCACAATTGCGTTCCCAAACATTCCGGTAATCGCTTCCAAAAAATTGACATGAAACGCGGATCCATGTCTGATACAATTGATACCGGAACACCGTGTCTAGAAATAACTTCCTTAACGTACAGCTTCGCCAATTGATCCAAATTGAATCTAATCTTGATAGGTAAAAAGTGCGCTGACTTCGTCAGTTGATCCACAATAACCCATAATGCATCAAAACCCTTCAGAGTCCTTGGAAGATTAACCACGAAATCCATCGTGATATGCTACCACTTCCATTCCGAAATCTCCAGCGGTTGTAACAATCCACTTGGTCTTTGATGTTCTATTTTGACTTTTTTTTATGTTAGACACTTTGCAACACATTCAGCAATGTCTCTCTTCATATTCAGCCACCAGGAATGTTGTCTAAGATCTTGGTACATCTTCGTAGTTCCAGGGTGAATCGAATACCTTGAACTGCGAGCTTCACCCAAAATTTCCTCTTTGACTTTCAGTACTGGTGGAACCCAGATTTTCCTTTCAAATCGTAGCAGTCCGTCAGTATCAATCTTGAACTTTATCTCTTCAGCATCGATTATTCTCTTTCGGAATCTTCTCACACTCCTCATCATAAAGTTGCGCTTCCTTCACCTTGTCCACCAGGGTTGAACCTGTAGTTACTTGGAACAGCTTCCCATCCGACTCCTTTGAATACTTAACTTCCAGCTCTAACTTAGCCATCTCATTTACCAATTGTTCCTGAACAATTAATAACATTAACTTCTCCTGACCCTTTCAAGTTAAGGCTTCGGCAACGACATTCGCCTTACCCGGATGGTAGAGAATCTCGCAATCGTAGTCCTTGATAAGCTCCAACCACCTTCTTTGGAGCATATTGAAATCTTTTTGTTTAAAAATACATCAGACTCTTATGGTCTGTGTATATCTCACACTTATCTCCATATAGGTAGTGTCTCCATATCTTTATAGAAAACACTACTGTCGCTAACTCTAAATTATGGGTTAGATATCCTTTCTCATAGTCCTTCAGCTGACGCAATGCATAAGCAATGACTTTGCCATTTTGCATTAGCACTCATCCTAATCCTTTATGTGGCGCATCAATGTATACCACAAAATTTCTTGTACTATCAAGCAATGACAACACATGTGCAGTACTCAATCTTTTCTTCAGTTCTTGAAAATATTCCTAACACCTTTCCGTCCAAACGAACTTCACCTTTTTCTGAGTCAAATTAGTCAACAGAGTTGTAATTTTGGAAAAGTCTTGTATGAATCTCTTGTAGTAACCGGCCAAACCAAAGAAACTCCTAACTTTTGACGGTGTCTTCGGCTGATCCCAATTTATTACAAGCTTCAACCTTTGACGAATCTACTGAAATCCCGTCTTTGTCAATCACGTGGCCAAGAAATTACACACGTTCTAACCAGAATTTGAATTTTAAGAATTTTAAATACAACTTCTATCGTCTTAGCGATTCTAATGTCAACCTTTAATGTTCAGTGTGTTCCTCCTTAGCTTTGGAATACACCAAATATCATCTATGAACACCACTACAAACTTGTCCAGAAATGGCTTAAACACCCTATTCATTAAGTCCATAAATGCTGTTGGTGCATTCGTTAAACCAAATAACATCACCAAGAACTTGTAATGTCCATACCGAGTTCTAAACGCCATCTTTGGTACATCCTCTCTCCTTACCTTCAACTGATGATATCCACTTCTCAAATCTATTTTTGAGAAGTACCTTGCCCCCTTTAGTTGATGGAACAAGTCATCGATCCTTGGCAAAGAGTACTTATTCTTGATCGTGACTTTGTTCAACTCCCTATAATCAATACAAAGACACATTGATCCATACTTCTTCTTGATGAACAATATCGGCGCTCCCCATGGCGATACGCTCTGCAAAATATACTTATTGTCCAGCAATTCCTACAGTTGAACCATCAACTCCTTCATTTCTACAGGAGCCATTCTGTACGGGGATTTTGATATCGGAGCAGTCCCAGGCGTTAAGTCAATCACGAACTCTATCTCTCTATCTGGCGGAAGTCCTGGCAAATCGCTCAAAAAAACGTCCACAAACTCCTTAACAACTGCTATCTCTTACAACTTTGGACTCTCCTTACGAGTATTCACTATGTAGGCTAAGTACCCTACACAACCTTGCTTCAATAACTTCTTGGCCCACATAATCGTCAGATAACTCGCTTATCTAGGTGATTTGCTACCATAAAACACTACCTTCGATGGTGTCGTAAGGTTTACAGACTTCTTCTGACATTTAATTACTGCCCCATAGTTGAACAACTAATCCATACCAAGTATAACATTGAACTCCCCAAGTTTATTCAGAATTAAATATACCATCAACTCGTGACCCTTAATGACCAATCTATAGTTCTTGTGTACAAACCTAACAGGAATAACCTCCATATTCGCAATCTCCATGTTCAAAGGGTAAATTAATTCCTCCTTATATAAGTCTAAACTCTTAGCAAAATCATCGGATATAAATGAACAAGTAGCACCCGAATCAAATAATACGTAAGCATTAATAATATTGATCATAATTATACTTGACACCAAATCCCTTGACTGCACCGCATCCTGCACGGTCATGTTGAATTTTCTGGCTGTGGGTCGGCTCGTCTGCAATTGTCCGTCGATAGTCAATGTACTGCCGCTGTTGGTTCCTTTTCTTCCATTCAACCCTCCAGCTGGTTTCTTAGGGCAATCTCGAGCCATGTGATCCTTAGACCCTCATGTTAAGTAAGCTCCCTTCTTCGGGTTAGGACAATTCAGCGCAATGTCGCCTTCCTGACCACAATTGAAACATACCCATTTCCCTCTCAAGCACACTCCAGTGTGATTCTTCCCATATACAGCGCAATCTTCAAACCTTCTTTTATGCTGACCTCCCTGTTGACTTCCAGCAGATGTGTTGTTGTTCCACAACCTTTTCTGGTTGGTACCACTACCACCAGCCTTATGCTCAGTCTCATTATTCTTCTTCTTCAGATCTTGGTTGTATTTGGTCAGGGCATCGTTTCCACCTTCCACGATGATTGCCTTTTCCAACACTGCAGCAAATGTGTTTAGCTAGAACATGGAGACCTTACAGTACAACTAGTGTTTCAATCCCTGCTCGAACCTTCTTACCTTCCTCTTATCAGTGCTGACCTGGTACGTCGCAAATCTTGCCAGCTCATTGAACATTACGACGTACTCTGGTATAGACATTACTCCCTGCTTCAGCTGTAGAAACTGAACCTCCATTTGGTTTTGTGATCTTACTGGGAAATACATCTCAAAGAACATCTCTTTGAATCGATCCCATGCCATAATACCTTATACTCCTCGAGTCTTGCTAGCTTGCCACCAGTAGCTAGCTTCTGACTTCAGCATAAACATCGTAAAAGCCGTCTTCTAGTCGTCATTGATTCTGGCCACATCAAAGTCCTTTTCCATTTCCATCACCCACGTCTGGGCCCCAATCTGGTTCACCGATCCTTTGAATTTCGTCGATCATACCGCTTTGAACTCCTTGAATGTCGCTGCTTGAACTTGCGGCTGATTCGCAAAAACTCCCGTTAATAAATTCACCAGTTGCTGAACTGGATTGGCATTAGCCTCATCGTTGTTGTTGTTGTTGTTTGTAGAACCCTCTTATTATTGAGGTGTTGGTCTTCTTCTAGGAGGCATCTTTCTATTAAGACATACTCCTATTAGATCCCTACTCATCTCTTAAATATTTAAGTTCAACTCAAACATTTAAAATAAATTCACACTTAAACATATAGTACTTCAATAAACTTTGATATTTTATTCATTCATAGTTTTTGAAATATAGAATAGATAGCATCTCTGCTATTTACATCATCTTTCCCGAACTGAAAAAAGTTTAAGGATTACATTATCATCTTATTTCGTCATTATCATAAATTCTGGGACTTACATTTATTTAACACATAATAAACATATAGTTATTACTCTACTATCTAGGCATGTTAAGACGTCGCACAGCCTCTCCACATTCTTCTTTCATTACCCGAAACACTGTTCTACGATCCACCATATACCGCGGTAAATTCTTGAACTGAGATGGGTAATAAAAAAATCGATCTTGGGCCCTATCTACCGCTAAATGAAAAGCATAATCTGTCTCCTTCATCTTCGCCTTCTTCGCTTAAACCTCGTCCTCTACACGATCTGCACATTGAGTAGCCTTCAAGAACCCATCCTATGCTCTGGCATGTTTCGTTGACTCCTCTTTCATGTCATTCTTTAGTTTCTCCAGCTCAGCCAGTGTATCATCTCTCTCTCCCCCTACGTGAACTAGATCCCACTCCATGTTTCCAAGACACTCATCCAGATCTTGAATCGTCTCCTCCTTCTGCTATACGGTAGTCTAACTCACATCCACCAGCTCCTCCATCTCTCCGACTCTACCCTGCAGCTCAATGTTGTGGTTGTAGACTTCCTCGTACATCACATTGCTGATAGAGTTAGGTGGAAACTCCTCTTCAGGATCCTCCTCCTCTTCTTCTGACTCATCCGTATCATCTCGGTCAAAGACTGGCTAATGCTCTTGACCCACTAATGTGATCAATGGAGATGGCCCTCTCTGAACCAACTGCTCCCAGACAGTTTGGATGTCTCCGGGATCCTTATCCCTAGGCATCTAAGGTAACTCCTCCCTAGCCTGACTGGACTCTCCAATAAACATCATCTTGACAACAAAATTTTAGGGTTTAATTATTACGTGATACCGATCGATACCCTTGAATACATAAACATAAACATATAACACATGAGGTAATTTATTATCTTGACTATCATTTGTAACGGCCAGAAATTTTAAGCTCCTTATTAATTTTATATGTGATTTAAAATTTTTAGGAGTTAATTTTTTTCAAACTTATTTAAACCTTATGTGGTTATGTGGTTATGTGCTTATGTGAATTTAACCTATGCTAATAAATGCTAGGATTTTTAGTAAAGAGAATCACTAATGGTTATTTAAATTAGAAGATTAACCTGAGACTTTTATATCAGAATATTGATAAAAGTGTTAGTAAATTATATATTCAAATTTCTTGAATATAGTGTAGAGATTTAATCGGGATTAATTATTTTAATTTGAGTAATTAATTGATAATGTATGAAATTATTATTGTTGTTGGTTTATAATTATTATGAATAAATAATAATTAATGAGTAAGAGAACTAATAAATATAATAATATTATATTTACTTGATTAATTATTTTATACAAGCATGCGATATGTTAAACCCAATAATATATGGTGGATTACCCTTATATTATATATAATGCAAGGTGGCACGTCAATATGACTATACGTTATATATATTGACTATATGGTAAGAGTAATTTCATTATGTGAGTGACATAATAGTATGACTTATATAACATGATATGTGTGGGTGGAATTTTAATGAACACCCTATTATCTTATATTAATATCAATAAACATTATTAATTGATAATGTTTTCCCATAAGTTATTATTATAATAACAGTTATTATTATAAACAATAATGAAACACAATTATATTATATTTAATGTTAATATAATGTACATGGATTATATGTTGATATATTTTTGGTGTACCTCTATTTGATAGATGATATTATTGATTTCTTATTTTGAGTAACATTGGGACTTAAATGTATTTATAATAAATACATATAACCTAAGTATATACTATAAGTATACATATATAACCTTAGTATGTGAGCAGCAAGTTGCTGATAATTGTGTCCCATAAGAAGAGCTCATCCTCAATTCCCTCTCACGTGAACAAACAATAAGCTACTACACTACTTTATATTTTCTCAATCTCATCAATGTAGCCATAATCATTATGAGGGAGTGGGTTTCATAATTTGATCCACCAACTCTTCACCAACTTCTTCTTCTCCATTATGTAATCTTGTTATCCCTTGTTTTGAATTGGTGAACAAAAGCATTAACTGTGTATTGAAATTGCCTATATAAGAACTTCTCCTTCTCATTTTGAAATGCTGAGATTTTCATGTTAGTATAGAATTGCTAGTACGTTATTATAAGTTATCAGTGAGAGAGATTGTTATATAGCAGCAAGTATAGTTCATATTAACAGAGGTACATTTAACATTCTTGTTCTTCCATGTCAATTCATTGATTATGCTATTTGAATGTTAATTGGATTATGAAGTATGTTGTTTAAAGTGTTAAATGAGTTAGTAATCATGCTAGAACTGTATTATGTCTGGAGCATGAAGGAATTCGTATAAATTTTTTGGGTTTGGGCTAAGTTTCTGCCGAAGCAGACTATTTCTGGATGGCCCAGGCAACTGCGCAGTTGCGCCTGTGTTACACTGGACAGCGGTGCAGCTGCGCCAGGCCTACTCCAGACCCTTGCCTTTTGTTTCAGTTCTGATCATGATAGCTTAGTTGTACCACTTTAGGGAGGCATGAATACTGATTTACTTATTGTGTATGTGTCCTTTAATGCAACGTACGTATTTGTGACCATGCTAGCACATATTAGCGAAGGAAACCTAATGATTGTAAAATAAAACTTATGGTTTCAAACATGAATTTTGAGACTTGTGTGTGTCATATATGCATTCTAATTTCGCTAACATGACTATATGGTCGATATTGACATAAAATGTACGTTTAAAGTGTTGAACACACTAGCACACTAGCATGCACGATTGCAAGATTTCTACGATTTCAAAGAAAGAAACTTAAGAACTTTGAAAAAAATGAACTTGACCAAGGCTAGTAGCTTTTAAATTCTGACCATATGAGGACAGTTAGGTGGTTTAAATATGTGTTTCTAATGCATATGAAATCTATTTCAAGATACCTTGTTTATACTAAATGACCTTAATGGACTTAGTGAAATTTTTGAAAGAGAACTTAAGCTTTGAATGTGAAGTTTGACGTATATGTAGTATATATGAATTTTGATTTCATGGTCATGATTGTGTGTTCTATAAACATGAGAACTTAGTCTAATATGATAGAACACACTAGCATATTTGATCGTGAGTTAAGACGTTTTCAAAAGAGACACTTAAGGACTTTCAATATAGACATAACCAAGATTTGTGTCTTTTAGATTGTGACCACTTAAATATATATAACTTATTGTATGCATTCTAGTACACGTGAATCACGGTTACGAGATACTTTGCATGTACCGTGTTGTCTTTTTAACTTAGTGTACTTTGCAAATGGAAACTGAGAATGTGGAAGCTAATTAGCATTGATTACTATGTGAATTGTATTATGATCATGCAAGCATGTTTATTAGGATGTCATTATACCTATAGACGTATTGTCATGAACCTCATTTGTTTATATAAAAATTTCACATGTGCATGCTAAATTATAGAAAATGAACTTAAAGTATGAACTACGTGATTAAAGTATATCTGTGTAGTTTACTCAAGCATACATATTAGGTATTGTTTAGCCTTGTTATGAAATAGTATGACCGGCGTAGCGAACCTTTGAAGTATGAACTTGTTTAACTTAAGGTTTACCGGCATGAATACATATGACTATGAAATTGGATTAGGATGTTAGTTTCGAATGAGAGATTATAAGTTGATAAACATGTGTATTGGTTTAATGGAAATAGTTGTATGCTACAGTTACGGCGGGGCACTTTCAGATCCGAACAATTTGCTTAAGTCGAATTTTAACAGCTAACATATTATGATGCTATAAATGGTATGTTTGATATTGAACAGTGATCATATGTGATAGAATTATATAATGATTAGATTCTTGTATGTGTGAACTTATACTAATTGGAGAGATTGACTTGTTAATATTAGGTCATTCCAACGCCGTTTAATTAAAGCTATAATTATTTGTAGTTGAGCAAGCAGGCAAGTTCCCTGACTTACACTTATTATTTGTGCAAGTTCCCTATCTTACTCAAATTTATATTGAGCAAGGTATTATTATATTGCAAGTTTCCTAACTTCAGTTGATTGTTATATTGAATGCAAGTATCCTAAATTCTTTCACTACTTTATTCAATGAATCGTGTAAGCGAGTTTCTTAAACTTCACTTATTTTTGGTGAAAGTTTCCTATCCTTCTCTTATTGTATTGAGCAGGTTATTATTGTATTGTGAAAGTTTCCTGAACTTCACATTTTGGTTATTGTGCAAGTTCCTCGAACTCCACATTTTGAGTATTATGAAAGTTCCCCGAACTTCAGACTTTTGTATTGTGAAAGTTCCCCGAACTTCACACTTTGGTTATTGTGAAAGTTCCCCGAACTTCACATTTTGAGCATTGTGAAAGTTCCCCGAACATCACACTTTTGTATTGTGAATGTTTTCCGAACTTCACACTTTGGTTATTGTGAAAGTTCCCCGAACTTCACACGTTGAGTATTGTGTAAGTTCCCCGAACTTACACAAATTCCTATATCGTGCAAATTCTAAACTTCACTTTGTGCAAGTTCTCCATCCTTCTCATATTGTATTGAGTAGGTTATTGTTGAATCGAAAGTTGTTTACTTAATTGCTTGAACTTTATTTCCAAGCATGTTATTTAGTGGTTTAATTACTTATCAATTATTCCACATTGATATTATTGATGTCCGCACATAGTGCATTTGTGCTCGTACAGCCTTGGACTTGTACATTATTTATGGTTTTAAATTTCTTGAACCATGTCAGTAAGAGTCTGAACCTTTGCTCGGTCAGACTAGTGTATGAAGTTTTCTTTGAAGCTATCCAAACCAATTGATGGTAAGGATTCTTAGACGGAACAGAACACCCCTCATATGTAGGAGTGTGCCCAAGTATCTAATATATATGATACGAGTAAGCAGATTTAAGTTTTATGCATATTCACGTTGTGCCCGAGGCTGATCTCCTCGAGGTACTAAGTTTCTGTAGCCAGAAGCCAGTAATTCTAAAAGTGTCAATTAGCTATTGAACCCATTGGAAAGTTATAGTTTAGAGTCTACTCGACTATCAATCATTCTAAAGGCAATTATTATCTTTGTTTTCAATATTCATATTGTTGAATTGTTCAGATGTTCATATCGTTGAACCTATCTAATATTCATATTATTGAATCGTTCTAATATTTATATTATTAAATCGTTCAGATATTCATTTTGTTGAAATCATTGTCAGATAATTTTCCATTCGTTATAATATATTCTTTATTGTTGTATTTAAACTTGCTGAGCAAACTTGTTGCTCATTTTGCTATATCATGACTTATATTGCAGTTAAGCCCGAGCCCTCAGGGAAGGACAAGGGTAAAGGAAAGTTTTAGGATGGTTTACAAGGAGCAGACTTTGTCTTTGTGATTTATTTAATTACTGTTAATGTAATATGAACCCTAATGTTTATTCTATGGTATGTTTGTATTGATGTAATAAGGTTATCAAATCTTGGGACTAGTAACACCTTTTGAAAGAACGACGTACGTTTATTATATTCCGCATTTTTAGTTATCGTATGTTGTTAGAGGTGGATGTTAGTATTATATCGTGGCGATCGAACCGGGGTCAGAGGACCCAGATTCGGGGGAGTCACAGGTTGGTATCAAAGCTTTAGGTTATAAACGTTAGGAATGCGAAACCTAAGTTATAACCTTAGTAGAAAACTCAAGTAGAGTTTGTAGGTGATGGATTGAGGATACCCATCGAGTCGCTTTGTGATACTGAAGTTGTTTATTTAAATCAGCTATGATTGATAGACGTCCTAAACTTCTTAATGCTAACTAGAATAGCATATCACATGAAGCCTAATATTTTCTTCCTGTCCTCAGGATTATGCCGCCTAGGGGATTTTTCGCGAAACCAGAGGGAGGAAGGATCTGTTAGCAATGGTGGAGGGGGAAATGTCAACCCAATGCAGAGCTTCGTTAACCTTATAACAGAAGTAATGCAGAACATAACCTCGCCAGCAGCTGAACAGCCAGGACATTACTTGGCTGGTTGTAAGGACTTTAAATTGGTAGGACCAACGAAATTCTGGGAAACCTTAGACCCAATCAAAGCCCACACATGGATAGAAGAAGTTGAGAAGGTGTTTGAGATCGCACGGGTGGTCGAGGCTCAGAAGACGAGTTTTGCCACATTTATGATGAAGGGCGAAGCTAATAATTGGTGGGAACCCAATAAAGGACTAGCAGGCGAAGGAGTTATTATGTGGGACAGATTTAAGAATTTCTTTTTAGAGAATACGCAGCAAGATATGGAAGATAAATTTCTGGAGCTGAGACAATGAGGTAATGTTAGTCGCGGAGAACGCGGAAAGATTTAAAGAGTGGGCTCGATTCACCTCGCATCAGGTGGATACGGAGGACAGGAAAGCAGAGAGATTTGAATTAGGATTGAAACCATAGATGCAGAAGGTAGTAGATGTATTGAAGATTAAGACATTTTCTGATATTTTGAAAGGGGCTATCATTGCCGAAGGAGGTAATGAAGCCATAGCGCAATTTAAGCAAGTTACGAAGACTGGTCTGGAAGGACAGAAGGGGGGAAGCGGCGAAGGCAGCAACCCCAATAAGCGTAAATGGATGGAAACCTATTAATCCGGAGGTGGAAAATCTGAGGGAAAGGCTAAGAAAAGTTTAAAGTGCAGTAACTGTGGAAGGAACCACTCAGGGAAATGCTCGAAGGGGAAGAACACATGTTATCATTGTGGACAACCGGGGCACATGGCTCCTCAACGTTCTAATAAGTCAAAAGGAGGATGTTTTGCGTGTAGAGCCACATACCATCTAATCAAGGACTGCCCGAAGAGAAAGGGCGTTGCAGCTAGGGGCAACCGCAACAACAATGATGTAGTGTCAGGTATCATCCCGATCAATTATATAGATGCATATGTGTTATTCGATTCAAGTGCCACCTGCTCTTTTGTTTCTGATGAATTAGTTAAACAGTTAGACTTACCCCGTGAGAAATTAGAACACCTTATGGGCGTAGGAGTAGCAAACAAGGAAGTTATCCCCGTACAATACATTCATAGGAACTGTTATATCGATTTGAAGGGAATTCGTGGATGTCTTCCCAAATGAGATTGAGCAGCAATAGTTTTTACCTCGGAGTTTTGGAAGTATTATTTGTATGGCGAGAAGTGTGAGATATACATAGTCTGAAGTATATCTTCACTCAGAAGGAATTAAATATGAGGCAGCGCCGATGGCTAGAATTGATTAAAGATTATGATTGTGAGATTTGTACCATCCAGGCAAAGCAAATGTAGTGGCATATGCCTTGTATAGGAAAGGCAGAGGAAAGTTATCGAGGTTGACCATTCAGGAGAATTAGTGAAAGATTTTTGAAAGATTAGACTTAGAGGTTAAGTATCAGATGGAGACCAAAGAGAGATTAATTATAGTGTCAGTAAGCCCGACTTTATTAGATAAGGTTAAGGAGGTACAAGAAAAGGACGAAGATTATGATAACATCAAGAAGTGATTAGTTGAAGGTGATGAGTTGAAATTTAAAATTGATTGCACTGGATTGTTAAGATTTGAAGTACGAATTTGGGTACCGTGAGTACTAGAACTAAGAGAAGAGATTTTGCTAGAAGCATTTTATGGAAGAGTGTCGAGCACCGTTGTGTTGAGACGAGGTAGGTGAACGTCGACTGTTGGGACCAGAAGTGGTACAACAGACGGTAGAGATTATCTGAGTGATAAGAGCGAATTATCCGTTTTTATTGGAGTAACCTTATTTTTACAATTCCGAGGATGGAATTTTTATAAGGGGGAGGGATGTAACGACCAGGAATTTTAAGCTCCTTATTAATTTTATATGTGATTTAAAATTTTTAGGAGTTAATTTTTTTCAAACTTATTTAAACCTTATGTGGTTATGTGCTTATGTGAATTTAACCTATGCTAATAAAAGCTAGGATTTTTATTAAAGGGAATCACTAATGGTTATTTAAATTAGTAGATTAACCTTGAGACTATTATATCAGAATATTGATAAAAGTGTTAGTAAATTATATATTCAAATTTCTTGAATATAGTGTAGAGATTTAATCGAGATTAATTATTTATATTTGAGTAATTAATTGAAAACGTATGAAATTATTATTGTTGTTGGTTTATAAGTATTATGAATAAATAATAATTAATGAGTAAGAGAACTAATAAATATAATAATATTATATTTACTTGATTAATTGTTTTATACAAGCATGCGATATGTTAAACCCTATAATATATGGTGGCTTACCCTTATATTATATATAATGTAAGGTGGCACATCAATATGACTATACGTTATATGTATTGACTATATGGTAAGAGTAATTTCATTATGTGAGTGACATAATAGTATGACTTATGTAACATGATATGTGTGGGTGGAATTTTAATGAACACCCTATTATCTTATATTAATATCAATAAACATTATTAATTGATAATGTTTTCCCATAAGTTATTATTATAATAATAGTTATTATTATAAACAATAATGAAACACAATTATATTATATTCAGTGTTAATATAATGTACATGGATTATATGTTGATATATTTTTGGTGTACCCTTATTTGATATATGATATTATTGATTTCTTATTTGGAGTAGCATTGTGACTTAAATGTATTTATAATAAATACATATAACCTAAGTATATACTATAGGTATACATATATAACCTTAGTATGTGAGAAGCAAGTTGCTGAGAATTGTGTCCCATAAGTAGAGCTCATCCTCAATTCCCTCTCACGTGAACAAACAATAAGCTACTACACTACTCTATATTTTCTCAGTCTCAACAATGTAGCCATAATCATTATGAGGGAGTGGGTTTCATAATTTGATCCACCAACTCTTCACCAACTTCTTCTTATCCATTATGTAATCTTGCTATCCCTTGTTTTGAATTGGTGAACAAAAGCATTAACTGTTTATTGAAATTGCCTATATAAGAGCTTCTCCTTCTTATTTTGAAATGCTGAGATTTTCATGTTAGTATAGAATTGCTAGTAAGTTATTATAAGTTATCAGTGAGAGAGATTGTTATATAGCAGCAAGTATAGTTCATATTAAAGAGGTATATTTCACATTCTTGTTCTTCCATGTCAATTCCTTGATTATGCTATTTGAATGTTAATTGAATTATGAAGTATGTTGTTTAAAGTGTTAAATGAGTTAGTAATCATGCTAGAACTGTATTATGTTTGGAGCATGAAGGAATTCATATGATTTTTATGGGTTTGGGCTAAGTTTTTGACGAAGCAGACAGTTCCTGGATGGCCCAGGCAACTGTGCTGCTGCGCCAGTGTTACACTGGCCAGCCGCGCAGCTGCGCTAGGCCTGCTCCAGACCCTTGCCTTCTATTTCAGTTCTAATCATGATAACTTAGTTGTACCACTTTAGGCAGGCATGAATACTGATTTACTTATTGTGTATGTGTCCTTTAATGCTACGTACGTATTTGTGACCATGCTACCACATATTAGGGAAGGAAACCTCATGATTGTAAAATAAAACTTATGGTTTCAAACATGAATTTTGAGACTTGTGTGTGTCATATATGCATTCCAATTTCGTGAACATGACTGTATGGTCGATATTGACATAAAATGTACGTTTAAAGTGTTGAACACACTAGCATGCACGATTGCAAAATTTCTACGATTTCAAAGAAAGAAACTTAAGAACTTTGAAAAAAATGAAATTGACCAAGGCTAGTAGCTTTTAAATTCTGACCATATGAGGACATTTAGGTGGTTTAAATATGTGTTTCTAATGCATATGAAATCTATATAAAGATACCTTGTTTATACTAAATGACCTCAATGGACTTAGTGAAATTTTTGAAAGAGAACTTAAGCTTTGAATGTGAACTTTGACGTACACGTAATATGTATGAATTTTGATTTAATGGTCATGATTGTGTGTTCTATAAGCATGAAAACTTAGTCTAATATGATAGAACACACTAGCATACTTGATCGTGAGTTAAGACGTTTTCAAAATAGAGACTTAAGGACTTTCAAAGTAAACATAACCAAGATTTGTGTCTTTTAGATTGCGACCACTTAAATACATATAACTTATTGTATGCATTCTAGTACATGTGAATCACGGTTACGAGATACTTTGCATGTACCGTGTTGTCTTTTTAACTTAGTGTACTTTGCAAATGGAAACTGAGAATGTGGAGGCTAATTAGCATTTATTACTATGTGAATTGTTTTATAATCATGCAAGCATGTTTATTAGGATGTCATTATACCTATAGACGTATTGTCATGAACCTCATTTGTTTATATACAAATTTCACATGTGCATGCTAAATTATAGAAAATGAACTTAAAGTATGATTAGAATTATATAATGATTAGATTCTTATATATGTGAACTTATACTAATTGGAGAGATCGACTTGTTAATATTAGGTCATTCCAACGCCGTTTAATTAAAGCTAGAATTATGTGTAGTTGAGCAAGCAGGCAAGTTCCCTGACTTACACTTATTATTTGTATAAGTTCCCTATCTTACTCAAATTTATATTGAGCAAGGTATTATTATATTGCAAGTTTCCTAACTTCAGTTGATTGTTATATTGAATGCAAGTATCCTAAATTCTTGCACTACTTTATTCAATGAATCGTGTAAGCGAGTTTCTTAAACTTCACTTATTTTTGGTGAAAATTTCCTATCCTTCTCATATTGTATTGAGCAGGTTATTATTGTATTGTGAAAGTTCCCTGAACTTCACATTTTGGTTATTGTGCAAGTTCCCCGAACTTCACATTTTGAGTATTATGAAAGTTCCCCGAACTTCACACTTTTGTATTGTGAAAGTTCCCCGAACATCACAATTTGGTTATTGTGAAAGTTCCCTGAACTTCACATTTTGAGTATTGTGAAAGTTCCCCGAAATTCACACTTTTGTATTGTGAAAGTTTCCCAAACTTCATACTTTGGTTATTGTGAAAGTTCCCCGAACTTCACACGTTGAGTATTATGTAAGTTCCTCGAACTTACACAAATTCCTATATCGTGCAAATTCTAAACTTCACTTTGTGCAAGTTCTCTATCCTTCTCATATTGTATTGAGTAGGTTATTGTTGAATCGAAAGTTGTTTACTTAATGGCTTGAACTTTATTTCCAAGCATGTTATTTAGTGGTTTAATTACTTATCAATTATTCCACATTGATATTATTGATGTCCGCACCTAGTGCATTTGAGCTCGTACAGTCTTGGACTTGTACATTATTCAAGGTTCTAAATTTCTTGAACCATGTCAGTAAGAGTCTGAACCTTTGCTCGGTCAGACTAGTGTATGAAGTTTTCTTTGAAGCTATCCAAACCAATTGATGGTAAGAATTCTTAGACGGAACAAAACACCCCTCATATGTAGGAGTGTGCCCAAGTATCTAATATATATGATACGAATAAGCAGATTTAAGTGTTATGCATATTCACGTTGTGCCCGAGGCTGAACTCCTCGAGGTACTAAGTTTCTGTAGCCAGAAGCCAGTAATTCTAAAAGGGTTAATTAGCTATTGAACCCATTGGAAAGTTATAGTTTAGAGTCTACTCGACTATCAGTCATTCTAAAGGCAATTATTATCTTTGCTTTCAATATTCATATTGTTGAAATATTCAGATGTTCATATCGTTGAACCTATCTAATATTCATATTATTGAATCGTTCTAATATTCATATTGTTGAATCGTTCAGATATTCATATTATTGAATCATTCTAATATTCATATTGTTGAATCTTTAAGATATTCATTTTATTGAAATCATTGTCAGATATTTTTCCATTCGTCATAATATTTTCTTTATTGTTGTGTTTAAACATGCTGAGCAAACTTGTTGCTCATTCTTGCTATATCATGACTTATATTACAGTTAAGCCCGAACCCTCAAGGAAGGACGAGGGTAAAGGAAAGTTTTAGGATGGTCTACAAGGAGCAGACTTTTTCTTTGTGATTTATTTAATTACTGTTAATGTATTATGAACTCTAATATTTATTCTAGGGTATGTTTGTATTGATGTATTAAGGTTATCGAATCTTGGGACTAGTAACACCTTTTAAAAGAACGATGTACGTTTATTATATTCTGCATTTTTAGTTATCGTATGTTGTTATAGGTGGCTGTTAGTATTATATCGTGGTGACCGGACCGAGGTCAGAGGACCCGGATTCGAGGGCGTCAGAGGTTGGTATCAAAGCTTTAGGTTATAAACGTTAGGAATGCGAAACCTAAGTTATAACCTTAGTAGAAAACTCAAGTAGTGTTTATAGGTGATCGATTGAGGATATGTAAGAACCCGAATTTTCAAGAAATTATTAAAATGAGAATTTAATAAATTAAATTCTTAAGGCATGTATTGGCTTCGAATATATATATATATATATATATATATATATATATATATATATGTATGAGAACCTTATAGGGGAATAGAGTTTGAACTTATAGTTTAAACTTTGAATCTTTGAAGGAGGTAATAAAAGATGTTGGTTAACCAATGTAGCAAGATAGCACATTAAAAAGCATGTTCAAGTATTTAAGAATTGAGATTATAGTTCTGCTATAGCAGAACTTGTCTGCCTATGAACTTGAGGTGGCGCAGCTGCGCCACTTCCAAGCTTATGACCAGCGCAGCTGCGCCGGTCTGTAGAAAGTTCTGAGTAAGTTTGTGAAAATTTGATTTCAAGATATGTATACTAAGGACTCATATAAAAGTCATAATTAGTGATTAAGTGGTCCATAAATAGATTAAATTAGCGAAAACATGACTTGAATAAGAGTTAATTAATTAACCCGGAATAAATATTGGTTAATTAAGTGATATTATAGAATATTATATTATGAAGCTTTGCGTGGTAGTGGCATGATATTCAATTGAATAGAAATGATTAATTCACTTACATAAGATGGTGAATTAATATATGTGTTTAACATAAAGAAAATGGAATGAATATGTAAATTAAAAGGGAATTTTAATATATTACATAGTGTAATAATATATGAAAAGATTTGATAGTTGAGATATGTTAATGATAATAAGTGTCTGATAAAAGAAGGGGACCAATATATTTAAATATTGGATAGAGATGATTATATTAAGTTAATGCATTGAGATGTG
The DNA here is from genome assembly GCA_020205555.1 of Panax stipuleanatus. Taxonomy (NCBI): domain Eukaryota; kingdom Viridiplantae; phylum Streptophyta; class Magnoliopsida; order Apiales; family Araliaceae; genus Panax; species Panax stipuleanatus. The sequence continues at coordinate 46,611,008 of CM035122.1, forward strand.
GTTAACTGAAAATGTTGTGGAACAATTTATGGAAGAAATGAAATGGAAGAATTATATTATATGAATTAGTGTAGTACATACTAATTATTGTAAGAAAATGACTATTTGGATAAAGATGTTATGAGTATAAGTTCATAGTATATAATCATTTAAGGTAATTAAATATTAACGTAAAGTGTGACACCTAAGCTTTACATTAAATGAATATTGAATAAAGTGGAAATGGGGAAAAAGCCAAATGTGGCCTAGACCCTTGATATTTTATTTTTGAGATTACGAGCTTGAGTTATATAACTCCGGTAAATGAGAAAAATGAGCCTTGTGTGGCTTTGATATTAAAGTTAAACCAGACTGAAGGTTTAACTAAAATTATTAAAAAGAGAATTAATGGTAAGGGAATAAATGATTGATATTAATTTTAGTACTTATGTGGGAATAAAATAATAAGTGTGATGGGGAATAATGGGTTGAGAGTACCCAACTATTGTATATTTAGCCCAATTAAAATATTATTTGGACTAGCTTAGTGTACATGGGATATAAGATTATATTGGTGTATATTTAAAATATAAGTATACTTCCTACATGTGGGTAGGTACATATATATGTGTATATATGTGCCCATAACTTAATTTAATGTAGTAATGTGAAGTCATTATAATTGATTTAATAAGCCCAAAAGGAATTAACTTTAGTAGAATGGAGATCATTTTACTAAGTAAGGAAGTAATATTACTTGTCCCATATTTATAGTCTCAATAATTATATCAGCCGTATGATAGACCAATGGCCTATCCCCCTCTATTGCGTATAAATAGAAGAATGAATCATTGCTATATGAATGGCTGGGAAAGGAGTTGGTAACCACTCTCCACCAACTCTCTCTTAACTGATGGCTTCTCCTTCTTCCCGTTAGTTTAATTTCTTGGGCAAAACCCCCAACTGGACAATAGTTTGGCTATATAAGAAAGCCTTCCCCTTCATTCTCAAGGCTGTTAAGTTGCTGAGATTGTTTGTTATTGCATAGAGAGATAGAGTCAGTGAGTTGAGAGTGAAGAAGAATTCCAAGGAAACTCTTGCATTGATTATTACAGTAAGAGGGAGGAACACTCTGTTAATTGAGAGAAATCATCAAAGGTACTTAATTCTAACTACTCTACGTTTCTGAAAACATAAGTCAGTGATAGAATGGTGAAGCATGAGGATTATAATGAAAGAATGCAAAATTTGTGGGTTTAACAAACTCTTAGAGATTTCATGAGTTATCTGTTAATTGATTTATCAACTAATGTAAACATGTTATTAGAGTTCATATGTATGTTATGGAACCTATATGGTTGGTATAAGCCTGCTTAATTGAAGAATATAGTATGAACATTAGTTTTGGGTTAATATGTGGGTTAATTAATGTGTATGTTAATTGTTGATTCTTTGGTATGTTGTAATTCTATGAGTTACGAATCCATAGAATCGAAAACGGACTAATTTGGATGAGTATAACTCGCGTTATGGCGATCGGAAAGTGAAACGGTTAGAATATTCGCGAAGGAGCAAGTCTGGAACAACTTTCTGCTTCTTGTGGCGCAGCTGCGCTGCCCCCAAGGCCATTTGGGGCGCAGCTGCGCCGGGCAAGGTCAAACAGAAGAAAAAAAACTATTTTGACATGCTGTAGTAAATTAGGCATAACTTTTTCATACGAACTCCAATTGAGGTGATTCAGGATTATTCGGAAAGATAACGAGCATCCCTACAACTTTTGTTCTTTAAGTTTTTCGATTTGAAGTTGTTAAGAGGGGTAATATTGTCCATCTTTGTGACTGCTCCGTATTCGGAAGCAATCGGAGGTCGTCGGACATGCACATACGCAATTGTAGTGCCCCCGACAATGAAATATGTTATTCTAAGTGATAAAACATAAAAATGCATGTTAATAGATATGACATATGGTCGTGAGTACCTTTTCATAACGTGAGTTGCTTAAATAATTATTTTCCAAAGATTATATAAAGGTTTTGAAAGCAAACTTTGACAAAACTTGTGACCTTTAAATTCTGACCATTTGAGTATGTGTCTATGGCATAGATATGTGTTCAAATGCCTGTGAGTTATGATTTCAAGATACATTGCATGTGCTAAGTTGACTTACTATAATTTTCGATGAAAACTTAGAATTTGAAAGCTAATATCATCACTCACTATGTGAGATACGTTCTGATCATGCAAGCACGTATAATAGGATTCATTATGCCTCAAGACATGTTGACATAAGCATAAACATGTTTGACTTCGTTAGTGTACGTTGACTAAAGAAAGTGTAAGATTTGAAAATGGACTTCAACATATACTTCAGATGGTTAAGTTCTTACTTTCCAAGCATGTGAGCATGGTCTAGTTACGCATAAGCATGAGGAGAGGTTCAAGGTTGTCTTACATGTGCTAAGTTACTTTGACATTGATTTTGAAGAATAAAATTAAGGAAGTTTTGAAAGTAAGATGAATAAGTATTGAGTTACTTGCATTCTAACCTTATGTTCAAGCATGATGGTACTTTTTATGCCTATAAGCATGAATGATATGTGCACCCAATTAGTTTAGCATAACATAAGCTATTCCAGCATGTTTTAAAGTAGGTTGTCAAAAGAGGGACTATACTAACTATGTGCAACCTAGTTTGATACACATAATCATGCGCATTAAGGATTGTTTAATATTTTTATGTAACTTAATGGTTAACATAGCGAGTCTCTTGTGGAATGAACCTATTTTAGTCTTGATTAAAGAGTTTTGAAAAGGATGACATATGCTAGCTAAAAGTGAATAATTTGGATGTATTGAAGGATGTTTAACATGCTATATGTTAGTACCTATGCATGCTAGAAAACTAAAATGAAACCAGAAATCAAAAGGCCAAATCTGGTCTAGACAGAGAGCTGCGCCCCAGGATAATTTTGTCTTATTATTTTAATTGTAGTCTGAATCTTGTGGTAGGTTTGCATTGTTATCCTAAGTTATAAAACAGAGTATAACTAATGACATGAGTATTTATTGATGTAATGGTGATATTAAACCCGGAATTGATAAATTTTCCTAAGGTTTGCAAAACACAAGGACAGTGTGATTATATATTTTTGAGTCGAATACTTAGATAGTTAAGTTTGTTGATGTTGGTATTAAGTATGTATGGTTAAGGTATACCTATGCGTACATAGTTGCTCTAAGAATATAATAAGGAAGTGAAACGAAGGTTCTATGAACATAGTTAGAAAACAATATACAATTATTCTTATATTAAGAGCGTATGAAATATATGGATGTGTATAACTGACGAGTGTGAAATCCATGATTATATAACTGTGTAGGATTACACGAAGTGCAGCTATCTATAAGCAGTTAAGTCGTAGTTAAACTACGAATCAGGAAAGTCTTTCAGTTCCTATTTGATATATGAATTCAATAACTGTTAGTTGAATTATATTATGCTGTGATAATGTGAACTTATATATGAACTGTATATAAGATATAAATGAGATTGAAAGTTGATCTTTGATGATATACTTGTTATGTGAAAAGTAACATGCGTAGTAAATATAAATTATTTATAAATGCATGAACTGAGTATGATGTTATATGCTATGTGATGCATGAGGACTGTTAGAATTGCTGAAGCTGTCTAGCTCACTCTTGTAAATAACCACTTTTGTAGGTTAAGGATTCACGGTAAAGATTTCGTGCTTCTTGATTGATAAAGATAGATTGTATCGCATTGAAGAATATTACTTAGATTATTGTCTGGACCATGTTTAGATTCTAGATGATGTACTCGATAGTTGCTTACACTGTTTAATACTTGTTGTATTGTAAGAATATATTAATTAATACATAGAGGATATCGAGTTGAGTTGTAAATGTTTATACGATAACTCAGATAAGAAGGAATCATATTATATAGTTGATTCAAGATTTTTAATTGGTATCAAAGTTATGGAATCAATAAAAAAAAATTTATTCAAAGGATATTAAAAAGTTTAAATTATTCCGTATTTTAGTAATATCGAATATGATGTAAAGACGAGATCTTGGATATGAATAGAATTTATATTCTAAATTATAATAAACAAAGTTGTATTCTTTTACTAATGATTAAAAGATGTAATAGTTTGACGATAGTAGTATCGTGACTGCACCGAATCCGAGGTTTCGAAGGAACGTGGATTTAGGGGCGTCACAGGATACCCATCGAGTCGCTTTGTGATACTGATGTTGTTTATTTAAATCAGCTATGATTGATAGACGTCCTAAACTTCTTAATGCTAACTAGACTAACATATCACATAAAGCCTAATATTTTCTTCCTGTCCTCAGGATCATGCCGCCTAGGGGATTTTCGCGAAACCAGAGGGAGGAAGGATCTGTTAGAAATGGTGGAGGGGGAAATGTCAACCCAATGCAGAGCTTCGTTAACCTATTAATAGAAGAAATGCAGAACATAACCCCGCCAGCAGCTGAACAACCATTACATTACTTGGCTGGCTGTAAGGACTTTAAATTGGTAGGACCACCAAAATTCTGGGAAACCTTAGACCCAATCAAAGCCCACACATGGATAGAAGAAGTTGAGAAGGTTATTCAGCTCACACGGGTGGTCGAGGCTCAGAAGACGAGTTTTTCCACATTCATGATGAAGGGCGAAGCTAATAATTGGTGGGAACCCAATAAAGGACTAGCAGGCGAAGGAGCTATTATGTGGGACAGATTTAAGAATTTCTTTTTAGAGAATACACAGCAAGATATGGAAGTTAAGTTTCTGGAGCTGAGACAATGAGGTATGTTAGTGGCGGAGAACGCTGCAAGATTTAAAGAGTGGACTCGATTCACCTCTCATTAGGTGGATACGGAGGCCAGGAAAGCAGAGAGATTTGAATTAGGATTGAAACCATGGGTGCAGAAGGTAGTAGATGAATTGAAGATTAAGACCTTTTCTGATCTTTTGGAAGGGGCTATCATTGCCGAAGGAGGTAATGAAGCCATAGCGTAATTTAAGCAAGTTACGAAGATTGGTCTGGAAGGACAAAAGTGGGAAAGCGGCGGAGGCAGCAACCCCAATAAGCATAAATGGATGGAGAGCCAATCATCTGGAGGTGGAAAATCCGGGGGAAAGGCTAAGAAAAGTTTAAAGTGCTAGTAACTGTGGAAGGAACCACTCGGGGAAATGCTTGAAGGGGAAGAACGCATGTTATCATTGTGGACAACCGGGGCACATGGCTCCTCAATGTTCTAATAAGTCAAAAGGAGGATATTTTGCGTGTAGAGCCACAGACCATCAAATCAAGGACTGCCCGAAGAGAAAGGGCGTTGCAGCTAGCGGCAACCGCAACAACAAGGGCGTAGTGTCAAGTATCATCCCGATCAATTATTTTGATGCATATGTGTTATTCGATTCGAGTCCACCTGCTCTTTTAATTTTGATGAATTTGTTAAATAGTTAGACTTACCCCGTGAGAAATTAGAACACCCTATGGGCGTAGGAGTAGCAAACAAGGAAGTTATCCCCGTACAATACATTCATAGGAACTGTTATACCGATTTGAAGGGAATTCGTGGATGTCTTCCCAAATTAGATTGAGCAGCAATAGTTTTTACCTTGGAGTTTTGGAAGTATTATTTGTATGGCGAGAAGTGTGAGATATACATAGTCTGAAGTATATCTTCACTCAGAAGGAATTAAACATGAGGCAGCGCCGATGGCTAGAATTGATTAAAGATTATGATTGTGAGATTTTGTACCATCCAGGCAAAGCAAATGTAGTGGCATATGCCTTGTGTAGGAAAGGCATAGGAAAGTTATCGAGGTTGACCATTCAGGAGAATTAGTGAAAGATTTTTGAAAGATTAGACTTAGAGGTTAAGTATCAGATGGAGACCAAATAGAGATTAATTATAGTGTCAGTAAGCCCGACTTTATTAGATAAGGTTAAGGAGGTACAAGAAAAGGACGAAGATTATGATAACATTAAGAAGTGATTAGCTGAAGGTGATGAGTTGAAATTTAAGATTGATAGCACTGGATTGTTAAGATTTGAAGGACGAATTTGGGTACCGTTAGTACTAGAACTAAGAGAAGAGATTTTGCTAGAAGCATTTTATGGAAGAGTGTCGAGCACCGTTGTGTTGAGACGAGGTAGGTGAACGTCGACAGTTGGGACCAGAAGTGGTACAGCAGACTGGTAGAGATTATCTAAGTGATAATAGCGAATTATCCGTTTTTATTGGAGTAGCCTTATTTTTACAATTCCGAGGACGGAATTTTTATAAAGGGGGAGGGATGTAACGACCAGAAATTTTAAGCTCCTTATTAATTTTATATGTGATTTAAAATTTTTAGGAGTTAATTTTTTTCAAACTTATTTAAACCTTATGTGGTTATGTGCTTATGTGAATTTAACCTATGCTAATAAATGCTATGATTTTTATTAAAGGGAATCACTAATGGTTATTTAAATTAGTAGATTAACCTTGAGACTATTATATCAGAATATTGATAAAAGTGTTAGTAAATTATATATTCAAATTTCTTGAATATAGTGTAGAGATTTAATCGGGATTAATTATTTATATTTGAGTAATTAATTGATAACGTATGAAATTATTATTGTTGTTGGTTTATAATTATTATGAATAAATAATAATTAATGAGTAAGAGAACTAATAAATATAATAATATTATATTTACTTGATTAATTATTTTATACAAGAATGCGATATGTTAAACCCTATAATATATGTTGGATTACCCTTATATTATATATAGTGCAAGGTGGCACGTCAATATGACTATACGTTATATATATTGACTATATGGTAAGAGTAATTTCATTATGTGAGTGACATAATAGTATGACTTATGTAACATGATATGTGTGGGTGGAATTTTAAAGAACACCCTATTATCTTATATTAATATCAATAAACATTATTAATTGATAATGTTTTCCCATAAGTTATTATTATAATAACAGTTATTATTATAAACAACAATGAAACACAATTATATTATATTTAGTGTTAATATAATGTACATGGATTATATGTTGATATATTTTTGGTGTACCCTTATTTGATACATTATATTATTGATTTCTTATTTGGACTAACATTGGGACTTAAATGTATTTATAATAAATACATATAACCTAAGTATATACTATAGGTATACATATATAACCTTAGTATGTGAGAAGCAAGTTGCTGAGAATTGTGTCCCATAAGTAGAGCTCATCCTCAATTCCCTCTCACGTGAACAAACAATAAGCTACTACAATACTCTATAATTTCTCAATCTCAACAATGTAGCCATAATCATTATGAGGGAGTGGGTTTCATAATTTGATCCAGCAACTCTTCACCAACTTCTTCTTATCCTTTATGTAATCTTGTTATCCCTTATTTTGAATTGGTGAACAAAAGCATTAACTGTGTATTGAAATTGCCTATATAAGAGCTTCTCCTTCTCATTTTGAAATGCTGAGATTTTCATGTTAGTAGAGAATTGCTAGTAAGTTATTATAAGTTATCAGTGAGAGAGATTGTTATATAGCAGGAAGTATAGTTCATATTAACAGAGGTACATTTCACATTCTTGTTCTTCCATGTCAATTCATTGATTATGCTATTTGAATGTTAATTGGATTATGAAGTATGTTGTTTAAAGTGTTAAATGAGTTAGTAATCATGCTAGAACTGTATTATGTCTAGAGCATAAAGGAATTCGTATGAAGTTTCTGGGTTTGGGCTAAGTTTCTGCCGAAGCAGACAGTTCCTGGATGGCCCAGGCAACTGCGCAGCTGCGCCAGTGTTTCACTGGCCAGCGGCGCAGCTGCGCCAGGCCTGCTCCAGACCCTTGCCTTCTGTTTCAGTTCTGATCATGATAGCCTAGTTGTACCACTTTAGGCAGGCATGAATACTAATTTACTTATTGTGTATATGTTCTTTAATGCAACGTACGTATTTGTGACCATGCTAGCACATATTAGGGAAGGAAACCTCAAGATTGTAAAATAAAACTTATGGTTTCAAACATGAATTTTGAGACTTGTGTGTGTCATATATGCATTCTAATTTCGTGAACAAGACCATATGGTCGATATTGACATAAAATGTACGTTTAAAGTGTTGAACACACTAGCATGCACGATTGCAAGATCTCTACGATTTCAAAGAAAGAAACTTAAGAACTTTGAAAAAAATGAACTTGACCAAGGCTAGTAGCTTTTAAATTCTAACCATATGAGGACATTTAGGAGGTTTAAATATGTGTTTCTAATGCATATGAAATCTATATAAAGATACCTTGTTTATACTAAATGACCTTTATGGACTTAGTGAAATTTTTGAAAGAGAACTTAAGCTTTGAATGTGAACTTTGACGTATACGTAGTATGTATGAATTTTGATTTCATGGTCATGATTGTGTGTTCTATAAACATGAGAACTTAGTCTAATATGATAGAACACACTAGCATACTTGATCGTGAGTTAAGACGTTTTCAAAAGAGAGACTTAAGGACTTTCAATTTAAACATAACCAAGATTTGTGTCTTTTAGATTGTGATCACTTAAATACATATAACTTATTGTACGCATTCTAGTACATGTGAATCACGGTTACGAGATACTTTGCATGTACCGTGTTGTCTTTTTGACTTTGTGTACTTTACAAATAGAAATTGAGAATGTGGAAGCTAATTAGCATTGAGTACCATGTGAATTATATTATGATCATGCAAGCATGTTTATTAGGATGTCATTATGCCTATAGACGTATTGTCATGAACCTCATTTGTTTATATACAAATTTCACATGTGCATGCTAAATTACAGAAAATGAACTTAAAGTATGAACTACGTGATTAAAGTATATGTGTGTAGTATACTCAAGCATACATATTAGGTATTGTTTAGCATTGTTATGAAATAGTATAACCGGAGTAGCGAACCTATGAAGTATGAACTTGTTTAACTTACGGTTTACCGGCATGAATACATATGACTATGAAATTGGATTAGGATGTTAGTTTTGAATGAGAGATTATAACTTGATAAGCATGTGTATTGGTTTAATGGCAATAGTTGTATGCTAGAGCTACGCTGGGGCAATTTGTTTGAGTCGGATTAAGTCGGATTTTAACAGTTAACATATTATGATGCTATAAATGGTATGTTTGATATTGAACGTGATCTTATGTGATAGAATTATATAATCATTAGATTCTTGTATGTGTGAACTTATACTAATTGGAGAGATCGATTTGTTAATATTAGGTCGTTCCAACTCCGTTTAATTAAAGCTAGAATTATTTGTAGCTGAGCAAGCAGGCAAGTTCCCTGACTTACACTTATTATTTGTGCAAGTTCCCTATCTTACTCAAATTTATATTGAGCAAGGTATTATTATATTGCAAGTTTCCTAACTTCAGTTGATTGTTATATTGAATGGAAGTATCCTAAATTCTTGCACTACTTTATTCAATGAATCATGTAAGCGAGTTTCTTAAACTTCACTTATTTTTGGTGAAAGTTTCCTATCCTTCTCATATTGTATTGAGCAGGTTATTGATATATTGTGAAAGTTCCCCGAACTTCACATTTTGGTTATTGTGCAAGTTCCCCGAACTTCACATTTTGAGTATTGTGAAAGTTCCTCGAACTTCACACTTTTGTAATGTGAAAGTTCCCCGAACTTCACACTTTGGTTATTGTGAAAGTTCCCCGAACTTGACACTTTGGTTATCGTGAAAGTTCCCCGAACTTCACATTTTGAGTATTGTGAAAGTTCCCTGAACTTCACACTTTTGTATTGTGAAAGTTCCCCGAACATCACACTTTGGTTATTGTGAAAGTTCCCCGAACTGCACACGTTGAGTATTGTGTAAGTTCCCTGAACTTACACAAATTCCTATATCGTGCAAATTCTAAACTTCACTTTGTGCAAGTTCTCTATCCTTCTCATATTGTATTAAGTAGGTTATTGTTGAATCGAAAGTTGCTTACTTCATTGCTTGAACTTTATTTCCAAACATGTTATTTAGTGGTTTAATTACTTATCAGTTATTCCACATTGATATTCTTGATGTCCACACCTAGTGCATTTGAGCTTGTACAGTCTTGGACTTGTACATTATTCAAGGTTCTAAATTTCTTGAACCATGTCAGTAAGAGTCTGAACCTTTGCTCGGTCAGACTAGTGTATGAAGTTTTCTTTGAAGCTATCCAAACCAATTGATGGTAAGGATTCTTAGACGGAACAAAACACCCCTCATATGTAGGAGTGTGCCCAAGTATCTAATATATATGATACGAGTAAGCAGATTTAAGTGTTATGCATATTCACATTGTGCCCGAGGCTGATCTCCTTGAGGTACTAAGTTTCTGTAGCCAGAAGCCAGTAATTCTAAAAGGGTCAATTAGCTATTGAACGCATTAGAAAGTTATAGTTCAGAGTCTACTCGACTATCAGTCATTCTAAAGGCAATTATTATCTTTGATTTTTATTTTTCATATTGTTGAATTGTTCAGATGTTCATATCGTTGAACCTATCTAATATTCATATTATTGAATCGTTCTAATATTCATATTGTTGAATCTTTAAGATATTCATTTTGTTTAAATCATTGTCAGATATTTTTCAATTCATCGTGATATATTCTTTATTGTTGTATTTAAACTTGCTGAGCAAACTTGCTGCTCATTCTTGCTATATCATGACTTATATTGTAGTTAAGCCCGAGCCCTCAGGGAAGGACAAGGGTAAAGGAAAGATTTAGGATGGTTTTCAAGGAGCAAAATTTGTCTTTGTGATTTATTTAATTACTGTTAATGTAATATGAACCCTAATGTTTATTATAGGGTATGTTTGTATTGATGTATTAAGGTTATCGAATCTTGGGACTAGTAACACCTTTTGAATGAACGACGTACGTTTATTATATTTCGCATTTTTAGTTATCGTATGTTGTTAGACGTGATGTTAGTATTGTATCGTGGCGACCGAACCGGGGTCAGAGGACCCAGATTCGGGGGCGTCACATCATTACTATCTTTTCGATCTCCTATAAGCCTACTACCTAAGGCTCCCCTCCTAAGGTTCATAACCTAAATCTCTGATACCAACTTGTGACACCCACAAATCCGGGTTCTTCATTTCCTCAGGATTTGGTGTTCCTTATCTAAATAAAACATAACTAACTGCTCATAAATAAGAAATGCAAAATAAATTACAACCTTAACAATAAAAATCTTCCTTATAAGAGGATTACAACTTTATCAAAATGTTCCCAGGTTTCTAACTTTAAACAAACATCAAATGCGGAATATAAAACATCATAAACAAATTAGGTTTTATTACAACATCACATCATAATATATGAATAAGTCTTTGCTACTTATTCATCTTGGCTTTGCCCTTGCTGGTTGACGGCTCGTCAACCATCTCAACTTTGGCTGCAATGGTTATATATGCAAGAGTGAGCAAACAAAAGCTCACTTGAAATGGCAATCAATAAGGATAACATATCATTGAATATCTAGTAGATTGCGATGATCTAGGAACCTCCATGTCGAAAAGCCCGTGAGAGTAAACCTAAAATAGGTCAGCCTCTGTTAAACCAAATGCGAATGGAAAGCTCTTCATACATTTCACTTTCAATTCCATGTCAAATATCAAATGTTGTAACTATCAATTCTTGTCAAATATTATAAATTGTAAATTCTTGCAAATTTTTTATAAAATATCAAATCATGTCATGATATCCTGTCATCAAAACAACTGACCTCTATTTTGCAGGAAAATATTAAAAAACCCCTAAACACGACACATTGCATAGCATGCATATTGTTCAGGTATGTCAAGACTAAACTACCTACTTTTATTGTAGGAAAGATTGGTCCCACTACCAGATCCAAATCTAAGAAGGCAAAAAGCCTACCCACTAACATGGAGGAAAGTACTAAACAGGGGACATGCTTTGTGTCTCGAGAAGAATTCGAGGGACTCAGAAATCAGATAGCAAAATGAACTATTTTCTTGAAAGAACAAAGAAAAAGTACTCAGGGTCAACAAATACCCAATCAAACAGAGTCCTCCGAACAAGGTGGCAATAAGGGTACTGACAAGAAAAAGGATGCTCAGATACCTGCCTCGAAACAATGAAAAGACCAACAAAACCATTGAAATCACCAATCTTAAAGAAGATCAAGAGACTTGGGATATCCGAAAGAATTTCTAACAAATGGAAGAAACTCTCCAGTCAATCAAAGGGACTAGATCCTACGGAAGTGTTAACTACTCAGACCTTTGCATCTTTCTTGGGGATTGGTATCCAAACAAGTTCCAGATCCCAAACTTAAAAAAATATGATGGATCGGGAGATCCTTACACTCATTTAAAAGTATTCATTGGAGAACTCGGATCCTATGCAGAGGACGAGAAGCTGAGAATGCAGTTATTTCAGAAAAGTCTGACCGGAGACGCCAAAGCCTAGTATACCATACTAGAGAATTCCAAAATCCATAGTTGGGAAGAGCTAGTTCATGCCTTACTAAATAAATACATCTTCCAGTCATAAATGGCTCCAGACAGATATTAAATTACCAAGGTTAAAAAGCAAAATACTGAGTTATTCATAGAATATGCCCAAAGATGGAGGCATTTGGCTGCTCAAGTCATCCCATCAATGACAAAGACTGAGATGGTGATGACATTCATCGACATATAAGAAGCTCCATTCTATGAAAGGGTCCTAGCAGGCATAGGAAAATAATTCTCAAAGATGATCAAACATGGAGAAATGGTCAAGATGGGGCTGAAGTTTGGAAAGATTAAAGACCTTACTTCTTTAGAAGCTGTAGCTGAGCACATTCAGGTTGGAAATTATGGGAGTAATCCTCGGAGAATTCATAAGAAGAAAGAAAAGGATGTATCCTTAGTACTACAAGGTCAAACAAAAAGAGGCAACCAAAACCTGCCTATTAAAAGGAAAAATTATTCCCCTTTTTAAACATTTGTACAACTTGCAAATCCGATGTTCCAAAGAACTGGAGAGGCTAAACGTCAAAGGACATTTACATCCTTAGGGGACTCACTTGAGAATATACTCAAGCTTTTTAAAACACATTAGAAAATTGCACAGCTCCTTCCACCAGCCAATCCAAATGGGAAGAATTTTGACCCAAGTAAGAAATGTTCTTACCATTCTGGATCTCCTGGCCATGACACCCAAGAATGTTAGTCTCTAAAGCACAAGATCCAAGACCTAATAGACGGTGGTGAGATTATGTTGACAAAACCAGAGTAGCCACATGTTTAAGATAACCCATAGCCTCAACACAATGAGGAGGGATTTAACATGATCAATATGGGGAATGGAGAAGGTTCCAAGTAACTCAAATACGTAGGGGATTCTCCACAAACAAGCAAGGATAGATATGATAATTTGGACTATTCAGAATGTCGCTTCCTGATAGAATGAGAAATAAAGTCATCAGATTAGTCAACTGGCAGAACTGATGGTATACCAACACCAAGTGACACGACAGTTGATAACTCAAGTCAACCAAAGGATAACAAATCCTCCCACGCCCAAAGTTCTTACAATTACAAGGAAGGATCATTATCGGTTCAATGAACATAAAACTTAGGTATACAAAGTTGCCAAGGAAGAAAGGGTCCGAGCTCATAGAGAGTTTGCTTTGAAGAGAAAGTTCACAGCTTTAGATCAGGCCATGGAAGAAATTCTCCAAATGTTGATCAATGAGGGAAAAGTCATACAACTATTACCTCCAGTGGACCCTCGATCAAGGAAGTTCAATCCTTCCAAAATATGTCAATATCATTCCAACACTCCTTGTCACGATACAGAAGAATGTTGGGGACTTCGTCACCTAATCCAGAACCTGATTAAAAGTGGAGAATTGCTAAAAGTAAGCCCAGACCATGGCTTTCCTGATAAAGAAGTAATATTTCCTCCTCTATCACAGATTCTAAAGGAAGTTGTAGCAGCTATTTCCTGTGAGAAAGACACAATTGCCATACCCCTGATAATTCAAGGAAAGGTGAACAAAGGGAGAATGAATCCTTTGAAAGTGGCTGCACCAGAACCATTGATGTTGCCATTCAAACCATAGTATCCCTTGATCAGTTTAAAAAGAGTCCCATGGAACTATAGGGAGAACGAGGGGTCAACATCAAATTATATGGCTGCTATATCAAAGAAAAACTAGATGTATCTACCTCAACAAGCGATAAAGCCAGTCACTAAAGCCAAAGGTAGAGTACCCGAGGAAAAGATTAAAGTATTCCTCAGCAAAATGGGGCATATTAAAGCCAAGGTGGTGCAAAGACTAAAAGAGGCACCTCGACATATACCTATTCTGGATTTGTTCTTGTCTTCAGAAGATCATCACAAAATATTAATACAAGTGTTGGAACAAGCACTTCTGCTGAAGGTTGTAGATATAGAAATGTTTTGTCACTTAATAGAGAACATTTTCAACAGCAATGTGATATCTTTCACTGATGATGACATACTAGTTGAAGGGACTGGTCATTATAAGTTATTGCATATAGTAGTGATGTCCTCTAGATATGTGATAGGAGGCGTGTTGATAGATGGAGGGTCTTCCTTGAACATTTATCCTTATGACACTTTGGAAAGAATAAAGATTAGTCCAAATCGAATCCAGAGCAGCCATATAGTCATAAGTGCCTTTGATGGGTTTCAGCAAAATGCTGTAAGAGAAATCAAACTACCTGTGGAGATTGGTCCACATACATTCTACGTATCCTTCCAAGTGTTGAACATCACCATGGGATATAACTTACTGTTGGGAAGAACGTGGATTCATATGGTAAGAGTAGTCCCATCTACTCTTCATCAACAAGTCAAGTACATTATTAATGGAAATTTGGTCATTGTTAATACTAAACCAGAGTATCTTGTCTATGTACAAGGGGATATGCCTATGATCAGCCTCAATAAAGGAGTTCAGCCAGTCAGTTTTCAAGCCTTCGAAGTGAGCAACACTCACTATCGACCCATTGGGGCTCTAACCTTGAAGCCAAGAATTTCTGTCCCGATAAAGGGCTAGGGAAAAATAAACAAGGGATCAAACATCCAATCCAGATACCTAGCCAGACAGGGAAGGCTGGATTAAGCTATTTTTATGGATCAAATCACAAGAACCCGCACAACATCAACTGGTTCAGGCATCCACCATTCTACTACCAGATCTCACAGATGCCAGATTTGTGAAACTAACAAGGAAAGTCACTGCTTCTGTGTCAGTCATGCTGATTCCTAAGCTTAAATTCGCCAGTGAGAAATAAATACAGATTTTTGTTATGGAAAACGAGGAAAGGAATGAGAGGTTCCTACAACAAGTGCAATATCGATTCGGAAAGATGTATTTTCTGGCACATACTGAGGTTATGAACGATAATATCCCAGATGTTGACTATTCAGAAGATCAAATCATGATCCCTCGCATAAACAGAGCCAAGGAGAATAGTTCAAAGAAAAGCACTAACGTTGATGTGAATTCAGTCATGCTCATTATCAAGGAGGAGGAGGATAATAGCAACTCCTTCATCATCTCAGTCAACAAGGACCTTACCCTGGATAACTGGAGCAGTATTCCGTGCATCAGTCGTAAAGGTTAAAAGGGTAGAGAGTTTATCTGCCCAGAAGTGTAGATATTATTTACTGCTTACTTTTGTTGTATCGTACTAGCAGTTACTTTTGTTATGCTTTCATTGCTGCTTTGTATTATTAAACAATGTCATATATTAAGTGAATGTATTTTATTTTCAGGACTCCAAATTTGGATTTGGTTAGCCTTGTTGATGAATTTCCAAGTCTCAAAAGTGACTACTACTTTGATGTAGAACTGGACTTTGACTTGATGGGGATTGATCAATAGGAGACAGATGACTATGAGGTGTTTGAGGAGATCAAGGAATGGGTCAAAGATAAACCCAAACCAAACCTCGATCAAACCACCATAGTTAATATCGAAACCTCACAAAATCCTAAAGAGATCCAAATAAGCAACGACCTTACCCCAAATCAAATGACAGACCTGATTGAACTCCTAAATCATTTTCAAGATGTGTTTGCATGGTCATATGAAGACATGGTTGGTTTATTTACTAACATTGTTATTCTCCAATTGCCCATTAAAGAGGGATTTAAGACTGTCAAACAGAAACTCATGAGACTAAAGCCCGAGTGGAGTCTGAAGGTCAAAGAAGAAGTTGTCAAGCAATTAAAAGCAGGCATTATCATGGTCTCAACCTACCCTGAATGGTTATCCAATACAGTTCCTGTACCTAAGCCCAGAGGGAAGGTACGAGTATGCGTGGATTATCCGGATTTGAATAAAGCTTGTCTCAAAGACGACATCCTAGTACCTTTCATCCACATATTGATAGACAGCATGGTGCAGTATGGAATATACTCATTTATTTACTATTTTTCCGAATATCACCAAATTATGGTGGCCGAAGCAGACAGGGAAAAATAGCCTTTATCACCACTTGGGGAACCTTCTGCTACAGGCGATTGTCTTTTGGCCTTATCAATACTAGTGCTACATATCAGCGAGCCATGATGGCCCTTTTTTATGTCATGATGCACAAGGAGATAGAGGTGTATGTGGATGGAATTATGGTCAAATCCCAAAAAGAAGATGACCACATCGACCATCTCAAAAAGTTATTCAACAGGCTTCGCAATTATAACTTGAAGCTGAATCCAGCCAAGTGTGCTTTCGGTGTCAAATTCGGCAAATTATTGGGATTCTGTTAAGCAGTAGAGGCATTGAGCTGGATCCCGCCAGGATTAAAGCCATCACTGAGATGCTTGTACCCTAAATAGAAAAGGAAATACGGGGATTTCTTGGGAGAATTAATTTCATAAGCATATTCATCTCTCAACTCACTGCAACATGTGAGCCCATCTTCAAGTTATTGAGGAAAAAATCCTCTGGGAAATGGAATGAAGATTGTAGAAAATCCTTCTTCGCCATCAAAAAAAAATTGGTGGAAGCTCCTATTTTGGTACCGCCAAGGGACAAAGTTCCTTTATTCATGTACATATCGGTCAATGCCAATGTTATGGGCTATATGCTAGGGGAAGAAAGATTATAGAGGCAAGGAAAGAGCTAACTTTTACCTCAGTAAAATATTCAGCAGCGGTGAATAGAAGAACACCTTGATTGAAAAGACCTGTTGTGCTTTAGCATGGGCGGCCATAAGATTACAACATTATCTTCATGGACACACAACTTATCTCATATCCCGAATGAATCCTCTGAAGTATATATTCAGCAAGCCTATGTTGAATTGTCGATTGTCCAAAAGGCAATTGATCCTCCAGCAATTTGATATCATCTATGTGACTCAAAAGTTCATCAAATGTCAAGGAATTGCAGATCAATTTGCCGAAGCACCATCAGGGAACTTTGAACCATTTGAAACTTATTTCCAAGACCATGGAATAATGATAATTCAGCAAAATGCTTGAGAAGATACTGGCCAATTCTGGAAACTGTACTTCGACGGTGCTATAAACATAGAAGGTGCAGGAGCAGAGCTAGTTCTTATATCCATCACGGGAGAACAGTATCCCATGACCATCAAACCATAGTTTTTCAACACCAACAACACAGTCGAGTATGAAGGATGTATAATGGAATTAAAACTGGCCTAATCTATGGGTATTCAATGGTTAGCAGTCTTTAGAGATTCTGAGTTGGTCATCAGACAAACTACCAGGGCATATTACACCAAGGAATTGCATTTACTGCCCTATCATCGGCAGATCATCAAGATGGCTATGGAGTTACGAGAAATAGCATTCATCCACATCCCTCAAAATAGAAATTATTTTGCAGATGCATTAACAACTCTGGCTTCCATGATCCATATATCTGATAGAAGATGATTCCTTGATATCAAATTTGCAAGCAAGAAAGCACCAGCTTAAGGAAATTACATTAGAGAAGTATCTGATGAACTACCTCCTATCAAACAGGCATGATATCAGGACATCAAAGAATATCTACGAGATGGATCTACGCCCACTAGGGCAAGCCAAGCAGAAAGAAAGTGGATCCATAGAATGGCCCTAAAGTTCTATCTAAGCGGAGATGCATTCTACAAAAGAGATGCTGGAATAGGCTTGCTAAGGTGCCTAGACAAAGACCAAGCCCAACGACTTATGGATAAAGTCCACGGTGGAGTTTGTGGTCCACACATGAGCAGTCCTTTACTTGCCAAGAAGATATTAAGAACAAGGCATTACTGGATATCTCTCAAAGCCGACTGTGATGATCACGTCAGAAGATGTTATCAATGCCAAATCCATGGAAATGCCATCCACGCTCCTCCAAATGAACTGCACAAGATGAGTTCGCCATAGCCATTTTCCATATGGGGGATGGACGTGATTGGGTTAATAGATCCCAAAGCCAACAATGGTATCGGTTTATCTTCACCATGATCGACTACTTCTCCAAATAAGTCGAAGTTGCCTCCTTTCCCAAAATAACCATGGAGGTAATCATTAGTTTCATCAGAAATAATATAATTTGTCGATACGAACAACCAGAGGTAATCGTATCAGACAATGCTAAGAATCTGAATAACTAGATGATGAAGGAATTATGTAGTAAATTCCATATCAAACATCTTAATTCCGTCATGTATCGTCCCAAGATGAATGGTGATGTCGAAGCAGCAAATAAGATTATCAAGAAGATCATGCAAAAGATTTTCGCCAATCACAAAGAATGGCCTGACTTATTGACTCTGACTTTGTTAGCCTACAGAACGTCAATGCGCACTTCTACCGGGACTACCCTCTATTCATTGGTCTATGGCATGGAAGCTGTACTTCCCATAGAGGTTGAAATGGAATCATTAAGGGTATTGATAGATGCTTAGAGGGAAGAAGACCAATGGATGCAAGAGAGATACTATTGGGTTTTTTCTATACGCGCTACACGCAAGTGTATGTGTTCAACAAGTAATATAATGATAAGTTCAGATATCGTACCCACAGAGACAATAATTTCTATTTAATCAAACAAGTACAAACTTTTTATTATTTCAACTTTATCAAACTAATGATTAAAAGATGATTATTTAACTAAATTACTACTTAAACTAATTTTAACACTAACTTAAGATTTTTGCAAGTTTTAGAGAATTAAGCCTACAACTTCACTTATTATATCACTACAGATAATATCATTTTCTCTAGTTTATGTCAATTACTCCAGATTATTAATCAAGAACACTAAAGCACATATAGCCATTTCTCAATGCATTATACCCATACTCACTCGCATCCACAAATGATAGAATTAAACAAGACACTCAAAATAACTAATTCAATATATCTCTATAAGAATTACAATTAAATAAGGTTTAAAATCAAGTTCTTATCAGATTACACATGACGCATAGATATCTCTATCCGATACGTGAATTATGAATTCCAACTATGCAGAAATCACAAAAATATGTCCCTATGGCTATTTCAAATCCCATATGTCCTATCT
This sequence comes from Panax stipuleanatus, assembly GCA_020205555.1. Lineage (NCBI taxonomy): Eukaryota > Viridiplantae > Streptophyta > Magnoliopsida > Apiales > Araliaceae > Panax > Panax stipuleanatus. The sequence goes on from CM035122.1 coordinate 46,630,626, forward strand.
CGATTTTATATGGAATGACGGATAATTGTTGATCATGCAATTATATATATTAAGCACAACACATAGCAAATAATCTGGATATAACACTCATAAATTGAATTTAAGTTTATTTAATCATCCATTACATAAAAAGATCCGTCATAGGCTTAAATAAAAAATTAGTTCATCATAGACGAATAAAATCCAACAATCCACATCCTTGAAACATTCTGATTACAAGATATAAACAAAGAAATAAGATATATTCCAGAATTGTATCACCGCTCTCCGCTCCAATCGATGTTTCAATTCTCCTTGCAAGTTAATATCCAAAGCTCGGGCTTGAAAGTGTCTAAGTCACTCTATATGCTATATTAAGTTCCTTATACATCACCACAAACGCAACCCTAATCCTCTCCCTTGCTGCACCAAAGTCAAAATCAAAAAAGGAAATCAGCAACTCCATCCTCGCCTCCCCGCCCTAACGGGGAAATTCTTTACAAAAGCCCCACCCCAGCGGGGCAACACACTATCCAACATGCTGATTTTCTCAAAGGGCCCGCTCCAGAGGGAAATCAACTCTATAGGCCCTGCCCCAGGGGGAAGCACCTCATGTATGCTGAAAATGAGCCCTTATATGCTACTATCCATCCAATCCCTTTACTTCACATTAATATTCTAAAACCAAGTGAAAAAGCTATGAAAACTACTCGAAAACATTAAGAATCAAGCTATTATGAATACTGATTCGTAGGTGTTAAACCCACTCATCAAACACCCCCAAACTTGAGACTTTACTTGTCCTCAAGCAAAAACCATGCAAAGGCAAATAATTACACTGCTTATGAATGCAACTGTCAGCTTATATACTGTTAACCAACTTGCCTCAGAGAAATCACATAACTATATCAATAAATCAAACCAAAAATATGTTCGCAATTCCAAACTTTCTATGAATCAATACCTGTTAACACCAATGCGTGTGTGTGTGGTTTACAACAATATGACCAACTACAGTTCAAATATCTCACATAATACGCATCTTAGACAGATATCCAACTTTTAATTTAAGGAACCTCATAAACACGTAATGCAGACACATGACTCAACATCAACCAAGTCAGAAGTCAATATGGGTGATTTTCTACCTTTTATTCCTTTACGGGTGCATTTTGCTCATTTTCCCGCAATTCTATTTTACTCATGACTGTGCAATGCTTAGTTCCCTTATGCTTTTCAGTGATACCCGTGTAGCGAGCTTTCAACCAATGACTCCCAAACCAAATGACTTTAAGGCGCTGGGTGTAAAGACATCCCATAGGGCGTACTTACTTAAGTGTCAAAGACCACAAAACCAAACAAGTCATGGCTTTTATTTCAACTTTCTTTTTCCTGCTTTTTTATATTTTTCACTTTTCTATTTTTTTAAATAGTCTCCCATATTTTCCCATAAACTTAAGTTTCTGCCTAATCTAGTCATTACTTCCGGTTTACAATGTTTCTATCATTTAAAACCAAATTTCTGTCAAGATGTCAATTATGTGACCATTTGGCTACAGTTAAACCACATTATCATCCTAACATGCTAACCGGTACAATAGTGACAAATAGGTAACAATTCATGTAATGGTCAGAATTTACGTCTACGTTCTGGTAATCATCATTGTTTAACTTCTACGTGAATCCAATCTCATCACTGTCTAAAGTTACTTTACACAGACTGACATACTTGACTCATATAATCCTAACTACGACTCTTTTTGTTATTTTCTGAATTTTTTCATTTTTTTATAAGCATAAAAACTTAACTAAAGCTACTAAAACAAGTAACTACTCTACTATGCAAATTATAAATACTACACTACTTATGCAACATGCTAACAAGATTATGATTAATAATATAAACCCACCCCCAAACTTAAACTAAACAATGTCCATATTGTAATAATAAAGAACTTAAGCATTAACAACTTCCCTGAAAAGCCAAGCATCAGGTTCGCCACCCACCTCCGTGTCAGAGTCGAACGGTGGATATGGTGGGAGTGGTTGTGGAGTATGGAACTGCAATGGATCAGCGGCAATGGTGATTCGCACGAAAGCCTCAGCAACAACGGCTTAAAATTGGTTCTGTGTATTGATTATGTGACTCTGTCATGCCGCCATTCTGTCGGTCCTCTTTCGTTGTTGGTTCATTTGCCGCTGAAGGTTTCTGAGCATGGCAGTCGTCGAGCTCGACGATTCATCCTCTTCAACTTTATCCTCGGGCATCACGTAATCCTCATCCCTGGCCTCATCCTCCCCCTCATCCAAGTCTAGAAAAATAAAACCAAGCCCATGAAGATGTGAATGTGCCCCCTTCCAAGGCTCAAATATGTTCATTAACTTAGAGTCTAGAAGCATCAATGGTGGCTGAACCAGCTCAATCTCTTCCTATATGACCCCTGCTTGAAGGTACAAACCAGTGACGAGCGAAGGGTGTGGTAATCCTCTTATTAATCCACCTCTCAAACACCGAATAATGGAAAAGCTTATGATTGTTCCAATATTGATGCAGAGATCTTTGACGATCGCATACAATAATGAAATCTTTTCTTTAGTGATTTCGCTCATGTGTGTTGAAGGCAATAGTTATGCACAGAGGAACGAATACCAAACTTTCCCATATTTGTTCAAGTTGGCGCTCGCGATGATTGTGCCTCTTTGACTGTCTTTCACCCATATTGTGTCTGGTTTGCAAATTTCTTTTAGGATTTGGTCATAATCAATTATTCCATCTCGTAATGCCGTGTACTGACACACCTCTGGTGGTGGGATATTGTAAAAGTCATTTATGGCCTCTGCACTGAAGTCTACCAGCTTGCCCCTTAAGAATGCTTTAAACGGCGGTGCGTCCTCCGCATTGGCGTAGAATTCCTTCACCACGGCTACCACTGCCTCTTTAGGTTAAGCTGTGAAGGTGACATCCCAATGACGTTCTATAATATGTACTTTCATTTGACCATCCGAAGAACTTAGTTGGAGACCTCGTTCCTGGATGAGTGCCTTGCCGGCCAAATACTCAAATCGCTCGGCGGCGGCAGCACTCTGAAATTTCTTCCGGTCAAATTATTGAACTACCGAGGAAGACCCTTCACCCTTTTGCCTCTTTTGTGGATGTGGCGGCATATTTTTTCCTTGCTTAAAAATAAAGAATTTCTGAGGAATTGTGTTTGAGGACTTTCGTCTAACACTTAGTGGAAGTTGTCAAATTGGCTTGATGTTGAGTGAGGTTTAATACTCTACTTTCCCCAATTTTTCTCACACAACCAATCAATCAATAGAAATATATCACAATTATCCACCAATTCACTAGCAATTCCAAAAGCACACAACGAAACCCTAATAGTTCTTCATAAATTTTGACCCAATTGAAACAACTTACCTTTCTTTTTGAATGATGATGTTAGAGTGTAGGATTTTATAGATGTTTTAAGAGGTTGAAGTTGTTGATTCTTACACTGCTTGTTAATTATGGCTTTGGAGACGGTATGATGGTGGTTGGAATTCTCGAATTCGTATGGGTTGGGTAGCGTTGTAGTGTGGAGAACGGTTAGGCTAATGGGGATTTTGCAAGTAGTGACAGTGGAGAATGGTTTGTACGAATTTGGGGGGGGGGGTGGAATTCGGTAGTGGCTACGTTGGGTATTTTGTGAAGATACGATGATAGGATAGTGGGGATTGATAGTTTAGGATGGTATGTGATTGTATTGTGAGAGGAGTTAAAAGCACAAGCATTTCCTTTTTAAAATAACCACCTGCTGATTTCGCTCCCCCACCCCAGCGGGGCCACTTGCTTGTGAATCCCCGCCCTAGCGGGTCAACACACTTTCCAAGCTTCTACTTTCCCGCCCCGGCGGGATATTGCTTCTCAATACCCCCACCCCAGGGGGTGGTCCTGTGGTATGTAGCTGACTTTGTTTAGCTACTTTCAATCCTTTTCCTTATCTTTCTAAAGCTTAAGCATACTCCCTTCTTTAATCGTTGATCGTTGACTTTGAATGATTCGGTCAATCCCTACTGTATATTTTAACGGCGCCATGTGGAAACACTGTCTTGATAGTAAACGGGCCCGACCACCTTGATTTGAGTTTTTTGGGTAAAATTTTCAACCGAGAGTTGAATAGCAAGACTGATTGTCCCGGTTCGAAGCTCTACTCCATATTTTTTTGGTCATGCCATTTCCCTAGCTTTTCCTTATATAACTTGGAATTTTCGTATGCCTGCAGGAAGAATTCGTCTAATTCGTTAATCTGCAACATTCTTTTATCCCTTGCTGCTGATAAATCGAAGTTCAGTTTCATGATGGCCCAATACGCCTTATGCTCAAGTTCCACCGGTAAGTGAAATACCTTCCCGTAAACCAACTGATATGGGGACATACCTATCAAAGTCTTGTAGGCGGTTCGATACACCCATAGAGCGTTGTCTAGTTTCAATGACCAGTCTTTCCTGTTTGGGTTGACGACCTTTTCCAGGATTCTCTTCACCTCGCAGTTAGATACTTCGGCTTTGCCACTCGTTTTACGATGGTAGGCTGTGGCAATTCGTTGTTTGACCCCATACTTAGTCAAAAGAAAGATGAAGTATTTGTTGCAGAAATGGCTCCCTTCATCACTGATTATTGCCCTTGGGGTGTCGAAACAGGTGAATATATTCTTTTGAAAGAATTTTAAGACTACCTTCGCATCGTTTGTTTGTAATGCAACTACCTCCACCCATTTTGATACGTAGTCCACATCTAATAGGATGTACATATTACTGAATGAAGATGAAAAATGGCCCTATGAAGTTGATTCCCCATACATCAAAAATCTCGACTTCCAAGATCATGTTTAGTGGCATCTCGTTTCACTTCGAAATATTCCCCACTCTCTGACATCTGTCGTAGTTTTTCACGCACTGATGCGCATCTTTGAATAACGTAGGCCAAAAAAAACTTTCTCGGAGGACCTTTGCAGCTGTTCTCTCGCTCCCATAATGTCCTCCGTATAATGAGGCGTGACACGCCTGTAAGATGCCCTCAACTTCGCTTTCCGGCACACAATGCCGGGTCATTCTGTCAGCGCACTGGCGGAACAAATATGGTTTATCCCACATATACCACTTCACATCATGTAGAAATTTCCTCTTTTGCTGGCGAGTTAAATCTGGTGGGAGGATATTGCTGACCAAATAATTAGCAAAATCTGCGTACCACGGAAACTCGTCGTGTATCAAAAATAAATGCTCATCCGAAAAATCCTAATTGATTGCTACCTTTTCTGTCTCGTTTTGCTTTGGATTCTCTAGTCGTGAAAGATGGTCAGCCACCTAATTTTTTGTCCCCTTCCTATCCTTAATCTGTAAGTTGAATTCTTGAAGGAGAAGAACCCAGCGAATAATTCTCGGCTTTGCGTCCTTTTTTTCCACTAAATACCGGATGGCTGATTGATCTATGTATACTACCACCTTTGTCCCCACCAAGTACGAGCGAAACTTGTCAAATGTATACACAACTGCAAGTAACTCTTTTTCAGTGGTTGTATAGTTCAACTGCGCATCTGTCAATGTCTTGCTTGCATAATATATGGCGTGAAAGATTTTATCATGTCGTTGCCCAAGCACTGCTACAACCGCATAATCAATAGCATCACACATGAGTTCGAACGGCTTGGTCCAATCAGGTGCTATGATGACTGGGGCAGTGGTTAACTTCTTCTTTTATAGCTCAAATGCCGCTAGACAGTCTTCATCAAACTTGAATGGAACATCCTTTTGTAATAGACTGCAGAGTGGCTTTGTGATTTTTGAGAAGTCCTTGAAAAATCTTCTGTAGAATCCAGCGTGCCCGAGAAAACTCCGAATCCCCTTTACTGAAGTCGGCGGTGGCAGATTTTCAATTATTTCCAGTTTTCCTTGGTCAACTTCCAACCCTTTTCCAGAAACTTTATGCCCCATAATTATTCCTTCTTGGACCATAAAGTGGCATTTCTCCCAGTTGAGTACCAGATTTGTCTCGACACATCTCTTTAATACCAATACTAAATTCTAGAGATATCTACAAATGATTCCCCAAAAACTCAAAAATCATCAATAAATACCTCCACACTACGCTCCATCATGTCTGAGATGATCGCCATCATGCAACGCTGAAAAGTTACCGGTGTGTTACACAGTCCGAATGACATCCTCATGAAGGTGCCACAGGGTCATGTGAACGTCGTCTTCTCTTGATCCTCTGTTGCGATGACGATCTGGTTGTACCCAGAATACCCATCCAGCAAGCAGTAGTACTCATGTCCAGCTAGTCGGTCCAACATCTATTCAATGAAAGGCAAGGGGAAATGATCCTTTCTAGTTACCTTATTCAGCCTTCTGTAGTCCATGAATACCCTCCATCCGGTTACTGTCCTTGTCAACATCAGTTCATTGTTCTCGTTCTTTACTACTGTCATCCCACCTTTCTTTGGGACATATTGGACCGGGCTCACCCATGCACTGTCTAAAATTGGGTAGATAATTCTAGCATCCAGTCATTTTAAAATCTCCTTGTTTACTACCTCTTTCATTATTGGGTTGAGCCTCCTCTGTTGTTCCACTGTTGGCTTGCTATCCTCCTCCATCAGAATCTTATGCATACAGAATGACAGGCTGATTCCTTTGATGTCGTCGATTGTCCATCCAATAGCAGATTTGTATTCCCTCAGCACTCTTAACAGCTTACTATCCTGTAATTTGTTAAATGCAGATGCAATAATAATAGGTAAAGTAGATGAATTTCCTAAATACGCATACCTGAAGTGATTGGGTAAGGGCTTTAGTTCAAGTTTAGGTGGTTCCTCAAGAGATGGCTTCATCTTTTTTGGTGAATTTCCTTCTGCTTCCAAAGGCTCAAATGGTAGTTTGAACCTATTCACTCTCGGATGAGCCTCTAACAGTTGCAGATACTCTTTTATTTCTGAATCCTCTTCATCAAAATCTCCCATCAATGCTGATTTTAGCAGATCGGTAGTGAAAATTCGAAGTTGCTCATCATTGACCACTGTGTCAATAATATCCACCCAGTAACACTCTTCATCCTCCTTGGGAAAATTCATGGCCTTAAATACATTGAAGGTGACCTCTTGATCTTGCACTCTCATGGTCAACTCTCTTTTCTGAACGTCAATGAGAGTCTTGCCAGTAACCAAGAATGGTCGCCCAAGGATTATTGGAATATCCTTATCTTTTTCATAGTCGAGGATGATGAAGTCCGCTGGGAAGATGAATTTATCCACTTTAACCAACACATCCCCAACATTCCCCAGTGGATAGGTTACAGATCTGTCTGCAAGCTGTAGGGAGATGTTGGTCGGTTTAGGTGTTGGTAACCCTAACTGAATATAAACCGACAATGGCATGAGGTTTATACTGGCACCTAAATCATATAAGCATTTGTTGAAAGCCAAACTCCCTATCTTGCATGGAATGGTGAAACTACCCATATCTTTCAACTTAGGTGGAAGCTTCTTTTGCAGAATCGCACTACATTCCTCTGTTAGTGCCACAGTTTCAAAGTCCTCTAATTTCTTTTTCTTTGACAAAATATCCTTCATAAACTTGGCATAACTGGGCATTTACTCTAATGCCTCCGCGAAAGGTATGTTTATATGTAGCTTCTTGAGCACTTTCAGGAACTTAGTGAATTATTGCTCTAATTTCTGCTTACGGATTCATTGTTGAAATGGCGGTGGAGGGTAAACTACCTGTGTAACCACTTGTTCCTTTTCTGTAGATGTTTCACCTGCTTTTCCTTCCACTGTCTGTTCCATATTGGTCTCAACTTGCTCTTTGGTTGCCGGCTCCTCCGACTCCTTCTCCACTAATTGTTTCCCACTTCAAAGTGTAACATCTTGACATTGCTCGTGTCCTCCCTTCGGATTCTTTCCTGCGCCACTTGGCAAAGCTCCTTGGGGTCGACTATTTAGTGCACTCGAAATCTATCCAATCTGATTTTCAAGATTCTTAATCGCAACCAGATGAGTTTTCATAGCTGCTTCATTGCCTGTTATGTATTTTGCCAATACCTCTTCAAAATTTAGCTTTTGCTCCTGCTATGGGGCTGCCTATTGATTCTGATTTTGAAAGCCAGACAGGTTTGCTTGTCTTGGAGCCTGCCTGCTGGTTCTGATTTTGCTTGTTGCTCCATGAAAATTTTGGATGGTTCCAATTCCCCTAATTGTATGTATTCTGGTAAGTGTTGGCTGGTGTGTTATAGTTAGCCACATACTGAACTGAAGCTGGGTTGATTGCACACTATTCTGTTGGATGTTCACCTGCACAAAGTTCACATATGATTGCCACCTGCTACACGTTTTCCATCTCCATGGTGTCCATCTTCTTCGATAATGCTGCTATATAGCTACACCTATTGTTGCCGGTTAAGCCAATGTCTCAGTCGGCCACTGATAGCCATTTGAAGCCATTGTGTCTATCAATGCCCATGCCTCCTCAAATTTCTTCTTCATAAAAGCTCCACATGAGCCTGCATCGATGCTAGTCTGTATATGACTCACTACCCCATTGTAAAAGTTACTAAGCTACACCCAGTGCCGGAATCCGTGATGTGGACACTTTCTCAACCGCTCCTTGTACCGTTCCCATGCTTCATAAAGTGGCTCCCCTTGAATCTGTGCAAATGAGGATAACTCCGTTCTCATCTTATGTGTCTTCGATGGCTGGAAGAACTTAGCTAAAAAAATTTGCGCCAGGTCATTCCATGTAGTGATTGAACCCGGTGGTTGAGAATGGAGCCAAGCCTTCGCCTTGTCTCTGAGTGTGAATGGGAATAACCTCAATCTGATTGCATTGTCTGACACCCCGTTGCACTTGAAGGTGTCGCAGATCTCTATAAAACGAAAGATGTGTTCGTTCAGGTTTTCATTTGGAAGACCCCCAAACTGGCAATTATTCTGCACCATTTGTTTTGTCCTAGGCTTAATCTCAAAATTGTTTTCATTGATTGCCGGCCTGGCTATACTCGAGTGAATTTCTAAAATCTTTGGTGTAGCATAATCCCTCAATGGTTTGTCTTCCTGTTCAGCCATGTTTGTTCTAGGTGTTTTAAATTTTACTCGATTCTTTGCAATCCACTTAGTTAACTTCTGAAACCGTTTGTCGATGTCGTCCTCGAAAGGCAACAAATCTGGCTTCTTTGATCTAGTTTACATGCACTACTCGAATATACCTGAAATAACCAAACAAACAAAATATATATATATATATATATATATATATATATTTATGTTTAACTAAAACTGATCTAATTAAACTAATATTATAAGTAATAAACGCAATTATAGTCCCCGTCAACGACGCCAAAAATTTGTTGGGTATTTTCTATACGCGCTACACGCAAGTGTACGTGATAAACAAGTAATATAATGATATGTTCAGATATCGTACCCACAGAGACAATAATTCCTATTTAATAAAACAAGTACCAGCTTTTTACTATTTCAGCTTTATCAAACTAATGATTAAAAGATGATTATTTAACTAAATTACTACTTAAACCAATTTTAACACTAACTTATAATTTTCACAAGTTTTAGAGAATTAAGCCTACAACTTCACTTATTATTTCACTTCAGATAATATCTTTTTCTCTAATTTATGTCAATTACTCCATATTATTAATCAAGAACACTAAAGCAGATATAACTATCTCTCAATGCATTATACCAATACTCACTCGCATCCACAAATGATAGAATTAAGCAAGACACCCTAAATAACTAATTCACTATATCACTATGTGAATTACAATTAAAAAAGGTTTAAAATCAAGTTCTTATCATATTACACATGACGCATAGATATCTCTATCCGATACGTGAATTATGAATTCCAACTATGCAGAAATCACAAACATATGTCAGTATGGCTAGTTCCAATCCCATATGCCCTCTCTCGATTTCATATGGGATGACGGATAATTGTTGATCAAGTAATTATATCTGTTAAGCACAACACAAAGCAAATAATTTGGACATAACATTCATAAACTGAATTTAAGTTTATTTTATCATCCATTACATAAAAAGATCTGTCAGAGGCTTAAATAGAAAATTTGTTCATCATAGACAAATAAAATCCAACAATCCACATCCTAGAAACATTCTGATTACAAGATATAAAGAAAGAGAGAAGATAAATTCCAAAATTGTATCACCGCTCTCCGCTCCAATCTGGGGTTCTTCGTGTTCAATTGATGCTTCAATTCTCCTTACAAGTTAATATCCAAAGCTTGGGCTTGAAAGTGTCTAAGTCCCTCTATACACTGCTTTAAGTTCCTTATATCTCACCATAAACGCAGCCCTAATCCTCTCCCTTGCTGCACCAAAGTCCAAATCGAGAAAGGAAATCAGCAGCTCCATCCGCGCCTCCCTGCCCCAGCTGGGAAATTCTTCACAAAAGCCCCGCCCCAGCAGGGCAACACACTGTCCAGCATGATGATTTTTGCCAAGGGCCCGCTCCAGCGGGGAAGCTTCTCATGTATGCTGAAACTGAGCCCTTTTATGTTACTCTCCATCTAATCTCTTTCCTGCACATCAATATAATAAAACCAAGTGAAAAGGATTTGAAAACTACTCAAAAACATCAAGAATCAAGCTATTATGAATACCGATTCGTAGGTGTTAAATCCACTCATCAGATACCCCCACTTTTCTCTGATAGATGAGAAAAGGGAGGCATCCATCTTCTATCGTCTGTTATACCAACAAAAGAGTGCTAGGTCCTACAACAAGAAGGTCCGGTCTAGGTAATTCAAAGAAAATGACTTCGTGTTGAAAAGATCCTCGTCAATCAAGATGCAGCCAGAGGAAAATTAGCCCCAAGCTGGAAAGGCCCTTTCACCATCCAGGAAGTGTTAACAGGGGGAGCCCTTAAATTGTAAGAAATGGTTGGGGCAGAATTTCCCCAGCTTATCAATTCAGACACCGTGAAAAGGTACTATGTCTGAGTTACTTGAAAACTGTCATCCTAGTTCTGAAAAAAAAATCAAATCATATCAATTCAGGTCTTGTCTACAAGGCCTGAACTCTGAAAGAGCTGATCTTCCTTAATCTCGGGAGTACGTAGGCAGCCATCTATGGTGCAGTCTAAACTTTAAAAGAAAACCAAAACACTTTACCTATGCACTCAAATATCCAATTAAATACTTGTCTCAAGACACCAAACCTTATATAAAACCTAAATCTTATAAAGCCACCATGATCGACGAACCTTTATGAGAGACCCTCCGACATCTTAATATTAGTCCATCAAGGAAGAGCTCGTGATACATCAAGACAACAAGTCATAAATAAAATGACAATTATCAAGCAAGGATCAAGACATATTAAAAAAGGAAGTGAATCAAAATATATTTCCTTGCCATATAATAATGTTTAATATATACAATGTCTCCTGTGTATGACAAAAATGGCTAGCCTAGTCTATACATGAAAATAAAAGTTAATCTATAAGCCCGCGGTTAAACGGGACAGCAAATCAAATATAGCATCCATCTCTGGAGATGAAGGCGCATCTCTGAGCTCCTGGCCTGCAGCCTCAGTACGAGCTAAAAGATCTACCGCCATCTGCAAGATGCTACCATGGTCATCCAAAAAGGCACTCATATATGCAATAATGCCCTCTATATATATGATCTGAGAGCTGTACTATCAGCAACAAAAGCATTCTTGGTAGCTCGAGCCTCATCTCTTTCAACAACAGAAGCATCCCTGGAAGCCCGAGCCTCATCTCTCTTGCTAAAAGCTGCATCCCGGTCGAAAAGGGTCGACAACACTAAGGCTCTAGCCTGATCCCTCTCAAAGGTTAAAAGTTGTATCACCTTCTCCAAAGACTCTACAGAAGGTGGGGCAGCAGTAGCTGAAGAACTAGGGGTGTGACTGATCAAGGTTGGTGTCAAACCAGCAAACAGCTCATCCTCGGTGGGAGAAACATGATCCTCCATAGGTTCCCCCTCATCAAAATCAATGCTAGGCTCTGAATAAGCAACCATAGATGATGCAATATCTGCCTCTAGCAATGCAGAATACTCCGAGGAACGACCCAGATGACTCAAGGAAAAATCAGCCCTCTCTCGATGGATTTAATAATCATAAACTATAGACAAATCATCCTCTGACAAAGACAAGGCTGGTAACCGCTGATCAAAAGCTCCATCAAAAGAATAAACATCCTGGTACTGGTCGAACTGTCCCATGACAGCCAATGGATGATATGTCGTCACTCCTCGCACACCAACTAATGGTAAAAAGTCCTTACCCACTATTTGGGTGACAAAGCTGTAACGGGAGCTAACTTCTGAGCAATGCAAAATGGAGAAAGGATCCTCAATCACGGCCAAGAAAACAAGCCAAGACACTATATCGACACAGTTAGCAGGTCAAAAACAATAAGATGCAGATATCTCATGTGTCAAGTAATATCCACGGGGTCTGAAAATATCGATCGATCTCAAATGCATCATAAACTAGAAATAACAACACTGCACTACCTCTGAAGAACTCAATAGTATGGGTATAGAAGAATGAGGCTAACATCAAGGTCTCTGCTAATATCATGAGAAAGATGGTGCGACCCTCTCTGAGAGCACTAATTAATGTGATCAGGCCAATATCCAGATGGTCCATATATACAGTGGCATGTATAGATAAGCCACAACACAGATCAATAAAGCATCTACCCGGGTAGCCTGCCACTCATCCTTAGTAATGGAAAATCTCTTGAGTGCAGTAGATAGCTATCTAGCGATCCGAAATGGTCGATCAAGAAATCCAGGGATACTATATGTCTTGAGGTAATCTCTTCTAAGACGATAGTGCGTCAAAAACCAGTCAAGGTCATAAATTGCCGCCTCAACTCTCCAATAGCTACTGTAGCACAGGGCTGGTCTAGCGAAAGGTCTGTAATCCGCTCATACTCCTCCAGCATAGGAGTCAACTCGTAAGTCCCAAACCTGAAGACCTGTCTCTTAGGAATCCAGCATGATAATATTGGGTTTGTACGAAATCGTGACGCAATCAAATTACAAAAATTAGTGGAAGCATGGTGTATCAGAGTTTAAAAATTTCTACAAAACCATCACTTGGATCATCCTTTGTGCAAATTATTAATTTAAAATGATAAATAAGAAGTTATAAAATCATACCCTTGTAGAACGAAGCTTCCACAGGTACGAGTTCAACTCCTTGTTCTTCGTGATCTCCTTGAATTTTCGGGTTAGATTCCTTCCTTTCATCAACGTTAGCCACCCAAGTGTTTGGCCTCTAGATGTGATCCACCAAGGAAGAAGAATTATCAAGAAGGAGGGTGGTTGGCTAAACCTTAGTTTTCTATCCTCTATAGAAAAGGAGTACTCTCTAACAATTGGAATTGCATCAACTGATATCTATTATGTGACTCCTCTTATATAGATATTGGTCAACCCTTCTAATCCTATTAGACATGGGATTTCATTTAATTAATTAAACTCCTTTAGTTAATTTAGGCTTCCCACCACATTGGAAATAATTAATTAAATTCATTTGTCTCCTAATCTTATTAGGAATAAATGAGAGTACTAATATTAAATTAATTACTAAACTCCTTTGAAAATTAAAATAATAATAATTGTAATAATATTAATAAGACTCCTATTATTAATTTATATTTAATATTTTTAAAATATTAAATAATAAATATTAAGCTATTTAATTTATTCTATCACCATAGATTAAATTAATTACACTTAATGGATTATTACGATTATGCCATTACCTTCTTAAATAATTATTCATCCTTTTATGGTGTAACCCTTTAGGTTCTCCATATTAAACCGGTTGTGAATAAATCAATTAGAACAATTCTAATCTTATTTAAATAAATAAATAAAATTAATAATCTATTTAAATAAATAATATTTATTCTACAATAGGGATAAGCCTCCCTAGCGATCAACGACTTTCCAGATAATATAGATTTCAACATTAATCATAAAAGAACTTGTGAGTAAATAGTTATCGTACAATTCAATCCTTCCACCATAAAATGTCCCAATTAAATATAAGATATGGAATTACTGTCAAGTTTTATTTTATTTAATTATATGTATTTCGATTAGAAAATGCACAACTCCATTTAATGCAAATTAGAAACTCTTTGCTAATTTCATTCCACTTTGGCCAAGGATTCCTGGGTTGTCATTTACCGAGTCACATAGGACATATCTCCTCTTTTACTAGAGGTGGTAGATTTTTTATTGATCATTCATTATCTCCATATATAACTCATTATACCCAAACATAACCTTTTATATACCCTAAAGGGACTTAAGGAATAAGTCAAAGTATAATTTATTACATACAAGATACTATAATGATCTCAAGTCCAAGGATCACTTGTACTACTATCACATTAGGAATTCCTATTGACAGGCGAGTAAAACTCCATTAGGTATTCCATAGCGAGTCACGTTTAGTGAACTTATTCTCCAATAAGCACCTACATACTGTTTTTAGTGTCTCCACACAAATGATTATGAGATCAATCATCCTCATCCAATGAGCAAGCAACATATGTACTAATCTATCCGGATTTACTAATCTCCTTTTTAGTAATCCCATGATTAGGAACTATTTTAGTTTTTAAGCTGTCTAAGAATTTAGTTCTCATTAGCATGATTAACATTATGATTCTAAAAGCATTACTTAAAACTATGAGTTATTTACATATTATAAAAACAGCACTATGTAGATAATTAAATGCCTTTAATAAATAAATATTTTATTAATAAATAAATAAGATTGTTTACAAAGTATGTGCTTTATCATCATACATGATTATCTTGTATACACACTACTATCAATCTCCCACTTGCACTAAAGCCAATCGTCATGGTATCTCGTATCCTTCTTCTCTAAGTGGCGATCAAACTGCTATTGTGTAAAAGCTTTAGTAAATGGATCTGCAATGTTATCTTGAAAGTCTATATGCTTCTCTTTCAATGATTTCTTTAATCAAAGTGCCGCAACACATGTTTAGATTCAAGATGAGACTTAGGAACTATTCCTAGTTCTGTAATGAACTTTTCATCCGAAACAACAACTTGCAGTTTCACTTACAGTTATATACTTTGTCTTTGTCACTAAACCAGCAACCTTTTGATGTTTGGAACCTTTCCAATTCACTGCACCATCTTTCAAGGTAACGACTTACCCTAAAGTGGATTTGTAATCATCTTGGTCAGTCTGAAAACTTGAGTCTATTTAGCACTCTAGTTTAATTCAGACTCATCATGTCATATGATGACATCCTTAGTGTCAGTTAAGTACTTTAAGATGTTTATCACTGTCTCACAGTAATCTTCTCCAGAATATGACTGATCAACATCAAGCCTCGTATATTTCATTGCATACATGATAGTAGCTTATGCGATCTCTCTTTTATTGAGGACAATTTTAGAGAGATTCACTCCATGGCTCATCATCATGAGACACCTTTTGGAGTTTGCTATGCTAAACGCCTTTAGCATCTAATGAATATACGTTTCCTTAGGTTAAGCCGAACATCCTTTTAAATCTTTCAATACAGATTTATATCCCCAATGTGGGATGTTTCTACCCAAATCATTCATGGAGGAATGTTTAGACAACTTTATTTTGATCGATTTTACAATAGGAATTTCATTCCCTATCGGTAATATATCATCAACATATAATACATGGAATGAAACAGCGCTCCCACTGACCTTCTTGTACACACATGGTTCATCCTCATTTTTGATAAAATCAAACTCTTTGATTGTCTCATCAAAACGAATGTTCCATCTACGAGAATCTTGCTTCAATCCATAAATGGATTGTTATAGCTCATAGACATGATTTGCTTCAACCATTAAAACAAAATGGTGTATCATATATACATTCTCCTCTAATAATGTATATTTGAGGAAGGGCGTCTCCACGTCCATTTTGCCAGATTAACTAAAAATAAGCTGTAATCGCAAGAAAAATCTAAATGGACTTGAGCATAGCTTCAAAATCCATTTTAGATTTTATGGTCATCTACCATTTCTCTAAGTCTTTATTACTAATAGTATGTTCGTAATTTAATGGATCATCATCATCCATAATGTGTACCTCATCGTCATCCTCTATGACGAATCAATACCTTTTAG
Source organism: Panax stipuleanatus (assembly GCA_020205555.1). Classification (NCBI taxonomy): domain Eukaryota; kingdom Viridiplantae; phylum Streptophyta; class Magnoliopsida; order Apiales; family Araliaceae; genus Panax; species Panax stipuleanatus. Next base: position 46,646,830 of record CM035122.1, read on the forward strand.
GTATCTTCGGTACTTTTCCAGATTTATGAATAGGGTGTTGTACAATAGGTGTCTCTACTTGGACAGGTTCATCCACTTGATGTGTAGTGGTTTGTGGTTCTTGAATTTCTTCAAGATCTATTTTTCTCCCACTAGCCCCTTCAAGGATAAACTCCTTTTCCAAGAAGGCAGTGTGTTTAGCAATAAACACATTTTGCTCAGTACGATTATAGAAGTAGTATCCCAAACTTTCTTTAGAATATCCCACAAACGTGCACTTATCAGATCTTGTCCCTAGCCTATCATTTTGAAACTTTTTCACATAAGCTGGACATCCCCAGATCTTAACATGCTTAAGACCAGGTTTCGTCCCTGTCCACATCTCATATGGGGTCTTGGGGACGGATTTTGAGGGGACCTTATTTAGTAGATATGAGTCGTTTCTTGGGCATGGCCCCAGAATAAAATTGGATGATAGGTAAAACTCATCATGGATCGAACCATATCCAACAATGTTCAATTTCTCTTTTCAGATAATCCATTTAACTATGGTGTACCTGGTGGAGTCCATTGTGAGATTATACCATTTTCTGTAAGACAATTGAGAAACTCACCGCTTAACTATTCTCCACCTCGATCTGATCGAAGAGTCTTAATACTCTTTCCCGTTTGTTTCTCTACTTCACTTCTGAACTCTTTGAACTTTTCAAATTATTTTGATTTATATTTCATTAAATATACATATCCAAATCTTGAGTGATCATCAGTGAAAGTAATAAAATAAAAATACCCACCCCGTGCAATCGTTGTCATAGGTCCACAAACGTCTGTGTGAACCAATGCTAACAAGTCTGTAACTCTTTCTCCTTTTCCAGTAAAAGGAGATTTAGTCATTTATCCATGAGACAAGATTCACAAGTTGGATATGATTCATAATCAGATAGCTCTAACAGCTTATCCTTATACAACTTGGATAATCTTGTTTCATTGATATGACCGAGTCTACAGTGCCACATATAGGTATAATTAATATCATCTCTTTTTCCTTTCTTAGTTTGTTCTATTTAAAGTATATTTTCATGCAAGTCAAGTATATAAAGTCCATTTCGCAAATTTCCAATACTATATAAAACATTATTTCTATAAATTGAACAACTGTTGTTCTTTATTATAATTTCAAATCCATCCATATCTAATACAGAATTTGAAATAATGTTTCTAATGATATTCAGAACAAAATAATAATTATTTAAATAAATTAACTTGCCCGTAGGCAGTGCTAAACAATAAGTACCTACAGCTAATGCAGCAACCTTTACTTCATTTTCCACTCGTAGGACAACCTCATCCCTTTTTAGCTTTCTACTTCTGACTAGTCCCTTCACAGTATTACATATGTGAGAACCACAACCGGTGTCCAATACCCAAGTAGAATTTTGACTTTCTCAAAAAATTAATTTCAATCATGAACAAACTTTGATTAGAAGTCGAAGCTTCTCCAAGCTTCTCCTCTGCCAGAAACTTCTTGCAGTTCATTTTCCAATGACCCAGCTCATTGCAATGGAAGCACATTCCTTTGCTCGCTGGATCAAGCTTCTTTTGTTCCTTTATGTTCACCTTGCCTTTGGTCATCCGAGATCGGAAGAGCTCCTTAGATATCTCATATCTAGCAGTCCTACTCTGTTCACCATATAACTCCTTGAGGTGAAGCAGCATAGTAGGAGCATCCATGTTTTCGTGTTGACGCTGAAGCTCGTTATTCATGGATGCGAGCAGGATGCATTGTGCCACAGATGCATCATCTTGCCACTTTACAATGGTGGCAATCTCTTCCTCAGAGGCTGTTTCTGGAACAGTTCAAGGGACAAGTGAATTTAGGACATAAGAAATATTTTCAGCAGTGAGAACTATTCTCAGATTCTTTTGCCAGTCCGTATAATTCTTCCCGGTAAGCTTATTAGCATCAAGTATGCTTCGCAGTAAAATTAGGGATTTTAACATTTTTAAAATTTTTGTATGTGAAAAGACAACATTTTTAGCAAACATTCATTTTATTAATTTTGCATACCAAAACAAATTTAGGTCTTTATTTTAAATTGGTATCTTCCACTATTTTTATCAAACTATATTACCCTCACTTATATAGTTCGGCAACATCTAATTAAAGATTTGCTAATGAGATTAAGGATCCCATTTCAAATGTATATAACCTTGTGGATAGCACAACAAGCGATATACAAATAAATAGGTGGACAAATCTTGTCAATTACATCACCATGTAACTCCTTTTATTTTGCCTCTAAAATCATAATGGTCAAGTGTGTGCACATCCGAACTAAAATGATTTAAGTTAAATTCAACCTAACACTTCCATAAGTTCAAAAAATAAAAATGTTCGTCCTTGTGGATAGCACAACAAGACTATATCGTTAAATTTTCTTGATAAGCATCAAATGTGATTAATTAACAACTTAAATACGCAATACTCGCCTTGTGGATAGCATAACAAGCTCATATTAAATATTTAATACTCTATTAATTTATCATGCTAGAAGGAGACATTCGATATTCTAAATATTATTTGAACGCTTCGGACATAATATAATTTATTTGAGGGGTTTGTTATTATTTGTCTCATTTTGTTTAGCGTGCATGCACATATATATATAAAATACGCGTCATTTTATTAAACATGCGAAGCATGTTTGCATAAAATATAATATATATATATATAATACTAAGCATGCACATATAAAATACTATATTCTACCCGGATTGATTATGGACTTTTATTCTAGTTTGGTTCACTAGAGCCACCAAGTGAACCAAAATGTCAAACCTATGGATGCAAAATTTTAAATTTAAACGTAACTATTACATTTAAACTCGGGCTCCATACAAACGGGTCTTCAGCGCGCATCTTGTTCCTTGGTCTCCAATTTCTTCAATATAATTCTAACTATTTCTATTATATTGAACTATTTAAATTAAATATAAACCTTGATCAGCAGTCAAGTGGAAGTACATAGGAGGGATATAAAATTTTACATCAAGAAAAAACCAGAGAAGACGAGGTACGCAGACCTCATTTAATAAAACTCATTCATTCAAGCATTCAACTAAAATAAAATCCAATCACATTGGTCAAATAGTCCATAGTCAATCCACATTTATTATCATACATATCACCATATATATTAATAAATAAATATCCATCTCATGAATTAAAACATTCCATAAATATATGAGTATTATTTAATGGGCAATTTTAAATTGCATAAAATCCAATTTCAAGACTAAAATAAATTCTTTATTTTAATTATAAAATTATTAAGAATATATAATATATATATATATATATATCATATATATATACTGACCCACGAAACAGATTTAGTTTATATAAAGGTAATTAGGAGATATAAGTTACCTAATATATCTTATATATATATGAATTCGGTAATCATTCCTTTACCTTGAAAAAAATAAAGGATTGTTAGTTTCCTTTTTTTAAGACATCCTGATATGTTATCATATATATATATATATATATATATATATATATATATATATATATATATATAATATAGTATCGTTCTTGTCTAAAAAAACGCCAATCTCCCACTCCCTTACCGAATTCTGATTTTGAATAGCACGGATCATGAATCCTCATTCACTTATAAAAAAAATAGCGATTTTGAAGCTTTCCGTTTAAAAAAATAATAATAATTATATACAATTAGTTATGCTCAATAAATTATTCTAAATACATACCCATATAATATGGAATCAAAATAATTAATAATTGCATAATGGTTTGGCTCTGATACCACTGTTGGGTTTATACGAAATCGTGACGCAATCAAATTGCATAAATTAGCGGAAGCATGGTATATCAAAGTTTAAAATTTTCTACAAAACCATCACCCGGATCATCCTTTATGCAAATTATTAATTTAAAACAATAAATAAGAAGTTATAAAATCATACCCTTGTAGAACGAAGCTTCCACAGGTACGAGTTCAACTCCTAGTTCTTCGTGATCTCCTTGAATTTCCGGGTTAGATTCCTTCTTTTGATCAACGTTAGCCACCCAAGTGTTTGGCCTCTAAAGGTTATCCACCAAGGAAGAGGAATTATCAAGAAGGAGGATGGTTGGCTAAACCTTAGTTTTCTATCCTCTATAGAAAATGAGTACTCTCCAATAATTAGAATTGCATGAACTGATATCTATTATAAGACATCTTTTATGTAGATATTGGTCAACCCTTCTAATCCTATTAGACATGAGATTTCATTTAATTAATTAAACTCCTTTAATTAATTTAGGCTTCCCACCACATTGGGAATAATTAATTAAATTCATTTAATTAATTTGTCTCCTAATCTTATTAGGAATAAATGAGAGTACAAATATTAAATTAATTACTAAACTCCTTTGGAAATTAAAATAATAATAATTGTAATAATATTAATAAGACTCCTCTTATTAATTTATATTTAATATTTTCAAAATATTAAATAATAAATATTAAACTATTTAATTTATTCTATCACCATATAGATTAAATTAATTAAACTTAATACATTATTACGATTATGCCATTACCTTCTTAAATAATTATTCATCCTGTTATGGTGTGACCATTTAGGTTCTCCATATTAAACCGGTTGTGAATAAATCAATTAGAACAATTCTAATCTTATTTAAATAAATAAATTAAACTAATAATCTATTTAAATAAATAATATTAATTCTATAATAGGGATAAGCCTCCCTAGCGATCAACGACTTTCTAGATAATATAGATTTCAACATTAATCATAAAAGAACCTGTGAGTAAATAGTTATCGTACAATTCAATCCTTCCACCATACAATGTCCCAATTAAATATAAAACATAGAATTACTGTCAAGTCTTATTTTATTTAATTATATGTATTTCGATTAGAAAATGCACAACTCCATTTAACGCAAATTAGAAACTCTTTTCTAATTTCATTCCACCTTGGCCAAGGATTCATGGGTTGTCATTTACCGAGTCACATAGGACATATCTCTTCTTTTACTAGAGGTGGTAAATTCTTTATTGATCATTCATTATCTCCATATGTAAATCATTATACCCAAGCATTACCTTTTATATACCCTAAAGGGCCTTAAATAATAAGTCAAAGTATAATTTATTATATACAAGATACTATGATGATCTCAAGTCCAAGGATCACTTGTACTACTATCACATTAGGAATTCCTATTGACAGGCGAGTAAAACTCCATTAGGTATTCCATAGCGAGTCACGTTCTGTGAATTTATTCTCCAATAAGCACCTACATACTTACTTTAGTGTCTCCACACAAATGATTATGAGATCAATCATCCTCATCCAATGAGCAAGCAACATATGTACTAATCTATCCGGATTTACTAATCTCCTTTTTAGTAATCCCATGATTAGGAACTATTTTAGTTTTTAAGCTTTCGAAGAATTTAGATCTCATTAGCATGATCAACATCATGATTCTAAAAGCATTGCTTAAAACTATGGGTTATTTACATATTATAAAAACAGCACCATGTAGATAATTAAATGCCTTTAATAAATAAATATTTTATTAATAAATAAATAAGATTGTTTACAAAGTATGTGCTTTATCATCATACATGATTGACTTGTATGCACACTACTATCAGATAATATGCCCTCTACGAAGTCTATTGGAACCTGGAATATCCGGAGGGCCATGGAATGTCTCAACTTATGATCAACTACCACTCGGTCCAGATGGGGCAGACTATCAACCACGACCTCAAAGACGAGGCTATCAAAGTAGGATGGCTGTGCTCGATCCTGGTTACGGTGGACGAATACATCTGTAGAACCGTATCATGAGACCATCCAGGGGTCAATGCTAAACTCAATAATATACATGCATATCCATGACATATAATGCATGCATCATGATATATGACAATATGATGCAATGAAGAGAAAGCATTATACATACATTCCAAAATACATCATCTCTGTCTAAAAACTAAAGAAATAAAATGTACATGGAAATGGGGCACATCCGCCTAATATCTAACAGAGGCCTATTAAAAGAGATAACGAGCCTATCAAAAGAAATCTATGATATCTGCATCCAGCCGATCAACCTGCTGTAACTCCGCCTGAGTCACTGTATCTCTTCCAGACGGGATATCGGGTCGGTATAACGGGGGATCTGCTCTACTAAAGCTGTCAGAATATAGGCCACCTGAGTGGCCATCACCAGAGCTGAACGGATTAAAAGAATCTGCCTCTGAGGGATCTCTGTCCAAATGCCTGATAAAATATTATTCCTGGTCCAATCGCTGGGTCAAGCTTGAAATTTGCTCCAAATGAGTGGGCTCTATAACACAGGAAATCCAGTCTGTCATCATCACAGACTCGGGAACCATGTCTGTCAAGAACTAAGTCGCACGGGTCTGAGTCCCAATGGTTCTAGGAGTCCACCAGTGAAAGAATGCCTCCTGTGTATAAGGGCCCTCTGAAAATGTAAAGTCGTCCAAACCTGCCAAGGGAATATCTGTGATTGGCTGAGATAGAGACCAATGACGTCCAGCAGGAGAAAGATACGAAATGTGAATCTCCCTTACAGTACTCCTGATGGCATGCTCTCCCAAGTAGAGTTCCCAGCCTCCCTTTGTCAAGAAAAGGGTTCGACGAGTGGATATAGTTCTCAAAATAGACTGTCAGATGATTAGGGGTGTTAGGAACCCATGTGACGAAATCGGCGGTCAACAACTCCAACTGCAAGCAAGAATGAGTAAACCCCTCTGCCACAAGGACCTCTGTAAGGTGGAATAATACCATCGTCGTCCTCGGGGATAGGTCTTCTGACCTAAAGTAGTAACCGGGGGTAGGTAAGGGAGCCTCTTATATGCCCAAAACTCGAAATACAAAGATTAAATCAAAGCCTAGCCAAGCCTCGACCACGCCCTCTGAGCGTAGGCACATCCCTCTAAGGAAGTACGCAAAGGTGAATGATCCCCAATCAAACACTCTTATACCGCCCACATCTCGAGTGGCACTAACTAAAGCGAAAAAAATCGTCAAGGAGTTCTCCGCTAGGAAACAACCCCTAATGATGACAAAGAATAATCGCCGAAGGATGCGATCTCTATCCCTCTGATCATCTGGCAGAGACGCTAAAAAAAAATCCATTCACATCATAAATGCTCAAAGGGCCAGAAAGGATAGTTCGACCCTTGAGGGGCATAGCAAGAACTCCCAAAAGGGATCGAACCGCAACCAAAGAAATATTAACCACCAAAGGCACCGGCTCTGCTGTAAACTCAGTCCCAGTGATGAACCTCCAATCCATCGGTGTCATCATCACCTCAAAGTTCAGCAGATGGAGTGACTGAGTATGGTGAAACCAACGCTTAGACAAAGCCCTCAAATAACCACATGGGCAGCGATGGGGTGGAATGGAAAAGAAGGCCTCAAAGCCCCAAGAGTGGACAACGGCCTGGTACTCTGGATGAAGGGTCTGATACAAAGAGTGAATGTTAAACCAGTTCCCCCAGGGCTGAGTAAAGCCGAGAACCTGCATCAAGTTCAAAATCAAGATCAAAGCATTGCCCAAAAGTGGAAAAAGAGTAAAGAAAAAATGAAAATTGCTATTACCTCATTCGCGTGAAGATAAATAGAAGTATGTCATCTCAAATCATCCAGCAGATCTAGAACTGTCACGCTAATATCTAGAAGATCCTTACAAGTAGTAGAAGAAGGAGGAACATGATCCTTAACCAGAATATCCTCCTCCTTGTCTATAGCCTCGGTCCTATCCACCTGATTGGGACGAATCACTGACTCGGTCAACCGACGAGGCTTCCAGGCCGGACGAGGCAAAGGGACATCAGAAGCCCTCCTTCTAACACTTGAAGAAACTTAGCGAGAATTGCTCGGTCTATCTGGGTCCATAACCTAAACAAAATCTCCAAATCGCCTCCAAAAGGGTGATGTACACTTCAAAATTAAAGCCATTAAATTTAAAGCATTGCATCATGCTATAGCCCATGTGAAAACATGCATTAGTTTAACATAATTCCCTAGTAGAGTTAAATTGCATGCCTATTAAATGCCCAGACTGGTGATTTTATTTTTGCCAGAGTCTTCTTTATAAAACGAACTATTCGCATACACATAGGCATAACTAGGTGGCCATTCAGTAGCCCACCAACCCAGGGTGGGTCCCACCCCCTCCAGGTTTGATCAAATTTGAGCCATAACTAAGTCCCCTAAGGCCAAAAAGTCAAATTAGAAAAAAAGGTTCTACCAGATTGAGCAGAAAGGGCCTGAAACCCTAAAATAATGCGTCAAACTTTAAAGTCTGAAATTTTTTGCCAACCATTGGTAACAGCTCTAGCCTGGCATCGGGGAATGATCTGGTGATTCAAACCATTGGTAACCACTCCAGCGTAGCATCGGGGAAGGATGAAAACCGTTTAGACGAAGATCTGAGTACTTGACAGTGTGAACCATTGCCGACAACTCCAACGTAGCATTGAGAAGGGTCAAGTGGTGTAAGCCGTTGAGAATTACTTCAGCGAACACCAGAGTACCTTATATTGCAAGCCGCTGGTGACAACCCCGGCATAGCAACGGGAAAGGGCCGATGGAGTAAAAGTTGAAAAACTATTTATGCCAAGATTAATGGATTTGACATTATAAGTCACTGGCATTAACCCAACATGACATCCAAAACACCTGGCAAGAACGACTATGTAAAACTATCTTCATCGGGAAGGACCGATGATGGAATCTGTTATACAAGAAATCTCCAGCTGAGACATCACAAGTAAATGTTTTGGCGATTATAGACCGTTGTAAACTACCATTCAAGTAGGCATCGAGGAGGTTCGGTGATGGTCAACCTTGTAAACTACCGTTCAAGTACGCGTCAAATCAGGTTAGCCGACTGTTGTAAACTATCGTTCGAGTAGGCATCGAGGAGGTTCGGTTATAGTCAACCTTGTAAACTATAGTTCGAGTAGGCATCAAATCAGTTCAACCAACCGTTGTAAACTACCATTCGAGTAGGCATCGAGGAGGTTTGTTGATGGTCAACCATGTAAACTACCGTTCAAGTAGGCATCAAATCTGTTCAGCCGACCGTTGTAAACTGTCATTGGAGTAGGCATCTAAGATGTTGGGTGATGGTCAATCGTGCAAACTACCATTCGAGTAATACGTCAAATCAGTTTAGTCGACCGTTGTAAACTATCGTTCGAGTAGGCATCGTGGAGGTTTGATGATGGCCTATCCTGTAAACTATCGTTCGAGTGGGCATCAAATCAGTTTAGATAGACTGTTGCAAACTACCGTTCGAGTAGGCATCAAGGAGGTTCGATCAACGATCATATCCTCGGTAGGAATGTCGGCATCAACCGGATAGAAATCCAAACCATTGGTGACAGCCCCAACGTAGCATTGAGAAGGATCCGATGATATAAACTGGTGCAAGTTATCATCAAAAATATCAGGAATCCCCACTGAGATTACTCGTGAATATAGAAATATCCCCGTCAAAGGTAAAGTCATAAAGCATATCTAGAAGAGAGAGCGTTGGCGACAACCCCAACATCAAATTCAGAAAGGTACAGTGGTATCAGTAATGAAATTCATCCCCATCAGAAAATAGAAAATGGGCGTTGATCAGACCTGTGGCAGTTGACCCCACAGAGATATATAGCATTCATGACCTATCATACCGTGTATTGTATTGCATTTGTATTTATATTATTTATAATGTCTACCAATTTTTATCCTGTTCATTCCATTGCATTGCATAAACATGATAAGTAGGGGCATCTGTAGGCACTCAAAATTTTGTATTCATGTTACTAACCTTACAGGAGGGCAAAATCATCTTTTCACAATCCAGAGACAACCTTGGAGGATTAAACCATCAAACCAGACCCTCGGAGAAACCCATGGGTGTCGACATCGGGAAAAAATTCAGGTCGGGTCAAACCCGGATCTTTCTCTCTTCCTAATGTTTTGTCTACCCTTATTCTTTTTATTGGAAAAAAAGTTTTTGAAGGGTTTTTTAGGAAAAGGCCAACATGTATCATGTCAACGATTTGAACATTTTACAGAGTCGCCTGTTGGTAGTTTTTTGAAATGGTTGTACCAACTCAATCGTATTTTGTTTGAAAGAGGTCCAATTGCTGGACAATGTCAAAACTTTATCTTTGAAACCGATGTTTTGAGTTCGGGGGCTTGGTTAAGTTTAGGTAAGGTGTTAGGCAGCCCACAACTCCCGTGTAAACACGGTACCACATCTTTTTAATATTTCCCTTTTAAATCTGTAATATGTGTGTGAATACTAGAAGAAATTGGGCCTATGTTTAATTGATTGGAAGCATGGACAAGCTTCGTTGAACCTATATACGACGAGTTTGATTTGATTTGCAAAAGTCTCTTTTTTAGACAAGATTATTGAAATGATGTTTTGAAAATAGGTTCTCAAACCCTTACGCTATCATAGGAATTGAAACCTATCGATACTTCAGTTTTAACTTTTCAGCCTGTTGGCTCTATTTTGAATGGTGATTGTCGGGTTGCGAAGCATCCTCGACCAAAAAAATATATACAAGTGTTGGTCTTCTCATGCGCATGACAGCCATCGAAGTGACTCTGACACGACAAATCATTATTTCAATATGTTGAGACCTTAAACTCGGGTGACTGTTTTAAGGTCTTTCGGATGTACATTTTATAGAAAAACTAGCAGGGTACATCTGTAAAGTGGAGTTTGTCCATCGTGGGAATTAGATTCTGATCAGTTTTATCACAAATCCCACGATTCCTAGGCTCACATAGGGAATCCAATAAAACCTGTACAGCTCAAATATTCACAGAAAATATATATTTACATCCAGATATCACCAGAACCAAGGATTCATCCGTAAATCATAGCTCGCACATGGTCAAAGCGTCTCGTTCCCACAAAATAGCGATCTAAGGGACGCGAGGTTGCTTTTAGAATTGAAACTAAAAAATGCTAGATTTATTTAAATCTCAGCTATTCAAGCTTCTCGGTTCCGTCTGGACCTATTTTGAACCGTTTGAAAGCTAGAGTTGGCGAGATTTAAAGAAATCTAGTTCGCCCGCAAAAATGTCAGTGCCGATTAATATCAAATGAATATTTAAAGCAACAATTGAATCAAAATGAGTAATAGCATATATATATATAGTTATATATAGGAAAGCTGTAAAGGGCGATGGGCTTTAACTCCGGTGCCCCGGACTAGAATGTAAATATATATATATATATAAAAGATGTAAAAAGCCACTGACTAATCCAGGCTTGACAAAATGGAGATATATATATATATAAAAGCGGTAAAGGGCGGTGGATTTTCACTCCGATGCCCTGACTGGAATGTAAATATATATATATATATATATGTATATATATATATATATATTTATAAAAGCTGTATAAAAGCGACGAAATGATCCAGGCTGGACAGAATGTAAATATATATATAGAAAAGCGATAAAGGGCGATGGACATCTTATCCTTTGCCCGAAAAAATATGTAAATATATATATATATATATATATATATATATATTAAAACACTAAAAAGGCCGCGAAGTATAAATCCAAGACAAATAAAGTCAGAAAAATGTATATATATATATAGTTGGATATGTAAAAGCAGTAAACTACCTCAGATTTGACATCCGGGCTTGACAGAATTGAAAAGTTCGTATATATATAGTTAAATATAGACAGAAAATAGTCAAATCGGGAGTGGGAAGATAGCCCAGTCCGGTGAAAGGTGGATATATGTATATAAGCTATTAAAAGTGACGGATCATCAATTCGAGTTGTAGAAATGCCAGAAAATGAGTTTATGTACTAAAATGTACAAAAAGTAAGCAAAAACGGCCACAGATCTGAGTTCCGGACAAATTCAGAAAGTGAAACTTAACGTGCAAGTGTACAAAAGTGCAATGAAGTAATATAAACTTTCGATAGTAAAAATACTCACAATGGACTACTACACGAGCTTTTTGCCAAATCATAGGCTTCAAACGTCCGTTTCTACCGGTTAATTTTTGATATGTGGTAGTATGTGGGTATATCTACATGTTAGAGTGAAAATTTTGGGTTTGGAGTACAAAAGTGAGTCTGAGAAACCAAATGGACAGCGGTTCAGAGCATTTTTGATTATGAAATGATCTGGGGGTCACCTCATATATATAGACCCGGGAGAAGCAGCTCTACCTGCGACAGCTGCAGGTAGAGGTATGGCTCCACTTTGCAGGTCCCGTTGCGTCGAAGTAATTGCACTCCGAGCAACACGAGGTCAGATTTGAAACTTTTTAAGTTTTGATCGGAGAGTCCGTTGCACGTGTGCTGTACCTTTCCGGAAAGCCCTTGCCGAGAGTGTCGCGATGACATGGGATTAAACCTTTTCTGAGTACAAAAAAACTGGTTCATCACCAGGTCTTTGATCCCTAATAGTTTGTCCATTGAGCTGTCTTGCGCTGTTTCCACTCGGGATCATTGTTATAGTTCTTTCTGACCTTGGTGGCATCAATTTGGCTTGAGTTTTATTGAATCAGCTTTAAGTTGGTAAAATAACTGTTTTGCCCCTCCCGAGGTTGCCTTCAATGCTAGCATAACCTTTGGCTGACTTCCTGGGGTTGTATCCAAGGTTTGGATCCTAGTTGATTCTATTTGTCCTCAGGGTTGATTCTGTTTGTCCTCAGGGTTGTCTCTGAGGCTGACTTGGTCCGTCCAGGTTTTCCTCTAAAGATGTTATGAGGTTTCAAGATTGTTTTCGAAGTTGACCTGACCTCCCGGGTTGAGATCGGGGCTAAACTGTACCTCTGGGGTTGAGATAGAGGCAGACCTGTACCTCTCGATTTGAGACCGAGGTTGATCTGTACCTCCCAGGTTGAGAATGGGGCAGACCTGTACCTCCTTGGTTAACACCCTGGTTGACCTGTACCTCCCAGGTTGAGACCAGGGCTAACTTGTTCCTCCCGGGTTGAGACCGGGGCAGACCTGTACCTCCCAGGTTGAGACCGGGGCTGACCTGTACCTCCCGAATTGAGATCGGAGCTGACCTATACCTCCCGGGTTGTTACCGGGGCTGACTTGTACCTCCTGAGTTGATACCGGGGCTGACTTGTACCTCCCAGGTGGAGACCGGGGCTGACTTGTACCTGTCAGGTTGAGACCGGGGCTGACCTGTACCTCCCAGGTTGAGATCGGGGCTAACTTGTACCTTCCGGGTTGAGACCAGGGCTGACCTATACCTCCCGGATTGAGACCGGGGCTGACCTGTACCTCCCAAGTTTAGACCGAGGCTGACCTGTACCTTCTAGTTTAAAACTGGGGCTGACTTGTACCTTCCGCATTGAGATCAGGGCTGATTTGTACCTCCCAAGTTGAGACCGGGGCTGACCTGTACCTCCGGTGTTGAGATCGGGGCTGACCTGTACCTCCCAGGTTGAGACCGGGGCTGACCTGTATCTCCCGGGTTGAGACCGAGGCTGACCTGTATCTCCCGGGTTGAGACCGGGGCTGACCTGTACCTCCCAGGTTGAGACCGGGGTTGAGTTGACTGCTTGGTATTGAGACCAGGGTTGATTTGATTGCCCGGTATTGAGATCGGGGTTGAGTTAAAAAGATAGTTTTGTCCTCCTACAGTTTTAGTAACAGGGGAACAAAATTTTGAGTGTCTACAGATGCCCCTCTTTATCATGTTCATGCAATGTAATGAAATGAACAATATAAAGATTACTAGACACTGGAAATATGACAACTGCAAGTTATGATATGAAGGTTGGATACCTTTGATTGGTATGAGGCTATCACTGATTATCATTACTGATAGGTTATCACAACCTGTTCTCGTCACTTTCTACTAGAAATTACGTTATCCTGTGCCAGACTTGTCGACTCTGATGGGGATGATATTGTTGATGCTCCCTTGGTTTGAGACTAATGGTTCCCCACATCTTTCGATACTCTTCGTAGGGCTTATTTCCCTTCGACTGATGCTGTTGCACATTTTTTTGAGGGTTCCTCCGTGGGGGACACATCTTTGTCGTCGAGTTACTTCAATGGGTGTTTCAAATGCCTATCTTGACGATAATTTGTACCGGTAGTTTTCCACTGGAAGTTGAATCACCAATACATCTCGATGCTCCCTCTAAGGATTTGTATAACAGATTCCATCATCTGTGTAGACACTCAATTTTTTTTTTCTTATTACTAACCCTGAAGGAGGGCAAAACTGTCAACTAAGCCTCAGTCACCAAATATCGGGATATCAGTTCAACTCCGTTCTCAATACAGGGCCATCGGATCATCCTAGATCTCAATACCAGGTCATTAGGACAACTTTAGTCCTAATACCAGGCCATCAGGTCAACCCCGGTCTCAATACCGGGCCATCAGTTCAACCCCGATTAAAATACGGGGCCATCAGATCGTCCTCGATCTTAATACCGGGATATCAATTCAGCCCTGGTCACAACCCGGGAGGGTCCATTAAGCCCCGGTCATAACTAGGGGATCTAGTTCAACCCCAAAGATAACCTTGGGAATCTAATTCAACCTTCAGAGACAAACCTGAAGCATCACATCATCCCCAAAGATAACCTGGTAGGCCAAGTCAACCTCGGTGATAACCTTGAGGAAGAACCGAGTCGGATGAGATCAAAACCTCAGAGACGATGTCGAGAAAGCAGTCGAAGACCGTGCCAGCACAGTAAACAACCCCTGGAGTGGAAAAATGGTCATTTTACCAACTCAGAGTCCAATTTCGTCAAAATCAAGTCGAATTGATGCCGCCAAGGTCAGGAAGAACCATAACATTGATCCCGAGTGAAAACATCGAAAGACAGCTCATCGGACGAACTGCACCGAAATGAAGACCAGATTATGAACCTGTCTTCTTGGACTCGAAGAAGGTTTACTTCCACGTCCTTTGCAACACTCTTGGCGAGGGCTTTCAAGAAAGATATAGCATGCCTCAAACGAATGCTCTGATCAAAAGTTAGAATGTTTCGAATCTGACCTCGCATTGCTCGGAGTGCACGTACTTCGATGCAATAGGGCCCACCACCCCTACCTGCCACGTGGAGCCGCAGGTAGAGTGGAGGCAGCCACGGTTAGACCCGCTTCCATTTGGTCTATATATATGAGTGCACCCCCAGCTCATTTTTAAGTGAGAAACGCTTTGAACCTCTGCCCGTTTCATTTCTCAGCCATACACTTGTACTCCAAACCCAAATTTTATTACTCTAACACATAGATATACTAATATACTACCACATATCAAAAATTAACTGATACAAATAGACGTTTGAAGCCTAGGATTTGGCAAAAAGCCCGTATAACAGTCCATTGTGAGTATTTTTAAGATCAGAAAGTTCCTACTACTTCATTGCACTTTTATACACTTGCACGTTGAGTTTCATTTTTTGATTATGCCCAGAACTCAGTTCCGTGGCCGTTTTTGCTTACGTTTTCGTACATTTTAGTACATTAATACGTTTTCTAGCATTTTTACAACTCGGATCGACCATCCGTCGCTTTTAACAGCTTCTATATATATATATACACATATATAGCAACTTTGCCTGACTGGGTTATCTTCTCAGTCCGGGTTTTACTTTTTTTTGTACATATTTAACTGTATATATACTAACTTTTCAATTCTGTCAAGCCCGGATGTCAAATCCGCGGTATTTTACTTCTTTTATACTTATAACTATATATATATAAATTTTTCTAACTTATTTGGGATTGGATTTATACTTCGTGGCCTTTTTATTGCTTTAATATATATATATTAACTATATATATTATTATTTACATTCTAGTTTGGCCTCGAACATTCTGTGGTCTTTTTAATTCTTTTATAAATATATATATACTTATATTTTTTGTCCGGACAAAGGATCGAGTGACCGTCGCCCTTTACATTTATATATATATATATATATATATATATATATATAAATACATATTTACATTTCGTCAAGCCTGGATTACTCCGTAGCATTTTGCAGCTTTAATATATATATATATTTCAATTCTATCCAGCCTGGATTACTACGTGGCTTTTTACAGCTTATATATATATATATGTATATATATATATATATATATATATATATATATATTTCCATTCCAGTCCGGGCATCAGACTGAAAATCCACCGCCCTTTACCGCTTTTATACATATATATATTTATATATATATATATATATATATATATATATATATTTCCATTATGTCCAGCCTAGATTACTCTGTGGCTTTTTATAGCCTTTATAAATTTATATAAATAAATATATATATATATATATACATTTTAGTCTGGGCATCGGAGTGCAAACCCATCGCCCTTTACAGCTTTTGTATATATATATATATATATTTCTTTACTCGCTTTGACTAAATTGTTGCTTTAAATATTCATTTGATATGAATCGGCATTGAAATCTCTACAGGGCGAACTAGATTTCTTTAAATCTTGTCAACTCTAGCTTTCAAACTGTTCAAAATAGGTCCAAACAAGACCGGGAAGCTAGAATAGATGAGATTTACTTAAATATAGCATTTTTTCTAGTTACAGTTCTAACAACAACCTCGCGGCCCTTAGATCATTATCTAGTGAGAACGAGACGCTTCGGCCATGTGCGAGCCAAGATTTACTGATGAACCCTTGGTTATGGCGATATCTGGATGGAAATTTATATTTCTGTACATATTTGAACTATGAAGGTTTTATTGGCTTCTCTTTGTGAGCTTAGGAATCGTTGGATTCATGATCAAACTGATCAGAATCTGATTCCCACGATGGACAAACTCCAATTTACAGATGTACCCTGCTAGTTTTTTTGTAAAATGCACATCAAAAAGACCTTAAAACGGTTATCTGGATTTAAGGTCTCAACATAATGAGAATAATGGTTTGTCGTGTCAGAGTCACTTTGATGGCTGTCATGCCCACGAGAAGACCGACACTTGTATATATTTTATGGTCGAGGATGCCTCGCAGCCTGACAATCACCATTCAAATTGAGCCAAAAGGCTAAAAAGATAAAACTGAAGTATTGACATGTTTCAATTCCTACGTGAGAGTAAGGGTTTGAAAACCTGCTTTCAAAACATCATTTTAAATCTTGTCTAAATAAGAAACTTTTTAAAATTAAATCAAACCCTTCATATATAGGTTCAACGAATTATGTCCATGCTTTCAATCAATCAAGCATAGGCCCAATTTCTTCCAGCATTCACACACACACATTGCATATTTAAAAAGGAAAATTGAAAAGATGTGGTACCATGTTTACGCGGGAGTTGTGGGGTGCTTAACAACTTCCCCACACTTAACTAAGCCCCTGAACTCAAAACTTCGGTTTCAAAGATCAAGTTTCGATAGTGTCCATCAATTGGGCCTCTATTCAAATAAAACTCGGTTGAGTTGGTACAACCATTTCAAAATTAACAACTAGTGACTCTGTAAAACATTCAAATCGTCGACATAATACATGTTGACCTTTTCCTAAAAAACCCTTGAAAATCTTTTTCACAATAAAAAGAGTAAGGGTAGAAAAAAACTGATGTCGACAATTTGTCCTCTGTGGGGATGGATTATTATATTATTTCCATTATTGAATCACTTCCGATGCTTCGCGGGGGTTACGCCAACGGCTGAGACGTCGCTGGGGTTGAACCAACGGCTGATACTTTGTTGGGGTTGAGCCCACGGATGCACTGTTACTAGTCTGTACCCGACGCTTCGCTGGGGTTATGTTAATGGCTGAACTGTCACCGGTCTATACCTGACCCTTCGCTGGGGTTGTGCCAACGGTTAAACTATCACCGGTCTGTACCCGACGCTGCGCTGGGGTTGAGCCAACGACTGAACTGTCATCGGTTAGTACCTAACGCTTCACTGGGGTTGTGCCAACGGCTGAACTATCATCGGTTAATACCCGACGCTTCCCTGGGGTTGTGCCAATGGCTGAACTGTTATCGGTCAGTAGCCGACGCTTTGCTAGGGTTGAGCCAACGGCTGAACTATCATCGATCAGTACCCAACGCTTTGAAAGTAACAGTTTTCGGTAGTTTTTCGCAGTTTTTTAGCAGCTTTTTAGCAGTCTTCATCATTGGTCCCCGGACATTGCTTCATGATGAATACCAATGGCTTTCATGAAGTTCCTCTTTCTGTCAGGATTTCGCTGCTTAAATGCAGGATTTCAGGACAAACCGCTCAATCGCGTAGTGAATTTTTCTCAGATTTGACTTTTGAGCTCATATAAACTCCATTTTAACTCGAATTGGACCGAGCCAGAGGGAGTGGGGCCCACCCTAGGGAGCCGTAGGTAGAGGTGTGGCTTCGGCGGGTGGGCCGCTCCCTCATACATTTTTATATTGGGCAGTAGCAGCGCTCATAAGTCATTTTCAATTTTTTGTTTCGATAGAAATTCAATTTTCTCTTTCAGATCTACGGAGTTCAGAAAACTTTTTTCAGATTCCGTCAATGACCACGCGTTCTGCACATCTCAAGTAACGTTTACATCCTTTCTTTTCAAGTTTTCATTGTTAAAAGTATGTAAACCACGTAGGGTTCTTTTAAACGCATTGTATCAAAAATGTATGCCTATATAACCTGCTAAAAAAATTCTGACTTCATAAGTATGCATATTTTTCTGCAATGCATATTTTGATGTAAAAAAATTCAGATTCTGAGACAGTCAATTTTTGCTCTTTTTGATCAGTTTACTCATCCTTTTGAGGCCTAGTGAACCTGAATTTTTAACTAAAAGATATCCATGGTAATTTGGCTACCATATGAAGTTTATTTTTGATTTTTTTCATAAATATGAACTGTTCTTATTTTTGGGAAGGTGTGATACTGAATGGCCACGTAGACATGCCTGTGTGAATGCAGACAGTCCATTTTACAAAGGAGACTCTGGCGAATTTTTTTTCAAAAGCCCGAACATTTAATAAACATGTAGTTTTAACTTTACTGGAGATTTTTTACTGACCCATGAATGTTTTTAGGATTTAGCATTTGAAAAACATGCAGTTTTGACTCTACTGGGATTTTTAATTGAGCCATGCATGTTTCAGGACTTATAAATGCATAAAGTATTGATTTAAATTAATAAGCCATAGTTTTTAGGCTTACCACACCTTTTCTGAGGTGATTTAGAAACTTTGTCCTGGCTATGGACCGAGATAGACCTGGTAGTGCCAGTAGGGTCGTTTCACGAGTTAGGCGAAGGAGATCTGCTGATGTTCCTCAGCCACGTCCAGCCCGGTCGCCTAGTAGGTTAGTGAAGTCAGTGATTTGTTCGGCCTAGGATGAGCCGCTAGTCGATATAAATGATGAGGATGCTCCATTTGTTGCTCTTGTTCTAGGCCAGGCCCTACGTGTGGAGATTCCAGGCATTGTTGTGACAACCCAAGATCTGCTGGGAGATTTGAGTAGTCATCCCTCGAGGTTCCACCAAGTCAACAAGGTGACTGAAGCTTTTTCTATTTTTGGATTTTTTTTCTTCCTTTTGTCATTCTTGGGGTACAGGTTTTTGACATGGGTTGGCTTTTGATGCTGGTTCCTAGACTATAAGGACATTGTTGACACCTGGGGCTTTCAGGCGTTCTTTTTAATTCTTCCTCGTCGTTGCCTCTGGGGTTTTATGAGGGCTTTATCTGAGCGCTAGTTCCACCAGACTCAGTCTCTCCACTTGTTGGACTGTGAGGTGATGATGATGCAGATGGATTGGAGATTCATCACCGGGATAAAGTTTGAGGGTGAGCTAGTGCCTGTTGTGGCTAACATTACACCCACTGCCGTTCGGTCCCTACTGGGAGTTCTTGCGACGACAATCAAGGATCGAACGGTCCGATCTGGTCCCTTGAGAGTAGATGTCCAAAGTGGGGCTTTGCTTGAGCCCCTACCTGATGATCAGAGGGTTAGGGATCGTATCCTGCGACGATTGTTTCTGGTGATCATCAGAGGTTATTTTTTGGTGAATAACTTTGCGACGGTGTTCTTTGCCCTAGTCAATGCCACTCGACATGTGGAGCACCTCAGTGACTTTGATTAGGGGTACCTACACCTTTTCCTATTTTCTCTGAGGCATGCGTATGTGCTCGAAAGTTTTGACGGAGGCTTGGTTATGGTTCTACCCATTTCTGCTGGTGAGTACATATTTCTTGTACCTTTTTGATTTCTGCATTTACATTTATCAGTCCTGGTTACTGAGGACTTTTAATATTTACATGGCCAGTTCTGGCATATGAGAGGCTTCCTTACCTTCATCCCGCTACCACTTTAGGCCTGGAGACTTATCCCCGTGGACGGCATTGGCACACTCCACACTCACGGAGGTCCCCGTGGCTGAGGGATTCACCCATTCCCGCCTGCAACTTAAGCTTTTGACAACAGGATCAATATCGTAGGTACCGTATACCTCAGGCTTTTTGACAGTCGGGTTTGAGGACAGTTTCCCCACTGGGTGGGAGTTTGTATTATCGACCCGCAGAGTCCCTTTTGACAAAGGGAGGTTTGGAGCTCTATTTAGGAGAACGTGCTATCAGGAGTATTATAGGGTAGATCCTCATTCACATTGTACCTCCGGCTTGGCATCATTGGCCACTAGCTCAGCCATTCACAGATATTCCTATGATGGGTGTAGTTGGCTTCACCTTATCAGAGTGTCCTTACAGCTAGGCGGCGTTTAGCAGCTAGTGGAGTCCTCACACTATTGTGGCTCAGACTCGTGCCACCCAGTTGATGGAAGATATGGTATCAGGGTCAATGATGATGACAGACTGGGTTAGTCCTACGCACTTGGACTAAATTACAGGACTAACCCAATAGTTGGAGAGGGCTCAGTTGTTTATCAGGCATCTTGGCCGAGATCCATCAGAGGCAACTTCTTTTGATCCGTCTGGCTTCAGAGCAGGCCCCTCTTCAGGTCCATTTTCTAGTAGTAGACCAGATGCTAGGGCATTCTCTAGCACTTTTAGCTTTCCAGGTTCCGTATGGGTTTGTGGATGGCATCTTATCATGATGGATACCAAATCGATAGGTTTTCCATTTTAGGCTCCACGAGTTGACTCCTACCTTAGAGGAGTATGAGCGTCTTACATGCTTGGCACTGGATCTACTTTTCGCTCGTACAGCCATCAGTGACATGTGGAGACCATTTATGACTATGTCAGATCTAAGACATCGAGTTATTATTGAGCAGATTATTATTGGACATGTGATATCCATAGACTTTCTGATCGATTGCTTCGGCCTGCAAAATAGCTACGAGCGACATTCTCGGGATTTTATCATTTCGGTAGATGAGTGGCAGCTCGCCTATGTAGACGTCTTATTGATGTTCATTGTGGCCTACGTTTAAATGCCACTACCCTTGGACCACTTAGACGTCGAATTGATGGTCGTGGTTTGGGCCCTTAGATAAGGTTGCACTATCCTGCCGATGATATTGGCTGAGACACTGAGGTCAGCTACCCACTGCAGTACCCATCCAGAGGGGTTTTTTAGAGGTAGCTCTGTCTTATTGTACATGTGGCTTATGTCCCACTTGCGCCCGATTGTTTTCTTCAGACACCAGGGGTATTGTTTCACCCATGAGATAGCCATGTCATACTTCTTTCAGCCGGCAGAGTGTTCGGATGTAGAGACATGGTCAGCTTTTTTGTCCGATATTATGCATCTTTTTTCGATTCTACCCTGCTCAGGCTAGTCTCCCCCTATAGCTTTATCAGCCATGCATCTGGCATAGACTACTTGCCCCTAGCGGGATTGAGGGGAGTGACCACTTACCATCCTCTAGCAGTTATGGGTCAGTTTAATCAGTTCTAGAGTCCGCACTAGTTTGAGGGGGCTATTGATTAGTGGATGTCGGCTTCTTCTATGTCGTCAGCCGACCTGATCTGGATTTATAAGTTTTGGACTCATAGGGAGAGGGATGATTTCTCTACTAGCCATCCAGATTGTTCTCCACAGTATGCGATATGGTTGGAGAGCGATATAACATCAGCTGCATTCATCCAAACTATTTTGGTTGTGGACTCCGATGAGAAGGAGCCTATGGTGGATCCTAATTCTCCTACGGAGGATGATTTGTTCATGGGTTTAACATCAGCACTAGTTAGTGATCCACTGATCATTCCTGCCGGGACAGATCCATCTTTAGCAAACTCACTAGCTAGGATGACCTTTGCTAGAGATTAGGATAGGGCGCTGATGTTAACTGCCCTGTCTGACAGAGACATATCTTTTGCTGAGAGAGATGAGGCTCGAGCCACTCGAGATATGACATTGGTTAAGAGAGACGTGGCTCGATCTTCTCGAGATGCTGCTTTTATTGAGATTGAAGAGACATTGATTGCGAGGGATGCAGCTTTTGTGGAGAAGGATGAGATTCGATCTACCAGAGACGCAACCTTTGGGGAGATTGAGGAGGTTTTTATGGCCAGGGATGCTGCTTTTGTAGAGAGGGATGAGGCCATAGCTTCCCAGGATTTCCATATTATCGACAGTACTGCTCTCTGATCTTATACTCATGACCTGGTTGCTGATATGAGTATTTGCATTGATGATCACAGTGCCACTATGCAGATGGCTGTGGATGTTTTGGCCCGTATGGAGGTTGAGGGTATTGCTCTTGCAGTGGTTCCTCCATCTTCAGAGCGAGATGCTATGTTGGCATTGCTGTCCCATTTATCTTTGGGTCCACAGACTAGCTTTGTTTTTCCTTCACATACTAGATCAGCCATTTTTGTCATGTACAGGACATAATGTATATATCAAATAGTATTATATATCAGCGAAATATATTTTGATTCACTTCCCTAATTGGATATGTATTGTCATTGCTAAGTGATTACCACTTCTTACATAACTTGCTAGTTGTTGATGTATTATGAGCTTCTCCTTGATGGACTGACATTGAGATGTCGGAGAATATCTTAGAAGGGCCTGTTGACTATAAAGGCTTGATTGAATTTAGGTTTTATATGGTTTCGGTGTCTTGGGACCGATTTTTATTTAATTTTTTTTCATTGAAGGTTAAACCGCACCATGAATAGCTGCCTACGTACTCCCGGGTTGAGGGAGATCAGGTCATTTGTAGCTCCATTTTGTGTGAGAAAGGCTTGAGAAGTGTCTTATTTGAGTTTGGTTTGATGAGTTTTTGTGTTTTTTTTGGTTTGACCGCACCAAAAATAGGCTGCCTACGTACTCCCGGGTTGACAGAAGATCAGGTCATCTGTAGTTCTATCTTCTAGTGAAAACCGAATGATTTGATTCGTAGTACCAAGATGCGGGTATGCATGTGTTAAAGACATAATACCTTTTTATGGTTTTTGAGTTGATGAGTTGTGGAAATTCCGTCCCATTTATTTCTTGTAATCTGCTAGCTCCTCCTGTCAACACCTGCTTGACAATAAAAGGGCCTTCCCAATTTGGGGCGAACTTTCTTTTGGCCTCGTCCTGATTGGCCAGGACTTTCTTCAGTACCAAGTAATTTTCTTTGAATTTTTTGATTCAGACTTTCTTATTGTAAGATCGAGCAATCCTTTGCTGAAATAACTGCCCATGAAAAATGGTTGTAGCCCTCTTTTCATCTATCAGGGACAACTGGTGGTACCTCTCTTGCAACCACTGGTCTTCGTCCATTTGAGCGTCTATTAGTACTCTCAGGGACTTCCTTTCTACTTCTATGGGAAGCACTGCTTCCATGCCATAGACCAATGAATATGGGGTAGCCCCGGTAGAAGTTCGTATTGATGTCATGTATGATAACAGGGTTAGGGGTAATAGGTCAGGCCATTGTTTATGATTGTCGGACATTTTCTGCATGATCTTTTTGATGTTCTTGTTGGCCGCTTCGACAGCACCATTTATCTTGGGACGATAGATGACAAAATTTAGATGCTTGATGTGGAACTTGCTGCACAGTTCTCTCATCATCTAATTATTTAGGTTATTGGCATTGTCTGATACGATCACCTCCGGTTGTTCATATCGACAAACGACATTGTTTCGGATGAAATCAATGATGACCTCTTTAGTGACTTTTGGAAAAGAGGTAGATTCAACCCACTTGGTGAAGTAATCGATCATGGTAAAGATGAATCGATGACCAGTGCTGGATTTGGGTTCTACTTGGCCTATCACATCCATTCCCCACATAGATAAAGGCCATGGCGAACTCATATTGTGCAGCTCATTTGGAGGAGCATGGATGGTATTTCCATGGACGTGGCATTCAAAGCATCTCCTGACATGATAGTCGCAGTCTACTTTGAGAGATATCAAATAACGTCCTATTCTTAATATCTTCTTGGCCAGCAGATGACCGCTCATGTGTGGACCACAGACTCCACCGTGGACTTCATCCATCAATCTTTGGGCCTTCTCTTTATCAAGGCATCTTAAGAGCCCTATTCCAGTATCCCTTTGTAAAGTGCATCTCCACTCAGATAGAACTTCAGGGCCATCTTGTGAATCCTCTTTCGTTCATCTTGGCTTGCCCCAACGGGTGTAGATCTATCTCGGAGATATTCCTTGATGTCTTGATACCAAGGCTGCTTGATAGGAGGTATTTCACCTGAAACTTCTCTAAGGTAATTCCCGTATGTCGGGGCCTTCTGGCATGTGAATCTAATGTCTGGAATCCCACTCCTATTGGGTATATGGATGAAAGAAGCAAACGTTGCCAATGTATCAGCGAAGTCATTCGTACCCCGAGGTATATGGATGAAAGTTATATCTTCAAACTCCATGGAAATTTTAACGACCTGTCGATGATAAGGTAGTAAATGCCGTTCTTTGGTGTTATATGCCCTAGTGGTTTTTTTGATAACCAATTCAGAGTCTCCAAAGACCAATAGATGTTTGATACCCATGGATTGGGCTAACTTCAACCCCATTATGTAGCCTTCATAGTTAGCCGTGTTGTTGGTGTTGACTAACTGCATCTTGGTGGCCACAGTATATTGTTCTCCCGTACCAGAGATAAGGACTGCCCCAGCTCCTGCACCTTCCATGTTTACTGCTCCATCGAAATACATTTTCAATGGTGGACTGTATTTTCTTAAAGACCTTGCTGAATTGTCATGATCCCATCATCCAGGAAATAAGTCTCCCGGGCTCAAACCCTCCTGATGGTGCTTCGGCCAATTGATCTGCAATACCCTGGCCTTTGATGGACTTTTGAGTCACATAGATAATGTCGAACTGTTGTAGGATTAACTGCCATTTGGACATTCGACAATTCAATATTGGCTTGTTGAATACGTATTTCAGCGGATCCATGAGGTATATGAGGTAAGTCGTGTGCCCATGCAGATAATGTTGTAACCTCATAGCGGCCCATGCTAATGCACATCAGGTTTTCTCGATCAGGGTGTACTTCTGCTCACCGGTGCTCAGTCTTTTGCTGATGTAGTAGATTTCTCTCTCCTTGCTACTATCATCCTTCTGTCCTAGTATACAACCCATTGCGTTGGCATTGACAGGACAAGTACATAAATAGGGGTACTCCATCCCTTGGGGGTATCAAGAGTGGTGCTTCGATCAGCTTCTTCATGACGGCAAGGAAGGCTTTCTGACAATCCTCATTCCATTTGGTGGAGTTATTCTTCCTTAGTAGCTTGAAGATGAGTTCACAAGTTGCTATGAGCTAGAAAATGAACCTGCTTATGAAATTAATCCTTCCAAGGAACCTACGTATCTCCTTTTTTGTTCGAGGTACTGGCATCTCAGTGATGGCTTTTATCTTGGTAGGATCTAGCTCAATGCCTTCTATTGCTCACTAGGAATCTAAATAGCTTTCCTGATTTGACGCCAAAAGCACATTTGGCTGGATTTAGTTTGAAGTTGTACTTACGCAACCTGTTGAACAGTTTCCTGAGATGGTCAGTATAATCGTCCTCCTTTCGGGATTTGATGATGATATCATCCACGTAGACCTCTATATCTTTGTGCATCATGTCATAAAATAGGGCCATCATGGCTCACTAATATGTGGCCCCGACATTGATGAGGCAGAAGAATAGTCGTCTGTAGCAGAAGGTTCCCCAGGGAGTGATGAAAGATGTTTTCTCCCTGTCTTTTTCAGTAACCATGATTTGATGGTAACCAACAAAGTAATCCACGAAGGAATACACACCATACTGCGCCTTATTGTCGATCAGGATGTGGATGAAAGGCACAGGGAAATTTTCCTTGGGGCAGGCTTTGTTCACTTCCCGATAATCTACACGTACTCGTACTTTTCCTCCGGGCTTATGAACGGGAACTATGTTCGACAGTCACTCCGGGTATGTTGATACCATGATGATGACGACTTTGAATTGTTTAACGACCTCATCTTTAACTTTAAGACTACATTCAGGTTTCAAACGCCTGAGCTTCTGCTTGACTGTTTTGAATCCATCTTTAATGGGCATTCGATGGATGACATGATCAGTTGACAGGCCAATCATGTCTTCATGTGACCATACAAACACATCCTAGAACTGTGTTAGGAGTTCGATCAGATCGGTCTTTTGGTCTTGGGTGAGGTCTAGGCCTATCTGGATTTCTTTGAGGTTTTTGGAGGTTCCTATATTAATAGTGGTGGTTTGGTCGAGGTTTGGTTTGAGTTTGTCTTCGACCAATTCTTTGATCTCCTCGGGCACCTCATAGTCATCTTCCTCCTATTGATCAATATCCATCAAGTCGAAGTTCAGTTCTACATCAAAGTTGTAGTCACTGTGACAGGTTGGCATCCCATCAGCAGTGACAAACAAATCCAACTCTAGAGTCCTGAAAACAAAATCCTTTCACTTTAATATATGCAACTGCTTAAATATACAAAGCATTTGGCAAAGTATGACAAAAGTTACTACTATAGCCGTGAAATCAAAAATAAGCAGTAAATGAAAGCATGTTACAGGGCAAATGGATTCTCTGCCCCTTTACCCTTTTTAAATGAAGCAAGGGACACTGCTCCAGTTATCCAGGGTTAGATCCTCATGAACAGGGAGGGTCAAGGAATTATGCTCGTCTGCCTCATCTCGGATGATGACTAAGACATCTTTCCAAATAGGGCTGGGGTTTTTCTTTGAACTGCCCCTTCCTTTTCTTAATGCGATAAATTTGGATATGATCCTCGTCGTCACTGTCTGGGATATCATCATTCATCCCCTCGTAGTGTATGTGTACACGCATGTTAGCAAATGGGTCTCGTCCTTCTTACAGGAACTTTTCTTTTCCCTTTTCGCTCTCCCTTTCAGGTTTTGGGGTCTTTCTTTCACATACCGGTATGATTGGAGGAAACAACATGGTTGATACCACAGTAGGGATCTTCCTCATTGGCTTCACAAATCCAGCATCAATGAAGTTTGGGAATAGTATAACGGAAGCATAAGCCTTTGGATGTCTATATGGGTTCCGGTGGTTTGATCCGGATGAATAACCCAATCTGGCTCTCCTTGACTGGCTCGGGATTTGCACTGGACTCTTGATACCTTGCTGATTCTTTCCTAATCCTTCTCTAGGTTGGAAACCCAAAGACACGATCTCCTAGCCCACTGTCATCACTTCAGGAGAAACCTTTGGCTTCAAGGCTGGTGCCTCCATTGGTAGGTATTGAGTATCACTCACCTCCAAGGCTTGAAAACTAGCAGGTTCAATCCCTGCATCCAAGCTGATCACTGGCATGTCTCCCTGTATGCAAATAGGGTATTCCGGTCCAGCATTCACCGTGATTAGGTTGCCGTTGATAATATATTTGAGTTACTGATGGAGGGTGGATGGCACTGCCCCTGCCTTATGGATCTATGGCCTTCCCAACAACAAGTTGTATCTAGTGGCGATGTTGAGCACCTGAAAAGACACATAGAAAGTATGCAGACCAATCTCCAGCGGAAGCTCTATTTCTCCCATAGCTTGTTGGTGAGATCCATCAAAAGCCCGGATAACCACTTGACTGGTTTTGTTCTGGTTTGGGTTAATCTTCATTGTCTCTAAGGTGTCATAGGGACAGATGTTGAGGGATGATCCTCCATCTATGAGTACACCTCCGATCACATACCCGAATGAAATTACAGCTATGTGCATTAACTTGCGATGACCCGTCCCCTCTGCAGGTATATCATCGTCAGTGAAAGATATCACATTGCTATTGAAAATGTGTTCTACCACGTGACAGAATTTCTCGACATCCACTGTATATGGAAGATGGGCTTCTTCCAATACTTTCACTAGAATATTGCGATGATCCGCCGATGATAAGACCAGATCTGGAATGGACATCTGCTTAGGTGCGTCTTTCAGGCTTTGCACCACTTTGATTTTATTGTGTCCCATTTTACTGAAGAACTCTTCTATTTTCTCTTCAGCCACCTTTCTTTTGGTCTTGATGATTGGTTTGATCACCCGCTGAGGCAGGTATAATAGATTCTCCTTTGGTACGATGGCAATATTATTTGAGGTGGAACCTTCATCATTCACGTAGTTCTATGGGACTCTCTTCAGACTGATCACTGGATATTGGGGTCTGAATGGTAATATTAAAGGTTCGGGCGCCACTAACTTCACAGGATTTTATATTTCTTGGACCCCTTTCCCTGGTAGTATTAGGGGTGTGAGGGTTAGCTCCTTCTCACAGGAAATAATAGCCACGGTATCCTGACTCCATACAGTGGGAATAAAGAAAGTTTCCTCATTTGGGAGGACATAATCCCGATTCCCTCTTATCAGTTCACTTCTTTCAATCATATTCTGAATCAGGTTACGAAGTCCCCAGCAATCTTTAGTGTCATGACAGGGAGCATTGGAGTGATACTGACAGATCTTGTCAGGCTTGAAATTCCTAGATCGAGGATTTACTAGGGGTAATAAGTCTGCAACCATTCCCTCATTAATTAACATCTAGAGGATCTCTTTCATAGGTTGATTCAATTTGGTGAAATTCCTTTGAAAGGAAAATTCCCGACCAGCCCGAAACTTCTCCTCCTTGGCCACCTTGTCGGCCCAAGGTTCATGTTCGTGAGACCGGTAGTGTTCCCTCATGGGAGTGATCTCTGGTGTGGGAGAATTTACCTCTGACTGGTTGGCCTAGTTTATCAGTTGTCTAGTAATCTGATGTTGGTATGCAACCAACTTTGCTAACTGTCCAATCTGTTCCTTGATAGATTTAATCTCTTGTTCTATCAAAAACTTCCTTTCTGATAACTCCCAACTGTCTGGGCTAGATTGAGTTGATTCTCCGACGTATCGGAGGTACTTGGACCCTTCTCCATTTTGCGTGCTAATCATGTTGACACCCTCCTATTTGTGCTGAGGGAGGGGATTATCCTGCACATGCGGTTGCTCGGGCTTTGTCACCACAATCTCTCCGTTGTCAATCAAGTCTTGAATTTTGTGCTTGAGAGACCAACAGTCTTGTGTATCATGTCCCGGAGCTCCGGAATGATAAACACATTTTTTGCTTGGGTTAAAATTTTGTCCACTGGTATTGGTGGGTTGAAGGAGTTAAATGATATTTTTATGGGCCATCAACAATTTTAGCACATTCTCGAGTGAATCCCCTAAGGGGGTGAATGTTCTCCGACATCTGGCCTCTATAGTTTTCTGAAATAGAAGGGTTTGAAGGCTGTGCACGAGCTTGGAAAGGGGAATAGTTCTTCCTCTGAATGGGCATACTGCTTTAATCACCCCTCTAATTTTTGTCCTCATAATACTAAGGACACTTCTTCGTCTTTCTTCTTGTGTGTTCTCCAAGGATTACACTCGTAATTCCCGGACTAGATATGTTTGGCAACAGCTTCCAAGGCGGTCAGATCCTTTATCTTCTCATATTGGAGTCCCATTTATGCCATTTCACCGTACTTGATCATTTATGAGAATGGCTTTCCTATTCTTGTTAGGACCTTTTCATAATACAGAGCATTTTGAATGTCGATGAAGGTCATGACTATCTCGGACTCAGTCATAGGTGGAGTGACTTGTGTTGTATCTCGCTTCCATCGTTGAGCATATTCTCTGAATGATTCAGTACTTTGTTTCTTGATTTTGGGTATTTGGTATCTGTCTGGAGCCAGTTGAGACTGAAAACTATAATGACTAAGGAAAGCATGCGCCAGCTCTTCTCGTCCTCTGCATAGGATTCGAGATCTCCAATGAACACCTTTAAGTGAGTGTAAGGGTCTCCCAATCCATCATATTTCTCAAAATCAGGGACTTAAAATTTTTCGGGATAACGAGCCCTAGGGAAAATGCATTGGTCTGAATAATTAACACTGCCAAATGCCCCAGTCCCTTTGATAGATCAGATGGTTTCTTCCATCTGTTGGACCTTCTTCAGAATGTCACCAGCTTCTTGTTCTTTGTCAAGGATGGTGATTTCAGGGGTTTTGTTGGTTATATTATGATTCTGTGATTCAGGAATCTGGGTATCCTTCTTCACGATCTCTTGACTGCCACCTGGTGTTCCTGGTTCTGTGTGACCCTGTGCTTGTTTCCCTTTAAGAGCTTTACTCTGCTATCTCAAGAAAAGAGCCAATTCGTCTATCTGGTTCTTCAGTCCTTCAAACTCTTCCCTAGAGACAAGTGTGGATTTTGGCTGAGCATTGGAAGCCATGTCCAGAGATAGACTTAACGCTTTCTTAGACTTAGATCTAGTGACAAGACCAATCTTTTTGAGGTAGGTAGGGATAGGATGCATGCCATGATGTGTTTTTAAGGTTTTTTAATCTTATCCTACAAAATAGAGGACATTTATTTTGATGACAGGATAATATGACAAGATGTACAAAATATGGAGTGTATATTTACATTATGCTATTTATATTGGAATTGAAAACTTGACATTGAATTAAAATAGGAAGGCTTGAAGAAGCTTCCCTTTGGGGTTGGTTAATCAGAGGCTAACCTATCTTAGGCTACCCTCGCAGCTTTTTCAACATGAATGTCCCTAGATCATCGCAATCTACTAGAGGGGAAATTAATATGATCTTTCAACTAGAGCGAATATGAGTGGCGCTTTTTCATGAGCCCCGAAGACTTAGTCGTCCTCGAAGACATTACTCTGTCACCGACGGGTTTGCCTCTTGGTGGAGGAATTACACAACATACATTCACATACATTGCGTGTCACCGTATACATATGATGACATTGGTGCGAAGCACTAATATGGGTGTGAAGCACTAATATGGGTGTGAAGCACTAATAAAGCAAAAAAGCATTCATTCACATTCATTCAATGTAAAGACGCAGCATTCACGAATTCATTTAATGTAAAGACACAGCATTGATACATACGCATATATGAAAGTGAAATTTTTGAAAAGATTTGAATGCGGCCTAAGCCCTCTACTGTCCCCAGCAGAGTCGCTACCTGTCGACGTCGGAAAAATATTCGGGTCAGGTCAAACCCGAATCTTTCTCTCTTCCTAGTGTTTTGTTTACCCTTATTCTTTTTATTGTGAAAAAAGGTTTTGAATGAGTAATAGCATATATATATAGTTATATTTATGAAAGCTGTAAAGGGCAATGGGTTTTCACTCCGATGCCCGTACTGGAATGTAAATAAATATATATATTTATAAAAGCTATAAAAAGCCATTGAGTAATCAAGGCTTGACATAATGGAGATATATATATATAAGCGGTAAAGGGCGGTGGGTTTTCATTCCGATGCCCGGACTAGAATGTAAATATATATTTATTTATAAAAGTTGTATAAAAGCCACAAAATGATTTAGGCTGGACAAAATAAAAATATATATATAGAAAAGCTGTAAAGGGCAACAGACATTCTATCCTTTGCCCGGACAGAAATGTAAATATATATATATATATATATATATATATATATATAAGCAGTAAAGACGCCACAAAATGATCCAGGCTAAACTTGAATGTAAGCAATAATATATATAATTAATATATATATATATATTAAAGCAATAAAAAGGTCACAAAGTATAAATCCAGGCCAAATAAAGTTAGAAAAATGTATATATATATATATATAGTTAGATATATAAAAGTACTAAACTACCTTGGATTTGACATCCGGGCTTGACAGAATTGAAAAGTTAGTATATATATAGTTAAATATAGAGAGAAAATAATCAAACCGGGATTGGAAAGATAACCCATTCCGGTGACGGGTGCATATATATATATATATATATATATATATATATATATATATATATATATATATATATATATATATATATATATATGTATGTATGTATAAAAGCTGTTAAAAGTGACGGATCATCAATCCGAGTTGTAGAATTGCCAGAAAATGTGTTTATGTACTAAAATGTACAAAAAGTAAGCAAAAACGGCCATGGAACTAAGTTCTGGGTATATTCAGAATGTGAAACTTCACGTGCAAGTATTTAAAAGTGCAATAAAGTAATATAAACTTCCTGATCGTAAAAATACTCACAATGGATTGCTACACTGGCTTTTTGCCAAATCGTAGGCTTCAAATGTCCGTTTTACCGGTTAATTTTTTATATGTGGTAGTATGTGGGTATATCTACGTGTTAGAGTGAAAAAATTTGGGTTTGGAGTACAAAAGTGGGGCTGAGAAACCAAACAGGCAGAGGTTCAGAGTGTTTTCAATTATGAAATGAGATGGGCGTCACCTCATATATATAGACCTAGGAGAAGCAGCTCTACCTGCTACAACCGCATGTAGAGGTGAGGCTCCACGTGACGGCACCCACATGGCGGGTCCCGTTGCATCAAAGTACGTGCACTCCAAGCAACGCGAGGTCAGATTCGAAACATTATAACTTTTGATCGGAGAGTCCGTTGGAGGTGTGTTGTACATTTCCGAAAAGCCCTCTCCGAGAGTGTCACGATGACATGGGAGTAAACCTTATCTGAGTCCAAATAAATGGGTTGATAACCAAGTCTTTAATTCCTCGCAGTTTGTTCGTTGAGCTATCTTGCACTGTTTCCACTCGGGATCATTGTTATGGTTCTTTTTGACCTTAGCGACATCAATTCAGCTTGAGTTTGACCGAATCGAATTCAATTTGGTAAAATAATCATTTTGCGCTTC
This sequence comes from Panax stipuleanatus, assembly GCA_020205555.1. Lineage (NCBI taxonomy): Eukaryota > Viridiplantae > Streptophyta > Magnoliopsida > Apiales > Araliaceae > Panax > Panax stipuleanatus. The sequence goes on from CM035122.1 coordinate 46,679,965, forward strand.
CCAAAGTTATCTTCAATGCTGGCATGACCTTCGACTGACTTCCTAGGGTTGTTTCTAAGGTTTGGATCGCAGTTGATTCTGTTTGTCCTCATGGTTGTCTCTGAGGCTGACTTGATCCTTCCAGGTTTTCCTCTAGAGATGTTATGAGGTTTTATAATTTTTTTTAAAGTTAACCTGACCTCCCGGGTTGAGGCCAGGGCTGACCTGTACCTCCCGGGTTGAGACCGGGGCTGACTTATACCTCCCGAGCTGAGACCAGGGCTGACCTGTACCTCTCGGGTTGAGACCGAGTCTGACCTGTACCTCTCGGGTTGAGACCGGGTCTGACCTGTACCTCTTGGGTTGAGAACGGGGTTGACCTGTACCTCTTGAGTTAAGACCAGGGCAGACCTGTACCTCCTGGGTTGAGACCAGGGCTGACCTTGTACCTCCCTGGTTGAGATCGGGGCTGACCTGTACCTCCTGAGTTGAGACCGGGGCTGACCTGTACCTCCCGGGTTGGGACCGGGGCTGACCTGTACCTCCCGGGTTAAGACTGGGGCTGACCTGCACCTCCTGGGTTAAGATCGGGGCTGACCTGTACCTCCCTGATTGAGACTGGGGCTGACCTGTACCTTGCGGATTTAGACCGAGGCTGACCTGTACCTCCCAAGTTAAGACTAGAGTTGACATGTACCTCTCGGGTTAAGATCAGGGTTGACCTGTACCTCCTTGGTTAAGATCTGGGTTGATTTGCACCTCCTAGGTTGAGACCGGGGCTGACCGGGGCTGACCTGTACCTCCTAGGTTGAGACCGGGGCTGAGTTGACTTCCCAGTATTGAGACCCGGGTTGATTTGATGGCCTGGTATTGAGATCGGGGTTGAGTTGAAAAGACAGTTTTGCCCTCCTACAGTGTTAGTAACAGGAGAACAAAATTTTGAATGTCTACACTCGGAATCAGTCAAATTAACTTGAGTGACAGCCCTGAAGATAAACAAAAGTCAACAACAGTCAAACCCTGAAGATAACCACGAGAAAGACAGCTGCATCCATGTTTAACCTAGAACCAACCCAAAGGGCAAAAGAGTAATTTTTCCAACTCAACGTCAAATCAGATCAAATTACTGTGAAGAAGGTCACACAAAACCATCACAATAATCCCGAGTAAAAACTGCGCCAGACAGCTAAACGGACTGACTGCGAAGACTCAAAGATCTGGTCATAGACTCGTCTTCCCGGACTCAAGAAAGGTCAAGCCCCATGTCATTGTGCAGCTCTTAGAAAGGGCTTTCCGGAAAGGTATAACACACCTCCATCGAAATCTCAGATTGAAAGTTATAAAGGTTCGAGTGAACAACGCGTTGGTTAGAGTGCACGTACTTTGAGATAGCGGGGCCCACCAGGCCCAACCGCAAGTAGACCTGCGGCCATCGGGTTCTATATATATGGCCCCCTAGCTTATAGAAGAAGAGAAAGAAGGAGAAAGGGTCGCGGCGAGAAAAATAGAGGCTAGGAGGGTCAAACGAGGGCTCTAACTCACTCTGATTCTTTTAAAAACTTCTTTGTAAACGTTCATACACAAATATACTACAAACATATCAAATTTTAACCTAGTGGGAAACGAGTATGGGGGCGCCAAAAGCCGTTCGAGAGCCGTTCTCGTGATATACTATAAGATTTCTCCAGATCTGTCTTTTTTGCCTACTCTAATACGTATATAAGTGCTATATACATATATTTTGTAGCTTATATTCATTAGATTTGAAGTTTTCACCGTTCATTTATTGTAAATAGCCAATATTTGACTTGTATTGACTAGATCTGTACTGGATCTAGCCCGATCTAGCTTTTAACTAGTTTAAAAGTTGTAAAACTTGAACCTGTAAGCTAGAATGTCTAAGATTTGTACAGATCTTGTTTTCTTTCTAGTTCTTGTAAATATTTATCGACCACATGACCCTAGATTTGTATCTAGATGAAACTGGAAGCTATGAGCTACATGCGTACAAAGATTTGACTGATGAATCTTTCGTTTAGCGACGTCTAGTATAGTTTTACGTTTTATTGCAATATATTCATTATGCATGATGTTTATTTGATATTCTGTGAGCCTAGGAGCCACAAGATCTACGATTAAACTAATGGATCTAGATTCGGTTCATATGATGGACCTGGTTGTGTTGTACAGCCAGCTTAAAATTTTTCTTAATTGTAAATATAAGACCTTAAAACAGTTATAAAGATTTAAGGAGCCTGACACTTATATATATATTATCTTGTCGAGGATGCTTCGTATCTTGAGAATAAAATCGAATAAAGCCGATATATAGAATAAAATGGAAGTATCAAAGGGGCTTTAATTCTTATGTAAGCGAAAGGGTTTGAAAATCATTTTTCAAAATATCACTTTCATATTCTTGTCAAATAATGACTTTTTAATAAATCAAACCCTTCGTATATAAATCCAATGAAGCACAACACTACTTTTAAATAAAGCACTTAGGTCTAATTAACTGCAGCACACACATATACACAATGATTAGGAAATGAAAAGCGTGGTAACTGTGTTTCACTAAAGTCGGTGGTGCCTAACACTTTTCCCTGCTTAATCAAGCCCCCGAACTCTATGAATCTCGATTTGCAAGACCAATTAAACAGAGTCCAATAATTGGGTCATATTACAAAACCTTTCAAAACTCAGTTGAGTTAGTACAACCATTTTAACTCATACCAACTGGCGTCCATGTCTAATTCGGACCAATAAAATCAAATCTTTTCAAATCGTCGACATTGTATGTTGGACTCATTCTAAAATCTCACCCTCAGATCAAACAAATCCATATAAAAAATATAAAGGGTAAGAAACACATATGAAGAGGGATTAAAATTTTTCCGGCGTCGACATATATATAAGTTTGTCTTACTTTTTGTTCAATCAATTTGATTAGTTATTTCTCTTGGCCTCCTATTCATTTCTTAGTTAACTTAAATTAAATTAATTAACTAACTACTTAATTAATATCACATACACACTCATATTCTCAAAGTAAATAAATAATAATAATAAAAAAGTATTCGTAAAAATATCCATATATAATCATATAAAAGTCTCGATCCTTACATTAATGTATAAATTGTTAATGGATGTTGTTAATACGTTGAGAAACAAAAAAATGCAAGTTAAATGGATTGAATTGGTTGATTAACGAATTCGTGATGTTCGATTTCGCTAAATATGTTAAAATATGTAAAATTAGCATGAACTTTGATTTTTGGGTCTCTAAATTGGTTGTTAGAGTTGTTTTTGTTTTAGAATCATGTTATACATGTTGGGTTTTGATTTTATAAAGTTTATAGTGTCTGGGTATGCTTAATTTGGTTCTGGATTGTAAAAATTGGGAAATTTTGGTTGAAACAGCGCTGATTCGCGAATTACAGAATCAAAGTTTGAGTCGTAGCATAAGAATAGAGCTGCAACGCTTATAGCGTCACAATGCCTGTTCCCAGTTCAAAAGGCAGCGCCGCAGGGCAAGTTTGCAGATTTACCCAGAAATGAGATATTAATTATATGATTCTAGGAATGTTTATATAACCTTAATAAATGATTGTAATGGAGTGTAAAATATGTTATAAAACTTAATAACACATTGTAATCACACAAACGATGATTTAAAGGTTATTATTTAGTAAGTTATAAAGACTTAAACTCGATGTTCGTAAGGTTTAATAACATCGTTTAAATGCTAAAACTTATGTTATATGCTAGTGAAGGTTTCAAGATTCGTGGTATGTGGTTAGTATAGCCAACTAAAGCTAAAGATTATAAACTTAGCTAAGATAACTAAGTTAAGTAAAATGGAAACTAAACTAATAATGTTAAGAAATATAACTAACTAGTGTGATGATCCTAAATGGTATGGGTAGGATACTTGGAGAACGTGTGTTATAATTGTGTAGCAAGCACACGAGGCAAGTTTCTGAACTCTACTTTTTCATTAAGTAAACTTTCTAACCTTTGCTTATATTGTTCAAGCGAGGTTTCTTTTATTGTCCAATGCTTATGATTTGATTAAGCTTTCCAGTCTTTCAAAAGCATTACTTTGATGTATAATACTTATTCATTTGCAATCATTATACTCTATTCGTGTTGAAGTTCCACGTACAAAGATTATATTTTTGTTGATATCAGATTGTTATATGGCTAGTGAACCCTTTTAATTCGACTAGTCTATAGTTGATGACCGTTCTAAAATCTAGAATTCCTATTGAAGCTATCTAAACTAAACTTTCTTTAGTACGAATTCTGATATTAAAGACTGAAATGAACAACCCTAGAATATGGGATTATAGTACGAAATAACGTTAAAATATTTGTGCACAATACATTGTATGATGGGTTGATCCCCTGGAGTATGAGATGGATGGTCCATATAGTTTATAAGACTATCAAAGGTTACGGTAGAGATACTTGTTATCCTAGGACATAGTTCATGGTCTTGTGACCCTGAGTTATACTTTTGAGTTCGAATTCTATTATTTATTCAAGAGCTGAATATTCCATTAAGCTTACAGATCTTGGTTATCGTTGAATGTTTCTATAAAAAGTTACATTATTCAGTTAAAGTGTCTCCATTGATGATTCTTATATTGTTATTGTTTATTATTATTCTAGTGAGCAATTGGTTTGCTCACTCTTGCATAAACATTGCAGCTAAGGTCGAGAAGTCTGAGGAAACCTATACAAGTAAGGGCAAGGGAAAGATGAACAAATGATGAAGTTTAAATTTATACTATGTCGAAAAGCTTATGTAACAAGACTTGATTATGTTAATGTTATTTTATTTCTGTTGATGATGTAATAATTAAAGGTTAGATGACATGGGATTTTGTATTAATTATGTAACCCTTTAACGGGGGTATTGTTTATTAAGTTTATTATTGTTATTGTGACAACCCGAATTTTCAAGAATTATTAAAATAAGAATTTAATATATAAAATTCGTATTATGAGATGTGTCAAGTTTAAGTAAACCTATGTATGCTATATAAGTTTGAAATATGTGATTTGGTCTGAAAAGATTAAGTGTGAATATAAAAGAGAAATATATATTCAAATATTGGGGAAAATGAGGTTTAATAGTTAATTCAACTATTAAAGAAGTAAACAAAATTGTTACGAAAATGATTGTGGTGACAAAGGAAATTAACTAAATAATATTGGTTAATTTAAATTTGGTTGATAATTATATTAGGAAATAATATAATTTGAATATTAAAACATTAGATGGCAAAGGTGTTATTGTGATGTAAATGAAAGGATTTATTAACTTAATTAAAATAATGAATTTGTGTATACATATTGGTTATAATAATATGAGAGAATTAATATATTCCATATAAGTGTAATACGGTTATGTAATGGCTTGATATGTTGTATTATGCCAAGCAAATATAAATTGGTATATGAGATGAGGAAAAACTAATATGTCTGTGAATAAATATTGGTGTTAAGATTAATAAATTGAATTAATATATAAGATGTGACTAAATGTCTAGACTAAATAAATTGTCTTGGGACAATTTATAGAAGAAAGGAAATTAAATAATTATACATGATAATTATATAATTTATTAAAATAATTAGTGAAATAAATATTAATTATTTTATTGGAGATGTTTAAATTAAATAGAGGTGTTTATGAATATAATTTCATAATGTCTAGTGTAATAATTATACATATTATAATTGTAAAGTTATTTAGGGTAGCTAGCTAAATAGTTTAGCAATGTAGTAAAGTGTGACATATGCACCATATAATAAAGGAATGTTAAAATAAATGAATTGGAGCTTAATTGAGTTAGCCAAACATGGCCTAGAGACCCTTGTTGTTCCTAACTGTTGAGACTTTTTCTTTTTGTAACTGAGCAATCAAATAAACTCACGTTAAAACTTAGTAAAACTCGTTCTTTAGTTTATTTTGGAAAAACTGAGTTTAGGAGTTTAGAGAGTGAGAGAAAGTTCTTTGTAAATTTGACAAGAGCTCAAAAAATCAAGGAGGAAAAGATTAATCAAGAGAAATCAAATAACCGTCATCATATGTTAAAGCATAGGAGAATAAAAAAGATAAGAATCAGTTGTAAAACCTCAAATTTCTATTTCTTGAGTTTTTTGTAAAACAAATTCTATAGATGTTAAGCTGGAGAAATTTAATTGTGAAGGTTCTGTTCTTAGTTAATCTGTAGATGATGTGATAATAATATAACAAGCTGACTTAAACCAAATAAAATTTGACTTTATGCAAAGAAGAGAGAAATTAATCTTTCAGTTTAGTATGTATCTTATGGTCTATTTAGAGGCTAAAATTAGCTATGAATCCATGTTTAAAGTCTAAAATTGATGGTTGATTGAGCGCGATCTCCTCTTAGAAACAAAAATAACCCAAGTTGAATGAATCAAAATAAAGCTAAAATGAATCCGTAGTGAAAGATTTAGTTAAACTTGTCAAGAACGCAAAATATAGCACGAACACTGAATTTGAGTCCTTACAATGATTTGTTAAATTTTTGAAATGTTAAAATTATTTTGTAGATGAGTAGTTCAGTGTTTAATGAGTTCATAGAGTTGAAAAAAAACTAATTCAGACTTAAAATGAAGAAGTTATAAAGATTATAAGTATGCTCATCAAAAAATTTGCAAAATCTGGGAATTTGGGCTAAGCAGGGCGCGGGCGCGCGGCTCGGAGCTACATGTGGGCGCTGCTGTGCAAGAAATGGGCGCGGCCGCGCTAATGGTCTGTCAGGCGTGACTGTTTTGACCTTCTATAGTGAAATGGGCATAACGTTTTCATACGAACTCCGATTGAGATGATTCAATATGATTCGAAAATATAAGGAGTAGACCTATAACTTTAATTCAATAAGGGTTTATATTTGAGGTTGTTACAAGGGTCGAAAATGGTCATCTTTGGGACTGATGTGCATTCGTAGGCGATCAGAGGGCATCGGGCATGCACGTGTGCAAGAGAAGTTCTTCCGACAATGAAAGATGTTGTTCTAAGTTCTAAAACTTGAACATTATAAAATATAATGATCTTTAACCCTAATCAACTTTATTGGACAAGAGACTCACATTATAAAGTCATAGAAATCCTTAACACACTTAATCGAATGTTAATTGTCAATTTAAATGGAACATAGTGTGACGTAAGATAAGGTTTAACATAATTAAACCAAATGGACAATAAGGAGTCCTAACAAAACTTAAACACGTAATTAAACATAGTGTGTTAAGATTTAAAAGAGGAGGAGTATGAAATGTAAAGTTAAAGCTAACATAAACAATTACTAAGCATGGTTATGCGGCTAATAGTTGATATGTATAATTATATGTGGTGTAGGATACGTGAAGTGCATGTAGCAATAGATGTTAATCTATTGTTAGTAATTAAAAATCAAGGCAAGTCTTTCAGTTCCTATTTGCTATTTGAATTTGATAACTGATTAGTGGAATTATGTACTGCTTTGAGAATTTAGAGTTACATATGAAATGCTTATGAAGTGTATATGAAATGTGAAAGTTAATACATGATATATGGATTGATTTAAAGAATTTGTGTTAGGTTTGTTATATTCTTGACGCAATCAAATTGCAAAAAAATAGAGGAAACATGGTAAATCAGAGTTTTAACATTTTACAAACAATAATGATGGATTATCATTTATGAATAGTTATTAATTAAACGAAATAGATGGAGATTAGATTCATACCCATGTAGAAAACTAGCTTCTTGAGGCTCGAGTTCAACTCCAATTCCTTTTCGCGTTCAACTTGAATCCACCAGGTTTGATTCCTTCCTTTGATCAATGTTAGCCACCCAAGTGTTTGGAGTCTCAAGGTGATCCACCAGGGAAGAACAAAATTCAAGAAGATGGGTGTTTGTGTTAGGTTTGTTATAATCATGAGCATGCAACAAATTGCCTATAAACAACGGAAGCGTGAAAAATCAGAGTTTTAAAATTTTACAAACCATATACCCGGATAATCGTTTATGCATAGTTATTAATTAAAACAAAATAGAAGGAGATTAGATTAATACCCTCGTAGAAACTAGCTTCCTCCTGTACGAATTCAACTCCAATTCGTTACGCGTTCAACTTGAATCCACCGGGTTGATTCCTTCCTTTGATCAACGTTAGCCACCCAAGTGTTTGGCCTCTAGAGGTGATCCACCAAGAAAGAATAAGAATTCAAGAAGAAGAGTGTTTGGCTAAACCCTAGTTTCCTTCTCTCTAGAAAAAGAGTGCTCTCCGAGCTCTTGGAATTAAAATGTCTAATCTTGTTCTATAATAAGACTTTCTTATTTATAGATGTAGGCAACCCTCCTAAACAATTTAGGAATAGGGTTTCATATTAATTAATTAAAAACTTTTAATTAATTAGGCTTTCCCAATCTCATTAGGAATAATTAATTAAACTCTTTTAAATAACTAGCCTCCTAATCTTATTAGGAATATATATGAGAGAGCATCTTATTAATTAATTCCCAAACTCCTTTAAGAATTAAATAATAATAATAATAATAACAATAATAATAGTAATAATAATAATAATAATAAGACTCATCTTATTAATTTATATTTAATATTTCCAAAATATTAAATAAAAAATATTAAGCTATTTAATTTATTATATCACTAATTTATTCTATCACCATAGATTAAATTAAATATATTTAACTTATTATTACGATTATGCCATTTACATCTTTAATAAATATTGTTCCTTTTATGGTGTGACCCTTTAGGTTCTCCATATTAAATCGGTTGTGAATAAATTAATTAGAACAATTCTAATCTTATTTAAATAAATAAATTAAACTAATAATTCATTTAAATAAATAACATTTATTCTACAATAAGGATAAGCCTCCTTAACGATCAACGACTTTCCAAATAATATAGATTTCAACATTAATCATAAAAAGAACCTGTGAGTTAATAGTTACCGTACAATTCAATCTTTCCACCATACAATGTCCAAATTAAATAAAAGACATGAAATTACTGTCAAGACTTATTTTATTTAATTATATGTATTTCTATTCTCAAATGCACAACTCTAAATAATGTAAATTAGAAACTCATTTCTAGTTTCATTCCACTTTGGCCAAGAATACATAGGTTATCATTTATTTAATCACATAGGACATATCTCTTCTTTTACTAGAAGTGGTAGATTCTTTATTAATCATGTAATATCCGAGATTTTGTATGTAATTTAATAATTATCAATAAATAAATTTATGTGAAACTCTTGTGTGATTTATTTTATTAGATGTATATGTGTTATACATGTATGTGTATTTTAAGTTATGTGATGTGAGGGATTTAAATAGTTGGGTTGGATTAATTTAACTATTTAAATTGGTTAAGTATGGAATTAATCCTATTAGTTTTGTCAGATGGCTTTTCATCACAAGTTGAAGTTTAGAGCGAAATTTAGAGACGCGGTCTGCGTATTTGAGTCCGGAACGTTGAAATTAGTCAAGATAGACTGTAACCACGAAAATGTGTCACGGTTGTCTTTTTGGTCAAAGTTAACTAGTTGACTTTTTTCGGGTAAAAAGTGAACCACGAATTTTTGGGGGTGAATTAGACGAAATGGATAGTCCCATGTCGTCCGGAACGTCGACTTTAGTAGGAATCGATATAAGCATCGAAACGTTTGGCTACGAAGGGCAAAATGGTTAAAATGATATATTAATTGATTAAATAATTAAAATAATAATATTTTAATAAGTTGCAGCAGCTGGAGGGGGCCCACGTGACCAACATATTGGGACACAAGGGAGGAGTATATACGTATCATAGGAATTAAAGAAGGAGGGAGTTACAAACCTTTAAAACTCAAACAACTCTTCCATTTCCAAACCCCCACTTCTCTTTCAATGTTAATTAGTGGATGTAGTGTGTCTAACAGTTATAGGAACATGCAGGGGTTGATCATATCAGCCACTATCAAGCTATGTATACATATACACACAACTTAAAAATTCTTCACTTTGAAAAAATTCCACCTAGGAGAGCAAAAAGGGGAAATTGAGATAATGAGAGCTTGAGAGGGGGGACGAATTCTAAAGATTACAGAGGAGTTAACAAGTAAGGAGTGAGGCTCTAGCAGATTAGAACAAGAAGAAATTTGCATCAAGAGGTAAGCATGAAACCATTTTTGTGTTCTTTAAGAAAAAGTAAGAAAAAGCATGTATAACCATGGTAAATGATTTATTTTGATTTCGTGAGGCTATGTTGATGTTGGTTTTCTATTATATGGAGATTAAGAATGAAATTCTTGCTTTAACATGTTCCAATTACGTAAAGAATCAAGGAATTTGAGTTTGCATACTAAGTATTTGATAATATGTCTCTTACATGCCAAGTAGATCAAATCATGGAAATTTGTTAGTGTTAAAGGTTGTGTTATGTGTATATATGTTAGATTAGATGATCTGGACAGTAGGATCCTTTCAATTGCATGCTAGAATCGAAAACATGGATTTTTGTCAAAGTTGGTGAAATGTGAAATCTATGACTTTTCGGGTTTTTCGGAGCCTTGGAATCATGGTTTCTATGACCCGATTAGTGTATGTAATAATTTTATAAAATACTAGGTAGTATCATGTACAGTCTGTCCAAATTTCAAAGGAATCTGAGTTAAATTGAGAGAGTTATGAAATTCGAAAGCAAGCAGGTTGATATTAAAATCTCCAGAAAATCTGGGTTTGCCATAATTTTCTAAGTGTGAAAATCAGTTCTGGCAGGCTTTTCAAGGCAGTTGGTTTGTGGTCTTAACATGCTACTTTCTGGGATGTGTAATTTTTGTAAAATACTATACTATATGGAGTGTATTGTGTCAAAAGGTCAGGGTCATATCATGTATGGTTTGGTCAGAATTAAATGGCAAAGTGGACTGCTCAAAAGTGCAAAAAAAAATTGGGCTGAAGAGCAGCGCAGCTGCGCAGCTCATAGAGCATAAGCCGGCGCAGCTGCGCCGGTCTGGGCAGGTCAGGGTGGGATGGGGCCGAATTTTTTTTTCAGAAACTTTATTTTTTCCAGATTTGTATATTTAACCCCTACGCCTATAAGATGCAATATGTTGATGTAATTGAATTGCATGCTAAGTGAATACTTGTTACTTGATAACTTAGTTTAAATAATAGGAATCGTTTTTTCTCAAATTTGAGTTCGAGAACTTAACTGCTTAAACGTGACACATATGATTAGGTTACGTGAAGGTTAATGGCTAGCTTTAACAATATCAGACATATCAGGCATGTTTCCTAAGCCTAATTTCTTTTGGGCATTTATTCAATCCTTACTCATTTTTATCGCGGTGAGGGTAAGTATTGGACTTGTGCTAGCTATTTATTCTTGCAAGTTCCTTTGTTGTGAAGTTATACAACTTCAATTATCTTGCAAGCTTATCGATGATTACTCAGTTATTATTCTGATAGCTATGCTTATAAGTTTCATGTCATTATCGAATTGTTTCTAAGTATGTTTCATGGCCTTTGTTTTCGGCTAGTTATTATTGATGAAAAATGATTTAATTCAAATCTTTCGAAGCTAATTTAATGTTTACCAATCCAAATTGCTTTGGTGCGGTCTCGCATGAATACAAAGATGAACAACCCGAATAAATGCGCGAACAGATGTCGGGCATATAGTCCCATTTATGCTTACACATCTTAAACTTTATACTTGTGCACAATATAGGGTACGATAAGCTAATCACCTGGAGTACTTGCAGAGACCGTTTGCAATCTATTTGATTGTTAAACCGTCTGATGGTTTTTCGATGAAACAAAGTAATGTTCAGGGTATTTTACACCCCTTAGTATGATATTGAGAATTTTTCAAATCTTATTGTTAATATTCCTGTTTAGCACTTGATATTTCTTTCAACTGTTGAGATTTAGTATTTCAAATGTTTTTACTCCTGATGTATGTTTCCAAACTTCTTTATATACTTGCTGGGAAATTTGTGCTCATTCTTGCTTAAACCTTTTAGTTAAGGATAAACAGGCTGAGGGCTCGGGCAAGGACAAGGGAAAATCTAAGATGAAATGATGCTAGTTACCTTACGTAATAAGTTTATGTTTCCGCATATGATATAATGTAGCGATAAACGCTAAGTTTAAGTTTTGGTTTATTAAAGGTTGTAAAGACTTGGGATTTTATTTTGAATAAGTATGTAATAGTTATATTATTATTATTTTTTCTAAAGTTTACGTAGTTATATAATGATGTATGTTGTATCGTGAGCACCATGTCCTGTAATCGATGTTACACGGATTTGGGGGCGTCACAAGTTGGTATCAAAGCTGTAGGTTATAAATCTTAGGTGTGGAACCTTACACTATAACCTTAGAGAGAGTTAGTGAAGGAGATAAGGAGATGAACTCACGTAGGGTTCTAAGTGTAGTGTCGAATCTATTTTTCTAAAAGCAAAATTAATATCTATTTTAAAAATATTAATCGAGTTGTTTGTCCTGATTTTAGGATGTCAGGAGAATAGGAGGTTAGAGATATTCACGTCGTGAGTGAGCAGTTCGTGACAGTTGTACCTGAGCCTATAGCTGATGCAGCAGCTGAGTCAGACCCAGAGGAGTATCCTGAAGAGGAAGAGGAGCCCGAGGAGGACTCCGAGGAAACACATGGGGATGGTCTATTAGATTAGTTGATGGATAGGATTACTGAATTGGACGACAAGGTCCATGAGTTGGAGGAGCTGTATCAGGGGGAGCAGCAAGCTGCAGCATTGCTTGAGGCATTGGGGCACCACCTGATAATTAGGAAACGGGGATCTGGCGGACAAACTGCGATTTGCAGGTCAGAAGGTGGATAGGCTGTAGGATGAGAAAGAAGCTATCAGGACCCACTTTGGACATACCATTAATAGGTTAGAGACGAGGATACAGAGTCTCCAAACTGATTAGCAGATCATTACCACATTATGGGGAGATGAAGGAGAGGCCGTGTTCGGGCCGAGAAGCTAACTGGCGAGTTATAAGGAGAAGTAAGAGATAAGAAGGTTAGGATGGATAGAATGAAGTACGCATTTAAGTCAGCACATGGGAGGTTCCAGCATAGGGTGTATCACTTTCCACGTGAGGAGCACCGGTCTAGACATTTTATAAGCCGAGGGCTGGTGCTGGAGATAGCAGATGAAGAGCATGAAGACGCCATTAGGCAGGGTCTTTAGTTTATTCGTGATGAACTTTTACTATTAGCGTATCGAATGCTTAGCTATGGAATAAAAACTTGGTTTTCGATTTTTACCAAGTGTTTTGGGTTGAAGAGATGTAAAGGGTATAATGCCATAAGATGATGAGATACTTTGTGATTATGTTTTTTTAAATAAATATGCTTTTATTTAAATATGTGATGTGATGATTAAGCTTTATATGAATTATTTATGTTATAGAATAAGTTATGAGATGATAACGTTAAGTTTATTTTAACAGAAGGATGTCTAGAGGAAGACGTCGTCAACAAGTACCAAAAGGGTCAGGTGGTAATGCTGGAGGTCCACTAAACCCCATGCAATAATTCCTAGACATGTTAGTTGGGGCACTTCAGAATCGAACCCCGAATACCAATAACCCTCCAGCGGCCTAAGTGGCACACTTTAAAGACTTCAAGAGTGCGGGACCACCTGAGTTCAAAGGAACCACCGAACCTAGTGAAGCCCAAACTTGGGTCAAGGAAATTGAAAAGGCGTTCGCTATCTCCAAGGTAGGAGATGATCAGAAAATAATCTTCGCCACTTACATGTTGAAGGGTGAAGCTAATTTCTGGTAAGAGGCTAACCAGACCAGGGCGGGAGAAGGTGTGATACCTTGGGAAGGGTTTAAGAAGATCTTTTACGATAACTATTTCCCTGTGAGTATGCAGAGTTGTATGGAGATGCGATTCTTGGAGTTGAAACAAGAAGATATGACGGTACCTCAGTACGCTGCAAAGTTCAACGAGCTGGCTAGGTTCGCGCGTCATCAGGTCGACACTGAGGAGTGGAAAACGAAGAGGTTTGAGCAGGGTCTCAAACCATGGTTATACAGCAGACTTTTGGTGTTGCAGACGAATAGCTTCGCGAGTCTCCTGGAGAAAGCTATAATCGCTGAGGGCGGAAGTGAATCCCTGATGAAGTTTAACAAGCAGAAAAAGAAGAAGAATAAAAGAGGGAATCGTGGGAAAAGTAGCAGCGGCAGTGGTGCAAACAAAAGGAAGTGGAACAACAACAGCAGCAACAACAATTTCAATCTGGGAAACTCTAGGGGAAAACTAGGGGAAGCAAAGAAGAGGACTGAGGCATGCAAGGAGTGTGGGAGGAATCACTTGGGGGCATGTCTAAAAGGAAAGAACGTTTGTTTCAATTGCGGGCAGGAGGGGCACATATCTCCCAATTGCTCTGCACAAAAGAGGAATGGATGCTTCAACTGTGGAGCATTGGATCATCAGGCAAGGAATTTTCCAAAGAAGAATTCTGCATGAGGAAATGGAGGAAGGGGACCAAGCGGTGGAAATCTCACAATTACTGGACCACCAACTCAGAATTGACCAACAGTGAGGACTTTCAACATCACAGTTCAGGATGCGGTCGCATCCAAGGATGTGGTTTCAGGTATCATTCCGATCAATGATATATCTACTGACATATTATTTGATTTGGGTGCTACTTGTTCCTTCGTGTCGTATAAATTCTCCCAACGATTAAACTTACCCCAGGAAAAATTAGAATATTCGATGAACATAGAAGTTGCTAATAAGGAAATAATTACCGTTAGCTATGTCCATAGGAATTGTGTTATAGATATCAGGGGATATAAGTTACCCGTGGATTTAATTCCGATTCAATCAGGGGAATTTAATGTAATTCTAGGAATGGGTTGGTTATTTAACCATGGGGCGATGATAGATTTCCAAAAGAAGTGTATAAACCTTCAGACTTCAGATCAGTCTAAGGTAGTATTCTACGAGAGTAAGTAGCCGAGACACTCGAGTTGTCTGACGATGATGCAAGCGAGGAAGTTGCTAAGGAAGGGATGTATAGGTTATTTGGCCCATATCATCGATACGCAGAAAGTAGGGGTAGGAATGGGACAGATACCAGTAGTGAATGAATTTCTGGATGTATTTTTGGAGGAATTTCCAGGTACTCCACCGGATAGGGAGGTCGAATTTGTTATAGATTTAGTACCGGGAACGGCCCCGACTTCAAAAGCCCCATACAGAATGGCACCGGCATAGATGAAGGAGCTGATGGTACAGTTGCAGGAATTATTAGATAAAAAGTATATTCAACCGAGTGTTTCTCCTTGGGGAGCACCAGTTTTATTTATGAAAAAGAAGGACATGTCGATGAGACTTTGCATCGACTATCGAGAGTTGAACAAAATGATGATTAAGAACAAGTATCCGTTACCAAGGATAGATGATTTGTTCGATCAATTGAAGGGAGAAAAATATTTTTCCAAGGTCGACTTGAGGACGGGATATCACTAGTTGAAGGTGAAGAATGAAGATGTACCTAAGACAGCATTCAGGACTTGTTACAGACACTACGAGTTCCTGGGGATGTCATTTGGGTTAACAAACGCGCCGGCGGCATTTATGGATATGATGAATCGGGTATTCAAGCAATACTTAGATAAATTTGTGGTCGTGTTCATAGATGATATCCTGATCTATTCCAAGACTCAAGAGGATCATGCTAAACACTTAAGGTTGGTATTGGAGGCGTTGAGGAAGAATAAGTTATATGCAAAATTTTCAAAGTGCGAGTTTTGGTTGGAGAAAGTTCAATTTCTGGGTCACGTGATCGACAAGGACGGAATCTCCATGGATCCAGCAAAGGTGGAAGCGGTACAAAATTGGGAACAACCAAAGACGTTGACTGAAGTAAGTTATTTCTTAAGACTGGCAGGTTATTATAAACGGTTCATTCAAGATTTTTCGAAGATAGCAGGAACGTTGACGAATTTAACGAAGAAGCCGGTAAAATTTGTCTGGACAGAGAAGTGTGAAGAAAGTTTTTGGGAGCTTAAGAAAAGATTGAGTGAGGCACCGTTGTTGTCTTTACCAGACGATACTGGTGATTTCATAATTTTCAGTGATGCGTCGCACAAAAGACTTGGCTGTATGCTTATGCAACATGGAAAAATTATTGCGTACGCGCGCATCGCGTCAGTTGAAGGATTACGAGAAGGGATATCTTACCCATGACCTGGAATTGGCAGCGGTAGTATTTGCCCTAAAGATTTGGAGGCACTATTTATATGGTGTAAAGTGTGAAATATATACGGACCATAAAAGTCTGAAGTATATCTTCACGCAGAAGGAGTTGAATATGAGACAGAGAAGATGGTTGGAACTAATAAAGGATTACGATTGCGACATCTTATATCATCCGGGGAAAGCTAACGTAGTAGCAGATGCGCCAAACAGAAAGTGCAGTGGTCGGTTGGCAATGCTAACAGCTCAAGAGTAGTTAATGAAGGAGATGGCGAGATTGGAACTCAAGATAAAAAGTCCGAGGGAGCCAGATGGGAAATTATTAGCAATGGAGGCTCATCTGACTCTATTGGACAAAATAAAGAAGCGCAAAGCAGCGATGAACAATGTGAGAAGATGAGGAAAAGAATTTCAGATGGAGAGGAGCTTAAGATTAGCGTGGGTGGTGATGGACTGTTAAGATTTGAGAAGAGAATTTAGGAGCCAGCAGTATCTGAATTAAAGGAAGAAATCTTACAGGAAGCTCATAGCTCAAGTTACTCAATCCATCTAGGAAGCTCATAGCTCAAGTTACTCAATCCATCCGGGAAGCACAAAGATGTACCAGGATCTTAGCCAACATTACTGGTGGCCCAATATGAAAAGAGAAGTCACAGGGTGCGTCAGCAAGTGTTTAACATGCCAGCGAGTCAAGGAGGAACATCAGAAACCGAGCGGGTTACTTCAACCTCTAGAAATTTTAGAATGGAAATGGGAGCATATCGCGATGGACTTCTTGGTAGGACTTCAAAATACACAGAAGGGTTACGATGCAGTTTGGGTGATCGTTGATCGATTAACCAAGTCAGCGCATTTCTTGCCAATCAAGATCAGATATACCTTGGATCAGTTGGCAAAGCTTTATATCAAGAAGATCGTTTCCAGGCACGGTGTACCTGTATCAATTGTGTTAGATCGAGATATGCGGTTCACAACTAATTTCTGGAAAAGCTTTCAAGAACGCATGGGAACGCAACTGAGGTTGAGCACTGCGTATCATCCTCAAACAGACGGGCAGAGCGAAAGAACTATCCAAATATTAGAGGACATGCTGAGACCATATGTTATGGATTTCAAAGGAAGCTGGGATGACCACCTACCATTGGTGGAATTTGCATACAACAATAGTTACCATGCCAGCATCGGGATGCCACCTTATGAAGCTTTATATGGAAGGAAATGTAGAACGCCATTGTGCTGGGATGAAGTAGGAGAATGTAAATTGCTAGGGCCAGAATTGGTGCAGCAAACTGCGGATGTGATCAGAATAATACGAGCGAGATTAGTGACAGCTCAGGATCGACATAAGAAATATGCTGATCAACATCGGGAACAACGAGACTTCGACGTCGGCACTTATGTATTTCTGAAAGTGTCACCTTGGAAAGGGAAAATGAGATTTTGGAAGAAGGAAAAACTTAGTCCCAGATTCATAGGACCCTTTGAAGTGCTAAGGCGAGTCGGTGAGGTAGCTTATGAAATAGCTTTACCTCCAGAGTTAGAACATATACACAACGTGTTCCACGTATCAGTGTTATGACCCTATAAACAAGATTACAAGCATGTCATAGAGTATGAACCCATTCAGTTCGAAAAGGGCTTAACCTATGATGAGGTTCTAGTACAGATAATTGATAGAAAAGAACAAGTGTTAAGAAATAAGATAATACCTTCTATTAAGGTAGTATGGAGGAACCACAACGCCGAAGAGGCTACGTGGGAACTCGAGGAGAAAATGATAAAAACTTACCCTAGTCTTTTTGTTTGATGTGTAATGATTCTGGGGATGGAATCCTTTTAAGGGAGGGTGAATGTAATATTCGAGATTTTGTATGTAATTTAATAATTATCAATAAATGAATTTATGTGAAACTCTTGTGTGATTTCTTTTATTAGATGTATATGTGTTATACATGCATGTGGATTTAAATAGTTAGGTTGGATTAATTTAACTATTTAAATTAGTTAAGTATGGAATTAATCCTATTAGTTTTGTGAGATGGCTTTTCATCACGAGTTAAAGTTTGGACCGGAATTCAGAGACGCGGTCTGCGTATTTGAGTCTGGAACGTTAAAATTTGTCAAGATAGACTGTAACCACGAAAATGTGTCACGGTTGACTTTTTGGTCAAAGTTAACTAGTTGACTTTTTCGGGTAAAAAGTGAACCACGAATTTTCGGGGATGAATTTGGCAAAACGGATAGTCCCATGACGTCCGGAACGTCGACTTTAGTAGGAATAGATATAAGTATCGAAACGTTTGGCTACGAATGGCAAAATGGTCAAAATGATATATTAATTGATTAAATAATTAAAATAATAATATTTTAATAAGTTACAGCAGTTGGAGGGGGCCCACGTGACCAGCATATTGGGACACAAGGGAGGAGTATATACGTATCATAGGAATTAGAGAAGGAGGGAGTTACAAACCTTTAAAACTCAAACAACTCTTCCATTTGCAAACCCCCACTTCTCTTGCATTGTTAATTAGTGGATGTAGTGTGTCTAACAATTATAGGAACATGGAGGGGCTGATCATATCAGCCTCTATCAAGCTATATATATATGTATACACACAACTCAAACATTCTTCACTTTGATAAAATTCCACCCAAGAGAGCAAAAAGGAGAAATTGAGATAATGAGAGCTTGAGAGGGGGGACGAATTCTGAAGATTACAGAGGAGTTAACAAGCAAGGAGTGAGGCTCTAGCAGATTAGAACAAGAAGAAATTTACATCAAGAGGTAAGCATGAAACCATCTTTATGTTCTTTAAGAAAAAGTAAGAAAAAACATGTATAACCACGATAAATGATTTATTTTGATTTCGTGAGGCTATGTTGATGTTGGTTTTCTGTTATATGGAGATTAAGAATGAAATTCTGGCTTTAACATGTTTCAATTACGTAAAGAATCAAGGAATTCGAGTTTGTATGCTAAATATTTGATAATATATCTCTTACATGCCAAGTTAATAAAATCATAAAAATTTGTTAGGGTTAAAGGTTGTGTTATTTGTATATATATTAGATTAGATGATCTGGACAGTAGGAGCCTTGCAATTGCATGCTAGAATCAAAAACATGGATTTTTGTCAAAGTTGGTGGAATGTGAAATCTGTGACTTTTTGGGTTTTTCAGAGCCTTGGAATCATGGTTTCTATGACTCGATTAGTGTATGTAATAATTTTATAAAATACTAGGTAGTATCATGTACAGTCTGTCCCAAATTTCAAAGGAATCTGAGTTAAATTGAGAGAGTTATGAAATTCGAAAGCAAGCATGTTGATATTAAAATCTACAGAAAATCTAGGTTTCCCAAAAATTTTATAAGTGTGAAAATTAGTTCTGGCACGCTTTTCAAGGCAGCCGGTTTGTGGTCTTAACATGCTAGTTTCTGGGATGTGTTATTTTTGTAAAATACTATGCTATATGGAGTGTATTGTGTCAAAAGATCAGGCTGGTCAAAATTAAATCGCAAAGTGGACTGCTCAAAACTGCAAACAAAATTTGGGCTGAATAGCAGCGCAGCTGCGCAGCTCATAGGGCATAAGCCGGCACAGCTGTGCCGGTCTGGGCAGGTCCGGGCCGGGTCTGATCCGGCTCGGGTCGGGTCAGGTCAAGCAAGAAAAAAATATTAAAAAATTTATTTTATCCAGATTCTTATATTTAACCCCTAGACCTATAAGATGCAATATGTTGATGTAATTGAATTGCATGCTAAGTGAATACGTGTTACTTGATAACTTAGTTTAAATAATAGGAATCGTTTTCTCTCAAATTTGAGTTCGAGAACCTAACTGCTTAAACGTGACACATATGATTAGGTTACGTCAAGGTTAATTGCTAGCTTTAACAATAGCAGACATATCAGGCAAGTTTCCTAAGCCTAATTTCTATTGGGCATTTATTCAATCCTTACTCATTTTTATCGCGGTGAGGGTAAGTATTGGACTTGTGCTAGCTATTTATTCGTGTAAGTTTCTTTGTTTTGAAGTTATACAACTTCAATTATCTTGCAAGCTTATCGATGATTACTCAGTTATTATTCCAATAGCTATGCTTAGAAGTTTCATGTCATTATCGAATTGTTTCTAAGTATGTTTCATGGCCTTTGTTTTCGGCTAGTTATTATTGATGAAAAATGATTTAATTCAAATCTTTCGATGCTATTTAATGTTTACCAATCCAAATTACTTTGGTGCGGTCTCGCATGAATACTAAAATGAACAACCCGAATAAACGGGCGAACAGATGTCGGGCATAAAGTCCCATTTATGCTTACGCAGCTTAAACTTTATACTTGTGCACAATGTAGGATACGATAGGCTGATCACCAGGAGTACTTGCAGAGACCATTTGCAATCTATTTGATTGTTAAATCGTCTGATGGTTTTTCGATGAAACAAAGTAATGTTTAGGGTATTTTACACCCCTTAGTATGATATTGAGAATTTTTCAAATCTTATTGTTGATATCCCTGTTTAGCACTTGATATTTCTTTCAACTGTTGAGATTTAGTCATTCAAATAATTTTACTCCTGATGTATGTTTCCAAACTTCTTTATATACTTGCTGGGCAATTTGTGCTCATTCTTGCTTAAACCTTTCAGTGAAGGATGAATAGGCTGAGGGCATAGGCAAGGACAAGGGAAAATCTAAGATGAAATGATGCTAGTTACCTTATGTAATAAGTTTATATTTCCGCATATGATGTAATGTAGCGATAAACGCTAAATTTAAGTTTTGCTTTATTAAAGGCTGTAAAGACTTGGGATTTTATTTTGAATAAGTATGTCAATAGTTATATTATTATTATTATTTCTGGAGTTTACGTAGTTATATAATGATGTATATTGTATCATGAGCACCATGTCCTTTAATCAATGTTACACGGATTTGGGAGCGTCACAGATCATTCATTATCTCCACATATAACTTATTACACATAAGTATACCCTTTGATTTACCCTATGGGTCTTAAGTGACATGTCAAAGTATAACTTACCATATATAAGATACTATGATGATCTCAAGTCCAAGGATCATGTAACGCCTGAGAAAATCGAAAGTTTATGTAAATGAATTTTATTTGATTTATTAAATAAAATTTGATTATTTGTTTATTAAACTGAGTAAGCTAATCGAACGTCGTTCTATAACCTAGAGATTCCAGAAATGGTTAGGATTCTGGCTACTTGCTTGAAATAATTGATGTGAATTTATAAGATGAACATAAAATATTTCTGAGAAAAAGACAAAATAGGCACTATTTATAGATGAAAACCTATGGATTAAGATTTGACCCTAAGGGTTAGGGTTTGAGACCCTAAGCCTTTTTGGGAGATCGGAGTGTCGGAATGACATTTTGTCGAAAGATTTGACGGTAATATATCGTAAAAAGTTAAGTTGGACGAGAAAAGTTTTCTCGAAAGGAAATCACTATTCATCCATTTCTGTTCGGGAGTTATTATTGAAATTCTGAGAAACGAGCAACGATAGGATTTGAAGACGGGATGAATATGTAATAATATTTTATTTATGGCTCACGAAGTTTTTACGTGAGGACTTAAAACCTATGTGTTAAGGAAAGTGAAACCTAATGATAATTAGGATCAAGTATAATAATAAATGATTATTATACAAAATAAATACGAGTATAATACAAGATATTATACAAGTATAATACAAAGTGGATACGAGAATTAATAGGACGTATAATATGAATTTTATACAAAGTACATACATTGAATTTGAATTAAATTTAATAACTTAACCCATGGATCGAACCGATGGGGTTAACGGGTAGGTTAAACCCATGGGGCAACCCATGGACACATGGGGTGACATGTTGAGCATGTGGGGTGTATGTGCTAGCACATGCTAGCACATGGCTTCACATGGCAAGACATGGGGTTAAAGGACATGGCAAGACATGAGGTTTGGTCCTAATGACCAAACTCCAAGTATTGCCAAGTCTATAAATGCAAGAGCTCCTTAAGCCATTTTGGTTGTTTGATCATTTTCACCAACATAGAGAGAGAGAGAGAGATAGAGAGATTGAGAGAGAGAGAAAGAAAGAAGAGAAGCTAGTTCATGCTTTGATAAGAATCAAGCAAACTACGAAGCCAAGAAGATCATTGAGTCTCCATACTCAAACAACCAAGAACAATAAAGGTATAAAGATAAGAAAAATATGATAATTCCTTTGTCTTTCAATAATAGAATTGATAAAGAAGTGAATTGGTGGAAGAGTGATTAATGAGAAGTCATAAGGTTGGTTAAATGGTGAAATAAGAACACTAACAAGGCATGCATAATGAAATCATAATAAGTAATAAAGGAACTAATGAATAACTTGTCAAAATCATGAGAATTTGAATGATAAACATGTAAATCCATTAAACCATAAACATTTACAATAGTTAGAATAATTAATAATAAACCAATGTATTACATCCAATTGGTTCGAAGTAAAAATATTGAAGAACAAAGATTCGGCGAATGTTACGCGATTAGACGTTAATCGTCGAAATTCGTAAATTTTTCTGGAATAGAAGTCAAAAGTCGTCATGTGATTCAAAAATGATGGTTTTCGATTACATCACGTGTAATTAGGTAAATATGATTTGCAGGAGTAAGAACGAACTAATTCGGACTGAAAACAAATAATTGAGCGTCGAACGTTCATGAACATTTAACGAATGCGTAAAAGTGGACTAATCGGTTGAATTCTAGCCGACGAATTTAGAAATGAATTCTGAATTGATGAAATGATAGAACATAACATTTATGAACTGTTGGCTTTAGAACGAGCCAATTTTGAGTTGAAACGATCATGTTACGAACTCGTTGAAATTCAAAATTTTCAAAATCTGGGGGGCGGCGCTGCCGTGCATCTTAGACCCTTATTTCCAGCGCTTATGTGCCAAGGCAGGGTTCAGACACTGTGAGGCGGCGCTGCAGCGTCGACTTTAAACCTTGAGTTGGCGCTGTTGCGCCCTTAAGAAAAATAAATCCTGACGTGAACATTTCTTAACCTAGCTTTCTACATGGTAATTATGGGACAACTAAATGATGAATATTCATGAAGGGAAATCACTTAAACAATGTGTTTAAGAATGATTTTATGAATTAAGCGTTGACAAAACGTATTTAAATTTAAAACTAGAAATTCGATAATGTGAACTATGAATCGTAATAAAGTTGTGAGCGTACCTTAAGATATATAACATGTAATAAAGGTACGTAATGCATGAATGACATCGAATGAAGTTAAAACTCGTGTAAATTCTATAAAGAGTCCGATAATGGAAATCTGAAGGGAATGTGATTAACTTACCGAATCGGTTAGGGTTTTGTCCGTCATTATGCTTAATAATGATCGATAGGAGTCGGTTTATGACATATAGATGTTAATAAGCCGTAATAAACGTTAAATAACTTAAACGAATGTTATTAGCTTAACAATTCGGTTAGGTTATACAAGAAGGAGAAGTTAGGTTATACATTGTATATCAACTACGAATTCTCATTTGTATGCTATGTGTTATGCTTTGTAGAAGTTGTAAAGACCGAGTAGAGTACGTTTAAAGGTTAAAGATGCAAAGGCAAGTTTCCTAACCTTGTTCAAGTTTTACTTGACGCGAGTTTTCTAAACTCTAGTCTATACCTTGTGTTGGACAAGCTGTGATTATGCATGATCTCTTATGCATAAATTGTTATTGAATAGTCGATGCCATTTGATTCGGCTAGACTGAGACCTAGCATATTTTTGTTGGCTTTTCCATAAATATTTCCAAAATATATACAATGTTGTTATCCTATGCCAATTGACTGGTAAGTATTCTCAGGTAAACCTGAGTATTAATAAACAAATGTTTTTACGTCGTTAATTCAACAGGCAAGTGAGGTGTCCTCCAATTAAACGTAAACACATTTATGTATGAGTGTTTAACAACATAGAGTACTACAGGCTGATCACTTGGATGTGCTCATAAGCTATATCGAACTTACGGCCTTTGTGCCGGGTTGTTCCTTTTATGAATGAGAACTAAATGATGGTTCAGGGTCGTTGACCAACACAGATTTCAAAAAGGCTATAAGTCTTTGGGAATGGTTTTAAAGGAATCAAAACGTTATTTTGATTATTTTTAGGTACTTAATAACCATTGTACAGTGATTGAAGACTACGTGATATGATTCTTGATTTTGTGGTTTCAAGATATGTTGTTTATCTTCCTGAGCTATTTATGCTCATTCTTGCATAAAACTAAATGATTTTAGCTAAGAGCGAACGGACCGACGGATCCTGTAAAGACAAAGGAAAGTCTAAGATGGACAAGTAGTTACCTTTATAATAGAATAGTATTAGTATTGTAATTACTGATATTATGACACAGAATAATGTAATGGTTATAAACAACCTGGGAAGGGAATTAATATAATGTAATATTTAGTAAACTCACGCATGTTATTGAAGTTTTTCATTGAATGTATGAGTAGATGGTAGTACCGTGTAGCACCATATCTAGGGTTTGAAGGTACCTGGATTTGGGGGCGTCACAGGTTGGTATCAGAGCCTTAGGTTATAAAACTTAAGGGGAAAAACCTTAGGCTATAACCTTGAGAATAGATGTAGAGGTTAGAAGTAAACAAACTCGGGTAATGTTTTAAAAGAATAAAGTAACCTTAAATATATTAAATGTGATATATGTTTCTAATGTTTTGATTGTATAATAATCAAGTTATCTGTGTCTTATTGTAGATACCAGGTATTATGAATATGTATAATGAAATTCATGAAGTTAGTGAGAACTCAGTCAACTTTGTAAGGGTTGTACCAATGCCGATAGCATAGGTACCAGTTGTGATTATAGAGGAGACTGATGTGGAGGAAGAAGATCCGTCTAAATACTCGGACAACTTTGACTTTGCGTTATTGTTTGATGGTATGTCAGAAGAAGAGGTGGAGATAGTGTCGATTCAGGAGTTTGTGAATTTACTAGATACGGCTCTCAATAGGACGAGAGATAACGTACTCACTAATCCTGGGGTAGGTCGTGGGACTACCTTCAAGGAGTTTAAGATTACAGGTCCGCCTGAGTTCTACGGAACTACGGATCCTATAGCTACCCTGGTTTGGGTAAATGAAATAGAGAAAGTATTTGTCATCGCAAATGTCGGTGAGACGCAAAAGACTTCTTTTGCGACTTACATGATGAAGGATGAGGCCAACTACTTGTGGGAGGCAGACCAGGGTAGGGCGGGGATAGAAGTTGTTACGTGAATGCGGTTCAAGGAGTTAATCTTCGAGAACTACTTCCCCACGAGCATGCAGTGGAGGATGGAGATTTAGTTCCTAGAACTAAAATAAAGGGACATGATGGTTCCCCAATACGCAGCCAGGTTCAATGAACTGGCAAGGTTTGCTCCACACCAGGTGGACATAGAGTTGCGGAAGGTGAGACAGTTTGAGCAGGGATTGAATGGCTCTTTAGCCGAAAATCAATTTTCTAAAGTGTTACATTTGGAGTTGTGTTTGAGAAGGCTATTATAGCCGAGGGTGGTAGTGAGGCGTTAACCCAATACCACAAGGAGAGAAAGAATAAGGGTAAGACTGACGTGTCAGTCAAAATCAAGGGAACAACGGGAGTGGCCAAAAGAGAAAGGGTTTCAAGTTTTGGAATACCAGAGTAAAGCAAGAGTTTCCTATAAGGAAGATGGAGGCATGCAAGACTTGCGGTAAGACTTATCTGGGAGTCTGCCTCAAGGGTAAGGCGATGTGTTACAACTGCGGACAGGAGGGGCATATTTCGCCTAACTATCCCAGTCTGAAAAAGAACCGCGGTTGCTTTGTGTGTGGATCTACAGACCACATGGCACATGATTGTCTGAAGAAGGGTTCGGATGGTGGGAAAGGAGCTAGCGCTAGTAAGCTAGCGATTGGTGGCGCAGTACCACAGGGTAGACCGACTGCCCGCACTTTTAACTGTTGGGTTTGTATGTGTTGGCTTTGTACATTATGCAAACATACAATCAAATCACATAAATAAGGGCGGAAGCGCGATACTTAAGGTTTTAAAGTTTTCATACAAACCCATGCCATGATCATGCTTTGTGCTCAATTATCAATAATAGAAAATTAAGGATGATTAAGAATCATACCCTTGAAGAACCTAGCTTTCTCAGGTACAAGTTCTACTCTTTGCTCTCCTTTGATCTCCTTGAATTCTCTTTAGTGGCTCCTTCCTTTGATCAATGTCAGCCACCCAATTGTTTGACATCTAGAGGTGATCCACCAAGGAAGATGAAGAACTTAGGAAGATGGGTAGTTGACTTAACCCTTTCCTACTCTCTGTAAAAAATTTGTGTACTCCCAACTCTTGAAAAAACTCATGTACCTTGTATCTGATATAAGACTCCCTTATATATATATATATCAGGTTAACCCTACTAATTTAATTAGAGTAGAGTTTTATTTAATTAATTAATTAAACACTTTTAATTAATTTGGCTTCCCAATATATATTGGGATTAATTAATAAAACACTCTAATTAATTTACCTTCTAATCTCATTAGGATTGAGTGTGAGTACTAAAATTAAATTAATTCTTAAACTCTTTAGAATTAAAATAACAATAATTATAATATTAATAAGACTCCTCTTGTTAATTTAAATTTAATATTTCTAAAATATTAAATAATAAACATGAAGCTAATTAATTTATTCTATCACCATAGATTAAATTAATTACACTTAATGCATTATTACTATCATGCAATTATCTTCTTAAATAATTCTTCTTCCTTTTATGGTGTGGCCCTTTAGGTTCTCCATATTAAACCGGTTGTGAATAAATCAAATAGAACAATTTTAATCTTATTTAAATAAATAAATAAAATTAATAATCTATTTAAATAAATAATATTTATTTTACAATAGGGATAAGCCTCCTTAGCGATCAATGACTTTCCAAATAACATAGATTTTAACATTAATCATAAAAGAACATGTGAGTAAATAGTTACCGTACAATTCAATCCTTCCACCATACAATGTCCCAATTAAATATAAGACATGAAATTATTGTCACGTCTTATTTTATTTAATTATATGTATTTCAATTAGAAAATGCACAACTCCAAATAATGCAAATTAGAAACTCCTTTCTAATTTCATTCTGCCTTGGGCAAGGACTACTGGGTTGTTATTTAACGAATCACATAGGACATATCTCTTTTTTTACTAGAAATGGCAGATTCTTTATTGATCATTCATTATCTCCATATGTAACTCATTATACCCAAACATACCCTTTGATATACCCTAAGGGTCATAGGGAATAAGTCAAAGTAAAATTCATTACATACAAGATACTATGATGAACTCAAGTCCAAGGATCTCTTGTACTACTATCACATTAGGAATTTCTATTGACAGGCAAGTAAAACTCCATTAGGTATTCCATAGCGAGTCACGTTCAATGAACTTATACTCCAATAAGCAGCTACATACTTGCTTTAGTGTCTCCACACAAATGATTATGAGATCAATCATCCTCATCCAATGAGAAAGCAACATATGTACCAATCTATCCGGATTTGCTAATCCCCTTTTTATTAATCCAACGATTGGGAACTATTTTAATTTTAAGCTTTCTAATAATTTAGATCTCATTAACATGATCAACATCATGATTTTAAAAGCATTGCTTAAAACTATGGGTTATTTACATATTATAAAAATAGCATCATGTAGATAATTAAATGCATTTAATAAATGAATTCTATTATTAATAAATAAATAAGATTGTTTATAAAGTATGTGCTTTATCATCATACATAATTAGCTTGTATGTACACTACTATCATTAACATGACGGTCTAGGATGCGGTTGCATCGAGCAACATCGTAACAGGTATTACCCCGGTCAATGACATAAATGTGTATGTATTGTTTGATTCGGGTGATAGTTACTCTTTTATTGCATGTGAGTTTGCTAAACGATTAGGATTACTTCCTGAAAAACTTGTAATACCTCTTTATATTAATGTAGCAAACAAGGAAGTAATTCCTGTTGATTCTGTTCATAGGAGTTATTGTGTAGATATTAGAGGTAACAAATTGTCGGTAGATTTAATACCGATAAAGTTGGGAGAATTCGATGTAATTCTTTGGATGGACTAGTTGGTTAACCATGGGGCCATTATAGATTGCAAAAATAAGAGTATGAACTTTCAGATTTCTAAGAAACCCAAGGTAGTGTTCTCGGTAGTAAATCACCGAGACGCTCTTGTTATCTAACCATAACGCAAGCCAAAAAAATTGTTAAATAAGAGATGCAAAGGTTACCTGTGCCATGTTGTGGATACCCAGCGATTGGGAAAAATATTAGAACAGATACCTATAGTCAACGAGTACACGGACGTCTTTCCAAGCGATTTGCCAGGTCTTCCACCTGATAGGGAGATCGAGTTCGTTATAAACCTTATGCCAAGGACGACACCCTTTTCAAAGGCACCATATCGTATGGCGCTGATGGAATTAAAGGAGTTGATGATTCAATTGCAAGAACTGTTGGACAAGAAGTACATTCAATCGAGTGTTTCTCCATGGGGAGCACTGGTGTAGTTTGTAAGGAAAAAGGATGGATAGTTGAGGCTTTGTATCGACTACCGAGAGTTGAACAAATTAACGATAAAGAATAAGTACCCATTAACCAAGATCGATGATCTCTTTGATAAGTTGAGAGGGAAAAAATATTTTTCAAACATAGATTTGCGAACGGGGTATCACCAGTTGAAGGTTAGAGCGAGGATGTACCAAATGTAAACACTCAAAATTTTTCTTTCTTTGTACTAACATTATAGAGAGACAAAAGCATAATTTTACTTCGGTGACAACCCCGAGGTAAGGTAAAAGAGTCGGGTCATCCCGGAGACGACCCCGTGAAAGATTTAAAGAATCAATGACATCCGAACATGTCGTGAACCAAACAAAGATCGCCAAGTTGAGGCAGTATCCTCCAGAAACCAACTCAGCAAACCTCAAAATGAGTGAAATCGACGATAAACAAGCTAACTGCCTTCAGGAACTAGAAGATACTTCTCCGCTATCAGCATCATCTTACCGGACCCCGACTCAATCAGACTCGATCAAATTCCACAGCATTCCGCACAGACATTCCGAAAGCTCGGTCTGCGTAGGTTAAATTCCTCTGAACCAGAACCACAGGAGCACACTTCGAGATGACAGGCCCCACCTAGCCTAGCTGCATACATATATGCGGCTAACCGCACACATGTATGCGATTAGCTCGGACAGGCGGGTTCAGTGATTTTCATGTGTACGTCTTTCTTAAGCTTGTGTTGTTTTGTTTTACCCTTTTTCATTCGCTATGTCTATGGATTTTATAAAAGGGTGAGTTTTTAGGAAAGCGATTTTGACATAAGTGTCGACGTCTTTGAAAAGATTGATTTTATTATTTTACGATTGGACCGAATGAGATAGAGTAGCCAGTTTGTATGGTTTAAATTGATGTACTAACTCATCCAAGTTTTAATAGTTTTCGCAATATGGTCCAATATGTGACTCCATAAGACTGATCTGAAACCCGAGATTCGTGGAATTCGGGGGCTAGGTTAAGCGATGGGAAGGTGTTAGGCACCCCCCGACTCCCGTGAAAATATGGTACCATATCTTATTGATTACATCATCGGGGGTCGAGCCGATGCCTTCACTAGTTCGTTGCCGGTGGATTCTGAGATGGAGTATTGATGTTGATTGACTTTCTTGCCTTTTGGTGTTCAACGTCGGGATTTTTGATCCTTATCGAATTTTTGCTTTTCGAAGGTGTTTTTAGGGTTTTTGGGGTTTAAAACTGACCCAAAAAGCCACTATTTCAAATAATGTGACCATTCTGAACCCAAAATAACATGTTTCAGACTTTACTTTACCAATCGGGAAGTTGCGCGATCTACCTATGGCAGCCGCATATGTGTATGCGACTAGAGCATACATGTTTGAGGCTGCCCGTGATCGAGCTTATACCTTCGGGATATCTCATTTTCATTCATTCGACTTGAGTTTTGTCATATTCTTACTGAAAAATCTGAGCCTCTCTTCAGATCTACGCTATTCCGGCTTAATTTTGAGCGATCTAACCCCGTACACCTCTTCTACGTACTACGGGTAACATATAGACTACGTTTTGTTGTGTTTGTGTTGGTGAAAACCCATATTTCTTTCCTTAAACGCATTATATCTAACATGTATGCATAGATATCTTGATGGACACGTTTATAATGCAATGCATGCTTACGTAACATCTTATGGACAGTATGGATGCGATATATTATCACTTATCAGTTAATCTAAACATGCATTATAGCTATGTGTTAGAACAACAATTTAAATTGATATTTAAATGCTTGGCTGTGATGGTATACTTTCATAGGGTGATTTAATGCATGCTTTGAGCATGTGGATAGTCTATTTTATGGGGGAGACTTTGGTGAATTTTTTTTATGAATTAGAGGTTAGGGTCCTACATGTATATATAGATATGATAAGATGTGAGTTAAATTGATGTACACATATAATGGCACATGTAGGACATGCATGATGTGATGACCTAAATTATATTTCATAGATTTAATTTAAAATTTGAAAAGGACAGGAATATACCTGACTTCGCTTTGATTCCTACGAACTCATTGTTCAGATATGGATTATGCGGGACCTAGCCATTCTTCATTCCAGCGACTTTCATCTGGAGTTCACCGGCGTAGAGCTCCCTCTGATGTTCCCATTCCACCGATTAGTAGGCGGGTTAAGCGATTGACAGAACCCGTTCTGCGTCCTCTTGGTGAGGACTAACCTCATCTGGATGGGGAGGACATCCCAGAGCCTGAGGTTCAACCTCAGCCCATTGTTGTGCCAAGATTTCTTCCCGGCATTCAGGTAGCTGTCCCTGATTTGCTGGGTATAGATCTGAGCCGTCATCCCTCTATTCACTTGCAGGCGAATGAGGTACATGATTTTTACATTAATTTGTATTCTTTTCTCTTTTATGTCAACAACTGATATTCTTAACCTTAAGGTCGTGCAAGTTCCTGAGTTTACCCAGCCCAAGGGTAACTGGTTCAGCATATACTCTTTATATCATTCGCTACATCCAGAGTACCTGGCGGTCGTATATTCTTGAGGATTTGAGGCTTTCTTCACCATTGTTCCCCGTTGCTGCCCTTGGGGCTATTTGAGAGCTTTGTCCGAGTGATGGTTTCATCAGAGTCAGTAACTCCATTTATTGGACTGCGAGGTTGTGATGACTCCTATGGATTGGAGGTATATCACAGGCCTGGAGTTTACTGGAGGCAAACTGCAGTTGGATACGAGTATCACCTAGACCACAGTGCGCACCCTTTTAGGATTTTCTTCTCAGGAGTGGGCCTTCAAGGCTAGCAGTATTCGGTCGGGATGCCTGATTGTCGATGCTGCTCGAGGCAGTCTATAGAATCCTTTGCCTACCAATTTGAGGGATAGGGATCGTATCTTGCGGCGTCTATTCCTGACCATCATGAGGGGTTGTTTCATTGCAAACAACTCCTCCACCGTTCCCTTCAGCTTGGTAGGGACTGTTTGTGAAGTAGACTGCATTGGGGACTACGATTGGGGATCTTTTACATTCGCTCTCTTCCTTCATGGGATGTGACTGCGATCTGAGGGAGTTACCGACACCTGGGTCAGATTCTACCAGTTTCTTCTAGTGAGTCATGTTAACTGAATTTCATTTGTTTGACTTTTGATTGGTTTATCTTCTCCCACGATTAATGTATGGTCCTTTGCATTAATAGTTCTGGACTTACGAGAGGCTCCCTTATCTTCTCCCTATCTCTGTCTTAGGCTTGGACACTTATCCTCGAGGACGTAGATGGCATTAATCTACTTCTGTCAGAGGTCCCGGTTGCAGAGGGCTTTACCCATGCCCGTCTTCAGTTGGAGACATTGACGGCCATTGACATAGTGTGGGTCCCTTATTTCGCAGAGCACTTATCTGAGGGATTTGAGGATGGTCTACCGGTAGGGCTGGAGTATCATCTGTCTACTCGCCAGATTCCCTTCCTATTTGATGGAGGTTGGGAGTTCTATCTCGGGGAGCGCGTCTTTCGATGTATCACTAGGGAGATTTGCCTTCATTTTCTTCCTCCAGCTCAGCGACTCTAGCCTCTATCTCAGTTAGTTGCAGCGATTCCCACTGTTGGGTATGATAGGTTTCATTTATCGGATGGTCCTATCATGTCTGAGGACTTTTCCACTTGGCGGAGCCCACATACAATGGATCTCAGACCCGGGCTACCCAGTTCCTGGAAGATATGGTTCTAGGGTCTCTTATGATGAAGGACTGGATATCATGCTTCTAGGAATCCTCTCATCAGACTCAGATAGCTGACTTGAGACTTCAGTTGAAGCAGTTGTCGACATACTGTCGTCATATTGGTGTGGACCCTTCCTTAGCTAGTACTTTCGCTGCTGAGGATCACGAGGCTGGACCATCAGGCACTGGTGGTTCTCATAGGGCTGGACCCTCAGGCGCTGATGTTTCTCAAGATGGAGGTGATCCATTTTCTTGTCACCCGAATATGTAAAAGACACCTTATCGCAGAGATCAACATGATGTGCCCACCTTATGTGACTTGCCCCTGGTTGATCAGCTTGATGATGCTAGCTCCTTCTTGGATGACTTCGATATTGTGATGATTCCTTAGGCATTTTGTTAGTCCTTGGGCATTTGTGCCCCAGTATCATATACTTTTTATTTCTTAATTCTCACAAGTATTATAGGTATGACAGTGATGTATATAAAACTGATGTGTTTGAAAGATATCTATGTTTGATGTTTTCTATTTATTCATTAAATATGCTATATTATCACTTTTTATGATGCATTCTTCACATATTTTTAAAATATTGGATAGAGATTGACCCCTGTATGGTCTTATTGACAAAGTTTTTACAGATGGCGTCTTCTGCTGTTGTGCGCTTGGATCACCTTCCGTCTAGTCATATAGCTAGCAGTTTGAGGGTTTGGTGTGATTAGTTGCCATATATTTACCGTATCGCAGTCAGTCGTATGCTAGGCCATTCCCTATCTCTGCTGTCTTTTCGGGTTTCAGAGGGGTTTATTGACGGGAAACTTAGTTATTGGATCCCTGAGCGCCACAGTTTTCTGGTTTGGCTCGGATGAGTTAACTTCTACTCTGGAAAAGTACGGTCGCATCTCTTGATTGTCGATGGAGGGGTCGGGTGCTCGGATGGCGTTGGGCCATATGCGCTGCCAGTTTTTGATGGTGACCAGACTGAGGAGGGCAGTTGTACTGGCCAAGGTGAATTGTAGCCACATCATCTCTATAGACTTCATGATAGGCCACTTCTCATCTACTGATAGCTTCGTCGTTTATCATGGCGATTTTGCCATTTCAGAGGAGAGATAGCATACTGCCCGAGTAGACGCCCTGGTCATGTGCCTCATAGCATATCTATGCATGCCATTCTATGTTGACCATCTAGATGTGGTGATGTCGATGGCTGTCAGGGCTTTTAGAGATAACTTCAGCATACTTCCCCTTATCTTGGCAGAGACATTGATATCAGCTTCTATCTGCCGTACTGTTGGGGATCAGGAGTTCAGAGGTAGCCCCGTGCTCCTATATATCTGGTCAGCTTTGTCGTCATGGGTTCTGCTTTGGACATGGTTTGTCACAGGTCTAGTCATACCGCCCGGCTTCTTGCATCGATGTGGCGTCATAGAATTCATTTTTGGGTGCCATGGAGGAGCCTTTTGCTATAGTTATGTACTCTAGTTATTTCTCCTTTTTGAGTTTCACCACCCATGTAGCCGACCTGGATTTCCTCCCATTGGCTGGTTTAAGGCGGGTGACAACCTATCGTCCTCTAGCTATGATGGGCCAGTTTTATTAGTATCAGGAGGTCCATGCATTTGAGGGGACTGAGGATTATCACTTCCCCGTCTGCTCAGTTACCGAGGCTGATCAAGCTCGAGTTTACGAATTTTGGTTGAATTGATAGACAACGGAGTTTAGAGACTGCCATCTGGGCCGATCCGCAGAGTACTCAGCTTGGCTAGAGTCGAATTCAGCACTGGACGTCGCAGACCATGTTGATACAGGATCTTTATTCGGGGATGATGGTGGGTTTACTGACGTTGAGGAGCCCATAGAAGATCCTATATATCCAACTGAGGATGCTCTATTTGCAGAGTTGACAATCCTCTCTTGTTAGTACTATTCTTCGCTCGTCCTTAATTTCCATAGAGGCGATGGACAGACAGCTTGACCTAGTGACCTTTAAGAGGGATCAGGCTCGGGCTCTGATGTTGACCACCATAGCTGGTCGGGATGCTGCTATCGCTACGAGAGATGCATCCCTTACTTCCAGAGACCTTGCCCTCATTGATAGAGATACGGTCCAGACTTTCGCAGATGGACTCATTGGTCACGTACATGGCGTAGTGCAGAGTCAAGAGGAGGTTTATCGCATGGCATCAGAGATGCTGAGACATTTTGAGATACTGGAGCAGGAGCTCAGAGATGCTCCTCAGATAGCAGAGACTGCTGGATATTTGGCTATGTTGGCTCGTCTTACTGTCGATTTATAGCTCTATTTTATTTCCTGTATAGACTTTGTTATTATTTCTTGTCATAGGTTAGAATCAACTTTTGTACTATAAATATTTGTACATATAAAAAGAAACAAGTTTAGGTGACCTCCTTTGTTTGAGAATGACTAGCCTTGTACAGTATTACCATTCTCATTTCATGATTTGTTATGTCAACGTAGAACTGGTCTTGGCATACTTGCGCCAGATTCGGAAGGGTGATGCTGGGACGTCGCTAGGTCCTCTCTGCATGAGCCGTCGATTGGGCGGGTATTGTGTTATATTTCAGTTTCTATATAGGTTAATATTTTGGTTATAAGGTGAAAGTGTTTGGATTCTTTCGGAAGTTAGACCGCACCATAAATGGTTTCCTACGTACTCCCATAGAGGGGAGATCAGGTCTTTCGTAGTTCAGGCTTGGCCTGAATAATTGAAAAGGGTTCATTTGGGTTTGAGTTTAGTTTGATGGGATTTTGATTATTTTTTTTGTTCAATTTGATAAGGTTTTGAATTTTTTCAAGGGTTAGACTGCACCATAATTGGCTGCCTACGTACTCCCACAGATGGGAGATCATGTATTTCGTAGTTCAAGCTCAGACCTGAAAACTAGAATTGATATTTTTTTCTCTCAGACCTGAAAACTAGACTTGATATTTTTTTCTTTTTTCTTCTTTTTTCTTCTTTTTCATTTTTTTTCATTTTTTTTCTTTTTTCTCTTTTTTATCAACACAAAGTATTCCAATTTGAAATGAAAGGGGTCTCAGACATAATACCGTTTCACCGAATCAGAATTGATCAATTGCGGGAATTCTTCACCGTCAATCTCCTCCAATTTCAAAGCTCCGCCTTATAGGATTGCTTTGACAACAAAGGGTCCTTCCCAATTTGGGGAAAACTTTCCTTTAGCTGCATCCTAGCCTGGAGTGATTTTCTTTAGTACAAAATCATGCTCTTTAAATTCTCGAGGTTGCACCTTCTCGTTATAAGATCGGGACATTCGCTGCCGATATAGTTGGCCGTGAAAGATGGCAGCGGACCTCCTTTCATCTGTCGGGGATAACTGATCATATCGATCTTGTATCCATTTTCTTTCCTTTATCTGGGCATCTAGCATCACTCTCACTGATTCCATCTCCACTTTAACAGGAAGTACGACCTCCATACTATAGACTAAGGAATAGGGTGTTGCCTTAGTCGAGGTTCAAGTCGACGTTCGGTATGCAAGTAGAGCTAACGGCAACAGATCAGGCCATCCTCAGTGATTTGCCGACATTTTCATCATTATCTTCTTGATGTTCTTGTTCGCGACTTCCACCGCACCATTCATTTTTGAACCATAAATAACCGAATTGAGGTGTTTTATATTGAATTTACTGCACAGTTCCCTCATTATCTCGTTATTCAGATTCTTAGCGTTGTCCGATATGATAACCTCAGGTTGTCCATTCCAACAGATGACGTTGTTTCTAATGAAACCAACGATGACCTCCTTGGTGACCTTGGGGAAGGAAGCTGCTTCAACCCATTTGGTAAAGTAGTCGATCATAGTGAAGATGAATCGGTTACCGTTACTAGCTTGAGGCTTAACTGGTCCTATCACGTCCATTCCCCACATAGAAAAGGGCCATGGTGATGTCATGCGATGCAGTTGATTCGGGGGTGTATGAATAATGTTGGCATGGATCTGGCATTGACAACAACGCTTGACATGATCGTCGTAATCTGCTTTGAGGGATATCTAGTAATGTCCCGTCCTTAGAATTTTATTGGCAAGCAGGGGTCCACTCATATGTGCCCCGCATACCCCACCATGTACTTTATTTATAAGTCGTTAGGCTTGATCTCGGTCTAGACATCTTAGAAGACCTACGCCTGGGTCATTTTTGTAGAGAGCATCTCCACTTAGGTAGAAATTCATGGCCATTTTCTGTATTCGCTTCTTCGCGGCTTGATTCATTCTTTCAGGGGTTGATTGATCTCGCAAATATTCTTTAATGTGATGGTACAAAGGTGGTCCAGTAGGTGCTATCTCATTCGATATCTCCCCTACACTGTTTCCATATGATGGT
Source organism: Panax stipuleanatus (assembly GCA_020205555.1). Classification (NCBI taxonomy): domain Eukaryota; kingdom Viridiplantae; phylum Streptophyta; class Magnoliopsida; order Apiales; family Araliaceae; genus Panax; species Panax stipuleanatus. The sequence goes on from CM035122.1 coordinate 46,717,028, forward strand.
GCTTTCTGTACAGTGAAAGTGTTGACAGACATTCCTTTCCTTGCTGACAGGTTCACCAATGAAGCTAATGTAGCCAATGCATCGACAAAATCATTTCGGTTCCGGGGAATATGTATGAAGGCATTGTCTTCAAACTCTCCTGCCAATCTGAGAATATGCCGATGGTAAGGCAGTAGATGCAATTCCTTGGTGGGGTAGGCCCCGGTGCACTGTCTGATGACTAGTTCTGAATCACGAAACGCCGCTAATTGTTTAACTCCCAAGGACTGAGCTAGTTTTAACTCCACAATACATTCTTCATATTCTGTGATATTGTTGGAGTTGTTGAAATGCAACTTGGTTTCCACTGGGTATTGATCGCCTGTAATGGATACCAGAACTGCCCCAGGCTCCTGCTCCTCAAGTGTTTGATGCGCCGTCAAAATACATTTTCTAAAATTGACCTCGATCCTCCTGACTGGTCAGTTGAATAGTCATAACTTCTTCCTCCAGGAAATAGGTTTCCAAGGGTTGAAAACCTTCTATCGGTACGGCCGACAGGTGATCTTCAATCCCTTGCCCTTTGATTGATGTTTGGGTCACATAGATGATGTTGAACTGTTTGAGGGTTAACTGCCACTTGGATAAATGGCAGTTCAAAATCGGTTTGCTGAAGATGTATTTCAAAGGATCCATCCTAGAGATGAGACCAGTTGTGTGGTCGTGTAGGCAATTCTAGTGAAGGCGTCGGCTCGACCCTCGATGTTGTAATCCACCCGCAACTAACTAGTGAAGGCGTCGGCTCGACCCCTAACGTTAGAAACCACCGGCAACGAACCAATGAAGGCGTCAGCTCAACCCCTGATGATGTAATCTATTGAAAACGAACCAGTGAAGGCACCGGCTCGACCCCTAACTATAGAATGCACCGGCAACGAACCAGTGAAGGCGTCGGCAAAACACCGATGGTGTAATCCGTTGGCAACAACCCACCGCAGATCGAGAAAACCCCGATGGTGTAATCCGTTGGCAACAACCCAACGTAGAACGACAAAACCCCGATGGTGTATTCCGTTGGCAACAACCCAACGCAGATCGGCAAAACCCTGATGGTGTCATTCGTTGGCAACAACCCAACGCAAATCAGCAAAACCACGAGGGTGTAATCCGTTGGCAACAATCGAACGCAGATCGAAAAAACCCTGATGGTGTAATCCGTTGGCAACAACCCCAACGCAGATCGACAAAACCCCGGTGGTGTAATCCATTGGCAACAAACTAACGCAGATCGACAAAACCCCAATGATGTAATCTGTTGGCTACAACCCCGCGCAGGTCGACTTAATCACGGCAACGTAATCTTTAACTTCCCCAACAGAGGGGAGTAACCCTTTTATAAATTATACATATCATTACATATTTTATATACCTGATTTTGCATTATTATATATACCTTGTCATACAGTTCTCCGTGTCTAGTAATCTTTGTCGTGTTTAGTCCATTACATTGCATAAACATGACAAAGAAGTGCATCTGTAGACACTCGAAATTTCACTTTCTTTGCACTAACCTTGCAGAAGGGAAAAAGCATAATTTTACTTTGGAGACAACCCCGAGGTAAGGTAAAAGAGCTGGGTCATCCCGAAGACTACCCCGTGAAAGATTCAAAGGATCAATTGTTGATAGTAGTGTGCATACAAGCCAATCATGTATGATGATAAAGCACGTACTTTGTAAACAATCTTATTTATTTAGTAATGAAATATTCATTTATTACAGGCATTTAATTATCTACATGTTGCTGTTTTTATAATATGTAAATAACCCATAGTTTTAAGCAATGCTTTTAGAATCATGATGATGATCATGCTAATGAGATCTAAATTCTTAGAAAGTTTTAAAACTAAAATAGTTCCCAATCGTGGGATTACAAAAAAGGGATTAGTAAATCCGGATAGATTGGTACATATGTTGCTTGCTCATTGGATGAGGATGATTGATCTCATGATCATTTGTGTGGAGACACTAAAGCAAGTATGTAGGTGCTTATTGGAGAATAAGTTCACTGAACGTGACTCGCTATGGAATACCTTATGGAGATTTACTCGCCTGTCAATAGGAATTCCTAATGTGATAGTAGTACAAGTAATCCTTGGACTTGAGATCATCATAGTATCTTGTATGTAACAAATTATACTTTGACTTATTCCTTAAGACCTTTTAAGGCATATATAGGGTATGCATGGGTATAATGAGTTACATATGGAGATAATGAATGATCAATAAAGAATCTACCACCTCTAGTAAAAGAGGAGATATGTCCTATGTGATTCGTTAAATGACAACCCAGGAATCCTTGGCCAAGGTGAAATGAAATTAGAAAGGAGTTTTTAATTTGCATTATTTGGAGTTGTACATTTTCTAATCGAAATACATATAATTAAATAAAATAAGACTTGACAGTAAATCCATGTTTTATATTTAATTGGGACATTGTATGGTGGAAGGATTGAATTGTATGGTAACTATTAACTCACAGGTTCTTTTATGATTAATGTTGAAATCTATATTATCTGGAAAGTCGTTGATCGCTAGGGAGGCTTATCCCTATTGTAGAATAAATATTATTTATTTAAATAGATTATTAGTTTAATTTATTTATTTAAATAAGATTAAAATTGTTTTAATTGATTTATTCACAACCGGTTTAATATGGAGAACCTAAAGGGTCACACCATAAAAGGAAGAATAATTATTTAAGAAGGTAATGGCATAATCGTAATAATGCATTAAGTATAATTAATTTAATCTATGGTGATAGAATAAATTAAATAGCTTAATGTTTATTATTTAATATTTTGGAAATATTAAATATAAATTAATAAGAGGAGTCTTATTAATATTATTACAATTATTATTATTTTAATTTCTAAAGGAGTTTAGTAATTAATTTAATATTTAGTACTCTCATTTATTCCTAATAAGATTAGGAGACAAATTAATTAAATGAATTTAATTAATTATTCCCATGTGGTGGGAAGCCTAAATTAATTAAAGGAGTTTAATTAATTAAAAGAAATCCCATGTCTAATAGGATTAGAAGGGTTGACTAATATCTATATAAGAGGAGTCTTATAATAGATATTAGATTGATGTAATTCCAATTGTTGGAGAGTACTCCTTTTCTATAGAGGATAGAAAACTAAGGTTAAGCCAAACACCCTCCTTCTTGATAATTCATCTTCCTTGGTGGATCACCTCTAGAGGCCAAACACTTGGGTGGCTAACGTTGATCAAAGGAAGGAATCTAACCCGGAAATTCAAGGAGATCACGAAGAACAAGGAGTTGAACTAGTACCTGTGGAAGCTTCGTTCTACAAGGGTATGATTCCTATAACTTCTTATTTATCGTTTTAAATTAATAATTTGCATAAAGGATGATCCGGGTAATGGTTTTGTAGAATTTTTTTTAAACTCTGATATACCATGCTTCCGCTAATTTTTGCAATTTGATTGCGTCACGATTTCGTACAAACCCAACAGTGGTATCAGAGCCAAATCTTTATGAAATTATTAATTTATTTTTGATTTCATATACATATGGGTATGTATTTAAAATAATTTATTGGGCATAATTTTATTGTATAAAATTATATATATTTTTTTTTTTTTTTTAAAAAAAAAAAGACTTTTTTTGGGAAGAATCACAATTTTTTTTTTGGTGCTAATCTTGAATTCTGCAAATAAAAGGTGTTGTCTCTTTCTTACTCCAAAAAGAAGGTGACCCATCAGGAAAGGACTTTTTTAATAAACCTGCAGGACTCTTTTAATAAAAGAAGGTGACTTTTTTTAAAAAAATATAATATATAAATATGATATATTTATATATTATATTCTAAATAATTTTATAATTAAAATAAAGAGTTTATTTTAATCTTGAAATTGGATTTCATGCAATTTAAAATTGCCCATTAAATGATACTCATATATATATAGAATGTTTTAATTCATGAGATGAATATTTATTATTGATATATATGGTGATATGTATGAAAATAAATGGGGATTGATTATGGACTATTTGACCAATGTGATTGGATTTTATTTTAGTTGAATGCTTGAATGAATGAGTTTTATTAAATGGGGTCTGCGTACCTCGTCTTCTCTAATTTTTTTTTCTTGATGTAAAATTCTATCTCCTTCCTATGTACTTCCCCTTGACTGTTGATCAAGGTTTCTATTTAAATTAAATAGTTTAATGTAATAAGAATAGTTAGAATTATCTTGAAGAAATTGGAGACCAAGGAGCAAGGTGCGCGTGAAGACCCGTTTGTATGGAGCCCGAGTTTAAATGTAATAGTTATATTTAAATTTAAATTCTTGCACTCCTAGGTTTGACCTTTTGGTTCACTTGGTGGCTCTAGTGAACCAAACTAGAATAAAAGTCCATAATCAATCCGGATAGAATATAATATTCTATATTGCATGCTAAATATTATATATATTATATTTTATGCAAACATGCTTCGCATGTTTAATAAAATGACGCGTATTTTATATATATATGTGCATGCGCGCTAAACAAGATGAGACAAATAATAACAAACCCTTCAAAGAAATAATATTAAGTCTGAAGCGTTCAATGATATTTGGAATATCGAACGTCGCCTTCTAGCATGATAAATTAATAGAGTATTAAATATTTAATATGAGCTTGTTGTGCTATCCACAAGGCGAGTATTGCGTATTTAAGATGTTAATTAATCACATTTGATGCTTATCAAGAAAATTGAACGATCTAGTCTTGTTGTGCTATCCACAAGGACGAACATTTTTCTTTTTTGAATTTATGGAAGTGCTAGGCTGGACTTAACTTAAATCATTTTAGTTCGGATGTGCACACACTTGACCATTATGATTTAAGAGGCAAAATAAAAGGAGTTATATAGTGTTGTAATTGACAAGAGTTGTCTACCTATTTATTTGTATATCGCTTGTTGTGCTATCCACAAGGTTATATACATTTGAAATGGGATCCTTATTCTCACTAGCAAATCTTTAATTAGATGTTGCCGAACTATATAAGTGAGGGTAATATAGTTTGATAAAAATAGTGGGAGATACCAATTTAAAATAAAGACCTAAATTTATTTTGGTATGCAAAATTAATAAAATGAATGTTTGCTAAAATGTTATTTTTCACATGCAGAATTTTAAAAATGTCTAAATCACTAATCTCACTACGAAGCATACTTGATGCAAACAAGCTTACCGGGCCGAATTATGAGGACTGGCTAAGAAATCTGAGACTTGTTCTCACTGCTGAAAAGATTTCTTATGTCCTAAATTCAACTGTCCCTGAATCTGTTTCAGAAACAGCCTCTGAGGAAGAGATTGCCACTTTCAATAAGTGTCAAGATGATGCATCTGTGGCTCAATGCATCATGCTCGCATCCATGAATAACTAGCTTCAGCGTCAGCACGAAAAAATGGATGCTCCTGCTATGCTGCTTCACCTCAAGGAGTTGTATGGTGAACAGAGTAGGACTGCTAGATATGAGATATCTAAGGAGCTCTTCCGATCTCGGATGACCGAGGGTACTGCCGTCGAGACTCATGTCCTGAAAGTGATCAATTTGATTGAACGCCTTGGACAGCTTGGGTTCGTCATGGATGGGGAGTTGAGTCAAGACTTGGTCTTGCAGTCACTCCCTGAGACCTTCTCGCAGTTTGTGGTTAATTTTCACATGAATAAGCTAGATGTCAGCTTGCCTGAGCTGCTTAACATGATAAAAACTGCAGAAGGTCACTTCCCATCCAAGAAGAACCATATCTTGATGGTGGATTCTTCCAATAAAAGGAAGAGACCTAAGGTATCTTCTGAAAAGAAGAAATCCAAGAAGTCTAAGGGAAAGGGGAAAGAAAAGGAACAAAAGAAACCTGAACCAGCTAAAGGAATGTGCTTTCATTGCAACAAGCCGGGACATTGGAAAAGGAACTGCAAGAAGTATCTAGCAGAGAAGAAGCTTGGAGAAGCTTCGACTTCCAATCAAGGTTTGTTTATGATTGAAATTAATTTTTCTGAAAGTCATAATTCTACTTGGGTATTGGATACCGGCTGTGGTTCTCACATATGTAATACTGTGCAGGGACTGGTCAGAAGTAGAAAGCTGAACAATGATGAGGTGATCCTACGAGTGGGGAATGGAGCAAAGGTTGCTGCATTAGCTGTAGGAACTTATTATTTAGCAATGCCTTCGGGCAAGTCCATTTATCTTAATAATTGTTATTATGTTCTGAATATTATTAAAAACATTATTTCAATTTCTGTATTGGATATGGAAGGATTTAACGTTGTTATAAAGAACAATAGTTGTTCTATTTATAAAGACGATGTTTTATATGGTATTGGAAATTTGCGAAATGGACTTTATACACTTGACTTACAAGAAAATATATTTCAAATTGAACAAACTAAGAAAAGAAAAAGAGATGATATTAATTATACCTACATGTGGCACTGTAGACTCGGTCATATCAATGAAACAAGATTATCCAAGTTGCATAAAGATGGGCTCCTCGAGCTATCCGATTATGAATCATATCCAACTTGTGAATCTTGTCTCATGGGTAAAATGACTAAATCTCCTTTTAGTGGAAGAGGAGAAAGAGTTACAGAGTTGTTGGCATTGATTCACACAGACGTTTGTGGGCCTATGACAACAAGTGCACGGGGTGGGTATTCTTATTTTATTACTTTCACTGATGATCACTCAAGATTTGGATATGTGTATTTAATGAAATACAAGTCATAATCATTTGAAAAGTTCAAAGAGTTCAGAAGTGAAGTAGAGAAACAAACGGGCAAGAGTATAAAGATACTTCGATCAGATCGAGGCGGAGAATACTTAAGCGGTGAGTTTCTCAATTGTCTCAAAGAAAATGGTATAATCTCACAATGGACTCCTCCAGGTACACCACAGTTAAATGGAGTATCTGAAAGGAGAAATCGAACACTGTTAGACATGGTTTGATCCATGATGAGTTTTACCGACCTTCCAATTTCCTTCTGGGGATATGCCCTAGAAACGGCTGCATACCTACTTAACAAGGTACCTACCAAATCCGTCCCAAAGACTCCATATGAGATGTGGAAGGGGAGGAAACCAAATCTTAAGCATGTTAAGACTTGGGGTTGTCCAGCTTATGTCAAAAAGTTTGAACATGATAAGCTACAGACTAAATCCGAAAAGTGTAGATTTGTGGGATACCCTAAAGAAACTGTAGGGTATTATTTCTATCATCCAACTGATCAAAAAGTGTTTGTTAGGAAACATGCTGCCTTCTTGGAAAAGGAGTTTATCCATGAAGGGGTCAGTGGGAGTAAGATATATCTTGAAGAAGTTCATGAACCACAAATTACCACGGATCAAAGTCAGGTACCTGACCAAGTAGAAGAACCTACTATACCACACCCTGTTCGTAAATCTTAGAGAGTACCGAAGATACCTGAGAGGTATGGATTCGTTATAGAGGATGACGATGAGGTACACATCATGAATGATGATGATCCATTGAATTACGAACAGGCCATGAGTAATAAAGACTCAGGGAAATGGCTTGAAGCCATGAAATCCGAAATGGACTCCATGTATGAAAACAAAGTATGGACTTTGGTTTCACCACCTGAAGGCATTAAGCCTATTGGGTGTAAATGGGTCTTTAAAAGAAAGACTGGAGCGGACGGCAAGGTGGAGACCTATAAGGCCCGACTGGTTGCAAAAGGTTTCAAACAAAGACAAGGAGTTGATTATGATGAAACCTTTTCACCAGTAGCTATGATCAAGTCCATTCGGATTTTGCTTGCAATTGCAGCTTATAACGACTATGAGATCTGGCAGATGGACGTGAAAACGGCCTTCCTCAATGGAAAACTTGAGGAGGATGTGTATATGACACAGCCAGAGGGATTTGTTTCAAAGGTTGGAATAAATCAAGTCTGTAAGCTGCAACGATCCATTTATGGATTGAAGCAAGCTTCTCGTAGATGGAACATTCGTTTTGATGAGACAATCAAAGAGTTTGATTCTATCAAAAATGACGATGAACCATGTGTGTACAAGAAGGTTAGTGGGAGCGCAGTTTCATTCCTTGTATTATATGTTGATGATATATTACTGATAGGGAATGACATTCCTATGCTACAATCAATTAAAATCTGGTTATCTAAACACTTCTCCATGAAGGACTTGGGAGAAGCATCCTATATTTTGGGGATAAAGATCTATAGAGATAGATCTAAAAGGATGCTTGGTTTATCCCAAGGAACGTACATTGATGCAATGCTAAAGAGATTTAGCATGGAAGATTCCAAAAGAGGTCTCATGCCGATGAACCATGGAATACATCTCTCCAAGAAACAGGCCCCAAAGACACCTGAGGAGAGAGACCGAATGAGTAAGATCCCTTATGCTTCTGCAATAGGATCTATCATGTACGGTATGATATGTACTAGACCGGATGTTGCTCATTCACTTAGTGTAATGAGCAGATACCAGTCGAATCCAGGAGAAGAGCACTGGAAGGCAGTGAAGAATATCCTAAAATACTTGAGAAGGACTAAGGATATTTTTCTTGTCTACGGTGGGTCTGAATTAAAACTCGAGGGCTTCACAGACTCAAGTTTTCAAACGGACCAAGATGACAGTAAATCTGTTTCGGGGTATGTTTTTACCTCGAACGGAGGCGCAGTGAGTTGGAAGAGTTCCAAGCAGCAAACAGTTGCTGATTCAGTGACAGAGGCAGAGTATATAGTTGCAAGTGAAGCTGCAAAGGAAGCTGTTTGGATGAAGAAGTTCATAACTGAACTTGGTGTGGTTCCTAGCATTGGAGAAGCAGTTCCCATTTACTGTGACAACACAGGAGCAGTTGCACAGGCTAAGGAACCGAGGTCTCATCAGAAATCTAAACACGTGTTGCGGCGATTTCACTTGATCAGGGAGATCATTGAAAGAGGAGACGTCACCTTGGAGCGTGTTGACTCTCAAGACAACATTGCAGATCCATTTACTAAAGCTTTAACACAACAGCAGTTTGATCGTCACTTAGAGAAGATGGGTATGAGATACCATGGCGATTGGCTTTAGTGCAAGTGGGAGATTGATAGTAGTGTGCATACAAGCCAATCATGTATGATGATAAAGCACGTACTTTGTAAACAATCTTATTTATTTATTAATGAAATATTCATTTATTACAGGCATTTAATTATCTACATGTTGCTATTTTTATAATATGTAAATAACCCATAGTTTTAAGCAATTCTTTTAGAATCATGATGATGATCATGCTAATGAGATCTAAATTCTTAGAAAGTTTTAAAACTAAAATAGTTCCCAATCGTGGGATTACTAAAAAGGGGATTAGTAAATCCGGATAGATTGGTACATATGTTGCTTGCTCATTGGATGAGGATGATTGATCTCATGATCATTTGTGTGGAGACACTAAAGCAAGTATGTAGGTGCTTATTGGAGAATAAGTTCACTGAACGTGACTCGCTATGGAATACCTTATGGAGATTTACTCGCCTGTCAATAGGAATTCCTAATGTGATAGTAGTACAAGTAATCCTTGGACTTGAGATCATCATAGTATCTTGTATGTAACAAATTATACTTTGACTTATTCCTTAAGACCTTTTAAGGCATATATAGGGTATGCATGGGTATAATGAGTTACATATGGAGATAATGAATGATCAATAAAGAATCTACCACCTCTAGTAAAAGAGGAGATATGTCCTATGTGATTCGTTAAATGACAACCCAGGAATCCTTGGCCAAGGTGAAATGAAATTAGAAAGGAGTTTTTAATTTGCATTATTTGGAGTTGTACATTTTCTAATCGAAATACATATAATTAAATAAAATAAGACTTGACAGTAAATCCATGTTTTATATTTAATTGGGACATTGTATGGTGGAAGGATTGAATTGTATGGTAACTATTAACTCACAGGTTCTTTTATGATTAATGTTGAAATCTATATTATCTGGAAAGTCGTTGATCGCTAGGGAGGCTTATCCCTATTGTAGAATAAATATTATTTATTTAAATAGATTATTAGTTTAATTTATTTATTTAAATAAGATTAAAATTATTTTAATTGATTTATTCACAACCGGTTTAATATGGAGAACCTAAAGGGTCACACCATAAAAGGAAGAATAATTATTTAAGAAGGTAATGGCATAATCGTAATAATGCATTAAGTATAATTAATTTAATCTATGGTGATAGAATAAATTAAATAGCTTAATGTTTATTATTTAATATTTTGGAAATATTAAATATAAATTAATAAGAGGAGTCTTATTAATATTATTACAATTATTATTATTTTAATTTCTAAAGGAGTTTAGTAATTAATTTAATATTTAGTACTCTCATTTATTCCTAATAAGATTAGGAGACAAATTAATTAAATGAATTTAATTAATTATTCCCATGTGGTGGGAAGCCTAAATTAATTAAAGGAGTTTAATTAATTAAAAGAAATCCCATGTCTAATAGGATTAGAAGGGTTGACTAATATCTATATAAGAGGAGTCTTATAATAGATATTAGATTGATGTAATTCCAATTGTTGGAGAGTACTCCTTTTCTATAGAGGATAGAAAACTAAGGTTAAGCCAAACACCCTCCTTCTTGATAATTCATCTTCCTTGGTGGATCACCTCTAGAGGCCAAACACTTGGGTGGCTAACGTTGATCAAAGGAAGGAATCTAACCCGGAAATTCAAGGAGATCACGAAGAACAAGGAGTTGAACTAGTACCTGTGGAAGCTTCGTTCTACAAGGGTATGATTCCATAACTTCTTATTTATCGTTTTAAATTAATAATTTGCATAAAGGATGATCCGGGTAATGGTTTTGTAGAAATTTTTTAAACTCTGATATACCATGCTTCCGCTAATTTTTGCAATTTGATTGCGTCACGATTTCGTACAAACCCAACAATTGTAACGAATGAGAATTTTATATATTAATTTTAAATATGTATTGAATGAAATAAATATTTTAATTAATTTATTCATTGAGTTAAATATATAAATTATGTGATTCTTGTGGATTATTTTAATTAAGTGTAATATATTAATTAAATAAATATTAAATATTTAATTTAATTAATGTATAATGATTTTATGGTATGGTTCTAATTTAATTGAGATAATTAAATTAGATGAAGTTATGTGGTAATTGTTACATGAAATTATAAATAGCAAGTAATTTTAATTGTTATGTGGCAATTTTTATTTGAATAATTGATGTTAGCTTTAATTAATTAAATAAGAATATTATGATTTAATTAATTAAAGTGTAATATTTAAACTACGTGTTAAAGGATTTATTAAAATAAAAAAAAGAGTTTTAAAACCCTTTTGCCAAACAAGGCCCTTGCACCTGTTTTAAATCCGATTTGACAAATAGGGCCTTAACTACTAAAAACTTATTTTTAAAAATAAAGATGTTTTGCCAAGCAATCCTTGGGCTTTTAAAATTCAAATTAGTGTAACTTATGCATTAATTGTAATTATTATGTGGTTTTATACTTAATAGTTATATTATATAATTATATGTATAATATATACTTCATATCAGTTATATATATTATACTTTACGTTAGTTAAGAGTTAGCCTATTACAAAGAACAAAGAGAAAAACAGAGAGTTAGAGAGAAAATAGAAGAAGAAGAGAGGAAGAAGAGAGAGGAAAAGGATGTTTGAGAGAATCAAACACACCACCATCACCATCTTCATCTTTCTTTTCTAATCAAAGCAAAGGTATAACTAATTTTATATTACGTTCTTCATTATTTTATAGTTTTAGTTCTCTATAACTTGTTTTATATGAGAAATTGTGTAGTATAGTTCATATATGATAATATGTGTTATAACATGCTTAGATATGATGAATATGGTTGTTTATAAAGTTCAATTCATGTAAATATGATGAACATGAAGAAATCATGTTCATAGCAATTTACAGTAAACTAGTTTTGAAAATAGTCTTTTAAATTATCAAAATTGATGTTTGTTTGTTAATTGTTGTTTAAATTGATCATGGATTATGATAATATATTAAGAAATAAAGTTAATACAGTTTGAATTACATGATTTGGTTTAAAAACGAACTCACAGTATCAATTTTCGTCAAGAACGCTTAACAATGGTGTTTTCTTCAAAAATCATGAAAATTGTGTTTTGATTATGTGTTGTGGTGTTTATGTATGTTATAATCATGTTAGAATTTTAAGATTTTGTTTTCATAAAGTTTTATATGCATTATGATAATTAAAATATGACTTTGTTACGAAGAAATAAGCCAATTTGGCTTATTTCTCTGCACAGTCGCGAACTGGGGAACCCACATGGGGGCCCCCACCCCAGCGGGGCTTTATGCCTTCGATCTTCCGCCCCAGCGGGGCAACCTGTTGTCCGGGAAGTCAAGTTGTGCTTCGTGAAATTTTTGTGCAGTACACGTGTAGCTAACTTAATGTGATGACATGTTAAGTTTAATAAACAATAAGATAACATATTTTTGATATGTTTAAGATAGTTGAAGTCTCATATTGATATACTCTATGTGAATTTGGATATTACATTCATGAGGTGAGATATGATAGTTTTAAGTATTATACGCGTATGTTATGCGTGTTGTGAGTTTAGACTCACGTATATGGATAGTTAGCAACTTAAATTGTAAACCACGTTGTTAAGTTGAGCTTAAGTAAGAAGTTCAACTGTTTAACATAACGATCATGAACTAATTTATATTATAAACATAATAAAATATGTAGGATAATTATGAAAGTGAATTATAATTGTAAAGTGTAGCTTGCGCTTGAGGCAAGTTCTCTAATCCTTACTCTTTATATTGTGAAAGTTTCCTAATCCTTTCTTTTATATTATGCAAGTTTTTCCTATTCTTAACTTGTTAATTATTGTGCAAGTTATTTTGTATTCTAATGGTCATAATGAACAAGCATTGAAGTTATTGTTGAAGTAATGCGATCTTGACTTATTTTTTTAAGCAAGATCTATTTAATATTTCAAATGCTTTACGTTATTTCTAGAGCATTCCTAGTTATTATGAAGTCTATTGTTATGACCTATATTTGGTTCATAATTTTATTATTATCGAACTGTTAAATTATTGTGAGTCGATTCAACTACTCCTTAGTTGATGATAGTTGAAACTACAAATTTCCTATTAGCTATCCAAACCAAACTTTCTTTGGTGCGAACTTGTATCAAATATGAGATGAAAAGCCCTATTTATTAGGGGGGGTTACTACGCGAAAGCGTTAAATGTTTGTGCACAATATGTGTACGAAGGGCTGATCCCCCTAAGTACGAGTTGAAAGTCCATAGTCTAAATGACTTTTAAAGGTTTTTAAACGAAAATGTTTATAACCTAGGACATAGGTCAAGGTCTTATGACCCTCAGATGATTTCAATATTAGAAATTCTAAATGTGATGAAAGAATTATTATTCAATTCTTTATTGTTGATGAAAGTAAAGTTCTTAAAATCTTTTGATGTTATTTAGTTTATGTCGTACTATTGTTGTATTCCAAGTGAGATTTTATTTGCTCACTGTTGCATACTAATAATCTCTTGCAGCTAAAGTCTAGAACGTTGACGTACCGTCAACAAGTAAAGGGAAAGGCAAGATGAACAATTGAAGAATTGTTATCTTTTGATTTTGATTGTAATAAGACTTGATGTTATGATATTTTATTTCCGCATTATTGTTTATGTTAAGGTTAGCAAACCCTGGATATTTTTTGATAAGGTTGTAATCTTTTTTATAAGGAAGATTTTATTTAATGATGAGGTTGTAATTTATTTTGCATTCCTTATTATTGGGTAGATGTATGTTTTATTTAGATAGTTAGCACCAAATCTCGTGGAATCAAAGTATCCGAATTTGGGGGTGTCACAGGTTGGTATCAAAGCTTTAGGTTATGAACCTTAGGTGAGGGAAACCTTAGGTAGTAGCCTTATAGGAAGATCCAAAAGATAGATAATAGTTAAAGATAATAAACTACCTTATATGGTATGTGGTTACGTTTAGGTATTCGAAGAGTATCGATCGATATCACGTAATAATTAAACTTTAAAATTTTGTTTTCAGGATGACAAACGTTGGAGAGTCTAGTCAGGCTAGGGAGGAGATACCTTAGATGCCGAGGAACGAGGAGCCCCGAGACATCCATGTTTTCTAGGAGCAGTTGGTTCAGAGAGAGCCATCTCCATTGATCACCGTAGCTGGTCAGGAGCATGGGCCGATATCTTACCGAGAGGGGGATGAGGATGAGTCAGAGGAGGAAGAGGAGGAGGAGGATCCTGAAGAGAAATTCCCACCACACTCTACTAGTGCTGAGATGTACGAGGAGGTCTACGACCGCAACGTGGAGCTACATGGTCGAGTCGGAGAGCTTGAAGTAACCATACAGCAGTGGGACGAGACGATTGAAGAGCTGGACAGTGAGCTTGGAAACGCGAATTGGGATATAATCCACGTGGAGTGTGAAAGAGATGACGCACTGGCTGAACTAGCAAAGTTGAAGAGCGACATGCAGGTGGAGTCAGTAAAGTGCGCCAGAGCAAAGGAAACAAACTGAGGGCAACTCAACGTGCCGATCGAGCTAAAGACGAGGTTAAAGCAAAGAAGGCCAAGTTGAGGGAGACGGAATACGCTTTCAATACTGCTATAGATAGGACCCATGATCGTGTCTTCTATTACCCAGCTCAGTTCCAAGGTTTACCATAGTACGTGGTGGATGTTGGGTTTGTACGAAATCGTGACGCAATCAAATTGCAAAAATTAGCGGAAGCATGGTATATCAGAGTTTAAAAAAAATTTCTACAAAACCATTACCCGGATCATCCTTTATGCAAATTATTAATTTAAAACGATAAATAAGAAGTTATGGAATCATACCCTTGTAGAACGAAGCTTCCACAGGTACTAGTTCAACTCCTTGTTCTTCGTGATCTCCTTGAATTTTCGGGTTAGACTCCTTTCTTTGATCAACGTTAGCCACCCAAGTGTTTGGCCTCTAGAGGTGATCCACCAAGGAAGATGAATTATCAAGAAGGAGGGTGTTTGGCTTAACCTTAGTTTTCTATCCTCTATAGAAAAGGAGTACTCTCCAACAATTGGAATTACATCAATCTAATATCTATTATAAGACTTCTCTTATATAGACATTGGTCAACCCTTCTAATCCTATTAGACATGAGATTTCTTTTAATTAATTAAACTCCTTTAATTAATTTAGGCTTCCCACCACATGGGAATAATTAATTAAATTCATTTAATTAATTTGTCTCCTAATCTTATTAGGAATAAATGAGAGTACTAAATATTAAATTAATTACTAAACTCCTTTAGAAATTAAAATAATAATAATTGTAATAATATTAATAAGAATCCTCTTATTAATTTATATTTAATATTTCCAAAATATTAAATAATAAACATTAAGCTATTTAATTTATTCTATCACCATAGATTAAATTAATTATACTTAATGCATTATTACGATTATGCCATTACCTTCTTAAATAATTATTCTTCCTTTTATGGTGTGACCCTTTAGGTTCTCCATATTAAACCGGTTGTGAATAAATCAATTAAAACAATTTTAATCTTATTTAAATAAATAAATTAAACTAATAATTTATTTAAATAAATAATATTTATTCTACAATAGGGATAAGCCTCCCTAGCGATCAACGACTTTCCAGATAATATAGATTTCAACATTAATCAAAAAGAACCTGTGAGTAAATAGTTACCGTACAATTCAATCCTTCCACCATACAATGTCCCAATTAAATATAGACATGGATTTACTGTCAAGTCTTATTTTATTTAATTATATGTATTTCGATTAGAAAATGCACAACTCCAAATAATGCAAATTAGAAACTCCTTTCTAATTTCATTTCACCTTGGCCAAGGATTCTTGGGTTGTCATTTAACGAATCACATAGGACATATCTCCTCTTTTACTAGAGGTGGTAGATTCTTTATTGATCATTCATTATCTCCATATGTAACTCATTATACCCAAGCATACCCTATATATGCCTTAAAAGGTCTTAAGGAATAAGTCAAAGTATAATTTGTTACATACAAGATACTATGATGATCTCAAGTCCAAGGATTACTTGTACTACTATCACATTAGGAATTCCTATTGACAGGCGAGTAAATCTCCATTAGGTATTCCATAGCGAATCACGTTCAGTGAACTTATTCTCTAATAAGCACCTACATACTTGCTTTAGTGTCTCCACACAAATGATCATGAGATCAATCATCCTCATCCAATGAGCAAGCAACATATGTACCAATCTATCCGGATTTACTAATCCCCTTTTTAGTAATCCCACGATTGGGAACTATTTTAGTTTTAAAACTTTCTAAGAATTTAGATCTCATTAGCATGATCATCATCATGATTCTAAAAGCATTGCTTAAAACTATGGGTTATTTACATATTATAAAAACAGCAACATGTAGATAATTAAATGCCTTTAATAAATGAATATTTTATTAATAAATAAATAAGATTGTTTACAAAGTACGTGCTTTATCATCATACATGATTGGCTTGTATGCACACTACTATCAATCTCCCACTTGCACTAAAGCCAATCGCCATGGTATCTCATACCCATCTTCTCTAAGTGACGATCAAACTGCTGTTGTGTTAAAGCTTTAGTAAATGGATCTGCAATGTTATCTTGAGAGTCTACACGCTCCAAGGTGACGTCTCCTCTTTCAATGATCTCCCTGATCAAGTGAAATCGCCGCAACACGTGTTTAGATTTCTGATGAGACCTGGGTTCCTTAGCCTGTGCAACTGCTCCTGTGTTGTCACAGTAAACGGGAACTGCTTCTCCAATGCTAGGAACCACACCAAGTTCAGTTATGAACTTCTTCATCCAAACAGCTTCCTTTGCAGCTTCACTTGCAGCTATATACTCTGCCTCTGTCACTGAATCAGCAACTGTTTGCTGCTTGGAACTCTTCCAACTCACTGCGCCTCCGTTCAAGGTAAAACATACCCCGAAACAGATTTACTGTCATCTTGGTCCGTTTGAAAACTTGAGTCTGTGAAGCCCTCGAGTTTTAATTCAGACCCACCGTAGACAAGAAAAATATCTTTAGTCCTTCTCAAGTACTTTAGGATATTTTTCACTGCCTTCCAGTGCTCTTCTCCAGGATTCGACTGGTATCTGCTCGTTACACTAAGTGCATGAGCAACATCCGGTCTAGTACATATCATACCGTACATGATAGATCCTATTGCAGAAGCATAAGGGATCTTACTCATACGGTCTCTCTCCTCAGGTGTCTTTGGGGCCTGTTTCTTGGAGAGATGTATTCCATGGCTCATCGGCATGAGACCTCTTTTGGAATCTTCCATGCTAAACCTCTTTAGCATCGTATCAATGTACGTTCCTTAGGATAAACCAAGCATCCTTTTAGATCTATCTCTATAGATCTTTATCCCCAAAATATAGGATGCTTCTCCCAAGTCCTTCATGGAGAAGTGTTTAGATAACCAGATTTTAATTGATTGTAGCATAGGAATGTCATTCCCTATCAGTAATATATCATCAACATATAATACAAGGAATGAAATTACGCTCCCACTAACCTTCTTGTACACACATGGTTCATCGTCATTTTTGATAAAATCAAACTCTTTGATTGTCTCATCAAAACGAATGTTCCATCTACGAGAAGCTTGCTTCAATCCATAAATGGATCGTTGCAGCTTACAGACTTGATTTATTCCAACCTTTGAAACAAATCCCTCTGGCTGTGTCATATACACATCCTCCTCAAGTTTTCCATTGAGGAAGGCCGTTTTCACGTCCATCTGCCAGATCTCATAGTCGTTATAAGCTGCAATTGCAAGCAAAATCCGAATGGACTTGAGCATAGCTACTGGTGAAAAGGTTTCATCATAATCAACTCCTTGTCTTTGTTTGAAACCTTTTGCAACCAGTCGGGCCTTATAGGTCTCCACCTTGCCGTCCGCTCCAGTCTTTCTTTTAAAGACCCATTTACACCCAATAGGCTTAATGCCTTCAGGTGGTGAAACCAAAGTCCATACTTTGTTTTCATACATGGAGTCCATTTCGGATTTCATGGCTTCAAGCCATTTCCCTGAGTCTTTATTACTCATGGCCTGTTCGTAATTCAATGGATCATCATCATTCATGATGTGTACCTCATCGTCATCCTCTATAACGAATCCATACCTCTCAGGTATCTTCGGTACTCTCCAAGATTTACGAACAGGGTGTGGTATAGTAGGTTCTTCTACTTGGTCAGGTACCTGACTTTGATCCGTGGTAATTTGTGGTTCTTGAACTTCTTCAAGATATATCTTACTCCCACTGACCCCTTCATGGATAAACTCCTTTTCCAAGAAGGCAGCATGTTTCGCAACAAACACCTTTTGATCAGTTAGATGATAGATATAATGCCCTACAGTTTCTTTAGGGTATCCCACAAATCTATACTTTTCGGATTTAGTCTGCAGCTTATCATGTTTAAACTTTTTGACATAAGCTGGACAACCCCAAGTCTTAACATGCTTAAGATTTGGTTTCCTCCCCTTCCACATCTCATATAGAGTCTTTGGGACGGATTTGGTAGGTACCTTGTTAAGTAGGTATGCAGCCGTTTCTAGGGCATATCCCCAGAAGGAAATTGGAAGGTCGGTAAAACTCATCATGGATCGAACCATGTCTAACAGTGTTCGATTTCTCCTTTCAGATACTCCATTTAACTGTGGTGTACCTGGAGGAGTCCATTGTGAGATTATACCATTTTCTTTGAGACAATTGAGAAACTCACCGCTTAAGTATTCTCCGCCTCGATCTGATCGAAGTATCTTTATACTCTTGCCCGTTTGTTTCTCTACTTCACTTCTGAACTCTTTGAACTTTTCAAATGATTCTGACTTGTATTTCATTAAATACACATATCCAAATCTTGAGTGATCATCAGTGAAAGTAATAAAATAAGAATACCCACCCCGTGCACTTGTTGTCATAGGCCCACAAACGTCTGTGTGAATCAATGCCAACAACTCTGTAACTCTTTCTCCTCTTCCACTAAAAGGAGATTTAGTCATTTTACCCATGAGACAAGATTCACAAGTTGGATATGATTCATAATCGGATAGCTCGAGGAGCCCATCTTTATGCAACTTGGATAATCTTGTTTCATTGATATGACCGAGTCTACAGTGCCACATGTAGGTATAATTAATATAATCTCTTTTTCTTTTCTTAGTTTGTTCAATTTGAAATATATTTTCTTGTAAGTCAAGTGTATAAAGTCCATTTCGCAAATTTCCAATACCATATAAAACATCGTCTTTATAAATAGAACAACTATTGTTCTTTATAACAACGTTAAATCCTTCCATATCCAATACAGAAATTGAAATAATGTTTTTAATAATATTCGGAACATAATAACAATTATTAAGATAAATGGACTTGCCCTAAGGCATTGCTAAATAATAAGTTCCTACAGCTAATGCAGCAACCTTTGCTCCATTCCCCACTCGTAGGATCACCTCATCATTGTTCAGCTTTCTACTTCTGACTAGTCCCTGCACAGTATTACATATGTGAGAACCACAGCCGGTATCCAATACCCAAGTAGAATTATGACTTTCAGAAAAATTAATTTCAATCATAAACAAACCTTGATTGGAAGTCGAAGCTTCTCCAAGCTTCTTCTCTGCTAGATACTTCTTGCAGTTCCTTTTCCAATGTCCCGGCTTGTTGCAATGAAAGCACATTCCTTTAGCTGGTTCAGGTTTCTTTTGTTCCTTTTCTTTTCCCTTTCCCTTAGCCTTCTTGGATTTCTTCTTTTCAGAAGATACCTTAGGTCTCTTCCTTTTATTGGAAGAATCCACCATCAAGATATGGTTCTTCTTGGATGGGAAGTGACCTTCTGCAGTTTTCAGCATGTTAAGCAGCTCAGGCAAGCTGACATCTAGCTTATTCATGTGAAAATTAACCACAAACTGCGAGAAGGTCTCAGGGAGTGACTGCAAGACCAAGTCTTGACTCAACTCCCCATCCATGACGAACCCAAGCTGTCCAAGGCGTTCAATCAAATTGATCACTTTCAGGACATGAGTCTCGACGGCAGTACCCTCGGTCATCCGAGATCAGGAAGAGCTCCTTAGATATCTCATATCTAGCAGTCCTACTCTGTTCACCATACAACTCCTTGAGGTGAAGCAGCATAGCAGGAGCATCCATTTTTTCGTGCTGACGCTGAAGCTCGTTATTCATGGATGCGAGCATGATGCATTGAGCCACAGATGCATCATCTTGCCACTTATTGAAAGTGGCAATCTCTTCCTCAGAGGCTGTTTCTGAAACAGATTCAGGGACAGTTGAATTTAGGACATAAGAAATCTTTTCAGCAGTGAGGACAATTCTCAGATTTCTTAGCCAGTCCTCATAATTCGGCCCGGTAAGCTTGTTTGCATCAAGTATGCTTCGTAGTGAGATTAGTGATTTAGACATTTTTAAAATTCTGCATGTGAAAAATAACATTTTAGCAAACATTCATTTTATTAATTTTGCATACCAAAATAAATTTAGGTCTTTATTTTAAATTGGTATCTCCCACTATTTTCATCAAACTATATTACCCTCACTTATATAGTTCGGCAACATCTAATTAAAGATTTGCTAGTGAGAATAAGGATCCCATTTCAAATGTATATAACCTTGTGGATAGCACAACAAGCGATATACAAATAAATAGGTAGATAACTCTTGTCAATTACAACACTATATAACTCCTTTTATTTTACCTCTTAAATCATAATGGTCAAGTGTGTGCACATCCGAACTAAAATGATTTAAGTTAAGTCCAGCCTAGCACTTCCATAAATTCAAAAAAGAAAAATGTTCGTCCTTGAGGATAGCACAACAAGACTAGATCGTTCAATTTTCTTGATAAGCATCAAATGTGATTAATTAACATCTTAAATACGCAATACTCGCCTTGTGGATAGCACAACAAGCTCATATTAAATATTTAATACTCTATTAATTTATCATGCTAGAAGGCGACGTTCGATATTCCAAATATCATTGAACGCTTCAGACTTAATATTATTTCTTTGAGGGGTTTGTTATTATTTGTCTCATCTTCTTTAGCGCACATGCACATATATATATAAAATACGCGTCATTTTATTAAACATGCGAAGCATGTTTGCATAAAATATAATATATATAATATTTAGCATGCAATATAGAATATTATATTCTATCCGGATTGATTATGGACTTTTATTCTAGTTTGGTTCACTAGAGCCACCAAGTGAACCAAAAGGTCAAACCTAGGAGTGCAAGAATTTAAATTTAAATATAACTATTACATTTAAACTCGGGCTCCATACAAACGGGTCTTCACGCGCTCCTTGCTCCTTGGTCTCCAATTTCTTCAAGATAATTCTAACTATTCTTATTACATTAAACTATTTAATTTAAATAGAAACCTTGATCAACAGTCAAGGGGAAGTACATAGGAAGGAGATAGAATTTTACATCAAGAAAAAAAAATTAGAGAAGACGAGGTACGCAGACCCCATTTAATAAAACTCATTCATTCAAGCATTCAACTAAAATAAAATCCAATCACATTGGTCAAATAGTCCATAATCAATCCCCATTTATTTTCATACATATCACCATATATATCAATAAATAAATATTCATCTCATGAATTAAAACATTCCATATATATGAGTATCATTTAATGGGCAATTTTAAATTGCATGAAATCCAATTTCAAGATTAAAATAAACTCTTTATTTTAATTATAAAATTATTTAGAATATAATATATAAATATATCATATTTATTTTTTAAAAAGAAGTCACCTTCTTTTATTAAAAGAGTCCTGCAGGTTTATTAAAAAAGTCCTTTCATGATGGGTCACCTTCTTTTTGGAGTAAGAAAGAGACAACACCTTTTCTTTGCAGAATTCAAGATTAGCACCAAAAAAAAATTATGATTCGTCCCAAAAAAAGTCTTTTTTTTTTTTTTAATATAATTTTATACAATAAAATTATGCCCAATAAATTATTTTAAATACATACCCATATGTATATGAAATCAAAAATAAATTAATAATTGCATAAAGATTTGGCTCTGATACCACTGTTGGGTTTGTACGAAATCGTGACGCAATCAAATTGCAAAAATTAGCGGAAGCATGGTATATCAGAGTTTAAAAAAAATTTCTACAAAACCATTACCCGGATCATCCTTTATGCAAATTATTAATTTAAAACGATAAATAAGAAGTTATGGAATCATACCCTTGTAGAACGAAGCTTCCACAGGTACTAGTTCAACTCCTTGTTCTTCGTGATCTCCTTGAATTTTCGGGTTAGATTCCTTTCTTTGATCAACGTTAGCCACCCAAGTGTTTGGCTTCTAGAGGTGATCCACCAAGGAAGATGAATTATCAAGAAGGAGGGTGTTTGGCTTAACCTTAGTTTTCTATCCTCTATAGAAAAGGAGTACTCTCCAACAATTGGAATTACATCAATCTAATATCTATTATAAGACTTCTCTTATATAGACATTGGTCAACCCTTCTAATCCTATTAGACATGAGATTTCTTTTAATTAATTAAACTCCTTTAATTAATTTAGGCTTCCCACCACATGGGAATAATTAATTAAATTCATTTAATTAATTTGTCTCCTAATCTTATTAGGAATAAATGAGAGTACTAAATATTAAATTAATTACTAAACTCCTTTAGAAATTAAAATAATAATAATTGTAATAATATTAATAAGAATCCTCTTATTAATTTATATTTAATATTTCCAAAATATTAAATAATAAACATTAAGCTATTTAATTTATTCTATCACCATAGATTAAATTAATTATACTTAATGCATTATTACGATTATGCCATTACCTTCTTAAATAATTATTCTTCCTTTTATGGTGTGACCCTTTAGGTTCTCCATATTAAACCGGTTGTGAATAAATCAATTAAAACAATTTTAATCTTATTTAAATAAATAAATTAAACTAATAATTTATTTAAATAAATAATATTTATTCTACAATAGGGATAAGCCTCCCTAGCGATCAACGACTTTCCAGATAATATAGATTTCAACATTAATCAAAAAGAACCTGTGAGTAAATAGTTACCGTACAATTCAATCCTTCCACCATACAATGTCCCAATTAAATATAAGACATGGATTTACTGTCAAGTCTTATTTTATTTAATTATATGTATTTCGATTAGAAAATGCACAACTCCAAATAATGCAAATTAGAAACTCCTTTCTAATTTCATTTCACCTTGGCCAAGGATTCCTGGGTTGTCATTTAACGAATCACATAGGACATATCTCCTCTTTTACTAGAGGTGGTAGATTCTTTATTGATCATTCATTATCTCCATATGTAACTCATTATACCCAAGCATACCCTATATATGCCTTAAAAGGTCTTAAGGAATAAGTCAAAGTATAATTTGTTACATACAAGATACTATGATGATCTCAAGTCCAAGGATTACTTGTACTACTATCACATTAGGAATTCCTATTGACAGGCGAGTAAATCTCCATTAGGTATTCCATAGCGAATCACGTTCAGTGAACTTATTCTCCTAATAAGCACCTACATACTTGCTTTAGTGTCTCCACACAAATGATCATGAGATCAATCATCCTCATCCAATGAGCAAGCAACATATGTACCAATCTATCCGGATTTACTAATCCCCTTTTTAGTAATCCCACGATTGGGAACTATTTTAGTTTTAAAACTTTCTAAGAATTTAGATCTCATTAGCATGATCATCATCATGATTCTAAAAGCATTGCTTAAAACTATGGGTTATTTACATATTATAAAAACAGCAACATGTAGATAATTAAATGCCTTTAATAAATGAATATTTTATTAATAAATAAATAAGATTGTTTACAAAGTACGTGCTTTATCATCATACATGATTGGCTTGTATGCACACTACTATCAGTGGATCGCAGAACAACATTCTGGGTGATGGAGGAAGAACGTAGAGAGGTTGTGCGACTGTCATAACATGCCTAGATAGTAGAGTGTTTCATTATGTGTTTCTTTATTTATAAATAAATGTTAATCCCAGAATTTGAGATAATAATGGAATGAGATAATGATGTAATCCTGCAACTTGTTTTATTTCAGGAAAGATGATGTAAATAGCAGGAATGCTATCTATTCTATGTTTTTTTTAAAAAAACTATGAATGAATAAAGAAATCTATTGATGTGCTACGTGTTCAATGTGTATTGAAATATTTAAGTATGAACTTGAATATTTAAGAAATAAGTAAAGGATGTAATAAGAGTATTTATTAACAGAAGATGCCCCCTAGAAGAAGACCTAAACGTCAAAACCCAGAGGGATCGACGAACAACAACAACAACAATAACGATGGGACGAATCCCAATTTGGTTCAGCAGTTGGTGAACCAACTGACGGGAGCACTTGGGAATCAGCCGCAGGTGCAGGGTATGATAAGTGGTTTTATAACCACTTATTTAGATATAAACTCACTTTTTTTGTTGCTTAAACTCATGTGTTATATTACCTTTTCATGCATTTTTGCTTTCTTTTGTAGTTTTCATATTGGGAACTCTCTTGGTGGCATTTGAAGCAAAAATGGGTAGAAAAAGCAAGCCGTACATGCTAGCGCCGCTCGTAGTCAATTGAGAACTTGGACTTAAACCCTAATTATTTGTAAATAACATAGACATATAGGGGTTTAGATAATCTAGGTGTTAATATGCGTTCTATCATCTGTGGATTGTATGTGATATGGATTAGGTGCATTGAAAGATGGCCTTATCTCACTTTCGTGTTCTCGGCTAACAAACTGTGACGATTAAATTGACCTAACTGGAAGTATGTTGACTTAGATGAATCATTAGGGAAAATTGGGATCTCATGTCTTCATTATCTTATTTTACTCTATTATTAATTAGTTTTAATTTACTTATCTAGTTTTAATTCAAAAACACTTTATCGCTCGTTTAAATAAGACTGAAATAGTTATGGGCAAGTGATTTGGCGATCTTTTATTAGTTAATTCTTGGTGGGAACGATATCTGTACTTACTCTTTATTACTCGTTGACCGCGTATACTTGAACGTATTTGTCATTACGTAATCGGGAATAACATGTTTTTGGCGCCGTTGCCGGGAAATTATTTTGATAACTATTTGCCAACATTAGTTTCAATCAAATTAGTCTTAATTTAAATATTTTTTTTATTATTTTGTTTAATTTTCTTCCTATATTTTATTTTCAGGTGACATGGATCTCAATGCTTATCCATGGTTTTACACAAGGAAAGATCAACAAAGGAAAACAGGGAATTATGGACTCGACCCAATTGCCGCATTATCTGTGACGAACGAGATTTTTGTAATTTAATTTGAATATTTATTGAATTAAATAAATATTTTTTGATGATTTAATTATTGAGTTAAATAATTAATTGATGAAATTGTGGTACATTAATTTAATTATATGTGTTATATTAATTAAATTAATGTGGTAGATTTTTATATTCAAAGTATGTATTTAATTGAGCTTATTTGATTAATATATTAATTAATAAGCATAATCTGTTCTGATTAATTTAATAATTAATTAGAGATTTAATGATTTGATATAATTAATAAATGACAATTTTAATTATGAGACTATGTGATTTAATGTGAATTTATGCCATTTTATTTAATTGATTTAAATAAGATTAATTGATTAATTAAAGTACGACATTAAAACTATACTATAAAGCTTTAAGTAAACTAAATGAGAAAGGGACTCTTTAGGCTAGCCAAACATGGCCTTATAAGAGGTTGGTTAGTTAACCAATAATGAGAGTTAACTGACGACCCATGATTTCACGAATTGTTTCACGTAAACATTATATACGTATATCATATTAGTTTTATATCAGATATCATATATTGCTTTCATCAGTTAAGAACTTAGATATTTGAGAGAGAAAATATCAGAGAGACATGAAGAGAGAAAGTAGAGAATATCTTAATCATCTTTGAATCATCTAAACAAAGTAGCAAGGGTAATCTCTTCATCTCCATGTTTATAATTCACATTCTTATGTTTTCTCCATAAAAAGTGTTTTCAAGTTCTCTGTGAAGAATGATTTTATGATTAACTTAAGATATGATCATATATGTGTTATTATATGTTAATAACATGTTTTATATCATATATTCATGAATTAGAGTAATCAATTTCATGTAAACATGCTTTAATCAAAGTTTCATGAATTACATAGTATGAAAAATATGAAGAACACGTGTATATGGCCTTATATACAATTTGTATGCTTTTAATTGGTTGTTTAACTTACATTTGATAATGGATTATGATTATACATGTTAAAACAAAGAAAACAAACTTTGAACGGAACAGATTCGGAGTTATAACGAATCCGTGACGATGATTTTTGTATTTTTCTTCAAAACCGTCAAGAACACCAAGAACAGTGAAATTTAATGATTTGATTAGAGTAATTGCATGATTTAAGATGTTAAAAACATGTTAGTAACATTGTATGATGTATCTATGAAGTTCGTACTTCATAGAAATCGCTGTGTGAGTTTAATTTGCATTTAATTGGAGTAATTGGGCCAACGAACTATCAAAATCGATAACCAGGGAGTGCACCAGCAAGGGGACCCACCCCATCGGGTGTTCATGGTTATTAGGACCCGCCCCAGCGGGTATAAGGGCTGTCCAGGAGCCTTTTTTTTTGTTTTTGAGACGGTTTTGACCTCCTGTAGTAAAATAAGCATAACTTTTTCAAACGAACTTTGATTCATGCTATTCAAGATGATTCGGAAAGATAACGAGTAGACCTACAACTTTCATTCATTAAGTTTTTCAATTTGAAATCGTTAAAAAGGGTAAAAATGGACATCTTTGTGACTGATACGTATTCGGAGGCAATCGGAGGGCTTCGGACATGCACGCACACAAGTGTAGTGTTCTCGATAATAAAAAATGTTGTTTTAAGTTATATACATGAATATTACATAATTTGAAGTTCATGATTAATAAATTAAGTTATTGACATATATAAGATAATGTGAAGGTTCAAGTTAACAAACTAAGTGCGAACTTGAATATCGTAATTATAAAACTTGATTATGATTCTTTAAAAGGCTATACATGTGTGATATGTATGTTGTGAGTTTACATTCATGTTATGTGGTTAGCCATTGAGTAATACTATAAACCAAGTTGTAAGTTGAACTTAAGTGAATAGTTCAACAGTTAAAAATGGTAGTTATGAAAACTAATCGATGTCGTATACATAATGTAATGTGTAGGACGTTGAGGAAGTAAATTATAATTATATTTGTAGCTTGTGCAAGAGGCAAGTTTCCTATCCTTAAACTTGTTTAATATTTTGCACGTTTCCTAAACTCAAACTTTACTTTTACATTGAGCAAGTATCCTATCTCTAACTTATTGTTATTAAGCAAGCTTCTTAACATTCTAAGTTATTCATTTATCAAGTCTTAGACTTGTGTTCTATATCGAGCGAGCTCTTGTTTTTAATTGTTCAAGTTCAAAGTTTTCATATTTGATGCTATAACTCTTTTAAGCATGATTCAGCTATACAATACTCATTCGATTGTATACTCTTGAGATTTACCATTCAAGTTGAATATCGATGTTATTGTTGAACTTATAGGACTAGTGAACCCTTATTTATTCGACTAGTCCATAGTTGGTGTACGTTCTAAATTCTATAACACTTATCGAGCTTATCCAAACCAAACTTCCTTTGGCGCGGACTCTGATGTCAAAACTGAGATGAACAACCCTATAAAGGGGATTATTTAAGCTTTAGCGTTGATATATTGTGCACAATATGGTACTAAGGGCTGATCCCCCTAAGTACGAGAAGTAGAGTCCATAGTCTTATGACTGTTAAAGGTTTAAAGCATAAAAGCTTTACAACCTAGGACATAGTTCAAGGTCTTATGACCCTCAGACGTTCTTTTGATTCCTGTTATTCATTCTTGAGTCAAAATTTTAGTTTCTTTATTCAGATGTCTTTGATTCACTTGCATGTTATTATATTGTTGTCATATTATTATACTTGTGGGCAATCGTGCTCACTCTTGCGTAATAATAACATTGCAGTTAAGAACGAAAGGTCCGGCGAGCTTTCTACTAGCAAAGGCAAGGGCAAGGTCAACAAGTGATGAAGACTTGTTGTTTATTTTATGTGTTTTTGTTTCAGACTTATATTAGAGTTGTGTAAGACTTATTTATTTGTTTATGTTCCGCACAGATGTTTAAGGTTAGTATGACCTGGGATTGTATTTATTATTTAGATGTTGTAACCCCATAAGGGGAGGATTTATTTCTATCTATTGCATGATTTGCATTTATTATGGGTAGATAGATAGATGATATTTGTACAGTGAACACCAAGTCCCGTGGAAATTGAAGTACCCGGATTTGGGGGTGTCATAGGTTGGTATTAAAGCTGTAGGTTATGAACCTTAGGTGGGGGAAAACCTTAGGATAGTAGCCTTTTTAGAGATCGAAAAATAGTAATGATAACTCTTATCGAGTTCTAAGAAAGATAATAACTTACCTTATGTGCTATGCGCTTATACTTATATATTCGAGTATCGATTAGCATCACGTAATTACTAAAACTTAAAATTTTATTTGTCAGGATGACGGATGCTGGAGAACCTAGTCAGTCCAGGGACCTTGTACCCCTAGAGGCTAGAGAGGAGGAGCCCCGAGATATCCACGTAGTCTGGGAGCAATTAGTCCAACGAGAGCCATCACCCTTGATCACAGTCATTGGTCAGGAGTATGTGCCGGTGTCTGATTCAGAGTAGGACTCAGAGGAAGACCCTAAGGAGATTGAGGTTCAGGCTGAGGCAGCCGAAGAGGAAGAGGAAGACCCTGAAGAGTTCTCGCCGAGCTCTATCAGTGCCAAGATGTATGACGAGCTATATGACTATAACATAGAGTTACGTGATACTGTTCAGGAGCTGAGGGAGACTGTTCAGGAGCTGAGGGAGTGGTCGGTTACTCAACAGTCTACTATCGAGTTGAGGGATGGAGAGGTTGAGGCTCTTCACACACGTTTGGGAAATGTAGAGTGGAATTTGGTTCACAAGAAAGGCCAAACCGAGCAGAAGTCAGAGGAAATAGAGGAATTGAAGAATGAACTAAAAGAGAAATTAGCAAGGCTGGCCATAGCCGAGGAAGCCTGGGTATGGGAATCACGACGAGCAGATCTCGCAGAAGATAACTGTCGGGCGAAGAAGGCCTAGCTTGAGGAGACGTACATTACACTTCAGTATGCAATTGATGAAGCCCAAGATCGGGTTATGAGGTAACCCAATTCAGTTCAAAGGACTACCGTCATACATGCTAGATCGCAGGACGATGTCCCGAATTATGGAAGAAGAGCGTGACAAAGTTGTTAGTCGCCTTAATGGGCAGTGATAGGAACATTTGATTTTGTGAAACCTATCTGGTAGTTAATAATGTAAATTCCAATGTGTTTATAAAAAGAGGAATATTTTATGTTTTAAATCATGTAGATTCTTTATCTCGGGATAGTAGATGTAAATAGCAGTGATGCTATCGTGTTATGTTAAAACCTTTGATTTAGTAATTTATCAGAGTTTATTTGAGATAATATGTTGACTAATTTTGTCTAAATGTTTAAGTTAAGCCTTAAATATTTAAAAGATTGAATAAAGATCTAATAAGCGTATATCTTAACAGAAATATGCCACCAAGGAGAAGACCAAACCGTCGACCGGCCTAGGAAGGGTTAACTAACAACAACAACAACAATGCCAATGCTATCCACGTTCAGCAGTTGGCGAACTTACTTGCTGGAGCGCTTAACAACCAACCTCAAGCTCCACCGAACACAACATTCAAGGACTTCAAGGCAATGGGACCGCCAGAGTTTAAAGGCACCATAAACCCGATAGAAGCTCAAACCTGGGTCATGGAAATGGAAAAAGTTTTCTATGTCGCCAGAGTCAGAGAAGACCAGAAAACCGCCTATGCAACCTTCATGCTGAAATCCGTGGCCAGCTATTGGTGGCAAGCGAATAAGGTCCGGGGAGGTGAAGGTGTGATTACTTGGGAGAGGTTCAAAGAGATGTTCTTCGAGATGTACTTTCCGACCAGCTCACATAATCAAATGGAGGTCCAGTTCCTAGAGCTGAAATAGGGGAATATGTCCGTATTGGAATATGCGGTGAAATTCAATGAGTTGGCTAGGTTTGCTACGTATCAAGTGCACACCGATCAGAGGAAGGCAAGGAGGTTTAAGCAGGGCCTGAAGTCCTAGTTATATAGCAAGGTGTCAATTTTCCAACTGAACACTTTTGCTGGGGTGTTGGAGAAGGCCTTTCTCGCTGAAGGCAGGAGTGACGCTGTTACAAAGTACAATCAAGATCAGAAAAAGAAGAAAAGTGAAGGTGAAGGAATTAACAAGGTTAGTGGTAGCAACACGGGAGGGAGTAATAATCAAAAGAGGAGGTGGAATGATAACTCATCAACTGGGAATCAGCAGGGAGGTCAGAAGAAGAGGATCGAAGCATGTCCGACCTGTAGGAAAGGTCACCTGGGGGTCTGTATGAAGGGAAAACGAGTATGCTATAATTGTGGTCAGGAAGGCCACATAGCACCTAACTGTTCGAACCCAAAGAAGGGCGCTTGCTTCACTTGCGGCTCAAAGGACCATCTGGCAAGGGATTGTCCCAATAAGGGATCTGGAGGGGCAGGATCAGGAGGGAACAAGGGAA
The DNA here is from genome assembly GCA_020205555.1 of Panax stipuleanatus. Classification (NCBI taxonomy): domain Eukaryota; kingdom Viridiplantae; phylum Streptophyta; class Magnoliopsida; order Apiales; family Araliaceae; genus Panax; species Panax stipuleanatus. The sequence goes on from CM035122.1 coordinate 46,748,027, forward strand.
ACAGCGGTGGAAGTGCTCTAACTATCACGGGACCAACCGCAACCAACCGACCAACCGCCAGGACCTTCAACATGATCATACAAGATGCTGTACAGTCTCACGATGTGGTGTCATGTATCATTCCGATCAATAAAGTTAATGCTTATGTACTATTTGATTCGAGTGCTACTTGTTTATTTATATCCGATGACTTTGCTAAGAACTTAGAACTTCCTATGGACGAGTTAGAATACCCCATGAATATAGAGATTGCGAATAGAGAAGTGATCCCTGTTAAGTATGTACACAAGAACTGTAGAGTAGATATTAAGGGTAACATTATGAACGTAGATCTTATCCCGATTAGGCTTGGGGAACTCGATGTTATTCTGGGAATGGATTGGCTAGTCAATTATGGGGCTATAATTGATTTCCAGAGGACATCAAAGGTTGTGTTTTATGGCAGAAAATTGCCTAGACAAGCTAGTTGTCTGACGATGATGCAGGCCAGGAAGTTGTTAAGACAAGGATGTGTAGGATATTTAGCCTACATAGTCGATAGTCGTAAAGAAAAGCCGAAAGTGGAAGATATACCAGTCGTGAGGGACTTCATTGACGTATTTTCGGATGATCTGCCAGGACTTCCGCCAGACAGAGATGTTGAGTTTGTGATCGATTTGGCGCCAGGGACGGCCCCAATATCGAAGGCACTATACCATATGGCTCCGGTAGAGATTAAGGAGTTAATGGTACAATTGCAAGAGTTACTGGACAAGAAGTACATCCAACCAAGCGTATCGCCGTGGGGAGCGCCAGTGTTATTTGTGAAAAAGAAGGACGGGACGATGTGGCTTTGCATCAACTACAAAGAATTTAATAAGGTCACTAATTAAGAATAGATATCCATTACCAAGGATCGACGATCTGTTTGACCAATTGAAAGGTGCAAAGTACTTTTCAAAGATAGACTTGAGGAGTGGCTATCATCAGCTGAAGGTGAGGCCACAGGATGTTCCGAAGACAGCATTTAGGACTCGATATGGTCACTACAAATTTTTGGTAATGCCATTTGGTCTAACGAATGCTCCTGCAGCATTCATTGGCTTAATGAATGGAGTGTTCAAGCCGTTTTTGGACAAATTCATGGTGGTTTTTATCGACGACATTTTGGTATACTCGAAGACCAAGGAAGAACATGTAGAACATCCGAAGTTAACATTAGAGGCGTTGAGAAGAGAGAAGTTGTACGCCAAATTTTCAAAATGTGAATTCTGGATTGAAAGAGTGTAATTTCTTAGACATGTGATCGATAAGGACGGAATTTCGGTAGATCCCTCTAAAGTAGAAGCTGTGATGAATTGGGATCAGCCGAAAACACCATCGAAAGTGAGGAGTTTTCTTGGATTGGCAGGTTATTATAGAAGATTCATTCAGGACTTTTCTAAGATCGCAACTCCTCTAACAAATTTGACTAGAAAATCGATGAAATTCGTTTGGACGGAGAAGTTTGAGAAAAGTTTCCAAGAGCTTAAGAGGAGGTTGAGTTCAACACCTGTGTTATCCCTTCCGGACGACGCAGGAAATTTTGTGGTTTATAGTGATGCGTCGCGTAAAGGACTTGGCTGTGTGCTTATGCAAAACGGCAGGGTCATTGCGTATGCATCACGACAATTGAAAGACTATGAGAAAGGGTATACGACCCATGACTTGGAATTAGCTGCAGTGGTATTTGCTTTGAACATTTGGAGACACTATTTTTATGCGGAGAAGTGTAAAATATATACAGACCACAAGAGTCCGAAATATATTTTTACACAGAAGGACTTGAATATGCGCCAGAGAAGGTGGTTGGAGTTAATTAAGGACTATGATTGTGAAACCTTATACCATCCTAGTAAGGCTAATGTGGTTGCCGACGCCTTAAGCAGAAAGGGTCGGGAGAAATTGATGATGTTGACTGCTCGGGAGGAGCTAATTTCAGCAATGGAAAAGCTGGAATTGTATGTGAAATATCCGATGGAGATTGACGAGAAGTTGTTTCAGATGAAAACTGGTACAACCCTATTTGATAAAGTTAAGGAAGCTCAACTTCAGGACGAAGAATGTGAAAAGGTTAAGAAAAAGATATCTGAAGGAACCGAACCGAGATTCAAGATAGACAGTGAGGGACTACTGAGATTTGAGAACAGAGTTTAGGTACCGTTAGTGCTAGAGATTAAGGATGACATTTTGAGCGTGGCTCATTGCTAACGGTATTCGATTCACCCCGGTAGTACCAAGATGTACCAGGATCATCGACAGCACTTCTGGTGGCCGAATTTGAAACGAGATGTTGCTGAGTGTGTTGTAAAGTGTCTAACCTGCCAGAAAGTGAAAGCAGAACATCAGAGATTGAGTGGTTTGCTACAACCCCTGGAAATCCCAGAATGGAAATGGGAACACATTACGATGGATTTCGTGGTTGGCCTTCCGACGACTTAGAAAGGCTAAGACGCAGTATGGGTTATCGTTGACCGACTGACGAAATCAGCACACTTCCTTCCGATTAAAATCAGATTCAACTTAGATCGGTTGGCAAGGTTATATGTGAAAGAGATTGTTTCGAGGCATGGAGTTTCGATGTCAATTGTTTCTGACAGAGATCCGCGCTTCACATCAAACTTCTGGAAGCGACTACAGGAATGCATGGGGACACAGTTGAGAATGAGTACGGCTTATCACCCACAGACAGATGGGCAGAGCAAAAGAATGATCCAGACATTGGAAGATATGCTGAGATCATGCATTATAGATTTCAAAGGCAATTGGGATGATCACCTACTGCTTGTGGAATTCGGTTACAACAACAGTTACCACGCTAGTATTGGCATGCCACCTTACGAAGAGTTGTACGGAAGAAAATGCAGAACTCCGCTATACTAGGATGAAGTTGGCGAGAGACAATTGCTAGGTCCAGAGTTAGTACAACAGACAACAAAGATAGTCGAAGTGATCCGAAAAAGACTGGTAGCCGCTCAGGATAGGCAGAAGAAATACACCGATCCACACCGTAAGAACGTTGAGTTTGAATCGGGAAGCTATGTGTTCTTGAAAGTCTCTCCCTGGAAGGGGAAGATCAGATTCGGAAAGAAGGGAAAATTGAGCTCGAGGTTCATTGGACCCTTTGAGGTACTGCGAAGGATTGGAGAAGTTGCATATGAGGTAGCCTTACCTCCGGCGCTAGAGAATATCCACAATGTCTTTCATGTTTCAGTTTTACGCCCCTACAAACCCGATTACAAGCATGTGATTGAATATGAACCCCTACATTTTGAAAAAGACTTATCCTATAAAGAAATTCATGTTCAAATTGTTGACAGGAAAGAGCAAGTCCTCAGAAACAAAGTTATACCTTCTATTAAGGTAATTTGGAGGAACCACAATGGTGAAGAAGCTACGTGGGAACTCGAAGAGCATATGATGAAGAATTACCCAGATTTATTTACTTAATTTTTTGTATATGTGATTCTGGGGACAAAATATTTGTAAGGGGGGGAGAATGTAACGGGACGAATTTTTAATTGAACCGTGATTCTGGGGACAGAATCCTTTTAAGGGGGGAAAGATGTGACGAACGAGATTTTTGTAATTTAATTTGAATATTTATTGAATTAAATAAATATTTTTCGATGATTTAATTATTGAGTTAAATAATTAATTGATGAAATTATGGTAGATTAATTTAATTATATGTGTTACATTAATTAAATTAATGTGGTAGATTTTTATATTCAAAGTATGTATTTAATTGAGCTTATTTGATTAATATATTAATTAATAAGCATAATGTGTTCTGATTAATTTAATAATTAATTAGAGATTTAATGATTTGATATAATTAATAAATAAGAATTTTAATTATGGGACTATGTGATTTAATGTGGATTTATGTCATTTTATTTTTATTGATTTAAATAAGATTAATTAATTAATTAAAGTGTGACATTAAAACTATACTATAAAGCTTTAATTAAAATAAATGAGAAAGGGACTCTTTAGGCTAGCCAAACATGGCCTTATAAGAGGTTGGTCAGTTAACCTATAATGGGAGTTAACTGACGACCCATGATTTCACGAATTCTTTCACGTAAACATTATATACGTATATCATATTAGTTTTATATCATATATCGTATATTGCTTTCATCAGTTAAGAACTTAGATATTTGAGAAAGAAAATATCAGAGAGAAAAGAAGAGAGAAAGTAGAGAAGATCTTAATCATATTTGAATCATCTAAACAAAGTAGCAAGGGTAATCTCTTCATCTACATGTTTATAATTCACGTTCTTATGTTTTCTCCATAAAAAGTGTTTTCAAGTTCTCTTGAAGAATGACTTTATGATTAACTTAAGATATGATCATATATGTGTTATTATATGTTAATAACATGTTTTATATCATATATTCATGAATTAGAGTAATCAATTTAATGTAAACATGCTTTAATCAAAGTTTCATGAATTATAGAGTATGAAAAATATGAAGAACACGTATATATAGCCTTATATACAATTTGTATGATTTGAATTGGTTGTTCAACTTAAATTTGATAATTGATTATGATTATACATGTTAAAACAAAGAAAACAAACTTTGAACGGACAGATTCGGAGTTATAACGAATCCGTGATGATGATTTTTGTATTTTTCTTCAAAACCATCAAGAACACCAAGAACAGTGAAATTTAATGATTTGATTAGAGTAATTGCATGATTTAAGATGTGAAAAACATGTTAGTAACATTGTATGATGTCTCTATGAAGTTCGTACTTCATAGAAATCGTTGTGTGAGTTTAATTTGCATTTAATTGGAGTAATTGGGCCAACAAACTGTCAAAATCGCGTCTGTTCATGGGTATTAGGACCCGCCCCAGTGGGTATAAGGGCTGTCCAGGAGCCTATTTTTTGGTTTTCGAGACTGTTTTGACCTCCAGTAGTAAAATAAGCATAACTGTTTCATACGAACACCGATTAAGGCGATTCAAGATGATTCGGAAAGATAACGAGTAGACCCACAACTTTTATTATTTAAGTATTTCAATTTGAAATCGTTAAAATGGGTAAACATTGCCATCTTTGTGACTGATACGTATTCGGAGACAATCGGAGGGCTTCGGACATGCACGCACACAAGTGTAGTGTTCTCGATAATAAAAAATGTTGTTTTAAGTTACATACATGAATATTATATGATTTGAAGTTCATGATTAATAAATTAAGTTATTGACATGTATAAGATAATGTGAAGGTTCAAGTTAACAAACTAAGTGCGAACTTGAATATCTTAATTGTAAAACTTGATTATGATTGTTTAAAGGGCTATACATGTGTGATATACATGTTGTGAGTTTATATTCATGTTATGTGGTTAGCCATTGAGTAATATTATAAACCAAGCTGTAAGTCGAACTTAAGTGAATAGTTCAACAGTTAAACATGGTAGTTATGAAAACTAATCGATGTCGTATACATAATGTAATGTGTAGGACGTTGAGGAAGTAAATTGTAATTATATTTGTAGCTTGTGCAAGAGGCAAGTTTCCTATCCTTAAACTTGTTTAATATTTTGCACGTTTCCTAAACTCAAACTTTACTTTTACATTGAGCAAGTATCCTATCTCTAACTTATTGTTATTAAGCAAGCTTCTTAACATTCTAAGTTATTCATTTATCAAGTCTTAGACTTGTGATCTATATCGAGCGAGCTCTTGTTTTTAATTGTTCAAGTTCAAAGGTTTCATATTTGATGCTATAACTCTTTTAAGCATGATTCAGCTATACAATACTCATTCGATTGTATACTCTTGAGATTTACCATTCAAGTTGAATATCGATGTTATTGTTGAACTTATAGGACTAGTGAACCCTTATTTATTCGACTAGTACATAGTTGATGTACGTTCTAAATTCTATAACACTTATTGAGCTTATCCAAACCAAACTTCCTTTGGCGCGGACTCTGATGTCAAAACTGAGATGAACAACCCTTTAAAGGGGATTATTTACGTTTTAGCATTGAGATATTGTGCACAGTATGGTACTAAGGGCTGATCCCCCTAAGTACGAGAAGTAGAGTCCATAGTCTTATGACTGTTAAAGGTTTAAAGCATAAAAACTTTACAACCTAAGACATAGTTCAAGGTCTTATGACCCTCAGACGTTCTTTTGATTCCTGTTATTCATTCTTGAGTCAAAATTTTAGTTTCTTTATTCAGATGTCTTTGATTCACTTGCATGTTATTATATTATTGTCATATTATTATACTTGTGGGCAATCGTGCTCATTCTTGCGTAATAATAACATTACAGTTAAGAACGAAAGGTCCGGCGAGCCTTCTACTAGCAAAGGCAAGGGCAAGGTCAACAAGTAATAAAGACTTGTTGTTTATTTAATGTGTTTATGTTTCAAACTTATATTAGAGTTGTGTATGACTTATTTATTTATTTATGTTCCGCACAGATGTTTAAGGTTAGTATGACCTGGGATTGTATTTATTATTTAGATGTTGTAACCCCATAAGGGGAGGATTTATTTCTATCTATTGCATGATTTGCATTTATTATGGGTAGATAGATAGATGATATTTGTACAGTGAACACCAAGTCCCGTAGAAATTGATGTACCCGAATTTGGGTGTGTCATATTATCAGCACAGCTAGAGGTTCTCTCGAGGAAGTTGGACATTGTTGCAATCGATCAGAGTCGAGAGACGGCAGTTACTTATGACTATTGTGCTGGAAACTATATGAGCCATCAGGACCCCATCAGTTTTGGACAAGAGCAGTATGGGGGTGATTACTTCAACCACAAGTATTCCAATTATCACCACGATTTGGAGTATCACCCAAACTCTTCAGCGAGCTATTATCAAGACCAATACTGCGAGCAAAGTCCAGCGTACGCACCAAAATTCACATTCCAGACTCCAACTCATAAGCCTCATTACATTGAGGGTGAGACAGAAAAGGCAAGCTTGGAGGAAGAATGTGGCATAGCATCAGTGAAGGATACCTTGATTGAGCAAGCACAGTCAATCGAGAATCTTCAGAAATGGGCAGATCAAATTAGCATGGCCTTAATGAAAGAGGAATTGATTGAGCAAGGGATAAAGACTCAGAATCTTCAGAATCAATTATCTCAAGTAGTGGAAGCCGTGAGCAAAGGCCCTCAAAATATTTGGTGCTATGACTTGGACGCTGACAATGATGGAGAGCCCGAAGTGCACATGTAGCTGGATGAACTGAAAGAAGGCGACATCGAGGAGACAATTGGGGAGAAAATTATGTATATGAACCGACTGTTATAACACCCCAAGAGCCTTCTCCGCCGATGTTGAACAATCTAGTGAATTTTGCACACCCTTGTCCCCTTGGTAGTCACGTTGCAGGAAATTATTTTTATGATAGTGACTCATCCTTGAAGCCATGGTGGTACAAAGAAGAGAGAATTGAAGAAGAGCCCGTCGTGTTAGTTGTGCCTCAATGCCCCAATCGCTTCACGAACACAACGGAAGAAGTGCCTAGCTCCCCGAACTTCAAAATGGGGAATTCATATACACATCATATGCTAGGCGATTCAAATCCGAAGCCTCTCATGATGGGGAACCTCCAAACTGACATGGCAATTCTAATGGATGGAGGGTTTCTCAAATATTGTCGAGGGATCGGATAGCAGTGTCAAAGAGAAAGTCCAGCTAACAGACTATAAACCAAGCGCTCGATGGGAGGCACCCCATTATTTTCTCTCTTCTCCCTCATGTTTAATTCTACTTACTTATCTCCATTTCCCCCCCCCTATTTAATTCTAAGTAGTTTGATTTAGTTAAAAAAATTTGAATACTTTTGGATTTAGGAGCTCATTGCCTACATTTTTGGACTTAGGCATTTATGCAGACATTTGTGGGACTTAGAAGCTTATGGAACATATTCATGAAGCACTAGCATTATGCATTTTCGCACATGTAGTATATTTTTGGGAGTTCACGTGCATATGATTCTCACCTTAGGATGATTATCTGCATAGTTATAAATAGTTCACATTATGTTTTGGTGGATTATAGGGCTTAATAAATGTTGCGTGCCTTTCTCAAGTTAAATTTGCTGGAATGAATCAAAGTCAAAAGGCCTATCCTCAATACATGTCAAAAGCTGCATATCAGAAATCTGGGGAAGGGCACGGCCACGCCGGAATCAGGGCTAATAGGCGCGCGGCCTCGGGACATGCAGGTTGTCTAAGACCTAAGGCAAAAATTCAGCAGAAAATGAGCACCACATCATTTCATATAGCAGACGAGGCTACCTAGGGGAGTTCCCATTTTTCCTTTAACCTTCAATGAGGACATTGCAGTTTTTAAGTTTGGGGGTGTTAGGGTTGTTTTTGCATATAGTGTAATTCATTTCATTGTGCATATTGTGTTTAGTTTATAGTGCATGTAGGTCGTGTTTTGTTAAAATTTGTCAAAAAATTTTATTTTTTGTTTTAGTTAACTGTGTTAGGGCATATTGCATGAATCCAATTTTCTGTTGGTTTGTCATTTATTTGGCCTATGAGGAAACGAAAATTACTTGATTTTTGAACTGATTTGAGACTTAAGCTTGATTATAATGTCATATATGTAAATCCTTATCTGTCATATACTGATGTAACCAGTTAGCACTCTAAGAGTAACCACCATGACTTGCTTAGTTTAAATTTTCACATACTTGTCTTCTAGTGGGAAATCTATGTTTTAATTGAAGAGTTTCAGTACTTATGTGATAATAACTAGGCTGTAAAAAGCTTAGGTTTGGGGGAAACAGGAGGTATGCATGCTATTTGGGGAGATTGAGAGTAAGACGCACTCTCATTTGAAAAAGAAAAGAAAAGAAAATGCAGTGAAAAAAATAGAATAAACACTTCGTCTACGTCGAGTTCTGTGGCCTTTGATATTCGAGCAAGTAAGCCCTAGGGGTGTCTCTACACCCAGCGCCCTAAGGCCTTTTGGTCTGGGAATCGTTGGTCGAAAGCTCTCTACACGGGTATCATTGAAAAGCCTAAGAGGACTAGGCATTGCACAGTCGAGTGTGTACATGGGAAAGTGCGAAAACTGCCCTCGTGAGTAAATAAAAAGCATAATAAACCCTCTGTGACTCTTAGCTTAAGTAATGCATGGTCTTGGTTAGAACTTATCTGATTTACTGCTTTTCTTAAGTTCAAACTGGGTTTTTCCCCAAAGAAGCATATTATGTGATAAATTTGTTCAAAAGCATGTTTAATGGTTGCTAGGCACACACACAATGCATCAGTGCTGACAGGTTTGGATTTGCTAGGATATGCCTTATGACCTTCTATTTAGCATGATCCTCCTGAGTCTTGGAATAGATCAGGATATCATCTATGAACACGACTACGAATTTATCTAAGTGTTGCTTGAATACCCGATTCATCATATCCATAAATGCCGCTGGTGCGTTCGTTAATCCAAATGACATCACCAGGAACTCGTAGTGACCGTAACGAGTCCTGAATGCTGTCTTAGGAACATCTTCCTTCCTCACCCTCAACTGGTGATATCCCATCCCCAAGTCGATCTTGGAAAAATATCTCGCTCCCTTCAACTGATCGAACAGGTCATCTATCCTAGGTAACGGATACTTGTTCTTGATCGTCACTTTGTTCAACTCTCAATAGTCGATGCAAAGTCTCATCGATCCGTCCTTCTTTTTCGCAAAAAAAAACTGGTGCTCCCCAAGGAGACACACTCGGTTGAATATACTTTCTATCCAATAATTCCTGCAACTGTACAATCATCTCCTTCATCTCTGCCGGTGCCATTCTGTATGGGGCTTTTGAAATCAGTGTCGTTCCCGGTACTAAATCTATAATGAATTTGACCTCCCTATCTGGTGGAAGTCCTGGTAATTCTTCCAAAAATTCATTCACTACTGGTATCTGTCCCATCCCTACCACTACTTTCTGCGTATCAACGATATAGGCCAAATAACCTATACATCCCTTCCTTAGCAACTTCCTTGCTTGCATCATCGTCAGACAACTCGAGTGTCTCGGTGACTTACTCCCGTAGAACACTACCTTAGACTTATTTGGAGTCATAAGGTTTATACACTTCTTCTGACAATCTATCATCACTCCATGGTTAAATAACCAATCCATTCCTAGAATTACATTAAATTCTCCTAATTGAATCGGAATTAAATTCATAGGCAACTTATACCCCCTGATATCTACAACACAATTCCTATAGACATGGCTAACGGGAATGACTTCCTTATTAGCGACTTCTATGTTCATGGGATATTCTAATTCTTCTTGGGGTAAGTTTAATCGTTGGGAGAATTCATGCGATACGAAGGAACAAGTAGCCCTCGAATCAAATAATACGTAAGTAGATATATCATTGATCGGAATGATACCTGAAACCACATCCTGGGATGCGACCACATCCTGGGATGCGACCACATCCTGGGATGCGACCGCATCCTGAACTGTCATATTGAAAGTCCTTGCTGTTGGTCGATTCTGAGTTTGTGGTCCAGTAATTATGAGATTTCCACCGCTTGATCCCCTTCCTACATTTCCTCCTGCTGAATTCTTCTTTGGGAAATTCCTTGCCTAATGGTCCAATGCTCCACAGTTGAAACATCCATTTCTCTTTGGTGCAGAGCAATTGGGAGATATGTGCCCCTCTTGCCCGCAATTGAAACAGACATTCTTCCCTTTTAGACATGCACCTTAGTGATTCCTCCCACACTCCTTGCATACCTCAGTCCTCTTCTTTGTTTCCCCTGGTTTCCCCCCAGAGTTTCCCTAGTTGAAATTGTTATTGCTGTTGTTGTTGTTCCACTTCCTCTTGTTTACACCACTGCTGCTGCTACCTTCCCCGCGATTCCCACCATCATTCTTCTTCTTTTTCTCCTTATTAAACTTCATTAGGGCTTCACTTATGCCCTCAGCAATTATAGCCTTCTCCAGGAGAGTCGCGAAGCTGTTCATCTGCAACACCAAAAGTCTACTGTATAACCATGGTTTGAGACCCTGCTAAAACCTCCTCGTTTTCCTCTCCACAGTGTCGACTTGATGAGGCGCGAACCTCGCCAGTTCGTTGAACTTTGCGGCGTACTGGGGTACGGTCATGTCTTCTTACTTCAGCTCCAAGAATCTCATCTCCATACGACTCTGCATACTCGCAGGGAAATAGTTTTCGAAGAAGATCTTCTTAAACCCTTCCCAAGGTATCACACCTTCTCCCGCCCTGGTCTTGTTTGCCTCCCACCAGAAATTGGCTTCACCCTTCAGCATGTAAGTGGCGAAGATTGTTTTCTGATCATCTCCTATGCTGGCGATAGCGAATGCCTTTACGATTTTCTTTACCCAAGTTTGGGCTTCGATAGGTTCGTTGGTTCCTTTGAACTCAGGTGGTCCCGCGCTCTTGAAGTCATTAAAGTGTGCCACCTAGCCCGCTGGAGGGTTATTGGTATTCGGGCTTCGATTCTGTAATGCCCCAACTAACATGTCTACAAACTGTTGCATGGGGTTCGGTGGACCCCCAGCATTACCGTCTGACCCTTCTAGTACTTGACGACGTCTTCCTCTAGCCATCTATCTGTTTAAATAAACTTAATGTTATCATCTCATAACTTATTCCTACAGCATAGATAATTCATATAAAACTTAATCATCACATCAAATATAAAAGCATATTTATTTTTTTAAAAAAACATAATCACAAGATATCTCATCATCTTATGGCATTATGCCCTTTACATCTCTTTAACCCAAAACACTAGGAAAAATCGGAAACCAACTTTTATCCATAGATAAGCGTTCTATACGCTAGTAATAATGACTAATACTAAAGACCCCGCCTAATGGCGTCTTCATGCTCTTCATCCGCACTCTCCAGCACCAGCCCTCGGCTTATAACATGCCTAAACCGGTGCTCCTCACGTGGGAAGTGATACACCCTATGCTGGAACCTCCCATGTGCTGTCTTAAACGCGTACCTCATTTTATCCATCCTAACCTTCTTATCTCTTACTTCTCCTTCTAACTCGCCTATTAGCTTCTCTGCCCGAACACGGCCTCTCCTCTCATCTCCCCAGAATGTGGTAATGATCTGCTTGTCAGTTTGGAGACTTTGAATCCTTGACTCTAACCCATTAATGGTATGCCCCAAGTGGGTCCTGATAGCTTCTTTCTCATCCCTCAGCCTGTCCGCCTTCTGACCTGCTGTTCGCAGCTTGTCAGCCAGATGCCCGTTCCTAATTATCAGGTGTTGCACCAATGCCCCAAGCAATGCTTGCAGCTTCCTGCTCCCCCTGATACAGCTCCTCCAACTCATGGACCTTGTCATCCAATTCTGTAATCCTATCCATCAACTCATCTAGTAGACCATCCTCAGGTGCTTCCTCGGAGTCCTCCTCGGGCTTCTCTTCCTCTTCGTGATACTCCTCTTGGTCTGACTCAGCTGTTGCCTCAGCTATAGGCTCAGGTACAAATGTCACCAACTGCTCACTCACTACGTGGATATCTCTAACTTCCTCTTCTCCTGACATCCTACAATCAAGACAAATAACTCGATTAGTATTTTAAAATAGATATTGATTTTGTTTTTAAAAAAATAGATTCGACACTACACTTAGAACTCTAAGTGAGTACATCTCCTTATTACCTCCACTAACTTCCCTAAGGTTATAGTCTAAGGTTCCCCACCTATGGTTTATAACGTTCAGCTCTGATACCAACCTGTGACTCCCCCAAATCCGTGTAATATCGATTACAGGATATGGTGCTCACGATACAACATACATCATCATCTATCTATGTAAACTCCAACAATAATAATAATAATAATATTAACTGATACATACTTATTAAAAATAATCCCAAGTCTTTACAACCTTTAATAAACCAAACTTAAACTTAGCGTTTATCGCTACATCATATGCAGAAATATAACTTATTACATAAACAACTCTCATCATTTCATCTTAGACTTCCCCTTGTCCTTGCCCGAGCCCTCAGCCTTCTCATCCTTAACTGAAAGGTTTAAGCAAGAATGAGCACAAATTGCCCAGCAAGTATATAAAGTAGTTTGAAAACATACATCAGGAGTAAAAACATCTGTATGGCTATATCTCAATAGTTGAAAGAATTATCAAGTGTTAAACAAGAATTTTCAAAGATAAGAGTTTAAGAATTCTCAATATCATACTAAGCGGTGTTAAATACCCTGAACGTTACTTTGTTTCATCAAAAACCATCAGACGGTTTGACAATCAAATAGATTGCAAACGGTCTCTGCAAGTATTCCAGGTGATCAGCCTATTGTATCCTACATTGTGCACAAGTATCAAGTTTAAATTGCATAAGCATAAATGGGACTATATGCCCGACATCTGTTTGCCCGTTTATTCGGGTTGTTCATCTTAGGATTCATGCGAGACCACACCAAAATAATTTGGATTGGTAAACATTAAACAGCTTTAAAAGATTTGAATTAAATCATTTTTCATCAATAATAACTAGCCGAAAATAAAGGCCAGGAAACATACTTAGAAACAGTTCGATAATGACATGAAACTTATAAGCATAGCTGTTAGAATAATAACTAAGTAATCATCGATAAGCTTGCAAGATAATTGAAGTTGTATAACTTCACAACAAAGGAACTTGCACGAATTAATAGCCAGCACAAGTCCAATACTTACCCTCACTGCGATAGAAATGAGTAAGGATTGAATAAATACCCAATAGAAATTAGGGTTAGGAAAATTGCCTGATACGTCTGCTATCGCTAAAGCTAGCAATTAACCTTCACGTAACCTATTCATATGTGTCACGTTAAGCAATTAGGTTTTCGAACACGGCTTGGAAGTATAATGGCTTCCTTTTATTTCAATAAGTTTATTAAACTATCACGTATGCGATTATCAAACTTATTCAATCACATATCATATAGCGTCATATAGGTAAAGTGGTTCAATATGAGATTCTGAGCAAAATAAGTTTCTGACACTTTTCTGGCCCGACCCGACCCGGATGACCCGGACCGACCTGGATAGGCGCAACTGCGCAGGTATAAGCCTGATGAGCTACGCAGCTACGCTGCTCTTGGTGCCCAGAAAATTTTTGGTATCTTGAGTAGCCCACTTTGCAATTCAATTCCAATTAAACCATACATGATATGACCATGAAACTTGGACACAACATACTTCATATAGCATAGTATTTTACAAAAATATCACATTCCAGAAAACAGCAAGTTAAGACCACGAACCGGCTACCTTGAAAAGCGTGCCAGAACAGGTTCTAACACTTGGAAAAATTCTGGAAAACCCATATTTTCTACAAATTTTTATACCAACATACTTGCTTACGAAATTCATAACTTGCACAATATAACTCCGATTCCTTTGAAATTTGGACAGATTGGACTTCATACAACATACTATTTTATAAAATTATTAGCTACCATAAACGGGTCAAAGAAATCATGATTTCAAGGCTCCGAAAAACCCAAAAAGTCACAGATTTCATGTTTAACCAATTTTGACAAAAATCATGATTTTGATTCTAGAATGCATGGGGTTGATTCCTACTGTCCAGACCACACATACTAACATATATACACATGTTACAACAATCAATCTCACTAAATTACCATGATTTGAGCAATTTGACATCTAAGAGTTATTTTATCAAACACTTAGCATGCAAACTCGAATTCTTTGATTCTCTACGTAATTGAAGCATGTTAAGTCTAGAATTTTGATTCTTCATATCCACATATCAGTAAACAACACCAATATAGCATCATCGAAGCAAAACAAATCATTTTCCATGAATATACATGCATTTTCTTACTAGTTTTCTCAAAAACATATAAAAGAGAGTTCATGGCTTACCTCTTTGATGAATTCTTCTTGTGATAATCTGATTAGAGCCTCACACCTTCCCTGTTAACTGCTATGTAATTTCCAGAACTTTTAGAAGCTATCAACTTTCATTCTCTCAATTTTATTTTGCTCTTTTGGTGAAAGTATTTTATAAAAAGTAAGAATATATGAGTTGGGTGTATATATAAGTAGCTTGATAGAGGCTAAAATCTCCAGCCCTTCCCTCTCCCCATAACAGATAAATAAATTTCATCAATAAGTTAGCATTAAAAGGAATGGGGAGTTAGAGAATGGAAAAGGTTTTTGATTGTTAAAATGTTGTAACTCCCTCCTCCTTCTATTTTATATATCACGTATACTCCCTCCCTCAGTGTCCCAAGATGGTTGTCACCATTGATCCACCAGCTGCTGACTTATATAAACATCTTATTATTTTAATCATTTAAATCAATTAAATAACCATTTTGACCATTTTGCCCTCCGTAGCCAAACGTTTCGATACTTATATTGATTCCTACTAAAATCGATGTCCCGGATGTCACGGGACTATCCATTTCGTCAAATTCATCTCCAAAATTCGTGGTTGACTTTTTACCCGAAAAAGTCAACCGGTTGACTTTGACTAAAAAGTCAACCGTGACACATTTTCGTGGTTACAGTCTATCCTGACTAATTTCGACGTTCCGGACTCAAATACGCAGTCCGCGTCTCTATATCTCGCTCCAAACTCAAATCATACCATAAAGCCATCCCACGAAATTAATAGAATTAATTCCATACTTAACAAATTTAAATAGTTAAATTAAACTAAACCAACTATTTAAATATTCCTCACCACCTATCATAAAATAACACATGTATGTATAACACTTGTACATCTAATAAAAGAAAACACACAAGAATTTCACATCAATTCGTTTATTGATAATTGTTAAATGACATAATAATCTCGGATATTACATCTAGAGCTTAAACAGGGAGGGATGACAGTGTCGGAATACCCTGCGAAATTTAATAAGCTGGCCAGGTTTGCTACATACCAGGTCAGTACTGACACAAGGAAGGCGAGAAGGTTTGAGCGGGGACTTAAGCCCTGGCTCTACAGCAAGGTTTCCATGTTCCAGCTTAATACATTTGTAGCTGTGCTGGAAAAGGCCATTCTCGCTAAAGGTGGAAGCGACGCGGTGTCCAAGTTCAATCAAGACTAGAAGAAGAAGGAAAGTGAGACAGAGAGCAATGCTGGTGGTAGTGGGGCTATCTACCAGAAAAGGAAGTGGAACGATAACACCTCTGCTGGAAGCCAACATGGAAACCAGCAGAAGAAAAAGATTGAAGCATGTGTAACATGCAGGAAGAATCACACTAAAGTGTGTATGAGGGGGAAGCGGGTATGCTTCAATTGTGGTTAGGAAGGCCACATTGCGCCGAATTGCCCGAACCCAAAGAAGGGAGCTTGCTACACATGTGGATCCAAGGATCACATAGCTAGAAGTTGCCCGAAGAAGCGAGCAGCAGGGTCTCTAAATACACCAGAATGTCATCGATGAACACGACAACAAACTTATCCAAATAATGATTGAACACTCTGTTCATCAAGTCCATAAATGCTGCTGGCGCATTCGTCAATACGAATGACATTACCAGAAACTCAAAGTGTCCATACCGAGTTCTGAATGTCGTCTTTGGAATATCCTCCGGCCTCACCTTCAGTTGATGATAACCGGTCCTCAAGTTAATCTTTAAAAAGTACTTCGCCCCTTTCAACTGATCAAACAAATCGTCGATCCTAGGCAATGGGTACTTGTTCTTAATGGTGACCTTGTTTAACTCACGGTAGTCGGTACAAAGTCTGAGCGATCCATCTTTCTTCTTCACGAATAAGACTGGCGCTCCCCACGGTGATACGCTCGGTCGAATGTATCCCTTATCCAAAAACTCTTGCAATTGAGCCATCAGTTCTTTTATCTCTACCGGTGCCATACGATACGACGCTTTGTATACCGGTGTTGTCCCTGGTGCCAAATCAATGACAAACTTAATTTCTCTATCCGATGGCAATCCTAGAATCTCGTCTGGGAAGACATCGGTGAATTCCCTTACAATAGGTATCTGACCTAGTTCACCCTCGACTCATCGAGTATCAACCACGTGAGCCAAATAACCTACACAATCCTTCCTAAGCAATCTCTGCGCTTGCATCATCGTCAGACAATGAGATTGGGATTTACTCCTATAAAATACCACATTTGACTTATTCGGAGTCTTAAGGTGTACGCACTTCTTCTTACAGTCGATAACTGCTCCGTGATTCGATAACCAATCCATTCCAAGGATTAATCGAACTCCCCCAAACGAATTGGTATCAAATCCACGTTGAGCTTAAATCCTTGTAATTCAGTATAACAGTTCCTATGAATGTATTCTATGGGGATAATTTCCTTGTTTGCTACTTCTACGTTCATAGGGTGTTCTAATCTTTCACGGGATAAGTCTAACTATTTAACAAATTCTTCGGAAATAAAAGAGCAGGTAGCACCCGAATCGAATAACACATAAGCATCAATATCATTGATCGGGATGATACCTGACACCACGTCCTTAGACTCCACCGCATCCTGAACAGTCATGTTGAACGTGCGTGCCGTTGGTCTATTGGCTTGACTGGCTGGCCCTCCGATGCTCAGTCCGTTATTGTTATTGCGGTTGCCTCTAGCTGCATCGCCCTTTTTATTTGGGCAGTCCTTGATTTGGTGGTCTGGGGCTCCACACGAGAAACACCCTCCTTTCTGGTTATTCAGACACTGAGGAGCCATGTGCCCCGGTTGTCCACAACGGTAACAAACACTCTTTCCCTTCATGCACTCCCCCGAGTGATTCCTCCCACAGCTGTTGCACTTTAAACTTTCTTGGCCTATCCCCCGGACTTGTTACCTCCAGAGGATTGGCTCTTCATTCATTTACGCTTGTTGGGGTTGCTGCCTCCGCTGCTTCCCCCTTTCTGTCCCTCCTGACCGGTCTTATTTTCTTGTTTGAATCGAGCAATGGCTTCATTGCCTCCTTCGACAATGATACCCCTTTCTAGTAGATCAGAGTAAGTCTTAATCTTTAATACAGCGACTGCTTTTTGCACCCATGGTTTTAGTCCTAATTTGAACCTCCTTGCCTTCCTGGCTTCCGTGTCAACCTAATGTGAAGCGAATCGGGCCAACTAGTTAAATCTTGCCGCGTACTCTGCGACAGACATACTACCTTGTTTCAGTTCTAGAAACTTAACTTCCATATCCTGTTGCGTATTCTCTGAGAAGTAATTCTCGAGAAATAGCTCCTTAAATTTATCCAAAAGAATAACTCCTTCGCCTGCTCGTCCCTTATTGGCTTTCCACCAATAGTTAGCTTCGCCCTTCATCATGAAAGTGGCAAAACTCGTCTTCTGTGCTTCGGCCACTCGTACGACCTCAAACACTTTCTCTATCTCTTCTATCCAGGTTTGGGCTTCGATTGGGTCTAAGGTTCTTCAAAATTTCGGAGGTCCTACCAACTTAAAATCCTTAAAGCTCGCCAAGTGATGTCCTGGTTGCCCTGCTGCTGGCTGAGGTCTGTTCTGCATTGCCTCAGTTAACAAGTTAAAGAAGTTCTGCATAGGGTTGACATTTTCCCCTCCGTCATTATTAACGGATCCTTCCTCCCTCTGGTTCCGCGGTAGTCTCCTAGGCGGCATGATCCTGAGGAAAGGAAGAAAATATTAGACTTTATGTGATATGCTATTTATGTTAGCATTAAGAAGTTTAGGATGTCTATCAATCATAGTTGATTTAAATAAACAACTTCAGTATCACAATAAGACTCGATGGATATCCTCAACCCATCACTTACATACTCTACTTGAGTTTTCTACTAAGGTTTTGCATTCCTAACGTTTATAACCTAAGGCTTTGATACCAACCTGTGACACCCCCGAATCCGGGTCCTCTGACCCCGGTACGGTCGTCACGAAATAATACAAATATCCACCTCTAAACAACATACAATAACTAAATACGAAAATAATATAAACGTATGTCGTTCATTCAAAAGGTGTTACTAGTCCCAAGATTCGATAACCTAAATACAAACATATAAACATACCCTATAATAGTCATTAGGGTTCATATTACATAACAGTAATTTAATTAAACATAATGATAAAGTCTACTATTTGCAAACTAATCCTACATCATCCCTTTACCCTTGTCCTTCCCTGAAGTCTCGGGCTTAGCTGCAATATAAGCCATGATATAGCAAGAATGAGCAACAAGTTTGCTCAGTAAGTTTAAATACAACAATAAAGGATATATCATGATGAATAGAATAATATCTGACAATGAATTCAACAATATGAATATCAGAAGCAAGAATAATGATTGCTTTTAGAATAACTGATAGTCAAGTAGACTTCGAACTATAAAAATCCAATGGAATCAATAGCTGATTGACCCTTTGGTTACTGGCTACAGAATAAGTACTTGAGGGGATTAGCCTTGCATACGCCATGTATATGAATAACATTCAACTCTACTGTTTGTATCTTATATTAGATACCTGCTATTCCCTTATAATATAAGGGTGTTCTTTCAGTTTAAGAATCCTTACCATCAATTGGTTTGGATAGCTTTTATAAAATTTCATATACCTATCTGACCGAACAAGGGTTCAGACTCTATCTGACACAGTTCAAGAATTATAGAACTTTAAATGATGTACAAGTCCAAGACTGTACGAACTCAAGTGCACCAAGTGCGAATAATAATAATATCGATGTGGAATAATTGTAAAGTCATTAAACCACCTAATAGCATACTTGGAAATAAAGTTCAATCTTTAAATAATTAACCGTCAATATGATAATAACCTGCTCAATACAATATAAGAAGGATAGGAACTTACACAATAAAGAGTGTAAGGGAACTTGTATTCAAATCAAGTGAAGTTAAGAAACTCGGTTACACGATTCATTGAATAAAGTAGCGCAAGAATTTAGGATACTTGCCTGTTTCTTCAGCTACGAATAAGTTCTAGCTTTAATTAACTTGCGTCGAAACGACCTAACATTAATAAGTCGGCCTTTCAATTAGTATGTGTAAACTAACATAAGTTCATACATACAAGAATCTAGTCATCAAGTAAGTCTATCACATAAGACCACAATTTGTATCAAACAGAACATATTTAACATGTTATAGGTCATTATATGCTAACTGCCAAAAACCAGATTTCACAAACTGTCCAGACTTGAAAGTGGCCTGGCGCAGCTGTGGAGGTTTAAGCTTTAAGAGTGGCGCAACTGCGCCACTCACCGGTCAAACCCAAAATGAGTTTTTATGCTGCTGGACAACCTGAGTTTATTCACTAGGATTCAGACTACTGACATTAATTAATATACATGCTCTATGGTTATAATTTGAAGTTCAAAACTTGGCATGCTCATTCTAACCACGTTCAAAGTCATATGTTTTGATGCTGGTAATTCACATACCTTAAGCTAATCAATTCCATGTTACAAGGGCTATCTACATAGTCATATGACCACATCACGAGGCTAACAATACTTAGTAAGCATGCTTGTGCGTATACTACTCATGTATACATGTTAATCACACAGTTCATGCCTTAGAAATTTATTTCTTAAATACGTGTGTATTGGTGATATCCATGTTTCATCACATGATGCTCATGTCAACACGTCTAGAGGCATAATGAATCCTAATATATATGCTTGCATGATCATAACGTAATTCACATGGTAATCGATGCTATTAGCTTTCATACTCTAAGTTTTCTCATTGAAAGTCACACTAAGTCAACAAGGTATCATAATACATATTAAGTGCCTTGTGCTCATAACTCGTATATCTTAGAACACATATATAAACCACATATATGCTCTCAAATGGTAAGAAACTAAAAGACATTAACCTTGTCAAGTTTACTTTAAAAAGTTCTCAAGTTCTACTTTAAAAACATCTTAACTTTCGATCAAGTATGCTAGTGTGTGATTAACACTTTAAACATGCATTTCATGTTAATATAAACTATACTATCACGTTCATAAAATCAGAATGTTCACATGATACGTCCATGACAAGGTTCACTTTTGAAATTACAAGTTTCCCTTTTTAAAACATATGGTCATGGCATACACGTGTAGCATCAAGGAATACATACTTATATCATGTCATTGTACTAATATCTACATTTAAATCTTGTTCACAAGCTTGTTCCAATGGTATATCACATGTTAGTATATCACAGCACTTAACAAAAAACAGAATCTGGAAGCTGGTACTGGCGCAGCTGCGCCGCTGGCCAGTACAATACTGGCGCAGCTGCGCAAGGCTCCGGCCAGAGACAGTAGCTGCCCAGTAACGGCAGAACTTAGACCAACTCAGAAATTTTCATACGAAATTCATTTGTAACATAACACATTGCTAATCTAACATATTTAGATGTTTGTATAACAGAAAGTAACATATCCCAAATCAATTATCAACAAATACATGCTTAATTCAAAGAATCAAGAACTTAGCAATTTCACAAAATTTGAAGAACAATAATGGAAATGGTAGAAGGTATACCTCTGCAAATGAAAACTGAACTTGCTGATAAACTAATTCCTCACTGATAACTCTCACTGAACTTGCTTATTATAATACTATACTAAAGCTAGCCTTGCTACACAAAATTCTCAGCAAAAGAAAATGAGAGGGAAGAAGTGCTCTTATATAGGCAATTTGTATATTCGGTTCTTGACTTTGTTCATCAAATCAAAACAAAGGATTGCAAGAATTTACAATAGATAAGAAGAAGTTGGTGAGAGTTGGTAACTCTCATCATGAAATCCACATCTCCTATAATCATTAGCTAGAATTTATGAATTTGAGAGAGAAATATAGAGTGTAGCTAGCTTTGTTTGTTCACGTGAGAAGACTTTGAGGATGGCCTCTCATTTAGGGACAATGTAAACTCAGCATATGCAAATTGTATATATATTATGTATGCTCGACACTTACCATAATATATATATATATACTTAGATTATATATTGTATATGCACAGAGTATATCCTTAAGTTATATGTACTTACTCCATATACATTTAAATGGGTGATACTATGTTATCTCAAATAGTAATTAATAATGAATAGGTACACAACATATAATTCATGTACATTTTCCTTAATACCAAATATAATTCAATTAGGCATTATTATTATTATTTATTATCATAACCATTGTTATTATATAATTATAACAACTTAATAAAATCATTATTAATTAATAATTGATCTTATTATATGTCAATAGGGTATACATGAATGTCCACAGTGTCGCATACCTTCAATTTACCTCATCTTGCTATATAGTCCATACATGCAATATTGACCACATTAATATGTCACATTGCATTATGTATAATATAGATAGCTACCATATAGTAAAGGTTTAGTATCGCATGCTTGTGTATAACAGTAAATCAAGTAATTATAATAATATTATATTATTAGTTCTCTTACTCATTAATTATTATTTATTCATAATAATAATTAAACAATACATTATCGATTAATTACTCAATATTGAAATTAATCACTATGTTCAATTCATGCCACTATATTCAAATAAGTGGAATATTTAATTATTAATAATCTTTTCAATGCTCTGATATTAAAGCCTTAGGGTTTGTCCACCAATTTAATTTTCTCATTAGTGACTTCCTTTAATCGTTTTAAAAATTCACATAACCATATAAGGTTTAAATAAACTCACAAAACTAACTCGTTAAAATTAAATCACATCTTTAATTAATAAGGAGTTTAAAATTCATGGTCGTTACAATAAACCTAAACCCAACCTTGATCAAACCACTACCATAAATATCGGAACCAACTGACAATCTTCAAGAGATACATATTGGAACCAACCTCCGCTCTAACCAAGAGAAAGAACTAATCCAAATCCTAACCTAATTCAAGGATGTTTTTGCCTGGTCTCATGAAGACATGATAGGTTTGTCCATCGATATAGTTATCCATCGACTACCAATCAACGAACGCTTCAAACCGGTCAAGCAGAAATTAAGACGGTTGAAACCCGAATGGAGCCTAAAGGTCAAAGAAGAAATTATCAAACAGTTTAAAGTGGGAATCATTATGGTATCAATATACCCAGAATGGTTGTCTAACATAGTCCCAGTGCCAAAATTTGGGGAAGAGGTGCGAGTATGTGTAGATTATTGAGATCTCAACAAGGCTATCCTTAAAGATGACTTCCCAGTACAATGCATCCACGTGTTAATTTACAATACAACACAGTTCAAATTATATTCTTTCACCGATTGCTTTGCCGGATATCATCATATTATGGTTGCTGAAGAAGACAGTGCAAAGACTGCCTTCATTACCCCTTGAGGAACATTCTGTTATAGAAGACTAGCTTTTGGCCTTACGAATACTGGTGCTACCTATCAAAGGGCTATGATGACCTTATTTCACAATATAATGCATAAAGAGATCGAAGTATATAAGGATGATATCATCGTGAAGTCCAGAGAGGCCGATGACCATTGCACCCATCTTCGAAAGTTGTTTGAACTACTCCGCAAATTCAATTTGAAGTTAAATCCAGCGAAGTGTGCTTTTGGTGTGAAGTCCGATAAACTCCTGGGATTTCTTGTGAGCAACCGAGGCACTGAGTTAGGATTCTGCCAAGATCAAAGCCATCACAGATATGCCCGAGCCAAAGACCGATCTAAAAAGAAATCTTAGGCTTCCTGGGAAGAATAAACTTCATCAGCCAGTTCATATCGCCGTTAATAACAACATGTGAACCTATTTTCAAATTGTTATGAAAGAACTCTTTGAGAAAATGGAATGAAGACTACCGGAAAGCTTTCTGTACCATTTAGAAGAGGTTGATTGAAGCACCTATCTTGGTACCCACAAAGGATGGAATTTCGTTATTCATGTATATCTCAGTCAATTCAAATGATATGGGTTGCTTACTGGGGCAAAATGATGATATGGGGAAAGAAAGGGCGATTTATTATTTCAGTAAACGCTTCAGCGATGAAGAGCGGAAATAAACCCTGATAGAAAAGACCTGCTATGCATTAGCTTAGGCAACCATGAGGTTACAACATTACCTACACAGCCATATACCTTATCTCATCTCTAGGATGGATCCCTTGAAATACATCTTCAGCAAGCCGATGTTAAACTTGTAGTTATCCAAGTGGCAGTTAATCTTCTAACAGTTAGACATCATCTATGTGACCCAAAAGTCCATTCAAAGGGAAAGGGATTACAGAGCTCCTGTTAGCCGCACTGGCAGGAGGTTTTGAACCCTTGGAAACCTATTTCCAAAAGGAAGAAGTGATGACTATTCAACTCTACCATTTAAATGCTCCAGGACATGCCACGGAGGATTGTTTGGCCCTGTGACACTTAATTCAGAACCTGATCGAATTAGGAGAGCTAGAACTAATGAATAAAGCTGGGATCTTTTCTGAGGAAGAGATAATATACCCTCGAGGGGTCAGGAATTTGGAAGGAATGGTAGCTGTTATACTTTGCATAGAAGGAGCGTCTGGCGGACCCATAACCATAAAAGGATTATCCCAGCAGAGAAACAAGGCTACTCTCGAGATACCAGCACCGAAACCTCTGATGTTGGCTCCTTGGCTGCAACTCCTAATTCTTAGCCTGAAGAAGGTACCGTGGAATTATGGAGAAGGCATAAAATTGGCACCCGATTGTACAGCTATTGTACCTAAGGAGAATCCACTTTACCTCCTGGGTGTTTATTGAAACCAATAACCAAAGTATTAGGGAAAGTGTCAATGGGAAAAATTGCATAATTCCTCCATAAGATGGGGCACGGCGAAGCAAGGACGGTGAAGCAGTTGGAAACGGAACAGCATCAAGTCTCCATTATGGATTTAATATTGGCTTCTGACGACCATCGTCAAATTCTAATCCAAGTTTTGGAGGAGACACACCTGCCCGAATCCATTAATACTGAGAAATTTTAGCACCTGATCAGCCATGTATTGGACAGTCATGTGATGTCATTTACTGATGACGATATACCGGTCGAGGGAACTGGGCATCGTAAACCATTGTATATCGATGTCGTATCATCTAGATACGTGGTAGGGGGCGTACTAATCGATGTAGGATCATCCTTGAACATTTGTACACATAATACTATAGATAGGATGAAGATCAACCTAAATCGGATTCGGGAAAGCCATGTAGTGGTAAAAGTATTCGACGGATCAAGAAGGGATACAGTTGGGGAAATTAAACTTTCGGTAGAGATTGGCTCGTTCACCTTCAATATACCTTTCCAAATCCTGAAGATCATTATCGGATATAATCTTTTGCATGGACTGTGACACCCCCAAATCCGGGTACTTCAATTTCCACGGGACTTGGTGTTCACTGTACAAATATCATCTATCTATCTACCCATAGTAAATGCAAACCATGAAATAAATAGAAATAATCCTCCCCTTATGGGGTTACAACATCTGAAAAGAAATACATCAATCCCAGGTCGTACTTAACCTTAAATATCAAATGCGGAAATATAACTAATTAAATAAGTTTTACACAACTTTAACATAAGTCTGAAACATAAACACATAAAATAAACAACAAGTCTTCATCACTTGTTGACTTTGCCCTTGCCTTTGCTAGTAGAAGGCTCGTCAGACCTTTCGTTCTTAACTGCAATGTTATTATTACGCAAGAGTGAGCACGGTTGCCCACAAGTATAATAATATGACAACAATATAATAACATGCGAGTGAATCAAGGACATCTGAATAAAGAAACTCAACTTTTGACTCGAGGATAAATAACAGGAATCAAAATATCATCTGAGGGTCATAAGACCTTGAACTATGTCCTAGGTTGTAAAGTGTTTATACTTAAAACCTTTAACAGTCATAAGACTATGGACTCTACTTCTCGTACTTAGGGGGATCAGCCCTTAGTACCATATTGTGCACAATATCTCAACGCTAAAGCGTAAATAATCCCCTTTTACAGGGTTGTTCATCTCAGTTTTGACATCAGAGTCCGCACCAAAGGAAGTTTGGTTTGGATAAGCTCAATAAGTATTTTGGAATTTAGAACGTTCATCAACTATGGACTAGTCGAATCAATAAGGGTTCACTAGTCCTATAAGGTTCAACAATAACATCGATATTCAACTTGAATAATAAATCTCAAGAGTATACAATCGAATAAGTATTGTATCACTGAATCATGCTTTTAAAAGAGTTACAATATGTAATATGAATTTCGAACTTGAACAATTAAAAACACGAGCTTACTCGATATAGAAACACAAGTCTAAGGCTTAATAAATGAATAAATTAGAATTTAGGGAACTTGCTAAATCAATAAGTTAGGGATAGGATACTTGTCTCTTGCACAAGCTACAATTATAATTCACGTTCTTTATTAAACCCTACACATCAATACGTTCACAATACAAATTAATCAATAACTCGATATACGTATCGAATCACACACATCGGTCTTGAGCACGTTATTGGACTATACAATTAACGATTCAAGTCATGTAATTAACTTATTAATTACTCACGTAATATAAGTTATTAACCTCTTATTATATGTTTAGCATATCTTTATGTTCATTACATTAGGTTTTAAACCACCTCTTAGAACACACGAACACTTAGCAAAAAATTTCAAATTTCTGCAAGGGGCGCGGCCGCGCGCCAGTTACCCTTGGGACCAGCGCGGCCGCGCGTCAACGCAGACCCAGATTTCCAGTTCGCGAATGACACACAGAGCAACCCAAATAAATCCAAATTAAACTAACGAAATGAATTTAAGGCTACCCATGAGATATAGAATTTACAGAAACATCATACCATGTTCTAAGCATGCTTTTAACACTTTAAATCACGGAATTACACAAATCACAACATTTAATTTCACTATTTTCAATATTTTATAAAGTTTTGAAAGAAAACAAGAATTCAACGTTACGGATTCGTTATAACACCGAATCCGTTCGTTTAACTTCCATT
The DNA here is from genome assembly GCA_020205555.1 of Panax stipuleanatus. Classification (NCBI taxonomy): domain Eukaryota; kingdom Viridiplantae; phylum Streptophyta; class Magnoliopsida; order Apiales; family Araliaceae; genus Panax; species Panax stipuleanatus. The sequence continues at coordinate 46,775,048 of CM035122.1, forward strand.
TTGTTCGTTTAAATGTACACAATCACATTCAAGTGTTAATTTAAGTTAAATAAACGCATAAGGTGTGTAAATTTTGTACGTAAGGGCCATATGGGCCATATGTACAATTTCTACACTCTGTAACTTTTGAAAAATCAAATTAAGCATAACTACATGGATTTAATCGCACTAAATCATGCATACATGATATACAACATGTTATGATCATACAATAACACATATAAAATCATATCATACATTAATTATCAAATTAGTTATTCACAGAGAATCTAACATACGTTAATGGAAAACTTTAAGAACTTGAATTTAAAAACTTAGGAGAAGGAATTACCCTTGCTAGTTTGTGAAGATGATTCAAGGATGATGATATAAACTTTTCCAATTCTTCTTTCTCAATCTTTTCTCTCAAAATTCTCTCTGATATGAATATATGAATTGATATAGTATATATGTATATAAGTATAATACGTATAATATATAATGGGTGAGTGGTTGTCAGTTGGTCCCTTAGTGGGTTAACTGACCAACTCCCCTTAAGGCCTTGTTTGGCTAGCTTAAGGAATCCTTTCTCATTTATTTTAATTAACTTACTATAATATAGTTTAATAATGTCACACTTTTAATTAATCAATAATCCTATTTAAATCAATTAAATAAAATAGCATAAATCTACATTAAATCACATAGTCACATAATTAAAATTCTTATTTATTAATTATGTCTAATCATAAATCTCTAATTAATTATTAAATTAATTAGAATAACATTATGCTTATTAATATATTAATCAAATAAGCTCAATTAAATACATACTTTGAATATAAAAATTCACCACATTAATTTAACTAATGTGACACATATAATTAAATTAATCTACCACAAATTCATCAATTAATTATTTAACTCAATAATTAAATCATCAAAAAATATTTATTTAATTCAATAAATATTCAAAATAAATTACAAAAATCTTGTTTGTCACATCTTTCCCCCCTTAAAAGGATTCTGTCCCCAGAATCACGGTTCAATTAAATTTCGTCCCGTTACATTCTCCCCCCCTTACAAAGATTCTGTCCCCAGAATCGCATAAACAAAAAAATTAAGTAAATAAATCTGGGTAATTCTTCATCATATGCTCTTCGAGTTCCCACGTAGCTTCTTCAGCATTGTGGTTCCTCCAAATTACCTTAACAGAAGGTATAATTTTATTTCTGAGGACTTGCTCTTTCCTGTCAACAATCTGAACAGGAATTTCTTCATAGGATAAGTCTTTCTCAAAATGTAGGGGTTCATATTCAATCACATGTTTGTAATCGGGTTTGTAGGGGCGTAAAACTGACACATGAAAGACGTTGTGGACATTCTCAAGCGCCGGAGGTAAGGCTACCTCATACGCAACTTCTCCAATCCTTCGCAGTACTTCAAAGGGTCCAATGAACCTTGGGCTCAATTTTCCCTTCTTACCGAATCTGATCTTCCCCTTCCAGGGAGAGACTTTCAAGAACACATAGCTACCCGATTCAAACTCAACGTTCTTACGGTGTGGATCGGCGTATTTCTTCTGCCTATCCTGAGCTGCTACCAGTCTTGTTCTGATCACTTTGACTATCTCTGCTGTCTGCTGTACCAGTTCTGGACCTAATAGTTGTCTCTCGCCAACTTCATCCCAGTATAGCGGGGTTCTGCATTTTCTTCCGTACAACGCTTCGTAAGGCGGCATGCCAATACTAGCGTGGTAACTGTTGTTGTAACCGAATTCCACAAGCGGTAGGTGATCATCCCAATTTCCTTTAAAATCCATGATGCATGCTCTCAACATATCTTCCAATGTCTGGATCGTTCTTTCACTCTGCCCATCTGTCTGAGGGTGATAAGCCGTACTCATTCTCAACTGTGTCCCCATGCATTCTTGTAGTCGCTTCCAGAAGTTCGATGTGAAACGCGGATCTCTGTCGGAAACAATTGACACCGGAACTCCGTGCCTCGAAACAATCTCTTTCACATATAGCCTTGCCAACTGGTCTAAGTTGAATCTGATTTTAATCGGAAGGAAGTGTGCGGATTTCGTCAGTCGGTCAACGATAACCCATACTGCGTCGTAGCCTTTCTGAGTCGTCGGAAGGCCAACCACGAAATCCATCGTAATGTGTTCCCATTTCCATTCTGGGATTTCCAGGGGTTGTAGCAAACCACTTGGTCTCTGATGTTCTGCTTTCACTTTCTGACAGGTTAGACACTTTGCAACACACTCAGCAACATCTCGTTTCAAATTCGGCCACCAGAAGTGCTGTCGAAGATCCTGGTACATCTTGGTCCTACCGGGGTGAATTGAATACCGTGAGCTATGAGCCTCTCTCAAAATGTCATCCTTAATTTCTGGCACTGACGGTACCCGAACTCTATTCTCAAATCTCAGTAGTCCCTCACTGTCTATCTTGAATCTCGGTTCGGTTCCTTCAGATATCTTTTTCTTAACCTTCTCACATTCTTCGTCCTGAAGTTGAGCTTCCTTAACTTTATCCAATAGGGTTGTACCAGCTTGAATCTGAAACAACTTCTCGTCAATCTCCATCGAATACTTCACTTCCAATTTCAGCTTTTCCATTGCTGAAATTAGTTCCTCCTGAGTAGTCAACATCATCAATTTCTCCCGACCCTTTCTGCTTAAGGCGTCGGCAACCACATTAGCCTTACCCGGATGGTATAAGATTTCACAGTCATAGTCCTTAATTAACTCCAGCCACCTTCTCTGGCGCATATTCAAGTCCTTCTGTGTAAAGATATATTTCAGACTCTTGTGGTCTGTATATATTTCACACTTCTCCCCATAGAGATAGTGTCTCCAAATTTTTAAAGCAAATACCACGGCAGCTAACTCCAAGTCATGGGTCGGATACCCCTTCTCATAGTCTTTCAATTGTCGTGACGCATACGCAATGACCCTGCCGTTTTGCATAAGCACACAGCCAAGTCCTTTATGCGACGCATCACTATAAACCACAAAATTGCCTGTGTCGTCCGGAAGGGATAGCACAGGTGCTGAACTCAACCTCCTCTTGAGCTCTTGGAAACTTTCCTCACACTTCTCTGTCCAAACGAATTTCACCGATTTTCTAGTCAAATTTGTCAGCGGAGTTGCGATCTTGGAAAAGTCCTGAATAAATCTTCTATAATAACCCGCCAATCCAAGAAAACTCCTCACTTCCGACGGTGTTTTCGGCAGATCCCAGTTCATCACAGCTTCGACTTTAGAGGGATCTACCGAAATTCCGTCCTTGTCGATCACATGTCCAAGAAATTGCACTCTTTCAATCCAGAATTCACATTTAGAAAATTTGGCGTACAACTTCTCTCTTCTCAACGCCTCTAATGTTAACTTCAGATGTTCTACATGTTCTTCCTTGGTCTTCGAGTATACCAAAATATCGTCGATAAAGACCACCACGAATTTGTCCAAAAACGGCTTGAACACTCCATTCATTAAGCCCATGAATGCTGCAGGAGCATTCGTTAGACCAAATGACATTACCAAAAATTCGTAGTGACCATATCGAGTCCTAAATGCTGTCTTTGGAACATCCTCTGGCCTCACCTTCAGCTGATGATAGCCACTCCTCAAGTCTATCTTTGAAAAGTACCTTGCACCCTTCAATTGGTCGAACAGATCGTCGATCCTCGGTAATGGATATCTATTCTTAATTGTGACCTTATTCAGTTCTCTGTAGTCGATGCAAAGCCGCATCGTCCCGTCCTTCTTCTTCACAAATAACACCGGCGCTCCCCACGGCGATACGCTCGGTTGGATGTACTTCTTGTCCAGTAACTCTTGTAGTTGTACCATTAACTCTTTCATCTCTACCGGAGCCATCCGGTATGGTGCCTTCGATATTGGGGCCGTCCCTGGCGCCAAATCGATCACAAACTCAACCTCTCTGTCTGGCGGAAGTCCTGGCAGATCATCCGGAAATACGTCTAAGAAGTCCCTCACGACTGGTATATCTTCTAATTTCGAATTTTCTTTACGACTATCGACTATGTAGGCTAAATATCCTACACAGCCTTGTCTTAACAACTTCCTGGCCTGCATCATCGTCAGACAACTCGCTTGTCTAGGCGATTTACTGCCATAAAACACAACCTTTGACGGGGTCATAAGGTTGATACACTTCCTCTGGCAATCAATTACAGCCCCATAATTGACTAGCCAATCCATTCCCAGAATAACATCGAATTCCCCAAGTCTAATCGGGATAAGATTTACGTTCATAATGTTACCCTTAATATCTACTCTACAGTTCTTGTGTACATACTTAACAGGGATTACTTCTTTATTCGCAATCTCTATATTCATGGGGTATTCTAACTCGTCCATAGGAAGTTCTAAGTTCTTAGCAAAGTCATCGGATATAAATGAACAAGTAGCACCCGAATCAAATAGTACATAAGCATTAACTTTATTGATCGGAATGATACCTGACACCACATCGCGAGACTGCACAGCATCCTGCACGGTCATGTTGAAGGTCCTGGCGGTTGGTCGGTTGGTTGCGGTTGGTCCCGTGATAGTTAAAGCACTTCCACCGCTGTTTCCCCTGTTTCCACCTGATCCTTCCCTTCCAGATCCCTTCTTGGGACAGTCCCTTGCCAGATGGTCCTTTGAGCCGCAAGTGAAGCAAGCGCCCTTCTTTGGGTTCGGACAGTTAGGTGCTATGTGGCCTTCCTGACCACAATTATAACATACTCGTTTTCCCTTCATACAGACCCCCAGGTGAGCTTTCCCGCAGGTCGAACAAGCTTCGATCCTCTTTTTCTGACCACCTTGCTGATTCCCAGTCGATGAGTTATCATTCCACCTCCTCTTCTGATTATTACTCCCTCCCGTGTTGCTACCACTAGCCTTGTTAATTCCTTCACCTTCACTCTTCTTCTTTTTCTGATCTTGGTTATACTTTGTAACTGCATCACTCCCGCCTTCAGCGAGAATGGCCTTCTCCAACACCCCAGCAAAAGTGTTCAATTGGAACGTTGACACTTTGCTATACAACCAGGGCTTCAGGCCCTGTTCAAACCTCCTTGCCTTCCTCTGATCGGTGTGCACTTGATACGTGGCAAACCTAGCCAACTCATTGAATTTCGCCGCATATTCTGGTACGGACATATTTCCCTGTTTCAGTTCCAAGAACTGGACCTCCATTTGATTCTGCGAGCTGGTCGGAAAGTACATCTCGAAGAACATCTCCTTGAACCTCTCCCAGGTAATCACACCTTCACCTCCCCGGACCTTATTCGCTTGCCACCAATAGCTGGCCTCAGATTTCAGCATGAACGTTGCATAGGCGGTTTTCTGGTCCTCTCTGACTCTGGCGACGTCAAAAACTTTTTCCATCTCCATGACCCAGGTTTGAGCTTCTATCGGGTTCATGGTGCCTTTAAACTCTGGCGGTCCCACCGCCTTGAAGTCCTTGAACGTTGTGGCCGGTGGAGCTTGAGGTTGGTTGTTAAGCGCTCCAGCAAGTAAGTTCGCCAACTGCTGAACGGGGTTAGCATTGGCGTCGTTGTTGTTGTTAGTTGACCCTTCTTGGGCCTGTTGACGGTTAGATCGTCTCCTTGGCGGCATTTTACTGTTAAGAAATACGCGTATTAGAACTTTATTCAATCTTTTAAATATCTAAGGCTTAACTTAAACATTTAGACACAATCATTCAACACATTATCTCAAATAAACTCTGATATATTACTAAATCAAAAGTTTTAACATAATACGATAGCATCACTGCTATTTACATCAACTATCCTGAGATAAAGAATCTACAGGATTTAAAACATAAAATATTCCTCTGTTTATAAACACATTGGAATTTACATTATTAACTACCAGATAGGTTTCACAAAATCAAATGTTCCTATCACTGCCCATTAAGGCGACGAACAGCTTTGCCACGCTCTTCTTCCATAATCCGAGACATCGTCCTGCGATCTAGCATGTACGACGGTAGTCCTTCAAACTGAATTGGGTACCTCATAACCCGATCCTGGGCCTCGTCAATTGCATACTGAAGTATAGAGTACGTCTCTTCAAGCTTGGCCTTCTTCGCCCGACAATTATCTTCTGCGAGATCTGCTCGTCGTGATTCCCTTACCCAAGCCTCCTCTGCTATGGCCAGCCTTGCTGATTTCTCTTTTAGTTCATTCTTCAATTCCTCAATTTCCTCTGACTTCTGCTCGGTTTGGCCCTTCTCGTGAGCCAAATTCCACTCTACATTTCCCAAACGTGTGTGAAGAGCCTCAACCTCTCCATCCCTCAGCTCGATGGTAGACTGTTGAGTAACCGACCGCTCCCTCAGCTCCTGAACAGTCTCCCTCAGCTCCTGAACAGTATCACGTAACTCTATGTTACGGTCATACAGCTCGTCATACATCTCAGCACTGATAGAGCTCGGCGGGAACTCTTCAGGGTCTTCCTCCTCCTCTTCAGCTGCCTCAGCCTGAACTTCAATCTCCTCAGGGTCTTCCTCAGAGTCCTCCTCTGAATTAGACACCGGCACAATTTCCTGACCAATGACTGTGATCAAGGGTGATGGCTCTCGTCGGACTAACTGCTCCCAAACTACGTGGATATCTCGGGGCTCCTCCTCTCTAGCCTCTAGGGGTACAAGGTCCCTGGACTGACTAGGTTCTCCAGCATTCGTCATCCTGACAAATAAAATTTTAAGTTTTAGTAATTACGTGATGCTAATCGAGACTCGAATATATAAGTATAAGCACGTAGCACATAAGGTAAGTTATTATCTTTCTTAGAACTCGATAAGAGTTATCATTACTATGTTCTCGATCTCTAAAAAGGCTACTATCCTAAGGTTTTTCCCCACCTAAGGTTCATAACCTACGGCTCTGATACCAACCTGTGACACCCCCAAATCCGGGTACTTCAATTTCCACGGGACTTGGTGTTCACTGTACAAATATCATCTATCTATCTACCCATAGTAAATGCAAACCATGAAATAAATAGAAATAATCCTCCCCTTATGGGGTTACAACATCTGAAAAGAAATACATCAATCCCAGGTCGTACTTAACCTTAAATATCAAATGCGGAAATATAACTAATTAAATAAGTTTTACACAACTTTAACATAAGTCTGAAACATAAACACATAAAATAAACAACAAGTCTTCATCACTTGTTGACTTTGCCCTTGCCTTTGCTAGTAGAAGGCTCGTCAGACCTTTCGTTCTTAACTGCAATGTTATTATTACGCAAGAGTGAGCACGGTTGCCCACAAGTATAATAATATGACAACAATATAATAACATGCGAGTGAATCAAGGACATCTGAATAAAGAAACTCAACTTTTGACTCGAGGATAAATAACAGGAATCAAAATATCATCTGAGGGTCATAAGACCTTGAACTATGTCCTAGGTTGTAAAGTGTTTATACTTAAAACCTTTAACAGTCATAAGACTATGGACTCTACTTCTCGTACTTAGGGGGATCAGCCCTTAGTACCATATTGTGCACAATATCTCAACGCTAAAGCGTAAATAATCCCCTTTTACAGGGTTGTTCATCTCAGTTTTGACATCAGAGTCCGCACCAAAGGAAGTTTGGTTTGGATAAGCTCAATAAGTATTTTGGAATTTAGAACGTTCATCAACTATGGACTAGTCGAATCAATAAGGGTTCACTAGTCCTATAAGGTTCAACAATAACATCGATATTCAACTTGAATAATAAATCTCAAGAGTATACAATCGAATAAGTATTGTATCACTGAATCATGCTTTTAAAAGAGTTACAATATGTAATATGAATTTCGAACTTGAACAATTAAAAACACGAGCTTACTCGATATAGAAACACAAGTCTAAGGCTTAATAAATGAATAAATTAGAATTTAGGGAACTTGCTAAATCAATAAGTTAGGGATAGGATACTTGCCTCTTGCACAAGCTACAATTATAATTCACGTTCTTTATTAAACCCTACACATCAATACGTTCACAATACAAATTAATCAATAACTCGATATACGTATCGAATCACACACATCGGTCTTGAGCACGTTATTGGACTATACAATTAACGATTCAAGTCATGTAATTAACTTATTAATTACTCACGTAATATAAGTTATTAACCTCTTATTATATGTTTAGCATATCTTTATGTTCATTACATTAGGTTTTAAACCACCTCTTAGAACACACGAACACTTAGCAAAAAATTTCAAATTTCTGCAAGGGGCGCGGCCGCGCGCCAGTTACCCTTGGGACCAGCGCGGCCGCGCGTCAACGCAGACCCAGATTTCCAGTTCGCGAATGACACACAGAGCAACCCAAATAAATCCAAATTAAACTAACGAAATGAATTTAAGGCTACCCATGAGATATAGAATTTACAGAAACATCATACCATGTTCTAAGCATGCTTTTAACACTTTAAATCACGGAATTACACAAATCACAACATTTAATTTCACTATTTTCAATATTTTATAAAGTTTTGAAAGAAAACAAGAATTCAACGTTACGGATTCGTTATAACACCGAATCCGTTCGTTTAACTTCCATTTTGTTCGTTTAAATGTACACAATCACATTCAAGTGTTAATTTAAGTTAAATAAACGCATAAGGTGTGTAAATTTTGTACGTAAGGGCCATATGGGCCATATGTACAATTTCTACACTCTGTAACTTTTGAAAAATCAAATTAAGCATAACTACATGGATTTAATCGCACTAAATCATGCATACATGATATACAACATGTTATGATCATACAATAACACATATAAAATCATATCATACATTAATTATCAAATTAGTTATTCACAGAGAATCTAACATACGTTAATGGAAAACTTTAAGAACTTGAATTTAAAAACTTAGGAGAAGGAATTACCCTTGCTAGTTTGTGAAGATGATTCAAGGATGATGATATAAACTTTTCCAATTCTTCTTTCTCAATCTTTTCTCTCAAAATTCTCTCTGATATGAATATATGAATTGATATAGTATATATGTATATAAGTATAATACGTATAATATATAATGGGTGAGTGGTTGTCAGTTGGTCCCTTAGTGGGTTAACTGACCAACTCCCCTTAAGGCCTTGTTTGGCTAGCTTAAGGAATCCTTTCTCATTTATTTTAATTAACTTACTATAATATAGTTTAATAATGTCACACTTTTAATTAATCAATAATCCTATTTAAATCAATTAAATAAAATAGCATAAATCTACATTAAATCACATAGTCACATAATTAAAATTCTTATTTATTAATTATGTCTAATCATAAATCTCTAATTAATTATTAAATTAATTAGAATAACATTATGCTTATTAATATATTAATCAAATAAGCTCAATTAAATACATACTTTGAATATAAAAATTCACCACATTAATTTAACTAATGTGACACATATAATTAAATTAATCTACCACAAATTCATCAATTAATTATTTAACTCAATAATTAAATCATCAAAAAAATATTTATTTAATTCAATAAATATTCAAAATAAATTACAAAAATCTTGTTTGTCACATGGACCACCGTGGATCCATATGGCTGGGACTGTTCCTTCAACTCTTCATCAATAATTAAAGTACATCATCAACGGTAATCTGGTCACTGTTAGTGAGGAACCTGATTATCATATCCATAATCGGGTAGATATGCCCTTGATCAGCGTGAAGGAGGGTATTTAGCCTGCTAATTTTCAAGCCTTTGAAGTTAGCAATCCACGATACCACTCTGTGGGTGCATCGGCATTAACTCCCTGGATATCTCTAGAAGCGATGGCAGTTGGCCAAGAGATGTTTTCAAGAGGACATCGACTAGACCTAGGATTGAGGAGAAATGGTCAGGGAATCAAGAACCCGATCCACATACCCACGCAGTTGGGAAATGATGGATTAGGATACTCTGGTGGATCTAAACATCGTAATCCTCACAAGCACATGCCAGTTAACCATCTGATTCACCTCAGGCCAGACCTCAGTGAAGCCGAATTTAAGGAGCCATTGAAGAAGGTCCCCATTATTATCTCAAACCTTCTGATCCCTAAAGTCAATCAGGATGGACCTCAGGAGGTTGAGGATGAAAAGCCTCTCAAGGACGCTGCCCGGATGACCAAAGATAAGAAGTTTCTGGAGGAAATTTAGTTATAATTTGTGAGCAGTTTTTGCCTTTCTAAAGAGGATTTGAAGAAGTCTAATGGGGCAGACTTGTCGTATGAACAACCCATCCTCCCCGTCCTTAAACTATTAAAACTCGGATGAGTTGGTATATCCATTTAAAGAATACTAACTGGCAACTCTATCTCATTCGGTCCAATCATCAAAATTAAGTAAATAAAATCAATCTTTTCAAAGTCGTTGACACTTATGTCGGTATCGCTCTCCTACACAAAACTTCACACTTTAATAAAATCCAAAGACATAGCGAACTGTAAAAGAGTAAAACAAACAACACAAGCTCAGAAAAGATGGACACATTCTCCCACTTACATCCAGAGAATTTTTTCCTAGCGTCGACACCTAAGATAACATTTAGGACTTGTTACGGCCATTACGAGTTCTCAGTGATGTCATTTGGGTTGACTAATGAGTAAGTCGCATTCATGGATATGATGAACAGGGTGTTCAAACAATATTTGGACATGTTCTTCGTAGTGTTCGTTGATGATATTCTAGTCTATTCCAAGATAAAAGAAGATCACGCTGAACATTTGAGATTAGTGTTGCAAGCACCAAGAAAAGAGAGGTTGTACGCGAAATTCACTAAGTGTGAATTTTGGTTAGAGAGGGTGCAGTTTTTGGGGCACGTCATCGACAAGGAAGAGATTTCAGTTAATCCAGTGAAGGTGGAATAAGTTATTAACTTGGAACAGCCAAAAACGCTGACAAAGGTGTGAAGTTTCTTAGGGTTAGCGGGTTACTATCGGAGGTTCATTCAGAACTTCTCAAAAATCGCTACTCCGTTGACAAATCTGACAAGGAAGACTGTGAAGTACGTGTGGACAGAGAAGTGTGAAGACAGCGTTCAAGAACTGAAGAAGAGGTTGAGTCAAGCACCGGTATTGTCCTTACCGGATGAGACGGGGAATTTCGTAGTTTATAGTGATGCGTCGCATAAAGCACTGGGTTGCGTGCTCATGCAGCATGGCAATGTCATTGTGTATGTAAGGGGGGAGAATGTAACACCCGAGAAAATCGAACGTTTATGTAAATGAATTTTATTTGATTTATTGAATAAAATTTGATTATTTGTTTATTAAATTGAGTAAGCTAGTCGAAGGTCGTTCTATGACCTAGAGATTTCAGAAATGGTTAGGATTCTTGCTACATGCTAGAAATAATTGATGTGAATTTATAAGACGAACTTAAAATATTTTTTAGAAAAAGATGAAATAAGCACTATTCACATATAAAACCCTAAGGGTTAGGGTTTGAGACCCTAAGCCTTTTTGGGAGATTGGAGTGTCGGAATGACATTCTGTCGAAAGATTTGACGTTTATATACAGTGAAAAGTTAAGTTGGTCGAGAGAAAATTTTCTTGGGAGGAAATCACTATTCATCCGTTTCTTCTCGGGAATTATTATTAAAATTTCTAGAAACGCGTAATAATAGGATTTCAAGACGGGATGGAATATGTAATAATATTTCATTTATGGCTCACAAAGTTTTTACGTGACGACTCGAAACCTAAGGATTAGGGAAAGTGAAACCTAATGATAATTAGGATTAGGTATAATAATAAATGATTATTATACGAAATAAATACGAGTATAATATAAGATATTATATGAATATAATACGAAGTGGATACGAGAATTAATAGGACGTATAATATAAATTTTATACGAAGTAAATACATTGAATTTCAATTAAATTTAATAACTTAACCCGTGGATCGAACCGATGGGTTAACGGGTGGGTTAAACCCATGGGGAAACCCATGGGCACATGGGGTGACATGTGGAGCATGTGGGGCGCATGTGCTAGCACATGCTAGCACATGGCTTCACATGGCAAGACATGGGGTCAAAGGAGGTTTGGTCCTAATGACCAAATTACCTCAAGTCTTGCCAAGTGTATAAATACAAGTGCTCCTTAAGCCATTTTGGTTGTTTGATCATTTTCACCAACATAACGAGAGAGAGAAGAGAAGCTAGTTCATACTTTGATAAAAAACAAGAAAACTAAGAAGTTAAGAAGATCATTGAGTCTCCATACTCAAGCAACCAAGAACACTAAAGGTATAAAGATAAGAACAATATGATAATTCCTTTGTCTTTTAATAATAGAATTGATAGAGAAGTGAATTGTTGAAAGCATGATTAATGAGAAGTCATAAGGTTGGTTAAATGGTGAAATAAGAACACTAACAAGACATGCATAATGAAATCATAATAAGTAATAAAGGATCTAATGAAGAACTTGTCAAAATCATGAGAATTTGAATGATAAGCATGTAAAACCATTAAACTATAAACATTTACAATGGTTAGAATAATTAATAATCAACCAATGGACTGATTCCAATTGGTTCAAAGTAAAAATATCGAAGAACGAAGATTCGACGAAAGTTACGTGATTAGACGTTAATCGTCGAAATCATAAATTTTCCAGGAATAGAAGTCAAAAGTCACCGTGTGATTCGAAAACGATGGTTTTTGATTGCATCACGTGTAATTAGGAAAATAAGACTTGCGGGAGTAAGAACAAATCACTTCGGACTTAAAACGAAGAATTGAGCGCCGAACGTTCACGAACGTTTAACGAACTCATAAAAATGGACTATTCGGCTAAATTCTCGCCGACGGATTCAGAAATGAATTTTGACTTGATAAAATGATAGAACATAACATTTATGAACTATTGGCTTTGGAACGAGCCAATTCCGAGTTTAAACGATCATGTTACGAATTCGTTGAAATTCAAAAATTTCAGAATCTAGGGCCGGCGCTGCCGCACCGCCCAGACCCTTGTTGATAGTAGTGTGCATACAAGCCAATCATGTATGATGATAAAGCACGTACTTTGTAAACAATCTTATTTATTTATTAATGAAATATTCATTTATTAAAGGCATTTAATTATCTACATGTTGCTGTTTTTATAATATGTAAATAACCCATAGTTTTAAGCAATGCTTTTAGAATCATGATGATGATCATGCTAATGAGATCTAAATTCTTAGAAAGTTTTAAAACTTAAATAGTTCCCAATCGTGGGATTACTAAAAAGGGGATTAGTAAATCCGGATAGATTGGTACATATGTTGCTTGCTCATTGGATGAGGATGATTGATCTCATGATCATTTGTGTGGAGACACTAAAGCAAGTATGTAGGTGCTTATTGGAGAATAAGTTCACTGAACGTGACTCGCTATGGAATACCTTATGGAGATTTACTCGCCTGTCAATAGGAATTCCTAATGTGATAGTAGTACAAGTAATCCTTGGACTTGAGATCATCATAGTATCTTGTATGTAACAAATTATACTTTGACTTATTCCTTAAGACCTTTTAAGGCATATATAGGGTATGCTTGGGTATAATGAGTTACATATGGAGATAATGAATGATCAATAAAGAATCTACCACCTCTAGTAAAAGAGGAGATATATCCTATGTGATTCGTTAAATGACAACCCAGGAATCCTTGGCCAAGGTGAAATGAAATTAGAAAGGAGTTTCTAATTTGCATTATTTGGAGTTGTGCATTTTCTAATCGAAATACATATAATTAAATAAAATAAGACTTGACAGTAAATCCATGTCTTATATTTAATTGGGACATTGTATGGTGGAAGGATTGAATTGTATGGTAACTATTTACTCACAGGTTCTTTTTGATTAATGTTGAAATCTATATTATCTGGAAAGTCGTTGATCGCTAGGGAGGCTTATCCCTATTGTAGAATAAATATTATTTATTTAAATAGATTATTAGTTTAATTTATTTATTTAAATAAGATTAAAATTGTTTTAATTGATTTATTCACAACCGGTTTAATATGGAGAACCTAAAGGGTCACACCATAAAAGGAAGAATAATTATTTAAGAAGGTAATGGCATAATCGTAATAATGCATTAAGTATAATTTATTTAATCTATGGTGATAGAATAAATTAAATAGCTTAATGTTTATTATTTAATATTTTGGAAATATTAAATATAAATTAATAAGAGGAGTCTTATTAATATTATTACAATTATTATTATCTTAATTTCTAAAGGAGTTTACTAATTAATTTAATATTTAGTACTCTCATTTATTCCTAATAAGATTAGGAGACAAATTAATTAAATAAATTTAATTAATTATTCCCATGTGGTGGGAAGCCTAAATTAATTAAAGGAGTTTAATTAATTAAAAGAAATCCCATGTCTAATAGGATTAGAAAGGTTGACTAATATCTATATAAGAGGAGTCTTATAATAGATATTAGATGATGCAATTCTAATTGTTGGAGAGTACTCTTTTTCTATAGAGGATAGAAAACTAAGCCAACCACCCTCCTTCTTGATAATTCATCTTCCTTGGTGGATCACCTCTAGAGGCCAAACACTTGGGTGGCTAACGTTGATCAAAGGAAGGAATCTAACCCAGAAATTCAAGGAGATCACGAAGAACAAGGAGTTGAACTAGTACCTGTGGAAGCTTTGTTCTACAAGGGTATGATTCCATAACTTCTTATTTATCGTTTTAAATTACTAATTTGCATAAAGGATGATCCGGGTAATGGTTTTGTAGAAATTTTTAAACTCTGATATACCATGCTTCCGCTAATTTTTGCAATTTGATTGCGCCACGATTTCGTACAAACCCAACAGTGGTATCAGAGCCAAACCTTTATGCAATTATTAATTGTTTTGATTCTATATTATATGGGTATGTATTTAGAATAATTTATTGGGCATAATTAATTGTATAAAATTATATTTTCTCTTCGCTATTTTAAAAAAAAAAAAGTGGCTACTGCAGCTTCGGTTTTTAAAAGGTATCCGTGCTTTGATTTTTTTAAGAAGCTGGTGAATTTTTTTTTTTTAAGGAAACTCGCTTGATTATTGTTACAAAAGTAAGGAGTCCTGCACGGAAAGTTTGCTAATATGATAAGGGGCGAATATAATGGATATTATATATTATATATATAATGTAACTAGCAGGATGCATGTTTTAAAAAGCAGTATGCATGTTACTTGTTTTAGAAAGCAGGATGCATGGTTTTTTTTTTTTTTTTTTTTTTTTTTAAAAAAAAGGTGATTCAATAGTATCCTGATTAGTATATATACGGTTATTATATATATATAATATATATATATATATATATACGATTAAATATATATAATTGATATATATATATATATATATATATCCTTAATAATTTTATAATTAAAATAAAGAGTTTATTTTAATCTTGAAATTGGATTTCATGCAATTAAAATTGCCCATTAAATGATACTCATATATATATGGAATATTTTAATTCATGAGATGGATATTTATTTATTGATATATATGGTGATATGTATAATAATAAATAGGGATTGATTATGGACTAATTGACCAATGCGATTGGATTTTATTTTAGTTGAATGCTTGAATGAATGGATTTTATTAAATGGGGTCTGCGTACCTCGTCTTCTCTAATTTTTCTTAATGTAAAATTCTATCTCCCTTCTATGTACTTCCCCTTGACTGCTGATCAAGGTTTCTATTTAAATTAAATAGTTTAATGTAATAGAAATAGTTAGAATTATTTTGAAGAAATTGGAGACCAAGGAGCAAGGAGCGCGTGAAGACCCATTTGTATGGAGCCCGGGTTTAAATGTAATAGTTACGTTTAAATTTAAATTCTTGCACTCCTAGGTTTGACCTTTTGGTTCACTTGGTGGCTCTAGTGAACCAAACTAGAATAAAAGTCCATAATCAATCCGGGTAGAATATAGTATTCTATATTGCATGCTAAATATTATATATATTTTATTTTATGCAAACATGCTTCGCATGTTTAATAAAATGACGCGTATTTTATATATATATGTGCATGCGCGCTAAACAAGATGAGACAAATAATAACAAACCCCTCAAAGAAATAATATTAAGTCCGAAGTGTTCAAATGATATTAGAAATATCGAACGTCGCCTTCTAGCATGATAAATTAATAGAGTATTAAATATTTAATATGAGCTTGTTGTGCTATCCACAAGGCGAGTATTGCATATTTAAGATGTTAATTAATCACATTTGATGCTTATCAAGAAAATTGAACGATCTAGTCTTGTTGTGCTATCCACAAGGACGAACATTTTTCTTTTTTGAATTTATGGAAGTGCTAGGCTGGACTTAACTTAAATCATTTTAGTTCGGATGTGCACACACTTGACCATTATGATTTAAGAGGCAAAATAAAAGGAATTACATGGTGATGTAATTGACAAGAGTTGTCTACCTATTTATTTGTATATCGCTTGTTGTGCTATCCACAAGGTTATATACATTTGAAATGGGATCCTTATTCTCACTAGCAAATCTTTAATTAGATGTTGCCGAACTATATAAGTGAGGGTAATATAGTTTGATAAAAATAGTGGGAGATACCAATTTAAAATAAAGACCTAAATTTATTTTGGTATGCAAAGTTAATAAAATGAATGTTTGCTAAAATGTTATTTTCTTTCACATGCAGAATTTTAAAAATGTCTAAATCACTAATCTCACTACGAAGCATACTTGATGCAAACAAGCTTACCGGGCCGAATTATGAGGACTGGCTAAGAAATCTGAGAATTGTTCTCACTGCTGAAAAGATTTCTTATGTCCTAAATTCAACTGTCCCTGAATCTGTTTCAGAAACAGCCTCTGAGGAAGAGATTGCCACTTTCAATAAGTGGCAAGATGATGCATCTGTGGCTCAATGCATCATGCTCGTATCCATGAATAACGAGCTTCAGCGTCAGCACGAAAAAATGGATGCTCCTGCTATGCTGCTTCACCTCAAGGAGTTGTATGGTGAACAGAGTAGGACTGCTAGATATGAGATATCTAAGGAGCTCTTCCGATCTCGGATGACCGAGGGTACTGCCGTCGAGACTCATGTCCTAAAGGTGATCAATTTGATTGAATGCCTTGGACAGCTGGGGTTCGTCATGGATGGGGAGCTGAGTCAAGACTTGGTCTTGCAGTCACTCCCTGAGACCTTCTCGCAGTTTGTGGTTAATTTTCACATGAATAAGCTAGATGTCAGCTTGCCTGAGCTGCTTAACATGCTAAAAACTGCAGAAGGTCACTTCCCATCTAAGAAGAACCATGTCTTGATGGTGGATTCTTCCAATAAAAGGAAGAGACCTAAGGTATCTTCTGAAAAGAAGAAATCCAAGAAGGCTAAGGGAAAGGGGAAAGAAAAAGAACAAAAGAAACCTGAACCAGCTAAAGGAATGTGCTTTCATTGCAACAAGCCGGGACATTGGAAAAGGAACTGCAAGAAGTATCTAGCAGAGAAGAAGCTTGGAGAAGCTTCGACTTCCAATCAAGGTTTGTTTATGATTGAAATTAATTTTTCTTAAAGTCATAATTCTACTTGGGTATTGGATACCGGCTGTGGTTCTCACATATGTAATACTGTGCAGGGACTGGTCAGAAGTAGAAAGCTGAACAATGATGAGGTGATCCTACGAGTAGGGAATGGAGCAAAGGTTGCTGCATTAGCTGTAGGAACTTATTATTTAGCAATGCCTTCGGGCAAGTCCATTTATCTTAATAATTGTTATTATGTTCCGAATATTATTAAAAACATTATTTCAATTTCTGTATTGGATATGGAAGGATTTAACGTTGTTATAAAGAACAATAGTTGTTCTATTTATAAAGACGATGTTTTATATGGTATTGGAAATTTGCGAAATGAACTTTATACACTTGACTTACAAGAAAATATATTTCAAATAGAACAAACTAAGAAAAGGAAAAGAGATGATATTAATTATACCTACATGTGGCACTGTAGACTCGGTCATATCAATGAAACAAGATTATCCAAGTTGCATAAAGATGGGCTCCTCGAGCTATCCGATTATGAATCATATCCAACTTGTGAATCATGTCTCATAGGTAAAATGACTAAATCTCCTTTTAGTGGAAAAGGAGAAAGAGTTACAGAGTTGTTGGCATTGATTCACACAGACGTTTGTGGGCCTATGACAACAAGTGCACGAGGTGGGTATTCTTATTTTATTACTTTCACTGATGATCACTCAAGATTTGGAAATGTGTATTTAATGAAATACAAGTCAGAATCATTTGAAAAGTTCAAAGAGTTCAGAAGTGAAGTAGAGAAACAAACGGGCAAGAGTATAAAGATACTTCGATCAGATCGAGGCGGAGAATACTTAAGCGGTGAGTTTCTCAATTATCTCAAAGAAAATGGTATAATCTCACAATGGACTCCTCCAGGTACACCACAGTTAAATGGAGTATCTGAAAGGAGAAATCGAACACTGTTAGACATGGTTCGATCCATGATGAGTTTTACCGACCTTCCAATTTCCTTCTGGGGATATGCCCTAGAAACGGCTGCATACCTACTTAACAAGGTACCTACCAAATCCACCCCAAAGACTCCATATGAGATGTGGAAGGGGAGGAAACCAAATCTTAAGCATGTTAAGACTTGGGGTTGTCCAGCTTATGTCAAAAAGTTTGAACATGATAAGCTACAGACTAAATCCAAAAAGTGTAGATTTGTGGGATACCCTAAAGAAACTGTAGGGTATTATTTCTATCATCCAACTGATCAAAAGGTGTTTGTTGCGAAACATGCTGCCTTCTTGGAAAAGGAGTTTATCCATGAAGGGGTCAGTGGGAGTAAGATATATCTTGAAGAAGTTCAAGAACCACAAATTACCACGGATCAAAGTCAGGTACCTGACCAAGTAGAAGAACCTACTATACCACACCCTGTTCGTAAATCTGGGAGAGTACCGAAGATACCTGAGAGGTATGGATTCGTTATAGAGGATGACGATGAGGTACACATCATGAATGATGATGATCCATTGAATTACGAACAGGCCATGAGTAATAAAGACTCAAGGAAATGGCTTGAAGCCATGAAATCCGAAATGGACTCCATGTATGAAAACAAAGTATGGACTTTGGTTTCACCACCTGAAGGCATTAAGCCTATTGGGTGTAAATGGGTCTTTAAAAGAAAGACTGGAGCGGACAGCAAGGTAGAGACCTATAAGGCCCGACTGGTTGCAAAAGGTTTCAAACAAAGACAAGGAGTTGACTATGATGAAACCTTTTCACCAGTAGCTATGCTCAAGTCCATTCGGATTTTGCTTGCGATTGCAGCTTATAACGACTATGAGATCTGGCAGATGGACTTGAAAACGGCCTTCCTCAATGGAAAACTTGAGGAGGATGTGTATATGACACAGCCAGAGGGATTTGTTTCAAAGGTTGGAATAAATCAAGTCTGTAAGCTGCAACGATCCATTTATGGATTGAAGCAAGCTTCTCGTAGATGGAACATTCGTTTTGATGAGACAATCAAAGTGTTTGATTTTATCAAAAATGACGATGAACCATGTGTGTACAAGAAGGTTAGTGGGAGCGCAATTTCATTCCTTGTATTATATGTTGATGATATATTACTGATAGGGAATGACATTCCTATGCTACAATCGATTAAAATCTGGTTATCTAAACACTTCTCCATGAAGGACTTGGGAGAAGCATCCTATATTTTGGGGATAAAGATCTATAGAGATAGATCTAAAAGGATGCTTGGTTTATCCCAAGGGACGTACATTGAAACAATGCTAAAGAGATTTAGCATGGAAGATTCCAAAAGAGGTCTCATGCCGTTGAGCCATGGAATACATCTCTCCAAGAAACAGGCCCCAAAGACACCTGAGGAGAGAGACCGTATGAGTAAGATCCCTTATGCTTCTGTAATAGGATCTATCATGTACGGTATGATATGTACTAGACCGGATGTTGCTCATTCACTTAGTGTAACGAGCAGATACCAGTCGAATCCAGGAGAAGAGCACTGGAAGGCAGTGAAGAATATCCTAAAATACTTGAGAAGGACTAAGGATATTTTTCTTGTCTACGGTGGGTCTGAATTAAAACTCGAGGGTTTCACAGACTCAAGTTTTCAAACGGACCAAGATGACAGTAAATCTGTTTCGGGGTATGTTTTTACCTTGAACGGAGGCGCAGTGAGTTGGAAGAGTTCCAAGTAGCAAACAGTTGCTGATTCAGTGACAGAGGCAGAATATATAGCTGCAAGTGAAGCTACAAAGGAAGCTGTTTGGATGAAGAAGTTTATAACTGAACTTGGTGTGGTTCCTAGCATTGGAGAAGCAGTTCCCGTTTACTGTGACAACACCGGAGCAGTTGCACAGGCTAAGGAACCGAGGTCTCATCAGAAATCTAAACACGTGTTGCGGCGATTTCATTTGATCAGGGAGATCATTGAAAGAGGAGACGTCACCTTGGAGCGTGTAGACTCTCAAGACAACATTGCAGACCCATTTACTAAAGCTTTAACACAACAGCAGTTTAATCGTCACTTAGAGAAGATGGGTATGAGATACCATGGCGATTGGCTTTAGTGCAAGTGGGAGATTGATAGTAGTGTGCATACAAGCCAATCATGTATGATGATAAAGCACGTACTTTGTAAACAATCTTATTTATTTATTAATGAAATATTCATTTATTAAAGGCATTTAATTATCTACATGTTGCTGTTTTTATAATATGTAAATAACCCATAGTTTTAAGCAATGCTTTTAGAATCATGATGATGATCATGCTAATGAGATCTAAATTCTTAGAAAGTTTTAAAACTTAAATAGTTCCCAATCGTGGGATTACTAAAAAGGGGATTAGTAAATCCGGATAGATTGGTACATATGTTGCTTGCTCATTGGATGAGGATGATTGATCTCATGATCATTTGTGTGGAGACACTAAAGCAAGTATGTAGGTGCTTATTGGAGAATAAGTTCACTGAACGTGATTCGCTATGGAATACCTTATGGAGATTTACTCGCCTGTCAATAGGAATTCCTAATGTGATAGTAGTACAAGTAATCCTTGGACTTGAGATCATCATAGTATTTTGTATGTAACAAATTATACTTTGACTTATTCCTTAAGACCTTTTAAGGCATATATAGGGTATGCTTGGGTATAATGAGTTACATATGGAGATAATGAATGATCAATAAAGAATCTACCACCTCTAGTAAAAGAGGAGATATATCCTATGTGATTCGTTAAATGACAACCCAGGAATCCTTGGCCAAGGTGAAATGAAATTAGAAAGGAGTTTCTAATTTGCATTATTTGGAGTTGTGCATTTTCTAATCGAAATACATATAATTAAATAAAATAAGACTTGACAGTAAATCCATGTCTTATATTTAATTGGGACATTGTATGGTGGAAGGATTGAATTGTATGGTAACTATTTACTCACAGGTTCTTTTTGATTAATGTTGAAATCTATATTATCTGGAAAGTCGTTGATCGCTAGGGAGGCTTATCCCTATTGTAGAATAAATATTATTTATTTAAATAGATTATTAGTTTAATTTATTTATTTAAATAAGATTAAAATTATTTTAATTGATTTATTCACAACCGGTTTAATATGGAGAACCTAAAGGGTCACACCATAAAAGGAAGAATAATTATTTAAGAAGGTAATGGCATAATCGTAATAATGCATTAAGTATAATTTATTTAATCTATGGTGATAGAATAAATTAAATAGCTTAATGTTTATTATTTAATATTTTGGAAATATTAAATATAAATTAATAAGAGGAGTCTTATTAATATTATTACAATTATTATTATCTTAATTTCTAAAGGAGTTTAGTAATTAATTTAATATTTAGTACTCTCATTTATTCCTAATAAGATTAGGAGACAAATTAATTAAATGAATTTAATTAATTATTCCCATGTGGTGGGAAGCCTAAATTAATTAAAGGAGTTTAATTAATTAAAAGAAATCCCATGTCTAATAGGATTAGAAGGGTTGACTAATATCTATATAAGAGGAGTCTTATAATAGATATTAGATGATGCAATTCTAATTGTTGGAGAGTACTCTTTTTCTATAGAGGATAGAAAACTAAGCCAACCACCCTCCTTCTTGATAATTCATCTTCCTTGGTGGATCACCTCTAGAGGCCAAACACTTGGGTGGCTAACGTTGATCAAAGGAAGGAATCTAACCCAGAAATTCAAGGAGATCACGAAGAACAAGGAGTTGAACTAGTACCTGTGGAAGCTTTGTTCTACAAGGGTATGATTTCATAACTTCTTATTTATCGTTTTAAATTAATAATTTGCATAAAGGATGATCCGGGTAATGGTTTTGTAGAAATTTTTAAACTCTGATATACCATGCTTCCGCTAATTTTTGCAATTTGATTGCGTCACGATTTCATACAAACCCAACACTTGTTTCCAGCCCTGTCGCGCCAAGGCAAGGTTCAGACAATGCGACTTAGCACTGCAGCGCCGGCTCTAAGCTTTGTGCTAGCGCTGCCGTGCCCTTAAGAAAAAAAATCCCGACGTGAACATTTCTTAATCTAGCTTTCTACATGGTAATTATGGGGTAACTAAATGATGAATATTCATAAAGAGAAATCACTTAAACATTGTGTTTAAGAATGATTTTATGAATTAAACGTTGACAAAATATATTTAAATTTAAAACTCAAAATCCAATAATGTGAACTATGAATCGTAATCGAGTTGTGATCATACCTTAAGGTTATATAACATGTAATAGAGGTACATAATGTATGAATGACATCAAATGAAGTTAAAACTAGTGTAAATTCAGTACGGAGTCCGATAATGGAAATCTGACGGGAATGTGATTAACTTAACGAATTAGTTAGGGTTTTGTCCATCATTTTGCTTAATGATGATCGACGGGAATCGGTTTATGACATATAGATGTTAATAAGCCGTAATAAACGTTAAATAACTTAAACGAATGTTATTAGCTTCACAATTCGGTTAAGTTATACAAGAAGGAGAAGTTTGGCTATACATTGTATATCAACTATGAATTCTCATTGATATGCTATATGTTATGCTTTGTAGAAGTTGTAAAGACCGAGTAGAGTACGTTTAAAGGTTAAAGACGGAAAGGCAAGTTTCTTAACCTTGTTCAAGTTCTACTTGACGCAAGTTTTCTAAACTCATGTCTATACCTTGTGTTGGATAAGCTGTCATTATGCGTGATCTCTTATGCATAATTATTATTGAATAGTAGATGCTATTTGATTCGGCTAGACTGAGACTTAGCATATTTTAGTTGGTTTTTCCACAAATCTTTCCAAAATATATACAATGTTGTTATCTTATGCCAATTGACTGATAAGGATTCTCAGGTAAACTTGAGTATGAATAAACAAATATTTTTACGTCGTTAATTTGACATGCACGTGAGGTTTCCACCAATTAAACATAAACACGTTTAATGTATGAGTGTTGATCAACATAGAGTACTACAAGTTGATCACCTAGATGTGCTTATTGTTGGGTTTGTAAGAAATCGTGAGATATCAAATTGCAAAATAAAGTAGAAGCATGGTATATCAAAGTTTAAAAATTTTCTATAAAACCATTACCCAGATCATCCTTTATGCACAGTTATTAATTATAACGAAAAAAAAGAAGCTTAGATTCATACCCTTGTAGAACGAAGCTTCCACAGGTACAATTTTAACACCTTTGTTTTTCGCGATCTCCTTGAATATCCGGGTTAGATTCCTTCCTTTGATCAACGTTAGTCACCCAAGTATTTGGCCTCTAGAGGTGATCCACCAAGAGGAATAATCAAGAAGGAGGGTGATTGGCTAAACCCTAGGTTTCTATCCTCTATAGAAAAGGAGTACTCTCCAACAATTGGAATTACATCATCTGATATCTATCATAAAACTCCTCTTATATAGATATTGGTCAACCCTTATAATCCTATTAGAAATATGGTTTCATTTCATTAATTAAACTCCTTTAATTAAATAGGCTTCCCAATCATATTGGGATTAATTAATTAAACTCCTTTAATTAATTTGCCTCCTAATCTTATTAGGAATTTGTGAGAGTACAAATATTAAATTAATTCCTAAACTCATTTAGAAATTAAAATAATAATACTTGTAATAATATTAATAAGACTCCTCTTATTAATTAATATTTAATATTTTCAAAATATTAAATAATAAACATTAAGCTATTTAATTTATTTTATCACCATAGATTAAATTAATTACACTTAATGCATTATTACGATTATGCCATTACCTTCTTAAATAATTATTCTTCCTTTTATGGTGTGACCCTTTAAGTTCTTCATATTAAATTTGTTGTGAATAAATCAATTAGAACAATTCTAATCTTATTTAAATAAATAAACTAAACTAATAATCTATTTAAATAAATAATATTTATTCTACAATAGAGATAAGCCTCCCTAGCGATCAATGACTTTCCAGATAATATAGATTTCAACATTAATCATAAAAGAACCTGTGAGTAAATAGTTACCGTATAATTCAATCCCTCCACCATATAATGTCCCAATTAAATATAAGACATGGAATTACTGTCAAGTCTTACTTTATTTAATTATATGTATTTCGATTAGAAAATGCACAACTCCAAATAATGTAAATTAAAAACTCATTTCTAATTTCATTCTGCATTGGCCAAGGACTACTGGGTTGTCATTTAACGAATCACATAGATATCTCTCCTTTTACTAGAAATGGTAGATTCTTTATTGATCAATTATTATCTCCATATGTAACTCATTATACCCAAACATACCCTTTGATATACCCTAAGGGTCTAAATGAATAAGTCAAAGTATAATTCATTACATACAAGATACTATGATGATCTCAAGTCCAAGGATCACTTGTACTACTATCACATTAGGAATTCCTATTGATAGGTAAGTAAAACTCCATTAGGTATTCCATAATGAGTCACGTTCAGTGAACTTATTCTCCAATAAGCACCTACATACTTGCTTTAGTGTCTCCACACAAATGATCATATGATCAATCATCCTCATCCAATGAGAAAGCAATATATGTACCAATCTATCCAGATTTACTAATCCCCTTTTTAGTAATACCACGATTGGGAACTATTTTAGTTTTAAGCTTTCTAAGAATTTAGATCTCATTTGCATGATCAACATCATGATTTTAAAAGCATTGCTTAAAACTATGGGCTATTTACATATTATAAAAATAGCATCATGTAGATAATTAAATGCCTTTAATAAATGAATACTTTTATTAATAAATAAATAAGATCGTTTACAAAGTATATTCGTTATCATCATACATGATTGGCTTGTACGCATACTACTTTCAATCTCCCATTTGCACTAAAGCAAATTGCCATGGTATCTCATACCCATCTTCTCTAAGTGACGATCAAACTATTGTTATGTTAATGCTTTAGTAAATGGATCTACAATGTTGTCTTGAGAGTCTAAACGCTCCAAGTTGACGTCCCCTCTTTAAATGATTTCATTGATCAAGTGAAATCGCCGCAACACGTGTTTGGATTTGTGATGAGACCTTAGTTCCTTAGCCTGTGCTACTGCTCCAATGTTGTCATAGTATAAGGGGACTGCTCCTCCAATGCTAGGAATCACACCAAGTTCAGTTCTGAACTTCATCATCCAAACAGCTTGCAGCTTCACTTACAGCTATGTACTCTGCCTCTGTCACTGAATCAACAACTTTTTGCTGCTAGGAACTCTTCCAACTCACTGCACCTCTATATAAAGTAAATACATACCCTAAAAGAGATTTACTGTCATCTTAGTCTGTTTCAAAACTTAAGTTCGTGAAGCCCACGAGTTTTAATTCAGACCCACCATAGACAAGAAATACATCCTTAGTCCTTCGTAAGTTCTTTAGGATATTTTTCACTACCTTCCAGTGCTCTTCTCCTGGATTCAACTAGTATCTTTTCGTTACACTAAGTTCATGAGCGACGTCCGATTTAGTACATATCATGCCATCCATGATAGACCCGATTGCTGAAGCATAAGGGTTCTTACTCATACGGTCTCTCTCCTCAGATGTCTTTGGGGCCTATTTCTTGGAGAGATTTATTCTATGGCTCATCGGCATAAGACCTCTTTTAGAATCTTCCATGCTAAACCACTTTAGCATCAAGTCAATGTATGTTCCTTGAGATAAGCCAAGCATCCTTTTAGATCTATCTCTATAGATCTTTATCCCCAAAATATAGGATGCTTCTCCCAAGTCTTTCATGGAGAAGTGTTTAGATAACCAGATTTTTATCTATTATAGCAAAGGAATGTCATTCCGTATCAGTAATATACATCAACATATAATACAATGAATGAAACAGCGCTCCCACTAACCTTCTTGTAAACACACGGTTCATCCTCATTTTTGATAAAATCAAACTCTTTGATTGTCTCATCAAAATGGATGTTCCATCTACGAGAATCTTGCTTTAATCCATAAATGGATTGTTGTAGCTTACAGACTTGATTTGTTCCAACCTTTGAAATAAATCCCTCTGGCTGTGTCATATACACATCCCCCTCATGTTTCCCATTAAGGAAGGTTATTTTCACGTCCATCTGCCAGATCTCATAGTCGTAACAAGCTGCAATTGCAAGAAAAATCTGAATGGACTTGAACATTCTTACTGGTGAGAAGGTTTCATCATAGTCAACTGCTTGTCTTTGTTTGAAACCTTTTGCTACCAGTCGGGCTTTATAGGTCTCTACCATGCCGTCCGCTCCATTCTTTCTTTTAAAGACACATTTACACCCAATAGGCTTAATGCCTTCAGGTGGTGAAACCAAAGTCCATACTTGGTTCTCATCTATGGAGTCCATCTCTGATTTCGTGGCATCAAGTCATTTCCTTGAGTCTTTATTACTCATAGCCTCTTCGTAATTTAATAGATCATCATCATTCATGACGTGTGCCTCATCGTCATCCTCTATGACAAATCCATACCTATCAGGTATCTTTGGTACTCTCCTAGTTTTACCAATAGGGTGTTATACAGAAGGTGTCTCTACTTGGACAGGTTCATCCACTTGATCTGTAATGGTTTGTGGTTCATAAATTTTTCAAGATCTATTTTCCTCCCACTAGCCCCTTCAAGAATAAACTCATTTTCTAAGAAGGTAACGTGTTTCGCAGCAAACACCTTTTGCTTAGTAGGATTGTAGAAATAGTACCCCAAACGTTCTTTAGGATATCCCACAAATGTGCACTTATTAGATCTTGTCCCAAGCTTATCATTTTGAAACCTTTCCACATAAGCTGGACATCCCCATATCTTAACATGCTTAAGACCAGGTTTCCTCCCTGTCCACACCTCATATGGAATCTTGGGGACAGATTTCGAGAGGACCTTATGTAGTAGATATGCAGGCGCTTCTAGGGAATAACCCCATAATGATACTTGAAGATCGGTAAAACTCGTCATGGAACGAACCATGTCCAACAGTGTTCGATTTCTCCTTTCAGATACTCCATTTAACTGTGGTGTACCTGGAGGAGTCTATTATGAGATTATACCATTTTCTTTCAGACAATCGAGAAACTCACCGCTAAAGTATTCACCAGCTCGATCTGATCGAAGAATCTTAATACTTTTGCCAGTTTGTTTCTCTACTTCACTTCTGAACTCTTTGAACTTTTCAAATGATTTAGATTTGTATTTCATTAAATACACATATCCATATCTTGAGTGATCGTCAGTGAAAGTAATAAAATAAGAATACCCTCCCAGTGCATTCGTTGTCATAGGTCCACAAACGTCTGTGTGAACAAACGTTAACAACTCTGTAACTCTTTCTCCTTTTACACTAAAAGGAGATTTAGTCATTTTACCCATGAGACAAGATTCACAAGTTGGTTATGATTCATAATCAGATAGCTCTAAAAGCTCATTCTTATGCAACTTGGATAATCTTGTTTCATTGATATGACTGAGTCTACCGTGCCACATATAGGTATAATTAACATCATCTCTTTTCCTTTTCTTAGTTTGTTCTATTTGAAGTATATTTTCATGAAAGTCAAATATATAAAGTTCATTTCACAGATTACCAACACTATATAAGACATTGTCTTTATAAATAGAACAACTATTTGTTCTTTGTTATAATGTCAAATCGATCCATATCTAATACGAAAATAGAAATAATGTTTCTAATGATATTTGGAACAAAATAACAGTTATTTAATTATATATACTTGCCCGTAGGGAGTGCTAAACAATAAGTGCCTACAGCTAATGCAGCAACCTTTGCTACATTTTGCACTTATAGGACAACCTCATCCTTGTTCAGCTTTCTACTTCTAACCATTCCCTGCACAATATTATATATGTGAGAACCACAGCCGGTATCCAATACCCAAGTAGAATTTTGACTTTTTGAAAAATTAATTTCAATCATGAACAAACCTTGATTGGAAGTCGAAGCTTCTCTAAGCTTCTTCTCTGCCAGAAACTTCTTGCAGTTCCTCTTCTAGTGACCCGGCTCGTTACAATGGAAGGACATTCCTTTGCTAGCTAGATCAGGTTTTTTTTTTTCCTTCAAGTTCATCTTGCCCTTAGCCTTCTTAGAATTCTTCTTTTTAGAAGATACCTTGGGCCTCTTCCTTTTCTTGGAAGAATCCACCATTAAGACATGGTTCTTCTTGGATGAGAAGTGACCTTCTGCAGTTTTTAGCATATTAAGTAATTTAGGCAAGCTGACATCTAACTTATGTCAACGTCGAGAAAAAATCTTATCGCTTTTGGACATGATCTTTCTCTCTTCCTAAATTGTGATTTTTTCTACCATTATCTGTCTTATCTATTTTATGAAGGGTGAAGGTTTTTTAAGAAAATGCCAACATGTATCATGTCAATAATTTTGAAAGGTTTACAGAGTTGCCAGTTGATATATTTGAAATGGTTGTATCAACTAAAACGAGTTTTGTTTACAAGTAGGCCCAATTACTGGACACTGTCAAAACTTGATCTTGAAACCGAGATTTTAAAGTTCAGGGGCTTGGTTAAGTGGGGGGAAGGTGTTAGGCACCCCCCGACTCCCGAGAAAACACGGTACCGCATCTTTTCAGTATTTCCCTTTTAAATTGCAATGTGTGTGTATGCTGAAACTAATTGAGCCTACTTTTGATTGATTTGAAAATATTATCGTGCTTCGTAAAACCTATATACGAAGGACTTGATTTGATTTGCAAAAGTCCTTTTTTAGACAAGATATGAAAATGATATTTTGAAGGAAGGTTTTCAAACCCTTACTCTCACGTAGGAATTGAAGCATATCGATACTTTCATTTTTATTCTTTTCAGCCTTTGGCTTGATTTGGATGTTTATTGTCGGGATGCGAAGCATCCTCAATATATATACAAGCACCGGTCTTCTCATGGGCATGACAGCCATCGGAGTGACTCTGGCATGATAAACCATATTTGATTTTTGTTTGAGACCTTAAATCTGGATAACCGTTTTAAGGTCCCACAGATGTACATTTTACAGAAAAACTGGCAGGGTACATTTGTAATATGGAGTTTATCCATCGTGGGAATTAGATTTAGATCAGTTTTATCATCAATCCCACGATTCCAAGAATCACATAAAATAGCCAAGAAACTTGCACAGCACAGATATTCACATCGAAGAAGAATGTACTTTAGACGTCGCAAAAACAAAGGCTTCATCAGTCAAATCCTTGTATGCGCATAGCCAAAGCTTCTCGTTCCCATTGGATATCGATCTAGGGTCGCGAGGTCGCTTTAAGTATTTAACAAAACTAGAAAGAAAGCTAGATTTATATAAATCTTAGCCATTCTAGCTTCCCGGTTCTGGTTGGACCTATTTTGAACTGTTTGAAAGGTAGAAAGGGCTAGATTTAGCTAAATCTACTTCACCAAAATTTACATTAAAACAAATGCATATCAAATGAACATTTAAACAAATATTTAATCACAGTGAGCAAAGAATATATAAATATATATATATATATATATATATATAAAAGTAGTAAAGGGCCACGAATTTCCAATCTAGAACCGACTGAAATGTACATATATATATATAAGCTGTAAAGGGCCACGAATTTCTAATCCAGACCCGACTGGAATGTAAATATATATATAAAAGCAGTAGAGAGCCACGAATTGCTAATCCAGGCTTGACTGAATGTAAATATATATATATATATATATATATATATATATATATTTATAAAAGTGGTAAAGAGCCACAAATTGATCCATGCTCAAATGAAATATAATATATATATATATATATATATATATATATTTATAAAAGTTGTAAAAGGCCACAGATTTCCAATCCAGACCAAACTGAAATGTAAATATAAATATATATAGTTAGTATATATATATATATATATATATATATATATATATATATTAAAGCAAAAAAGGCCACAAATTAGCAATCCAGGCCAAACGAAGTCAGAAAAATTATATATATATAGTTATATATATAAAAGTCATAAAAGGGCCACGAATTAGCAATCCAGGCCCGACTAAATTAAAAGTTAGTATACATATAGTCAATTGTATACATAATAAAACTGAAAAGACCACGAATTAGTGATCCAGGCCGAACAAGTTAGTATATATATATATGTGTGTGTGTGTGTGCATAAAAGAAAGTAAAAGCCTCGAATCAACGATCCAGGCTGTGCAAACGAAGAAAAACGTATATATATACTTATATATACTAAAAATTAAGCTAAGAGAGCCACAGAACTAAGTTTCGGGCAAAACCAAAAGATGAAACATGATATGCACGTTCACATATACGTAATGAAGTAGGAAATGAGTTCTAATCGTAAAAAAAGCATACAATAGATTGATCCACGGGCTTTTTGCCACTAGGTGGGCTTCAAATGGACGTTTCTATCGGTTAATTTTTGGTATGTTGTAGAATATACGTATGAAAACGTATTGGAAGAATAAAATCTAGGTTTGGAGAACTAGAAGTATGGCTAAGGGACGAAATGGGCGGAGTTTCAGAGCGTTTTTCTATTTTTTTTCTCTTTTTTTGCAAGGGTGGGGGGTCTCATTTATAGACTAAAATAGTAGCGATTGCACTCGCGGCCTCCGCGACTCTACCTGCGGTTCCCTGAGTGGCGTACACTCTTGTAGGTCCCGTCGTCTCGAAGTACGTGCACTTCGAGCAATACAATGTCAGGTTCGAACCTTCATAACTTTTGATCAGAGCGCCCATTTGAGGCGTGCTATACCTTTTCGGAAAGCCCTTTTCGAGAGCGACACATTGACATAAGACTTAACCTTTTTCAAATCTAGGAAGATGGGTTTATAACCAGATCTTTGTTTTTTTACAGTTTATCCATTGAGCTGTATTGTGCTGTTTTCACTCGGGATTGATATTATGGCTCTGTATAACCTTCATTGCATAATTCAGCTTGATTTTGACTGAATTGTCTTTAAGTTGGTAAAATGACCATTTTTCTCCTCTATAGGTTGTCTTCTGTACTGGCACGGTTTACTACTATTTTCTCGAGGTTGTCTCCGAGTTTTGATTCCAACCAACTCTGTTCTTCCTCAGAGTTATCTCTGAAGTTGACATGGTTTTGCAGGGTTGTCTCTAGGGATGATTTGATGCTTCGGGGTTGTCTTCGAAGTTAATTTGGCTTCCCAGGGTTGTCTCTGGGGTTGCTGTACCTCCCGGGTTGTTACTGGGGCTTGACTTGAAATCCTGGTATTATGACTGGGGTTGAGTTTGATCGTCTGGGGTTATCACCGGGACTATTGTACCTCCTGGGTTATTTCAAGGGCTTGACTTGACATCTTGATATTATAACCGGGGTTGAGTTTGATCTCGCGGGGTTGTCGCCGAAACTCCTGTACCTCCCGGGGTTATCGCCGAGGTTTGACTTGACATCCGGGTATTGTGACCGGGGTTGAGTTTGTTCTCCCGGGGTTGTCGTCAGGACTTTGATTCTGGTTTGAACTTCCAGGGTTGTCTCCAAAAGGGAAAATGCAATTTTGCCCTCTTGTAGGGTTGGTAACAGGAATGCAAAATTTTGAGTGTCTACAGATATCCCTATTTATCATGTTTATTCAATGTAATGAAATGAATAGGATAAAGACTGGTAGACACTAGACATATGACATATGCAAATGTAATGCAATGCACGGTATGACATGTTATGAATGTTAGATGCCCTTGTAATGTTAGGCTACCACTGGCTGTTTACTCCATTTTCTACTGGAGATGACGTCATACGTGATAGCCCTTATTGAATTCTCTTGACGCCTACTCGAACGGTATCTTGCAATGTCTAGACCATCACTAAATCTTTCTTGATGATATACTGGGTTGAAGTCAATGATTTACCATTTTCGTTGATAATCTCTATGGGAAAGATTTTCTCTTGGCTGATGCCATTGGACATTTCTAAATTCGATGTTGGGGTTGTCAACAACATCCTCCATTTTTATATGAGCTCTCTGACTTGTTCTCCGCTGGGGATCCTCTTGTCATGACGAGTGACCTTATTGGGGGATTCCTGATGCCTATCTAGATGATAGCTTACACTAGTTTACATCATCAGATCTTTCCCGATGCTACATTGGAGTTATCGCAAATAGTTTGGATCACTTCTGGGTTGACGCCGACGTGTCTGTTGGAGGTAGAAATCTCATGATGTACTCGAACAATGGTTGACAATGATTTGACCATCATCGAACCTACTCGATGCCTACCTGAACGGTAGTTTTTAACGGTTGATTGGACTTAATTTGATTCCTACATGAACCGTAGTTTGTAGAGTTTGACCATCACCGAACCTCCTCAGTGCCTACTCTAACGGTAGTTTCCAACGGTCAGTTGAATCACCGATCCTTCTCGATGCTCCTGTTATGGATTTGTATAATAGATTCCATCATCTGTCATCTGTGGGGATAAATTTCTACATAGTTTTCATCACCGGCTCATTCCCGACGCTACGTTGAAGTTGTCGCCAATGGTTGGAATTTCTGACCATCTAAACCTCGTTGAATTAGTCTTCGACCGTTGTCGTCACCGGCTCGTTCTCGATGCTTCATTGGAGTGTCGCCAATGGCTAGAATATCAGACCCTCTGACCTTTGCTGAAATATTTTTCAATGGTTTCATCACCAGATCGTTCCTGATGCTTCGTTGGAGTTGTCGCGAACGGCTGAAATGTCAGAGCCTCAGACCTTCGCTGAAGTAGTTTTCAATGGCTATCATCACCGGCTCGTTCCCAATGCTTTGTTGGGGTAGTAGCCAACGGCTGGAATGTCAGACCCTCTAACCTTCGCTGAAGTAGTTTTCAATGTCAGACCCTCTGACCTTTATTAAAGTTCGTTTTAACTCGAACTGGACCAAATTGGAGGGGGTGGGGCCCGCCCTAGGGTGCCGCAGGTAGAGGTACGGCAATCGCAGGTGGGGCTGCTACTCTCTGCGAATATAACTTGGGTTCTCGTGCCTTTTCAAATTCATTTTCAAACTTGAAAGCTAAATAAAATTCGAATTTCTTCTTCAAATCTACGGAGTTTGGGCTGCTTTTTTCATATTCTGTAACCGTACAAACGTTTTGCACATCTCTGGTAACGTTTACATCGTTTCTTTTCCAGTTTTGACCATTAGAATGTTAGATATCACATAGTCTGCTTCTAAACACAATATAGCGAATAGGCGTGCCTATATGACTTGATAAAAATTTTCAAACTTAGTTAATATGCATATTTTACTGTGCTGAACATTCTGATGTAGAAAATTTTGATTTGTGAGACAGTTAATTGACACACTTTTTGATCAGTTTACTCATCCTTTTTGAGGTTAAATGAGCTTGGATTTTCAACTAAAAATGCACATGGTAATTTAGCTGCTATGAGGAGTTTGATTTTGATCTTTTTTTATAAATATAAACTTTTTTGTTTTTGGGTAAGTGTGCTATTGAATGGCCACCTAGTCATGCATATGTGCCTGCAGACAGTGCATTTTACAACGGAGACTCTGGCGAAATCTTTTCAAAAGCCTGAGCATTTAATGAACATGCAATTTTAACTTGGCCGAGGTTTTTGGTTAACTAATGCATGCTTTAGAACTTAAAAATGCATAAAGTAATGATTTAATTTAATAAGTCGCAGGTTTAAGGCTTACCTCACCCTTTTTGAGGTGATTTGCAGACTTTGTCTAGGTTATGGAGCCAGATAGACCCGGTAGTGCTAGCGGGGTATATCAGGCATGAGGCGGAGGAAAGCTTATGATGTTCCTCAGCCACGTCCAGCCCGGCCGCCTCGCAGGTTGGCTGAGTCCGTGATTCGTCGAATTCATGTTGAGCCGCTGGTTTATGTGGACGATGAAGATGTCCTATTCGTTGATCCTTCCCCAACTCATACTCCTCGTAGGGAGCTTTCAACCATTATTGTGCAGATTCAGGAGCTTCTAGGCGATTTAAGACGCCATTCATCGATGTACCTTCAATCCAACGAGGTGACTAAAGTTTTCATTTTGGATTTTCTTTCTTTTTTCTTTTACTATTTTAGGGCGCTGGTTTAATCTGGACTAACTATTTGATGTAGGTTCCCCGCTTTACACAGCCCAGGGGAACTGGTTCAGGGTCCACTCCTTGTATTATACTCTTCTGCACCCGGAGTATCAGGCCATTATCAACACCTGGGGGTTTGAGGCCTTCTTTTCTATTCCTCCCCTCCGTTGCCCCTGGGGTTATTTGAGGGCTTTGTCTGAGCGCTAGTTCCACCATACCCAGTCTCTCTATCTATTGGACTGTGAGGTGATTATGACACCTGTGACACCCCAAAATCTCTACATTTCCTTTAGCAGATTCGGTGCTCACGTAAACATTTTATAAGACAATAACTTCTATAAATCCAAAATTCACAGTATCCCAATCAGTTAAAAGTTCTCGTCAGAACAATTATCATATCTGCATACCCTCACTTGGATGTATAGATTTATGATCTTACAGATATTTCTTGCATATCAATAATTCCTATCTATCTGACATTCACAGTACAAATGATAAGATTATTCTTGGAAATGAGGAGCTACCTCAGTGCTTACAGAACTTTCAAGATCATTTAATACCCTCATTCAGATGTATAGTTCATATAGATACTGTACTTGATTCTAACCACCATTAACAATGTAAAACCATTCAACTAATAATTTAATAACATAATATTATCTGCTTACCTACGGTTCAAATATTACATTATAAAATACCAAATTACATTCTTAGTATTCATACAATAAACACCTGTTTCTCTAATTACTTCTACTCACATGTATGCATTCCTGAGTCTGCTGGGGCGTTTGGTGCGACTGCAAAGGGAAAGAATATTTGCAAGAATGAGCTTTGAAATGCTCAACAAGTTTTAAATAATTATAGTTTATACTCACAACGTATCAGAATTTAAGGAAATATTTAATTCAGAGTATTTTTCTCACATTCCTAAGAGTTACAGAGACTTATAGGAGTTCTATCATTCCTAGAAGTCATAAAAGACTTATAGGAGTTCTGTCATTCGTATGAGTCATGAAGACATATAGAAGTTCTATTTGGATATCTCATACGAATTCTGCCTAATCATATCTAGGAGCATGCATATCATCCTATCCATCCAACACAGTCAAACTATATACGTACCAAAAAATATTGGTTTTTCCACAGTTTATGCTTTGATATCAAATCAAACATATTTTACGCAAACAACAGCTCATATAATTTGTTATGCTTGAACAATAAGCAATAACCCTTTTTAAATCACAGATATATCACGAATAATGTTTATAACAGTTCGTATATCAATATATACGACTTTCATTTAATACAGAATTAATTAAAATTGGAAAAACTTGCATTTTATCACGATCGGCTACTTAGGTTATTTGAAAGTATATTCACCACCTATATATATTATAACAGTCATTAGAAATAATAGTAAATAATTTCTAATTAAAATACTAGTGTCTGGGTTGATCTTGGAGTCCGTTCGGTACTTTACAGCTTTATTGAATAGTTATCGAATTAGTTTTTCAATAATTTTATTGAAAAGTTTTAATATCTTATTCATATGCTTCAGATATTATTTATCATAATTTCCAAATGCTCAAAATAATTTAATATCATTTAAAATAATTTTTAAGTTATTAATATTATTTTTAAATATTTAATCAACCATTTAAAATGATTTTTAAATCATCAATATTATGTTTAAATAATTTATTTTATTTAATAATGATTTTTAAATCATTATTATCATTTTTAAATAATTTATTATTATTTAAAATGATTTTTAAATCATTAATATTATTTTTAAGTAATTTATTATTAATTACTCTTATTATTATTAATATTTAAATATATTAAATATTAATAAGATTTTATGTCAAAATATTGAAAATTATTTATTATAAATAAAAATGATTTTTCAGAATTTTTTTATATTTTTTTAATATTTTTTTTATTTATTTTAATTAATAAAATTAATTTTCAAATATTGCCTATCGTTAAAGACCTTTAGCGACAGAAGTGTTGCTATAGGTGTTCTTGGCCCAGCCAAGAACACGTTGGTCAACGTGCTAGACCCTTGTTTGACTTACTTTAGCTATCAACTGAAGTGGTTTCTAGGCAATCCAATTCAATGAAGTTGTAGTATTGATGTAGTAGTACACGTCTATGATCACTTCCCTACTTAAAATTATCTCTACACGTTCACACAATCGGTCAAACCAACTACCCCAAGGCTGTTCTTCCTTTCTGGGCTGCTCAGAAAGGATCGGTCAACGCCTGTCAATGACCTTTAGGGTCTTATATCTTGCCGGTCGGTTAGTTTTTGGTTGAGATAGTCGTTGGGATCTATAGACTATCTACAAAAGTACATGTCTTGAGCAGTTACAGAGTCTAGATCTTAGCAGAAATCAAGATCCAAGCCTCCAAAAATCTTGTCAGTCCACTACTCAACATTTCTGGGTAACCCAGAAATGGAAATCTGGACTGTCAACGTTGTTTGACCGTTCATAGTTTCCGACTAGTGACTACTTAGGGTCTTAGAGTGATAGGGTTGTGTAGAGCTCATGTCAAGGTATAAGTCTACTAGCATCTGTAAGAACCCGAATTTTTAGATATTATTAAATAAGAATTTAATAAATAAAATTCATAAATTGTGAGATGGGTTCGAATAAGAGTATATATATGTGATATGAGGTATGTGATATTATATTACATAGGGTAATATGGACTATGTAATATGTGTTTTTGTGATTAATAAATATATTATTAATATATATTTATTATTTATTTTAGAGACGATTCAATTGAGGTAAAGGAAGTGGATAAATTCCTATGGATATTAAATAATTTATAGAATTATTTTATCATAGTAAGTTGGTGACATTAAATATCCTTAATGTATAATCATCATATTCTTGTGTATGTGTATTAATAACTAGTATGTTTGTAATATAAGTTATTAATAGCACTTAAGCTATCCGTGAATATGTTTGGATAGTGAAGCATAAGTTAGTTAAGGAATTAACTAATAAGAATAAATGTTAGTTAATTTAAGTTAGAAGTTATATTAGAGAATAATATAATGAGTATTGAACCCTAATTAACTATGATGATATAGTACAGTGTTTAAATTTACTTAAGTAAAGAAGTGAATTAATATATATGTTGAATATATGATTATAATTAGTACCTTCTATATATTACTTAGAATGGTAATATGTGAGAAAAATCTAATGTGCGAATAACATTAATAAATATATATACGTTATTAAAGAGAAATGGAAATCATTATATCTTTAAATGAATATTTGAAGAAATTGTTTTGGGAATAATTTATAAAAAAGAAAGAGAAATGATTATTATATAATAAAGGATATTAAAATAATTTCTAATGTTGAATTATTTTAATAAAAGGAGAAAATGCTATTTTTGAATAAGAATATTACCTTATATGTTTTTGTATGAGATAATAGGTATGATCAATTGATATGGTAAATACATTAAAATACATTTGCTATATATAAATAAATTGATGGAAACGATTTATTATCAATTTTCTATATACATGTGTCGTACATATAATTATTCGATATTATATTAATTATAATATCTTGAGACAATAAGTAAATTATTTTCTAATAATGAATGCATTTAATTGGAGAAGACATAATATTTCATATCATGTTATGACGGAATACATAATAGTAATTATATCTTATGTATTTTCAAAAGGGGTAAAAGTATATAAGAAAACTAAGTTATTTCAATTTGCTAAATAACTTGAGTTATTATATTACCATAAGTACTTTAAAGAATATTTGAATATTTTCATTCACGATATATTTTTATACGTGAACCTTGTGATTTAATAGTTCTAAGTAAATTGAACATATTATAAGTAGAAAAATGGTGGGAAAGGAATAAATGATGAGAATGATAATAAGCTTAAGGTAAGCTTGTGAGATATGCCTAGTATGGCAAAGTGATGGAATAAACATTCATTAAATAATTTAATGAATGAATAATTAAAGGAATTAATTATTATTATTATGTGAATAAATTTCTATGTGCAATGATGTGTAATTATAAGTTATATAGTAGCTACATCTATATAATATGGAATGAAGTGTGACACTTCAAGGTAACTATATAATATAGGAAACTATATGATTAAGTGTAATAATAAAGTTTACAATAATGGGGTGTGACACTACTCTATTAAAATATATTCGGTATTGTCAAATGTACATGGATTATATGATGGGGTGTATGTGTGACCCTATCATATCATATGGTAATAACATTAAGTTATTAGATATAAGCTTGCAAGTTAGTCCATGTGAGAACAATAATGGTCAATCAAGTGGTTAGGGTACATGAATAGTGGTAGTTGGTGGGAATTAGCCACCAACTTCCCTTTTGCCCTTTGGGTAATAACCATAAGAGGATAATAGCTTGATAATGAATAGATACAATACATTGGTGTGTAGAGTTTGTTAATTCAATTATTACATTGTTACTAAGAACGTATATAATAAGAAATGTAATTACATCATGAGCATGTTATAAGGCTTAATGACGAGGAAGGACCATGAATAGTAGTAGTTGGTGGAGTTAGCCACCAACTCTTTTTTGACTATTGGGTATTACCCATAGGAGGGTAATAGATTGATTATAATAGAGAACACGTAAATTAGTAATGTAATGGTATTACATTATAAACATATTATAAGATGTAACATTGAGTATAATATTATTTTAGAAGATTATATTATTATAAGCTTGTGGACTATTAAGTACTAAGTTCACATAATTATGCCTCATGTGGCATAAATAATGAAGTTAAATCAAGGGGATTTAATTGGAAGTATTAGAAGAAAATGAATGGTTGATATTAATTATCATTATAATATCTGAGTATATTTATGATGATAATTTTATGGAAAATGGTGGGATGATAGTACCCAACCATATTATATTTAGTCCAATTAGAATATTAACTTAACCTATGTACATGAGGTATGTGATTATATGTAGTAGTGTATATTCAAAATATGAGTATACCTAATTTAGTGTGAGTGTACATATTTGTAAGTTTGTATATATGTACCTATAACCTAAGTCATATGGGATGAAATGTATACATAAATTATATAACCTAAGTTTATATATTATATATAGAGGTGTGTAACCAAGTGTGGAATTACATTTGCTAATTGTTATTGCTGAGTTAGATTATTTATCTCACAATGAGTGCCCAACTTCTCCTTCACGTGAATGGCCTAAGGCTAGCCTATCTCCTTCATCTCTCAACTTCCTAGCTAGCAATGAGTGTGATGATTGTGAGGGGAGTGGGATATATGATGGATTTCACCAACTCCTCACTAACCTCTTGTTAACCTCCATGTCTTTGATCAATCCATTGGTTTGAATTAATGGAAGATAGCATTGTATGGGTAATCCATCTTCTATAAATATAGCTCTCTCCTTCACATTTCATTTTGCTGAGAATTCTGTCCAAATACAAGAATAGAGAGTGAGTTTATATACATTAGTGATAGACATTCTGAGAATTGAGGAAATTGAAGTAGCAGCATTAGCAACTCCATTGTTTCACAGAGGTATAATCTCTATAATTTCCCATTCTTGTTCTATAATGGCAAATTCTCGAATTTCGTTATTTAGATAGTAATTAAAGTATGGAATATAATGGTTATGTGTTATACAAACTTCAAGATATGATAGAACTGTTACATGGCTGATTTAGAATCGGATTGATAAGAAAATTTATGAGTTGGGCTAAGAAACTGCCAAAGCAGTCAAGCTCCTGGTTTGGAAACGAGGCCACGAGGCCGCGCGGCCGCGCGTCTCCCTAGTACAAATGGGGCGCGGCCGCGCCCCTCTGCAGAAACTTGTTGGTGATTTTGTGTTTTCTGGTTGGTTAAGCATACTAGTTAGACTCTAATAACTGCATAAAGGGGGGTTGACATGTGTACTAAGATTGTCATGCACGTAGTGAGTTGTATTAGTTGGTTTAACATGATTTCTTAAAAGAAAATGTAAAGTTTTGAAAATGAGACTTGACGAATTTTATGTTCTTTGAGTCGGACTTTTGAGACATGTGTAAGTGTCTTGGTTATGTGTATCAATGGGTATGAAGGTAGTTGTTAATCAGTTTCCTTGGCTAATAGTAAACAATTATACCTTGTTGTAGTGGAGTTTTTAATGAAAACTTAAGGTTTTATAAACGAATTTTGGCGTATATAAGTCATGTTTATATTCTGACTTTTTAAGCAAGATTATATGGTTTAGATATGCATAATATGTGAGTCGAAGGTATTGAGCATACACTAGAACACATTGTTTAAATAGAAAATGATTTCAAAAGATAAACTTAGAGTTTTTGGACATATATATAGGATGTCCATGTTCTGATCATTGAGCATGTATAGATGACTTATATATGTGTTCTAATACATCAGAATCATGACTACGAGGTACTTTGCATATACTTAGTTACCTTTGTTGACTTAAAACGATTTTTATGAAAAGTTTAGAATGTGTAAAATGATAGCATCAAACACAGGAGTGAGTTACAATATGATCATATGAGCATGTATATTAGGATTTATTATGCCTATAGACATGTTGACATAAGCATCATGTGATGAAACATGGATTTCACCTATGCACGCATATTCGAGAAAATAAATTTTTAAAGCATAGACTATGTGATTAAGTATACATGTGTAGTATAAGCACGAGCATGCCTACTTAGTGTGGTTAAGCCTTGTTATGTGATAACATGACTTTAGTAGTTGAGCTTTATTGATTTAAGTAATTCAACGTAGAGCTACGCTATTCAAAGCTAAATAGTTCGAATATGAATTTGAAAACCTACTTAATATGTGTGTATAATATATATCAGAATACATGATATATTAGGACTAAACTGAGTTTATGAAATCTCAAGTTTGGTTCTGGCAGGGAGTCGCGCGGTCGCGCCACTCCAAAGCTTAAATGCAGCGCGGCCGCGCCATGTTGCAGAGCTATCAAGAGTAGTTTGTTAACTGCATAGTCTTAAGTTATGGTTAAATGTTGTCCTTAAGGACTACAAGATATAAAACAAGATTGTTTAGATAAATATGAAAGTAGAATGAGCTAGCCTCATGGTTATCCTAAGTTGAAGTAAAAACAAAATCAAGTTAGGAGACAATGAAGTATTTATTACTATAATGAGGACATATGAATGTGTATAACTGATAAATATAAATTCGCGATTATATAACTGTGTAGGAATACACGAAGCGTAGATATCTATAAGCAGTTAAGTCGTAGTTGATAAACCACGAATCAGGCAAGTCTTTCAGTTCCTATTTGATATATGAATTCAATAACTGTTAGTTGAATTATATCATGCTGTGATAATGTGAACTTATATATGAACTGTATATGAGATATAAATGAGATTGAAAGTTGATCTTTGATGATATACTTGTGATGTGAAAGTAACACGCGTAGTAAATATAAATTATTTATAAATGCATGAACTGAGTATGATGTTGTATGCTATGTGATGCATGAAAACTGTTAGAATTGCTGAGCTGTCGAGCTCACTCTTGCAAATAACCATTTTTGCATGTTGAGGACTTACGAATGAGACTTCGTGCTTCTTGATTGATAAAGATAGATAGTATCACAATGAAGAATACTGTTTAGATTATTACTTGAGCCACGTTTAGGTTCTAGGAGTTGTACTTGATAATTGTATACGTTGTTTAAAACTTGTCGTACTATAAAGATGTATTACTTGATACATAGAGGATATCAAGTTGAGTTGCAAACGTTATACGATAACTCAAATAGAATGAATCATATTATAAAGTTGATTCAGGGATTTGTAATTGATTCAAGTTATGAAATCAATAAAAGATTTTATTCAAAGGATATTGAAAAGTTTAAGTTATTCTGCATTTTAGTAACATCGAATGTGATGTTTAGGCAGGGATGGTATATGACCGGGTTTTGAAACTTGTAAAAGTTTGGAGTCATCATACAAGATCCTAGATATGAATAGAATTTATATTCTAAATTGTAATAAGCAAAATTGTATTCTTTTAGTAATGAGTAAAAGATGTAATAGTTTGACGATAGTAGTATCATGACTGCACCGGATCCGAGGAAAGAGAGGAACCCGGATTTGGGGGCATCACAGCATCTAAAACTAAAATAACTTGTCAGAAAAGAGATCCAAGCGGTCAAACGAGCCGTCAGGCCAAGGTTTACGTTTTCTGGGTTACCCAGAAAAAGAGCGGTCAATGCCGGTCCACGGGTTTTGACCCATTATAGCTTCCAATTCAGTGTTCTGAGATCTAATCTACCACTACTAATCTATTAACAACCTTGCAAGTTATGATTATCAACTCTTAAAACATCAAACCATCAAATAATTAACGAGATATAAGGGCTGACATTCATTGTCAGACCCTGTTTTGACACTTCTGCAGTTTTGCTTAAAACTCAATTTTGATGCTTTTAAATGTTATGGATTCGTGTTTTAGTAACCCAAATCACTAATTAACTTACTAATGAACATATCTAAATAATAACAACAACAATTAAAACTTCACAATTCAAAAATTGAGTTAGGGTTAAGTTTTACCCTTTTTGATCACTTTTTGCTTCTTTCCTTCATGTTTCTGTTTCTGGTTTGCTAGGAGTTGTTTATGAGTCAATGGGCTATGTAAATTAAGTATAAATTTCATGGTCTTAAGTGCTTTTACCCTAACCTTAGGTGAAATGT
Organism: Panax stipuleanatus; assembly: GCA_020205555.1. NCBI lineage: Eukaryota > Viridiplantae > Streptophyta > Magnoliopsida > Apiales > Araliaceae > Panax > Panax stipuleanatus. The sequence continues at coordinate 46,818,528 of CM035122.1, forward strand.
TCAAGTAGGGGTTAAAACTCCATTCCTCTCTTAGTTTAACAAGTAAGCCTACTTCATTTATGGATTTAGGGTGTGTTGTCATGCTAAGGATGTTGGATGCCATGTGTCAAATCTTTTGCTTGCAAGACAAAAGATTTTTTTCTATTTTGTTTTGATAAGATAACAAAATAAGGGTATTTTAGTCTTTTTGCATATACTAAGGGCATTTTGGTAATTTCCCCTATAAATACAAGGATAATTTAGTTATTTCATGCTTTCCTTAGAAAATTTTAAAATAATAATCATCAATTAGGTTTTGTTAGTCTATAATTAGGGTTTATACATTAAATTAGGTTTTATAATTAGGGTTAGGGTTTCCTAATCCTTAATTAGGGTTTCCTTACAATCTTTTCCAGTCAAATTTTTAATATTTCATATTAAATATATGTATACAATAATATATAACATTATTAATGTATCACGTTATAATTTCCATTTATTATAACCTTTAGGGTTAGAATTCCTTATTATCAATTAGGGTTTTACTTGTAAAACCTTATATCCTATTTAAACAGTTATATCTTATGTGTTGTTTTATAATTATATATATATATTCCAATAATAATGTTAAGTACACATTACACACGATATTAATCATAGTTATATTTACTGTTTATATTAATATTCCTATTTAAAGTTTGGAATATTACAACACCTATGGACTGGAGGTTCATCACTAGGATAAAGTTCGCAGCTGATTTAGTGCCATTGGTGGCTGACATTTCACCTATTGTCTTTCGCTCCCATTTGGGAGTTCCTGCGACGACCATCAAGGGTCGGACTGTCCGTTCTGGTCCCTTGAACGTAGATTCCCAGAGTGGGGCTTTGACTGAGCCTCTGCCTGATGATCAGAAGGTTAGAGATCGCATTCTTTGACGACTGTTTTTGGTGATCATCAGGGGTTGTTTTATTACAGAAAACTCCTCGACAATGTCTTTCTCCCTGGTCAGTGCTAGTCGATACGTGGAGCGCCTCAGTGATATTAATTGGGGTACCTACACCTTTGCCTATTTTCTCCGAGGGATGTGCATGCGCTCTGAGGGCGTGATGGAGGCTTGGTTAGGTTTTTACCTATTCCTGCTAGTCAGTAATTTATCTTTCGATTTCTTCATTTGCATTTGTTAGTCTTTACCACTGAGGACTTTTGATCTATGCATTACCAATTTTGGGCATATGAGAGGTGTCGACGTTGATTTAAAAAATCTACGGGCCTGGTCACAACCTAGATCTTTTAATCTCTTTTCCTAAGTTATCTCTAGCCTCACTCTTTCTATTTAGGAAAAAGGTTTTGAAGTGTTTTTTAGGAAAAAGGCCAACATGTATCATGTCGACAATTTGAACGTTTTACAGAGTCGCCAGTTGGTAGATTTGAAAATGGTAGTACCAACTCAACCGAGTTTTGTTTGAAAGAGGCCCAATTGCTAGACACTGTCGAAACTTGATCTTTGAAAATAAAGTTTTAGCTCGGGGGCTTGGTTAAGTGTGGGGAAGGTGTTAGGCACCCCACAACTCCTTTGTAAACACGGTACCACATCTTTTCAATATTTCCCTTTAAAACTAGAATGCGTGAGTGAATGCTGTTTGAAAATTGGGCCTATTAATTTGACTGATTGAAAGTATTGAGCGGCTTCGTTGAACCTATATACGAAGGGTTTGATTTGATTTAAAAATTAGTCTTTGATTTGATTTGCAAAAGTATTCAAATTTAATTTTTTTGAAAATCTTTTCTTTTGATTTAATTGAAAATGATGTTTTGAAAGACTCTAACACGACAATTAATATTTTTTAACTATATTGAGACCTTAAATCCGGATAACCGCTTTAAGGTCTTTTTGTATGTACATTCCTAAAGAAAAACTGGCAGGGTACATTTGTAAATCAGAGTTTGTCCATCGCCGGAATCAGATTCTGATCAGTTTGATCATGAATCCCACGAATCCTAGGCTCACATATGAATAACCAAAACTTGCACAATCCAAATTTATACAGAAACAGATAAATATCCCAATATTGCCAGAACCGAGGATTCATTCAGTAAATCCCGGTCCGCACGGCTGAAGTGTCTCGTTCCCACTAGATAGTGATTTAAGGGACGCGAGGTTGCTTTTGAAGCTGAAACTAGAAAGAAAGCTAGATTTAAGGAAATCTCAGCCATTCTAGCTTCCCGATTCAGTCTGGAGGTTTTGAAACGTTTGAAAACTAGAATTGGCGAGATTTAAATAAATCTAGTCTGCCCGTAGATATGTCAGTACCAATTCATATAAAATGAATATTTATAGCAGCAATTGAATAGAAAGTGAGTAAGGCAATATATATATATATATAGATATATAGTTATATATAAAAGCTATAAAGGCGATGGATTTTCACGCCGGTGCCCGTACTAGAATTGAAATATATATATATATATATATATATATATATATATATATATGTATATTGACATAAACGTAGTCAACCAAGACTAGGAAAAGGACCAGTGATGGTGAAGGCTGCTTATATATGCATAAATATATATAAAAGCAGTAAAAATGCCACAGAATGATGCAGACCAAACTAGAACGTAAATGTACAGAAAAGTAGTCTACTAGGAACTAAGAAGATAACCCAGTAATGGTGAAGTGTTCAAAAATAGTATAAAGGCCACAAAATAGTCCAGGCCATACTGTAATGTAAATTTTAGAAAAGTAGTCAACTAGTGACTGGGGAGGTCACCCAGTATGGCGAAGAGTGCAAAAATAGTATAAAGGGCGGTGAGTTTTCACGTCGATGCCCGGACTGGAATTGAAATATATATATATATATATATATATATATATATAAAATGTAGTCAACCAAGACTGATACGAGGACCAGTGATGGTGAAAATCACTTATATATGCGTAAATATATATAAAAGGGGTAAACTACCTCGAATTTGACATTTGGGCTTGACAGAATTGAAATGTTAGTATATATACAGTTAAATATATACAGAAAAGGTCAAATCTAGACTGGGGAAATAACCTAGTCCGGCGAAGTTGCCAAAACGTGTGTGCTAGTGCATTGAAGCTGCTGGAATTGACGGATCGTCAATCCGAGTTGTAGAAATGCTAGAAAATTAGTTTATGTACGAAAATGTACCAAATTTTGACGAAAACGGCCACGGAACTAAGTTCCGGGCATTTTTAGAAAATGAAACTTAACGTGCAAGTGTTGAAAAGTGCGAAGAAGTATTATTCACTTTCTGATCGTGAAACTACTTACATTGGACTGCTACACGGGCTTTTTGCCAAATCGTAGGCTCTATACGTCCAAATCTATCGGTTATTTTCTGATATGTGGTAGTATATGGGTATCTCTACGTGTTGGACTGAAAATATTTGTGTTTGGAAGAGTTGTAAAAGTCAGAAAATCGAACTGGCAGGGCTTCACTGCGTTTTGAATTCTTGAAAAAGAAAGGGGGGCACCTTTATTTATAGGCCAGCGAGCCTCCACCCTACCTGTGATTGCCGTAGGTAGAGGTGCGGCTCCCCTAGTGGGACCCGCAGTGCCAGGTTTTGTCGTCTCGAATTACGTGCACTTCGGACAATGCGCAATCGAAGTCGAAACTTTCTAACTTTTGATCAGAGCGTCCGTTTGAGGCATGCGATACCTTTTCGGAAAGCCCTTGCCGAGAGTGTTGCAATGACATAGGATAAAATATTTTCCAGCTCTAAGAAGACGGGTTCATAACCAGGTATTTGATTCCCCACAGTTTGTCCGTTGAGATGTCTTGCGTCGTTTGTACTCGGGATCGTCGTTATGGTTCATTCTGACTTCGATGGCATCAATTAGGCATGAGTTTGACCGAATCAACTGAAAGTTGATAAAATGACCATTTTGTCCCTCCCGGGGTGGTCCTTGGTGAATCTGGCTTCCTAGGGTCATCGTTGGGGCTGAATTGTACTTCCCGGACTGACGCCGGGACTGATCTGTACTTCTCGGGCTGAGGCCGGGGATGACTTGACACGTCTTAGGTAGATGTCAAGGTTGACTTGTACCTCCTGGGTCGATGCCGAGGCTAACTTGCTGGCCCGATATTGAGATCGGGATTATAGATGTAGGCAACCCTCCTAAACAATTTAGGATTAGGGTTTTATAGTAATTAATTTAACTCCTTTAATTAATTATGCTTCCCAATCCTATTCAAAATAATTAAACTCTTTTAATTAATTATCCTCCTAATCTTATTAGGAATATATATGAGAAAGAGAGAGTATCTTATTAATTAATTCCAAACTCCTTTAGGAATTAAATAATAATAATAATAGTAATAATAATAATAAGACTCCTCTTATTAATTTATATTTAATATTTCAAAAATATTAAATAATAAATATTAAGTTATTTAATTTATTCTATCACTATAGATTAAATTAAATATACTTAACTTATTATTACGATTATGTCATTTGCTTCTTTAATAAATATTCTTCCTTTTATAGTGTGAGCCTTTAGGTTCTCCATATTAAATCAATTGTGAATAAATCAGTTAGAACAATTTTAATCTTATTTAAATAAATAAATTAAACTAATAATTCATTTAAATAAATAATATTTATTTTACAATAAGGATAAGCCTCAATCAATGACTTTTCAGATAATATAGATTTCAACATTAATCATAAAAGAACTTGTGAGTTAATAGTTACCGTATAATTCAATTCTTCCACCATACAATGTCCTAATTAAATATAAGACATGGAATTACTGTCAAGTCTTATTTTATTTAATTATATGTATTTCGATTCCAAAATACACAACTCCAAATAATGCAAATTAGAAACTCCTTTCTAATTTCATTACACATTGGCCAAGGATTCCTGGGTTGTCATTTAACGAATCACATAGGACATCTCTTCTTTTACTAGAAGCAGTGGATTCATTATTGATCATTCATTATCTCCATATATAATTTATTACACCCAAGCATACCCTTTGATATACCCTAAGGTTCTTAAGGAATATGTCAAAGTATAATTCATTATACACAAGATACTATGATTATAGGCACTCAAAATTTCCTTTCCCTATTACTAATACTGTAGGAAAGCAATACCAGTCAATCAAATCAACTCCGGTCTCAATACCGGACCTCCAGTTCAAATCCGATCTCAATACCGGTCAATCAAATCAACATCGGTCTCAATACCGGACCTCCAGTTCATATCTGTTCTTAATACAGGTCAATCAAATCAACTCTGGTCTCAATATCGGAACTCCAGTTCAACCCCGATCTCAATATCGGGCCATCAAGTCAACTCCAATCTCCATTTGGACCGTCAGATCAGCCTCGATCTCAATATCGGGCCATCAAATCAACTCCGATCTCCAATCAGACCGTCAGATCATCCCCGATCTCAATATCGGGCCATCAAGTCAACTTCGATCTCCAATCGGACCGTTAGATCAGCCCCGATCTCAATATCGGGCCAACAAGTCAACTCTGATCTCCAATTGGACCTTCAGATCATCCCCGATCTCAATATCAGGCCATCAAGTCAACTCCGATCTCCAATCAAACAGTCAGATCAACCCTGATCTCAATATCAGGCCATCAAATCAACTCTGATCTCTAATTGGACCGACAGATCATCCCCGATCTCAATATCAGGCCATCAAGTTAACTCCGATCTCCAATCAGACCGTCATATCAACACCGATCTCAATATCGGGCTATCAAATCAACCCTGATCTCAAATTGAACCGTCAAATCAACCCCGATCTCAATATCGGGGTATCAAATCAACTTTGATCTCTAATCGGACCATCAAATCATCCTCAATCTCAATATCGGGCCATCAAGTCAACTCTGATCTCCAATTGAACCGTCAGATCAACCCCGTTCTCAATATCGGGCCATCAAATCAACTTTGATCTCCAATTGGACTGTAAGATCAACCCCGATCTCAATATCAGGCCATCAAGTCAACTTTGGTCTCAATACCGGACATCCAGTTCAACCTCGATCTCAACATCGGGCTAGCAAATCAACTCTGATCTCTAATCGGACCGTCATATCAACCCCGATCTCAATATCGGCCCATCACATCAGCCTCGGTCTCAATATTAGGATGTCAACTAAATCCCGGCCATCAATACCGGGATGACCACAGCCTCGATCATCAGCCTCGAGATGTTAACTCAGCCCCGGTCTTAATCTAGGAGGTACAGTTCAGCCCCGATCTCAACCCGGGAGAAATAAATCAACCCCGGTCTCAACTTGGGAAGTCAAGTCAACTTCGGGAACTAACCTGAAGCTTCACAACAACACCAGGAGGAAACCTGGAATGACCAACTCAACCTCAGAGATAACCTTGGGGACAAACAGACTCGAATGGGAACCAAGTCTTGGAAATGACTCCCGGAAGTCAACCAACGGCCATACCGACACCAAGGGCAACCCATGGATGGGAAAAATAGTCATTCTACCAACCGTAAGATGATTCGGTCAAATTCAAGCTGAATTGATGCCATCAAGGTCAGAACAAATCATAACAACGATCCCGAGTGCAAACAGCGCAAGACAGCTCAACTGATAAACTGCAGGGAATCGAAGACCTGGTTATGAACCCATCTTCTTAGACCCAAAAAATGTTTTATCCCATGTCATTGTGACACTCTCAGCTAGGGCTTTCTGGAAAGGTATAGCACTCCTCAAACGGACGCTCCGATCAAAAGTTAGAAAGTTTTGACTTCGACCTTGCGTTGCTCGGAGTGCATGTACTTTGAGATGACTCAGCTGAACACGTGGGCCCCACCATGGGAGCTGCATATCTACCTGCGGTAGAAGCAAGTAGAGCCAAGGCTCCCTGGCATATAAATAAATGTGCCCCCCTCATTTTTAAGAATTCCAAAATGCAGTGAACCTCTGCTCGTTTGAGTTTCTGACTTTTTCACCTCTTCTAAACCAAACAATTTTTAGTCTAACTCGTAGATATACCCACATACTACCACATATCAGAAAATAACCAGTAGATTTGGACATATAGAGCCTACGATTTGGCAAAAAACCCGTGTAGCAGTCCATTGTCAGTATTTTTACGATCATCAAGTTTATATTACTTCTTCGTACTTTTATACACTTGCACGTTAAGTTTTGTTTTCTAAATATACCCAGAACTTAGTTTTGTGGCCGTTTTAGTCAAAATATGGTACATTTTTGTACATAAACTCAATTTTTGGGATTTTTACAACTCGGATTGACGATCTGTCAGCTCTAACAGCTCTAGTTCACTAGCACCTTCGTTTAAGCAACTTTGCCAAACTGGGTTATCTTCCCAGTCCAGGTTTGGCTTTTTTTGTGTTTACTTAACTGTATCTATACTAACTTTTCAATTCTGTCAAGCCCGGATGTCAAATCCGAGGTACTTTACTGCTTTTATATATATTTATGCATATATAAGTAGCTTTCACCATCACTGGGCTCTCTTTTCAGTCTTGGTTGACTATATTTCTGTCAATATATATATATATATATATATATATATATATATATATTTTAGTCCGGCCTGGATTATTCTGTGGCCTTTTTACTATTTTTGCACACTTCACCATTACTATGTTATCTTCCCAGTCCCTGGTTGACTATTTTTCTGTAAATTTACATTTCAGTTCGGCCTGGATTATTCTGTGTCCTTTTTACTATTTTTGCACACTTCACCATTATTGGGTTATCTTCCCAGTCCCTAGTTGACTACTTTTCTACAAATTTACATTTCAGTTCGGCCTTGATTATTTTGTGGCCTTTTTATCGCTTTTTGCACTCTTCACCATTACTGGGTTATCTTTCCAGTCCCTGGTTGACTATTTTTCTGTATATTTACATTTCTGTTCTACCTGGATTATTCAGTGGCCTTTTTACTGCTTTTATATATATTTATGCATATATAAGCAGCCTTCACCACCACTGAGTTCTCTTCCCAGTCTTGGTTGACTATATTTCTATCATATATATATATATATATATATATTTCAATTTTAGTTCGGGCACCGGCGTGAAAACCCATCGCCCTTTACAGCTTTGGGACCTTGGCCAGCCTTCAAATCCAACTATAGGGGATAGCGTGCCCGCGCCATTCTATGCCTAATCCACTGCGTGATCGCGCCGCGACTTGAAGTCATTTTAAAAAAAAACTTAACAGACGTGGCATCTGTCATTCCAACTCCATATCAAATTTAGCATAACCTCCCAAAACATAACACATCTGACTCCATCTGCCAAATTTCAGTCCCAACATCTGACTCCCTCACTCTTAAACTCTCTCCACATGTCCATCTTCATCTCCACACCTCAACTCTACAAACCCACAATTTCTCTCTCCACTATCACCTAAACCCTATATTTCAGCCACATTCAAACCCACTCTCCCCCACCACATCTGAATTACCACTCAGGAAATTTCTAACTCACTTACCACTAATCCACTCTTCCAACTTCCTATATATAACCTAATCAATCTACTCTACATATACTATCCTAGATCACAGCAGAAAAAAGGGAGTTAAGGCTTCAAAAAGGGATGCACACCAACTGGTTGTTAGAAACCTTGAAGGTGTTAGTGATAGATTGAATATACAATTGGGCATCACAATGCTGGGCTTTGAAGGAGTAATCACTGCAACAATTTGTATCATACATTTGAGAAGAGTTTTGATGTCTCAGCCACACTTTTGACTATCATGGCACCTAAAAGAGTACGAACTCAATCCTCTTCATCATCTAACGGAAGTGATAATGATGGTGAAGGTGGCGGCCAAGATGTGTTGGACATTACAAAATTTGTCAACTTTTGAGCCCAACAGTACTACTCGGATGTACTTGTAACCAAAACTTTTGTATTGGAAAAGGAACTAAGGCCTAGTAAGGAGGATGGGAAGCTATGGAATATGATTCGAGAGCGTGGATGGGTTTTAGTGGTGAGTACTCTAGTGGTGGCACCAATGACTATTGTTCGTAAATTCTATGTCAACGCAAGGGAAATGTATAAAGGAATATTATTTGTGCGTGGCAAGCTAGTGAAATACACCAATCAAGCTATCAATGTTCTATTTCACCTATTTCCTCCTCCATCTGGTACCAGAAACTGGGTGGAATCCTAACGCTTCGAGACTGATTTAGACAAGTTGGTGAAGGAGATGTGAAAGCCAAGAACCAAATGGGCTACCAAACTAGGGACCGATAGAAAAACTCATTTCCCACACACCACTATAAATTTGTATGCGAAGGCTTGGAATAGTTTTATATGTGCAAATTTGATGCCCACCCGCCATTAGCACGATATCACCACAGATAGGGTAATTATTCTATATGGAATCATCATAGGGAAATATATTGATGTGTGACATCTTATTCACCAGTCCATGCTCAGATACATGCGAGGAGGTACCACATGGGGGATTCCACATGCATCCGTAGTGACCCAACTTTGTGTCAAGGAAGGCGTTGAATGGGACAATGAGTAATTATAGATGCATATAAAAGACATTGACCACACAACCATTAAAAAATATATAGTTTGGGATGGTAGTGAGTCTCATCCTAGGGGCTTTGGTTTTATTCTTCTAGATAGTGAAGAAGATGAAGAATGAGAAGAAGATGCTCCAGTTCATACCTCACAACAGCATGGCCACCTCCTAACTACATTACCAGACATAAGCGTTAGATGCAGCACCTGTAGAATAGGATGGATGCTATTCATATGAACTTTCATGCATATGCAAATGGTCTGTCTAGGGCATTGGCTCAATCGATTTTTAAGCAGAGAGTGCTCGTGGAGTTTCCCACGTATGGCTCAGCTATTCCTTATCATCTACAGATACACCTCCCAAGCAAGAGAAAGGTGGCAATGATGATGCTACCTAGGAGAGTTTCTTTACCCTTTAGCTTCCAATGAGGACATTGTTATTTTCAAGTTTGGGGGCATGGGGTATTATTAGTTTTAGTTGCATTTTTATATAGTATAGTTGTTTGCATTTTAGTGTAGTTGCATTTTAGTGTAATTCATTTTATTTTAGTTTTTATTGCATTTTAATTTAGAATATTTCTTTATTTCTTGTTTTACTTAAAAAAATTAAAATTAATAATCATATTGCATGAATCCAATTTTCAGTTAGTTTGAATTTTCATTGAGCCTATGTTGAGATTAGAATTACGTTATTGTTGAACATGTTTGATAACTTAGAATCGGTTATATTGTCATTACATGATGTAAATCTTTATATGTCGATTCTGATGTAACCGGATAGCACTGCATAGTTTCCTTTATACTTGATTGGTTTAAATAGTCACATAATTGTCTTCTGGTGGGAAATTTTTGTTTTAAAGACAAAGATTTAGTAAAACAGATAGTAATAACTAAGATGATGCAAAAGTTTAAGTTTGGGGAAAAAACAGGTGGTATGCATGTTAAAAAAATAATAAAATAAAATAAAATAAAATAAAATAAAAATGAGAAAAAGAAAAGAATGATGTTGAACAAACACTTTTGCTAGTTTAGTTATGTGGCCTTTGATACTTGAGTAAGTACGCCGTAGGGGATGTCTTTACACCTTGTGCAATAAAGCCATCTGGCTTGGGAGTCATTGGTCGAAAGCTAGCTACACGGGTATCACTGAAAATCCTAAGAGGACAAAACATTGCACAGTCAGGTGTAAACGCGAAAAAGTGCGAATATCGCCCTCGTGAGTAAATAATAGCATCCCTTTGTTAACTCTTAATTTAGTTGATGCGTAGTCTTGGTTGGAGTTTAATGTGTTTACTATTTTTCTTGATTTGAAACTGTATTTTTCCCCATAAGAAGCATTTATGTGAAGTATTTGTTCTATTTGAAGTTTAAAAGTAGCAACCACACACACACTACATTAGTGACGACAATTTTTGATTTGCGTAGTGTTATGCGGTATTTCCTTGTTCTTGGTTGGATTCGTTGTTTGATGTCATTGCGGTTTCTCTAAGGCAACTCATTTGGAATTCAAATTTGACTGATATTGGGATTTGTTAGCATTTAGAGTAGATTGCATTAATATTTTGATGCTTGAGGGCAAGCAACAGTTTAAGTTTCGGGGTATTTGATAAGTAGGTTTTATACCTACTTATTGGATATTAACTTACCATAGCTGATGCTTAGTCTCGTGTGTTTTAGTAGCATTTCATCTCTATTTTGTAGGAAGCATACTCAGGAGATAACTTGGTGGCATTGTGATTCGAATGGATATGAAACCAGCTCAAGTAGATGCAAAGTGCTTGTGAGGGAGGGTAAGTGAAGATGGCATGAAAAGAGTTTAAAAGAAGAAAGCAGCAGCAGCAGTTCAGCAAATTGCAGATTTGAAGACTAGCGCGGCGCCTAAAAGAACTATGCGTCAGCGCGGCCATGCCTGACCCAGACATGCACAACAAGCAGCGCGCCTGCGCCCCTTTTGCCGTATTGACTAGCACGGGCTCGTCGGGTCGTGTTAACCAGTATGCCGACTTTTCATTTAATACCCAAATGGATTTCTTTCTTAAAGAAAGGTTGCTTTCAAGTTAAGGCATGAATCATAGATTGTTATTATTGCCTTTTTAGGGTTAGAGAAACACAGTCTTGGTTTCTCTAGCAATTTTCATAGTTAGCTTATATTAGGGCTAAATTTGGGAACATTTGAGCTTGGATCCAACATTTAATGCTCAGATTTGGGAAGGAGATCAGATTTGCATCTTTCCCTCTTTAGTATCTTTTTCTTTTCATTTTGGCTTCCAATGTATGAACAATCTCTAGTGATGGATTTTAATTTATATATGAACTAATTTCCAATATGGGGTTATGATGAATCTTAATGTGTAGTACAAATTTCTATATTTCCTTATGAGATTTGGTTGATTATTTATACTGGATTGTTTAATGTGATTTGCGTTAAATGTTTAATTGCTTGATCACTAATTACTATGTTAGTCTATATGAACTTGAAAAATGGATTATAGGCTTACAACTAATCATGTTAGCATATGTTCATGAATTCTACATTGAGATGAAGTTTATGTTTAGTGCCAAGGATAAAAATATACTGAAGCACCATATGTAGTCTAATGAGTACTTGAGCTTCAACTCGCTTTGATTGTAATTCACAAAGTCATATAGTGCATTAACCAACTTGGGTGTTTTCATTTATTCTATCTTTTGTGGATTGAATATAATACGGGTATGGTACATCTAGAGATGGTCATATCTTACTTTTGTGTTCTTGACTAACGACCCAAAATAATTAACCAAACTTATAAAGAAGTGTAGTATCTTGAATAAAGCATTAAGTGAAGTCGTATACCCCCATATTCTCCTTATTTGGCTATTTTACTTGGTACTTGACTATTGTCTTGCTTTTAGCATTTTAGTTAAGATACAATTGTTCAGCTGTTTAAGTAGATCGAGATAATTACAAAACTGTTGCATGATAGATTAAAATACAATCATTATGAAAGTGATATGCATACAAGCCAATCATGTATACTGATAAAGCATATACTTTGTAAACATTCTTATTTATTTATTAATAAAAGTATTCATTTATTAAAGGCATTTAATTATCTACATGATGCTATTTTTATAATATGTAAATAACCCATAGTTTTAAGAAACGCTTTTAGAATCATGATGTTTATTATGCTAATGAGATCTAAATTTTTAGAAAGATTAAAACTTAAATAATTCCCAATCATTGGATTACTAAAAACGGGATTAGTGAATCCGGATAGATTGGTGCATATGTTGCTTGCTCATTGGATGAGGATTATTGATCTCATGATCATTTGTGTGCAGACACTAAAGTAAGTATGTAGGTGCTTATTGGAGAATAAGTACACGGAACGTGACTCGCTAGGGAATACGTAATAGAGTTTTACTCGCCTGTCAATAGAATTTCTAATGTGACAGTAGTACAAGTAATCCTCAGACTTAAGATCATCATAGTATCTTGTGTATAATGAATTATACTTTGACTTATTCCTTAAGACTCTTAGGGTATATCAAATGGTATGCTTGGGTGTAATAAGTTATATATGGAGATAATGAATGATCAATAAAGAATCTACCGCTTCTAGTAAAAGAAGAGATATGTTCTATGTGATTCGATAAATGACAACACAGGAAATCCTTGGCCAAGGTGGAATGAAATTAGAAAGGAGTTTCTAATTTGAATTATTTGGAGTTGTGCATTTTCTGATCGAAATACATATAATTAAACAAAATAAGACTTGACAGTAATTTCATGTCTTATATTTAATTGGGACATTGTATGGTGGAAGGATTGAATTGTACGGTAACTATTAACTCAAATGTTCTTTTATGATTAATGTTGAAATCTATATTATTTGGAAAGTCGTTGATCGCTAGGGAGAATTATCCCAATTGTGGAATCAATTTTATTTATTTAAATAGATTATTAATTTAATTTATTTATTTAAATAAGATTAGAATTGTTCTAATTGATTTATTCACAACCGGTTTTAATATAGATAACCTAAAGGGTCACACCATAAAAGAAAGAATAATTATTTAAGAAGGTAATGACATAATTGTAATAATATGTTAAGTGTAATTAATTTTATTTATGATGATAGAATAAATTAAATAGTTTAATATTTTATAAATATTAAATATAAATTAATAAGAGGAGTCTTATTAATATTATTACAATTATAATTATTTTAATTTCTAACGGAGTTTAGGTATTAGTTTAATATTAGTACTCTCATGTATTCCAAATAAGATTAGGAGGCAAATTAATTAAAAGAGTTTAATTAATTATTTCCAATGTGTTGGGAGCCTAATTAATTAAAGGAGTATAACTAATTAAATAAAACCCCATTTCTAATTAAATTAGAAGTGTTGACTAATATCTATATAAGAGGAGTCTTATGCTAGATATCAGATGATGCAATTCCAATTGTTGGAGAGTACTCATTTTCTATAAAGAATAGAAAAACTAGGATTTAGCCAACTACCCTCCTTCATGAACAATTTCACTTCCTTGGTGGATCACCTGTAGAGGCCAAACACTTGGGTGACTAACGTTGATCAGAGGAAGGAATCAATCCTGGAGATTCAAGGAGATCGCGAAGAATAAGGAGTTGAACTCATACTTATGGTAGCTTAGTTCTACAAGGGTATAATTCCATAACTTCTTATTTATCATTTTAAATTAATAATGTGCATAAAGGATGATCCGGGTAATTGGTTTATAGAAAATTTTAAACTTTGATTTTACCGTGCATCCGCTATTTTTGCAATTTGATTGCGTCATGATTTCTTACAAACCAAACACATTATTCTCCATGGGAACGATACTCTACTAACTCTATATTACTTGTGAACCACGTGCACCTGTGTGTGTGTGTGTTGTTTTGATTAACACCCAAACAAGCCAACAAGCATGCCTCCATCGGATTCCCGAATTACAAGTTATGAAAGTTCAAGAGAACAACAGGTTGGTCGGAAAGCACGTCCTTCGAGACAGCGGGGCCCACCATGCTGAGCCAGCCCCGCCCAGCCCCAGGTAGACATACGGCCATCATGGTCTATATATCCCCTCCCCCCTTAGCTTATAAAAGAAGAGAGAGAAGAAGAAAGGGCTGCGGCGAGAGAAATAAAGGCTAGGATGGTCAAACAGAGGCTCTAACGTACTCCAATTCTTGTAAAACTTCTTTGTAAATGTTCATAAATATATATATAACATATCATTTTTTAACCGATGGAAAACGAGTATCGAAGTGCCAAAAGCCATTCAAGAGTCGTTCTCGCGATATATTGTACGATTTCTCCAGATCTGTCTTCTTCGCCTACTCTAATACATATATAAGTGCTATATACATATCTTTAGTAGCTTATATTTGCCAGATCTGAAATTTTCATCGTTCATTTCTTGTAAATTATCAATATTTGAGCTATATTAACTAGATTTGTACTAAATCTAGCCAGATTTAGCTTTTAAACGGTTTAAAAGTTATAAAACTTAAACCTAAAAGCTAGAATGGCTAAGATCTGTACAGATATAGTTTTGTTTCTAGTTTTTTGTAATTATTTAGCGATCATGTGACCCTAGATTTGTATCTAGAGGAAACTGAAAGCTATGAGCTACTCACGTACGGAGATTTGACTGATGAATCTTTCGTTTAGTGATGTCTAGTATAGTTTTACTTTTTATGGCAATATATTCATTGTGCTGGCTGTTTATTTGATATTCTGTGAGCCTAGGAGCTACAGGATCTATGATTCAACTCATGGATCTAGATTCGGTTCCAATAATGGCCCTGATTGAGTTTTAAAGTCAGCTTGCCAATTTTGTAATTGTAAATATAGGACCTTAAAATGGTTATTCGGATTTAAGGTCCCTATAATAATGAAATCCTATGTGTGGTGTCCGGACATACTTTGATGGCTTTCATACCCATAAGGATCCCGACACTTATATATATATATATATATATATATATATATATAAGAGGTTCCTACAAGAAGTGCAAGATCAATTAGCAAATATGTATTTTCTGGCACATATTGGGGGTATGAACGATAATATCCTAGATGATGATTATTCAGAAGATCAAATCCTAATCACTCGCATAAACATGGCCAAGGAGAACAATTTAAAGAAAAGTACTGACCCTGATGTGAATTCAGTCATAGTCATCATCAAATAGTAGGAGGATAACAACAACCCCTTCATCATCTCAATCAACAAGGACCTGACCCTCGATAACTGGAGCAGTATATCGTGCATCAGTCGTAAATGGTAAAAGGGCAGAGAGTCCATCGGCCCTGAAGTGTAGATATTATTTACTACTTACTTTTGTTGTATAGTACTAGCAGTTACTTTTGTCATGCTTTCATTGCGGCTTTATATGATTAAACAATGTCATATATTAAGTGAAGTCATTTTGTTTTCAAAACTCCAAATTTGGATTTGTTTAGCCTTGTCGATGAATTGTCAAGTCTCAACAGTGACTATAACTTTGATGTAGAACTGGACTTTAACTTGATGGGGATTAATCAAGAGGAGACAGATGACTTTGAAGTGCCTGAGAAGATCATAGAATGGGTTAAAGACAAACCCAAACCAAACCTCGATCAACCCATCACATTCTATATCGGAACCTCAAAAAATCTAAAGAAATCAAAATAGGCAACGACCTTACCCCAAACCAAATGACAGACCTGATTGAACTCCTAACTCAGTTCCAGGATGTGTTTATATGGTCACATAAAGACATGGTCGGTCTGTCTACTGACATTGTCATTCACTGACTACCCATCAAAAAGGGATTCAAGCCTGTCAAACAGAAACTCAAGAGACTAAAGCCCAAGTGGAGTCTGAAGGTCAAAGAATAAGTTGTCAAGCAATTCAAAGCAGGCATTATCATGGTTTCAACCTACCCTGAATGGTTGTCCAATATAATTCCTCTACCTAAGCCCGGAGGGAAGGCACGAGTATGTACGAATTATCGGGATTTGAATAAAGCTTGTCTCAAAGTCGACTTCCCAGTATATTTCAACCACATATTGATAGACAACACGGCATATGTACTCATTTATTGACTGTTTTATTGGATATCACCAAATCATGGTGGTCGAAAAATATAGGGAAAAAAATAGCCTTTATTACCCCTTGGGGAACCTTCTGCTACAGGCGATTGTCTTTCGGCCTTATCAATGTTGGTGCTACATATCAGCGAGCCATGATGGCCCTGTTTAATGACATGATGCACAAGGAGATAGAGGTGTATATGGATGACATCATAGTCAAATCTCGAAGGGAAGATGACCACATCGACCATCTCAGGAAACTATTCAACAGGCTTCGCAAAAATAACTTGAAGTTGAATCCAGCCAAGTGTGCTTTCCTTGTCAAATCCGATAAGTTATTGGGATTTTTGGTAAACAACAGAGGCATTGAACTGGATCCTGCCAAGATTAAAGCCATCACTGAGTATCATGCCCCGACGAGTTGGAATGGTAGGCACATTTCTTGCTGGAATCGAATTGCCTTCCGTTTAGATCGGAAGGTGGAGCAAGCTCAATGATCTTCTTCTGGGCGATCAGTAGTGCTAATATATTCTCAAAGGAGTCTCCCAAAGGAGTGAATATCCTTCTTCGCTTGTTTTTCTCAACTTTCACTGCTGTAGAATTTTGAGAATTCGCATGATGAGAGTTCTACCTTTGAATAGGTGCGTTAGGGCTCTTGCTGGCAGATTGTCCATGTAATATTAAAAAGGCATCTTCTTCCTTTCTCTTCGATCCCCTTTTGGGAGCGCTGCCATAATTTTTTGACTGTATGTGCTCGGCCACGGCTTCCAAAGCAGTGAGGTCCTTAATTTTGCTAGACTTCAAACCCATTTCTGCCATTTCCCCATGTTTAATCATTTCAGAGAAGGATTTTCTTGACCCAACAAGGACTCTCTTATAGAAAGGGGCTTCTTGTATATCAATGAAGGTTGTCACCATATCACCCTCATCCGTTGGTGGGTTGACTTGGGCCGCCATTTGCCTCCACCGCATATTCTCTAAACGATTCATTACCTAGCTTTTTGACTTTGGTAACCTGGTAGCGATCAGGTGCCATCTAGGATTGGAAATTGTATTGGTTAAGGAAAGCATGGGCCAAATCTTCCCAACCTCTGACTTTTGAATTGTCTATCTATGTGTACCACGTTCGGGCTTCACCGGTAAGGCTCTTCTGAAATAGTTGCATCCGGAGGTTTTCATCCTTGGCATAAGTTCCAAGTTCACCTATGCAGACTTTCAAGTTAGTGTATGGATCTTCTAGTCCATTGTATTTCTCAAACTCGGGGACTTGAAACTTATCCGGGTATCTCGCCTTTGGGAAAATACATAAATTCGAATAATTCAAGCTCCTGTGGGATCCTGTCCATTTCATAAACCGGATAACGTCCTCCATTTGTCTAACTTTCTTCCTAATATCTCCAGTGTCTTTGTACTCCATGAGGTCTATGATTTCCCATGTCGTTTTCTGAATCGGGGCCTCCTTGGGTACTTCAACATCTAGGGGAGAGATAGGTGTGGACGTATCGGTATCACCTTCCTTCTCGGGTACTTTCATGTCTCCTTGCACAGAGGATTCAATCGGACTCTTGTGCTTAGATTCCTGAGATACTTTACACTGTTATTTTAAGAGGGTCGTCATCTCGGTCATCTGTTTCTTGAACTCCTCGAATTCATCTCGAGATACAAGGGTATGTTCAGATGAACTTCCTTCAGCCATCTTGAATGGTGATGAGCGGGCTTTCTTGGTTCGAGATCGGGTTCTTGGACCAATCTTCACACAACCGATATTTAGTTTAGACTGGATACTGGTGGATAGGGATGCATGATATGCTATGCATCAGTTTAATGGTTTTTTAATCTTTTCATGCAACACAACGGGTTAGTTGAATTGATGACAGGAATTGAAAGATGTTTGTATGACAGTTCAAGATAACGGTCATTTATATGCATGGAAGATTAAATAGGTAATGAAGAAGCATATCGTGCATTTGGTTTATCAGAGGCTGGCCTATCTTAGGATTATTCTCACGGGCTGTTTGAAATTGGTTCCCAGATCTTCGCAATTTACATGATGAAAACATCCATTTTTCAATTGGAGCGGATTTGACTGGTGCCTTTCCTGAGCCTCACAATGGAAACACCCAGAGGAGTCCAGTAATAAACAATCGAGGGGATTGCCTCCTAATGGAGGTACTACACAACATACATTCACATACATTCACGTCCTCACCGCATATAATATGATGACATTGTGCGAAGCACTAATATATTGTGTGAGGCACCAATACATAATGCTAAAAGATTGATACACATAGAGATCATTCACACAAAATGTATATGCAGAATGAAAATCAAAAAGTTCGATTACGGCTTAAGCCCTCTTTGATCCCCAGCAGAGTCGACAGCTGTCGACGCCAGGAAAAAAATTCGCCGCTCTCCTTTTTGTTGAAGGAGGGGTCTTTTTCTTTTGGGTGTTGCTATCCATCCTCTCCTATCCTGGGGAAAAGAGAGGATTACCCATATTTCCTAATTTTAATATTATTCTACGCTTTCCCTTTTGCTTTGTCTTTGGGGGTCCGTGTAAAGGGTGAATTTTATAGGAAATTGGTACCGACATATGTGTCTACGATTTTGAAAAGATTGATTTTATTTTGATGATTGAACTGAATGAGACAGAGTCGCCAGTTGGTATTTTGGAAATGGATGTACCAACTCATCCGAATTTTAATAGTTTTTTCGCAAGATGGTCCAATGCGTGACTCTAAAGATTAGTCTTAAATCCTAAGATTGGTGCAATCCGGAGGTTAGGTTTAGCGGGGGGAAGGTGTTAGGCACCACCCGACTCCCATGCAAGCACGGTACCGCATCTTATTGATTTTCTATGCATAAAATGTGTATGTGTGTGTGTGTTTTATTTTGAAAGTTTTGTTATTGTTTTTCTAAGTCTTTATTTTGGGTCACTTGAAAGTAGTGCCGTACCTCTTTTGCGCCTAGGTACGAAGGATTTGATTTGATAAAAAGTTCATTTTTAACAAAATATATGATTTGAAATGAGGTTTTAGAAAGTAAGATTTTTCAAATCCTTTGCCCGACTAGGAATTGAGGACTTCGATACTTCCTTTTATTCTTTACATTTATTACGTGATCTACCCCGAATCGCTTTATTGTACATCAAAAGCTCTTTGTGGTTTTATTAGAAATCATTTTGATGATATGCATGTAAAAGCGTTAAAAAGAGGGTCGGGTCATCATCGGGCATGTAAGCCATCCCGATGAACCGAACTCCCGCAATCAATGTTTTCACTATCACGGGTCTTGAATCCGACCTCTCGAGACTAATCCCTCGAGTTCGTTTTCAAGATCCAAATATTACATGTACAACGATATTTACGCTATTAAAACATTACAACATGAAAACCGGTCCATCGTGGGAATCAAGTCGGATCTATTCGGGGATCTTAACATCGAGATTCCTAGGCTCACATGATTTGTAAAATATGATATATATATATATATATAACATCCACAGCTTCGATATTAGATGATTTCATTGATTAAAATCACCGTTTAAGACGATTCGGCTCCCCTTTCACCTCAAAATATATATTTAGGATTATACGGGTTAACAGGGATCGTTCAAAATAATAAATCCATAGATATAACATGAATCTAAGCTGTTATAGCCCACGGGTTAAAGCTTCATGCTTAATAACCTCTCGGGGGCTAGATTAGGCTTAGACTTAGATATATCTAGCCTCCGCGATTGATTTACAACGTAATAAGCACAATATACCCAATAAAAATGTAAAATCTATCAACTATTACACAATATGCTTAAAATACAAGAAGTTTATCTATATTCAAACATGATATCTCATTAATCTATCATTTGAGCAACATTTACAAAGAACCGAAGCTCGAAAGTGCGTTATTTCACCTTGGGGGACGCGTGAACAAGCATTTTGACTCCCGGTATGAACTAAGAACACTAGTTGGGCTCCAAGTATGTGCTAGATGGGATGATTAAGCTTCAAAGAGGTGTAGACAAGTTCCACACGAGCCTCTCTCTCTCTAAAATGCTTGTTCTCTCGCTAAAATGTATATCTCTCTTTTCTAAAATGAACTAGTGTGGGTGTTATAAGATGCCGAAGGCAGCCGCAACCATACATACGGCTAGCCACATATATGGTAAAGGCTGGCCTAAGTGGGCCCCACATGCTCGGCCGGTGGTTTCTTTCGATCCCAGTTCGGCAAAAGTTGAAGTCCGTCGCTCGGCCTTTCGAATAATCTTTGAGGAATGCAGAGGGAACAGATCGATTCTGACTGGATTAGGGTTCAGGAACTCGATACTATTGGACGAGATATATCTATCAGGTACGGATATCAATTATCTAACTTATCTAACTTATCTCTAATGGCACATCGTTCGAGGTGTGCTGAGGTGGTTTTCGATGATCACTGTCTCAGCTCGTCGATCTTTGATCGGTTCGCGGCATGTTCGGATGTCATTGGTCCTTTGCATCACTCTTAGGGTTGTCTCCGAGCTGATCTGGCTCTTTTGTCCTACCTCGGGGTTGTCGCCTGAGTAAAATTAAGCGTTTGCCCTTCTGCACGGTTAGTACAAAAAAAGCTATTAACAATAGTTCTCCTAATATTAAACAACTAAAGCCATTCTGAAGCCTTGCCCTTTTATTTGTCCTTCCCCGAGGTAGCGCCTTTCTCTGCCTTAACTATAATGTTTTTAGGGAAGCAAGAATGAGCAACAAATTTGCCAAGCAAGTAATATAGAAATAAGGGTGAACAATATGAAGTTTGAATCTCAAGGGTATAAAAGTAAATGATAGTTCAAGAATAACAAGTATTAATAGTTCTCAATATGTGTCGCTATGGACTAAAATATATCATTAAGATTTAAAAGTTCATTAATTTTGAAGTTTCAGAAGAATGAACACTGAGCAGTCACTATAGACTAAGAACTCTTACTAGAATTAACAGTATCATACTAAAAATATAATATAAACAAGTACAACAAGTGATTAGCCTAAAGTACTCTACGTTATGCATAACATTCAAAATATGCTAATATGTGCGAATGACGGTGCCCCGATAATTATATAATTTCCCCTTCAATGAGGGTTGTTCATCTCTGTAGATTTATAAGAGTCCGCACCAATACAATTGGTTTGGATAGCTTTCTAACACATGATATTAGTCTAGCCGAGTCAAATGGCTTTAGACAATTTTTACAATGCATTTAGAAACAATAAGTTTAATGCTTGCAACAAAATCAAGATATAACATTGATTTCCGAATAGATATTTGCTCGATGTAAATATGGTTGATATAGCAACAATTCGGATTTACACAATATGTAGAGTTAAGAGAGTTAGGGAATATGCATCCAATATCAAAATCAAATGAAGTTTGGAAACTTGCCTATTGCGTAGATTACAACCCTAAAGCTTAACGTAACCGCAAGGTCTTATAGTATCCTATTTATGTATATATATATATACACATTAGCTATGCAAACTGAATACAAGAACCGACGATACTACACGCACTCCATTATGTACTTTAAACACACACATTACATAATCAGATTATACGTTACTACATATTCAAACAACATTTCTTTGTAATTGTCGTTGACTTAGCGTTTTGAAAGTTTTAGAAACACTTATCAATTCTTTATTTCCTATAGTCAACATATACATTAACAGTTAAGCATCCTCTTAATCATGTATTATAGTTTTAGGACATCAATATAAGTATGCATCAAGTTTCAGATTACAAATAACATAAACTCATCACACTGCTGGGCTGCTCGACCGCACTGGATTTGGACTAGGGAGTGGCGTGGCTGCGTTGCTCTCTGCCCAAACCAGTACTAAAAATTAGTTTGCATGATTTTAGCTCACTTACTAGCATACATTGATGATGATACATGCATAACATACATGTTATGAGGTTTATTATTAGGTTTGGTCTCTTCTAGGATAATTACAAAATTGTTTTAATGTCATTGTTTTCAACTTCAACATTTTCTTAAAAATCTCATGTTAAATCAACTAAACATGCAATACACTTTAGATTCATATATCCTCACTATTATATACCAACTAAGTCATGTAAGCATGCTCGAAAATTAGAACTTAAAGTATATCAAGTCCGTCAAGTTTCATTTCTGAACTTTATGTTTCTTTTAGAAATAAATCTCACGTAACTCATATCATGTAAAGGGGCTTTGGATTACATGTTATCCTCATTCAGATACATTTATAAGTTACTTACACATGATCACAAAATCAGAATACAAGTAAGATTATTTTATTCAAGGTTTTTTTTTCAAACTTATAAGTTTTCTTTTACAAACTCCACCTAAAACAAGCTAAAGTGACTTATTATAACTAAAGTAACATCAATCCATATGTTATGGTCATTTATAGGCATAATCAAGTCAAACTAACAAGCTAATCATTACAGAAAACACAAAAATTAGATTTCATAACTAACAGGCGGCGCAACCGCGCTGTGTTTGTACAGGGAAGTGGCGCGGCCGCGCCATTCCGGTACAGACACAGGCTTGGCCTCTTCTTCTGCAAAATTTAAAACCCACAAGAAGAAACCCTTCATTAAACATGTTTTCATCCAATCACATTGTTTCCAATCATGTATAAAACTTAACTAACATATATATTAACTCACAATCAATCTAACAACGATTTCATGATAATTCTAAAAATTTGTCAAGCTTGAAATCAAGAACATATAATAGTAGTATTACCTCTGTTGAAGTTAAATTATCAAGATTGCTTCCAAATTTTAGATAACTTTATAATCTTAATATACTCAAACTCCAAGTTTAACTTATCAAAAAATGTAGCAAAGTGAATTGAGAAGAGGAGGCTGCTATATATAGAGAATCCAATAGCCATGTAAAGCCTTTGTCCACCAATTTTGTTCAGCTGGAAGAAGAAGAAGTTGTTGGACAATAATAGTTTGGTAGCACAGTTAAAAATTACTGTGAAGGCCACTCCCCATTTCATCATTTGATTTTGCTTAGTTTGACATTGTAGAGGTAGCATAGGCCATTAGTCTGTACGCGTGTGTTGGAGGAAAAAATGGGACTAAAATTATGGGACAAGGCTTAGTAATGTAAATGAATACCAACATACTTGGGTTTTATTCCCATTTTGGCTTACAATGTAATTTTGATGAGTTATTTTATTACCTTGTGGTAATTTATAGGTATATATACACATAATTATATAATCCATCTAAATTGGGTTAGTCCAGATAATACGGAGATATAATTTAGCTGAGTACTATCAACCCTTAATTTCATAAAACTTTATTATTTCAATTACACATAATTATTTAGTAATAAATATTTATTTATTCAAATTTAATTTCTCCTATAACATTAAAGTACAGATTTAATTTACCCACCACACATAATATTGTCACATAAGCTCATTTATGTAACTTAATAGAATTATATGATTCACCTAACTTTATCATATAGTTTTATATATCATGTATTTTCATTGTAATGTCACATATTATTTCATATTAAAATGGATGTAGTGTGACGAACGAGATTTTATAATATAATTTGAATATTTATTGAATTAAATAAATATTTTTCGATGATTTAATTATTGAATTAAATAATTAATTGATGAATTCGTGGTAGATTAATTTAATTATATATGTTACATTGATTAAATTAATGTGGAGAATTTTATTATTCAAAGTATGAATTTAATTGAGCTTATTTGATTAAATAAATTATTTAATAAGCATAATGTTATTCTAATTAATTAGAGATTTAATAATTTGACATAATTAATAAATGAGAATTTTAATTAAGTGACTATGTGATTTAATGTGGAATTATTCTATTTTAATTAATTGAATTAAATAAGATATTTGATTAATTGCTAAAATGGGTGTGACATTATTAAACTATATTATAAGAGATTAATTAAAATAAATGAGAAAGGGACTCTTTAAGCTTGCCAAACATGGCCTTATAGGAGGTTGGTCAGTTAACCCATATTGGGAGTTAACTGACGACCCATGATTTCACAGATTATTTTCGCGTAAACATTATTATATTGAGGTTATTATATGAGTTATATGGTTGTTTTAACAATTCAATCTATGTAATTTTGATTAATAAGAAGAAATTATGTTCATAATGATTTACTATAAACTAATTTTGAAAGAATAGCCTTTGAAACTATCAAATTGGTGTTTGATTATGGATTATTGTTTAAATTAATCATGGGTTATGCTGATATGTTAAGAATTAGAGTTATTGCAATTGGAATTACATGAATTGATTAAAAAACGAATTCGTAATAGCAATTTTTGTTAAAAACGCTTGATATTATAGTTTTCTTCAAAAATCATGAAAACTTGGTTTTGATTAAGTGTTGTAAGGATTTTATATGTTATATTCATGTTAAAGAGTCCAAAATTTTGTTGTTATCAAGTTTTATGTTCATCATGTTGAGAAAAATCGGACTTTGGTGTGCAAAAATAAGCTAAATTGGGTTATTTCTCTGCCGTTCGCGAGCTGGGGGGGTTCCCACAGCAGTGGGCCTCGCCCCAACAATGCTTTAACCAATGGAGGACCTGCCCCAGCGAGGGACCATGCTGTCCGGGAAATATGGTTTTGCTTTGTTGAGTTTTCATGCCGCGTTTGTTTAGCTAACTTATTTTCATGACTTGTTAAGTGTAATAGGTAATGAGATAACATACTTTTGATGTGTTTAAGATAACTTGAAGTCTTATACGAATGTATTACATGTTTATGGGTGTATTACTTTCATAAGGTACACATAATGATTTAAAGCGTTATAAGCTTGTGAAATGTATGTCGTGAGTATAGACACACGTATGTGGCTAGTTAGCAACCTATGTTGTAAACAACGTTGTGAGTTGGATATGAGTATGAAGTTCGACTGTTTAAACGTTATAGTTGGGTAATAATAGATGTTTTATAGGTAATGTAATGTGTAGGGTAATTATGGAAGTGATTGTAATTATTAAAGTGTAGCTTGCGCTTGAGGCAAGTTCTCTAATCCTTATTTTTTTACGTTAAGCAAGTTTCCTATCTCTAAAGTTGTTATTGATTTTGTATAAGCTTTGTAAACCATTCTTGTGCGCTATGCAAGCTTTATCATTGTATCTTTTCATTGTGCAAGTTCTCTAACCCTTGTTCAATATATCATGAAAGTTTATTTCCGTTTCTTAACTTGTTATATATTATACAAGTTATACTGTATTCAAATATTCGTAAAGCATAAGTGTTGAAGTATTATTTAAGTAATGTGATCTTGACTTAGTTGTTCAAGCAAGATCTACTTGATCTATCGAATGCTTTAAGTTATTTCCAAAGTATGCCTAGTTATCATAAAACCTATTGTTGTATCTTACATTTGGTTCAAAATTCTTATATTATCGCACTGTTAGAGTATTGTGAGTCGATTCAACTACACCTTAGTTGATGATAGTTGAAACTCCAAAGTTCCTTTATCTATCTAAACTAAGCTTTCTTTGGTGCGGACTTGTATTCAAATACTGAGAATGAACAACCCTATTTATTAGGGGACATTTATGTGAAAGCGTTAAGATGGTTGTGCACAATACATGGTACGAAGGGCTGATCCCCCTAAGTACGAGTTAAAGGTCCATAGTCTCAATGACTGTTAAAAGTTTTAAATAGAAATATTTATAACCTATGATAGAGTTCAAGGTCATATGACCCTCAGATAAATTCTATACTCAAATTTTAAATATGATGAAATAATTAATATTCAATTCTTTATTTCTGATGGAAGTAAAAGTTATTCAAACCCTTTTGAAGTTATTCAGTTATGTCATATCACTGCTGTATTTCAAGTGAGCTTTTGTTTGCTCACTCTTGAATATTTTACAACCCCTTGCAGTTGAAGCCAAGAATGTTTACGTACCGTCAACAAGTAAAAGAAAAAGGAAAGATGAGCAAGTGAAGACTTGTTGTCTTCAAATTTTTATTGTAATAAGACTTAGTTGATGATGTTTTATTTTCGCATTTATTTGATTGATGTTAAGGTTTAGTTAACCCTGTGATTTTATATTAGACAAGTTGTAATAATTTTTCAAGGAAGATTTTATTTAAGTATTTATAAATGTTGTAATTTATTTTGCAATTATTTATTATTGGGTAGATATATGTTATATTTAGAAAGTGAACACCAAATCATGTGGAAATGCAGTACCCAGATTTGGGGGTGTCACAACAATGCCCTCTGTATATGATCTGAGAGTCGTACTATCAGCAACAAAAGCATCCCTGGTAGCTCGAGCATCGTCTCTCTCAACAACAGAAGCATCCCTGGAAGCCCGAGCCTCATCTCTCTCGGAAAAAGTAGCATCCTGTCTGAAAAAGGTCATCAACACTAAGGCTCTAGCATGATCTCTCTTAAAGGTCCAAAGCTGTATCACCTGCTCCAAAGACTCTACAAAAGGTGGGGCAGCAGCAGCTGAAGAACTAGGGGTGTCACAGATTAGGGCCACTGTCAAATCAGCAAATAGCTCATCCTCGGTGGGAGAGAAAGGATCCTCCATAGGCTCCTCCTCATCAGAATCAGTGCTAGGCGCTGAATAAGTAACCATAGATGATGCAATATCTACCTCTAGTCATGCAGAATACTCAGAGGAACGACCCGGATGACTCGAGGAAAAATCAGCCCTTCTCTCGATGGATCCAATAATTATAAACTCTAGACAAATCATCGTCTGACAAAGACGAGGCTGGTAACTACTGATCAAAAGCTCCATTAAAAGAATAAACATCCTGGTACTGGTCGAATTGTCCCATAACAGCCAAATGATGATATGTAGTCACTTCTTGCAGACCAACCAATAGCAAAAAGTCTATACCCACTACATAGTTGACAAAGCTGTAAGGGGAACTAAATCCTAAGCAATGCAAAATGGAGAAAAGATCCTCAATCACGGCCAAGAAGACAAACCAAGACGCTATATCTACATAGTCAGCTGGTCGAAAAGAATAAGTTGCAGATATCTCATGTGTTAAGCAATATCTATGGGGTCTGAAAATATCGATCGGTCTCAAATGCATCATAAATAAGATGTATAACAATACCGTATTACCTTTAAAGAAGTCGATAGTATGGGTATGATAAAAGGGAGCTAACATCAAGGTCTCTGCTAATATCATGGGCAAGATGGTGTGACCCTCTCTGAGAGCTCCAACTATTATGGTCAGGCCAATATCTAGATGGTCCATATTCACTGGCATGTATAGATAAGCCACAACGCACAGCAATAAAGCATCTACCCTGGTAGCCCGCCACTCATCTTGAGTAATGGAAAAAATCTCTAGTGTGCAGTTGAAAGCTATCTAACGATCCAAAATGGTTGATCAAAAAATCTAGGGATACTACATGCCCTGAGGAAATCTCGTCTAAAATGACAGTGCGTCGCAAACCGGTCAAGGTCATAAACTACCGCCTCAACTCTCCAACAGCTACCTTAGTACAAGGTTGGTCTAGTGCAAGGTCTTTAATCCGCTCATATTCCTCCAGCGTAGGAGTCAACTAGTAAGTCCCAAACCTGAAGACCTGTCTCTTAGGAATCCAGCATGATAGCATGCCCTCTACGAATCCCATTGTAACCTGGAATGTCAGGAGGGCCATAGAATGTCCCAGCATATGATCAACTTCCATTCAGTTCAGATGGGGCATACTATCATACCACGACCTCAAAGACGAGGCTATCAAAGATGGAGGACTGTGCTCGATCCTAGTCATGGTGGATGAAGACATCTGTAGAACTGTTTCATGAGACCATCCAGGGGTCAATGCTAAACTCAACAATATATATGCATATCCATGACATATAATGTATGCATTATGATAACTGACAATTATAAATGACAATATGATGCAATGAATAGAAAAGAATTATACATACATTCCTAAATACATCATCATCAAATACATCATCTCTGTCTGAAAGCCAAAGAAATAAAAAGTACAGGGAATTGGGGCACATTTACCCAATATCTAACAGAGACCTATCAAAAGAGATAACGAGCCTATCAAAAGAAATCTATAATATCTGCATCCAGCCGATCAACCTGCTTCAAATCCACCTGATTCACCGTATCTCTGCCAGGCGAGATATCGGGGCGAGGGATCTGCTCTAGTAAAGCTGTCAGAATATGGGCCACCTAAGGGGCCAGCACAAGAGCTGGATGGATCAAAAGAATCTGCCTCTGAGGGATCTCTGCCCAAAAGCCTGATGAAAAAATGTGTCAGGTCCAATTGTTGGTTCAAGCTGGTAATCTACTCCAAATGAGTGGGCTCTCGGACACACGCAATCCAGTCTATCATTATCACAGACCCGGGAACCATGTCTGCCAAAAACTGAGTGGGATGGGTCTGAGCCCTAATGGTTCGAGGAGTCCACCAGTGATAAAATGCCTCTTGAGTATAAGGTCCCTCTGACAATGTAAAGTCATCCAAACCCCTCAGGGGAATCTCTATGATCGGCTGAGATAAAGACCATTGATGTCCCGCGGGGGGAAGATATGAAATGCGAATCTCCCCTAAAGTACTCCCGCTAACACGCTCTCCCAAGTAGAGCTCCTAGCCTCCCTCTGTTAATAAAGGGATCTGAAGAGTGGATAATATATACTCCATCCCGATCAAAAAACCGTTCTCAAAATAGACTGTCAGATGATCAGGGGTGTAAGGAACCCATGTGACGGAATCAACGGTCAATAACTCCAACTGCAAGCGAGAATGAGTAAACCCCTCTACTACAGGGACCTATGTAAAGGTGGAATAATGTCTTCGCCTTTCTCTGGGATAGGTCTCCAGACCGAAAGTAGTAACCAGGCGTAGGCAATAGAGCCTCTTATATGCACAAAACTGGAAATAAAAAAATCAAATGTCCTCAGTGATAAAGATCAACAACCTGAATGAGGGAAATTGAAAGATAAAGGAGAAATTACTCACCAGCAGAAATGGGTTAAAGCCTAGCCAAGCCTCGATCACGCCGTCTGAGCGTAGGCGCATCCCTCTAAGGAAGTAAGCAAAGGTGAATTAGCCCAAATCAAACTCTTTGATACGGTCCAGATCCCGAGTGGCACTGACCAAAATGAAAGAAACCTTCAAGGAGTTGTCCTCTAGGAAACAACCCCTCCTGATGACTAAGAACAATCTCAGAAGGATGCGATCTCTATCCCTCTGATCATCAGGCAGAGGCGCTGACAAAACCCCGTTCACAATATCAATGCTCGAAGGACCAGAATGGACAGCCTGACCCTTGAGGGCCGTAACAGGAACTCCTAAGAGGGATAAAACCGTAGCCAGAGAAATATTTGCCACCAAAGGCACCGGCTCCCCTGTAAACTCTATCCCAGTAATGAACTGTCAATCCATCGGTTTCATCATCACCTCAAGTCCAGCAGATGGATTGATTGAGTATAGTGAAATCATTGCTCAGACAAATCCCTTAGATAACCCTTTGGACAGCGATAGGGTGGAATGGAAAATATGGTCTCAAAGCCCCATACGTGGACAACGGCCTAGTACTCCGGATGTAAGGTTCAGTACAAATAATAAATGATGAATCAGTTCCCCCTAGGCTAAGTAAAGCTGGGAACCTGCATCAAGTTCAGAATCAAGATCAAACCATTACCCCAAAAGTGGAAAAAGAGGAAAGAAATAAAAACTATTATTACGTCGTTCGCGTGAAGATAAATAGACGGATATCGTCTCAAATCATCCAGCAAATCAGGAATCATCACGCTAATAGCTGGAAGTTCCCGGTAGGAAGTAGAAGAAGAAGGAGCATGATCCTCAATAGGAACATCATCCTCCTCGTCTATAACCTCCGTCCTATCCACCTAAATGGGACAAATCAGTGACTCTGTCAACCGGCGAGGCTGCCGGGCCGGACGAGGCAAAGGGACATCAGAAGCCCTCCTTCTAACAACTGATGAAACTCGGCGAGAACTTTCTGGTATATCTTGGTCCATAAGCTGAATAAAATCTCCAAATCGCCTTAGAAATGATGAGGTACTTTTTAAAATTAAAGCCATTAAATTCAAATCATTGCATCATGCATATATTATGTAAAAACATGCATTAGTTTAACATACTTCCCCAGTAGAGTTAAAATTGCATGCCTATTAAATGCCAAGACTCGTGAAAAAATTTCGCCAGAATCTCCTTTGTAAAATAGACTATCCGCATACATGTAGGCATGACTAGGTGGCCATTCAGTAGCACACCAACCCAAAATTATGAGCATTTCATATATATGAAAAACGTCAAAATCAAACTCACCATGGCAGCTAAATTTCCATGTGCATTTTTATTTGAAAATTCAGGCTCATTTGTCCTCAAATAGGATGAATAAACCAGCCAAAAAGGGTGCGAAGTCATTGTCCCGAAAATGAAAAATTTTCACGTCAAAATGTTCAGCATAGTAAAATACATGTGTACTTACTAGGTTTATTCATTTTTATTAAGTCATCTATACATACATATTTGATACATTGCGTTTAAACTCATACTGCATGAAAATTGACATTCTAACAGTCAAAACACGAAAAGAAAGAATCTAAACTGTTACCAGAGTTATGCAGAATGTTTGTACGGTGATGGATTTCATGAAAAGCAGCATGAACTTAGTAGATCTTAGAGAGAAATTTTGGATTTTAAGTTTTTTTCAAGTTAAAAATGATTTTTCTAAAGGCGAGGGGGGTATAAATCCACCCGCAGTCTGTCATGACCTTACCTGTAGTAGCCGTAGGTAGGGTTACGGCAAAGTATGGTGGGTCCCACCCCCTCTAGTTCGATAAAATTTGAGTCACAGCGGAGTCCTATAAAGCCAAAAAGTCAAATAAAAAAAAAGGTTCCACGCGATTGAGCAGAAAGGGCCTGAAACCCAGAAACAGGGCGTCAAACTTCAAAGTCTGATTTTTTTTAAACCGTTGGTTACAGCTCCAACGTAGCATCGAGGAAGGGTCCGATGATGAAAACCATTTAGACGAAGATCTGAGTACCTGACAGTGTGAACTGTTGGCGACAACTCCAGCATAGCATCGAAAAAGGTCAGGTGGTGTAAGCCGTTGAGAATTACTTCAGGGGAGATCCGAGTACCTGATATTGCAAACCGTTGGCGACAACCCCGGCGTAGTATCGGGAAAGGGTTGATAGTGTAAATTGTTGAAAAATTATTTCTGTCAAGATCAGCGGATTTGACATTACAAGTCATTAGCATCAACCCAACATGACATCCGAAAAACTTGGCAAGAACGACTGTGTAAAACTATCTTCATCGGGAAGGACCGATGATGGAATCTGTTAACCAAGAAATCTCTAGCTGAGGCATTAAATAAGTTCAGATAGGCCATTGTAAACTACCATTCGAGTAAGCATCGTGGAGGATAGATGATGGTCAACCCTGTAAACTACCGTTCGAGTAAGCAACAAATTAGTTCAGCCGACCGTTGTAAACTACCGTTCGAGTAGGAATCGAGGAGGTTTGGTGATGGTCAACCCTGTAAACAATAGTTCGAGTAGGAATTAAATCAATTCAGCCGAATATTGTAAACTACTGTTCGAGTAGGTATCGAGGAGGTTCAGTGATAGTCAACCTTGTAAACTACCATTCGAGTAGGCCTTAAATCAGTTTAGCCAATCGTTGTAAACTATCGGTTGCGTAGGCATCGAGGAGGTTTGGTGATGGTCAACCCTCTAAACTACCGTTCGTGTAGGCATCAAACCAGTTCAGATAGACCATTGTAAACTACCGTTCGAGTAGGCATCGAGGAAGTTTGATGATGGTCAAACTGTTGGGTTTGTACATAACGCAATCATGCAATCAAATCACATAAATAAGGCGGAAGCGTAAAAAACTAGGTTTTTAAAATTTATACAAACCCATTACCATGATCATTCTTGTGCATCAATTATCAGTGAATGAAGAAGGAGAAAAACAGAATTATACCTTTGAAGATACAAGTTTCCTTAGGTACAAGTTCTACTCCTTTGATTCCTTTGATTCCTCTGTAGTGGCTCCTTCCCTTGATCAATGTCAACCACCCAAATGTTTGGCCTCTAACGGTGATCCACCAAGGAAGATGAAGAACTCAGTAAGATGGGTTATTGGCTTAACCCTTGTTTCTATCTCTATAGAATACGTGTACTCCCAACTCTTGAAAAATTCACGTCCCTTATTTCTGATATAAGACTCTCTTATATAGATATTAGGTTAACCCTCCTAATCCAATAAGAATAGAGTTTTATTTAATTAATTAATTAAATACTTTTAATTAATTTATATCATAATCTTTATTAGGATTGAGAGAGAGTACTGATATTATATTAATTCCTAAACTCCTTTAGAATTAAAATAATAATAATAATAATAATATTAATAAGACTCCTCTTATTAATTTATATTTAATATTTTTAAAATATTAAATAATAAACATTAAGCTATTTAATTTATTCTATCATAATAGATTAAATTAATTATACTTAATGCATTATTACTATCATGCCATTTTCTTCTTAAATAATTCTTCTTCCTTTTATGGTGTGACCCTTTAGGTTCTCCATATTAAACCGGTTGTGAATAAATCAATTAGAATAATTCTAATCTTATTTAAATAAACAAATTAAACTAATAATCTACTTAAATAAATAACATTTATTCTACAATAGGGATAAGCCTCCCTAGCGATCAACGACTTTCCAGATAATATAGATTTCAACATTAATCATAAAAGAACATGTGAGTTAATTGTTACCGTACAATTCAATCCTTCCACCATACAATGTCCCAATTAAATATAAGACATGGATTTACTATCAAGTCTTAATTTATTTAATCATATGTATTTCGATTAGAAAATGCACAACTCCAAATAATGCAAATTAGAAACCTCTTTCTAATTTCATTCTACCTTGGCCAAGGATTCCTGGGTTGTCATTTAACGAATCACATAGGACATATCTCCTCTTTTACTGGAGGTAGTAGATTCTTTATTGATCATTCATTATCTCCATATGTAACTCATTACACCCAAGCATACCCTATATATGCCTTAAAAGGCCTTAAGGAATTAGTCAAAGTATAATTTGTTACATACAAGATACTATGATGATCTCAAGTCCAAGGATCACATGTACTACTATCACATTAGGAATTCCTATTGACAGGCGAGTAAAACTCCATTAGGTATTCCATAGCGAGTCACGTTCAGTGAACTTATTCTCCAATAAGCACCTACATACTTGCTTTAGTGTCTCCACACAAATGACCATGAGAGCAGTCATCCTCATCCAATGAGCAAGCAACATATGTACCAATCTATCCGGATTTACTAATCCCCATTTTAGTAATCCCACAATTGGGAACTATTTTAGTTTTTAAGCTTTCTAAGAATTTAGATCTCATTATCATGATCTCATCATGATTCTAAAAGCGTTGCTTAAAACTATGGGTTATTTACATATTATAAAAACAGCATCATGTAGATAATTATATGCCTTAAATGAATATTTTATTAATAAATAAATAAGATTGTTTACAAAGTATGTGCTTTGTCATCATACATGATTGGCTTGTATGCACACTACTATCAATCTGCCACTTGCACTAAAGCCAATCGCCATGGTATCTCATACCCATCTTCTCTAAGTGACGATCAAACTGCTGTTGTGTTAAAGCTTTAGTAAACGGATCTTCAATGCTGTCTTGAGAGTCTACACGCTCCAAGGTGACGTCTCCTCTTTCAATGATCTCCCAGATCAAGTGAAATCGCCGCAACACGTGTTTAGATTTCTGATGAGACCTGAGTTCCTTAGCCTGTGCAACCGCTCTGGTGTTGTCATAGTATACGGGAACTGCTTCTCCAATGCTAGAAACCACACCAAGTTCAGTTATGAACTTCTTCATCCAAACCGCTTCCTTTGCAGCTTCACTTGCAGCTATATACTCTGCCTCTGTCACTGAATCAGCAACCGTTTGCTGCTTGGAACTCTTCCAACTCACTGCACCTCCGTTCAAGGTAAACACATACCCTGAAACATATTTACTGTCATCTTGGTCTGTTTGAAAACTTAATCCCTCGAGTTTTAATTCAGACCCACCGTAGACAAGAAAAATATCTTTAGTCCTTCTCAAGTACTTTAGGATATTTTTCACTGCCTTCCAGTGCTCTTCTCCTGGATTCGACTGGTATCTGCTCGTTACACTAAGTGCGTGAGCAACATCCGGTCTAGTACATATCATACCGTACATGATAGATCCTATTGCAGAATCATAAGGGATCTTACTCATACGGTCTCTCTCCTCAGGTGTCTTTGGGGCCTGTTTCTTGGAGAGATTTATTCCATGGCTCATCGGCATGAGACCTCTTTTGGAATCTTCCATGCTAAACCTCTTTAGCATCGTATCAATGTACGTTCCTTGGGATAAGCCGAGCATCCTTTTAGATCTATCTCTATAGATCTTTATCCCCAAAATATAGGATGCTTCACCCAAGTCCTTCATGGAGAAGTTTTTCGATAACCAGATTTTAATGGATTGTAACATAGGAATGTCATTCCCTATCAGTAATATATCATCAACATATAATACAAGGAATGATACTGCGCTCCCACTAACCTTCTTGTATACACATGGTTCATCCTCGTTTTTGATAAAATCAAACTCTTTAATTGTCTCATCAAAACGAATGTTCCATCTACGAGAAGCTTGCTTCAACCCATAAATGGATCGTTGTAGCTTACAGACTTGATTTGTTCCAACTTTTGAAATAAATCACTCTCGCTGTGTCATATACACATCCTCCTCAAGTTTCCCATTGAGGAAGGCCGTTTTCACGTCCATCTGCCAGATCTCATAGTCGTTGTAAGCTGCAATCGCAAGCAAAATCCGAATAGACTTGAGCATGGCTACTGGTGAGAAGGTTTCATCATAGTCAACTCCTTGTCTTTGTTTGAAACCTTTTGCAACCAGTCAGGCCTTATAGGTCTCTTCCTTTCCGTCTGCTCCAGTCTTTTTCTTAAAAACCCATTTACACCCAATAGGTTTAATACCTTCAGGTGGTGAAACCAAAGACCATACTTTGTTTTCATACATGGAGTCCATTTCGGATTTCATGGCTTCAAGCCATTTCCCTGAGTCTTTATTACTCATAGCCTATTCGTAATTCAATGGATCATCATCATTCATGATGTGTACCTCATCGTCATCCTCTATAACGAATCCATACCTTTCAGGTATCTTCGGTACTCTTCCAGATTTACGAACAGGGTGTGGTATAATAGGTTCTTCTACTTGGTTAGGTACCTGACTTTGGTCCGTGGTAACTTGTGGTTCTTGAACTTCTTCACGATATATCTTTCTCCCACTAACCCCTTCATGGATAAACTCTTTCTCCAAGAAGGTAGCATGTTTCGCAACAAACACCTTTTGATCAGTTGGATGATAGAAATAACACCCTACGGTTTCTTTAGGGTATCCCACAAATCTACACTTATCGAATTTAGTCTGTAGCTTATCATTTTCAAACTTTTTGACATAAGCTGGACAACCCCAAGTCTTAACATGCTTAAGATTTGGTTTCCTCCCTTTCCACATCTCATATGGAGTCTTTGGGGCGGATTTGGTAGGTACCTTGTTAAGTAGGTATGCAGTCGTTTCTAGGGCATATCGCATAAGGAAATTGGAAGGTCGGTAAAACTCATCATGGATCGAACCATGTCCAACAGTGTTCGATTTCTCCTTTCAGATACTCCATTTAACTGTGGTGTACCTGGAGGAGTCCATTGTGAGATTATACCATTTTCTCTAAGACAATTGAGAAACTCACTGCTTAAGTATTCTCCACCTCGATCTGATCGAAGTATCTTAATACTCTTGCCCGTTTGTTTCTCTACTTCACTTCTGAACTCTTTGAACTTTTCAAATGATTCTGATTTGTATTTCATTAAATACACATATCCAAATCTTGAGTGATCATCAGTGAAAGTAATAAAATAAGAATACCCACCCCGTGCACTTGTTGTCATAGGTCCACAAACGTCTGTGTGAATCAATGCCAACAACTCTGTAACTCTCTCTCCTTTTCCACTAAAAGGAGATTTAGTCATTTCACCCATGAGACAAGATTCACAAGTTGGATATGATTCATAATCAGATAGCTCGAGGAGCCCATCTTTATGCAACTTGGATAATCTTGTTTCATTGATATGACTGAGTCTACAGTGCCACATATAGGTATAATTAATATCATCTCTTTTCGTTTTCTTAATTTGTTCAATTTGAAATATATTTTCTTGTAAGTCAAGTGTATAAAGTCCATTTCGCAAATTTCCAATACCATATAAAACATCGTCTTTATAAATAGAACAACCATTGTTCTTTATAATAACGTCAAAACCTTCCATATCCAATACAGAAATTGAAATAATGTTTTTAATAATATTCGAAACATAATAACAATTATTAAGATAAATGGATTTGCCCGAAGGCATTGCTAAACAATAAGTTTCTACAGCTAATGCAGCAACTTTTGCTCCATTTTCCACTCGTAGGATCACCTCATCATTGTTTAGCTTTCTACTTCTGACCAGTCCCTGCACAGTATTATATATGTGAGAACCACAGCCGGTATCCAATACCCAAGTAGAATTATGACTTTTAGAAAAATTAATTTCAATCATAAACAAACCTTGATTGGAAGTCGAAGCTTCTCCAAGCTTCTTCTCTGCTAGAAACTTCTTGCAGTTCCTCTTCCAATATCCTTGCTCATTGCAATGAAAGCACATTCCTTTAGCTGGTTCAGGTTTCTTTTGCTCCTTTTCTTTCCCTTTTCCCTTAGCCTTCTTAGATTTCTTCTTTTCAGAAGACACCTTGGGCCTCTTCCTTTTATTGGAAGAATCCACCATCAAGACATGGTTCTTCTTGGATGAGAAGTGACCTTCTGCAGTTTTCAGCATGTTAAGCAGCTCGGTAAGCTGACATCTAGCTTATTCATGTGAAAATTAACCACAAACTACGAGAAGGTCTTAGGGAGTGACTACAAGACCAAGTCTTGACTCAACTCCCCATCCATGACGAACCCAAGCTGTCCAAGGCGTTCAATCAAATTGATTACCTTCAGAACATGAGTCTCGACGGCAGTGCCCTCGGTCATCCGAGATCGGAAGAGCTCCTTAGATATCTCATTTCTAGCAGTCCTACTCTGTTCACCATACAACTCCTTGAGGTGAAGCAGCATAGCAGGAGCATCCATTTTTTCGTGCTGACGCTGAAGCTCGTTATTCATGGATGCGAGCATGATGCATTGAGCCACAGATGCATCATCTTGCCACTTTTTGAAAGTGGCAGTCTCTTCCTCAGAGGCTGTTTATGAAACAGATATAGGGATAGTGGAATTTAGGACATAAGAAATCTTTTCAGCAGTGAGAACAATTCTCAGATTTCTTAGCCAGTCCTCATAATTCGGGCCGGTAAGCTTATTTGCATCAAGTATGCTTCGTAGTGAGATTAGTGATTTTGACATTTTTAAAATTCTGCATGTGAAAAGACAACATTTTAGCAAACATTCATTTTATTAACTTTGCATACCAAAATAAATTTAGGTCTTTATTTTAAATTGGTATCTCCCACTATTTTCATCAAACTATATTACCCTCACTCATATAGTTCGGCAACATCTAATTAAAGATTTGCTAGTGAGATTAAGGATCCCATTTCAAATGTATATAACCTTGTGGATAGCACAATAAGCGATATACAAATAAATAGGTAGACAACTCTTGTCAATTACATCACCATGTAACTCCTTTTATTTTGCCTCTTAAATCATAATGGTCATGTGTGTGCACAGCCGAACTAAAATGATTTAAGTTAAGTCCAGCCTAGCACTTCCATAAATTCAAAAAAGAAAATATTCGTCCTTGTGGATAGCACAACAAGACTAGATCATTCAATTTTCTTGATAAGCATCAAATGTGATTAATTAACATCTTAAATATTCAATACTCACCTTGTGAATAGCACAACAAACTCATATTAAATATTTAATACTCTATTAACTAATCATGCTAGAAGGCGACGTTCGATATTCCAAATATCATTTGAACGCTTCAGA
Organism: Panax stipuleanatus; assembly: GCA_020205555.1. Lineage (NCBI taxonomy): Eukaryota > Viridiplantae > Streptophyta > Magnoliopsida > Apiales > Araliaceae > Panax > Panax stipuleanatus. The sequence continues at coordinate 46,857,330 of CM035122.1, forward strand.
CTTAATAATATTTCTTTGAGGGGTTTGTTATTATTTGTCTCATCTTTTTAAGCGCGCATGCACATATATATATAAAATACGCGTCATTTTATTAAACATGCGAAGCATGTTTGTATAAAATATAATATATATAATATTTAGCATGTAATATAGAATACTATATTCTACCCGGATTGATTATGGACTTTTATTCTAGTTTGGTTCACTAGAGCCACCAAGTGAACCAAAAGGTCAAACCTAGGAGTGCAAAAATTTAAATTTAAAAGTAACTGTTACATTTAAACCCGGGCTCCATACAAACGGGTCTTCACGCGCTCCTTGCTCCTTGGTCTCCAGTTTCTTCAAGATAATTCTAACTATCTCTATTACATAAATTATTTTTAAATAGAAACCTTGATCAGCAGTCAAGGGAAAGTACATAGAAGGGAGATAGAATTTTACACCGAGAATAATATCAGAGAAGACGAGGTACGCAGACCCCATTTTATAAAACCCATACATTTAAGCATTCATCCAAAATAAAATCCAATCACATTGGTCATAGTCCATAATCAATCCCTTTTATTACCATACATATCATCATACGTATCGATAAAACTTATTCATCTCATTAAAGTAAATTCATTCCATATATGTATTAATATCAGTTAATGGGCAAAAGTTTGCTAAACTTTATTTTTTGGAAAAATAAACTCCTTTATTTCATTCAAAAAACAATTCCAAATTAAACTCTTTAATTTGAGCAATTCTTAAATCTCATTTTATATAAAATAAACACCTTTATTTTAAACCTTAATTAATTAAATAAATCATTCATTTAATTAAATAAAAAAAAATTCAGATTCTGTTAGTGGCGCAGCTGCGCCAGGAATATAAAAAGAACCAGCGCAGCAAGAAAAACCAGGCCAAGACACCGGCGCAGCTGCGCAGCAAGAAGGCCAGGAACCGGCGCCGCTGCGCAGCATGAAAACCAGCACAGGACACTGGCGCAGCTGAGCATCAAGAAGGCCAGGAACCGGCGCAGCTGCGCAGCTTCGCAGAATCAGAAAAAAAATTGTTGCCCAGAACTCGATCCAATCGCATATTATACATGTATGGAATCACATAGACTGATAATTAGCACAAGATTGGCTCTGATACCACTGTTGGGTTTGTACGTAACGCAATCATGCAATCAAATCACATAAATAGGGCGGAAGCGTAAAAAACTAGGTTTTTAAAATTTATACAAACCCATTACCATGATCATTCTTGTGCATCAATTATCAGTGAATGAAGAAGGAGAAAAACAGAATTATACCTTTGAAGATACAAGCTTCCTCAGGTACAAGTTCTACTCCTTTGATTCCTTTGATTCCTCTGTAGTGGCTCATTCCCTTGATCAATGTCAGCCACCCAAATGTTTGGCCTCTAACGGTGATCCACCAAGGAAGATGAAGAACTCAGTAAGATGAGTTATTGGCTTAACCCTTGTTTCTATCTCTATAGAATATGTGTACTCTAAACTTTTAAAAAATTCACGTCCCTTATTTCTGATATAAGACTCTCTTATATAGATATTAGGTTAACCCTCCTAATCCAATTAGAATAGGGTTTTATTTAATTAATTAATTAATTACTTTTAATTAATTTATATCCTAATCTTTATTAGGATTGAGAGAGAGTACTGATACTATATTAATTCCTAAACTCCTTTAGAATTAGAATAATAATAATAATAATAATATTAATAAGACTCCTCTTATTAATTTATATTTAATATTTTTAAAATATTAAATAATAAACATTAAGCTATTTAATTTATTCTATCATCATAGATTAAATTAATTATACTTAATTCATTATTACTATCATGCCATTTTCTTCTTAAATAATTCTTCTTCCTTTTATGGTGTGACCCTTTAGGTTCTCCATATTAAACCGGTTGTGAATTAATCAATTAGAACAATTCTAATCTTATTTAAATAAACAAATTAAACTAATAATCTATTTAAATAAATAACATTTATTCTACAATAGGGATAAGCCTCCCTAGCGATCAACGACTTTTCAGATAATATAGATTTCAACATTAATCATAAAAGAACCTGTGAGTTAATAGTTACCGTACAATTCAATCCTTCCACCATACAATGTCCCAATTAAATATAAGACATGGATTTACTGTCAAGTTTTAATTTATTTAATCATATGTATTTCGATTAGAAAATGCACAACTCCAAATAATGCAAATTAGAAACCTCTTTCTAAATTCATTCTACCTTGGCCAAGGATTCCTGGGTTGTCATTTAATGAATCACATAGGACATATCTCCTCTTTTACTAGAGGTGGTAGATTCTTTATTGATCATTCATTATCTCCATATGTAACTCATTACACCCAAGCATACCCTATATATGCCTTAAAAGGCCTTAAGGAATTAGTCAAAGTATAATTTGTTACATACAAGATACTATGATGATCTCAAGTCCAAGGATCACATGTACTACTATCACATTACGAATTCCTATTGACAGGCGAGTAAAACTCTATTAGGTATTCCATAGCGACTCACGTTCAGTGAACTTATTCTCCAATAAGCACCTACATACTTGCTTTAGTGTCTCCACACAAATGACCATGAGATCAGTCATCCTCATCCAATGAGCAAGCAACATATGTACCAATCTATCCGGATTTACTAATCCCCATTTTAGTAATCCCACATTTGGGAACTATTTTAGTTTTTAAGCTTTCTAAGAATTTAGATCTCATTATCATGATCTCATCTTGATTCTAAAAGCATTGCTTAAAACTATGGGTTATTTATATATTATAAAAACAACACTATGTAGATAATTATATGCCTTAAATGAATATTTTATTAATAAATAAATAAGATTGTTTACAAAGTATGTGCTTTGTCATCATACATTATTGGCTTGTATGCACACTACTATCACAAACCGTTTGTAAACTACCGTTCGAGTATGAATCAAAGATAATATCCGCGGCAGGATTGGCATCATCAATAGGATAGAAAATCAAACCATTGGTGATAACCCCAACATAGCATCGGGAAGAATTCGATGATATAAACTGGTGCAAGTTATCATCAAAAATATCAAGAATCCTCACTGAGGTTACTCGTGAACAGATAAATATCTCCAGCGGAGGTAAAGTAATAAAGTGTATCTGGAAGAGAGGGCGTTAGCGACAACCCCAACATAAAATTCAGAAAGGTACAGTTATATCAGCCATAAAAGTTATCCCTAGCAAAAAATTGAGAATGGGCGTTAATCCAACCTGTGACCGCTGACCCCACAAAGACATATAGCATTCATGACCTAACATACAATGAATTACATTGCATTTTCATTTATTTTATTTCTAGTGTCTAGCAATCTTTATCCTGTACATTCCATTGCATTACATTGCATACATATGATAAAGAGGGCATCTATGGACACTCGAAATTTTGAATTCCTATTACTAACCTTATTGGAGGGCAAAAGCGTCTTTTTACACTCCAAAGACAACCCTAGTGGATTAAATTATCAAACCAGGCCCCCGGAGATAGCACCGATAAATCATCAAACTAGACTCCCGGTGATAAAACCGAGAATTCATCAAAGTAGACCCCCGGAGACAACACCAGGAAATCATTAAACCAGACCCCTAGATACAACATCGAAAAATCATCAAACTAGACCCCCGTAGATAGCACTGGGAAATCATCAAATCAGTCTCCTAGAGACAGCCCTGGGAATCATCAAATCAACTTCAGTGACAGCCCTGAAGATTGACAAAAGTCAACAACAGTAAAACCTCGGAGACAACCTCGAGAAAGACAGTTGTAGCCATGTTAAGCCCGGAACAAACCCGAAAGGGCAAAATAGTAATTTTTCCAACTCAACATCAAATCAGATCAAATTATCGTGAAGAAGGTCACACAGAACGGTCACAATAATCCTGAGTGAAAACTGTGCCAAACAGCTTAACAGACTGAGTGTGAAGACTTGAAGATCTGGTGGATAGACCCATCTTCCTGGACTTAGAAAAGGTCAATCTCCATGTCATTGTATAGCTCTCGAAAAGGGCTTTCGAGAAAGGTATAACACGCCTCCATCGGATTCTCGAATTGCAAGTTATGAAGGTTCGAGCGAATAATGCATTGGTCGAAGTGCACGTACTTTGAGACAGCAGGGCCCACCAGGCCCACCAGTAGGTAAACCTGCGACCATCGGGGTGTTGGGTTTGTACGAAACATAAGCATGCAATCAAATTTCATAAACGCAGCGGAAGGGTTGAAAAATCAGATTTTAAAATTTCTTACAAACCCTTAACCATGATCTTTCTTGTGCATCAATTATTAGTCAATACATAGAAGGAGAGGATGGAATTATACCTTTGAAGATCCAAGCTTCCTTAGGTACAAGTTCTACTCCTTTGATTCCTTTGATTCCTCTATAGTGGCTCCTTCCCTTGATCAATGTAAGCCACCCAAATGTTTGGCCTCTAACGGTGATCCACCAAGGAAGATGAAGACTCAGGAAGATGGGTTATTGGCTTAACCCTTGTTTCTATCTCAATAAAATATTTGTACTCCCAACCCTTGGAAAAATTCACGTAACTTATTTTTGATATAAGACTCTCTTATATAGATATTAGGTTAACCCTCTTAATCCAATTAGAATAGGGTTTTTATTAATTAATTAAACACTTTTAATTAATTTATATCCTAATCTTATTAGGATTGAGAGAGAGAGAGAGAGAGTACTAATATTATATTAATTCCTAAACTCCTTTAGAATTAAAATAATAATATTAATAAGACTCCCCTTATTAATTTATATTTAATATTTCTAAAATATTAAATAATAAACATTAAGCTATTTAATTTATTCTATCATCATAGATTAAATTAATTATACTTAATGCATTATTATTATCATGCCATTTTCTTCTTAAATAATTCTTCTTCCTTTTATGGTGTGACCCTTTAGGTTCTCCATATTAAACCGGTTGTGAATAAATTAATTAGAACAATTCTAATCTTATTTAAATAAAAAAATTAAACTAATAATATTTATTCTACAATAGGGATAAGCCTCCCTAGCGATCAACGACTTTCTAGATAATATAGATTTTAACATTAATCATAAAAGAACCTGTGAGTTAATAATTACCGTACAATTCAATCCTTCCACCACACAATGTCCCAATTAAATATAAGACATGGATTTACTATCAAGTCTTAATTTATTTAATCATATGTATTTCGATTAGAAAATGCACAACTCCAAATAATACAAATTAGAAACCTCTTTCTAATTTCATTTTACATTGGCCAAGGATTCTTGGGTTGTCATTTAACGAATCACATAGGACATATCTCCTCTTTTACTTAGAGGTGGCAGATTTTTTATTGATCATACATTATCTCCATATGCAACTCAATATACCCAAGCATACCCTATATATGCCTTAAAAGGCCTTAAGGAATAGTCAAAGTATAATTTGTTACATACAAGATACTATGATGATCTCAAGTCCAAGGATCACTTGTACTAGTATCACATTAGGAATTCTATTGACAGGCGAGTAAAACTCCATTAGGTATTCCATAGCGACTCACGTTCAGTGAACTTATTCTTCAATAAGCACCTACATATTTGCTTTAGTGTCTCCACACAAATGACCATAAGATCAGTCATCCTTATCTAATGAGTAAGCAACATGTGTACCAATCTATCCGGATTTACTATTCCCCATTTTAGTAATCCCACAATTGGGAACTATTTTAGTTTTTAAGCTTTCTAAGAATTTAGATCTCATTATCATGATCTCATCATGATTCTAAAAGCATTGCTTAAAACTATGGGTTATTTAAATATTATAAAAACAGCACCATGTAGATAATTAAATGCCTTAAATTAATATTTTATTAATAAATAAATAAGATTGTTTACAAAGTATGTGCATTATCATCATACATGATTGGCTTGTATGCACACTACTATCAATCTCCAACTTGCACTAAAGCCAATCGTCATGGTATCTCATACCCATCTTCTCTAAGTGACGATCAAACTGCTGTTGTGTTAGAGCTTTAGGAAATGGATCTGCAATGTTTTCTTGAGAGTCCACACGCTCCAAGGTGACGTCTCCTCTTTCAATGATCTCCCTGATCAAGTGAAATCGCCGCAACATGTGTTTGGATTTCTGATGAGACCTGGGTTCCTTAGCCTATGCAACCGCTCCGGTGTTGTCACAGTATACAGGAACTGCTTCTCCAATGCTAGGAACCACACCAAGTTCAGTTATGAATTTCTTCATCAAAACAGCTTCCTTTGTAGCTTCACTTGCAGCTATATACTCTGCCTCTGTCACTGAATCAGCAACTGTTTGTTGCTTGGAACTCTTCCAACTCACTGCGCCTCCGTTTAAGGTAGACACATACCCTGAAACAGATTTACTATCATATTGGTTTGTTTGAAAACTTGAGTCCGTGAATCCCTCGAGTTTTAATTCAGACCCACCGTAGACATGAAAAATATCTTTAGTCCTTCTCAAGTACTTTAGCATATTTTTCATTGCCTTCCAGTGCTCTTCTCCTAGATTCGACTGGTATCTGCTCATTACACTAAGTGCGTGAGCAACATCCGGTCTAGTACATATCATACCATACATGATAGATCCTATTGCAGAAGCATAAGGGATCTTAATCATACGATCTCTCTCCTCAAGTGTCTTTGGGGCCTGTTTCTTGGAAAGATGTATTCCATGGCTCATCGGCATGAGACCTCTTTTGGAATCTTCCATGTTAAACCTCTTTATCATCGTATCAATGTACGTTCCTTGGGATAAGCCGAGCATTCTTTTAGATCTATCTCTATAGATATTTATCCCCAAAATATAGGATGCTTCACCTAAGTCCTTCATGGAGAAGTTTTTAGATAACCAGATTTTAATTGATTGTAACATAGGAATGTCATTCCCTATCAGTAATATATCATCAACATATAATACAAGGAATGATACTGCGCTCCCACTAACCTTCTTGTATACACATGGTTCATCCTCAATTTTTGATAAAATCAAACTCTTTGATTGTCTCATCAAAACGAATGTTCCATCAACGAGAAACTTTCTTCAACCCATAAATGGATCGTTGTAGCTTACAGACTTCATTTGTTCCAACTTTTGAAATAAATCACTCTGGCTGTGTCATATACACATCCTCCTCAAGTTTCCCATTGAGGAAGGCCGTTTTCACGTCCATCTGTCAGATCTCATAGTCGTTGTAAGCTGCAATCGCAAACAAAATCCGAATGGACTTGAGCATGGCTACTGGTGAGAAGGTTTCATCATAGTCAACTCCTTGTCTTTATTTGAAACCTTTTGCAACCAGTCGGGCCTTATAGGTCTCTACCTTTCCGTCTGCTCCAGTATTTCTCTTAAAAACCATTTACACCCAATAGGTTTAATACCTTCAGGTGGTGAAACCAAAGTCCATACTTTGTTTTCATACATGGAGTCCATTTCGGATTTTATGGCTTCAAGCCATTTCCCTGAGTCTTTATTACCATAGCTTGTTCCTAATTCAATGGATCATCATCATTCATGATGTGTACCTCATCGTCATCCTCTATAACGAATCCATACCTCTAAGGTATCTTCGGTAGTCTTCCAGATTTACGAATAGGGTGTTGTACAATAGGTTCTTCTACTTGGTCAGGTACCTGACTTTGATACGTGGTAATTTGTGGTTCTTGAACTTCTTCAAGATATATCTTACTCCCACTGACCCCTTCATGGATAAACTCTTTCTCCAAGAAGGTAGCATATTTCACAACAAACACCTTTTGATCAGTAGGATGGTAGAAATAATACCTTACGGTTTCTTTAGGGTATCCCACAAATCTACACTTATCGGATTTAGTCTGTAGCTTACCATTTTCAAACTTTTTGACATAATCTAGACAACCACAAGTTTTAACATGCTTAAGATTTGGTTTCCTCCCTTTCCACATCTCATATGGAGTCTTTGGGGCGGATTTGGTAGGTACCTTGTCAAGTAGGTATGCAGCCGTTTCTAGGGCATATCCCCAGAAGGAAATTGGAAGGTCGGTAAAACTCATCATGGATCGAACCATGCCCAACAGTGTTCGATTTCTCCTTTCAGATACTCCATTTAAATGTGGTGTACCTGGAGGAGTACATTGTGAGATTATACCATTTTCTTTGAGACAATTGAGAAACTCACCGCTTAATTATTCTCCACCTCGATCTGATTGAAGTATCTTAATACTCTTGCCCGTTTGTTTCTCTACTTCACTTCTGAACTCTTTGATTTTTTTAAATGATTCTGATTTGTATTTCATTAAATACACATATCCAAATCTTGAGTGATCATCAGTGAAAGTAATAAAATAAGAAGACCCACCCATGCACTTGTTGTCATAGGTCCACAAACGTCTATGTGAATCAATGCCAACAACTCTGTAACTCTTTCTCCTTTTCCACTAAAAGGAGATTTAGTCATTTTACCCATGAGACAAGATTCACAAGTTGGATATGATTCATAATCGGATAGCTCGAGGAGCCCATCTTTATGCAACTTGGATAATCTTGTTCTATTGATATGACCGAGTCTACAGTGCCACATGTAGGTATAATTAATATCAACTCTTTTCCTTTTCTTAGTTTGTTCAATTTGAAATATATTTTCTTGTAAGTCAAGTGTATAAAGTCCATTTCGCAAATTTCCAATACCATATAAAACATCGTCTTTATAAATAGAACAACCATTGTTCTTTATAATAACGTCAAAACCTTCCATATCCAATACAGAAATTGAAATAATGTTTAAAATAATATTCGAAACATAATAACAGTTATTAAGATAAATGGACTTGCCCGAAGGCATTGCTAAACAATAAGTTCCTACAGCTAGTGCAGCAACCTTTGCTCCATTCCCCACTCGTAGGATCACCTCTTCATTGTTCAGCTTTCTACTTCTGACCAGTCCCTGCACAGTGTTACATATGTGAGACCCACAGCCGGTATCCAATACCCAAGTAGAATTATGACTTTCAAAAAAATTAATTTCAATCATAAACAAACCTTGATTGGAAGTCGAAGCTTCTCTAAGCTTCTTCTCTGCTATAAACTTCTTGCAGTTCCTTTTCCAATGTCCCGGCTCGTTGCAATGAAAGCACATTCCTTTAGCTGGTTCAAGTTTCTTTTGTTCCTATTCTTTCCCCTTTCCCTTAGCCTTCTTGGATTTCTTCTTTTCAGTAGACACCTTGGGCCTCTTCCTTTTATTGGAAGAATCCACCATCAAAACATGGTTCTTCTAGGATGAGAAGTGACCTTCTACAGTTTTAAGCATGTTAAGCAGCTCAGGGAAGCTGACATCTAGCTTATTCATGTGAAAATTAACAACAAACTGGGAGAAGGTCTCAGGGAGTGACTGTAAGACCAAGTCTTGACTCAACTCCCCATCCATGACGAACCCAAGCTGTCCAAGGCGTTCAATCAAATTGATTACCTTCAGAACATGAGTCTCGACGGCAGTGCCCTCGGTCATCCGAGATCGGAAGAGCTCCTTAGATATCTCATATCTAGCAGTCCTACTTTATTCACCATACAACTCCTTGAGGTGAAGCAGCATAGCAGGAGCATCCCTTTTTTCGTGCTGACGCTGAAGCTCGTTATACATGGATGCGAGCATGATGCATTGAGCCACAGATAAATCATCTTGCCACTTATTGAAAGTGGCAATCTCTTTCTTAGATGCTGTTTCCGAAATAGATTCAGGGATAGTTGAATTTAGGACATAATAAATCTTTTCAGCAGTGAGAACAATTCTCAGATTTCTTAGCCAGTCCTCATAATTCGGGCCGGTAAGCTTATTTGCATCAAGTATGCTTCGTAGTGAGATTAGTGATTTTGACATTTTTAAAATTCTGCATGCGAAAAGACAACATTTTAGCAAACATTCATTTTATTAACTTTGCATACCAAAATAAATTTCGGTCTTTATTTTAAATTGGTATCTCCCACTATTTTCATCAAACTATATTACCCTCACTTATATAGTTCGGCAACATCTAATTAAAGATTTGCTAGTGAGATTAAAGATCCCATTTCAAATGTATATAACCTTGTGGATAACACAACAAGTGATATACAAATAAATAGGTAGACAACTCTTATCAATTACATCACCATGTAACTCCTTTTATTTTACCTCTTAAATCATAATGGTCATGTGTGTGGACATCTGAACTAAAATGATTTAAGTTAAGTCCAACCTAGCACTTCCATAAATTCAAAAAAGAAAAATTTTCGTCCTTATGGATAGCACAACAAGACTAGATCGTTCAATTTTCTTGATAAGCATCAAATGTGATTAATTAACATCTTAAGTATTCAATACTCGCCTTGTGGATAGCATAACAAACTTATATTAAATATTTAATACTCTATTAATTAACCATGCTAGAAAGCGACGTTCAATATTCCAAATATCATTTGAACGCTTCGGACTTAATATTATTTCTTTGAGGGTTTGTTATTAGTTGTCTCATCTTGTTTAGCGCGCATGCACATATATATATAAAATACGCGTCATTTTATTAAACATGCGAAGCATGTTTGCATAAAATATAATATATATAATATTTAGCATGCAATATAGAATACTATATTCTACCCGGATTGATTATGGACTTTTATTCTACTTTGGTTCACTAGAGCCACTAAGTGAACCAAAAGTTCAAACATAGGAGTTCAAGAATTTAAATTTAAATATAACTATTACATTTAAACCCGGGCTCCATACAAATGGGTCTTCAAGTGCTTCTTGCTCCTTGATCTCCAGTTCTTCAAGATAATTCTAACTATCTCTATTACATAAACTATTTACAATTAAATAGAAACCTTGATCAGCAATCAAGGGGAAGTACGTAGGAGGGAGATAGAATTTACACCGAGAATAAAACTAGAGAAGACGAGGTATGCAGACCCCATTTTATAAAACCCATACATTCAAGCATTCATCCAAAATAAAATTCAATCACATTGGTCATAGTCCATAATCAATCTCATACATATCATCATACGTATCAATAAAGCATATTCATCTCATGAAAGTAAATTCATTCCATATATGTATTAATATCAGTTTATGGGCAAAAGCTTGCTAAACTTTGTTTTTGGAAAAATAAACTCCTTTATTTCATTCAAAAATAATTCCAAATTAAACTCTTTAATTTTTAGCAATTCCAAAATCTCATTTCATATAAAATAAACATCTTTATTTAAAACCTTTTTTAAAAAATAAACCATTCATTTAATTAAATATATAAAAAAATTCAGTTCCTGTCCAGTGGCGCAGCTGCGCCAAGAATATAAAGGGAAACCGGCGCAGCTGCGCAGCATTAAAACCAGGACAAGACATCGGCGCAGCTGTGCAACAAGAAGGCCTTGCACCGACGCAGCTGCGCAGCTTCGCAGAATTTAAAAAAAAATTGTTGCCCAAGAACTCGATCCAATCGCATATCATACATGTATGGAATCACATAAACTTTTAATTAGCACAAGATTGGCTCTGATACCATTGTTGGGTTTGTACGAAACATAAGCATGCAATCAAGTTACATAAATGCAGCGGAAGGGTTGAAAAATTAGATTTTAAAATTTCTTACAAACCCTTAACCATGATCTTTCTTGTGCATTGATTATCAGTCAATACATAGAAGGTGATGATGGAATTATACCTTTGAAGATCTAAGTTTCCTCAGGTACAAGTTCTACTCCATTGATTTCTCTGATTCCTCTGTAGTGGCTCCTTCCCTTGATCAATGTCAGCCACCTAAATGTTTGGCCTCTAATAGTGATCCACCAAGGAAGATGAAGAACTCAGGAAGATGGGTTATTGGCTTAACCCTTGTTTCTATATCTATAGAATATGTGTACTCCCAACCCTTGGAAAAATTCACGTACCTTATTTCTAATATAAGACTCTCTTATATACATATTAGGTTAACCCTCCTAATCCAATTAGAATAGGGTTTTTATTAATTAATTAAACACTTTTAATTAATTTATATCCTAATCTTATTAGGATTTAGAGAGAGAGTACTGATATTATATTAATTTCTAAACTCCTTTAGAATTAAAATAATAATAATAATAATATTAATAAGACTCCTCTTATTAATTTATATTTAATATTTCTAAAATATTAAATAATAAACATTAAGCTATTTAATTTATTCTATCACCATAGATTAAATTAATTATACTTAATGCATTATTACTATCATGGCATTTTTCTTCTTAAATAATTCTTCTTTCTTTTATGGTGTGACCCTTTAGGTTCTTCATATTAAACCGGTTGTGAATAAATCAATTAGAACAATTCTAATCTTATTTAAATAAAAAAATTAAACTAATAATCTATTTAAAATAAATAATATTTATTCAACAATAGGGATAAGCCTCTCTAGCGATCAACGACTTTCCAGATAATATAGATTTCAACATTAATCATAAAAGAACCTCTGTGTTAATAGTTACCGTACAATTCAATCATTCCACCAAACAATGCCCAATTAAATATAAGACATGGATTTACTGTCAAGTCTTAATTTATTTAATCATATGTATTTCGATTAGAAAATGCACAACTCCAAATAATACAAATTAGAAACCACTGTCTAATTTTATTTTACCTTGGCTAAGAATTCCTGGGTTGTCATTTAACGAATCACATAGGACATATCTCCTCTTTTACTAGAGGTGGTAGATTTTTTATTGATCATACATTATCTCCATATGCAACTCATTATACCCAAGCATACCCAATATATTCCTTAAAAGGCCTTAAGGAATAAGTCAAAGTAAAATTTGTTACATACAAGATACTATGATGATCTCAAGTCCAAGGATCACTTGTACTAGTATCACATTAGGAATTCCTATTGACAGGCGAGTAAAACTCCATTAGGTATTCCATAGCGAGTCACGTTCAGTGAGCTTATTCTCCAATAAGCACCTACATACTTGCTTTAGGGTATCCACACAAATGACCATAAGATCAGTCATCCTCATCTAATGAGCAAGCAACATATGTACCAATCTATCCAGATTTACTAATCCGTATTTTAGTAATCCCACAATTGGGAACTATTTTAGTTTTTAAGCTTTCTAAGAATTTAGATCTCATGAGCATGATCTCATCATGATTCTAAAAGCATTGCTTAAAACGATGGGTTATTTACATATTATAAAAACAGCACCATATAGATAATTAAATGCCTTAAATTAATATTTTATTAATAAATAAATAAGTTTGTTTACAAAGTATGTGCTTTATCATCATACATGATTGACTTGTATGCACACTACTATCACGGGGTCTATAGATATCCCCTCCCCCTTAGGTTATAGAAGAAGAAAGGGTTGCGACGAGAGAAATTGAGGTTAGGAGGCTTATATGGAGGCTCTAATGTACTCCGATTGATGTAAAACTTCTTTGTAAACGTTCATACACATGTATATACTACAACATATCAAATTTTAATTGATGGAAAATGAGTATCGGGGAGCCAAAAGCCGTTCGAGTGACGTTCTAGCGATATACTGTAAGATTTTTCAAGATCTGTCTTCGTCGCCTACTCTAATACATATATAAGTGCTATATACATATATTTAGTAGCTTATATTCGCCAGATCTAATGTTTTCAACATTCATTTCTTGTAAATGGTCAATATTTTAGCTGTATTTACTAGATCTGTACTGGATCTAGCAAGATCTAGCTTTTAACCAGTTCAAAAATTATAAAACATGAACCTGGAAGCTAGAATGGCTAAGATATGTACAGATCTAGTTTTCTTTATAGTTTTTTGTAACTATTTAGCAACCACGTGACCCTATATTTTTATCTAGAGGTAACTGGAAGCTATGAGCTACTCTCGTACGGAGATTTGACTGATGGATCTTTCGTTTAGCGATGTCTAGTATAGTTTTACTTTTTATTACAATATATTCATTGTGCAGACTATTTATTTGATATTATGTGACCTTAGTAGCTACAAGATCTACAATTTAACTCATTGATCTAGATCCGGTTCCAATGATGGACCTGATTGAGTTATACAGTCAGCTAGCAAATTTTGTAATTGTAAATATAGGACCTTGAAACGATTGTCCAGATTTAAGGTCCCAGTAATAATGAAATCCTATGTGTGGTGTCAGGGCATACTTTGATAGCTTTCATGCCCATTAGGAGCCCGACACTTATATATATATATATATATATTATTTTATCGAGGATGTTTCGCATCCCGAGAATAAAATCAAATAAAGCCGAATATGAAATAAAATGGAAGTATCAAAGGGCTTCAATTCCTAGGCGAGCGAAAGAGTTTAAAAACCACTTTTCAAAATATCATTTTTACATTCTTGTCTAAAAATGGACTTTTAAAAAAATCAAAATCTTCGTATATAAGTCCAACGAAGCACATCACTTCTTTCAAATAAAGAAGTTAGGCCCAATTAACTGCAGCACACACACACATACATAATGATTAGGGAATGAAAAGCGCGGTAACCGTGTTTCACAGAAGTTGGGGGTGCCTAACAGCTTTCCCATGCTTAATCAAGCCCCCGAACTCTATGAATCTCGGTTTTCAAGACCAATTAAACAGAGTCCAATAATTGAGCCATATTGCAAAACCTTTCAAAACTCGGTTGAGTTGGTACAACCATTTTAACTCATACCAACTGGCGGCTCTATCTAATTCGGACCAATAAAATAAAATATTTTTAAATCGTCAACATTATATGTTGAACTCTTTCTAAAATTTCACCCTCAAATCAAACAAATTCACATAGAAAACATAAAGGGTAAGAAACACATAGGAAGAGGGATCAAAATTCTCCTTGCGTCGACAAATATATATACATATTCACAATATATATTTATTTAGTCACATACATTTTCCACATAATCCATAACATATTATTCATTATTGATAAATCATTATTATATTTAAATACTCACATAATCATTCACTTTATGCCATAAAGTTTTCAATATCATTAATATTTAATTAATATATTCTTATTTCTTAGCTTTTCTTTTTATTCCATTAATTCATTAACTTAATTAGCCTAATTGGCTTAATAAGTTATTACACCTTCATATAATCACTTTATATAATTCATATAAATAATTAATAACTTAAAGATTATAAATCTTTTTAATTTACCATTCAAGGTTAACATTCAAGTTATGTTAATTCTCAACATAACTTATCTTACTCTACCTTAATCAAATTGATTAAGTATTCATCTTAGTTAAATTAAAATAAATAAATTATCTAATTGAAATTAATTCACATATTCACTTATATGGTCCAAGTTATTTATAAAAAAAAATTATTCGTAATTTTTTTTATAAATAATCATATAAAATTCTCGGTCCTTACAACATTTCTATGCAACTCCTTTTAAATTTTCTTCTTAGATTGTAATGGTCAAGTGTGTGCACATCCAAACTAAAATAATCTAAATTCAGTCAAACCCAGCATTTTCATATAAGCAAAGAGAAAACTACAGCCCTTGTGTGTGCACAACAAAGCAGTAATGTTCAATTCTTTATAAACATCCAATGCAATAAAGCAACATCCTAGATATTTAATATTTGTCTTGTGTGTGCACAATAAACTCATGTTAAATACTAATACTTTATCGTTTTACCATGCTAGAAGGCGACGTTCGATATTCCAAATATATTTGAACATTACAACTTAATATATTATCTTTTGAGGGTTTTATTTTTAATTCTCTCATCTTGTTTAGCGCATGTAAATATATATATAGAAATACGCATCATATTAAACATATATCAATATGTATAATAATATATTTACTATATAATTAGCATGCATTTATAGAATACTATATTTTATTTGGGATGATTATGGACTTAATTATAATTTAGTTCATTGGAGCCACCATGAACCAAAAGGTTAAATCTAGGGTGCAAGAATAAAACATTGAATATAACTATTACATTCAACCCGGGCTTCATTACAAACGGGCCTTCAACGCTCCTTCTCTTCGTCTCCAATTTCTTAAACAATTCTATATAATGCTATTACAATCTATTTTTATAAAATAGAAACCTTGATCAGCATTCAAGGGGAGGTACATAAAAGGGAGATATAATTTACATCAGAAAATGAGAGAGGCGAGATACGCAGACCTCGTTTATAAAAACCACATTCATTC
The DNA here is from genome assembly GCA_020205555.1 of Panax stipuleanatus. Taxonomy (NCBI): domain Eukaryota; kingdom Viridiplantae; phylum Streptophyta; class Magnoliopsida; order Apiales; family Araliaceae; genus Panax; species Panax stipuleanatus. The sequence continues at coordinate 46,873,622 of CM035122.1, forward strand.
AAGCATCCATTAAAATTAAATCCAATCACAATGGTCAATGGTCCATAATTATCCCCTTTATTCTCATACATATCAGCATATGCAACAATAAAATAAACATTCAGTATATATGTTAATATCATTTAATGGGCAATAAACTTTTGCTAGAAATCCAATTTTTGAAAGAAAAAAAACTCCCTTATTTTAATCAAAAATCAAATCATAATAAACTTATTTATTTTATTTTATCCAATTTTGAGTAAAAATAAACTCCTTTATTTTTAATCAAATTCCAAATCAAAATAAAATCTTATATTTTAATTAACATGAATCTAATTTCAAGTTCAAAATGAACTCCTTTATTTTAACTTTAAAATTGTTAGAAAAATAAAATATGTGCAATCCTATTCCTTATCAAAATAAACATTTTATTTTATATAACATGGAATCTTATTCCATATCGGAACAAAATCCTTTATTCAAGTTAACGTGGAATCCAATTCCAAGTTAAAGTAAAACTTTTATTTTTAACAACATGGAATCCAATTCCAATTTAAATAAATACTTTTATTTTAATCCTATTTGAATTTTAAAATAAACTTTTTATTCTAATTGAAACAAATAAGAAAAAATAAATAAAAATTTAAAACCTAAAGACCAGCGCGGCCGCGCCCAGTTAATACTAGAAAACAGCGTGGCCGCGCTCCAAAACAGGCTTGAAGCGGTGCGGCCGCGCTGCGTAACATAATCCGGCAGACAGTTCTTTTGCGCAGAAAATCTGTTCTAAACTCATATCAACATATGTATTGAATCAATACAATTAATTATTTGCATAAATAGGCTCTGATACCACTGTAGGATTGCGGAAACATAATCAAAGCATACAATCTAATTATAAACGCAATGGAAGCATGTAAAATAGCAATTTAAATTTTTTCGCAATCCAAATGTATGGCCTTATAAAACATCATTATTTGAGGACGTATAGAGATATACCTTTGAAGAGAATCAACGCTTTGATGTAGACTTCAAATTTAAATCTTTGCTCCTTTGTGATATCTCCAATCCTCGGATCACACGTTTGTCACAAAATGTATGCAATGCCCAAGAGATATCCACCAAGAATAATAGATTAAAGATGTGATTTTAGACTCAACTAGGTCTTGGATGGCTAGTCCATATTCTCACTTATCCTAAACAACTCAGGGTTTTGAGAATGCTTGTAAAAGAGATACAAGTTGCAAGACTTGCATTAGTCTTTCCCACAATAAGACTCATCTTATTTAAAGACTAAATTCCTAAACCTTTTAGAAATTAGGGTTTTAATTTAATTCACAAGGAACTAAATATAATAATAATAATAATAATAATAATAATAATAATAAGACTCCTCTTATTTATTTATAAATAATTTTTCTCCAAATACATATTATAAATCTAAAGCTATTTAATTTATTCCACTAATAAATTAAATACACCTAATTTATTATTATTAAGACAATCACTTCTAAAATCATATTTCTCCCTTTTGTGGTGTGACCCTCTAGGTTCAATATTAAGCCAGTAGTAGAATAAATAAATTAGAACTATTCTAATATTATTTATAATGAATTAAACTCTTTCAATTCAAATATAAATAAATAATATTTATTCTACAACATGAGTGGCACCTTATAAATAATGTATCATGACTATCCGGATAATATGAATTTAACGTTAATCATAAAGATTATCACAAAGAATACAAAGAACTTATTTCATGAATAGTTATCGTACAATTCAATCCTTCTACCATACAATGTACCGATTAGACATAGAATTACTGACAAGTCTTATTTATTTAATCATATATTTTTCGATTCTAAAATGCAGAACTCTGAATAATGTAAATTAGAAACTCTTTTTTTATTTTCATTCCACCTTAGCCAAGAATTTCTGAGTTGTCATTCATCGAATCCCATATGACATTCTCTCCCTTTATTAGAAGTGGCAGATCCTTTAGGTTATCATTCACCTATCTCCATGTATATTTTACTATACCCGAACAAACCCTATAACATACTCTAAGGTATTAAGAAATATGGTAACGTATAACTTAGTATACACAATATACTATGATGATCTTAAGTCTAAGGATCACTTGTACAACTATCACTATAGGAACTTCTATTATCAGACATATAAAAACTCCATTAGGGTTCCTTTAAGCGAATCACGTTCAGTGAACTTATTCTCCAATAAGCACATACATACTTGTTTTAATATCTCCACACAAATAATTATGAGAGCAATCATCCTCTTCATTAGATCAAGCATAGTACGTACTAATCTATCTGAAATCAGTAACCCCACATTAGTGATCCATTACAATTAGGAACATTTTTTTAGAGCTATCTAGAATTTAGATCTCATTAGCATGATTAACATCATAATTCTAAAAACATTTCTCCAAAACTATGGGTTTATCTCATTTATTAATTCAGCTAATTAACATGGATGAAGCATGCATTTTGTATTATATAAATTCTCTTATTAATAAATGATCAAGATTACAAAGTAAATTCTTATCACATTCAATGTGATTGGCTTAAGGAAATATTACTTTCACGGCTATGGCAGGAAGCACCGTCCTCACAATCCAAAAGAACCAACTAAGCATCCCACTCTTTTTGTTAGAGAAGTAGGGCCTTCACGGTATTATTTGCCGCTTGAACCTTTTTCTCTAGGATCGTCCGTCTTTCATCCTGATATTCTTGCTTAAAATTCTGGCCTCCCTGGGAGCGTGTTTGGGATAAGTTATCCTTGACACATTCATTGGTCTTGCTTCTTTCCTGGTCTTTTAGAACAACCATCGTTTAACATCACCATCTTGAGTTATCTTTTGACCTACCGACTGACTACGTGGTAAGAGCCTATCCAAGATTTCTTTGGATAATCCCATTCTATCTTTAACCGATCCCTTAGGGTAAGTAGACGAGTTAGACGTTGATTTCCCATATTCGTAGACTGTCTTACTTGTCGCCATTACTCCTAAACAAATTTATTGTGATTGTAAAGTTCTAGCACTAAAAGCCCTCCTTCTAGCACCAATATTTAACGCCAAGATTCGTCCATGCACCTCAATAACCAATATCCCATCCATTCCTGCACAAAAACTAAATCACAAGCTCAGCTTGATGGCTTGGGGCGTCGAGGGATAGCTCCGGTATGAGAATAAGTACAGTTTGAATAAGGTTTTAACAATAGAGGCTTTATCGTATAGTTCTGAAAATAATGTTGTGTGTACTTGATGATTATGGTATAACTTTATATTTATAGTGATCACACCACCTTTTCCAAGCTCGTCCCCATATAAAAATAGGATTCCTCATTAGGTATGATTCCTTAATGGGATTGAACTGAATCTCTTTGAAGAAAGGAAGTCGGATCATATCCTGACACTTTCCTTAGGAGTTGGAAATTAAATGTGATTAAGAATATTTGATTCCTTAAAAATACTCTACTGCTAAATCAGATTCCTACGTAGGTAAATACCTCCACGTGGACTTTAGCCCACCAGATAATTCGGGCCCTAATAATCACAAACCAACAATATAAAAATGGTGTGATCCACACAAAATAATATTTAATTCTAAGTATTAAATAATAACCTCCAAGAGGGTGGAGAATAATCAATAGTTCTTATGCTTGGAATCCATGGGCAACCCATGTTCATTGTTTACGTGGAAGGAGATCTTCAATTTGGGTCCCAATGTCAAGCATAGGAATTACAAATTAACTACTATTAGATTTTGAGCCTAATTTGAAGTGGATTTTATTAATCATTTGAAATGAATCCACATATCAATGTGTTCTACTGTATGAGTAGATTAAAATTAAGTATTTTGAAGCTCAAATCCATGGGATAATGAATGAGAAATTAACTCTAAATAGCACCCTTAAAAATAATAATAAATATTTGTGCGAAGCTAAGTCCCACATCGGTTAAGAACTAAAGTTTAAATGAGTTTATTTACAATAAATTTTCTCTGGGGTTTGGGCCCCAAGTGCACCCCACTTTTGTGGAATGGAGAGGACCTAGCCAATGCTTGGTTTGAACCTACAAGCGCGTCGCCGACCAATTGTCCGAACTCATGGTTCGCGGTTCCCGAGTCTAGATCATTGTATATATTTTTTGGACAAAATTTATTTAATTTTTTTTAGTTCTATTATCAAAACTGTGTAGTTTTGAGAAGCGTTATTTATTATCAAAATTATTTCATGATAAGTGGCTTTTATGACCACTTATTCGGATAGTAACCAACTCATTCTGTTGCTTAAACTCAAGTATCATTGTGCATTTTATGTGTTTTTGCTTTGTTTTGTGATTTTCAGGTTTCGAAACTCTCCGGGTGCAAATTGAGCTTAAAAGAGCAAAAGAACGCTTAAATGGGATAAAGCACTGAAATGGGCTTAAAGCATGAAGATAGCATGGGTGAGGAAGCAATGAAGGTGATGCCACGAGTCTAGAGGCCAAAAGGAGCAAGAATGGCCTTTGAAGCAAAAATGGGAAGGAAGTGCAATCCAGACATCGTTAGGGTGGTTCACGTTCATTTCATGTTCTTGGGTTGGAACTTGGTTCATATTGTAGAGCATCTTATAAGCTTTTCGGAACATCTTGAATCATCCAAATCGGAGTTCGGAGGCGAGAGTTATGCCCCGTATACCAACGGACGTCAAACTTCACGATTTTGAGTTTTCATGCACAGCTGTCACTTGGAGCTCAATTTCAGCCTTCATCCATCCATTATTTCTCAATGCTCAAAAATGAAAGTTGTAGAACTCTTCGATAGCTTCGATTTTCCAGGAGGCAGGCCTCGTAACTCTTCCCGGATCAAAAGTTATGGCCGTTTTACCAGAGGACTCTGCAGCAGAAAATCCTTGGCGCGGGCGTGCGGATTTCTAGGCTATTTTGGGCGCGGCCGCGCCAGTCCCCAGCCGTGCCAGACTTGACTTTTCAATTGAACGGGACTTGGCTTTTTATTGGGATATAAGGGGGCTCGTTTGTGGCCTGAAAAACCATGATATATTGGCTCTAAGCCCTAGTTCCTCTCTTTTCTTCCTTTACATCTTGTTTAGTCTAGATTACGAGTAGATTAGAGAGTAGATTAGTGCTAGTTTAGTGTTAGTTAGTTAGATTCTAGGGTTTAGTTAGTTTTTGAAGATTGAAGCAAGTGTTTTGACATCAAAGGATCCAAGCTCGGAGAAAGATTTACAATTTCTATCCTTAATCTCTCCTTATTATCATTGTATATTCGGATGATGTTTATCAATCTTGTGGATAATATATTTGAGTTGTCTATGACTTAAATTTTATTTTGAGGTTCCAATGGAACCTAATGAGTAGTTAATGTTGATTTCTCTTCCATACTGGTTTTTATTGAGTGTTATGTGATTGTCTACTGCGATATATGCTTTCATTGCTTAATTGAGTCATGACCTATTAGTGTGATAACCTATGTGCACTTGAAAGACGAAGTGTAGGTTTAGATCTAATCGTAGTAGCGGGCGATTGTACGTTCACATGGCGTTGGACGTATGATTTGTGCTTAGGATAGACATATACCGAAGCGCCGCTCGTAGTCAATAAAGGACTTGACCTTAAACCCTATTTATTTGTAAATACCATAGACATATAGGGGTTTAGATAATGTGGGTGTTCACGTGCGTTCTATCATCTGTGGATTGCACGTGATATGGATAAGGTGCATCGAAAGATGGCCTTCTCTTTCCTTCGTGTTCTCGACTAACAACTATAATGATTAATTTGACCTAATTGGAAGTGTGTCGATATAGACGAATCATTAGGGGAAATTGGAATCTCTTATCTTCATTATCTGATTTTACTCTAGGGTTAATTAGTTTAAGTTTACTTCTTTGCCTAGTTTAAATTAGTTTTAATTCGTTCTCTTTACCACCCGTTTAAATAAGACTGAAATGATTATGTGCTAGTGCTTTGGCGACCTTTTATCTGTTAGTTGCTCGTGGGAATGATATCTTTACTCACTCTTTATTACTTGTTAACCGCGTATACTTGCGCGTTAATTGTGTCATCTAATCGGACCAACAAGTTTTTGGCACCGTTGCCGGGGAATTAATTAGATAACTGTTTGCCAACATTAGTTTCAATCAAATTAGTCTCAATTTAAACATTTTTATTTTTATTTAATTCTATTCCTATATTATCTTCTCAGGTACAATGGACTTGAATTTCTATCCATGGAACCAAAGGGAAAAGCAACCAAGGGAAGCATACAATGATGACGTCAACCCAATTGCAACACTTTCAGCACAATTGGAGGTTCTCTCTCGGAAGTTGGATACTGTTTCAGCCCAACAGAGTCGAGAGCAAGTTATTTCGTATGACTATGGTGCTGGAAGCTGCACGAGCCATCAGGAGCCTATAAATTTTGGACAGGAGCAATATGGGGGTGAGTACTTCCACAATGAACCTTATCCCACATATCAGCCAGATTGGGGGTATCACCCAGACCCTTCAGCAAACCCTTCATCAGACTATTATCAAGACCAGTACTGGGATCCAAATTCCGTTTACACCCCAGAATGCACTTTCCAGACTCTAGTTTACGAGCCTCAATACAATTTTGAGGGTGACATAGAAAATGCAAAATTGGAGGAAGGAGGTAACATATCACTGAAGGACATCTTGATTGAGCAATAGAAGTCAGTCAAGAATATCCAGAACTGGGCAGAGCAAATTAGCAAGGCCTTGATGATAGAGGAAGAACAAGGGATTCTGACCAATACTACGAGCTATCAAGAACAATATGAGCCAAGTCCAATTTATGCACCCGAACCCACATACCAACCCCCGTGTTTACAAGGAGAGCAGTCTTCAATGGAATTCATATATGCAAGCTCAGAAAACCAAGAGGAGTTGTTTGGGAGCCCAGAAGAATCGAGCCAAAATTTTCAATATCAAATGGCCCCAATCAACCAAGCTTCTACCAGTGAGACTCAGTACATGGATCCCGTGTCTGAAACAGAAAAGGAAGGATTAGATAGTTTATGGGGGAACTTATTAGCATCAACACAGGAGACCTTGATTGAGCAAAAACAATCGATTGAGGATATTCAGATTTGGGCAGGAGCAGATTAGCACGACATTAAGGAAGGAGGAGGTATGTGAACAAGAGACAACAGTGCAAGATTTTGTGCCTCCAATGACTGAAGCCATGAGTTATGACCCTCAGAAAGATTGGTGCTATGAGATGGATGCAAAGACTGATAAAGAGCCTGAAGTGCACTTAGAACTGGACGAGCGAAAGGCAATGGATATCGAGGAGCCAATTGGGGCTGTGGAGTATGAATGTGAACCAACAGTGACAATCCCCCAAGAGCCTCCTCCGCCTGAGTGAAACAAGCCAGTCAAGTTTGCACACCCTTTCCCCCTTGGAAGCCACATTATAGATACGGATCTCGATGACATGAGAGAGTCCGTGAGCTTCAAACCATGGTGGTCAGAAGAGAAGAGAATAGAAGAAGAGTCCGTTGTGTGGTCTATGCCTCCATGCCCCGATCATTTCACCTACACAACGGAACCCTTGCCTAGCTCCCCAACCTTTTGTCTGGGGAATTCATATACATATCCGATGCTAGGTAGTTTAAATCCGAGTCCTCCTCTATTGGGAAGCCTCCAAAAGCATATAGCGATTCTGATGGATGGAGGGGTTCTCCAATATCGTCGGGGAGTCGGATAGCAGTGGTCAGACACAGTCCAACTAGAGGACTATAAATCAAGCGCTCGATGGGAGGCACCCCATCATTTCTCTTTCTCCCTCCTTATTTAATTCTCCATTTCCTTCTTTCTATCATACTTCCCTCCCCCTTATTTAATTCTTATTAGTTTAGTATTTAGTTTAAAATTTCTGAATGCTCGTAGATTAGGAGTTCCATGCCTACATTTTTGAACTTAGGCATTAGTGCATATCTTTTTGAGACCATGAAGCTTATGGCACATATTTTGATACACTTGCACATTGCGTATAAGCACTTAAAGAATTTTTTGGGAATTTGAATGCATATATCTTTCCATGTTTAATTCTCTTGATGTAAATTGTTAATATACTTTTGTTAGTATAAGAGGGCTTAATAAAGATGTTATGCTTTCTCTCAGGTCAAAGTTGCTGGATAGAATGCAAGCTCAAAGCCAACCTCATTGCCTAGCAAAAAAAATTAACAGCAGAAAAATCTGATGGCCCGCGCCGCCGCGCCTAATTCAAGGCATTACCACACACGGCCTTGCCACATGCAGACTGGGCTTGCCTTGCAAATTTTGGGGGGGCACCAATTCATATCAATTATCAACAGCACCCAAGCCTCAGTCCCTCTAATCCCAAACCCTCAAGTTCCTTTATGCAATCTCCCATCTCTTCCCTCTCATTCAATCCCCCCACTACAAGCCTTAGTTTTGAAAACCTCCTACCTCCTGAATCCAAAGTACCAATTCTCATCCGCCTCATCCTCTCAACCTGATCAATTGGGATAGTGAGTGTGGAATCTCTAGCAGAGCAAGATTGATATGGAGCTGGGTTGGTTCGTTGAGTATAGTGTTGAGCGGGGTTTATTTTACCAAGAGCATAGAGAGACGAGGAAACTTCTAAGAGGATGCCACTTCATTTCATGTAGCATCAGAAGCCAAATAGGGGAGTTTCTTTTTACCTTTACATTCAATGAGGACATTGAATAGTTTAAGTTTGGGGGTATTGGTGTTTATTTTGCATATAGGTAATTCATTTCATGTTTTGCATGTAAATAGTTCATTGTATGTAAGTTAGTTCATATAGTGCATGTAGGTTGTAAATAGTTAAAAATTTATGAAAATTTAAAAAAATTCTTCTGTTTTTGCATTCCTTGTTAGAGCATACATCATGAATCCAGTTTGTAGTTGGTTAGTTATGTATATTGCCTGTGAAGAAACTGAAATCACTTGATTGTTGAACTGATTTGAGACTTAAGCCTGATTTCATGGTCATATATGTAAATCCTTACCTGTTAGATACTGTGTAACCAGTAAGCACGATAGAGTAAACACCATGATATGCTAAGTTTAAATGTTTACATACTTGTCTTTGGTGGAAAAACTATGTTTTAATAAAAGAGTTTCAGTTTGCATATAATAATAACTAGACTGTTAAAAGCTTAAGTTTGGGGGAAACAGGGGACATGCATGATTTATGCGAGGAGATGGAGCATAAGACGCACTCCCTTGCAGAAAAAGAAAAAGAAAAAGAAAAAGAAAAAAAAAGAAAATATTAAGAAAAAGAAAAAAAAATAGAATAAACACTTCGGCTACGTCGAGTTCTGTGGCCTTTGATATTCGAGCAAGTAAGCCCTCAGCGTGTCACAGCACCCAGCGCCCTAAGGTCGTCTGGTCTGGGAGTCGTTGCTCGAAAGCACGCTACATGGATATCATTGAAAAGCCTAAGAGAACTAGGCATTACACAGTCGAATGTGTACACGGGAAAGTGCAAATACACCCTCGTGAGTAATAAAAGCTTAATGAAATCCCCTTGTTGACTCTTAACTTTTGTAATGCATGATCTTGGTTAGAAGTTATATGATTTACAATTTTTCTTAAGTTGAATCTTGTTTTTCCCCTAAGAAGCGTAGTATATGAATTATTTGTCTGAATGCATATCTAATGGTTGCTAGGCACACAACGCACAATACATCAGTGTTGACAGTTTTGGATTTACAGAATATGCCTTATGGTCTTATTTTGGGTAGCTTATCTGTTCGACTATCTCGTGGTTTTCTGAGGCATTGCTTTGAAAGTTCAATACTGGCTGGGAACTTAGATTCGCATTCATGATAGCATAGGTTGCATAAATTGTAGATACTGCATTGCATCTTTTGTTTAGTTTTGTTTTGGTTGCTCGAGGGCAAGCAACGTTTAAGTTTGGGGGTATTTGATAAGTGGCTTTTATGACCACTTATTCGGATAGTAACCAACTCATTCTGTTGCTTAAACTCAAGTATCATTGTGCATTTTATGTGTTTTTGCTTTGTTTTGTGATTTTCAGGTTTAGAAACTCTCTGGGTGCAAATTGAGCTTAAAAGAGCAAAAGAACGCTTAAATGGGACAAAGCACTGAACTGGGCTTAAAGCATGAAGATAGCATGGGTGAGGAAGCAATGAAGGTGATGCCACGAGTCTAAAGGCCAAAAGGAGCAAGAATGGCCTTTGAAGCAAAAATAGGAAGGAAGTGCAATCCGGACATCGTTTGGGTGGTTCATGTTAATTTCATGTTCTTGGATTGGAACTTGTTTCATATTGTAGAGCATCTTATAAGCTTTTCGAAACATCTTGAATCTTCCAAATCGGAGTTCGGAGACGAGAGTTATGCCCCGTATACCAACGGACGTCAAACTTCACGATTTTGAGTTTTCATGCACAGCTGTCACTTGGAGCTCAATTTCAGCCTTCATCCATCCATTATTTTTCAATGCTCAAAAAATGAAAGTTGTAGAACTCTTCGATAGCTTCGATTTGCCAGGAGGCAGGCCTCGTAACTCTTCCCGGATCAAAAGTTATGGTCTTTTTACTAGAGGACTCTGCAGCAGAAAATCCTTGGCGCGGGCGAGCGGATTTCTAGGCTATTTTGGGCGCGGCCGCGCCAGTCCCCAGCTGTGCCAGACTTGACTTTTCAATTGAACGGGACTTGGCTTTTTATTGGGATATAAGGGGGCTCGTTTGTGGCCGGAAAAACCATGATATATTGGCTCTAAGCCCTAGTTCCTCTCTTTTCTTCCTTTACATCTTGTTTAGTCTAGATTTGGAGTAGATTAGAGAGTAGATTAGTGCTAGTTTAGTGTTAGTTAGTTAGATTCTAGGGTTTAGTTAGTTTTTGAAGATTGAAGCAAGTGTTTTGACATTAAAGGATCCAAGCTCGGAGAAAGATTTGCAATTTCTATCCTTAATCTCTCCTTGTTATCATTGTATATTCGGATGATGTTTATCAATCTTGTGGATAATATATTTGAGTTGTCTATGACTTAAATTTTATTTTGAGGTTCCAATGGAACCTAATGAGTAGTTAATGTTGATTTCTCTTCCATATTGGTTCTTATTGATTGCTATATGATTGTCTACTGCGATATATGCTTTCATTGCTTAATTGAGTTATTACCTATTAGTGTGATAACCTATGTGGACTTGAAAGACGAAGTGTAAGTTTAGATCTAATCGTAGTAGCGGGCGATTGTACGTTCACATGGCGTTGGACGTATGATTTGTGCTTAGGATAGACATATACCGAAGCGCCGCTCGTAGTCAATAAAGGACTTGACCTTAAACCCTATTTATTTGTAAACACCATAGACATATAGGGGTTTAGATAATGTAGTTGTTCACGTGCGTTCTATCATCTGTGGATTGCACATGATATAGATTAGGTTCATCGAAAGATGGCATTCTCTTACCTTCATGTTCCCGACTAACAACTGTAATGATTAATTTGAATTGGAAGTGTGTCGATATAGACGAATCATTAGAGGAAATTGGAATCTCTTATCTTCATTATCTGATTTTACTCTAGGGTTAATTAGTTTAAGTTTACTTCCTTGCCTAGTTTAAATTAGTTTTAATTCCTTCTCTTTACCACCCGTTTAAATAAGACTAAAATGATTATGTGCTAGTGCTTTGGCGACCTTTTATCTGTTAATTCCTCGTGGGAATGATATCTTTACTCACTCTTTATTACTTATTGACCGCTTATACTTGCGTGTTAATTGTGTCATCTAATCGGACCAACATTTCATATAGGGAAGCATTATCTGCTGGAACGGAAGCCCGAAAACAACGTCATTTTTGCTTGAATGGACACGCACTTTCTGCGAAGCATAAAACTACATTATTTTTTCCCCAAACGGATACGCCTTTCTAACAAAGACAAAAATTATGTTGTTTTTGGCTAAACATGTCTTTTCTAGGGGATGTGTCCCATTTGATGAGTCACTAATCCCTCTTAAAAATAGCCTAGGGGGTCAGCCTTTTGATTCATTCAATTCACAAGCATTCAAGCATTCTCAATCATTCAAATCTTCATCTTTTCATAAGTATTTCATAGTTATTTTTCTGACAGAATCATATCATTTTATTTTATTCGTTGTGTATGTTATTTGTAGTGCTGCTATATCATACGTTGTCATTGTATAGTGGGAGACAAGTGTTATTAACTCTTAGCACCGTAAGGAGGGAATTAAATTGTGTTTAGAGATTTCAATATCAGTTTAATTAAATTGGTTTTAGTTAACCATTTTTTCTTTCTTTTCGTTTACTTCCTGTTTTAAGTAATTTTGATCAATGTATACAAACACGGTCAAAACAATTGGAGCTTGAACCGTACAAGGACGATATTGAAAGGCATTTTCAACGGTTATTAAAATAATGTAAGGAAACAAGGTATAAAATGGCAAACGCATATCAAAAGTCATTGAGGGATTATGACATGCCTAAAATTGATGCAATAAAATTAAACATCACGCGGCTAGCCATTACTGCTCATTCCTTTGAGATTAAGCTGGGTACCATTCAAATTAGTCAGAACTCGGTACAGTTTGGGGGATTGACATAATGAGGACCCGAATGAACATTTGGTAAGCTTTATAGAGAATTGTGATACATTAAAGTATAACAATGTGACGACAATGCAGTGCAACTTCGGTTATTTCCATTCACATTATGGGACAAGGCAAAGTGTTGGTTCATTCATTACCACCGGGATCCATAACTACCTGGGATGAGTTGGCCTAGAAATTTTTAGCAAAGTTCTTTCCGCTAGCGAAGAATGTAAAAAATGAGGAATGATATTACTACTTTTGAACAACACTCGACGACGTTGAAAAATACATGTTCCAGCGCGAGTTTCGCGAGTTTTGTTTTTTTGTTTGAAGATTAGATGGCTTCTTTTATTTTTTGCTTTTCCTAACGTTTATTACCCCTTTTTATTCTGCTATGTTGGTTAATTCATCTTAAGGGTGAGATTTAGGAAATGACCGACATTAGTTGACTTATTTTACAAAGTTTAATTTTATTATTTAAGTTTATATGATTAGACCGAATGAGATAGAACCGCCAGTTGGTATGGTTTTAAATGGATGTACCAACTCATCTGAATTTTGATGTTTTTGCAATATGGTCCAATATGTGACTCCATAAGATTGGTCTGGATACCCGAGATTCATAGAGTTAAAGGTCTTGCTTAAGCTAGGGGAAGATGTTAGGCACCCCCCGACTTCCGTGAAAAACACGGTTACCGCAACTTATTGATTTCCTATGCATAAAGTGTGTGTGTGTGAGAGAGAGAGAGTGTGTGTGTTCTTTATTTTAAGTTTACTCATTTTATTCTAAGTCTTCATATTGGGTTATTTGAAAGTAGTGTTGTACCTCATTTGCGCCTAGGTACGAAGGATTTTATTTAGCAAAAAGTTCATTTTAAACAAGATATATGAATTGAAATGATGTTTTGGAAAACAAGGTTTTCAAATTCTTCGCCCGACTAGGAATTGAGGACTTCGATACTTCCTTTTCATTATCTTTATGTTCTTAAGGTGATCTACTCCGAATCGCTTTTTTCTTTATGAAAGCTCTTTGTGGTTTTTATTGGAAAGTCATTTTGGTGATTATGCATATGAAAAGCATTAAAAAGGAGTAAAATCATCATCGGGCATGAATGTCATCTCAATGAACCGAGCATCTACAATCACCGATTTTCATTATTATGAGATCTTAAACACGATCTATCGGGACGAAGCCCTCAAGACTGCTTTAAGATCTAATATTTACAAGTAAAATAATTCGATATTATTTAAACATTATAATGCAAGAAAAATGTCCATCGTGGGAATCTAGTCAAAATCTAACATGTAGATCTCGACCCCGAGATTCCTACACTCACATTTATTGAAATAAACACATGTACAACATATCCAAAACTCAAGATCTAGTAGTTTTATCGGTTGAAACCCCCATCACAATGTATTAGGACCCCCTCACCTCTAAATGTAGATCTAGGGCTCAACGGAGTGACCATGACGGACCAAAAGTGATAAAACATCTAGATCTACCAAGGATCTAAATTGATCTAGCACGTAGGTAAGAGCTTCATGCTCTATAACTCCCCGAATGGCTAGATCCAGCTTAGATCTAGGTATATCTGGTCTACATACTTGATTTACAACTAAATATGCAATAAATAACCGATGAGATCAATAGATCTACCACCTACAAAATAATATATGTATAAAACAACAAGTTTAACGTTGTTTACGCAATATATCACATAAATCTAGTATTTAAAGCAACATTTACAAAGAAAGTGGCCCAAAAAAGGCGTTTTCCACCTCGGGGCATGCGTGAACAAGCTTTTTATCGCTCAGGATCAACTAAGAACACTCTTAAGACTCAAAATATGTATGAACCAAGATTAAACAACTTAAAATGTATATATATTTCTCAAAGTCGAGGATTTCTCTCTCTAAAATTAGTTTCTCTCTCTAAAACTTTTTCGTTTTTCAAATGAGCTGGTGCTGCTGAGTGAAAGCCCTGGGACTAGCCACAGGTACACCTGCGTTTGGGCCTCATGGGCCCCGTCACCTCGAAGTTCATTCCTTTGGTCTCGGTCCATTAAAATTTGAGCTTCGTTCCAAAAAATCCCGAAAAGTCTTTGCGAAAGGCTGCGAAATAAAGTCGAGTCTGACTGAATTGTGTTCTGAGAAGATGATGCTGGTAGCTGAAAGGTATCTCCCGGTTCCTGACTACAGTTATTTGGCTCATCTTTGATGGCACGCAGTTCGATGTTTAATGAGGTTACTTTTTACAGACACTTTCTCAGCTTTGCAATCTTCGTTCGGTTCGCGTCATGTTCGGACGTTATTGGCCCTTTGAATCATTCACAGGGTTGTCTCCGGGGTGATCAGATGTGTTTTCCCTACCTTGGGTGTAGACACTCAAAATTTTGCTTTCTTTGTACTAACATTACAGAAGGGCAAAAGCATAATTTTACTCCACCGACAACACCGAGGTAGGGCAAAAGAGCCAGATCATCTCGGAGACAACCCCGGGAGTGATGCAAAGGACTAAGGATGTCCGAACATATCGTAAATCGATCAAGGATCGACGAGCTAAGACAGTGATCACCAGAAACCACCTCAGTAAACCTCGAACAACGTGCCATCAGAGACAAATCAGCTAACTGATATTCGGACCTGGTGGATATATCTCAGCCACGAGTATCGCCTTCCCGAACCCTAATCCAGTCAGAATCGATCTATTCCATCTGCATTCCTTAAAGACTGTCCGAAAGGCCGAGCGACGGATATCAACTTCTGCCGAACTGGGATCGAAGGACCACCTGCTGAGCCTATGGGGCCCACTTAGGCCAGCATTGAACATATTTGCGGCTAGCCATATATATGGTTGCGGCTGACTCCGGTAGCTTATAACACCCAAACTAGTTCATTTTAGAAAAGAGAGAGATATATTTTAGAGAGAGAATAGGCATTTTAGAGAGAGAGGCTCGGGTGGAACTTATCTTCACCTATTTGAAGCTTAATCATACCATCTAGCACATACATGAAGCCCCACTAATGTTCTAAGTTCATCCCGGGAGTCAAAACACTTGTTCACGCCTCCCCCAAGGTGAAATAGCGCACTTCCTAGCTTCGGTTCTTTGTAAATGTTGTTCAAATGATAGATTAATGAGATATCTTGTTTAAATATAGTTAAACTTGTTGTATTATAAGCATATCATGTAATAGTTGATAGACTTTACGTTTCTATCGGTTATATTGAGCTTATTACGTTGTAAATCAACCGCGGAGGCTAGATATACCTAAATCTAAGCCTAATCTAGCCTTTGAGAGCTTATTAAGCATGAAGCTTTAATCCGTGTGCCAGAATGGCTTAGATTCATGGTATATCTATAGATTTATTATTTTAAATGGTCCCGGTTATCCCGTATAATCCTAAATTTATATTTAGAGGTGAAAGGGGGGCCGAAATGGCTTAAACGGTGATTTCAATCGATGAAATCATCTAATATCGAAACCATGGACATTATGTATATTTAATATCGTACAAATCATGTGAGCCTAGGAACCCCAATGTTGAGATCCCCGAATGGATCCAACTTGATTCCCACGATGGATCGATTATTATGATGTAAACGCTTTAAATAACGTAAATATCATTATATATGTAATATTTGGATCTTGAAAATGAACTCGAGGGGTTACTCCCGAGAAGTCGGATTCAAGTTCCCATGATAGTGAAAACCTTGATTGCGGGAGCCCGTTTCATTGAGATGGCTTACATGCCCGATGATGATCCGTCCTCTTTTTAACGTTTTTCCATACATTGTTGGGTTTGTATGTAACGCAATCATGCAATTAAATCACATAAATAGGGCGGAAGAGTAAAAACTAGGTTTTCAAAATTTATACAAACCCATAACCATGATCATGCTTTGTGCTTGTTATCAATAACAGAAAAGAGAGAACATGGAATTATACCTTTGAAGATCTAAGCTTCCTCAGGTACAAGTTCTACTCCTTTGATTCCTTTGATTCCTCTGATAGTGGCTCCTTCCCTTGAATAATGTCAGCCACCCAAATGTTTGGCCTCTAACGGTGATCCACCAAGGAAGATGAAGAACTCAGGAAGATGGGTTATTGGCTTAACCCTTGTTTCTATCTCTATAGAATATGTGTACTCCCAACTCTTGGAAAATTTCACATCATACCTTATTTCTGATATAAGACTCTCTTATATAGATATTAGGTTAACCCTCCTAATCCAATTAGAATAGGGTTTTATTTAATTAATTTATATCCTAATCTTTATTAGGATTGAGAGAGAGTACTGATATTATATTAATTCCTAAACTCCTTTAGAATTAAAATAATAATAATAATAATAATATTAATCAGACTCCTCTTATTAATTTATATTTAATATTTCTAAAATATTAAATAATAAACATTAAGCTATTTAATTTATTCTATCATCATAGATTAAATTAATTATACTTAATGCATTATTACTATCATGCCATTTTCTTCTTAAATAATTCTTCTTCCTTTTATGGTGTGACCCTTTAGGTTCTCCATATTAAACCGGTTGTGAATAAATCAATTAGAACAATTCTAATCTTATTTAAATAAACAAATTAAACTAATAATCTATTTAAATAAATAACATTTATTCTACAATAGGGATAAGCCTCCCTAGCGATCAACGACTTTCCAGATAATATAGATTTCAACATTAATCATAAAAGAACCTGTGAGTTAATAGTTACCGTACAATTCAATCCTTCCACCATACAATGTCCCAATTAAATATAAGACATGGATTTACTG
Source organism: Panax stipuleanatus (assembly GCA_020205555.1). NCBI lineage: Eukaryota > Viridiplantae > Streptophyta > Magnoliopsida > Apiales > Araliaceae > Panax > Panax stipuleanatus. Next base: position 46,891,024 of record CM035122.1, read on the forward strand.
TCAAGTCTTAATTTATTTAATCATATGTATTTCGATTAGAAAATGCACAACTCCAAATAATGCAAATTAGAAACCTCTTTCTAATTTCATTCTACATTGGCCAAGGATTCCTGGGTTGTCATTTAACGAATCACATAGGACATATCTCCTCTTTTACTAGAGGTGGTAGATTCTTTATTGATCATTCATTATCTCCATATGTAACTCATTACACCCAAGCATACCCTATATATGCCTTAAAAGGCCTTAAGGAATTAGTCAAAGTATAATTTGTTACAAATAAGATACTATGATGATCTCAAGTCCAAGGATCACATGTACTACTATCACATTAGGAATTCCTATTGACAGGCGAGTAAAACTCCATTAGGTATTCCATAGGGAGTCACGTTCAGTGAACTTATTCTCCAATAAGCACCTACATACTTGCTTTAGTGTCTCCACACAAATGACCATGAGATCAGTCATCCTCATCCAATGAGCAAGCAACATTTGTACCAATCTATCCGGATTTACTAATCCCCTTTTTAGTAATCCCACGATTGGGAACTATTTTAGTTTTAAAGCTTTCTAAGAATTTAGATCTCATTAGCATGATCAACATCATGATTCTAAAAGCATTGCTTAAAACTATGGGTTATTTACATATTATAAAAACAGCACCATGTAGATAATTAAATGCCTTTAATAAATAAATATTTTATTAATAAATAAATAAGATTGTTTAGAAAGTATGTGCTTTATCATCATACATGATTGGCTTGTATGCACACTACTATCAATCTCCCACTTGCACTAAAGCCAATCGCCATGGTATCTCATACCCATCTTCTCTAAGTGACGATCAAACTGCCGTTGTGTTAAAGCTTTAGTAAATGGATCTGCAATGTTGTCTTGAGAGTCTACACGCTCCAAGGTGACGTCTCCTCTTTCAATGATCTCCCTGATCAAGTGAAATCGTCGCAACACGTGTTTAGATTTCTGATGAGACCTGGGTTCCTTAGCCTGTGCAACCGCTCCGGTGTTGTCACAGTATACGGGAACTACTTCTCCAATGCTAGGAACCACACCAAGTTCAGTTATGAACTTCTTCATCCAAACAGCTTCCTTTGCAGCTTCACTTGCAGCTATATACTCTGCCTCTGTCACTGAATCAGCAACCGTTTGCTGCTTGGAACTCTTCCAACTCACTGCACCTCCGTTAAAGGTAAACACATACCCTGAAATATATTTACTGTCATCTTGGTCTGTTTGAAAACTTGAGTCCGTGAATCCCTCGAGTTTTAATTCAGACCCACCGTAGACAAGAAAAATATCTTTAGTCCTTCTCAAGTACTTTAGGATATTTTTCACTACCTTCCAGTGCTCTTCTCCTGGATTCGACTGGTATCTGCTTGTTACACTAAGTGCGTGAGCAACATCCGGTCTAGTACATATCATACCGTACATGATAGATCCTATTTCAGAAGCATAAGGGATCTTACTCATACGGTCTCTCTCCTCAGGTGTTTTTGGGGCCTGTTTCTTGGAGAGATTTATTCCATGGCTCATCGGCATGAGACCTCTTTTGGAATCTTCCATGCTAAGCCTCTTTAGCATCGTATCAATGTACGTTCCTTGGGATAAGCCGAGCATCCTTTTAGATCTATCTCTATAGATCTTTATCCCCAAAATATAGGATGCTTCACCCAAGTCCTTCATGGAGAAGTTTTTAGATAACCAGATTTTAATGGATTGTAACATAGGAATGTCATTCCCTATCAGTAATATATCATCAACATATAATACAAGGAATGATACTGCGCTCCCACTAACCTTCTTGTATACACATGGTTCATCCTCGTTTTTGATAAAATCAAACTCTTTGATTGTCTCATCAAAACGAATGTTCCATCTACGAGAAGCTTGCTTCAACCCATAAATGGATCGTTGTAGCTTACAGACTTGATTTGTTCCAACTTTTGAAATAAATCCCTCTGGCTGTGTCATATACACATCCTCCTCAAGTTTCCCATTGAGGAAGGCCGTTTTCACGTCCATCTGCCAGATCTCATAGTCGTTGTAAGCTGCAATCGCAAGCAAAATCCGAATGGACTTGAGCATGGCTACTAGTGAGAAAGTTTCATCATAGTCAACTCATTATCTTTGTTTGAAACCTTTTGCAACCAGTCGGGCCTTATAGGTCTCTACCTTTCCGTCTGCTCCAGTCTTTTTCTTAAAAACCCATTTACACCCAATAGGTTTAATACCTTCAGGTGGTGAAACCAAAGACCATACTTTGTTTTCATACATGGAGTCCATTTCAGATTTCATGGCTTCAAGCCATTTCCCTGAGTCTTTATTACTCATAGCCTGTTCGTAATTCAATGGATCATCATCATTCATGATGTGTACCTTATCGTCATCCTCTATAACGAATCCATACCTCTCAGGTATCTTCGGTACTCTTCCAGATTTACAAACATGGTGTGGTACAGTAGGTTCTTCTACTTGGTTAGGTACCTGACTTTGGTCCGTGGTAACTTGTGGTTCTTGAACTTCTTCAAGATATATCTTACTCCCACTGACCCCTTCATGGATAAACTCTTTCTCCAAGAAGGTAGCATGTTTCTCAACAAACACCTTTATTTCAGTTGGATGATAGAAATAATACCCTACGGTTTCTTTAGGGTATCCCACAAATCTATACTTATCGGATTTAGTCTGTAGCTTATCATTTTCAAACTTTTTGACATAAGCTGGACAACACCAAGTCTTAACATTCTTAAGATTTGGTTTCCTCCCTTTCCACATCTCATATGTAGTCTTTGGGGCTGATTTGGTAGGTACCTTGTTAAGTAGGTATGCAGCCGTTTCTAGGGCATATCCCCAGAAGGAAATTGGAAGGTCGGTAAAACTCATCATGGATCGAACCATGTCCAACAGTGTTCGATTTCTCCTTTCAGATACTCCATTTAACTGTGGTGTACCTGGAGGAGTCCATTGTGAGATTATACCATTTTCTCTGAGACAATTGAGAAACTCACTGCTTAAGTATTCTCCACCTCGATCTGATCGAAGTATCTTAATACTCTTGCCCGTTTGTTTCTCTACTTCACTTCTGAACTCTTTGAACTTTTCAAATGATTCTGATTTGTATTTCATTAAATACACATATCCAAATCTTGAGTGATCATCAGTGAAAGTAATAAAATAAGAATACCCACCCCGTGCACTTATTGTCATAGGTCCACAAACGTCTGTGTGAATCAATGCCAACAACTCTGTAACTCTCTCCCCTTTTCCACTAAAAGGAGATTTAGTCATTTTACCCATGAGACAAGATTCACAAGTTGGATATGATTCATAATCAGATAGCTCGAGGAGCCCATCTTTATGCAACTTGGATAATCTTGTTTCATTGGTATGACCGAGTCTACAGTGCCACATATAGGTATAATTAATATCATCTCTTTTCCTTTTCTTAATTTGTTCAATTTGAAATATATTTTCTTGCAAGTCAAGTGTATAAAGTCCATTTCGCAAATTTCCAATACCATATAAAACATCGTCTTTATAAATAGAACAACCATTGTTCTTTATAATAACGCCAAAACCTTCCATATCCAATACAGAAATTGAAATAATGTTTTTAATAATATTCGGAACATAATAACAATTATTAAGATAAATGGATTTTCCCGAAGGCATTGCTAAACAATAAGTTCCTACAGCTAATGCAGCAACTTTTGCTCCATTTCCCACTCGTAGGATCACCTCATATTTGTTCAGCTTTCTACTTCTGACCAGTCCATGGACAGTATTACATATGTGAGAACCACAGCCGGTATCCAATACCCAAGTAGAATTATGACTTTCAGAAAAATTAATTTCAATCATAAACAAACCTTGATTGGAAGTCGAAGTTCTCCAAACTTCTTCTCTGCTAGAAACTTCTTGCAGTTCCTCTTCCAATGTCCCGACTCATTGCAATGAAAGCACATTCCTTTAGCTGGTTCAGGTTTCTTTTGCTCCTTTTCTTTCCCTTTTCCCTTAGCCTTCTTAGATTTCTTCTTTTCAGAAGACACCTTGGGCCTCTTTCTTTTATTGGAAGAATCCACCATCAAGACATGGTTCTTCTTGGATGAGAAGTGACCTTCTGCAGTTTTCAGCATGTTAAGTAGCTCAGGTAAACTGACATCTAGCTTATTCATGTGAAAATTAACCACAAACTGCGAGAAGGTCTCAGGGAGTGACTGCAAGACCAAGTCTTGACTCAACTCCCCATCCATGACGAACCCAAGCTGTCCAAGGCGTTCAATCAAATTGATTACCTTCAGAACATGAGTCTCGACGGTAGTTCCCTCGGTCATCCGAGATTGGAAGAGCTCCTTAGATATCTCATATCTAGCAGTCCTACTCTGTTCACCATACAACTCCTTGAGGTGAAGCAGCATAGCAGGAGCATCCATTTTTTCGTGCTGACGCTGAAGCTCGTTATTCATGGATGCGAGCATGATGCATTGAGCCACAGATGCATCATCTTGCCACTTATTGAAAGTGGCAATCTCTTCCTCAGAGGCTGTTTCTGAAACAGATTCAGGGATAGTGGAATTTAGGACATAAGAAATCTTTTCAGCAGTGAGAACAATTCTCAGATTTCTTAGCCAGTCCTTATAATTCGGGCCGGTAAGCTTATTTGCATCAAGTATGCTTCGTAGTGAGATTAGTGATTTTGACATTTTTAAAATTCTGCATGTGAAAAGACAACATTTTAGCAAACATTCATTTTATTAACTTTGCATACCAAAATAAATTTCGGTCTTTATTTTAAATTGGTATCTCCCACTATTTTCATCAAACTATATTACCCTCACTTATATAGTTCTGCAACATCTAATTAAAGATTTGCTAGTGAGATTAAAGATCCCATTTCAAATGTATATAACCTTGTGGATAGCACAATAAGCGATATACAAATAAATAGGTAGACAACTCTTGTCAATTACATCACCATGTAACTCCTTTTATTTTGCCTCTTAAATCATAATGGTCATGTGTGTGCACATCCGAACTAAAATGATTTAAGTTAAGTCCAGCCTAGCACTTCCATAAATTAAAAAAAGAAAAATTTTCGTCCTTGTGGATAGCACAACAAGACTAGATCGTTCAATTTTCTTGATAAGCATCAAATGTGATTAATTAACATCTTAAATATTCAATACTCGCCTTGTGGATAGCACAACAAACTCATATTAAATATTTAATACTCTATTAACTAATCATGCTAGAAGGCGACGTTCGATATTCCAAATATTATTTGAACGCTTCAGACTTAATATTATTTCTTTGAGGGGTTTGTTATTATTTGTCTCATCTTTTTAAGCGCGCATGCACATATATATATAAAATACGCGTCATTTTATTAAACATGCGAAGCATGTTTGTATAAAATATAATATATATAATATTTAGCATGCAATATAGAATACTATATTCTACCCGGATTGATTATGGATTTTTATTCTAGTTTGGTTCACTAGAGCCACCAAGTGAACCAAAAGGTCAAACCTAGGAGTGCAAGAATTTAAATTTAAATATAACTATTACATTTAAACCCTGGCTCCATACAAATGAGTCTTCATGCGTTCCTTGCTCCTTGGTCTCCAATTTCTTCAAAATAATTCTAACTATCTCTATTACATTAACTATTTAAAATTAAATAGAAACCTTGATCAGCAGTCAAGGGGAAGTACATAGAAAGGAGATAGAATTTACATCGAGAATAAAATAATAGAAGACAAGGTACGCAGACCTCATTTTATAAAACCCATACATTCAAGCATTCATCCAAAATAAAATCCAATCACATTGGTCATAGTCCATAATCAACCCCATTTATTATCATACACATCAACATATGCATCAATAAATATCCATTCATCTCATGAATAACAATGCTATTCCATATATGGATCGATGTTATTTAATGGACAAAAGTTTTGCTAAATTTTATTTTTGAAACAAAATAAACTCTTTTATTTTAATCAAAAATAAATCCAAATTAAACTCCTTTAATTTTAGCATTCTGAAATCATATTTCAGATAAAATAAACTTCTTTATTTTAAAACTTTATCAATTAAATAAACAGTTTACTTAATTAATTAAAATCAATTTTCAGGGTCTGTCCAGGTACCGGCGCAGCTGCGCCAGTAATGAACTGGGTAGCTGCGCAGCTGCGCAGGTAGACTGAAGCAGCAGTTTTTGCAGACCGGCGCAGCTGCGCCAGTAATGAACTGGGAGGCTGCACAGCTGCGCCGTTCGTCGCAGAAACTTGCAGAAAACGATTTTTGTCCAGAAAAACGATCCAATTCTCACATCAATTCATACATGGAATTATAAAATTGATAATTAGCACAAAGTTAGGTTCTGATACCACTGTTGGGTTTGTATGTAACGCAATCATGCAATCAAATCACATAAATAGGGCGGAAGCGTAAAAACTAGGTTTTCAAAATTTATACAAACCCATAACCATGATCATACTTTGTGCTTGTTATCAATAACAGAAAAGAGAGAACATGGAATTATACCTTTGAAGATCTAAGCTTCCTCAGGTACAAGTTCTACTCCTTTGATTCCTTTGATTCCTCTGATAGTGGCTCCTTCCCTTGAATAATGTCAGCCACCCAAATGTTTGGCCTCTAACGGTGATCCACCAAGGAAGATGAAGAACTCAAGAAGATGGGTTATTGGCTTAACCCTTGTTTCTATCTCTATAGAATATGTGTACTCCCAACTCTTGGAAAATTTCACATCATACCTTATTTTTGATATAAGACTCTCTTATATAGATATTAGGTTAACCCTCCTAATCTAATTAGAATAGGGTTTTATTTAATTAATTTATATCTTAATCTTTATTAGGATTGAGAGAGAGTACTGGTATTATATTAATTCCTAAACTCCTTTAGAATTAAAATAATAATAATAATAATAATATTAATAAGACTCCTCTTATTAATTTATATTTAATATTTCTAAAATATTAAATAATAAACATTAGGCTATTTAATTTATTCTATCATCATAGATTAAATTAATTATACTTAATGCATTATTACTATCATGCCATTTTCTTCTTAAATAATTTTTCTTCCTTTTATGGTGTGACCCTTTAGGTTCTCCATATTAAACCGGTTGTGAATAAATCAATTAGAACAATTCTAATCTTATTTAAATAAACAAATTAAACTAATAATCTATTTAAATAAATAACATTTATTCTACAATAGGGATAAGCCTCCCTAGCGATCAACGACTTTCCAGATAATATAGATTTCAACATTAATCATAAAAGAACCTGTGAGTTAATAGTTACCGTACAATTCAATCCTTCCACCATACAATGTCCCAATTAAATATAAGACATGGATTTACTGTCAAGTCTTAATTTATTTAATCATATGTATTTCGATTAGAAAATGCACAACTCCAAATAATGCAAATTAGAAACCTCTTTCTAATTTCATTCTACCTTGGCCAAGGATTCCTGGGTTGTCATTTAACGAATCACATAGGACATATCTCCTCTTTTACTAGAGGTGGTAGATTCTTTATTGATCATTCATTATCTCCATATGTAACTCATTACACCCAAGCATACCCTATATATGCCTTAAAAGGCCTTAAGGAATTAGTCAAAGTATAATTTGTTACATACAAGATACTATGATGATCTCAAGTCCAAGGATCACATGTACTACTATCACATTAGGAATTCCTATTGACAGGCGAGTAAAACTCCATTAGGTATTCCATAGCGAGTCACGTTCAGTGAACTTATTCTCCAATAAGCACCTACATACTTGCTTTAGTGTCTCCACACAAATGACCATGAGATCAGTCATCCTCATCCAATGAGCAAGCAACATATGTACCAATCTATCCGGATTTACTAATCCCCTTTTTAGTAATCCCACGATTGGGAACTATTTTAGTTTTAAAGCTTTCTAAGAATTTAGATCTCATTAGCATGATCAACATCATGATTCTAAAAGCATTGCTTAAAACTATGGGTTATTTACATATTATAAAAATAGCACCATGTAGATAATTAAATGCCTTTAATAAATAAATATTTTATTAATAAATAAATAAGATTGTTTACAAAGTATGTGCTTTATCATCATACATGATTGGCTTGTATGCACACTACTATCATACATATCATCAAAATGATTTCTAATAAAACCGCAAAGAGCTTTTGATGAATAATAAAGCTATTCGGGGTAGATCACGTAATAAACATAAAGAATAAAATGAAGTATCGAAGTCCTTAATTCCTAGTCAGGAAAAGGATTTTAAAACCTTACTTTCTAAAAATATTATTTCAATTCATATATCTTCTTAAAAATGAACTTTTCATTAAATCAAATCCTTCGTACCTAGGCACAAAAGAGGTACAACACTACTTTCAAGTCACCAATGGATGAGGGTGAGATGGTGATAACCTTCATTGATATACAAGAAGCCCCTTTCTATGAAAGAGTCCTTGCCAGGTTAGGAAAATCCTTCTCCAAAATGATTAAACACGGGGAAATAGCAGAAGTGGGTTTGAAGTTTGGTAAAATTAAGGACCTCACTGCTTTGGAAGCTGTGGCCGAGCACATACAGTCGAGAAAATATGCCAGCGCTTCCAAAAGAGGAATAAAGAGAAAGGAAGAAGATGTCTCTTTAATATTACAGGGATAATCTGCCAACAAGAGCCCTAACGCACCCATCCAGAGGCAGAACTCTCATCATGCGAATTCTCGAAATGCTACAACAATGAAAGTTGGGGAAAACAAGCGAAGAAGGTTATTCACTCCTTTGGGAGACTCCATGGAAAATATATTAGCACTACTGATCACCTAGAAGAAGACCGTTGAGCTCGCTCCACCTTTCGATCCAAATGGAAGGCAATTCGATTCCAGCAAGAAATGCGCCTACCATTCTAACTCACCTGGGCATGATACTCAGGAGTGTTGGACTCTGAAGCATAAGATTCAGAACTTGATTGACATCAGGTAGATCATAGTCAAAATGCCAGAGCAGTCGAATGTCAATAATAACCATCTGCCTAAGCATACGGAGGAAGGAGTTAATATGATCAGTGTTGGAGGCAGAGAAAACCGCAAGTACCTGTGGAAGATGGGAGAGTTACCCTCTACACATGACCCTATAATTTGGGGATACCCTGAAGAAAAGTGTGGGGTAAAATAAGACTTGGCTTCAATCAAGGCGCAAGTGGATCAGCTGGCAGAATTGGTTGTATACCAACACCAGTTGACCCGACAACTAATAGACCAGGTCCTACCAAAGCCCACTGACCCCATAGCTGTCCAAGATGATTCAACCTCTAGAACGGATCAAATTCGCTGCCAAGAGCAGAACAAATAGACTAAAAAGATGGCCCGAGAAGCTAAGCTGCAGAGCCGACGAGATTTTACCGCCAAACAGAAATTCGCCCCATTAAGGCAGTCCAGGGAGGAGATTCTATGCACCTTAATCGAGGAGGGGAAGATTATGGAATTTTTTCCACCCCCAGATACGAGATCAAAGTGTTTTGATCATTCCAGACATGCCACAGAGGAATGTTGGGCCCTGCGACATCTAATCCAGAACTTGATTGAATCAGGGGAACTAGAATTGATGAACAAAGCTGAGATCTTCTGAGAGGAAGAGATGAACTACCCTCGATTACCGAGGAATTTAGAGGGTGTGATAGCTATTATCCTTTGCATGGAAGGAACATCTGGCGGACCCATAACCATCAAAGGAATATCTGAGCAGAGAAACAAAGCCACTCTAGAGATAATAGAGCCGAAACCCATGATGTTGGGTCCTTGGCCGTAACTCCAAATTCTAAGCCTAAAGAAGGTACTGTGGAATTACGGGGAAGGTATAAAATTGGCACCTGACTGTACCGCCGTCATACCTAGGGGGAATCCGTTTTACCTCTCGAGGCGTGTGTTAAAATTGACAACCAAGGTATTGGGGAAGGTATTAAATGGAAAAATCACAGAGTTCCTCCATAAGATGGGGCATGGTGAAGCCAGGACGGTGAAGCAATTGGAGGCAGAACCATATCAAATTTCAATCCTGGATTTGGTATTAGATTCTAGCGACCATCGTCAAATCCTGATCCAAGTATTGGAGGAAGCACACTTACCCATGACTATCGATACTGAGAAATTCCAGCACCGGATCAACCATGTACTGGACAGTAACGTGATATCATTCACTAACGATGATATACTAGCAGAAGGAACTGGGCATTACAAACCATTGCATATCGCTGTCGTTTCATCAGGATATGTGGTAGGTGGCGTGCTAATCGATGGAGGATCATTCTTAAATATCTGTCCACATGATACTCTGGAGAAGATGAAGATCAACCCAAATCAGATTCGGGAAAGCCATGTGGTGGTACGAGCTTTCGACGAATCAAGAAGTGATACCATTGGGGAGATTGAACTTTTTGTGGAAATTGGCCCTTTCACTTTCAGCATACCTTTTCAAATCCTGAAGATCACTATCGGGTATAATTTGTTGTTGGGACGACCATGGATCCATATGGCGGGCGTCGTTCCTTCAACTCTTCATCAACAACTGAGATATAACGTCAACGGCAATCTGGTGACTGTCAGTGTAGAACCTGATTATCCTGTCCATGATCTGGGAGACATGCCTCTAATTGGCATGAATGAAGCTGTCGAGCCCACCGGTTTTAAAGCCTTCGAGATAAGTAATCCGCGATGTAACCCTGTGGGGGCACGAGTCTCAATTCCCCGGATATCTCCTGAAGTGATGGTAGTTGGCCAAGAGATACAGTCTCGAGGACATCAACTAGGCTAAAAATTGGAAAAAATGGCTGAGGAATCAAGAACCCCGTCCGTATACCCACGCAGTTAGGAAAGGTTGGACTCGGATATTCTTGTGGATCCCGACATCAGAATCCTCACAAACACAAACCAGTTAATCATCTGATTCGCCTCAAGCTAAACATAAGTGAAGCCGAATTTAAAGAAACATTAAAGAAGATCCCCGTCGTTATCTCAAACCTTCTGATTCCTAAAGTCAAATAGAGCGAACCTCGGCAGGATGAGAATGAAAAGCCTTTCAAGGATGCGGCCTAGAAGGCCAAAGACCAGAAGTTTCTGGAAGAAATTCAGTTGCAATTCATGAGCAATTTTTGCGTGTCTGAAGAGGACCTGAAGAAGTCCAGCTGGGCAAATTTGTCAAGTGATCAACCTATCCTCCTGGTCCTTAACTGGGGAAATGTAAACATCCCGTGCGAGGATCCAGGGACCAGTTCCAAACTAGTTATGGCCATCTTGGAAGACGACGACTCCAGTAGCGTGTCTATCTCAGCGACTCCCCAGGATCTTATGATCAGAAATTGGACGATCACCCCACAGATCGCCCGAAAAGGGTAAAAAACCAGGAAGTGACCGCTGACAGGGAGCTCTACCTATATCTATATTTATATCTATTTTATTTCATCTGTAGCTTGTTATTGCTAGTTTGTCATATTAATTGATGAATCTTTTTATAATTGAAGACTACTTGTATATATTTAACAATCAAGTTTTTGTCTTAGGTTTCCAAATTTGTGTAGTCCTAAACTGTTCATAATTTGCTGAATTTGAGTAATGATTACAATTTCAACATAGAATTGGACATTGACTTTGTGAGAATCGAGCAAGAGGAAGGGGATAATGACGAGGTGCCCGAGGAAATCAAAGCATGGGTCGAAGATAAACCTAAACCTAACCTCGATCAAACCACCACCATAAATATCGCAACCCTTGACGATCCTAAAGAGATACAGATAGGGATCAACCTTCCTTCTAACCCAGAAAAAGAACTAATCCAACTCTTAACCCAATTCAAGGATGTTTTTGCCTGGTCTCATAAATACATGATAGGTCCATCCACCGATATCGTTGTCCATCGACTAACAATTAAAGAAGGGTTCAAACCAGTCAAGCAAAAATTGACTCGGTTGAAACCAGAATGGAGCCTAAAGGTTAAAGAAGAAATTATCAAACAGTTTAAAGCAGGAATCATCATGGTGTCAACATACCCTGAATGGTTGTCTAATGTAGTCCCAGTGCCGAAATCTGGGGGAAAGGTGCGAGTATGCGTAGATTATAATGATCTCAACAAAGCCAACCTTAAGGATGGCTTCCTAGTGCCGTTCATCCACGTATTAATTGAGAACACTGCACAGTTTGAGATATATTCTTTCGCTGATTGCTTTGCTGGATATCACCAGATTATAGTTGCTGAAGAAGACAAGGAGAAGACCGCCTTCATTTCCCCTTGGGGATCCTTCTATTGTCGAAGACTAGCTTTTGGCCTTACCATTGCTGGTGCTACTTATCAAAGGGCTATGATGACCTTATTCCACTACATTATGCACAAAGAGATTGAGGTGTATGTGGATGATATCATCGTAAAGTCCCGACATGCTGATGACCATTGCACCCATCTTCGGATGTTGTTGGAACGGCTCTACAAGTTCAATTTGAAGTTAAACCCTGCAAAATATGCTTTTGGTGTGAAATTCGGCAAACTGCTGGGATTTCTCTGAACAATCGGGGCATTGAATTGGATCCTGGCAAGATCAAAGCCATCACGAAAATGTCTGAGCCAAAGACCGAGAAGGAAATCTGAGGTTTTATGGGAAGAATCAACTTCATCAGTCGGTTCATATCGTAGTTGACAGCAACTTGTGACCCCATTTTCAAACTGTTAAGGAAGAACTTTTCAGGAAAATAAAATGAAGACTGCCGAAAAGCTTTCCACACCATCCATAAGAGGTTGATTAGAGCACCTATCTTGGTACCCCCGAAGGATGCAATTCCGTTGTTCATATATATCTCGGTCAACTCCAATGCTATGGGTTGTCTACTGGGCCAGAAGGATGACATGGGGAAAGAAAGAGCAATCTATTATCTAAGTAAGCGCTTCAGCAGCGTAGAACAGAAATATACTCTGATAGAAAGAACTTGATGTGCATTAGCTTGGGCAGCCACGAGGTTACAGTATTACCTACACGGCCATACCACTTATCTCATCTCGAGGATGGATCCTTTGAAATACATCTTCAGCAAGCCGATTTTGAACTGCCGTTTATCCAAGTGGCAGTTAATCCTTCAACAGTTCGACATCATCTTTGTAACCCAAAAGTCCATTAAAGGGCAAGGGATTACGGATCACCTGTCGGCTGCACCAGCAGGGGGTTTTGAGCCTCTTGAAACATATTTCCCGGAGGAGGAAGTGTTGACTGTACAACTGATCGATAAGGAAGATTAAGGTCAATTCTGGAAAATATATTTTGAAGGCGCATCAAACGCTAAAGGCGCTGGAGCCTAGGGCAGTCCTAGTATCTATTACAGGAGATTAATATCCCGTGGCAACTAAGTTGCATTTCAACAACTCCAATAATATCGCAGAATATGAAGGGTGCATTGTGGGGTTAAAGCTGGGTCAGTACATGGGAGTAAAACGTTTAGCGGTGTTTGGAGATTCGAAGCTAGTCATCAGACAGTCTACCGGAGCATACACCACCAAGGAACTGCATCTACTTCCGGATCATCGACTTGTCCTCTGGCTGGCAGGGGAATTTGAAGACATTGCCTTCATGCATATCCCCCGGAATCGAAATGATTTTCCCGATGCATTGGCCACATTAGCTTAACTGGTGAACCTGTCAACAAGAAGTGGAATGCCTGTCATCAATTTCACAGTGCAGAATACACCATCATATGGAAACAATGTAGGGGAAATATCGGATGTGATACCACCTGCGGAACCACCTTGGTACCACCATATGAAAGAGTATTTGCTAGATCAGTCAACTTTTGAACGGATGAGTCAAGCCGCGAAGAAGCGAATACAGAAAATGGCCATGAATTTCTACCTAAGTGGAGATGCTCTCTATAAGAGAGACCCAGGTGTAGGTGTGAGAACCCGAATTTTCAGAAATTATTAAATAATAATTTAATAAATAAAATTCTTAAACCGTGAGATGGGTTCGAATATAAATATATATATATATATATATATATATGTGATATGAGGTATGTGATATTATATTACATAGGGTAATATGGACTATGTAATATGCATTTTTATAATTTATAAATATATTATTAATATATATTGTTAATTATCGTAGAGACGATTTAGTGGAGATAAAGGAAGTGGATAAATTCCTATCGATATTAAATAATTTATAGAATTATTTTATCATAGTAAGTTGGTGACATTAAATATCCTTAATGTATAATCATCATATTCTTGTGTATGTGTATTAATAACTAGTATTTTATAATATAGGTTATTAATAGCACTTAAGCTATCCGTGAATAGGTTAGTGAAGCATGAGTTAGTTAAGGAATTAACTAATAAGAATAAATATTAGTTAATTTAAGTTGGGAGTTATATCATGAAATAATATAATGTTATTATCGAACCTTAATTAACTATGATGATATAGTACAGTATTTAATTTACTTAAGTAAAGAAGTGAATTAATATGTGTGTTGAATATGTGATACTTTATATATATTACTTAGAATGGTAATATGTGAGAAAATGCACGAATAACGTTAATAAATATATATACGTTATTAAAAGAGGATGGAAATTATTATATCTTTAAATGAATACTTAATATTTGAAGAAATTGCATTGGAAACAATTTATTGAAAGGGAAGAGAAATAATATTATATATTTCTAATAAAGGATATTAAAATAGTTTTGAATGTTGAATTATTTTAATAAAGGAGGAAATGTTATTTTTGAATAGTAATATTACCTTATATATTTTGTATAAGGTGTGATTGATTAATATGATAGATATATTACATATTTGCTATATGTAAATAAATTGATGGAAATAATTTATTATAATGGAAAATAAATTTATTACCTATTTTTTTTATATATAATGTACATGTGCCGTACATGTGATTATTTCTAATAGATATTATATTAATTATAATATCTTGAGACAATAAGTAAATTATTTTCTAATAATGAATATCCTTATTTGGAGAAAACATAATATTTTATGTTAGGCCTAAATACATAATTTCAAATGTATTTTCAAAAGGAGTTTAATTTATAAAAGGAAACTAAGTTATTTTAATAACTTGAGTTGCTATAGTACCATAAGTGTTATAAATAATATTTGAATATTCTATTTGTAATATATATATATATGTGTGTGTGTGTGTGTGTGTGTGTGTGTGTGTATGTGTGAACCTTGTGGCTTAATAGTCCTAAGTATATTGAACATGTGGTGGGTAGACCTTGAGATATACCCTATTACCATATACCAATATCAATAAATAATTGTTATTTGATAATAATTTTAATAGTTATTATAATTGAAATAATAACCATTTTATAATGATTAATACCCAATTGAATTATATTTGGTGATAATGTACATGGATTATACGTTGGTGTATATACCTATTTGTTACATTGTATTTAGAAGGGACATTGTGACTTAAAAATATACTATGTGAACATACACTATAGTATATATATTATGTGTATGGATGTATTAACCTAAGTGTTATATTACCTTTACAATGCTGAGAATTGCTTGTCCCTAGCTTTATGAGAGCCCCTCTCATCTCCCCTTCACGTGCACAAACTCCAAGCTAGTCTATTCCTATAATCATAAAACTCAGCAAACATTCCTAGCAATGATGAGCAAGGGAGTGGGTTTCATGATTCAATTCAACTACGATCTACCAACTCCCTCTTAACTACCATGCAATTCTCATTCCCGTTGGTTTAAATAAGGGAGCAAAGTTATGGACTGTGTATTAGAATTTCTATAAATGCAGCCTCTCTTCTTCTCTTTTCTAATTGCTGAGATTCTTTGTAGAGCTAGTATAAGTTTTTGTAACTGAGAATTTAGAGAGTGTATAGCATGTTGGTGAAGAGTCTGATAATTGAGAATGAGTACATTGAAGGAGTATTCGTGTGAGCTTTAATAGAGGTATACTTCCCTTGTGTTCTTCATTCCTTATTCTCTGTAACTTTCCAAAGTTCTTGATTTTGTTGAATTGGATGTTA
Organism: Panax stipuleanatus; assembly: GCA_020205555.1. Taxonomy (NCBI): domain Eukaryota; kingdom Viridiplantae; phylum Streptophyta; class Magnoliopsida; order Apiales; family Araliaceae; genus Panax; species Panax stipuleanatus. The sequence continues at coordinate 46,907,154 of CM035122.1, forward strand.
ATTAAATTGAGAGACACTTGTTATGAGTAATACAAGCTTATAGATATTTTAGAATTATAATAAAGCATGTTTAGATTCAATTTGGCTGAGAAATTGTGAGTTGGGGTTTGCAGTTCTGCCGAAGCAGGCTGTCTCTGCCCCTGGCCGGAGCCCTGCGCAGCTGCGCCAGTTTTACACTAGCCAGCGGCGCAGCTGCGCCGGTACCAGACTTGTGTTTTGTTGGCCAAGGCCCTGCGCAGCTGCGCCGGGACCAGTTTCTGGGTTTTATTTTCTGTTGCAGGTTCTGCTATATGCTAGCATAAGTTATCTAATTAGAACAAGCATGCACACATAAATAACATATATATATGAGTATCACGACATGACATAAGCATGATAGTATACATTATTGATGAAGAACATATAGTTTTAAAATGAAACTTATAGTTTTCGATATGAACCTTGATACATATGTAACATGTGTGTTCTGACCTTGTAAGCGCATTTGTATGACTTAAACATGCATGAGAGTTGGTATTAACTTATAGTATGTGTTCATGTACTTTCATGGCCATGTTAGTCCGTATTATGAAAGGAAAACGTATGATTTTAAAATAAAACTTATGGTCTTGGATTTGAACCTTGGCGCGTACATAGCATGTATATATTCTGATTTTGTGAACATGGTCTTGTGGCCTATATTGACATGAAAGGCATACTTAAAGTGTTGAGCACACATTAGCATACATGATTAAAGACTACATTGATTTCAAAAGACAAACTTAGAGTTTTTGGACATATATATAGGATGTCCACATTCTGATTATTTGAGCATATATAAGTAGCTTATATATGTGTTCTAATACGAGAGAGTCATGACTACAAGGAACCTTGCATATACTTAGTGACCTATATTGACTTAGTGTGATTTTTATGAAAACTTAGAATGTGAAAGCTAATATCATCAAGTACTAAGTGAACTTACATTACGAACATGCAAGCATGTATATTAGGATCTCATTATGCCTATAGACATGTTGACATAAGCATCCTGTGATGAAACATGGATTTCACCTATGCACGCATATTCAAGAAATAAAAAAATTCTAAAGCATAGACTATGTGATTAGGTATACATGTGTAGTATAAGCACGAGCATGCCTACTTAGTATTGTTTAGCCTCTATATGTGGTAATATGACACTAGAGTTAGCCTTGAAGCATGTACTTGAATTACTTAAGGTATATGAAAGTCCGACATGAAAACCATGTAACTTTGAATTTTATTTGAACGAGCATGATAGGCTTTAAAACTTGAGTTAATACACTCATAAACATGTATGCATGATGAACATAGTAGCCTTGCATGACTAGTTTAAGTATGACAAGGATATTAAAAGTTGAAACTTAGAAAGTTTGAATGTAATGGTTTCGATGAGGTTTGAGAAACGTAAGAGCAATATGGATTATAGATTTATGAGTTTTAAATATGTGTCAAACACTAAGATAGTTAAGTGTGTTAATATTGATATTAAGTACGGTTAAGGCATATCTATACGAGCCTAGCTATACTAAGCGTATGATAAGGAAATTGAAACAAGGTTCTAAGAACCAAGTTAGACAACAATGTAACCTTTATTATTACATTAAAAATGTAGTGGATACATATAACTGATGAGTGTGATCTCTATGGTTAATATAACTGTGTAGGATTACACGAAGTGCAGATATTCTTAAGCAGTTAAGTCGTAGTTGTTAAACTACGAATCAGGCAAGTCTTTCATTTCTTATTTGATATATGAATTCAATAACTGTTAGTTGAATTATATTATGATGTGATAAGGTGAACTTATATATGAACTGTATATGAGATATAAATGAGATTGAAATTTGATCTTTGATGATATACTTGTTATGTGAAAAGTAACATGCGTAGTAAATATAAATTGTTTATAACTGCATGAACTGAGTATGATGTTGTATGCTATGTGATACATGAAAACTATTAGAATTGCTGAGCTGTCGAGCTCACACTTGCAAATAACCATTTTTGCAGGTTGAGGACTTACGATAAAGATTTCGTGCTCCTTGATTGATAAAGATAGATAGTATCGCATTGAAGAATACTACTTAGATTATTATCTGGACCGTGTTTAGGTTCTAGATGATGTACTTGATAGTTGTTTACACTGTTTAATACTTGTTGTATTGTAAAAATGTATTAGTTAATACATAGAGGATATTGAGTTGAGTTGTAAACGTTATACGATAACTCAAATAGGATGAATCATATTATAAAGTTGATTCAGGGATTTGTAATTGATTCAAGTTATGAAATCAATAAGATGAATTTATTCAAAGGATATTGAAAAGTTTAAATAATTACGCATTTTAGTAACATCGAATATGATGTAAAGACGAGATCTTGGATATAAATAGAATTTATATTCTAAATTGTAATAAACAAAGTTGTATTCTTTTACTAATGATTAAAAGATGTAATAGTTCCTGCAATAGTAGTATCGTGACTGCACTGAATCAGAGGTTTCGAAGGAACGTAAATTCGGGGGCGTCACAGTAGGTCTTCTAAAATGTCGAGACCGCGATCAAGCCCAGCGACTTATGATTGAAGTACATGGTGGAGTATGTGGAGCTCTTATGAGTGGACCTCTACTTGCCAAAAGATTCTGAGGATAGGACATTACTGGATTTCCCTCAAAGGGGATTGCGATGATCATGTCAAGCGTTGCTATCAATGCCAGATCCATACCAACATTATTCATACACCTCTGAATCAACTACATTGCATGACATCACCATGGCCTTTTTCTATGTGGGGAATGGACGTGATAGGACCAGTTAAGCCTAAAGCCAGTAACGGTCATCGATTTATCTTCACTATGATTGACTACTTTACCAAGTGGGTGGAAGCAGCTTCTTTCCCCAGGATCACCAAGGAGGTCATCGTTGGTTTCATTAGAATCAACGTCATCTGTCGGATATGGACAACCAGAGGTTATCATATCAGACAACGCGAAGAATCTGAATAACAAGATGATGAGGGAACTATGCATGTAAGTTCAATATCAAACACCTCAATTCGGTTATTTATCGTCCAAAACTGAATGCCACGGTGGAAGCAACTAACAAGAACATCAAGAAAATAATGATGAAGATGTAAGCAAATCACCCGGGATGGCCTGATCTATTGTCGTTAACCCTACTTGCATACCAGACGTCGACTCAAACCTCGACTAGGGCAACACCCTATTCACTAGTATGTGTTATGGTGGTTGTACTTCCTGTCGAAGTGGAGATGGAATCACTGAGAGTGATACTGGATGCCCAGATAGAGGAGAGCCAATGAATATAAGATAGATACGATCAGTTATCCCTAATAGATGAAAGGAGAGCTGCTGCTATCTTTCACGGTCAACTCTATCAGCAGCGAATGTCCTGATCTTACAACAAGAAGGTGCGACCTCAGGAATTTAAAGCGCGTGATTTAGTGCTGAAGAAGATCATTCCGAACCAGGATGCAGCTAAAGGAAAATTTGCCCAAATTGGGAATTACCCTTTCTTGTCAAAGCAATCCTATCAGGCGGAGCATTGAAATTGGAAGTGATGGACGGTGAGGAATTCCCGTAATTGATCAATTTCGATTCGGTGAAACGGTATTATGTCTGAAACCCCTTTCGCTTTCAAACTGGACTACTATGTCTTGATAAACAAAATAAAAAAAATAAAAAAAAGAAGGAAAAAATATATCAAGTCTAGTTTTTCAGGTCTGAGCCTGAACTACAAAAGACCTGATCTCTTATCTGTAGGAGTACGTAGGCAGCAATTTATGGAGAGATCTAACCATTGAAAAACATCAAAATCCCATCAAATCAAACCAAAAACATCCAAATCCTATCAAATCAAACTCAACCACAAATAAACCCCTTTTTAAACTTTTCAGGTCTGAGCCTGAACAACGAAAGATCTGATCTCCTATATGTGGGAATACGTATGCAGCCATTTATGGTGCGGTATAACCTTCAAAAAATCCAAACACTTTCCTATTATTCAAATCCAAAACTATACAGAAATCAAAATCATATCTATAAGCCCACCCAATCGACGGCTCATGCAAAGAAGACCTAGCGACATCTCAGCATCACTCCCTCTGAATCTGATGCCACATGACGAGGCTAGTGCTATAGCAACCGTGTGCAAAGCTAGACATACGCAAACAAGGGAACTAAACTGAACTTGTTTCTTTTTAATATATACAACTGTTTAGAATACAAAAGTTGATTCTAACCTATGACAAGTGATAATAACAAAGTCTCTAAAGAAAAATAAAATAGAGCTATAAATCAGTGGTGGGACGAGCCAACATTGCCAAATATCCAGCAGTCTCTGTAGTCGGGGGAGCATCTCTGAACTCCTGCTCCAACATATCAACCCGCCTCAGCATCTCTGCTGCCATACAAAAAATATCCTCTCGACTCTGCACTATACCCTGTACGTAACCAATGAGTCCATCTAAGAAAGTATGGGCCTCATCTTTATCAACGAGGGCTTGGTCTCTAGAAGCACGGACTATATCTCTCTCAGTGATAGCAGCATCTTGACCAGCTACGGTGGTCAATAGCAGAGCCCGAGCCTGATCCCTCTCAAAGGTCACCAGGTGAAGCTGCCTATCCATCGCATCCGTGGAAATTGAGGCCGAACGAGGGATAAGGCTCACTAAAGAAGCTGTCAACTCTGTAAATAAAGCATCCTCACTCAGAGATATAGGATCCTCCATCGATTCCGTAGCGTCTGTCGACCAACTGTCATCGTCGAATAGAGATTCTGCCTCAACCTGATCTGCAGTCTCTGGTGCCAAATTTGACTCGAGCCAAGTTGAATACTCTGCTGAATGGCTCGGATGGCAATCTCTAAACATTGCTGTCTGTCGATGAGACCAGAACCCATAGACTCAAGCCAAATCATCCTTGGTAACTGAGCTAATGGGGAAGAGATAATCCTCAATCCCCTCAAATGCATGGACCTCCTAGCACTGATCAAACTGACCCATCACTGCCAGAGGATGATAGGTCGTCACATGCCTTAAACCCGCCAAAGGGAGGAAATCAAAGCCGGCTGCATGGGTGATGAAACTCAGAAAGGAGAAATACCCAGAGTACATGACTATACCAAAAGGCTCCTCCATGACACCCAGAAATGAAGTCTACGAAAGCCTCATCGAAGCAAAAAGTCAGGCGATATGAGTAGACTTGGGACAAGCCATGTCCAAAACAAAACCTGTGGCGACGAAGCTGCCCTATCGGTCTGAGGTGCTTTATCAACCAGTTGTATAGAAGCACTGGGCTACCTCTGAACTACTGATCCCCAACGTCATAGAAGATAGAGGCTGATATCAATGTCTTTGTTAGGATAAGGGGAAGTATAGTAAAGTCCTCTCGGAGAGCTCTAACAGCCATCGACATCGCCACATCCAGATGGTCAGTATAAAATGGCATGTATAAATAGGCTACGAGGCACATAACCAAGGCCATCCGAGAACATGGCCCCTCCATCGATAATCCCGAGATGCGACCATAATCCTCCAAAGTAGGAGTAAACTCGGGCGCGCCAAACCGGAAGGCATGACACTCAGGAATCCAATACCTGAGTATCCCAGCAATAAATCCCGCTGGAACCTGAAAGGGCAGCAGAGACATGTAGTGGCCTAACATGCGGTTGACAGTGACACGGTCGATATATGACAACTGATCAAACCAAACCCTCAAAGAAGTAGCTACATGGCTAGAAGGAAGGTTGTCCAAATGCACCACAGCAGAGGATGACATCTGTAAAAACTGTGTCAATAAGACCATACAGGGGTCAATCTCTATCCAATCATTTAAATATATCTGAAGCATGCATCATAAGGAGTGATAAAATAACATGTGTGATGAATAAATAAAAAACATCATATATAGATATTTTCCAAGTACATTAGATTCATAAACATCACTGTCATACCTATGATACATGTGAAAACTAAAAAATAAAAAGTACAGGATATTGGGGCACAAATGCCGAATGACTAACAGATGACCTATGGACTCGCTGCCTCGTCAAAATCATCCCGAAAAGTGAGGGTATCATCAAAATAATCAACCTGGGGTTGTCTGCATGGAGTGGGCACATCCTGTTGATCAGGGCAATAGGGTGTTTCCTGCATATCCGGGTGACGAGGGAAATGATCATCCCTACCCGAAAAGCCACCAATACCTGAAGGTCCAATACCATATGAGCCACCATCGCCTGACGGTCTGATTTCATGACCCTAAGAAGTAAAAGTACTAGCTAAGGATGGGTCCAACCCATTATAGCGACAGTAGGCCGACAGCTGCTCTAACTGAAGTCTCAAATCAGCAATCTGAACCTGATGAGAAGGCTCCTCAAAATATGATATCCAGCCCTTCATCATGAGTGACCCGGGGACCATGTCTCCCAAGAACTGGGTAGCACGTGTCTGAGATCCTAACATGCGTTGCCCCCACCAGGCGACAAAGTCCTCAAAAGTGATCGGATCGTCGGACAAGTGAAAACCATCATACCCTATGGTGGGAATCGATGTAGCCGACGAAGATAAAGGCCAGAAGAGCTGTGCAGGAGGAAGAAAAGGAAGGCGAATCTCCCCGATGATGCCTCAAAATGCGTGCTCCCTGAGGTAGAGCTCCCAACCTCCATCAAAAAGGAATGGAATCCGGCAAGTGGATAACTGAAACTCTGGCCCTGTCGATAAACCATCCTCAAATCCCTCGGACAAGTGCTCTGCAAAATATGGAAGCCACACTATGTCCCGAGCTACCAGTGTCTCCAATAGAAGACGGGCATGGGTAAAGTCCTCTGCGACCAGGACCTTCGACAAAGTAGACTGATCCCGTCTACGTCCCCGTGGATAAGTGTCCAAGCCTAAGATGGATATGGGGAAAAGATATGGAAGCCTCTCGTAAGTCCATAACTGTCAATTCAAAAGAACCCTCCATTAGTCATGGGAAAAGATAAACCAATCAAAAATCAAATAAATGAAATTCTGTCAAAAAGACTTACCAAAAGAAATGGGTAGAATCCGACCCAGGCGTCGGTAACTCCCTCAGATCGCAGTCGCATCCCGTGCAGGAAAAGAGCAAATATAAACGATCCCCAATCGTAGTCCTCAACGAGGTCTACATCTCGAACGACCCCTACCAAGCTAAAGGGAACAGTGGAGGAGTTGCTCGTAATAAAATAACCCCTCATGATGGTCTGGAGCATACGCTGCATGATGCAATCCCTCTCCGCCAAATCGGTAGGCAACGGCTGCTGCAAGGTCCCTCGAGCAGCATCGACACCTAAGCATCCCAACCGAATACTGCGAGCCTTGAAGGCTCGATCCTGAGAAGAAAACCCTAGGAGGGTGTGCACCGTGGTCGAAGTGATAGACGGCTCCAAGGGCACCCTATCCCCCGTAAACTCTAAACCAGTGATGTATCTCCAATCCATGGGAGTCATCACAACCTCGCAGTCCTGCAGATGGACATATTTACTCTGATGAAACCATCGCTCGGACAAAGCTCGCAAGTAACCCCAAGGGCAGCGACGGGGAGCAATGGTGAAGAAAGCCTCAAATCCCCAAGAATCCAGTGACCTCCCTGTACTCGAAATGTAGCGAGTGATACAGAGTGTATATGCTGAACCAGTTACCTCTAGGATGGGTAAATTCTAGAACCTGCACGACCTCAAGGTTAAGAAAACTCGTCTGTGACAGAAAGGAGAAATGAAAACAAATTAATCACGTACCTCGTTCGCCTACAAGTGAATGGAGGGATGGCGGCTTAGATCCGTACCCAGTAAATCAGGGACATCTACCTCGATGCCAGGAAGAAATCTAAGCACAGTAGGGGGCTGAGGTGGAACCTCAAGCTTAGGAATATCCTCCTCATCCACGGGAGGATGGTCCTCCCCACCAGGTCGATGAGCTGGCTCCGTCAATCTCTGTACCCGTCTGCTAATCCGGGGAACAGGAACCTCAGAATGAGCTCTACGTCGACAAACTCCAGATGAAATCCGCTGGGATGTAGAACGACTGGGTCCCGTCGAATCCATGTCTGAACAATGAGTTCACAGGAATCAAAGCCAAGTCAGGTATATTCCTAATTTATTTTAAATTTCAAATTAAAGCCATAAAATATAATATAGGTCATCACATCATGCATGCCCTACACGTGCCATTATATGTGTACGTTATTTTAATCATATCCTAATATATCCATGAATGTATCTAGGATCCTGACATCTGGCTCATGAAAAAATTGCGCCAGAGTCTCCTATATAAAATGAACTAAATCACCCTATGAGGGTATACCATCACATCCAAGCATGTAAACATCAATTTAAACTATTATTCCAACATATATATATATATATATATAATGTATGTCTAGATTAACCGATAAATGATAATATATTGCATTTATACGGTCCATAAGATGATCTGAAGGCATGCATTGCATCCTAAACACGTTTATCTAGCTGTCTATGCATACATGTTAGATATAATGCCTTTAAGAAAGAAAATACGAGTTTTCACCAATGAAAATATGAAAGAGCAGAGTCTAGACGTTACCTGTAGCACGTAGGAGAAATGTACGGTAGCGGATCGCTCCGAATCAAGTCGAAATCGAGTAAAAATGAAGAAGGGCTCGGTTTTTGTAGAGAGAAAATGAAGAAATTCGAATGGAATGGGTGAAAATGAGGCCTCCTGAGGGTATAAGCTCGATCAGGGGCAGCCTTGACCATGGTTACTCCAGCCGCAACCATATATGTAGCTGCCATATATGGGCCCCATGGTTAACCGATTGGTAACGCGATATCCGAAACGTGTTATTTTGGGTTCAGAATGGTCCCATTATATAAGATGATACCTTTTTAGGAAAGTTTGAAACCCTAAAAACCCTAAAAACCCACCGAAATAGCAGAAGTTTGGCGAAGATCAAAAATCACTGCGTCGAACGCCGGAAGACTAGAAATCAGTCAAAATCAATACTGTATATCAGAGTCCACCGACAACGAACCAGTGAAGGCGTCGGCTCAACCCCCGACGATGTAATCTGCAAACAATGAATCAGTGAAGACGTCGGCTCGACCCCCGACGATGTAATCCACCGACAATGAATCAGTGAGGGCGTCGGCTCGACCCCCGACGGTGTAATCCACCGACAATGAATCAGTGAGGGCGTTGGCTCGACCCCCGATAATGCAATCCACCGATAACAAATCAGTGAAGGCGTCGGTAAATCCCGGATGATGTAATTCATTGGCAACAACCCTACGCAGGTCGGGAAATCTCCGATGATGTAATTCGTTGGTGACAACCCTACGTTGGTCGACAAATCCCCGATGATGTAATCTGTTAGACACAACCCTACGCAGGTCAGAAAATCCCCGATAATGTAATCCGTTTGGAACAACCCTACGCAGGTCGACAAATCCCCGATAATGTAATCCGTTGGTGACAACCCTATGCAGGTCGGCAAATCCCCAATGACGTAATCCGTTGCCTACAACCCAGTGAGGGAATCAGCATGACCTCGATGGTGTAATCTGTTGACTACAATTCAGCGCAAGTCGGTTTGATCCTGATAACGTAATCCTTAACTTCCCTAGTCTGGGAAGTAACCCTTCTATAAATCTAACATATCATAACATCTGTTATACATGACATTGCAACATCAGATATACCTTGTCATATATTCTCCGTATCTATTAATCTTTGTCATTTTCATTCCATTGCATTGCGTGAACATGACAAAAAGGGGCATCTGTAGACACTCAAAATTTCACTTTCTTTGTACTAACCTTGCTAAAGGGTGAATGCATAATTTTACTTCAGCGACAACCCCGAGGTAGGGAAAAAGAGCCAGAACATCTCGGAAATAACACTGGGAGTGATGCAAAGGACCAATAATGTCCGAACATACCATGAACCGATCGAGGATCGACGAGTTGAGACAGCGATCACCAAAAACCACCTCAACAAACCTCGAACGACGTGCCATCAGAGACGAACCAGCTAATTGATATCCTGTCCTGGTGGATATATCTCGACCACGAGTATCGACTTCCCGAACTCTAATCCAGTAAGAATCGATTTATTCCCTCTGCATTCCTTAAAGACTGTCCGAAAGGCCGAGCGGCGGATGTCAACTTCTGCCGAACTGAGACTAAAGGACCACCTGCCGAGCCTGTGGGGCCCACTTAGGGCAACCTTGACCATATATGCGGCTAGCCGCATATATGTTTGCGGCTGACTCCGACAGCTTATAACACCCACACTAGTTCATTTTAGAAAAGAGAGAGATACATTTTAAAGAGAGAATAGGCATTCTAGAGAGAGAAAGGCTCGGGTGGAACTCATCTTCACCTCTTTAAAGCTCAATCATCCTATATAGCACATACTTGAAGACCCACCAGTGTTCTATTATCCCGGGAGTCAAAATGCTTGTTCACGCGTCCCCCAAGGTGAAATTACACACTTCCTAGCTTCGGTTCTTTGTAAATGTTGTTCAAATGATAGATTAATGAGATATCTTGTTTGAATATAGTTAAACTTATTGTATTATAAGCATATCATGTAATAGCTGATAGATTTTACATTTCTATTGGTTATATTATGCTTATTACATTGTAAATCAATCGCGGAGGCTAGATATACCTAAATCTAAGCCTAATCTAGCCTTTAAGAGGTTATTAAGCATAAAGCTTTAACCCGTGTGCTAGAATGGCTTAGATTCATGGTATATCTATGGATTTATTGTTTTAAATGGTCACGGTTATCCCTTATAACCATAAATTTATATTTAGAGGTGAAATGAGGGCCGAGATGGCTTAAACGGTGATTTCAATCGATGAAATCATCTAATATCGAAGTCGTGGACATTACGTATATTTAGTATTGTACAAATCATGTGAGCCTAGGAATCCCAATGTTGAGATCCCTGAATGGATCCGACTTGATTCCCACGATGGACCAATTTTTATGATGTAAACACTTTAAATAACGTAAATATCATTGTATATGTAATATTTGGATCTTAAAAACGAACTTGAGGGGTTAGTCCCTAGAAGTCAGATTCAAGATCCCGTGATAGGGAAAACCTTGATTGCGGGAGCTCGAGATGGCTTACATGCCCGATGATAATCCGTCCTCTTTTTAACACTTTTGCATGCATATCATCAAAATAATTTCTAATAAAACCGCAAAGAGCTTTTGATGAATAATAAAACGATTTGGGGTAGATCACGTAATAAATATAAAGAATAAAAGGAAATATCGAAGTCCTTGATTCCTAGTCGGGCAAAGAATTTAAAAACTGTATTTTCCAAAAACATCTTTTTAATTCATATATCTTGTTAAAAATGAACTTTTCATTAAATCAAATCCTTCGTACCAAGGCGCAAAAGAGGTACAGCACTACTTTCAAGTCACCCAAAATAAAGACTTAGAAAAAATAAATAAAGCTTTCAAAATAAAACACACACACACATATACACTTTATGCATAGAAAATCAATAAGATGTGGTACCGTGCTTGCACGGGAGTCGGGGGGTGCCTAACACCTTCCCCCCGCTTAACTTAGCCCCCGCATTCCATGAATCCCGGCTTTCAAGACCAATCTTTAGAGTCACGCATTGAACTATATTGCAAAAACTATTAAAACTCGAAAGAGTTAGTACATCCATTTCCAAATTACCAACTGACGACTCTGTGTCATTTGGTCCAATCCTCAAAATAAAATCAATCTTTTCAAAATCGTCGACACATATGTCGGTACCAGTTTCCTGCAAATTCACCTTTTAAACAGAACCCCAAAGACAAAGCCAAAGCGAAAGGGTAGAATAATATTAAAATTAGGAAATATGGGCAATCCTCTTTTTTCCCCCGGATAGGAGAGGATTGAGAGCAACACCAAAGAAAATGACCCCTCCTTCAACAAAAAAGAGATCAGGAAATTTTCTTAACGGCGTCGACATTGGGGTTGCCTTTGAAGTAAAATTATGCTCTTGCCCTTCTGCAAGGTCAGTATAAAGAAAGTGAAATTTTAAGTGTCTACAGTTGCCCCTCTTTGTCATATTTATGTAATGTAATGAAATGAACAACAAAGATTAATAGACGCAGAGAATGCATGACAAGGTATATCTGATGATGCAATATCTTGTATAAAGTATGCAATGATATATGAGATTATAAAAGGGTCACTCCCCCTGCTGGGGATGATAAGGATTACGCCATCGGGGTTAAGCCGACGCCCACATTAGGTTGTAGCCAACTGATTACATTATCGGGGCAGAGCCAACCTGCATTGGGTGGTTGCCGACGGATCACATCATCGGGGGTCGAGCCGATGCCTTCACTGGGTTGTGCCAACAGATTACATCATCGGGGGTTGAGCCGATGCCTTCACTAGTTTGTTGCCAACGGATTACACCATCGGGAGTCGAGTCGATGCCATCACTGGTTTGTTGCCAATGAATTACATCATCGGGGTCGAGCTGATTCCTTAACTGGTGTTTTTCCAACGAATTACATCATCGGGGTCGATAAAAGTGACCTGTATCACAATTTCTGTTCTTCCGCCATTCACCATCGAGATTTTTGATCTTCATTGATTTCCTGCCTTTTTGAAGGGTTTTCGGGGTCTAAAATTGACCCGAAAGGGAACTTTTCTAAGTAACGACCCCTTTCTAGACCTGAAAGAACACATTTTGGATTGCATTTTACCAAAATGGGAGTCGTAGGCCCCATCTTGGGCAGCCACAACTATACCTACGGCTTGAGCAGGTATGGCTGAGGCTGTCCTCGGTTGGGTTAATACCCTCGGGCTGGCTCATTTTCATGCATTCGATTTGAGTTTTCTCTAGTTTCCTTTGAAAAATCCAACCTTCCATCTCAAATCTACCTAGTTTTGGCTTGATTTGGAGCTATCCGTCACCGTACATTCCTTTTACGCACTACAAGTAACGTATAGACTCCACTTTTTTGTGTTTTTACTGGTGAAAACCGTACTTTCTTCATTAACACATTATATTAAACATGTATGCATAGAGAGCTTAATTGACATGTTATAATGCAATATATGCTTACGTATCATCTTATGGCCCATATGGATGCGACGTATTACAATCTATCAGTTAGTCTAGACATATATTTTAACTATGTATTAGAAAAACTGTTTAAACTATTTTTTAATTGTTTGGCTGTGATGGTATACCCTCATAGGGTGGTTTAATGCATGCTTTGGGAATGTGGATATTCCATTTTATAGGGGAAGCTCTGGCAAAATTTTGCATGAGTTAGACGACAGGGTCCTAGATACATGTTTAGTTATGCTAGGATATAAGTTGAAATGATGTCCATATAATAGCAACTGTATGACATGGATGATGATATAACCTAAATTATATTCATAGGATTATATTATCTCTCGGCAATAGAAAATTTGATTTTTTTTAAAAGGATAGGAATATACTTTACCTTTGTTTGAATCTTACGATCTCATTATTCAGGTATGTATTCTGATAGACCCATTAGTACTTCATCTCGCCGGGTTTCATCTAGAGTTCACCGTCGGAGTCCTGCCTTTGATATTCCCATTACACAGATTAATAGGAAGGTTCATCATTTGATAGAGTTGGTGCATCATCCTCTTGATGAGGACAAACCCTATTTAGATGAGGAGGATATCCCTGAGCCCGAGGTTCCGCCTCAGCCGACTGCAGCACCTAGATTTCTTCTTAGTATTCAGGTAGCCGTTCTTGATTTGTTGGGTATGGACCTGAGTCGTCATCCCTCTATTCATTTGTAGGCGAACGAGGTATATGATCTTTACATTAATTTATCTTGATTTCTCTTTTCTGCCAATAATAAGTTTTCTTAACCCTAATGCCGTGTAGCTTCTAGAGTTTACCCAACCCAGGGGTAATTGGTTTAGTATATATTCTCTGTATCAGTCACTTCACGTTGAGTACTGAGCTCGAGTGGATTCTTGGGGGTTCCAGGCCTTCTTCACCATTGCTCCCCGTCGATGCCCCTGGGCTATTTACGAGCTTTTATCTGAGAGATGGTTCCACCAGAGTCAGTCTTTTTATCTCCTAGATTGTGAGGTCATGATGACACCTATGGATTGGAGGTATATCACTGGTCTGGAGTTCACTAGAGATAGAGTGCCTTTAGAGGCTGGTATTACTTCGACAGCTGTTCGCACCCTTCTAGGATTTTCTTCTCAGGAGCAGGCCTTTATGGCCCGTAGTATTTGGTCTGGATGCTTGAGCGTCGATGCTTCTCGAGGCACTTTGCAACATCCATTACCTACGAATTTAAGGGAGAGATATCGCATCCAATGGTGTCTGTTCCTGACCATCTTGAGGGGTTGTTTCATTGCGAATAACTCATTCACTGTCCCTTTTTGCTTGGTGGGAGCTGTTCGGGACGTAGACCGTATATGGGAATACGCATGGGGTTCTTTCACATTAGCGATCTTCCTTCACGATATACGACTATGATCTAATGGAGTTATCGATGCATGGCTCGAATTCTACACGTTTCTTCTAGTGAGTCATCTAAACTGAATTTCATTTATCTGAATCTTGTTTGGTTTATCTTTTCCCATGACTAATGTCGGTTTCTTTGGATTAACATTTTTGGACTTATGAGAGGCTTCCTTGTCTTCGTCCCATCTTTGTTCTGGGCTTGGATACCTACCCTCGGGGGCGTAGATGGCACCAATCTACTTTATTAGAGGTCCTGGTCGCGGAGGCCTTCACTCATGACCGCCTTCTGTTGGGTAATTTCTACGCACAACACGCATGTGTACGTGGTCAACAAGTAATATAATGATAAATCAGATATCGATCCCACAGAGACAATAATTTCTATGTAACTCGAACAAGTACATGTAATAACCAAGAATTCTAAGTCACTTTACGAATAAATATATTAATTAAATATTAGTGATAATAAAAACCTTGTGACATGTGTGGAATGAATAATGGGTTAAATGAATATGTGTACTTTAATTATGTATATGTCTTCATTTATTTTATAGAAAGTAAATTAAGAAGAAAGATTACACAACCTAATTTACATTAGGTATGAGAATTAAATAACCTCAGGGTTATGGTATGGGAGAATGTTAGTATTAAAAATATATACTAACCCTAAGAGATCTATTTTATATATCACAACTAATTAATTTTATAACCTAATTAAAGCAAGTCTAATTGGGATATGAAATTAAATGAACATGAGTAATATATTAAATTACAAATGTGGGGAATGGAAATCCTAAGTAAATAATTAGGTTGAGAATTAATTAAAAGATTAATGGAACCATAGTGGTTTACATGGCCCAAATTTAACAAATGTGAGCCCAAAACATTAACTATAATGGCCCAAGTCTTGACCCAATTAGTGAGGGGCATGTTGGGCATTTACATAACTAAATAAGGAATAAAAACAAAACCAAACTTGGAGAAACAAAGGCCCATGTGGCCGGTTATGGTGAGGAGAGAAAGGAGAGCAAGTAATGTGGTTATTTTGTCAAAGAGTTAATTACCTACTCCCAACAACTCCCCTATGTGTCACCCTTGAAAGCAAGCCACCCTTTTTACTCTTTCTTGCAAGTAATAATCTAATAATGAGAGAGAGAAAGAGCATATCTTAAGTATTCTTATCTATATCTTTCACAAGCAAACAAAAGTTATCTCTTTCATCTTATTTTTTTTCTACTTAACAAGAACAAATGCTACAAAGAGAGAGAGAGAGAGAGAGAGAGAAAATTCATGGGAAGAAGAGAAGAAAGAGGGAGGATTTTACTCTTAATGCATCCAAGATTTATTACCTATTATGGTTGGACAAGAAGGGTAGCACACAAATCAAGGTATAAATAACTTTTTATCCAAGTTATTTTTAGTTGTTTGAGTCAAAACTTGAATCCATGGTTTCATCTTCTCAAAACCATAGATCTTAATATGTATAAGTGTTATATGTTAAGATCTATCACTCTTGAAAGTCAAAAGTTAGATCAAAAGCAAGAAAAAAGAAGCTATGTTTCAAAACTTAGAAAACTTTAGTTTTTCATAGCATAAAATATGTTTTACTTGGATTTGGTGCATGTTTGGGGTAATAGATCATGGTGGATCCTTGATCTTAAGGTATATTAGTATGTACTATGAGGTTAATGATGGCCAATGTTATATTAATCAAGAGATCATGAAAGTTTTCTTTCATAACACAAAGTTAGAAAATCAGATTTTTTAGAAAACGGAACCTGAAATTGAAAAGACCATATCTCTCATTGTGTTTTGAATTTTTGAGTGTGGTCAATTTTTGGAGTTAGATCTATACGTCTTCTAACTTTTCCAAGTGGAATCATGGAAAAATTCCTTGTAGATTTCTATATGGACAGTTTTTGGCAAAGTAGGAAATGTCTGAAAATACCACAAAGTAGGCTGTCTGGAAATATAAGGGACTGTTTCGGCCACTTAGTTTGTGAAATAAAATCAGGCCTTTTTGTACAAAAAAATATATGGAATGAAGTAGCTTGTGTCCAAAAATGAGCTCATTCTGACTTAAAATGAGCACGTTATGACTATTTCAATATTTGGATTTTCCCGACGAAAAATTCTATAACCGGAGTTGTATAACTCCGATGGCCACGAAATTTAAACTGGAGACTCACGTTAACATGTGTAAGATCCCGCCAAGAGTTGGAAATTTCTGGAGTTAAGCGAGGTAGCTATTTTCTCAAGGAATTAACTAGAAATGGATTTTTGAAAAATACTAAAGGAAATTGAAAAATTCCAAAAAAATTATTTTTGTTTGTGGAATACATATATTTATGTGTGGACAAAAGATAAAATAATAATAAGATGATTCGGTTAAGAAAGGGGAATCCAGCTTGCTGGATTGCCATCTAGATTGCTGAATTGAAGTTCGGTTTAATCCAGTCTGCTGAATTAGAAAATAAGTTACCAAATTGAAATGTAGTTTGAATTTAGGCTGCTAGATTGGAGTCTGGGTTTCTGGAATTGTAATCTAAGATGCTGGATTAGAATCCAGTTTGAATCTAGATTGCTGGATTAGCATCTGGGTAGTTAGAATTAGAATCCAGTCTGCTGGATTGGGGTATTTAATTTACTAAGTAATAAAGAAGAACTTATATAAGGAGGGATTAAGCAATGAAGTGATTAAAAGGTTATTGAAAAGTAACAATAACACTAAGACTTTAACATAATGTCTAGTACTTAACTATATGATTAAATGTTAGACAATTTAACATGGAATAAAGAGATTATAAGTGAGTCTATGCTATAACTGATTGAAAGATCTATTATAGTACTTTTCTCTAAGAAGCTAAACTAAATTGCGTAGCAGTAGATCGCGATTGAGGCAAGTTCTCTAACTCAAACTCGAGTTATATTCAAAAGCATGTTAGTGAATAGTTATTGATGATTATTCACATCCATACTGATTGTTGATAAATCAAACTTTGTGCAATTAAATTCTGTTCCATTATTATTGAACTGTGATTTAGTTGAAGTTCTTTCATTCATGAACTGTTAATGGTATGGATCTATACTAGTTGTATCAGCAAGATCAAGCATGTTTAAATTTGTTAAATCAAATATGTTTTGAAAGCGATGCCTAACCAATTGAAATGGTAAGGACTCATAACTGAGAAAAAGAACAGTTTTACTAAAGCATAATTGGAAAACAATTATTGCTAGTATATTAAGTGATTATGCATATTTCATCGGGTAGGAAAGGTTGATCCCCTTGACTACCAAACTTTATTAAAAAGACAAGTTTAAATACTGACAACCTTAGTATATGTTCATGGTTATTTAAACCACTCAACATCTGTTATTCATTTATTCGAATATATAGTTATAGAGATGTAATTCATGTTCTTTCACAATCTATTATCTTGTTGAACATTGAAAGCTAAACTCTTTTCTAATCATGATATATCTCCTTTGAATTTAAACTTGCTAAGCAAATTAGTTGCTTACCCTTGCTATATCATGACAATTGTTGCAGCTAAGCCAGAATAGTCCAAGAAGGACAAGGGCAAAGGAAAGGTTCAGGAATAATTAATATAAAGGTATATATATATATATATATATATATATATATATATATATATATATATCATGAGATACTATGTTTGATGGGTTGTAAACATTTTCTGTTATTATATGTAACTTAGGTAAGGTATGTTTAAGTTAAGGTAATAGACCTTGGGATATGTTTGTAAGACTTTATTATAATGAATAATGTATGTTTATTATTCCGCAATAGTATATAGAATGCTTATGATGATGAGATATCGTGAGCACTGAATCTGAGGTTAGTGTACCCGAATTTGGGGGCGTCATAGTACCGGTTTTATAATATCTCAGCTTTATCAAACTTACAACTAAGAGATCCTTTTAAAACTAAATTACTACTTAAACCAATCGCAACACTAACACCAGATTTTCACAAGTTTGAGAGAATTAAGCCTACAACTTCACTTACTATTTCACTTCATTCTTTTCTCCAGTTCATTTCAATTACCTCAGATTATTAATCAAGAACACTAAAGAAAATAAAACCACATCTCGATGCATAATATCCATACTCACTCATATACATAGATGATAGATTTAAGCAAGACATCCTAATTAACTAATTCACTATATCTCTATGTGAATTATAATTAAAAATAGTTTAATATCAAATTCTCTATCAGATTACATATGGCGTAAAGGCATATCTCTACCCTAAACACGAATCATGAATTCCATCTACGCAGAAATCACGAACACATATCACTATGGCTAATTCTAATCCAATATGTCCTTTCTCAAGTTCATATGGGATAACAGATAATCGTTGATCAGGCAATTATATAGATTAAGCACACACATAGAAAATTACCTGGGAATTACATCCATAAACTAAATTTAAGAATATTTAATCATCCATTACATAATAAGATCTGTCATAGGCTTAAATAAGAAATTAGTTCATAACGAATGAAATAAAATCCGTAATCCACTTAGTCAAAACCATTCTGAATACAAGATGTTAACAACGAGAGAAAAAAAATTATAATGAATATCACCGCTCTCTGCTCCACAATCTCGCGTTCGTCTTAATCTTCCAAAGCTTTGAATCCCCTTCCAAGTGGCTTTCCCAAAACTAGGGTTTTTAATTAGTCCAAGTGTGTCCTCGTACGCTGTTATTCTTCCATTATATATTACTTAACTCGCAACCCTCAATCTCCTTTCTCTTGCAGCCAAGTTCGAATCAAAAAAGGAAAAATCCATGCCCAGCTCGCGCCTCCCCGCCCCAGCTGGGAGTTCTTGCTCACGTGCCCCGCCCCAGCGGGTTGAAACTTTGCCCATCTTCTAATTTCGCTGACTCCAAGTGCTGTATGATTGCTTAATTCATTTGTTGCATGGCAGCTACACACTCAAGCCCCTTCATTCATATGCAATCTGCTCCATTTATCCTACTATCACTTTTCTTGCACTTGAATTCGTGACCCACTTAACCAAATGAAGATTACATGGACCTGCTAATTCCATAAGCTGCTAACTCACAAAATTCGTAGCCCATGATACTTATTTACATGATAATTTCGTGGCTGCTACATAACACAAATCTATAGCCCACATACATATATACATTGCCCACTTGATAATGAATTGGACTGCTAATTTAATTACTTGTTAGCGTGAGCCCCTTTAGCCCATAATTACGAAATTGGGCCAAACCCAATTGGTCCCACATTGAGCTCCAATTTGTCCTGTTGTGCCACTTTCACATCCATTCCATTTCTTGCCAATATAACATAAATCCGAGTAAAATGCTGTGATAAATACTTGAAAACACTAAGACTCAAGGTAAAATGAATACTGATTCGTAGTTATAAAACTCACTCATCAAATATCCCCAAACATGAGACTTTACTTATTCTCAAGCAAAAACCATGCATATACAAGAATATACCATGCTCATGAATGCAACTATCAGTGTGTACAACGCTAACTCATCATGCAACAGAGAATTCACAACATACATAAGCATTAATTCTAACCAGATACGTATTCGTAATTAAAGCCAATTTATGGATCTATACCTGCCAACACTACTGCTGTGTGTGTGTGCTCAACAACAAAATACTCAACTATAAATTAAATATGTCATATAATATGCGTCTTAAAATGCAATCACATTTTTAACTTAAGAAATCGCGTAAACAAGATAAAGTGAATTCCACTCAACGTCAACCAAGTTGGAAGTTAATATGGGAGGTTTTCTATTTTTTTTATTTACGGGGGCATTTTTCTCGTTTTCCCGTATCTCTATTTTCCTCATGACTGTGCAATGTCTAGTTTCCTTAGGCTTTTCAACGATACCCATGTAGGGAGCTTTAGACCAACGACTCCCAAATCGAATGACTTTAGGGCGCTGGGTGTAAAGACATCCCCTAGGGCGTACTTCCTCGAATATCAAAGGCCACGAAACTAAACTAGTCACGGTGTTTATTCATACGTTTCTGTTTTTCATAATTTTCAATTCTTTTCTTTTCTTTTCTTTTTCTTTCGGATAGCTCCCATATCTTCCCCCAAACTTAGGTTTTAGTCTAATCTTAGTCGTTACTACCAGTTTACTAAATTTCCTTCATTAAAACCCAATTTCTGTTCAAGACGACAATTATGTGACTATTTGAACTAGGTTGACCACCTTGTTGTCTATCGTGCTAATCGGTGAAAAAATGTTAAACAGGTAATAACCCATGTAAATGTCTGTATACACATCAATGTTCTAATTATCATCATGTTTATATTCTTATGCAAACCCAGTCTCATCACAGGCTACCATGATTTCATACCACTGATATACTGACTCATACAATTCTTTTTGGTCTTTTATGACTTTTTCATTTTTTATAACCATAAAACTTAACTAAAGCTACTAAAACAAAGAAAACTAATCTAATATGCAGATTATACTACCCTATACAATTCATGCAACAAGCTAACAATGATTAATAAACAGACACACCCCCAAACTTAGATTAAACAATGCCCTCATTGTGAAAAGATAAAGAACTATAGTAACGAGGACTTCCCTGTCAATCCAAGTCAAGCATCTGGTTTGCCACCCACCTCTGTGTCAGAGTTGGACGGTGGATACGCTGGGAGTGGTTGTGGAGCATGGAACTGCAATGAATCGGAGGTAGTGGTGATTCGGGCAAAGGCCGCATCTACATTGGTTTAAAATTAGATCTGATTGTTGAATGTATGACTCTGTCTGGCCGCTACTCTGTTAGTCCTCTTTCTTTGTTGAGATTAGATTTTTCTTTGTTGGGTCAATTGCCGCTGAATGTTGCTGAGCATGGCATTCATTGAGCTTCAAGGTGCATCCGCTTCCACTTCATCGTTGGGGATTATGTAATCCTCATCCTCGGCCTCATCTTCCACCCCATCCGAGTCTGGAAAAATAAAATCGAGGCCATACGGATGCGACGGTGCCCCTTTCTATTGGTTCAAAACGGTTCATAAGCTTTGAGTCTAGGACCATCAGTGGTGGCTAAAATGGCTCATTCGCTACCCATATCACCCCTGCTTGCAAACACAGCCCAGTAATTAGCGATGGGTGTGGTAATCCTCCCGTTAATCCACCTTGCAAACACCGGCGAATTGAGAAGTTAATGATTGTCCAAATATTTATGTTGAGATCTTTGACAATCGCATTTAATACTGAGATCTTTTCTTTCGTAATATTGCTGGTGTGTGCTGACAGCAACAGTTTAGCACAGAGGAAAGAGTACCAGACTTTTCCATACTTGTTTAAAGTGGAGCTTGGGATGATTGTGCCTTTCCGACTATCTTTCACCCATACTGTGTCGGGTTTGCAAATTTCTGTAAGAATTTGATCATAAGTTATCCCTCCGTCTCACAACTCAGTGTACTGACAATCAGCAGGCAGTGTGATATTGTAGAAGGCGTTTATTTCCTCGACGCTAAAGTCTATCATTTTGCCCCTTACAAATGCTTTAAATGGAGGGGCGGTCTCCGCATTGGCGTAAAACTCTTTCACTGCGGCTATCACTGCCAGTTTAGGTTGATCTGCAAAGTATTCCCAATGTCGTTCATGGATTTGGTGGCCCATTTGTCCATCAAAAACATCGGGTTTAAGGCCCCATTTTTGGATGAGTGCTTTTCCCGTCAAATATTCAAATCGCTCGGTGGCGGCCGCGCTTCGGAATTTCTTTTTTTCGAACTGTGGACCAATAGAAGACGACCCTTCCCCTTTTTGTCTCTTTTGTGGACATAGAGGTATTATTGTTGCTAGTCCAAAATTGAAGAATTTCTAAGGATTTGTTGTTCAAGACTTTTGTCGAGCACTTGGTGGGCGAACGAGATATGGCTTGATGTTGAGTGAGTTTGCTTGCTATGTTTCCCCAAATTTTTCTTACCCAACCAAGCAATCAATAGACAGGTATTGCAATTATCCCCTACTTCTTGACAAGCAAGTACACAACCTAAAAAAAATATTTAATTGATAATGTTTGACCCAATTTAACAATCCAACCTCTGTATCTTAGTTTCCCATATCAGTCTGATGTAGTGGAGTATCTGATTGATGATTGATGTATGAGTGGTGCACCACCGTTTGATTCCAGCTTTGGAAGTGAGATGATAGAGTGGGTAGTGGGTGATTTAGTAGTAACTGGGAAGTTCGTGGGGTTGTGATACACTTGGTGTGGAAAGGATTGAGATTAGGCTAGTGGAGAGGTAGTGGGGGGGATTGGAAATCGGAAGTGGGTATTGAGATTGGTGATAGGTTAATAGGGGGGGTTCAGATATGGGGTAGGTGAGTGGAGGATTATTAGATATGAATTAGGGTAGTGGAGGTAGTATGAGATAATGAAGATAGGTGATGCAAGTTTGTGTTTGTGTAGGAATGATGCTGAAGGTTCCGCTTCCCCGCCCTAGCAGGAGTATTACTTTGTAGATCCCCGCCCTAGAGGGGAAACCCACTGTATGGGTAGGGGCCATACCCACCTTGGCGGGAGTTTTCTTCATGGAGTCCCCATCCCAGCGGGGCTGCTATGTTACCCAATTGCTGATTTTTTGTAATTCCCTTCCTTCTCACAAACCAATCAATAATTTTAACAAAGTCCACTCTTTGGATTAGATGTTTGGTTGGTAGAGATTATCTTGTAAATGTTCTTGTACTCCCTTTTTGTGATGATTTACCTTCAATGTGATGCTATCTTTGCGTGGTATTGTGAATGTCCTGTATCAAGTACACCATAAATTTTTTGTTAGCCATGTATGATGAAGATAAAATTACTAATTATTGTACATTATTACAACTAAGTTAAAAATAACATAACCGATGGGTTGCCTCCCATCAAGCGCTTAATTTTAAGTTGTTAGCCTAACTCCTTCTTTTGTTTATTTTGGTGTGGCAAGATTTACCGTTGTTGCTTGGCGATCGATTTCACCGCCCCAATAATTTTTTAACCTTTGACCGTTGACTTTAAATATTTCGGTAGAAACTCTGCTATATATTTTAACGGCGCCATGTGGAAACACTGTCTTGATTGTAAACGGGCCTGACCACCTAGATTTCAGCTTTCCGGGAAATAATTTCAACCGGAGTTGAATAGCAATACGGACTGTCCTGGTACGAACTGTCTATCCAGTATCTTTTTTTGGTGCCACTTCTTAATATTTTCTTTGTACATCTTCGAATTTTCATATGCCTGCATGCGAAACTCATCTAGTTCATTTATTTGCAACAACCTCTTCTCACCAGCTGCTATCGAAGTTCAATTTCCTGATAAACCACTATGCTTTGTGCTCGAGTTCTAATGGTAGGTGACATACCTTCCCGTAAACTAGTTGATAGGGAGACATGCCTATCAGAGTTTTGTAGGCAGTCCAATATGCCTACAAAGCATCGTCTAGCTTTAATGACCAATCCTTCTGATTCGGATTGACAACTTTTTCAAATATGTGCTTGACCTCCCGGTTAGACACCTCTGCTTGTCCACTTGTTTGAGGGTGATAAGCTGTGGCGATCAGGTGTTTGACCCCATACTTCGCCAATAGAGCAGTGAATTATTTGTTGCAAAAGTGGCTCCCTTCATCACTAATGATTGCTCTTGGGGTGCCGAAACGGGTGAATATATTCTTTTGCAAGAACCTTAAAACCACTTTTGCATCATTTATCGGTAACGCAATAGCCTCAACCCATTTTGAGACATAGTACACAACTAACAGAATGTACAGGTTACTGAATGAGGATGGGAAGGGTCCCATAAAATCGATCTCCCATACATCAAAAATTTCAACTTCCAGTATTATGTTCAATGGCATCTCGTTCTGCTTTAAAATATTCCCTACTCTGTAACATATGTCACAGTTCTTCACGCATTTATGTGTGTCTCTAAACAACGTGGGCCAGAAAAAACCTGATTGAAGGACTTTTACGGCTGCGTGCTCACTCCCATAATGTCCCCTGTATGGTGATGTGTGGCATGCTTGTAGGATGATCTCCACTTCACTTTCTGGTATACATCGCCGTATCATTTTATCAGTACACTGGAGGAAAAGATATGGTTCGTCCCACATATACCACTTTACATCATGTAGAAATTTCCTCTTTTGGTGGCGAGTTAAGTCTGGTGAGAAGATGTTACTAACCAAGTAATTAGTGAAATCCGCGTACCACATAAACTCTCCATTTATCAAAAATAGCTGCTCGTCAGAAAAAGATTCATTGATTGCTAACTTGTCTGTTTCGTCTTGCTGTGGGTTCTCAAACCGTGAGAGATGGTCGGCCACCTGGTTTTCTGTCCCCTTTCTATCCTTAATTTCCAAGTTAAATTCCTGGAGTAGCAAAACCCAACGGATAAGCCTCGGCTTTGCATCCATTTTCTCAACTAAATACCGGATAGCCGAGTGATCTGTGTACACCACCACCTTTGTCCCCACCAAGTACGAGCAAAACTTGTCAAATGCATACACAACTGCAAGTAGTTCCTTTTCTGTGGTTGTGTAGTTTAACTGTGCGTCTGTCAGAGTTTTGCTCGCATAGTATATAGCGTGAAAGATCTTTTCTTATCGTTGCCCAAGCACTGCTCCAACTGTATAATCGCTAGCATCAGACATAAGCCCAAACGGCTTCGTCCAATCCAGTGCTATGATTACCGGTGTAGTGGTTAACTTTTTCTTTATTTGCTCAAAGGCCACTAGACAGTCTTCATCAAACTTGAATGGAGCATCCTTTTCCAATAGACTGCAGAGTGGCTTTGTAATTTTTGAAAAAGTCCTTGATAAACCATCTGTAGAATTCGGCATTTCTGAGAAAATTCCGAATTCTTTTTACTGAAGTCGGTGGTGGAAAATTTTCAATTTTTTTCAATTTTGCTTAGTCAACTTTTAAACCTATGCCATAAACTTTGTGGCCAAGGATTATCCCCTCTTGGACCATAAAGTAGCACTTCTCCCAGTTGAGCACTAGGTTCGTTTCCACACATCTTTTCAATACTAGGACCAGGTTCTCGAGGCACCTATCAAACAATTCCCCAAATACTAAGAAATCGGCCATAAAAACCTCAACACTTTGCTTCACCATATTTGAGAAGATCGCCATCATGCACCGCTGAAATGTCGTCGGTGCGTTACATATCCCGAATGACATTCTTCTGAAAGTAAAGGTGATATATGGGCATGTGAACATTATCTTCTCTTGATCCTCAGGTGCGATGACGATTTGGTTATACCCGGAGTATCCATCCAGCAAGCAGTAGTACTAGTGGCCAGCTAGTCTGCCCAACATCTGATCAATGAACGGCAAGGGGAAATGATCCTTTCTAGTTGCCTTATTCAATCTTTTATAATCCATGTAGACCCTCCAACCGGTCACTGTCCTTGTCGGTACCATTGTCATACCACCCTTTTTCGGTACACATTGGACCGGGCTCACCCAAGCACTATCTGAAATTGGGTAGATGATTCCCGCATCCAACCATTTCAAGATCTCTTTCTTCACAAATTCTTTCATTATAGGATTGAGCTACCTCTGTTGTTCTACTGTGGGTTTGCTATCCTCCTCCATCAGGATCTTGTGCATACAGAATGATGGGCTGATCCTTTTAATGTTGGCGATTGTCCAGCCAATTGTAGATTTATATTCCCTCAACACTCTCAATAGCTTATTTTCCTACATTTGGTTAAGTGCAGATGCAATAATAACAGGTACAGTAGATGAATTGCCTAAATATGCATACCTGAGGTGATTAGGTAAGGGCTTTAGTTCAATTTTAGGTGGTTCCTAGAGAGATGGCTTCAACTTTTTTGATGAAGCTCCTACTATTTCCAAAGGCTCAGCTGGTAGTGTGAATCTAGTCGCTCTTGGATGAGCCTATAACAGCTGTAGATACTCTAATATTTTGGCATCCCCATCATCCCAATCTTCCATCAATGCTAATTCTAGTGGGTCAGTATTCAGTGTCCAAAGTTGCTCATCATCCACCACTGTGTCAATCATATCCACCACGGTAACACTCTTTATCTTACTTGGGAAAGTTCATGGCCTTGAATACGTTGAAGGTGACTTATTGATCTTGCACCCTCACGGTCAACTCTCCTTTCTGAATGTCAATGAGAGTCCTGCCAGTAGCCAAGAATGGTCGCCCAAGGATTATTGGAATATCCTTATCTTCTTCATAGTCTAGGATGATGAAGTCTGCTGGAAAAAGTAATTTATCCACTTTTACTAAGATGTCCTCGACAAATCCCCTTAGATAAGTTATTGATCTGTCTGCCAACTGTAAGGAGATGTTGGTGGGTTTAGGTCCTGGTAACCCTAGCTGAGTATAAACTGATAATGGCATGAGGTTTATACTGGCACCTAAATCACATAGGCATTTGTTGAAGGCCACACTCCCTATAGTGCATGGAATAGTGAAACTACCCGGATCCTTTAACTTCGGTGGGAGCTTCTTTTGCATAATTCACTGCATTCCTCTGTTAGTGCTATAGTTTTGAAGTCTTCTAGTTTCTTTTTCCTCGACAGAATATCCTTCATGAACTTTGCATAACTGGGCATCTGCTCTAATTCCTTCACAAAAGGTATGTTTATATGTAGCTTCTTGTACACTTCCAGAAACTTTGTGAACTATTGCGGTAATTTCTGTTTGTGGAGATTTTATGGATATGACGGTGGAGGGTAGACTATCGATGTAATTACTTGTTCTTCTTCTGCAGGTTTTTCTCCTGCTTCCCTTTCCACTGTCTGTTCCCTATTAGTCTGGACTTGCTCTTCGGTTGTCGGCTTCTCCAACTCCTGCTCAGCTAATTGTTTTCCACTCCAGAGTGTAACAGCTTGACATTGCTCATGTCCTCCCTTTGGATTCTTCTCTGTGTCACTTGGCAAAGCTCCTTGGGGCTAACTATTCATTACACTCGCTATCTGTCCCATTTGAATTACTAGATTCTTTATATTCGCCGCTAGAGCCTTCGTCTCCGCTGCTTGAGCTCTCCTCGCCACTTCATTTTCTGTTCTGACTCTGGCTATAGCCTCTTCCCAACCTAGCTTTTCCTCCTGCTGTGGTGCTGTCTGTTGTTGCTGATTCTGAAAACCAGGAGGGTATGCTTGTCGTGGAGCTTGCTGCTGGTTCTGAGTCTGGGTGTTGCTCTATGAGAAGTTTGGATGGTTCTTATTCCCCTGATTATATATATTCCAGTATGTGTTGGTTGGCCTGTTGTAATTAGCCACATACTGAACTGAAGCTAGGTTAATTGCACAATGTTATGTCGGGTGTTCCCCTGCACGCATTTCACATATGACTGCTACTTGCTGCACGTTTCCCCTTTGCAAAGTGTCCATACTCTTTTGTAATGCTGCCAGTTGTGCCATTATGGCTGTCAAAGTATCCACTTGCAGAACATCTGCTGCTATGGCTGAATCAATCTTTTAGTCGGCCATTGATAACCATTTGAATCCATCGTGTCTATCAATGCCCATCCGTCCTCAAATTTCCTCATCGAAATTATTTTCATTGATCTCTGGCCTGGCTATACTCTAGTGAATTTATGAAATCTTCAGTACAACATACTCCCCTAGTGGTTTATCTTCCTGTTCCACCATGTTTGTTCTGGTTGCTTCAAATTCCTCTCGATTCTTTGCAATCCACTTAGTTAATCTCCGAAACCATTTGTCGATGTCGTTGTCCAAGGGAAACAACTCTGACTTCTTCGATCTAGTTTGCATGCACTACTCGAAAGTACCTGAAATAACCAAACAAACAAAAATAAGAATATATATATATATATATATATGTTTAATTAAAACTGATCTACTGAAATCGATATTGTAAGTAATAAACGCAATTACTGTCCCCGACAAAAGCGCTAAAAACTTGTTGGGTAATTTCTACGCACAACACGCAAGTGTACGTGGTCAACAAGTAATATAATGATAAATCAGATATCAATTCCACAAAGACAATAATTTTTATTTACTCAAACAAGTACCAGTTTTATAATATCTCAGCTTTATCAAACTAACAACTAAGAGATGTTTTTATAACTAAATTACTACTTAAACAAATCGCAACATTAACACAAGATTTTCACAAGTTTGAGAGAATTAATCCTACAACTTCACTTATTATTTCACTTTAGATAATATCATTTTCTCCAGTTTATTTCAATTACCTCAGATTATTAATCAAGCACACTAAAGCAGATAAAACCACCTCTCGATGCATGATATCCATACTCACTCACATCCACAGATGATAGATTTAAGCAAGACACCCTAATTAACTAATTCACTATATCTCTATATGAATTATAATTAAAAAGAGTTTTATATCAAGTTCTTTATCATATTACATATGGCGTAAAGGCATATCTCTACCCTAAACAAAAATTATGAATTCCATATACGCAAAAATCACGAACATATGTCACTATGGCTAATTCTAATCCTATATGTCCTTTCCCAAGTTTATATGGGATAACAGATAATCGTTGATCAGGCAATTATATAGATTAAGCACACACATAGCAAATAACCTGGGAAGAACATCCATAAACTGAATTTAAGAATATTTAATCATCCATTACATAATAAGATCCGTCATAGGCTTAAATAAGAAATTAGTTCATAACGAATGAAATAAAATCTATAATCCACTTAGTCAAAACCATTCTGAATACAAGATGTGAACAAAGAGAGAAGACAAATTATAATGAATATCACCGCTCTCCGCTCTATAGTCTCGCGTTCGTCTTGATCTTCCAAAGCTTTAAATCCCCATCCAAGTGGCTATCCCAAAACTAGGGTTTTTAATTAGTCCAAGTGTGTCCTCGTACACTACTATTTTTCCATTATATATTACTTAACTCGCAGCCCTCAATCTCCCTTCTCTTGCAGCCAAGTTCGAATCAAAAAATGAAAAATCCATGCCCAGCTCGCGCCTCCCCGCCCCAGAGGGGAGTTCTTGCTCACGTGTCCCGCCCCAGCAGGTTAACACTCTGCCTAGCTCCTAATTATGCTGACTCTGAGTGCTGCATGATTGCTTAATTCATTTGTTTCATGGCTGCTACACACGCGTGCCCCTTCATTCTTACGCAAGCTGGTCCATTTATCCTACTATCACTTTTCTTGCACCTGAATGCGTGGCCCACTTAACCAAATGAGGATGAAATGGACCTGCTAATTCCATAAGCTGCTAACTCATAAAAATTCGTAGCCCATGATACTTATTTTCATGATAATTTTGTGGCTACCACATAACACAAATCTGTGGCCCACATATATATATACATTGCCCACTTGATAATGAATTGGACAATTATGAGTTGGACTGCTAATTTGATTACTTGTTAGCGTGAGCCCCTTTAGCCCATAATTACCGAATTGGGCCGAACCCAATTGGTCCCACATTGAGCTCCAATTTGTCCTGTTGTGCCACTTTCGCATCCATTCCGTTTGCTGCCAATATAATATAAATCTGAGTAAAATGCTACGATAAATACTTGAAAACACCAAAACTCAAGCTAAAATGAATACCGATTCGTAGGTATAAAACCCACTCATCACCTTCAGATGGAAACATTATCGGCTTCTGACATAGCATGGGTCCCCTACTCTGCAGAGCATTTATCTGAGGGGTTTGAGGATGGTCTACCGATAGGGCCAGGGTATTATCTGTCTACTCGCCGGATTCCATTCCTTTTTGTTGGAGGTTAGGAGCTCTACCTCAGGGAGCGTGCTTTCAGATGTAGCACTGGGGAGATTCCCTTCCATTACCATCCTCCGGCTCAACTATTATGGCTTTTATATCAGTCGATTGTAGTGATTCCTACAGCTGGATATGAGGGGGGGTTTCATCTTTCAGATTGTCATCTCACTTCTAATGACTTCTCCACTTGGTGGGGCCCTCGTACTTTAAGAGCTCATACCCGGGCTACCCAATTTGTTGGAGATGTGGTTTCGAGGTCTTTTATGATGATGGACCGGATAACATGCTTCCGGAAGACTTCTCATCATACTCAGATCGCAGCTTTGACTCATCAGGTGGATAGGCTGTCGATGTACTGCCGCCATTTGGGAGGGGATTTGTCATTAGCTGAGACCTTCGATTCCCAAGATCATAGGGCTTGACTTTTAGGTACTGGTGTCTCTCATGAGGTTGGACCATCAGGTACGGGTGGTTTTGGTGATAGAGGTAGTCCCTTTGCCTATCACCTAGATGTGCCGGATATGCCTTATCGCTCAGACATGTACAATATGCCCACTCAAGGTGACTTGCCCTGGGTTAATCAGCTTGATGATTCTAACACCTTTCTAGAGGATTTTGGCATTGACTTACAGCCGCCTTATTATTCATTGGGCATTTGTGCCTTAGTATCGTGTACTTTTTATTTCTTAGTTTTCACATGTATCACAAGGATGATAATGATGTATATATAAAACTGATGTATTCAAATATATTTATGTAGGATGATGTTTTCTATTTATTTATCTCAAATTCTATATTATCACTCATTATGATGCATTCTTCATACATATTAAAATGATTTGATAGAGATTGGCCCATGTATGGTCTTTTTGACACAATTTTTACAGATGGCCTCTTCTATAGTGGCTCGTCTTGAGCATTCTCTGCCTGGTCGGATATCCACCAGTCTAACATCCTGTCGTATTCTGACAAGATCATCATAGGTCATATGTTAGGCCATTTTATGTCTCTATTATCCTTCCAGGTGCCGGATAGTTATGTATATAGCATGCTTGTTCATTGGATTGCTGAGAGGCATATTTTCTGGTTTGGTTCTGATGAGTTGCTCGAATGGTGGCAAGCCATATGCACTTCCATTTTGTGACAGTCACTGGATTGAGGAGGGTGGTTGTTCTGGCCGAGGTGGGTGGTAGCCACATCACTTCTATGGGCTTCATGATAGACTATTTTACATCTGCTGATAGTTTCGCAATTCATCTTGGAGATTTTTCTATTTTAGGGGAGAGATGGCATACTGCACGAGTGGATGCACTGGTTATGTGCCTCGTATCATATTTATATATGCCATTTTATGCTGACCACCTGGATATCATGATGTCGATGGCCATCAGGGCTCTGATAGATGACTTCACCATTATCCCTTTCATCTTGGCGGAGACATTGATATCGGCATCCTTCTACCTGACTGTTGGGGATTAGGAGTTTAGAGGTAGCCACGTTCTCCCTAAACATCTGGCTCATGACCCACCTTAGACCGATTGGCCGACTTCGTCGTCATGGGTTTTATTTGGACATGTCATATCGCAGATCTATTCTTACTGCGGCCCTGACTTCCTCCATCAATGAGGCGTCTTGGAATACATTCATGGGTTCCATGGAAGAACCTTTTGATATAGTTATATACTCTGGTTGTTGTTCCATTCTGAGTTTCACCACCCATGTGGCCGATCTGGATTTCCTTCCCTTGGCTGGTTTGAGGGGTGTGACGACCAATCATCCTCTAGTGGTGATGGTCGTGTTTGATCAGTATCAGGATGTCCATTCATTTGATGGAACTGAGGACTATCGTTTGACCATCTGCTCAGCTACTGAGGCTGATCAAGCTCGGGTCTATGGGTTTTGGTCCCATTGGCAGACATCGGAGTTCAGAGACTATTATCTGGGCTGATCTGCAGAGTACTCAGCTTGGCTAGAGTCGAATTTAGCACTAGATGTAGCAGATCAGGTTGATGCAGGGTCTTTATCTGATGATGAGGGTTGGTCTGATGATGATGAATAGCCTACAGAGGATCCTATATCTCCGACCGAGGAGGCTTTGTTCGCGTAACTTGACAACTTCTGTAGTTAGTACTGTTCCGAGTTCGTCATCAGTCTCCATAGAGGCGATGGATAGACATATTCGTCTAGTGACCTTTGAGAGGGATCAGGCTCGATCCTTGATGTTGACCACCTTAGCTGGTCGGGATTCGGCTATTACTGGGAGAGATGTAGCTTTTATTGCCATAGATCAGGCCATGGCTGATAGAGATGCTGCCCAGACTTTTGCAGATGGATTCAATGGTCATGCTCAGGGTGTATCATAGAGTCAGGAGGGTGTTTATCGTATGGCAGTAGAGATGTTGAGTCGCGTTGATACAATGGAGCAGGAGCTTAGGGCTGCTCCTCAGACTGCAGACACGACTGGATATTAGGATATATTGATTCGTCTTACCGCTGACTTGTAGCCCTATTTTATTTTCCTGTACAGACTATGTCATTATCTTTTGTCACACGTTAGAATTAACTTTTGTATTCTAAACAGTTGTATATATAAAAGGAAACAAGTTTAGTTCACTTCCCTTATTTGAGCATGTCTAGCTTTATACAGTGTTACCATTCTCGCTTCATAATTTATTATGTAGACATAGACCTGGTCTTGTCATACTTGTGCCAGATTCGATGGGCGATGCTGAGGTGTAGTTAGGTCCTCTCCACATGAGCCGTCGAATTGGCGGGTTTGGGGTATATTTCAATTTCTGTATTAGTTATGATTTTGAAGGTTAGTGTTTGGGGATATAAGGTGAAAGTGTTTGGAATCTTTTTCGAGGGTTAGACTGCACCATCAATGGCTGCATAAATACTCCCGTGGTTTGGGGAGATCAGGTCTTTCGTAGTTCAGGCTCAGACTTGAAAATTGGACTTGATATATATATATATATATATATATATATATATATATATATTCATTTATTATTTTCTTTTTTTATCAAGACAAAGTATTTCCAGTTCAAATGAAAAAGGTCTCAAACATAATACCGTTTCACAGAATTGGAGTTAATCAATTGTGGAAATTCCTCATCGTCTATCTCCTCCAGTTTCACGGCTCCGCCAGACAGAATTGCTTTGACAACGAAAGGTCCTTTCCAATTTGGGGCAAATTTTCCTTTAGCTGCATCCTGGCCTAGAATGATCTTCTTTAGTACCAAGTCATGCTCTTTAAATTCTCGAGGTCACACTTTGTTGTTCTAAGATCGGGACATTCGCTGCTGTTATAGTTGACTGTGAAAGATAGCAGCCGCCCTCTTTTTATCTATCAGGGATAACTGATCGTATCGATCTTGTATCCATTGACTCTCCTCTATCTGGGAATCTAGCATCACTCTTAGCGATTCCATCTCAACTTCGATAGGAAGTACAGCTTCCATGCCATAGGATAATGAATAGGGTGTTGCCCCAGTCAAGGTTCGAGTCGACGTTCGGTATGCAAGTAGAGTTAAAGGCAACAAATTAGGCCATCACTGGTGAATTACTAACATATTCATCATTATCTTTTTGATATTCTTATTGACGGATTCCACCGGACCGTTCATCTTTGGACGATAAATAATCGAATTGAGGTGTTTGATATTGAACTTGCTGCACAGTTCCCTCATCATCTTGTTATTCAGATTCTTCACGTTGTCCGATATGTTAACCTCGGGTTGTCCATACCGACAGATGACGTTGTTTATGATGAAACCAACGATTACCTCCATGATGACCTTGGGGAAGGAAGCTGCTTCAACCCACTTGGTAAAGTAGTCAATCATAGTGAAGATGAATTTGTGATAGCTACTGGCTTTAGGCTCAACAAGTCCGATCAAGTCCATTCCCCACATGGAAAAGGGCCATGGTGATGTCATACAATGCAGCTGATTCGGAGGTGCATGAACAATAATTGCATGGATCTGGCATTGATAACAGTGCTTGACATGATCGTTGCAATCAGCTTTGAGGGATATCCAGTAATGTCCCGTCCTTTTAATTTTCTTGGCAAGCAGGGGTCCACTCATATGTGCTCCGCACACCCCACAATGCACTTCATTCATAAGTATCTGGGCCTAATCTTTGTCTAGACATCTCAGAAGACCTACGCCTAGGTCCCTCTTGTAGAGAGCATCTCCACTTAGGTAGAAATTCATGGCCATCTTCTATATTCGCTTCATTGCGGCTTAACTTATTCCTTCAGGGGCTGATCTGTCTCATAAATATTCTTTAATGTGGCGGTACTAAGGTTGTCTTGTAGGCGCTATCTCATCTGATATTTCCCCCACTATGTTTCCATATGATGGTGCACTTTGTACAGTGAAAGCGATGACAAGCATTCCCTTTCTTGCTGATAGGTTTACCAATGAAGCTAATATAGCCAATGCATCGGCGAAATCATTTCGGTTCTAAGGGATATGCATGAAGGCAATGTCTTCAAAATCTCCTGCCAATCTGATAACATGGCGATGGTAAGGCAGCAGATGTAATTCCTTGGTGGCGTAGGCCTCGGTGGAATGTCTGATGACTAGTTTCGAATCTCCGAATATAGATAATCGTTTAAATCCTATGGACCGAGCCAGTTTTAACCACATTATGCATCCTTCGTATACTTATGTGTTGTTGGAGTTTTTAAAACGCAACTTAGTTGCCATGGGGTATTGATCTCCCGTGATGGACACCAGAACTGCCCCTACTCCGACGCCTTCAGTGTTAGGCGCCGTCAAAATACATTTTCCAGAATTGACCCATATCTTCCCTATTGGTTGTTGGGTAAAATTTAGTTATGCACAACACGCAAGTATACGTGGTCAACAAGTAATAAACTGAAAGTAGAGTATCGTTCCCACGATGAATTATTTAATAAAAATTACCAAATACTAACTCTTAACCAAACTAATTTTATTTAAACAATTCATTTAAAGTTTTGAATTAAACCATTTAATTACGCTAATACTAATTACCACTATTTAAAATAAGATTATGGAGAGTTAAGATCACAACTTCACTTGTTGCTTCACTTAAATTAATACACTTCCTATCTATTATGCTCACTATTCTGAATTGTTAATCAAGAACACATAAATAAATATGATAATCTCTCAATGCATCATACTCAAATCAACTTAAATCCACATATGATAGAATTAAGAAGAACATTCTAATTAACTAATCCACTATATCTCTATGTGAATTATAATTAATGAGGATTTCAAGCACAAGTTCTTTATCAAATTACATACGATGCATAGGTATATCTATATCCTAGACATAAATTATAAATTTCAACGCCATGCAGAAAATACAATCACATGCTATTATGATCAGATCTAAATCTATAATCCATCTCTCAATTTCCTATAGATTATCACAGTAATTTTTAGCTAAACAATTACACAATTAAGTCCAAATCACAATAGACAATCCCCACGATAGATCATAATAATTAATAGAGAAACATATTAAAATAAGCTACGCAATAAGATCCATTGTAATCTTAAACAAAAGATTTAGTTCATTATTATTGAATCAAAACCAAGAATCCACAATTGAATAAATATTAAAAGATAAAAATAAGAGTAGAGAAGAGAATATAATCTGTTGTCAGCAATTCTCATGCTCCATCTTACTCTTGCTCTTGATCTTCAATGGTTTCCAAGTTGCTTCAATCTCCAATCCAATCCCAACTATGGTTTATCCTAATCTAATGAAATATAATCTAAACTAATCTAATGGAATATAGCATGCCCTAATCCTTGTGAATACTCTCCTTTTATAGCACTCTCTATATGTCTTTTAGTCCTCCTTAAAGTCCTTGAACCAATCAGCCAAACAAATCCTTCTCGGATTCAACTTCTGGAAATTTCTTCTTTTCTTCTAGACAACTGCGCCTAGGCACAGATTTTACACTATGTTGGGGCGAGTGAACAGTAACCCAAAATTACAAAAATGTCATTAAGCTCCATTTTTCATGTTTTGACCCTCCGAAGCCGTTTCCTACAACATAAACCCAAAAATAAGTAAAATAACACTAAAAATACTTAAAGTTAACAAAAAATCAAGTTTAAAAGGTCACCAATTCGTAGATACAAAACTCACTAATCAAATACCCCCAAACTCAAGACTTTGCTTATTCTCAAGCAAAAACATAAAAGATATAAAAATAAACAAATCAACCTATCTACATGAATGCATATGCATGATCCTAATTCGTAATATGCCTACGAACCCAACAATAAATCAATATGATGTCTAGCAACAGGCCTCAAAGATATGATATGATACTCAAATAATTTATACAATCAAGTCACAATCCGTAACTTAACCTATCAGTCAATCCAAACATGTCATCACCCATGTTGTGCGTGTGTGCTCGTTAACCATTTTAACCAACCATAGTTCAAGATAATCACATAACAAACTTCTTAGAAGGAAAATTTCAGTTCCAATTCAAGTGTCTCTGTAAACATGAAAATTTTGGTTTAAACTAAGCACCTACCAAGTTCAGGGGTCCTTACTCAGCCTCATTCCTATTTTTATTTATTCACAAGTGCGTTTTACGCTCCATATCGCGTTTTTTTATTGACTGTGCAAAGTCTGATTCTCTTAGGCTTTTTAATGTTACCATTTAGAAAACTTTCGATTAACGACTCCCAAACTAGATGGTTTTAGGGCGCTAGTTGTAGAGACATCTCCTAGGGCTTACTTGTTCGAGTAACAAAGGCAACAAAACCAAACTAGTCAATGTGTTCATTCATATTCTTTTCTTTTTTTGGATTTTCTATTTTTTTCCTTTTTTATCATTTTTTATATATACCCCATAGATTCCTCCCAAACTCAAGCTTTTACTTTATTTTAACCTTTACTGTCAGTTTATAAATGTCCTCAAATTTTAACCAATATTTTCCCCAAGAATCCAATTATGAAACCTTTAAAGTAAGTTGATTAAAGTAGTTAAACTTTAAGTGCTAACCAGTTACATAAGTTTCAGATACGCTCAGTTATTCCTCATAATTAAAATTAGAACTCATCTTCAATCAACATATTGTTCAAGATAACTTGCAAAACCAATCTTATCATAGGCCGAACAAAATTCATCCCAATCTATTGCCTAGATTCATACAACATTATATATGCAAGCACTCAATGTAAAAGAAAATATTTTTGTGATTTTCTAAATTTTTACTTTTTTAAGTGAAATATGCCTACTATATGCCAAATTATGCAAAACTAACCACTAATGCAACGTATGTGAACTAAACAATTATGTTATATGTTAACTAAACAATTATGTAATGCAATATGATCCACCCCCAAAATCAAAGTGAACAATGTCCTCATTGTATAATTGGAAAGAATTAAAACTTAGAACTTCCTTGAATGGTCAAGCGTCAAGCTCGATGATGAGTAGGTGTCATACCTACGAATTAGGTATTGTTTAAACTTAATTATTGTTATCTTTAAGTGTTTTTAGGATCTATATATTTGTTTTTGTGTTTATTTCTTGTAGGTGGAGCTAGAAGGGCAGATATGTCATTTTGGAAGATAAAAGAATTAAAAAGAAATCAACAATAGGCTTAATGGCATTTTTATAATTTAATGGTCCTGGTCAAACGCCTAGGCGCTTGGATTTGCACTAGGATGAGCGTCTAAGCGCTCATACATGGTTCTGGATGCCAATTTACGCTGTTGAATACAAGGGAGGCCAATCAAAATAGATATTAGGGTTTAAATAAAGAGACAAGAGAGGGGAAACAAATATACAACGTCAGAAGGATTTGTAGAGATATATCGAAGGAGAACACGAAGGAGATTTACAAAAGGTTAAAGATCAAGCTAGAGATTTGGAGCAGCTTAATAGTTTCTTCTATCCCTTTCATCTATCTTTAATTTTGTAATCTTTGGGATGTTTGGTATAGTAATTTGGATGATGTCTTCATCTATCATCACGAACTAACTTTTCATTAAGATCACAACGAAACTTAGTATGTAACTTGAATTTGATGCTTCTTATTTAATTTAAGTTAATTATTCTTGAATCTTTTATCGTATCTTGTGTCCATTGATTAATTGCCTGATCAACAATTACCGGGATAATTTATACGAAATTCAAAAATGGAGTATGAGTTAGATCTAGATATGATAGCATCTGTTCATATAATTTGAATAAGGTTAATATGTTTAGTATATAGGATAGGAATATATCTATATATCTTTTGCAACTATTAGAATAATCTGTGCTTAAAAACCCAATTATCTTATTTCACATAGGAATATAGTGGATTAATTAGTTAGGGTGTTCCGTGTAAATCTGTTGCGTAATTGCTGGACTTATAAGGATTCGTTTATGCGTCTTCGGAAGAATACTTGAATTGTATAAAGAATTCTTAGTTAGCGATTCATAGTGATTAAATAATTAAATGAGGAGTGTATTAATCTAAATTAAATACTAAGGGAAGTTGTCATCTTAACCTATTCCATCTGCATTCATTCTTATGACTTTATATTTTAGTAGTTAATTTTAATTCTCAAAATCACAATCATTATTCATAGTTTTATTTAGGATTAATTGAATTGAAATTGGAATTTTATAATATTGATCTACTTCCTCGTGGGAACGATATCCTTGCTTGCTAAATATTACAAACGAACACGTATACTTGCGTGTTTAATTGTTGTTAATAAAATAGGCAACAAGTTTTTGGCGCCGTTTCTGGGGAAATTAGTTTAATATTTTGTCATTATTGATTTTGATAAAGTTAATCTTAATTTAAAATTTTTTTATTTTATTTTTTTTCTCTTTCTAGATTAATTCCTTTTTAGGTACCATGACTGAATTTGATTACTAGTGGTCTTATTTGAGAATGACTCAGCCAATGGAGGTAAGGAATTATGGACTCAATTAATTTTCAACACAATTTAATACACTTTCGAGGAAGATTGACGCTCTAGCAGCACAACCTATTCAAAGTGTAGCGGTGATATGTGATTATTGTGTTGGATACCATCAGAGTCATTAATGCGCCATCAGTGTCGAGTCGGTACAGTATAGTTGTAATTGCGGTGACTATCCCGACGAGTATCATTATAAGTGGGGGAATCATCCAAATTTTTCAAGGAGCCATAATAATCAAGTCCAAACCTTTGCTCCAAGCCAATCATACACTCCTGAATTGCAAGATAAAGCTCCTAATCATGAAGAAGAAAGGGTGTCAAACTTGGAGGGACTTCTTTCCAAGTCCATGGTTTTGATTGAGGAGCAAACGAATAGTCAGGATATGTCGATTCAAAATCTTGAGAACCAGGTGGGACAACTTTTTCGCGCCATCATCAATCACCCTCAAGGTGAAGTGTCAAGCGACATGGTACCTGAGACTGATGGATTGCCCGCGCTAAATTTGGAACCGGACGTGCCAAACTATGAGGATGTGGAAAGGGAGGAGCAACAAAGGGATGCTGGAGAAGATCCATCTTTGAGTCTCAACGTGGATAAGCTTATTTTGATAGTCCCCCATATACCTTCTCCACCAAAGCTTAAGGTTCCGGGAGGTTTTGCAATCCCTTGACTAATTGGTAGTCATTTTGTCGATAAAGTTCTATGTGACATGGAAGCTAGCTTAAAAATGGTGCCATGGTGGGATGAGAATGGAAAGAGAGATGAAAACTCAGTTGTTCTAGAAAAGCTTCAACGCAATAATTCATTCTCAGATACAATTGGAAAAATGCCTACTTATTTGAAGGATTTAAAAGATAATCTACCCATAAAGAACAAGCTAGGTGAATTCAAATTGATGACCCTTACTAATGGGAAGATCTCGAAAGTTACATTGGTACTAATGGATGGAGGATTACTCAATTATCAAAGAGGTATTGGATAGAGAAGCGAAGAAAGAGTCGGGCTGAGGACGTTAAACTAAGCAATATATGGGAGGCAACCCATAGTTTCAATTAGTTTCATTTATTTTTAGTTTAATTACTTTTCTTAGTAGTATACTTCATTTAGTTATTTAGTATTTATGACATCTTAGTCTTGTATGCAAATGGTTGCAAATAATTATTGATTGTGGTTTAATTGCTTGCAGGTCACAGCAAGACGGAAATGAATTTTTTTTTGGCCAAGGATAAGCTAAGCGCTTAGGCTCTCTATTCATGCCTAATTCGTGCGCCTAGGCTCTACAATGTAGCAACTCCTCCAGGATGCAAGCGCCTAAGCGCCCAAGCTAAGGCCAAACTAAGCGCCTTGGCGCTAACCCCAACCTTCAATCGCTGTCACCAAGGCCCTCCATCCTTCACAAAAACAAGCGCCTAGGCGCTCTACCAGCAAACTTGAAAAAAAAAACCCAAATCATTGCAAACCCATTTCAAATCAATTTCTCTCTCTCCTATTTCACTCCAACTTCATTTTCCTCTCCTACTAGCACCCAAATTCGTACTAAGCTCTCTCTTTCTCCAATTCCAAGCCACCAACATCATGTGCTCCTACCAACATCCATCTTGACAAGAAAAATAGCGAGTTCCATCTCTACATAGCAACAAGGGAAGTTTTGGATGTCAAGCTTCAATCCTTAAAGCTAACCCATCCAAATGGTATGAACTTCAAATCTAGACCTAATTTCAAGTAAGTATTATATAGCTTAACCATTGATTACTTGGAATTACTTTGAAGAAGGATTGATTTCTGAGTTTTGAATATGCTATTTTGTTTTGCTTATGGACCCACTTGAGTTCTTATTAGCTCAATTGGGGTTGGGTTAGTTTAATTCATGTTATATTGCATTGGTGAAGCATTGTGTAGTGCTAAGCTTACAGATTTGGTCCAAATAAGTTTTGGGGAAACTCAAACATAGAACTTTTCGGAGGTGCACACCACCTGCTCGATATATTGCCTCAAAGAGATTTTTCACCTATTATGGCTATTGTTTACTGATTTTGGGCCAACAAATTGACTGAGTTAGTTGGCAAATGGCTCCCAAAAGGCATAGGGGGAAAGTTCAGGATCGTTTGGCAAGTTTGATTAGAAGAGATTTGTGAGCGTTCATACTGCTTATAGCTATCAAAACAGAGCGTCAGGCAAATCTGTAATTAACATGGTTTACTACCAGATGAAAATGATGGGGAAGTAGCCCAAATGATTAGACGTCGGAAGTGGGGTACCTTTACTGGTCAACCTCAACCAGCAGTGATAAAGATCATCAAGGAGTTCTATGCCAACGCTAAAGAGGCCAACGACAGTTTAGTGATGGTTCGTGGCAAATCAGTTAATGTTGGTCCCAAGGCAATCAACGCTTTTTATGGATTGGAAAGGATTTGTGACAGTGATTATCGTATGTATATGTGGCGAGAAATGGATTACAGTGAGGTAATTGCAGCCCTTTGTGTACCATGAACTGAATGGAAATTGACAGATCAACAGGAAGCAGTTCACTTTCCATCTTCGAAGTTGAGCCCATATGGAAAAGCTTGGCATGCATTCATCTGTGCTAAGTTGATTCCACGTAGGCATATGGGTGATGTTATTAATCAGCGGGCTGCCTTGTTGTTTTTCATTCCCAAAGGAAAAACTGTTGATGTTCGGGAAGTCATCCATGAGTCGATTATGCGAGGGCTTGAAGGAGGCAGTTCAGGTGGGCTGCCTCACCCATCTCTAATGACAGAATTGTGTTGACAGGCTGGAGTTCAGTGGGATGACGAAGAGGTATTACAGGCACCCTTAGCCCCAATTAACCACTCTGTGATAACACTGTACAAGTTAAGGGATGGGGCAGAATCACACCCACAGGACTGAGATTTATTATCATTCCCCCAGTGCATGTTGAGCAGCCTGTTGAGCATCCTCCTGAGGCCGCAAGTTCAATGCCATCACCTGATGTAGGTGAGAATATTCGGAGGGACCTACAGCATCATACGAGACGGATTGACTTGGTGGCAACCCAAATACAACATGGTTTTGACTGTATGGATTGGCAGCAGTCTTGTCTTACCAAACGCTAAGAAGAAATTTATTCTCATTGTACCACGTCGTTGGCATATTTGTTTAACCGAATGCATCCAACCGAGACTCTATACAAGTTCACACTCCCTCCACCTCTATCTGTTTATCCACCTCCAGACTTACCTCACCCTAATGTCGATGATCAAGATAACGGAGAGGAGTAAACTTTAATTAGGGAAGTCCTCAGCTCTTAATTTAATTACGCTTACACAATGAGGACACTGTGTCATTTATGTTTGGGGGTGCATTATATTTTGTAGTTAATAATCTGTGCATATAGAGTAGGAGCAGGTTGCTTAGTTTACTCATGTTAGTTATGTACTTATGCATGTTTTATTAGAGTATGTTGCATGTTTCGCATCTAGTTGCATGAATGAAGCAGTGTGTGATGTAGTTATCTAATTTTGGCCAATGATAAGACTGAATTGATAGTTTGAGACTCAAATAGGATTGAATACTAATGTGGAGTGATGACTTAAATTGTGAAGTTAATTATGCTTGTCTGAAACTCATAAGTAGCAAGGAAAGCATATAACTAACTGTTTGCTCAATTTGATTCAAATTGTCACATAATTTTTTGGTGGTAAAAAAATTTGGGATAATATTTGATGAAATTAGTGAAACATTCATGAAGGCAAAAGTTAACCAAGAAACTAAGTTTGGGGGAATCTTGGGGTGAATCATAAAAAGAAGAAAAAAGAAGAAAAAGAAAGAGAAAAATCAGAAAAACAAGAATAAATAATCAAACTTGGCTGGTTTAGTTTCATGGTCATTGCTACTTGGGTTATTAGATCCGTAGGGGTGTCTTAACACCTAGTGCCCTAAAGCCAACTGGTTTAGGAGTCACTGGTCGAAAGCTCGATATATGGGTAGTTTTGAAAGCCTAAGGGAACTCGACATTGCACAAGTCGAGTTAAAAAGCAAGATGGAGAGTAAAACGCACTCTTGAAATAATAAAGTTTTTGTATGATAACCCTTGTTGATACCCCTGTGCTTAGTAATTGCCTGCATTAGTCGGATTGGTTGTGTTAAATGGTTGAGTTTAGTAAAAACTAGAGTTTCTTTCTAAGAAGTTTCTTATGTGAGTGATTTGAGTTGTGATTGATTAAAACAGTTGGTATACACACACACATAACATGAGTGGCGACAAGCATAATTGGACAAATTTGTTTGAGCTGTAAACTTTATGTTGGTTGGATGTTCTAAATTGAGTATTATGTGTTATCTTTGAGGCCTGATATTGGATGCCATGTTATTTGGTTGCTTGAATCGTAGGCATATAGTTAGGTTGCATTTGCATCATTGCATTGTTTGAGGACAAGCAATTGGTTATGTTTGGGGGTATTTGATGAGTAGGTGTCGTACCTACGAATTAGGTATTGTTTAAACTTAATTATTGTTATCTTTAAGTTTTTTTAGGATCTATTTATTTGTTTGTGTTTATTTCTTGTAGGTGGAACTAGAAGGGCAGATATGTCATTTTGGAAGAGAAAATTATTAAAAAGAAATCAGAAATTGGCTTAATGGCATTTTTGCAATTTCATGGTCCTGGTCAAGCGCCTAGGCGTTTGGATTTGCACTAGGATGAGCGCCTAAGAGCTCATACACGTTTTTGGATGCCAATTTACGCTGCTGAGTGCAAGGGAGGCCAATCAAAATAGATATTAGGGTTTAAATGAAGAGACAAGAGAGGGGAAACAAATATACAACGTAAGAAGGATTTGTAGAGATAGATTGAAGGAGAACACGAAGGAGATTTACAAAAGGTTGAAGATCAAGTTAGAGATTTGGAGCGGCTTAATAGTTTCTTCTATCCCTTTCATCTATCTTTCATTTTGTAATCTTTGGGATGTTTGGTTAAGTAATTTGGATGATGTCTTCCTCTATCATCATGAACTAACTTTTCATTAAGATCGCAACGAAACTTAGTATGTAATTTGAATTTGATGCTTCTTATTTACTTTTAGTTAATTACTCTTGAATCGTTTATCATATCTCGTGTTCATTGATTAATTGCCTGATTAACAATTTTCGGGATTATTTATACGAAATTGAAAAATGGAGTATGAGTTAGATCTAGATATAATAGCATATTTTCATATAATTTGAATAAGGTTAATATGTTTAGCATAGAGGATAGGAATGTATATATATGTCTTTGGTGACGCCCCCAAATCCATGTCCCAAGAACCTCGGACCTGGTATATCATTTCTATAATTATTGTGGAAGATATAAACATAAATTGTTTATACAATAACCTTTACACATAACTCCTAAGGTCGGTAACCTTAACTTAATATGCATATTAATTTTCTACACAACTTACAATGTCATTTGCATCTAATACTATTACAATTTTAACCGTATAATAATCCAATCCTGGAACTTGCCTTTGCATTTGCCTGTGTCCGAA
The DNA here is from genome assembly GCA_020205555.1 of Panax stipuleanatus. Taxonomy (NCBI): domain Eukaryota; kingdom Viridiplantae; phylum Streptophyta; class Magnoliopsida; order Apiales; family Araliaceae; genus Panax; species Panax stipuleanatus. The sequence goes on from CM035122.1 coordinate 46,951,954, forward strand.
GTTTCGTCTTAATCTGAAATGTTTATCATGATATAGCAAGGGTGAGCAACAAGTTTGCCCAGCAAGTTTAAGTTCAAATGAAGATATATCATGATTGAAAATAATAATAAGATTTCGAATTTTCAACAATATAATAATTATGAAAGAGCATAAATCAGAGTTTCAATAAAGGAATGACTGAACCAATAATGTTTAATATCAACAAGGACCATGAACAACTTTAACTGAACCTTAGGGTAATGAAGGTGATCAGCCTTTCATACCTGATGAACATATGCAACATGCACTAAGTACGAATCAATAATCAGTAGAGATGTGAATAATCAACAATAATTATTCACTACCATGCTTTGAAAATATAACTCAAGTTTGAGTTAGAGAAAACTTGCTCAATAAAAGAGTATAGGAACTTGCCTGTATCGTCGATTACTACTACGCAATCTAATTTAAATCGCTTTATTGGAAAAGACCTATTAGTTATAAGATTGATATTTCAATTAGAATAACATACCTTATAAGTAAACTATCCAATATTTAAACACATAGTTAAATATTAGATAACCTTAACACTATACATATAAACAAGTCTAAACCTAGCACACATCGTGGCTTTAATAATATTAAATATAGTATACTGAGTGATTTCCCACAAACAACCAACAAATTAGCTTTTGTCTCGTCTACACTATTATCACAGTGAGTTAGATCGGTTACTAATTCGTATATACCTCTGCTCTCTGAAGGAATCGTTTAGCCCAACTACTATACATCAACCAGTAAAAGGTACGATTGCACTATCTTAAACTTAACACTTACTCGTTCACTTTATAAATTCTTATTATAACTTGGTAAACTATTTACTATTTTAGAAAAATCGAATTCCTCATTTCAGTAAACTGAAATCAAACTATCTTCTCTTCCTAACCTTTTCAGTTTCCTTTTCAGCAAGTTGAAACCAAACTGTTTTCCTAACATTTTCAGTTTCCATTTCAGCATCCTGAACTGTTCATTTCGAGAAGCTGAAATACCCTTTTCACGAAAATACCAAATCAGTTCATTATTTTTCTATCCTTTGGCCAAACATATATACATATAATCCATACACAAAAATATTTTTTCTGGAATTTTTCAACTCCCTTAAGTATTTTTCAAAAATCAATTTCTAGTTAATTTCGTAAGAAATTAGCTACCTCACGCTTAACTCCAGTAATTCCCAACTCTTGGCGAGATCTTGCACATTTTAACGTGGTCATCTAGTTTAAATTTCGTGGCCATCGAAGTTATAGAACTCCGGTTATAGCAATTTTCATCGAAAAAAATGCAAATATTGAAATGGTCATAACTTGGTCGATTTAAGTCGCAATGAGCTCATTTTTGGACACAAGCTACTTTATCTCATATATTTTCATCTCCCAAAAGATTGAAATTTATTTCACAAAATAAGTTGCCGAAATAGCCCCTACAAATTCTGGATAGAATGCTTTTTAGCATTTTTCAGCTTTTGCTTCTTTTACTAAATTCAGTCCACACAAAAATCTAAAAAAAAAAAATCAGTGATTCCACTTGATAAAGTTAGAAGACTTATATATCTAACTCCAAAAATTGACCACACTCAAAAATTCGAAATAGAATAGGAGATATAGTCGTTTGAATTTTATGTTGCGTTTTCTCAAAATCTGATTTTTCCATCTTAGTGATTTCTAAGAAAACTTCCAAGAACTCTTTATTATTCAAACATTAACCACCAAAAACTAACATAATACATACCCATACATCATATACTCATGGATCTACCATGATCCATGATCTATTACATCAAGAATCACCAAACATAAGATTAAACACAACTAAGGCTAAGAAAAATTAGGGTTTCTACATTTTGAAAAATCTAATTTCTATTTGTTAGTTTAGATCCAACTTTTGATCCATAAAAGGGTTAGATATAAACTTGAAACACTATTAAACACATAGATCTAAGGTTTTAACCTCAAGATCATAACTCTACACAAATCAAAACTCAAATCAAATAAAAAGGAATTAGACTATATAAGTAGAGATTTTTGTTATACCTTAGCTTTTCTTCCTTCTTCTTCTTCCTAAGCTTGGTTAGGAATCTATGGAACTATAAGAACTCTCCCTCTTTTCTTCTCCTTCATGGCCGAACTCCTTCTTCTCTCTCTTGCTTCTAGCTTTGTTCTTTATTTCTCTCTCTCTCTTAGCTTTATATTTTCTTTTGCTAGCTAACTTGGAGAATGAAAAAAAATGAAGAAAACTTTTTAATTGGAATGAAGGAAAAAGGTATTTATAGTAGGAGAGATGTATGTATAGAACATATGTATGTATATTAAATCTCCTAACAAATCTTCATCTTCTCTCTCTAATATCTTGCATATCTATCCAATATCTCTTCTTTCTCTTTCATAATCCTAACAAATCTTTCAATATCTACCAAATATCTTTTCATATCTATCAATATCTTTTCATATCTATCCATCAGATTTAATTCAGATGCTCCATTTCCATCCTAGCTTGGGCCGAAATCTTGGGCCTTGATCTAATATCTTTTGGGCTTGCAAATTACTTCCCCCGTATTCCTCCTCACCAAATTTCGGCCCTATTGGCCCAATCCTCCCATCATTTGATTTATATAATACTTAGCATAATAACTAACATACCCCTCCCTAATTGGGCTTTTATTTTAATTCCTTTGGGCTTGGGTTTTGCTTAGAATGCTTATTAATTAAAATTAACTTGGGCTCCCACCCATAATAAATTGGATCATTATTATACTTGTCTCATACATGAGATATTAGGCTAGCTTTGTAATATTCCAAATTTTAAATAGGAATATTAATATAAATAGTAAATATAACTATGACTAATATCTTGTGGGATGTGTATTTAACATTATTATTGGAATATATATATATATATATATATATATATATATATATATAATTATAAAGTAACACATACGATATAACTGTGTAAATAATATGTAAGGTTTTCTAAGGAAAAACCCTAATTTATAATAAGGAATTCTAACCCTAAGGGTTATAATAAATGGAAATTATAGTATGATACATTAATAATGTTATATATTATTGTATACATATATTTAATATGATGTATTAAAGATTTAACTGGAAAAGATTGTAAGAAAACCCTAACTAGGGATTAGAAAACTCTAACCCAAATTATGAAACCCTAATTTTAACTATAAACCCTAATTGTAGGTTATAAACCCTAATTATTCATAATTGTTTTTAAATCTTCAAAGGATAATAGGAAATGACTAAATTATCCTTGTATTTACATGGGAAATTACCAAAATACCCTTAGTATAAGCGAAATGACCAAAATACCCTTAGTATAAGCGAAATGACCAAAATACCCTTATTTTGTTTTCTTACAAAACAACATAGGAACAAATCTTTTGCTTGCAAGCAAAAGATTTGTCCCATGGCTCTACAACCTCTTGGCATGACAACACACCCTAGCACATTAATTATACAGCCTTAGTTGTCAAAATAAGAAAGAAAAACTTAAATAACCCCCACTTGAACTTTGGACATAAAGATAAGAGTTAGTTCTTTGAACCCTCAAATTTTACATCAAATATATATCATATATTGGTCCAGAAACCACCTCTAACAAGCTAGATCGGAATCAGAAGGAGAAAGAACAAGGATTGATCAAAAAGGTTAAAAATTAAACCCTAGATTAATTTTTAAATTTTGATATTTTAATTGTTGTTGTTATTGTTTAGATATGTTCATTAGTAAGTTATTAAGTGATCTGGGTTGCTAAAACAAGAATCCATAACATTTAAAAGCATCAAAATTGATTTTTAAGCAAAACTGCCAAAGTGTCAAAACAGGGTCTGACAACAAATGTCAGCCCTTATATCTCGTTGATTGTTTGATGGTTTGATGTTTTAAGAGTTGATAATCATAGCTTGCAAGGTTGTTAATCGATTAGTAGTGATAGATTAGATCTCAGAACAATGGATTGGAAGATATAATGGGTCCAAACCCGTTGACCGACGTTGACCGCCCGTATTTTGGGTAAACCAGAAAATGTAAATAGGAGCCGGACAACCCGTTTGACTGCCTAGATTTCTTTTCTGTCAAGATATTTAAGTGTTAGATGCTAGTAGGCTTATACCTTGTCATGAGCTCTACAAAACCATAGCACTCTAAAATCCTAGATAATCATTGGCCGGAAGATATAAACGGTCAAACTACGTTGACCGTCCAGTTTCCATTTCTGGGTAACCCAAAAATGTTGAGCAGCAACCTGACAAGATTCTTGAAGGCTTGGATCTTGATGCTTGTTGAGATATAGCCTCCATGACTGCTCAAATCATGTACTCTTGTAGTTTGTTTATAGATCCTGACGACTGGAACACCAAAAAGTTAACCGGCCGGAAAGTTATGAGACCCTAAAGGTTGGTGACTGGTTTTTTCTGGGCAGCCCAGAATTTCAAGAACAGCGTTAGGATGCTACTTTGGCCGGTCGTGTGAACTTGTAGGAATGTTGTTAAGTAGTAAAGTGACCATATAAGTGTACTACTACATCAGTACTACATTTTCATCGGATTAGATTACCCAGAAACTATGTTGATTGCCAGAAAAATTGAGTCAAACCGAGCTCCAGGCCGTTAACCAACGTGTTCTTGGCTGAGCGAAGAACACCTATAGCCACACTTCTGTCGCTGAAGGTCTTTAGCGACAGACAATATTTAAAAATTAATTTTATTAATTAAAATAAATAGAAAAAAAAATATAAAAAAAAATCTAAAAATTCTAAAAATTCTAAAAAATCATTTTTAATTATAATAAATAATTTGCAATATTTTGACATAAGATTTTATTAATATTTAATATATTTAGATATTAATAATAATAAGAGTAATTAATAATAAATTACTTAAAAGTAATATTAAGGATTTAAAAATCATTTTAAATAATAAGAAATTATTGAAAAATGGTAATAATGATTTAAAAATCATTATTAAATAAAATAAATTATTTAAAAATAATATTGATGATTTATAAATCATTTTAAATGGTTAATTAAATATTTAAAAATAATATTAATAACTTAAAAATTATTTTTTATGATATTAAATCATTTAAAAATTATTTTGAGCATTTGGAAATTATGATAAATAATATCTGAAGCATATGAATAAAATATTAAAACTTTTTAATAAAATTATTGAAAAACTAATTCGATAACTATTCAATAAAGCTGTAAAGTACCGAACGGACACCAAGATCAACCCAGACACTAGTATTTTAATTAAAAATTAATTACTATTATTTCTAATGACTGTTATAATATATATAGGTGGTGAACATACTTTCAAATAACCTAAGTAGCCGATCGTGATAAAAGGCAAGTTTTTCTAACTTCATTTAATTTCAACATTAAATGTAAGTCTTGTAAATTGATATAAGAAATCATTATAATCATTATTCGTGATATCTATGATTTGAAAAAGGTTATGCCTAATTGTTCAAGCATAACTAATACATACAAACTTTTATGTGTATAAATGTTTATGATTCGATATCAAAACCAATATTGCTTGGTACATATATACTTTGACTGTGTTGGATTGGTAGGATGATATGCATACTCCTAGGATATGATTAGGCTGACTTCCTCTGAGATATCCAAACAGAACTCCTATATGTCTTCACGACTCATAGGAATGACAGAACTCCTATAAGTCTTTTATGACTTCTAGGAATGATAAAACTCCTATAAGTCTTTGTGACTCTTAGGAATATGAGAAAAATACTCTGAATTAAATATTTCCTTAAATTCAGATACGGTGTGAGTATAAACTATAATTGTTTAAAACTTGTTGAGCATATCAAAGCTCATTCTTGCAAATATTCGTTTCCTTTGCAGTTGCATCAAACACCCCAACAGACTTAGGAACAGCATATATTTGAGTAGAAGTAATTACGAAAACAGGTGTTTATTGTATGAATACTAAGAATGCAATTTCGTATTTTATGATGTAATAGTTGAACCGTAGGTAAGCAGATACTATTATGTTATTAAATTATTAGTTGAATGGTTTTACATTGTTAATGGTGGTTAGAATCAAGTACAGTATCTATATGAACTATACATCTGAATGAGGGTATTGAATGATCTTGGGAGTTCTGTAAGCACTGAGGTAGCTCCTTAGTTCCAAGAACAATCTTATCATTTGTACTGTGAATGTCAGATAGATAGGAATTATTGATATGCAAAAAATATTTGTAAGATCATAAATCTATACAACCAAGTGAGGGTATCTGTGACGCCCCCACCCAAATCCACGTTGCTTCGAAACCTCTGATCCGGTGCAGTCACGATACTACTATCGTCAAACTATTACATCTTTTAATTATTAGTAAAAGAACACAATTTTGTTTATTATAATTTAGAATATAAATTCTATTCATATCCAAGATCTCGTCTTTACATCATATTCGATGTTACTAAAATGTGGAATAACTTAAATTTTTTAATCTTCCTTGAATAAAATCTTTTATTGATTCGATAACTTGAATCCATTACATTTTCCTGAATCAAACTATATCATGATTCACTCTATTCAAATTTCTGTATAATCGTATACATCTTAACTTAATATCCTCTATGTATTATCTAATACATCTTTATAGTATGACAAGCATTAAACCTCGTAAACAAATATCAAGTACAACTACTAGAACCTAAACATGGTTCGAGTAATAATCTAAATAGTATTCTTCCTTGCGATACTATCTATCTTTATCAATCAAGAAGCACGAAGTCTTTATCGTAAGTCCTTAACCTGCAAAAGTGGTTATTTGCAAGAGTGAGCTCGACAGCTCAGTAATTCTAACAGTTTTCATGCATCACATAGCATATAACATCATACTCAGTTCATGCATTTATAAATAATTTATATTTACCACGCATGTTACTTCTCATATAACAAGCATATCATCCAAGATCAACTTTCAATCTCATACAATTCTCATATACAGTTCATATATAAGTTCACATTATCACAGCATAATATAATTCAACTAACAGTTATTGAATTCATATATCAAATAGGCACTGAAAGACTTGCTTGATTCGTAATTTAACAATTATGACTTAACTACTTAAGAATATATGCACTTCGTGTAATCCTACACAGTTATATTAACCATAGTAAATCACACTCATTAGTTATCTGTATCCACACATTCTCAATATAATAATAAAGGTTGCATTGTTGTCTAACTTGGTTCTTAGAACCTTCGTCTCACTTTCTTATCGTATTCTTAGAATAACTATGTACGTATAAGTATACTTTAACCATACGTACTTACTACCATTCTCTAAATACACATGCCCGTCTACCACTAATCTATTTACATATAGCTAGTGTAGTCCATCTTTTGAGTTAATCATTTTCATATATCATTACTAACATATAAGACCATAACAAAGAAAATATACTCTATTAACTGTCGAAGTCGGATTCAAGTATTAACATATGGTCCTACATAGCATGTATACACATTAAAGGATACTTTCATGCTCGTTTAACCTTTTCACGTGCAATCTACATGATATAGGTTCTAAGTCAACATTCTAATAATTTTAAGGTCACTCAAGGTCATGAACATCACAAAGTTTATCATGATCGTTCTTTAAACACAAAGTATTCATATAACTCATATTGGGCATGTTCATGAATATTCATATTTCATACATGTAACTATTATAGTTATTAGTTTGAAAACATGCTTCGTTTATGCTAAACTTGGTTTCACGACATATAGTCATGGTCTATATACATATATGATCTATGAGAGAGTCCAAGAGTGCTATTTACATATGTTCATATACATCAAAATCCAAATCTCAAGGTAACATGTTAACGTGCACGACCACAACTTATATTTTCATTAGTAAGCTCACTAATAACGCTCGTATGTTCACATTACATTGTGAAACATATGTACGTAAGTTAACATGCTCTTCATGCATTCTTAAACCATACCAATATGTTTGTAAAATCAGAACGTTAGCATGGTATATACATGTCCAAAGTTTGTTTTGTAAAACTTACATTTTCGCTACTAGTGAGGTTTGCATGTTCGTATTTCATTATGAACCTTATCTACGCAAGTGAACATACGAATCATGTATTTTTAGGTCATACAAACATGTCTCAAAAGTCAGAATATAAACATGACTTATATACGCCAAAATTCATTTATAAAACCTTAAGTTTATTTTCAAACTATAAGTTTCTTCATCAAGTTTGTATCAATCATAGTTATACATGCTCGTACTACGTCTACGTACATATATATACATATTAACCATGTCCACATGCTTGCCAAATAAGATATTACATGATAGCCTCTAACAGTTCTACAGCAGAAAATAAGAAACCAGAATCTGGTACCGGCGCAGCTGCGGCGCTGGCCAGTATACAACTGGCGCAGCTGCGCAGGACTCTGGCCAGGGGCAGAGACAGCCTGCTTCGGCAGAACTGCAAACCCAACTCACAATTTTCACAGAAATTTTGATTCTAAACTGCTATATAACAATTCTATCATGCTTATAACTTCATATAACACTTAATAAACATCTTCCAATCACTTAATCAATTAATTCATGATCAATTCAAGAATCAAGAACTTAGAAAATTACAGAAAATAAAGAACATGGTGAGGAAGTTATACCTCTGTTAAACAATTGACTTGTTTGCTAAATGGATTCTACACTATCATGATATACTCACACTAACTTTTCTTAATAGAATTCTCAGCAATTGCACTGAGGAAGATGAAGGTCTTATTTATAGAAGAATGAATATACAGACAATACTCTTATCCCCCATTTCAAACCAATGTATAGCAAGATTGTATAATGGTTAAGGAATGGTAGGTGAGAGTTGGTAAATCTCATCATGATCTCCACTCCTCCCATAATCATTAGCTCTATATTGCTGAAGTTGAGAAGAGAGTAGCTAGCTAGGGAGTTCACGTGTAGAGAAATGAGATGGAATGGGCACTCATTTAGGGACAAGGCTTAAATAAAGCTCAACAACTTGCATTTAACATACTAATGTCATATATATTGTATACCACACTTGGGTTATATATATATATATATATATATTACATATCATGTACACATATTTCATTTCCTATAACTTAGGTTATAAATGAACTACAAGTGAAATTTCCAATTACAATGTATCAAGTAAGGTTACACATAGATATACATCACATGTAATCCATGTACATTTTCTTTATACCGAATCTAATTCAATTGAGTATTATTATTATTACTCATCATAACTGTTATTATAATAATTATAATAACTTATTGCATACATTATCAATTAACAATGGTTATTGATATTATTATACATCAATGTTTATCCATACACTTATTGTCACATAAACACTTACTATATAGTCTATATATAATATATAGCTATATTAATGTGTCACATTGCATTATACTTAATAAAGATAACTACCATATATTAAAGGTTGAATTATTGCATGCTTGCATAAACAATTAAATAAATATAACCGCATTATATTTATAAATAATTACACGGTTATGTTTTATTATGCTCAACAATAATAACTTCTCATGTTATTGATTAATTAACATTTATATGATTAATTATCACTTTAAACAAATATAAATCTTATTATATTTATAAAAAAAGTTGCTTATTATTATTCTATTATTTGCAATAATAATAATCAACACATCATCATTTAATTCTCAGTAATATTCTATTTCTCATAATAGCAATAACGATTAATATTTGATTAATCGTTTACGTAGAAATTCCTTCATTAATACAATTTTCAATTATATTCATAATCAATTTACTTATTAACATGCTATCACTCGCAATAATAATAATTCATCATACCATTAATAATAACAATTAATATAGATTAATTGTTTAATTAATAATTCTTCCATCCTCGAATTAATCATTACCGAATCTATTATCGTGCTACACATGGCATTTCTCACAAGCTTAATCTCAAGCTTATTATTATTATTCCCATCACTTACTACTTATAACATATTCAATATAATTAGAACTATTAAGTCACAAGGTCCACATATAAATATATTACGAATAGAAATATTCAAGTATTATTTATAACACTTACGGTACTATAGCAACTCAAGTTATTAAAATAACTTAGTTTTCTTTTATAAATTAAACTCCTTTTGAAAATACATTAGAAGTTATGTATTTACGCATAACATAAAATATTATGTTTTCTCCAAATAAGGATATTCATTATTAGAAAATAATTTATTTATTGTCTCAAGATATTATAATTAATATAATATCTATTAGAAATAATCACATGTACGGCACATGTACATTATATATAGAAAATAGGTAATAAGTTTATTTTTATTATAATAAATTATTTCCATCAATTTATTTACATATAGCAAATATGTTTTAATATATTTACCATATTAATTAATCATACCTATTACCTCATACAAAAACATATAAGGTAAAATAACATTCCATCTTTTATTAAAATAATTTAATATTATAAATTATTTTAATATCTTTTATCAGAAATATACAATATTTATTTCTCTTCCCTTTCAATAAATTGTCTCCAAAATAATTTCTTTAATCTTATTATATATAACACCTCTGTCTCTAACCAATATTTATTTATAAATATATTGGTTCCCTTTCTTGATTACTCACTTATCTTCCACATATTAACCTTATTATATATTACAATACTATGTAATATATTAATAATATCAAAATATTCATTTTATTTTTCTTAGGTTAAGCACAAATATTAATCCACCATATTATGTAAGTGAACTAATTATTTCTCATTCCTTTCCATTTCCACACAAGACTATATATTATTCCATAACATAATTTAATTAACCCACATTTATCCTAGGTTAATTAATTACTCATTCAAATCATGCTTTGCTAACTTAACCCATTCATGACCCACATTTTAATTACTAATATACATATTCCCAAGTTCAGATTACACAACTCTCAAAATTTTCTATAGACCGGCGCAGCTGCGCTGGTCATAAGCTTGGAAGTGGCGCAGCTGCGCCACCTCAAATTCATAGGCAGATAAGTTCTGCTATAGCAGAACCAAAATCTGAATTCTTAAATACTTGAACATGCTTTTTAATGTGCTATCTTGCTACATCGGTTAACCAACATCTTTTATTACCTCCTTCAATGATTCAAAGTTTATACTATAAGTTCCAACTCTATTCCCCTATAAGGTTCTCATATATATATATATATATATATATATATATATATATATATATATATATAATTCCTTCCACATAATTCAAGATATATATATATATATATATATATATAACGCATATGTATATTCCGTTAACGTTCACTTCTCGCGGTATATTATATCAACTAGTAATTCACTAACCAATATTTATGTAAAGATATATTGGTTCTATTCTCTCTCTCTTCAACAACGTACATATACTCCAGAAGATGGTGATTATCAAATATATTTAATGTTACCAATCTTACCATAATAAATAATTATATAAATTATTTAATACCGATAGATAAATCTTATCCACTTCCTTTATCTCTACTGAACTGTCTCCAAAATAAATAACGAATATATTTTAATAATATATTTATTAACCACAAAAATCACATAAATGTTCTTATTCGAACACATCTCATACTTTAAGAATTTTATTCATTACATCCTTACTTAATAATATCTGAAAATTCGGGTTCTTACAGTATCCAAATATGGTAATTATTCTGACGAGAACTTTTAACCGGAATACTGTGAATTTTGGATTTATAGAAATTATTGTCTTATAGAATATTTACGTGAGTACCGAATCTGCTACAGTGAATGTGTAGAAGTTGGGGCGTCACAATTTTTGTATCAGAGCCTTAGGTTAGAAACCTTAGGAGGAAACCCTTAGGCTATAACCTCGGAAGTATTTAGTTGATAAAGGAGACAAGCTCAAATAGAGTTATTGCGGGAGAGGAAAAGTTATTAGGGAAGTTAATAGATAAGAATACTAATAAAATAGTAAGTTATAATTTTTATCAGATACTATTCGATTTTATAAATCTGATTGTAGGATGTCAGAAGACCGTCAATTGATCATAGCAGAGCCAGTAATTGATGCAGTGCCGTTGCAAATAGTACTCCCTATCCATACTTGGATAGAATGGCCTTCAAGATCTAGGGTCGCTCAGAAAATAGAGTATATGGAGAAAAGGTTGAAGAAGTATGAGAAGATGGTAGAAAAGCTAAAAAGGAGGATAGCAAGAAAGAAGGAAGAACTTTAAACTAAGGAAAAATTCTATAATATAGCTAGTGATAGGGATAAATCGCTAGTCGGATAGGCTATGTAGTTAACTTTCTGTTGTGTGTATAACTAGTTTTCTAAAATTAGTCACTAGATATGTATATATATGTTTGCCATGTGAAATACAAATTTCTGTTTATCAAAATGGGATGTTCAATTATTGAACTGGTATTCATATTTACTTATTTGTTATATTTAGATAAATGGCACCAAGAAGAAGACCTCGTGGGGAAATTGAGGAGGAACAAGAAGAGGCAAATCCTACCCAAACCCTAGTAAATATTCTAGTAGGAGCTTTACAAGGAAGACAAGCTAATGCGATACCAGCTGCACCCAATAACCCAACCACAACTTAGTTTAAGGACTTTAAATTAGTGGGACCACCGGAGTTTAGACGAACTGATGAACCCATAAAAGCTCAGACTTGGGTTACTGAGATGGAAAAGTTGTTTAAAGTAACAAAAGTAAATGATGATCAAAAAGTAGACTTTGCTACTTTCTTTCTGAAGGATGAAGCTAACCACTGGTGGGAAGCAAACAAAGGGAGAACTGGAGAAGGTGCAACTAATTGGGAAAAATTCAAGGAGTTTTTCTTTGCCAATTACTTTCCAACTTCAATGCAAGATCGTATGGAGGTTCAATTCCTGGAATTGAAATAAGGAGAGATGACAGTTACACAATATGCAGCTAAATTCAACGAGTTGGCTAGGTTTGCATCACATCAGGTAGATACTGAGGCGAGAAAGACAAGGAGGTTTGAAGGGGGACTGAAACCCCAAATTAGAAGTAGAGTATCGGCATTTCAGGTGAAGACATTTGCGGAGATCCTGGAGAAGGCTATTATAACAGAAAAAGAAGGAGAAGCTTTATTGCAATTTAATAAGGAGAAGAGGGTGATTACTGGAAAAGAAAACACGAGTGGGAGCAACAGCAACAACAATAAGAGAAGATGGGAGGTAGCTTTTCCAAACAACCCTGGAAAAGGATGTTATAATCCTAACAATAATGCCAACAAAGGAGGTAACAACAACAACAATCAAAGGTTTGAGCGCTGTCAGATATGTGGAAAGAATCACAAAGGGGAATGCTATTTTAAAGGGACGTATTGTTATACCTGTGGAGAAGACGGGCATTACTCCAAATGGTGTCCACGAAAGAAGGATAAGAGCTAGGGTGTCGAATGTTTTAACTGTGGGGAAGAGGGTCATATGTCAAAGTTCTGTCCAAAACCCAATAAGGTGAATGTGGGAGGAGGTCAGAATTTTAACAATAAGCCAGGAGCAGCGGTTACAGGAATTACTCAGAATCACCCGAATGCAAGAACTTTTAACATGACAGTAAGGAACACGGTGGCAGCACAAGATGTGGTGACAGGTATCATACCAATTGACGTTGTAAATGCTTATGTGTTATTCGATTCGGGTGCTTTTTTCTCGTTTGCATCTGTTGATTTTGTTAAGAAATTACAAATGCTATGTGAATACTTAGATGCACCTTTCAATGTTGAAATTACTCACAAAGAGATAATCCCTGTTCATACAGTACATAAGAATTGTAGTGTAGAAGTTCAAGGGCATACATTACCGGTAAACCTTATACCTATACAACTAGGGGAGTTTGATATTGGGAATGGATTGCTTGGGTAGGCATAAGGCAGTAATTGATTGCAAATGAAAACAAGTAAGTTTAAGGACACCCTTGAAAACAAAGGTAGTGTTTAAGGGAAGTTGTTCATCGAAGAAAGTCCAATGTTTAACTGTTATGCAAGCTAAAAGATTTCTTCGAAAGGGTGGTACAGGGTATTTAGCCTATGTGGTGGATATAAGGAAAGAAGGGGGAAACTTAGACCAAATACCTATAGTAAATGAGTTTCCGGATGTGTTTCCAAGTGATCTACCTGGTCTTCCACCTAACAGGGAGATTGAATTTGTGATTGACCTTGCGCCAGGAACAGCACCAGTTTCAAAGGCACCATATAGGATGGCACCAGTGGAGTTGAAGGAGTTACATGTTCAGTTATAAGAACTCCTAGATAAGAAGTACATACAACCTAGTGTTTCACCATGAGGAGCACCTGTGTTGTTTGTAAAGAAGAAGGATGGAACATTAAGATTATGTATAGATTATCAGAATTGAACAAGTTGACCATCAAGAATAAGTACCCTTTACCAAGAATTGATGATTTGTTTGATCAGTTAAAAGGAGCGGAGCATTTTTCAAAAATTGACCTACAATCAGGTTATCATCAACTGAAGGTGAGAAGAGAAGATGTACCAAAGACCGCCTTTAGGACCCGATATGGACATTATGAGTTTCTTGTGATGTCTTTTGGGTTAACAAATGCACCAACAGCTTTTATTGCCTTAATGAATCGAGTGTTTTAGTCATGCTTGGATAAATTTGTGGTGGTGTTTATTGACGATATCTTAATATACTCTAAGACACGAGAGGAACATGCGGAACATTTGAGAGTGGTATTAGAGATATTAAGAAAGGAACAACTTTACAAAAAATTTTCCAAGTGTGGGTTTTGGTTGGAGGAAGTTCAATTCTTAGGGCACGTAATTAATAAGAATGGGGTAGCAGTGGATCCAGCAAAGATAGAAACAATCATGAATTGGGATCAACAAACAACACCAACAGAAGTTCACAGTTTTCTTGGATTGACAGGGTACTATCGTCGTTTTATAAAAGATTTTTCCAAAATAGCAACCCCGCTAACCAATTTAACTCGAAAGACTGTGAAGTATAATTGGACGGACAAGTGTGAAGAATGTTTTCAAGAATTGAAGAAATTGCTGAGTAGGGCACCAGTATTATCATTACCAGATGAAACTGGGGGTCTTGTAGTTTATAGTGGCGCTTCACACATGGGTTTAGGATGTGTGTTAATTCAACATGGGAAGGTGATAGCCTATGCTTCGCGACAACTTAAAGATTATGAGAAAAGGTATCCTACTCACGATCTGGAGTTAGCCGCGGTAGTTTTTGCTTTGAAGATATGGAGGCATTATTTGTATGGGGGAAAGTGTGAAATATACACAGATCACAAAAGTCTAAAGTATATTTTTACACAGAAGGAGTTGAATATGAGGCAGAAGAGATGGTTAGAGTTAATCAAGGACTTTGATTGTGAGATCGTATATCATTCTGGTAAAGCTAACGTAGTTGCAGATGCATTGAGTAGGAAGAATCAAGAAAGGTTGAATACCATTACAAACAACGAGGCACTGATAAAAGAATTTAAAAAACTTAAAATTGAAGTAAGAGCTCCAGCTAACTCTAATCAGAAGTTATATGTGATAGAAACAGTCTTAGCCTTATTGAATAAAATCAAAGAGATGTAGGAGAAGGATGCAGCATGTCAGAAATGTAAGGCCGAGATAACTCATGAGAAGAACATTAAATTTTAACTGGATAAGGAGGGAGTACTGAGGTATGAAGATAGAGTGTGGGTTCCAGCGGTACAGGTATTGAAAGATGAAATCTTAGCAGAAGCCCATAGTTCCAAGTTTGTTGTGCATCCGGGAAGTACTAAGATGTATAAGGATTTGAGTCAGCATTTTTGGTGGTCGAACATGAAGAGAGAGATAGCAGAATGGGTAAGTAAGTGTCTCACATGCCAGAGATTTAAAGCTGAGCATCAAAGACCGAGTGGATTTCTACAACCTCTACCGATTCCTGAATGGAAGTGGGAGCGCATCACTATGGACTTTGTGGTAGGACTTCCTGTCACTCAAAAAGGCTACAATGCTATCTGGGTAATAGTTGATCGTCTCACCAAGTCAGCTCATTTTCTACCTATTAATGTTACTTATAATCTCGATCGGTTGGCCAAGTTATACATAAAAGAGATTATTTATAGACATGGAGTTCCTGTATCTATAGTGTCAGACCGAGATCCACGGTTTACTTTGAACTTTTGGAGAAGTCTTCAGGCACACTTGGGAACCCAGCTGAGATTGAGTACAGCGTATCACCCGCAAACCGATGGCCAAAGTGAGAGAACCATTCAGACGCTGGAAGATATGTTGAGAGCCTGCATGGATTTTAAAGGGAGTTGCGAGGACCAGTTACCTTTGGTAGAGTTTGCGTATAATAACTATTATCATGCCAGTATTGGAATGCCACCGTACGAAGCTATGTATGAAAAGAAGTGTAGAACATTTTTATGCTGGGATGAAGTTGGGGAAAGATAAATTCTTGGACCTGAGTTAGTTCAACAAACCATGGAGAAGATTTGCATTATACGACAACGGTTACAAGCATCTCAAGACCGGCAGAAGAAATATGCAGATCAACACAGACAGCTAAGGGAGTTTAATGTTGGAAGTCATGTCTTTCTGAAAATATCTCCTTCGGAAAGGCAATATTCGTTTTGGTAAAAAGGGAAAGCTGAGCCCAAGGTTTATTGGCCCATTTTAAATATTAAGGAGAATAGGTGAGGTAGCCTATGAGGTAGCTTTACCCCCAGAGTTAGGACACATCCATAATGTGTTTCATGTGTCTGTACTACGTCTGTATAAACCTGATTATAAGCATGTGATAAACTATGAACCTGTTCAGATAGAGAAAGACTTATCATATATAGAGGTTCTAGTGCAGATAGTTGATCGAAAGGAACATGTGTTGAGGAATAATGTTATATCATCGGTTAAAGTAATCTCGAAGAATCATGATATTGAAGAAGCTACATGAGAATTGGAGGATAAGATGCGAGAAGACTTTCCGCATTTGTTTCCATAAGCTGTAATTTGAATTTCGAGACGAAATTCTTATAAGAGGGGGTGATTGTAATATTCCAAATTTTAAATAGGAATATTAATATAAATAGTAAATATAACTATGACTAATATCTTGTTGGATGTGTATTTAATATTATTATTGGAATATATATATAATTATAAAGCAACACATACGATATAACTGTGTAAATAGGATGTAAGGTTTTATAAGGAAAACCGTAATTTATAATAAGGAATTCTAACCCTATGGGTTATAATAAATGGAAATTATAGTATGATACATTAATAATGTTATATATTATTGCATACATATATTTAATATGATGTATTAAAGATTTAACTGGAAAAGATTGTAAGAAAACCCTAACTAGGGATTAGAAAACTTTAACCCAAATTATGAAACCCTAATTTTAATTATAAACCCTAATTATTCATAATTGTTTTTAAATCTTCAAAGGATAATAGGAAATGACTAAATTATCCTTGTATTTACATGGGAAATTACCAAAATACCCTTAGTATAAGCGAAATGACCAAAATACCCTTAGTATAAGCGAAATGACCAAAATACCCTTATTTTGTTTTCTTACAAAACAACATAGGAACAAATCTTTTGCTTGCAAGCAAAAGATTTGTCAATGGCTCTACAACCTCTTGGCATGACAACACACCCTAGCACATTAATTATACAGCCTTAGTTGTCAAAATAAGAAAGAAAAACTTAAATAACCCCCACTTGAACTTTGGACATAAAGATAAGAGTTAGTTCTTTGAACCCTCAAATTTTACATCAAATATATATCATATATTGGTCCAGAAACCACCTCTAACAAGCTAGATCGGAATCAGAAGGAGAAAGAACAAGGATTGATCAAAAAGGTTAAAAATTAAACCCTAGATTAATTTTTAAATTTTGATATTTTAATTGTTGTTGTTATTGTTTAGATATGTTCATTAGTAAGTTATTAAGTGATCTGGGTTGCTAAAACAAGAATTCATAACATTTAAAAGCATCAAAATTGATTTTTAAGCAAAACTGCCAAAGTGTCAAAACAGGGTCTGACAACAAATGCCAGCCCTTATGTCTCGTTGATTGTTTGATGGTTTGATGTTTTAAGAGTTGATAATCATAGCTTGCAAGGTTGTTAATCGATTAGTAGTGATAGATTAGATCTCAGAACAATGGATTGGAAGATATAATGGGTCAAAACCCGTTGACCGACGTTGACCGCCCGTATTCTGGGTAAACCAGAAAACGTAAATAGGAGCCGGACAACCCGTTTGACTGCCTAGATTTCTTTTATGTCAAGATATTTAAGTGTTAGATGCTAGTAGGCTTATACCTTGTCATGAGCTCTACAAAACCATAGCACTCTAAAATCCTAGATAATCATTGGCCGGAAGATATAAACGGTCAAACTAAGTTGACCGTCCAGTTTCCATTTCTGGGTAACCCAAAAATGTTGAGCAGCAACCTGACAAGATTTTTGAAGACTTGGATCTTGATGCTTGTTGAGATATAGCCTCCATGACTGCTCAAATCATGTACTCTTGTAGTTTATCTATAGATCCTGACGACTGGAACACCAAAAAGTTAACCGGCCGGAAAGTTATGAGACCCTAAAGGTTGGTGACTTGTTTTTTCTGGGCAGCCCAGAATTTCAAGAACAGCGTTAGGATGCTACTTTGACCGGTCGTGTGAACTTGTAGGGGAATGTTGTTAAGTAGTAAAGTGACCATATAAGTGTACTACTACATTAGTACTACATTTTCATCGGATTAGATTACCCAGAAACTATGTTGATTGCCAGAAAAATTGAGTCAAACCGAGCTCCAGGCCGTTGACGAACGTGTTCTTCGCTGAGCGAAGAACACATATAGCCACACTTCTGTCACTAAAGGTCTTTAGCGACAGGCAATATTTGAAAATTAATTTTATTAATTAAAATAAATAGAAATAAATATTAAATAAATATAAAAAAAATCTAAAGAATCATTTTTAATTATAATAAATATTTTGCAATATTTTGACATTAAATTTTATTAATATTTAATATATTTAAATATTAATAATAATAAGAGTAATTAATAATAAATTACTTAAAAATAATGATAAGGATTTAAAAATCATTTGAAATAATAAGAAATTATTTAAAATTTGTAATAATGATTTAAAAATCATTATTAAATAAAATAAATTATTTAAAAATAATATTGATGCTTTAAAAATCATTTTAATTGGTTAATTAAATATTTAAAAATAATATTAATAACTTAAAAATTATTTTAAATGATATTAAATTATTTAAAAATTATTTTGAGCATTTGGAAATTATGATAAATAATATCTGAAGCATATGAATAAGATATTAAAATTTTTCAATAAAATTATTGAAAATCTAATTCGATAACTATTCAATAAAGCTGTAAAGTACCGAACGGACTCCAAGATCAACTTAGACACTAGTATTTTAATTAAAAATTAATTAATATTATTTCTAATGACTATTATAATATATATAGATAGTGAATATACTTTCAAATAACCTAAGTAGCCGATCGTGATAAAAGAAAAGTTTTTCTAACTTCATTTAATTTCAACATTAAATGTAAGTCTTGTAAATTGATATAAGAAATCATTATAATCATTATTCGTGATATCTGTGATTTGAAAAAGGTTATGACTTATTGTTCAAGCATAACTAATACATACAAACTGTTATGTGTATAAATGTTTATGATTCGATATCAATACCAATATTGCTCGGTACATATATACTTTGACTGTGTTGGGTTGGTAGGATGATATGCATACTCCTAGGATATGATTAGGCTGACTACCTATGAGATATCCAAACAAAACTCCTATATGTCTTCATGATTCATAGGAATGACAGAACTCCGATAAGTCTTTTATGACTTCTAGGAATGATAGAACTCTTATAAGTCTCTGTGACTCTTAGGAATGTGAGAAAAATACTCTGAATTAAATATTTCCTTAAATTCAGATACGGTGTGAGTATAAACAATAATTGTTTAAAACTTGTTGAGCATATCAAAGCTCATTCTTGCAAATATTCTTTTCCTTTGCAGTTGCATCAAACACCCCAGCAGACTTAGGAACGCATACATGTGTGTAGAAGTAATTAGGGAAACAGGTGTTTATTGTATGAATACTAAGAATGTAATTTGGTATTTTATGATGTAATAGTTAAACCGTAGGTAAGCAGATACTATTATGTTATTAAATTATTAGTTGAATGGTTTTACATTGTTAATGGTGGTTAGAATCAAGTACAGTATCTATATGAACTATACATCTTAATGAGGATATTGAATGATCTTGGGAGTTCTGTAAGCACTGAGGTAGCTCCTCAGTTCCAAGAACAATCTTATCATTTGTACTGTGAATGTCAGATAGATAGGAATTATTGATAAGCAAGAAATATCAGTAAGATCATAAATCTATACATCCATGTGAGGGTATCCAAATATGGTAATTGTTCTGACGAGAACTTTTAACTGATTGGAATACTGTGAATTTTGTACTTATAGAAATTATTGTCTTATAGAATATTTACGTGAGTACCGAATCTGCTACAGGGAATGTGTAGAATTTGGGGCGTCACAAGCTTAATAATTTAATTGTTATTAAATCAATTTATCTACAAGTCCTATGCTTAAATAAATAATTGGGCTTATTTAAATTACTTACTCTCCTTAATCCATTAAATCTATTATCACTAGAACTAATGCCCAACATTATTGATATATACATATTCTTAATTATCTTAATATATAAAATAAATGTATACACATTATATAATGTATATTTATTTAGTCATACACATAATTCACATAAGTCAAAATATATTTCACTAAGTGTATTAACTTAATAGTCCTAATTGACTTAACAAGTTATAAACACTCACATAATCATGCAAAATAATCTAATAGGTTGATACATATTTCATAAATCTCTTAGATTAGGTTACTAGTATATAATTAAAATACTAGGATAATTAAATAAAAATAACACTTGAGGTTATTTAATTCTAATACCTAATTTATATATTAGGTCACCACACTTTATAGGTATCGTAGTACCTTATCCTTAATATTATTTCAAGTGCATTTTATTTCTAGGGTTTAAAAATTTTGTAACCCATATTTTCTCAATTCTCTTTTAATTAGTAAACCATATAGGTTCTACTTAAAAATTTTAAATTATTCCTCTATTTCCGCTCTAGGTTTTATCCTTTAACCTTTATTTTAATCATTTAAAATCTTATAAATTTTCGGGTTGTCACATTCACCACTTCTTCTAAGAATTTTATTCTCGAAATTACAGCCTACTAATCCCTACTCCTTTACTTCGCCAAAACTAGGTTTTCAAATTAACCTTTATCTGATTCTATGCTCAATTTAATGAGTACATATTTCTTCCTACTATGAGGAACTCTACTACCATTACATTCTTCCCAGACTTCTCTCTACGGAGTTAAAAACTTTTCAAATCATGCTGAGGAGTCATATAGACCCAGAACTTTTATTTTTTAATTTTTAAAAGGTTTAAACAGAAATTCAACTGTAAACCGTCACACTTACGGGCATGGGTGATCAGCCCGTTATACCCTGCATTGATCAAATGCTACATGCCGAAACGATATTTGCGTTCATCATATCCGCTTTTGGCGCAAAAAATATTTCTCAATTTAAGGATGTTCATACTCAGCCTAGAGTCCGAACCAAAATAATATGGTTTGGGATAAATTCTCCAAGAGATATTTGAATTTTCATAAACCTTTGTCTAGCTGAATCAAATAGCTTAGACATATACCGATAATTTAAACATTAATCGAAATATGTATCTGGCCAAATTTAATTGGCACTTGACTTTTCTTTAAAATTCTAAAAATTATTTTATGACGTCATTATACCGCACTGTATTTACAGTCCGTTGAAGATTCTGTCATTTTTGTGACGTTGTCATACAATAATATACCATAGTGGGCTGACGATCTTTAGATCACATCCAACACTAGGCAATAATGCATTAATGACTGCATCATTTTTATCATCTTTGCACTAGGTTCCATGATGCATTGATGATATATAAAATATATTTTGATATTTTAAATAATTTTTGTCTAGCAAAATAATTAGCATAGATTTTTCTTTTAATCGGTTCAAAAATCTTTGAAAATTAGTTTTAGTGTTATCATACCTCAACAGGTAACGATGTGTCAAGGTCCCGAAGTCCACACATACATACTTGTCACCATGTTTTGAGGATAACAAAAATTCATTTTTTGGTGTTATCATGTCGCAACAGGTAACGATGTGTTATTGGTACGAAGCCCATTTCTACACAATTGTAACCATGTTTTGCTGATAAAAAAAATTCATGTATATTTTTAAAGGCACATCAGTGCAAATTTAGCTTAATGTCAAAAATTTTAAAGTCTAGCACAGCTAGAAGATTTGGAATACGTATGCCTCCACCATCAACTTCAATTCTTCTAATGAGCAATTGCTTAATAATTCTATCTATTTCTAGCATCCTTAAAGCTTACTATACCAAAAATCCTCAATTCTCCATCCACAACTTTTCTATACCCTAGTATAGTTCATCAAACATACCACACGTTATGAGTTCAGGAACTTACCACAATCATATACGTTCACGAACTTATCCTAGTCAGACCAAAGTCGTCCATTCGCTGAGGGGTTCCACCATACGATTATGAGTCACGAACTTACCATGCGTATAAGTTTAAAGAACTCGCACCTAATCTTATATTCTCTACCTATCAGTTATACACATGGGAAAAGAATCACCTTCTCAACATACATATAGCGAATAGCGCGACACCAACCTTTTAATGATTATTAATATAAGAAGCTAAGTGGTTGTCAAACCAAACACAATCGCCTACCCATACAAGGAATTGGTCAACTCAGCCACTAATCAATATAGGAAGCTAAGCAGTATGTTAAAGTAAGGACAACTCCCTGCCCATACAAGGAATTGTTCAACTCAACCACTATATCAATATAGGAAGCTAAGTGGTTCTAAAACCAAGCATAAATTTCCCCGCCAATACAAGGAATCAAAAAACTTAGCTGCTAACATGAGTCCTCAATTGAAATCCCACATAATCTTAGCTCCCTCTTTACTCAATACGAATTTTATTTAATGCGTAACTACAATTCTACAACTCTTTTGAGTTTAACTCGTACTATTTCATAGTACCATATTTGTATAGCAATTTTGCTATAAAATTTTCAATCATTTGATTGATCCTTCTCCTACTATGACCTTATCAGATCATGTTGTGATCTCATATTATAATCATTTCATATTACGATTCTTTTCTATGTTATGATCGTTTTGTTTTACTATCTTCTTTCCCTTTATACTTTTAGTCTTTTAGACTCTATCTATTCATTACTACTATTCATCTTTATTATCAGAGTTAGGTAACTCTAGATGTTTATTACTTGTCAGGATTCTTTTTTGAATCTTATTGACTTATTAATACCTTGCCCAAATTCATCTCTTGGAACTTAAACTCTATTTGAGTTTATTCCTATTCCACATTTTTTGCGGTTATAGCCTAAGGTAACCCTACCTAAGGTTTATAACCTATAGCTTTGATACCAACTTTGACGCCCCTAAATCCGGGTCCCAAGAATCTTGGACCTAGTACATCATTTCTATAACTATTGCAGAAGATATAAATATAAATTATTTATACAATAACCTTTACACATAACTCCCAAGGTCGGTAACCTTAACTTAATACACATATTCATTTTCTACACGACTTACAATGTCATTTGCATCCAATACTATTACCATTTTATCCATACAATAATCCAATCCTGGAATTTGCCTTTGCATTTGCCTGTGTCCGAAGTTTCGTCTTAATCTGAAATGTTTATCATGATATAGCAAGGGTGAGCAACAAGATTGCCCAGCAAGTTTAAGTTCAAATGAAGATATATCATGATTGAAAAGAATAATAAGCTTTCGAATTTTCAACAATATAATAATTGTGAAAGAGCATAAATCAGAGTTTCAATAAAGGAATGACTGATCCAATAATGTTTAATGTCAACAAGGACCATGAACAACTTTAACTAAACCTTATGGTAATGAAGATGATCAGCCTTTCATACCTGATGAACATATGCAACATGCACTAAGTGTGAATCAATAAATAGTAGAGATGTGAATAATAAACAATAATTATTCACTGCCATGCTTTGAAAATATAACTCAAGTTCGAGTTAGAAAAAACTTACTTAATAAAAGAGTATAGGAACTTGCCTGTATCGTCAATTACTGCTACACAGTCTAATTTAAATCGCTTTATTGGAGAAGACCTATCAGTTATAAGATTGATCTTTCAATTAGTATAACATACCTTATAAGTAAACTATCTAACATTTAAACACAGTCAAATATTAGATAACCTTAACACTATACATATACACAAGTCTAAACCTAGCACACATCGAGTCTTTAATAATACTAAATATAGTATACTGAGTGATTTTTCACAAACAACCAACAAATTAGCTTCCGTCTCGTCTACACTATTTTCACAGTGAGTTAGACTGGTTACTAATTCGTATATACCTTTGCTCCCTGAAAGAATAGTTTAGCCCAGCTAGTATACGTCAACCATTAAAGGGTACGATTGCACTATCTTAAACTTAACACTTACTCGTTCACTTTATAAATTCTTATTATAACTTGGTAAACTGTTTACTGTTTTAGTAAAATCGAATTCCTCATTTTAGTAAACTGAAATCAAACTATCTTCCCTTCCTAACCTTTTCAGTTTTCATTTCAACAAGTTGAAACCAAATTGTTTTCCTAACATTTTCAGTTTCTATTTCAGCACCCTGAACTGTTCATTTCAAGAAGCTGAAATACCCTTTTTACAAAAATACCAAATCAGTTCATTATTTTTCTATCCTTTGGCGAAACATATATACATATAATCCAAACATAAAAATAATTTTTCTAGAATTTTTCAACTCCCTTAAGTATTTTTCAAAAATCAATTTCTAGTTAATTTCTTAAGAAATTAGCTACCTCACGCTTAACTCTAGTAATTCCCAACTTTTGGCGGGATCTTAAACATCTTAACGTGGATATCTAGATTAAATTTCGTGGCCATCGAAGTTATAGAACTCCGGTTATAGTGATTTTCGTCGAAAAAATATAAATATTGAAATGATCATAACTTGGTCGATTTAAGTCGGAATGAGCTTATTTTTGCACACAAGCTACTTTATCTCATATATTTTCATGTCTTTAAAGATTGAAATTTATTACACAAATTAAGTTGCCAAAACAGCCCCTACAAATTTTGGACAGAATGCTTTTTAACATTTTTCAGCTTTTGCTTCCTTTACTAAATTTAGTCAACACAAAAATCTATAATTCTTTTTTCAGTGATTCCACTTGAAAAGGTTAGAAGACTTATATATCTAACTCTAAAAACTAACCACACTCAAAAATTCGAAATAGAATAGGAGATATGGTCGTTTGAATTTCATGTTGCATTTTCTCAAAATTTGATTTTTCTATCTTAGTGATTTCTAAGAAAACTTTCAAGTTCTCTTTATTATTCAAACATTAACCACCAAAAACTAACATAATATATACCCATACATCATATACTCATGGATCTACCATGATCCATGATCTATTACATCAAGAATCACCAAACATGCGATTAAACACAACTAAGGCTAAGAAAAATTAAGGTTTCTACTATTTGAAAAATCTAATTTCTATTTCTTAGTTTAGATCCAACTTTTGGTCCATAAAAGGGTTAGATATAAACTTGAAACACTATTAAACACATAAATCTAAGGTTTTAACCTCAAGTTCATAACTTTACATAAATCAAAACTCAAATCAAATAAAAGGAATTAGACTATATAGGTAGAGATTTTTGTTATACTTTAGCTTTTCTTCCTTCTTCTTCTTCCTAAGCTTGGTTAGGAAGCTATGGAGCCATAACACTACAAAAAAAAGAGTCATTGCCGACGGCTCTATACCCGTCGCCAATGAGGTCATTGGCGACGGTAATGCCGTCGCCAATGACACCCGTCACCAATGACCAGATCCCAGCTTTACTAGTTTGGTGGCCGACGGATAGCCGTCGATAATGGCTTTAGTGCCATCGGGATTGGGTTTGTTTTGCCGCCAGGTTTTCGCGGTGGAGGGAAAAGTCACTGGCGACGGGAAATATTGTCATAGCCGACGGGCTCGCCGTCGGTATTGAGGTAATAGCGACGGGCGTAATAACGACGGCCACGCCGTCGAGAATGAGTCTGATATTAAAACCCTGGTTTCGACGGCAACGACTCTTATGTTTTCCCCCCTCTTCTCTGCTATTCGATTTTCCCTCTCAATTCTTCAGTTCCAGTCAGCCATTTGCTCAATTAGCCTACACATTTACCTAATAAATCATCATAGTTCACCCCATCACCATCCTAGTTCGACCCATTATCATCTCAGTTAGCAGGTTTGCTCTCCCTGGGCCAGGAACCGACGCCTGCTGCTCCGACGAACCCAACCTCTGGCCGACCAAACCTCCGACCGCCAGCACTTCCCCTCTGCTGACTGTTTATTTACTCTTGGTTTACCCCAAATTACAAGGTATGATATCCATGCCCTCTTTCTTTATCCATGAAAATTTATCCTCTGTTTGTATTTTATTTACTTTTCTTGATTTGTATGGAACAAAGTGGTTCAAATGTGAGTTCATATGAGGTTGTCTAGCTATGAATATTATATTTTTGTTATGCTTAAATTGGTGTTTAGGCATTCCCTTATAATTTTCTATGGAAGTTATGAAAATAAGTAACTTTGCAGTGTCTTACCGTATATGTTCTTCAATAAACACTCTATTCTTCAATATACTTCGAATGGCAACATGTTTACTTTAGTAAGGGTTAAAACTATTTATTTGCATAAACATTCATGCTATCTTTGGTACTCTCATAAACATGTAAGATTTTCAGTTTATATCCTCTCTATAATTGATTAATTTTATCACTTAGGAAATTAAGAAGCTAATTAGAGGATTTGTTATGGACTGTTATGGCTGCTTACTTGAACCATCCGGGCATATGCTATGCATGTTAAATACCATGTAAAAAGATAGTACAAGCTTATATGTTGCACATTCATGCTATCTTTGTTGACATGTTGATAAACCTTGTTTCTTATGAAATTTAAAGCCTATAGATGGCCGTTTTGGATAAGAAGCATGAAGCCTTGCATCCTTGAGTTTTAAACCACGAATATTATGTCCATAGCAAAAACATATAATATGCTAATAATTTAAGGCTTGGGGACTGTTAGATGAGTTAGAACTAAAACATGCCTAAAATGTCAAAAGTGGACTGTTTTTTGTATTGGAAAAATAACTAACTGATGCAAATATATTAATGGATATAAGGTTATGTTATTATCATGTTTTAAAAGATGTCTAAGTACCTAAAGGTTTCTTGAAACCTAATAAAGGACTGTTTGTGGTTGTTAACCTAAACTATGCCTAAATAAGGACAATTATAGCCAATCTTGGCAACTGAAGTTTTAAGACAGTATAAAGTCCCTATATTGTCTATATACACTATTTGAAAGTTGTTCCTTAGGTTAACCAAGGTCTAGGAGGTGTGTTGTACCAATTCATGTCTAAAAATCAATGAAAATAAGCTTTATAATAGCAATGAACACCAAAATGAAGAACCACCACACCTGAACCATATAGGAAATTTTCAATAGTTATAATATGGCATAAATAAGCTACACAAACTAAAGAAACCAAGCTTAAACTGTTTTGAGAATTAGACTTGTGAAAAATTCCATTTTATGCCCAAAAGTGGACTGTTTTGTGTAATTTTTAATACTTGGACTTAAAAGACTATAATGAGCTCATATAAAGTTCCTAATACATGCTTGTAATGGTTCCTAATAATTTCCATGAACAAAGCTAGTAAGAAAACCAAGTTCGAATCTACTTTTCAAGCCTAAAGTGAGCTTTGATAGGTCAAAATTGGATAGATGACCAAGTAAAGTGAGTTGATGATAAAAGTAACCTAAGTTCTTGAGACTATTATTCCCTATAAATTCCACTAGATATCCAAGTCATACCTTACCAAGCCTTCAAAAGTAGTGGGTTACTTTTAATCCAAAGGTTTATATTCAAATATATTTCCAAATAGGTTGAACTTGAAGAAACTAGACAGTCGAGAAAAAAACAAAGAAAAAACAAAAACAAAATTAGAACTCTTGTTTGGATATTAATTCGCTGGAACACATCAGAACGTTTATAGCAGTCAAATCAAGTCCTCCAAATTTTTTAATTTTCAAAATTGTCGCACGCCTCTTTAACTTCTTAACCCTTGTAGTAATAATGTCTTTCCAAAACTCTCTTGAATAGAAACTAGTAACCTACTACTATTACTATTACTTAATAATGGACGAAAAAGGAGACGGAAAAGGGAAATGAGGAACTGCAATCGGTATAGATCTCAGCACCACGTACTCGTGAGTCAGAGTTTGGCAACACGGTGGCGTTGAAATCATTGCGAATGAGCAGGGTAACAGGACGACGCCATCTTGTGTGGCTTTCACTCATACAGAGCGTTTCATCGACGACGGAGCCTACAACCAGGCCGCCACGAACCCTGTTAACACCGTCTTTGGTAATAACTATATGATTCATGAAGTTGTGAAAGTACTCTTGATCATTATGAAATTTTTATTTTTAATTTTTTGCATATTTTATATCAAATATCAAAAATATTGCATCCGCCTAAAGTTATTATTCTGATAAAGATATTGTGGAACTTTGTGGATTTTTTTTAAAAACAAATATTACAAATAGTTGTATCCGCATGTTATCCTCGTTGTTACTGTTAAAACTATTGTGATTACGAATGTCTAATAATATTTTGTTGATGATTTGACAGTTTATATACAGATATGGCGCGTACACCACACGGTGATCGTGGTGGGCGTGCTGGTAGTTCAGGCCGTGGAGGTAGTGGCGGTGATGATCAGGCCGGATCATCGGGTATAATTACATATTTTGTTGTTATACATCTTATTATTTTTAATTTTGTATAGTATTGACTTTTTATTCATTTATATAAATATTGTTGTACATAGGTGATCGACGTAGGCCTCCGCGGGGGCTAGCACGTGGATTGCTAGGGAATCCCCCCAAGCGCCGTTTATATGTCGTATTGGGAGTAATAGGTAATTTCATATTTGACATTATTTTTGTATTAATTATTTAGTTCTTATATATTCTTTGTAATTTGCAAATGTATCTGTGTTAATTTTAGTATCCTTGACGCGACGCCAAGGAACACGTTGCTTGGGATCGTCCGCAACCGATTCTCAAGCCCGTGGATGAGGTGGGCGGATGTGGATGACCGCTCACGTGGGCTCATTATCGCTGAGTTTAGGGTAAGATGTCATTCATTCATATATGTTAGTTTTATATTCCATTTGAATATTTTTTACCGCTTTGATTTAACACAGGTCTACTAAGCTTATTAATGTGTAATGTACATAGATATTACCGCTTTGAGGACGGGCAGGAAGCCCATGGCATGACTATTCTCCAGAGGTATCTCGAGATGAAATGACACAAGTGGGTCTACGACTGGAAGAAGAAGGCCCAGACCAAGATGGCTGATGGACATACACTTAGAGATGTCCGGCCAGATTTCATTGGTGCTGCGGTGTGTGTAAGACCCCGAATTTTATGAAAAAAAAAGTATTCAATTTTTCTATTTAGTAAATGGTTAAATTGATAAAAGTTTAAAGTTAAGGGTGATATATGTAAATTTTTTTCAAAATAAGCAAGTGGTTATAAAATATTCTTGTTGTCGGGGAATATTCGTTTGGTCGTGGAATATTCTTGTTGTCGGGGAATATTCGTACGACGGCGCAGCTATTTGTGGGCCCCCACAACGGAATAACTGTCGGATATAGAAAGCGACAGAAATAACTTTTTTACAAGATAACGGCGTGGTTATTACTGTTAGTACTGTTGAAATACTCGGTGGTTAAAATACAGTGATACGCGGTGTTGCATAGTAGCACACGGTATTGCACAGTATTTCGAATTATTGAGTCTTACGTGAGAAGCCATTACTCAATTATTGTTACAGTAATTACTGTTCAATATTTTATATTATTGACTCAATAATTGCTACGATGATATCTTATATTATTGACTCAATAATTGTTACATTGATATTTTATTGACTCAATAATTGCTACGTTGCTATTTTATATGATTGATTCAATAATGGCTACAGTTGATATTTTGTATTATTGATTCAATAATTGTTATTGCACAGTATTTCGCATTATCAACTCAATAATTCATATTATTTGAATAATATTATTAGATAGCATTATTGATAATGTCTAAGGAAGTTCTGTCTAGGAGGGGTTATTTAATTGCGCGCCAGTAAGGAGAAGTCCTTATCGGAAGGCCCCCTCTTTCCTGGGAACGACCTGGTTGTCAATATTGTAGTTCTATAATATTATTTGTGAATAATTAATTATTGATTTATATGATAAGGAAATATTTATTTTGTGGATATTAAAGAAGGAATTAGTGCTGATGTATTTTTATCAGTATTTTGGTGTGAAAAATCATCTGTTGGTGGATTTCGGATAATTTATGTTGGGAATTTGGAAAAACTTTCTTCTGCAAAGTTGTAGGGAATTAAATTTCCTATGAAAGGACATAGAATTTGTACTTTTCTGACGAAGGGGCTATTTGTTATGAATTATTGAAGTTTCGGAAAATAAATATTTTTTAAATAAATGGTGGGCCCCACTTTTTGTTGAATGTTGAATTGTCTAGCAGCCAGGCGGCGAGATTTTAAAAAAAATATAATATTATTTTATTCATTTAGTCTCCTTTGGCATCCTAAGCTTTTCCTATAAATAGGGTGCTTAGGTTAGAATTGAAAATCACAGCAGAATTCGAAATTTTCTCTCTCTATAATATCGAGCGTATTTTTGTGAGTATTTCAATACTTTGAGAGTTACTATTCAGTGCAAGTTTCCTTCGATATTATATCCGATATTCCAGTCAGAGGTATTGTTCTTTTGAGGTAAGGGATGGTAAGGGATGTTATTTTTTTCGTAAATGATGTTATTGCTTTCAATATCATTTCATCGAAATATTGGTATGAATTTTATTATGAAATTTTTACCTTTTCTGTTGGGGTTACTATTCACGTATACGACACTATTCACGTATACGGCACTATTTACGAATACGGTACTATTCAAGAGTACTATTCACGAAGTATGATTTTTCTGATGAAATTTGTACATTTTCATGTCGGGGTTACTATTCACGTATACGACACTATTCACGTATACGGTACTATTCACGTATACGGCACTATTCACGTATACGGCACTATTCACGGAAAAATTAAATTTTCTTCTATTTGTCCAAGTTTGCTTTTAAGGTTCCTATCTTTGATCGGATTCATATTTTGAACTTTATTCTTGAATTTTACTCCACAATTGGTTATCATGTTGACAATTGGATCGTATTCTCATATATAACATTTTTATAATCCTGGTGATGAAATTTCTCTTTGACTTGAGTGTAAAGATGAGTAGATTAGTGGTATGATCATGACTATGGGTTCTCTTTGGCCAGTAGTGCAAAGATGGATTGTTGACTGGTATGTTCATGACCATTGAATTTACAATTGAATATCTTTAGCTTAAGGGCAAAGGTGAAGTGATCAACATGGTTATAATTATTGTTATATAAATTCTGAAATGATTCGATATTTTTTTGAGATATGAATATCTTTGGCATGTAGTGCAAAGATGGCCTGTTGTTGAATATCTTTGGCCGTAGTGCAAAGATGAACTATTGATGAATATCTTTGGCCTGTAGTGCAAAGATGAGCGGGTGACTTGTGAATATCTTTGGCCTGTAGTGCAAAGATGAATGATTAATTGTTGAATATCTTTGGCTTGTAATGCAAAGATGAATTGATTAGCATGATTATGAACAGGAACTGTGATTTGGTATAACCATGATCTTTGGTGTTTCAGGTAAAGACAGGTGGTGTGAATTATCTTCGTCCTGAGTGCGAAGAGGAATTCATCAAGATAATTATGATCATGAACTTACATGATTGTGGACAGGAATTGTTGATTGATGTTACAGGGATGAAATATTATTGGTGGACTTTTAACATGGAGAAGATAATAGACATTATAGTCTATTTGACTCTTCTAATGGATTGCTCGTTCCACTGCAACTATGGTTGAAAAGTTTTATCATCTACCATATGTTATAAATCTCTGATTTATCACTGACGAAGACTATTGATAATTTAATTATCTTTAGTCATAATATTCTTTACTGGGCTATTTGTGCTCACCCTTTTGCTTCACAATTCCTTTCAGGTAATAAGAGTATAACAGACTCGAGCGGGAATAACAGGAGAATAGAACGAGGGTCTATAACTGTTGAAGTTTTTCACCAAACAGTATGAAAATAATTTTGTTGAAAATTTTAGATAAGTATGTCGTATTTTATACGTCATTTAACCGTTGATTTTGGTGACCTGACTTAGGTGAGGTGAACCCAATTTTGGAAGGGTGTTTTGTCACGATCATACAAGATGTCTAATGACATACAACGTCGTGTTATTATAAGACAGGGTTGTGCACATCCACTGGCTGATTATATCCATGAACACTACCTATATAATCTTGGAGTACGGTTAGAATATAATTCTCAGTTTGTGACAACAGAGATAATTATATGGCAAGAGAAGACCCACCATTGGAATGAACAAGATAGTAATCTTCTCGTTTTTCTTTGGGGTCTATTGGGTCAACCAAGGATAATTCTCGAGTCCTACGATATCTATTATAACATGGATGTATGGCCTCCCATGTACGAAGGTTTCCTTGAGTATTTTCCAAAGATTTTAATTCCTAAAACAGTTATTGACTGTACCTTTCTGTAACGTATTATTGATTTGGAGTATGGACACTGTATTTATATTGAAACTCACAGTTTAATTGTGTCGTATTTTGTACGACAGTTTAAAAGTTAGAATTTGAAGATTTGTATTTAAAATTTTTGTTGAGTGTATTTCGTGGCGACCCAGAATAGGTTGGGTGGTTTGGACCTATTTTGGGGGCGTTACAGTGTGGGAGCAGATGTGCGGCATTTGGGAGGGCGAGACGTTCAAGAAGATGTCGGTACAGCGTACAGCTGCCCGACAGCAGAGTCGTCTCCCACACTGCACTGGGTCTCAGTCGTACGACCTTTACAGGGAGAGACTCGAGGTGAGTTTAAAGCACCCACCTTCCCGCCTTGAGTTTTGGTGGCACGCTCACCAGAAAAAAGGTGACGGTGGTTATATCTCACCTAAGGCAGAGCGCATTGCTGTAAGTAATTTAATTCTTTTATTTAGTATGTATTTAAAATCTTGAAATTTTTTTGTATTATACTTTTCTATTCATCTATTTTTGTGTTTTTTTCAGACACGGTTCGAGGACCTTGCTGTGGTCCGGAGCAGCCAGAGAGGTGATACTCCTGTAGATGATTCTACGCGTGCAGATGAGGAGATGGAGGACTGGCTGCAGGCTACAGGGGGGCCGAAGAAGGGTAGAGTTGTGGGCATTTCCCGTGTCCCAGCCTACACTATAGTCCCTGCTGCGAGATCTCGGCGTCGCCCACCGACCGGAGGTAGTGGTGCGAGTGGATCGGGTGCCGGCCCTTCATTATCTGACTACTTCTTCAGGAGGATTATTGAGGGGTGTATGGCGAGTAGTGTCGTGGAGTCAAGCGCACCATCACGCGAGCGGATCTACCAGCTTGCCCAGGAGGTTGTCCACGGCTCCATAGATCCTACAGCTGCCGTTGACGGAGTCATGGGTGTAGTCCGGGAGGAGGCCATTCGTGTATGTGCGGTCGTCTTGGCCAACATCTTCCCTCCACATATTCGACAGGTAAAAATAGATTTCATTACTTTAACCACCGTCTGCCTAACTTACGCAAACTTAGACTAATAGTCGAAAAAGAGGCCAAACCCGCCTCGATTGTCGAAATGACACACAAACACAGACATAGCACCACATAGGCAATAGGAACGCGTTACAATGGGCAGAACCCGATTATGATATACGGAGCCCGAGTTCGAGCCCCGTCTGCCTAACTTACGCAAACTTAGACCAATAGTCGAAAAAGAGGCCAAAACCCACCTCGGTGGTCGAAATGATACACAAACACAGACATAGCACCACATAGGCAATAGGAACGCGTTACAACTGACGAAACTCGATTCTGATATACGGAGCACGAGTTCGAGCTCCGTCTGCCTAACTTACGTAAAGTTAGACCAATAGTCGAAAAAGAGGCCAAAACCCGCCTCGGTCGTCGAAATGACACACAAACACAGACATAGCACCGCATACGCAATACGCACATGTTACAATGGACGGAACTCAATTTCGATATACGGAGCCCGAGTTCGAGCCCTGTCTGCCTAACTTACGCAAACTTAGACCAATAGTCGGAAAAGACACCAAAACCTGCCTCGATCGTCAAAATGGCACGTAAACACAGACATAGCACCGAATGGGCAATAGGCACGCGTTACAACTGACGGAACTCGATGCCGATATACGAAGCCCGAGTTCAAGCACCGTCTGCCTAACTTACGTAAACTTAGACTAATAGTCGAAAAAGAGGCCAAACCCGCCTCGATTGTCGAAAAGACACACAAACATACACCTAGTACCACATAGGCAATAGGAACGCATTACAACTGGTAGACGTCGATTATAATATACGGAGCCCGAGTTCGAGCCCCGTCTGCCTAACTTACGCAAACTTAGACTAATAGTCGAAAAAGAGGCCAAAACACGCCTCGGTGGTCGAAATGATACACAAACACAGACATAGCACCACATAGGCAATAGGAACGCA
The DNA here is from genome assembly GCA_020205555.1 of Panax stipuleanatus. Classification (NCBI taxonomy): domain Eukaryota; kingdom Viridiplantae; phylum Streptophyta; class Magnoliopsida; order Apiales; family Araliaceae; genus Panax; species Panax stipuleanatus. The sequence goes on from CM035122.1 coordinate 46,987,166, forward strand.
TTACAACTGACGAAACTCGATTCCGATATACGGAGCCCGAGTTTGAGCCCCGTCTGCCTAACTTACGCAAACTTAGACCAATAGTCAAAAAAGAGGCCAAAACCCGCCTCGGTCGTCGAAATGACACACAAACACAGACATAGCACCGCATACGCAATAGTCACATATTACAATGGACGAAACTCGATTTTGATATACGGAGCCCGAGTTCAAGCCCTGTCTGCCTAACTTACGCAAACTTAGACCAATAGTCGAAAAAGAGACCAAAACCCGCCTCGATCGTCAAAATGGCACGTAAACACAGACATATCATCGAATGGGTAATAGGCATGTGTTACAACTGATGGAACTCGATTCTGATATACGAAGCCCGAGTTCAAGCACCGTCTGCCTAACTTACGTAAACTTAGACTAATAGTCGAAAAAGAGGCCAAACCCGTCTCGATTGTCGAAACGACACACAAACACAGACATAGCACCACATAGGCAATAGGAATGCATTACAACTGGTAAACGTCGATTCTGATATACGGAGCCCGAGTTCGAGTCCCGTCTGCCTAACTTACGCAAACTTAGATCAATAGTCGAAAAAGAGGCCAAAACCCGCCTCGGTGGTCGAAATGATACACAAACACAGACATAGCACCACATAGGCAATAGGAACGCGTTACAACTGATGAAACTCAATTCCGATATACGGAGCCCGAGTTACGAGCCCCGTCTGCCTAACTTACGTAAACTTAGACCAATAGTCGAAAAAGAGGCCAAAACCCGCCTCGGTCGTCGAAATAACACACAAACACAGACATAGTACCTGCATACGGAATAGGCACATATTACAATGGACGGAACTCAATTTCGATATACGGAGCCCGAGTTCGAGCCCTGTCTGCCTAACTTGCGCAAACTTAGACCAATAGTCGAAAAAGAGACCAAAACCCTCCTCAATCGTCAAAATGGCACGTAAACACAGATATAGCACCGAATAGGCAATAGGCACGCGTTACAACTGACGGAACTCGATTCCGATATACGAAGCCCGAGTTCAAGCACCGTCTGCCTAACTTACGTAAACTTAGACTAATAGTCGAAAAAGAGGCCAAACCCGCCTCGATTGTTGAAATGACACACAAACACAGATATAGTACCACATAGGCAATAGGAATGCATTACAACTGGTAGACGTCGATTCTACTATACGGAGCCCGAGTTCGAGCCCCGTCTGCCTAACTTACGCAAACTTAGATCGATAGTCAAAAAAGAGGCCAAAACCCGCCTCGGTGGTCGAAATGATACACAAACACAGACATAGCACGACATAGGCAATAGGAATGCGTTACAACTGACGAAACTCGATTCCGATATACGGAGCCCGAGTTCGAGCCCCGTCTGCCTAACTTACGCAAACATAGACCAATAGTCGAAAAAGAGGCCAAAACCCGCCTCGGTCGTCGAAATAACACACAAACACAGACATAGTACCGCATATGCAATAGGCACATGTTACAATGGACGGAACTCAATTTCGATATACGGAGCCCGAGTTCGAGCCCTGTCTGCCTAACTTGCGCAAACTTAGACCAATAGTCGAAAAAGAGACCAAAACCCTCCTCAATTGTACAAAATGGCACGTAAACATAGACATAGCACCGAATGGGCAATAGGCACGCATTACAACTGACGGAACTCAATTCCGATATACGAAGCCCGAGTTCAAGCACCGTCTGCCTAACTTACGTAAACTTAGACTAATAGTCGAAAAAGAGGCCAAACCCGCCTCGATTGTTGAAATGACACACAAACATAGATATAGTACCACATAGGCAATAGGAATACATTACAACTGGTAGACGTCGATTCTGATATACGAAGCCCGAGTTCGAAGCCCCGTCTGCCTAACTTACGCAAACTTAGATCGATAGTCAAAAAAGAGGCCAAAACCCGCCTCGGTGGTCGAAATGATACACAAACACAGACATAGCACCACATAGGCAATAGGAATGCGTTACAACTGATGAAACTCGATTCCGATATACGGAGCCCGAGTTCGAGCCCCGTCTGCCTAACTTACGCAAACTTAGACCAATAGTCGAAAAAGAGGCCAAAACCCGCTTCGGTCGTTAAAATGACACACAAACATAGACATAGCACCGTATACGCAATAGGCAGACGTTACAATGGACGAAACTCGATTCCGATATACGGAGCCCGAGTTCGAGCCCTGTCTGCTTAACTTACGCAAACTTAGACCAATAGTCAAAAAAGAGACCAAAACCTGCCTCGATCGTCAAAATGGCACGTAAACACAGATATAGCACCGAATGGGCAATAGGCACATGTTACAACTGACGGAACTCGATTCCGATATACGAAGCCCGAGTTCAAGCACCGTCTGCCTAACTTACATAAACTTAGACTAATAGTCGAAAAAGAGGCCAAACCCGCCTCGATTGTCGAAACGACACACAAACACAGACATAGTACCACATAGGCAATAGGAACGCATTACAACTGGTAGACGTCGATTCTGATATACGGAGCCCGAGTTCGAGCCCCGTCTGCCTAACTTATGCAAACTTAGATCAATAGTCAAAAAAGAGGCCAAAACCCGCCTCGGTGGCCGAAATGATACACAAACACAGACATAGCACCACATAGGCAATAGGAACGCGTTACAACTGACGAAACTCGATTCCGATATACGGAGCCCTAGTTCGAGCCTCGTCTGCCTAACTTACGCAAACTTAGACCAATAGTAAAATAAGAGGCCAAAACCAGCCTCGGTCGTCAAAATGACACACAAACACAGTCATAGCACCGCATACGCAATAGGCACACGTTACAATGGACGGAACTCGATTTCGATATACGGAGCCCGAGTTTGAGCCCTGTCTGCCTAACATACGCAAACTTAGACCAATAGTCAAAAAAGAGGCCAAAACCCGCCTCAATTGTCAAAATGGCACGCAAGCACAGACATAGCACCGAATAGGCAATAGGCACGCGTTACAACTGACGGAACTCGATTCCGATATACGGAGCCCGAGTACGAGCCCTGTCTGCCTAACTTACGCAAACTTAGACCAATAGTCGAAAAAGAGGCCAAAACCCACCTCGGCCATCGAAACGACACACAAACACAGACATAGCACCACATAGGCAATAGGAACGCGTTACAACTGACGAAACTCAATTCCGATATACGGAGCCCCGTCTACCTAACTTACGCAAACTTAGACCAATAGTCAAAAAAGGCCAAAACCCACCTCGATCGTCGAAACGACACGCAAACACAGACATAGCACCGCATATGCAATAGGCACACGTTACAATGGACGGAACTCGATTCCGATATACGGAGCCCGAGTTCGAGCCCCGTCTGCCTACTTTGTTATAACTTGAAGAACACAAACTAAAATAATGTAAATATATTTTAATTTCAATTTTGTTATTAATATTTTAATTTTTTAGGGTCTTGTTGACAAGACTCGTGGAGGTGGAGGCACAGGTGAGGACTGCCGAGGTGATGGCGACGACACTCTCGTACAGGGTGATGACCGCCGAGCTGCTGACGAGCAGACTCCAGTACAGGGTGGGACCGGCGATGAGAGTGGCGGGACTCCTGATTTGGGTTGTAGTTAGTTTATGATATATTCTCAGTTTCATGTATGTACTTGTACAGTTTTTGAGTTGTACAGACGGCTATTTTTATCTATATATTTAATTTGGATTACTATTTGATGGGTGAATCATATTATATTTGATGGGTTTTATTAGTTTGTAACAATTTATATGTATATATTTGTAAATGAACAGGGAAATTTTGAAATTATTAAAAAAAATCAAAAAATCATAGTCATTGCTGACGGCATAACTGTCATTACCGACGGCGTTGCCGTCGCCAATGAGAGCCTCTAAAAATTTATAGTGGTTGTTTGCCGATGGGTGTACCGTCGTCCAGGCCGTCGCCAATGACACCCGTCGCTAATGAGAATGCTGCCGACGGGGGCGAGGGGCGACGACCTGGGAGGCGATGGCAGTGGCGACGGGGATTGCCGTCGCTAATGACTCAATGCCGACGGCAATGTAGTCATTGGCGACGGCATGTCCCGTCGGTAATGACTATTTTTTTTTGTAGTGTAAGAACTCTCCCTCCCTTTTTCTTCTTTATGGCTGAACTCCCTCTTCTCTCTCTTGCTTCTAGCTTTGTTTTTATTTCTCTCTCTCTCTTAGTTTTATATTTTCTTTTTCTAGCTAACTTGGAGAATGAAAAAAATGAAGAAAACTTTTTAATTGGAATGAAGGGAAAGGTATTTATAGTAGGAGAGATGTATATATATAACATATGTATGTATATTAAATCTCCTAACAAATCTTCATCTTCTCTCTCTAATATCTTGCATATCTATACAAGATCTCTTAATTCTCTTTCATAATCCTAACAAATCTTTCCATATCTATTAAATATCTTTTCATATCTATCCATAAGATTTAATTCACATGCTCCCTTTCCATCCAAGCTTGGGGCCGAAATCTTGGGCCTTGATTTAATATCTTTTGGGCTTGCAAATTACTTCCCCCTTATTCCTCCTCACCAAATTTCGGCCCTATAGGCCCAATCCTCCCATCATTTGATTTATATTATACTTAACAAAATAACTAACATACCCCTTCCTAATTGGGCTTAATTCTTCGGCTTTTATTTTAATTCATTTGGGCTTGGATTTTGTTTAGAATGCTTAATAATTAAAATTAACTTGGGCTCCCACCTATAATAAATTGGACCATTATTATACTTGTCCCATACATGAGATATTGGTCTAGCTTAATAATTTAATTGCTATTAAATCAATTTATCTACAAGTCACATGCTTAAATAAATAATTAGGCTTATTTAAATTACTTACTCTTCTTAATCCATTAAATCTGTTATCACTAGAACTAATGCTCAATATTATTAATATATACATATTCTTAATTATCTTAATATACAAAATAAATGTATACACATTATATATGTATATTTATTTAGTCATACACATAATTCACATAAGTCACAACATACTCCACTAAGTGTATTAACTTAATAGTCCCAATTGACTTAATAAGTTATAAACACTCACATAATCATGCAAAATAATCTAATAAGTTGATACATATTTCATAAATCTTTAGATTAGGTTACTAGTATATAATTAAAATACTAGGACAATTAAATAAAAATAACACTTGAGGTTATTTAATTCTAATACCTAATTTATATATTAGGTCACCACACTTTATAGGTATCGTAGTACCTTATCCTTAATATTCCTTCAGGTACATTTTATTTCTAGAGTTTAGAAATTTTGTAACCTATATTTTCTCAATTCTCTTTTAATTAGTAAACCATATAGGTTCTACTTAAAATTTTTAATTATTCCTCTATTTCCACTCTAGGTTTTATCCTTTATCCTTTATTTTAATCATTTAAATTCTTATAAATTTTTGGGTTGTCACATCTTTTGCAACCATTGAAAGAATCTGTGCTTGAAAGCTTAAATATATTAATTCACATAGGAATATAGTGGATTAATTAGTTAGGGTGTTTCATGTAAATCTGTTGTGTAATTGCTGGACTTATAAGGATTCGTTTATATGTCTTCGGAAGAAGTACTTGAATTCTATAAAGAATTCTTAGTTAGCAATTCATAGTGATTAAATAATTAAATGAGGAGTGTATTGGTTTAAATTAAATACTAAGGGAAGTTGTGATCTTAATCTATTCCATCTGCATTCATTCGTATTTGATAACATTGATCTATTTCCTCTTGGGAACGATATCCTTGCTTGCTAAATATTACAAACGAACACGTATACTTGCGTGTTTAATTGCTGTTAATAAAATAGGCAACACTCGACCTCCTCCTCATCGATGTCTGGTGGTTGATAAACCGGCAATGGCTAATGCTCAAAAGAATTGGAGCGGCATGACAAAATGCAGATAACTAATTCACTTCAATGACAAATCCGTGCACTTCATAAAGTTGATGGAAAAATTCTTGCCCAATATACTCAATTTGATGAATTCGTTCAATTACTTGGACAACCACTTTTTGAATGTGAGCATTTTGAATGTAGGTGGTTTTGTGAATTTTAGTGTATGGAGTTTATGAATTTGGTTGAGAATGATGATTGCCAAGAGAATAGATAAGAGTGGATTGGAGCCCTAATCCAAATAGAATTCAAACTAACCCCCAAACTTGGACTATTGGAACCCTTGAATCAATGTGAGAGTATGATTTGGAATGGAACGTTAGAAACAAGTGGTTGTGAATTGGAATGGGGGTTGTTTTTGTCTCACAGATGAATCTGTCAAGCTTATTGTGTGTAACTTCACTATAGGAAGAAGCCTTTGAATGATGCGTGTAACTGAAGCAAATCCGTGTCTATAATTCGATTAGGTTTATGGATTAATGAGGCGAATATGTGAGGAATTTGGTTGGGGAAGGTTTTTATGTGGGTAGGGCTCTGTAGATCGCAGTTGGAATGGGAGAATGTGGTGAAGTCGACTGGAGATAGAACTTTAAAAATTGAAAACCGTGTACCTCGCCGGGGCGAGAATTTTTACCCTTCAAAATGTATTGCGGCCAAGTCTGCCAGAGGAGTCTGCGCCTAGGCGTGTTTTTTCCTTTGTAAATCCTCGTTGGGGCGAGTTTGGCCAGAGTGGTGTGCGCCTAGGCGAGATTTTGCTTTGAAAATTCTACGTCGAAGAGAGAATTTATCTGTTCTGAAAATTTTTCCTTTGATTCTTGTGCAATCCCAGTACTTCGCTTCCCTTTCCATGTTATGTTGCCTACCCATTGAACCTCCAATACTTGCAATGATGAGAGACAACATGGATTAGAGTAAACACTTTGGATAATGAGTATGAAAACTTATAAAGAATAAATCCTAAAAATAGACAAAATAAAAACACTAATTAGTTAAAAATTTGAGGATTTGACAAATGGATGTTCTGTAATTAAGCTCATAAGTGGCCATTAGTCGAACCTGCCAAATATAACAACTTATTTTCCTATTAGTAAAGTAAATAGACTAAAATAAATATAAAATTCCTGGGTTGCCTCCCAGTTAGCGCTTGGTTTAGAGTCTTTCAGCCTGACTTTGTCTGGTCAACGCTATCCAATTCCTCTTCGATAATTGAGGAACCCTCCATCCATCAGTAGCAATATGTTATTTGGGAGGTTCCCAATAGTGATGGTCATAGCATCAAAGTCACCTAGCCTGATTTTTATAGATATAATCCCATTCAAGAACGTCCAACCACTAGGTGTTTTCTCCATTGTGTCTGTGATCACATTGGGGCATGGAAGCTTGTCAAACACAATGGGCTCTTCATATATCTTCTCTCTCTCACCCCACCATGGCTTCGAAGTTAAACTAGCTCTTATGTTATAAAGAGCTTTGCTGACGATATAACTCCTAATCAGGCATGATTTTATAAATCTAACCGGATCCTTGAACTTTGATGGAGAAGGCGCTTGGGGCACTAACCACATCAGCTCATCCTCGTTGGTACTCACATTTAATTCTTCGCCGACCTTGTTTTTCTTATCCCCATTTATCTCCTCTCCTTCAACTTTTTTCGGTTCATCCAGTTGTAGCTTTAGTTCAGGTACTTCATCAGTATCGAAATCCATGTCATAAAGCCAAGTGTATTGGGGACCATTGTTTAAGGCTTTAAACATTTGCTCTATATGGTTCTCAAGATTTTGAATTGATATCCCTTGATTAATCCTCCTCTCCTCATTCGACGCTACGAACTTGGACAACAATTCCCCCAGTCTTGAATTATCTGTTTGAGTTTCAGAATCCATGTATTGAGGACCATTGGTTGAGGTAGTGATGAGTTGCTCCATCTGGTTATTAAGATTTTGGCTTGATAACACTTGACTAATCATCCTCTCCTCTTGGTTTGCAATGACTTTTGACATGAATTTCTCTAGATTTGACTTATCTTCTTGTGGTAATGGAGATGGACATGAGAATTTCGGTGTGTATATTAGATTTGTAGCATAGTATTGGTCTTCATAATTGTAGCTCCAAGAAGAATTCGGGTGATACCCCCAATCTTGGAGATAGTTAGGAGAAGCATAGCTGTTGAGATAATCACCACTATATTGTACCGGTCCAAACCTGACGGTGCATTGAGAACTCGGATGGTTGCCAACACAAAAGTTACAAACTACTGCTATCTTTCGAATACGTTGAGCTGCAAAAACATCCAACCTCTTTGAAAGTGTCTCAAGCTGTGTTGACAATGCAGGAATTACATTGAGTCCACCAATTTTTGTTTCCATTAGTTGAGTCATTCTCATATATGGCCATTGGTAATTAAATCCAGCCATGGTACCTATGAAGAGAAAAAAATAGGAAGAGATAAAAAATGTTTAAATTAAGACTAATTTGATTTAAATTAATATTGGCAAAACTTATTAAACTAATTCCCCAGCAACGGCACCAAAAACTTGTTGGGTAAAATCTAGTTACGCACAACACGCAAGTATACGTAGTCAACAAGTAATAAAGTGAAAGTAGAGTATCGTTCCCACGAGGAATTATTTAATAAAAATTACCAAATACTAACTCTTAACTATATAATTTTATTTAAATAATTCATTTAAAGTTTTGAATTAAACTATTTAATTACGCTAATAGTAATTACCAATAGTTAAAATAAGATTATGGTGAGTTAAGATCAAAACTTCACTTATTGCTTCACTTTAATTAATACACTTCCTATCCATTATGCTCACTATTCTGAATTATTAATCAAGAACACATAAATAAATATATGCATCTCTCAATGCACGATACTCAAATCAACTTAAATCCACATATGATAGAATTAAGAACATCCTAATTAATTAATCCACTATATCCCTATGTGAATTATAATTAAAGAGGATTTCAAGCACAACTTCTTTATCAAATTACATGTGTTGCATAGGTATATCTCTATCCTAGACATAAATTATGAATTTTAACGCCATATAGAAAATACAATCGCATGCTATTATGATCAAATCTAAATCTATAATCCATCTCTCAATTTCCTATATATTATCACAGTAATTGTTAGCTAGACAATTACACAACTAAGTCCAAATCTCAATAGACAATCCCCACGATAGATCATAATAATTAATAGAGAAGAATATTAAAATAAGATACGCAATAAGATCCATTGTAATCTTAAACAAAAGATTTAGTTCATTATTATTGAATCAAAACCAAGAATGCACAATTGAATAAACATTAAAAGATAAAAATTAGAGTAGAGAAGAGAATAGAATCTGTTGTCAGCAATTCTCATGCTCTCTCTTGCTCTTGCTCTTGATCTTCAATGGTCTCCAAGTTGCTTCAATCTCCAATCCAATCCCAACTAGGGTTTTTCCTAATCTAATGAAATCTAATCTAAACTACTATAATGGAATATAGCATGCCCTAATCCTTGTGAATACTTTCCTTTTATAGCCCTCTCTATGTGTCTTTTAGTCCTCCATAAAGTCCTTGAACCAATCAGCCAAACAAATCCTTCTCAGATTTAACTTCTGAAAATTTCTTCTTTTCTTCCCGTCATCTGGGCCTTGGCGCAGATTTTACACTATACCGGGGCGAGTGAACAGTAACCCAAAATTACAAAAATGCCATTAAGCTCCATTTTTCATGTTTTGACCCTCCGAAGCCGTTTCCTTCAACACAAACACAAAAACTAGTAAAATAACACTAAAGATACTTAAAGTTAATAAAGAATCAAGTCTAAAAGGTGACCAATTCATAGGTATAAAACCCACTAATAACTAGCCAGCTGAATATTCATCACTTCCTCCTTAGGGAAATAGGTTTCAAGAGGTTCATAACCTCTAGTCGGTGCTACCGACAGATGATCTGCAATTCCTTGCCCTTTGATGGACTTTTGGGTCACATAGATTGTGACGCCCCCAAATTCCAGGACCGCCACTTGGTCTCTCGAATTTGGTTCATCGCGTGCTCATGGTAATGCATCGCAATAATGATAACTAAATATCACACAACCACAGCGGAAAATCTATTCTAGAATAATTTACAATGATTTATTATAATTATTTCCCCAAGTCTCGTAACCTACATTACTTAATAGATTACATAGCAATATCAATTAACGACTTGTTATATAATCTAACTTAAGCTTAAACATAAACAAATCCAGTCTTACTACATCATCTTCACACAATATTAATATATTTGAAACATAACAGACATAAGCTAGTTGGTAGCCTTGCCCTTGCCCTTATCAATGCCCGAAGGTTCGCCATGCTCTGCCTTAACTGAAATGTTTTAGGGAAAGCAAGAATGAGCACAAATTGCCCAGCAAGTAATATACAATAAGGGTGAATAATAAGATTCTCAATTCTCGAAAGGGTATAGCAAGATTTGATAGCTCAATTCAAGATTTCAAATAACTGAATACTGAGCAGTCACTAAGGACTATGAACTTCTACTAGAATTGACAGTAATAAACTGAAAATCCAATAAAAAAAAACAGGTACAACAGGTGATCAGCCTAAAGTACCATCGTTATGCATAACAATCAATCATACTCAAGTGTGCACGTCGGTTCTCCGATAATTATATATTCCCTTCAAAGAAGGTTGTTCTTCTCAGTCAAATACAAGATCCCGCACCAATCAATTAGTTTGGGTCGCTTTTCAATAATATGAGTCTAGCCGAATCAAATGGCATAGACACTTTCACAATATTCAAGAACAATACTAAGTTCAACATGAATAATAGCTTTAATGAAATAAGAGTTCAAGTATGCTAATTCAATTCAACCGATTAAATAGGAAACTAGTTCGCAATACACAAGATAGGATACTTGCATAGTAAAAGAGTATAAGTTAGGAAACTTTCACAATCATAGCTTTCCTTGCATAAAGTAAATGCGTCGGTTAGGATACTTGCACTTTAAGAGAGTGTAAGTAAGAGAACTTGCCTTTAGCGTAGTTTATCCACGAAAAGCAATCAACACTTTCGAATTCCTATCGTAATACAGTTACGTATATATATGATATTCATTAGTCATATAATTTAATTTCACATTTTCTCTTTGAATATACGATCAACACATAAGGTAAGTTTTACCTAGCTATACAGTTATATAGAATATAATTTATATCCTTAACGTTCCTTCTTTAGAGTTTAAACGCATTCTCATATTATATAAGATCTCAACAATTAGCAAACATGCTTGCATATTATTAATATCACATAAGACCACAATCAATACTAAATATATTTCATTTTAGCAAGTTACGGCATCTCCTTAAGTTAACCGTCAAAATCGGGTTCAAGTAACATCATATAATATCACGTAGCATGTATTCATATTTAAAGGATACTTTACATGCTTGTATAACTTTTCCAAATCCAATCGTACATGGTATAGGTTCTTAAGTTAATACTTAAAGCCATTCAAGGACACGAACTCATATGGTCTAACATGGTCGCTTTTAAACACATAAGATATTCATATAACTTGTATTAGTCATGCTCATGAGTACTCGTATTGCATATATGTAGCTAGCATTGTTATTATCTTGAAAACATGCTTTGTTTATGCTAAACTTAATCACGGCAACCAATCATGATATATATATATATATATATGCATGACACATGAATGAGTCTAAGAGTACTATCACATGTGTCCATAAATATCAGAATTTAAATCTCCACGTATCGTGTTAATGCTCATGTGCAAGGCTTGTATTTCTATTAGTGAATCTTACTAATAGAGCCTAACATGTTCATGCTTCCTTACGAACTATATAAACACAAGTTAAGGCTTCATTCATATATTTCAAAGTTATCTAAACATGCTCATAACATCAAAATGACTATATAGCATTTACATGATCATATCCACCTTCAAACTTATATTTTTGTTAGGAATGAGCACTAGTTAGGTTCACATGTTCATATTTTATTACGGAACCAATATAGATAAGCTAACATGCACTTCATGTGTCTCTAGGTGGTACTAACGTGCTTGCAAGGTCAGTATGTAAACATGCTTTATAATGTTAATGAGTGTTTATGAAATTTTAAGTTCGTTTCCAAGCTTCATGTCGTTTTGTTAACCATGTATGCTAATACACTAAAACATGCTTACATTGCCTCATTAGGTTTATATATATGTATTAATCATGCTTCCATGCTTGTTTAAACAAAAATCAACCAATTAGTACATAACAGTTTTGTTGCAGAATGCAGAAAACTGCACACAGAGGCCGGCGCTGCGGCGCGGCAACAGCAGCCTATTCTAGCGCTGCGGCGCGGGTGGCGCTGCGACGCGGGCTGCGGCGTGGGTGGTGCTGCGGTGCGGGCTTCGGCGCTGCGACGCGGGATGCGGCGCTGCGGCACTGGCTGCGGCGCTGCGGCGTGGGGACAGTTCCTGCAGTTCAGACTGCAGCGAAACCGACCCAAAACCTCCCTATTTTATCGATCTCGACATACCTATATGCTATTTGACTAACCTTTTTACCTTACTAACACATATATATTGTTATGTAACAGTCAATCGCCCAAACGATTCCCAATTTGATGAACCCCAACTAATTTTCACGAATTCGATGCTTTACAGAAATTACAGAGCAACAATGGAAAGGAAAGTCAAGAAAGCTATATAGTGGTTCCATCACGTATGTATGTTCATATAACAACAATATAATGGTTCTACAAACCAATCATGAACCAATTTGGCATAATCAAAAATTTGAAGGAAACTTCGGAAACAGGAAAACGAAAATGAAGAACAAAGGAAACTGTATTATACCTTCTGTTAGATTCTGAACTTGCTGCTACTCAAGAACACTGATAAATATATATATAACTCTTTAACTTACTTAGCCAAAATTCTCAGCAAATCAATTAGGAAGAGGATGAGTTATATTTATAGAAGAATTTCATAACCAGGCAATGCAATTACATCCAAAATTAAACTAACAGATTATAGGAATGTTTGCTAGATAAGAGGGAGTTGGTAATTAGTTGGTGATCTCCACTATTCCACCCACTCCCTTCATGATCATGATGGCTAGAATGCTGAGTTTGAGAGAAGAGAGTAGGCTAGCTTCATGATGCATTTCACGTGTACAAGGTTTGTGTTTAATAATATGGGACAAGGCCATATACTCAGCATTTTATTAGTACACAACACTTAAATTATTACACACACATAACATACTTCCTACTCTTATATAATATTATATATACTTATTGTCCCTACATAGGTTATAACTTAATGTCACAATATAAATTTGCATAAGGAATACTTCAATATAGTGAAGGTGACTTGTACGCATATAATCCATGTACCTTCTGTTAATACCGGATATAATTTAATCAGATGTTAACACATTACACTGTCTCCTTTATTAAAACTAATTGTTTACAATATGTTCATGATATATTATACAATGTATACCCACATATTTATTGTCACACAAGTTATTAATCAAGTAGCTCACATGGTTTAATAACCCTTACCATATAATAGTGTCATATTACACTTCACATAATACATAGTCAGCTAATATATGCTACACATTTAATTCGCATGCTTGCACATATAATTTCTCATCTTATAAATTGAATATTAATAATATACACATATCCTACATCAATCAATATAATTGTTAACCTCCATAACAATGTAATTAACCCTTATATGATTAATTATCACTTTGATATAAATCTTATTATATTTATAAACACGTTGCTCATTATTATTATGTTTCTTGCAATAATAATAATCACATATTATTAATCAATCCTCATTAGTATTTTATAACAGTTAATTAATATTCTTCGATTAACAATTAATATAGATTAATTGTTCGCTTAAATTAATATAATCATTCTTATATTACGTCACTGTGCCACACAAGGCAATCAACGAGTTTATCACAAACTCCACCAATTTCTCAATTATTATAATTATTCAATTATATATAATTGAATTAATTCATCTCATAACACAAAATCATTTATATTCAAATAAATTCTCATTTCCATTAATATATTTATTTAATAATATATGTAAATTCTCGGGTATTACATAGATGATGTCGAACTATTGAAGGATCCACTGCCACTTGGATAATCGGCAGTTCAACATCGGCTTGCGAAAAATGTATTTCAAGGGATCCATCCTAGAGATGAGATAAGTTGTATGGCCGTGAAGGTAATGCTGTAACCTCGTGGTGGCCCAAGCTAATGCACAATAGGTTCTTTCTATCAGAGTATACTTCTTCTCTCCACAGCTAAAACATTTACTGACGTAATAAATCGCCCTTTCTTTCCCCATATCATCTTTTTTCCCAAGTAAGCAGCCCATGGCGTTGGAATTGACGGAGATATATATGAATAACGGGATTCCATCCCTTGGGGGTACCAAGACATGTGTTTCAATCAACCTCTTCTGGATAGTACAAAAAGCTTTTCGGTAGTCTTCATTCCATTTTTCTGAGGAGTTCTTTCTTAACGGCTTGAAAATGGGTTCGCAGGTGGCTGTCTACTGCGATTTGAACATGCTAATGAAGTTTATTCTTCCTAAGAAACCTCATATTTCCTTCTCGGTCTTTGGTTCGAGCATATCAGTGATGACTTTTATCTTGGCAGGATCCAATTCAATTCCTCGATTGCTCATAAGAAATTCCAGAAGTTTACCGGACTTTACACCAAAGGTACACTTCGCTGGGTTTAACTTCAAATTGAATTTGCGGAGCCGTTCAAACATTTTTAAAAGATGGGTACAATGGTCATCTGCCTTTCTAGACTTTACGATGATATCATCCTCATACACTTCAATCTCTTTATGCATCATATCATGGAATAAGGTCATCATAACCCTCTGATAAGTAGCACCAACATTGGTAAGGCCAAAAACTAGCCTTCGATAACAGAAGGTTCCCCAAGGGGTAATGAATGCGGCCTTTTCCCTGTCTTCTTCAGCAACCATAATCTGATGATATTCTGCAAAATAATCGGCAAAAGAATACATCTCGAACTGTGTCGTATTGTCAATTAACACATGGATGAACGGTATTAGGGAAGTCATCTTTAAGGCTGGCCTTGTTTAGATTCTGATAATCTACACACACTCGCACCTTTCCCCTAGATTTTAGCACTGGGACTACGTCAGACAACCACTCAGGGTATGTCAATACCATAATGATTCACGCTTTGAACTGTTTTATAATTTCTTCTTTGACCTTTAGGCTCCATTCTGGTTTAAACCGTCTTAACTTTTGCTTGACTAGTTTGAACCCTTCCTTAACTGGTAGTCGATGGACAACTATATCGGTGGATAGACCTATTATATCTTTATGAGACCAGGAAAAATATCCTTTAATTGGGTTAGGAGTTTGATTAGTTCTTTTTCTTAGCTAGAGGGGAGGTTGGTTCTGATCTGTAGCTCTTAGCGATTGTCAGGGGTTTCGATATTTATGGTGGTGGTTTGATCAAGGTTGGGTTTAGGTTTATCTTTGACCCATGCTTTAATTTCCTTGGCCACCTCGTCATCGTCCACTTCTTCTTGTTCCATCCCCATCAAGTCAAAGTCCAATTCTATATCGAAATCGTAGTCATTTCTCAAATTTGGCAAGTCATGGACAGGGCTAGAAATACTCAAATTTGGAAACTTGAGACAAAAAACTTGATTGCTAAATATATATAAAATGGTTGTTAATTATAAAAGGATTCATTAGTTGATATGACAAAAGGCAATAACAAGTTGTAGATAAAATAAAACAGACATAAATATATAAAGGTAAAGCTCCCTGTTAACGGATCATTTTCTGGTTTTTACCTTTTTCGGACGATCTGAGGGGTGATCATCCAATTACTAGTAGTAAGATCCCGGAGGATAGCTGAGATAGATGCATCGCTAGATTCATAGGTATCTTCAAGGATGTCCATAACTTGTTTAGAACTGGGCCCTAGATCCTCCTTTGAGATGTTCACACTTCCTTAGTTAAAGACTGGGAGGATGGGTTGATCATTCGACAGGTCTGCCCCATTGGATTTCTTCATGTCATCTTCAAAAAGGCAAAAGCTGCTCACAAACTGCAACTGAATCTCCTCCAGAAACTTCTTATTTTTGGCCTTCTCGGCAGCGTCCTTGAGAGGCTCTTCATCACCAATCTCCTTAAATCCATTTTGATTGATCTTAGGGATCAAGACGTTTGAGATAATAGCGGGGACCTTCTTCAATGGCTCCTTAAATTCGGCTTCATTGAGGTTTAGCTTGAGAGGAATCAAATGGTTAACTGGCATGTGCTTGTGAGGATTACGATGTTTAGATCCACCAGAGTATCCTAATCTAGCCCTTCCTAACTGCGTTGGTATATTGATTGGGTTCTTTATTCTCTGGCCATTTCTATCCTGATAGTAGTGTGCATACTAGCCAATCATGTATGATGATAAAGCACATACTTTGTAAACAATCTTATTTATTTATTAATAAAAGAATTTATTTATTAAAGGCATTTAATTATCTACATGATACAATTTTTATAATATATAAATAACCTATAGTTTTAAGCAATAATTTTAGAATCATGATGTAGATCATGATAATGAGATCTAAATTCTTAGAATGTTTAGAACTAAAATAGTTCCCAATCGTTGGATTACTAAAAAGGGGATTAGTAAATCCGGATAGATTGATAAAAATGTTGCTTGCTCATTGAATGAGGATGATTGATCTCATGATCCTTTGTGTAGAAACACTAAAGCAAGTATGTAGGTGCTTATTAGAGAATAAGTTCACTGAACGTGACTCGATATGGAATACCTGTTGGGTTTGTATGTTACGCATATATGCAATCAAATTACAAAATAAAGGGCAGAAGTGCGATAAATTAGGTTTTAAAAATTTTATACAAACCCTCACCATGATCATGCTTTGTGCTCAATTATCAATAATAGAAAAGTAAGGATAAATCAGAATCATACCCTTATAGAAACTAGCTTCCACAGGTACGAGTTCTACTCCTTGCTCTTCGTGATATCCTTGAATCTCCTGTATTGGCTCCTTCCATTGATCAACATTAACCACTGAAGTGTTTGGCCTCTAGAGGTGATCCACCAAGGAAGAGGAATTGCTCAAGAAGATGGGTGGTTGGCTAAACCCTGTTTTCTATTCTCTATAGTAAAAAAAAGTACTCTCCAACTCTTGGAATTAAATATATATAATATCTGATATAAGACTCCTCTTATATAAATATTGGTTAACCCTACTAATCTAATTAGAATTGGGTTTAATTTAATTAATTAATTAAAAATTTTAATTATTTAGGATTCCCAACTATTGGGATTAATTAATTAAACTCCTTTAATTAATTTACCTCCTAATCTCATTAGGAATAAGTGAGAGTACTAATATTAAATTAATTCCTAAACTCCTTTAGTATTAAAATAATAATAATTATAATAATATTAATAAGACTCCTCTTATTAATTTATATTTAATATTTCAAAAATATTAAATAATAAACATTAAGCTATTTAATTTATTCTATCACCATAGATTAAATTAATTACACTTAATGCATTATTACGATTATGTCATTACCTTCTTAAATAATTATTCTTTCTTTTATCGTGTGACCTTTTAGGTTCTCCATATTAAATTGGTTGTGAATAAATCAATTAGAACAATTCTAATCTAATTTAAATAAACTAATTGAACAAATAATGTATTTAAATAAATAATATTTATTCTACAATAGGGATAAGCCTCCCTAGCAATCAACGACTTTCCAAATAATATAGATTTCAACATTAATAATAAAAGAACTTGTGAGTTAATAGTTACCGTACAATTCAATCCTTTCACCATATAATGTTCCAATTAAATATAAGACATGGATTTACTATCAAGTCTTATTTTATTTAATTATATGTATTTCGATTAGAAAAAGCACAATTCCAAATAATGCAAATTAAAAACTCCTTTCTGATTTCATTTTGCCGTGGCCAAGGACTACTGGGTTGTCATTTAACGAATCACATAGGACATATATGTGACACCCCCGAATCCGGGTCCTCTGACCCCGGTCCGGTCGCCACGATCTAATACAAACATTCACCTCTAAACAACATACTATAACTTAAATGCGAAAAATAATAAACGTACGTTGTTCATTCAAAAAGTGTTACTAGTCCCAAGATTCGAAAACCTTAATACATCATTACATTAATACCCTAGAATAATCATTACGGTTCATATGACATTAACAGTAATTAAACTAGACATAAAGATAAAGTCTGCTCCTTACAAACTAATCCTACATCTTCCCTTTACCCTCGTCCTTCCCTGAAGTCTCGGGCTTAACTCCAATATAAGTCATGATATTGCAAGAATGAGCAACAAGTTTGCTCAGCAAGTTTAAATACAACAATAAAGGATATATCATGATGAATGGAAAAATATCTGACAATTAATTCAATAATATGAATATCTTAAGGATTCAACAATATAAATATTAGAATGATTCAATAATATGAATATCTGAACAATTCAACAATATGAATATTAAAAGGAAAGATAATAATTGCCTTTAGAATGACTGATAGTCAAGTAAACTCTGAACTATAACTTTCCAATGGGTTCAATAGCTAATTGACCCTTTGGATTACTGGCTACTGGCTACAGAAACTTAGTACCTCGAGGAGATTAACCTCGGGCACAACGTGAATATGCATAACACTTATATCTGCTTACTCGTATCATATATTAGATACATGGGCACACTCCTACATATGAGGGGTGTTCTGTTCTGTCTACGAATCCTTACCATCAATTGCTTTGGATAGCTTTAAAGAAAACTTCATACACTTGTCTGACCGAGCAAAGGTACAGACTCTAACTGACACGGTTCAAGAAATTTAGAACCTTGAATAATGTACAAGTCCAAGACTATACGAGCTCAAATGCACTAAGTGCGGATATCAATAATATCGATGTGGAATAATTGATAAGTAATTAAACCACTAAATAACATGCTTGGAAATAAAGTTCAAGCAATTACGTAAACAACTTTCGATTCAACAATAACCTACTCAATACAATATGACAAGGATAGGGAACTTACACAATAAAAGTGAAGTTTAGAATTTTGCATGATATATGAATTGGTGTAAGTTCGGGGAACTTGCACAATAACCAAAATTGTGTACTTCGAGGAACTTGCACAATAACCAAAGTTATGTAGTTCGGGGAACTTGCATAATAATAGACCCCTTGCATAAAATACATGCATAGGTTAAGACACATGCTCAAATAATCAAAGTGTGAAGTTCGGAGAACTTGCACGGTAATAGATTCCTTGCATACAATAAATGCATAGGTTAGGACATTTGCTTACAACGTTCCTTGAGTAAAGTAAACACAAAGATAAGATACTTGCACAATATACGAGTTTGTATAAGTTTAGAGTACTTGCATAATCAAAAAAATAAAGTTCGGGGAACTTGCGAAATCAAAGAGTGAAGTTCGGGGAACTTTCACAATACTCAAAGTGTGAAGTTCGGAGAACTTGCATAATACTCAACGTGTGAAGTTCGGGGAACTTGCACAATACTTAACGTGTGAACTTTTGGGGAACTTGCACAATACAATAATAACCTGCTCAATACAATATGAGAATGATAGGAAACTTTCACCAAAAACAAGTGAAGTTTAGAAACTTGCTTACACGGTTCATTGAATAAAGTAGTACAAGAATTAGAATAATTGCACAATAAAAGAAGGGTTCGGATACTTGCTTACAATATTCGTTGAATAAAGTAATACAAGGGTCTAGGATACTTGCACAATAAATAAGTGTAAGTCAAGAAAAACCTGCTCAATATAAATTTGAGTAAAGTTAGGGAGAGTTGCAAATAATACAAGAACGGGTTCAAAAGAACTTGCATGTTTGCTCAGCTACAAATAATTCTAACTTTAATAAAACTCGTTGAAACAACCTAACATTAACAAGTCGGCCTTTCAATTAGCATATATAAACTAATATAAGCTCACACATACAAGGATCTAGTCATTATATAATTCTATCACATAGTTCACGTAAGTCAACCTAATCTAGTCTTAGATTTAATAACTTTAGATTACTAGTTCATAAGCATCAACATAGGCTTGAAACACACAGCATTCCATTTTAATCATGCAATATAGTTTAACATACACATATTGTAGGGTTATGTTCATAATTCTAAGTTATAAGGTTTAATACCGATAAACCTTAAGTTAAACAAGTTCATGCTTCAATGGTTCGCTACTCCGGTCATACTATCTCATAACAAGTCTAAACAATACTTAATATGTATGCTCGAGTATACTACACACATATGCTTTAATCACGTAGTTCATACTTGAAGTTCATTTTCTATAATTTAGCATGCACATGTGAAATTTGTATATAAACAAATGAGGTTCATGTCAATACGTCTATAGTCATAATGAAATCTTAATACTTATGCTTATATGCTCACAACATGTCTCACATGGTATTTAACTTTCAAATCTTAAGTTTTCCTTCAAAAGTATACTAAGTCCACAATGATCGTTTTAGTATAATCAAAGTGTTTTGTAACTATGACTGACTTGTTGGGTTTGTACGTAATGCAATCATGCAATCAAATCACATAAATAGGGCGGAAGCGTAAAAAACTAGGTTTTCAAAATTTATACAAACCCATTACCATGATCATTCTTGTGCATCAATTATCAGTGAATGAAGAAGGAGAAAAACAGAATTATACCTTTGAAGATCCAAGCTTCCTCAGGTACAAGTTCTACTCCTTTGATTCCTTTGATTCCTATGTAGTGACTCCTTCCCCTGATCAATGTCAGCCACCCAAATGTTTGGCCTCTAACGGTGATCCACCAAGGAAGATGAAGAACTCATTAAGATGGGTTATTGGCTTAACCCTTGTTTCTATCTCTATAGAATATGTGTACTCCCAACTCTTGAAAAATTCACGTTCCTTATTTATGATATAAGACTCTCTTATATAGATATTAGGTTAACCCTCCTAATCCAATTAGAATAGGGTTTTATTTAATTAATTAATTAAATACTTTTAATTAATTTATATCCTAATCTTTATTAGGATTGAGAGAGAGTACTGATATTATATTAATTCCTAAACTCCTTTAGAATTAAAATAATAATAATAATATTAATATTAATAAGACTCCTCTTATTAATTTATATTTAATATTTCTAAAATATTAAATAATAAACATTAAGCTATTTAATTTATTCTATCATCATAGATTAAATTAATTATACTTAATGCATTATTACTATCATGCCATTTTCTTCTTAAATAATTCTTCTTCCTTTTATGGTGTGCCCCTTTAGGTTCTCCATATTAAACCGGTTGTGAATAAATCAATTAGAACAATTCTAATCTTATTTAAATAAATAAATTAAACTAATAATCTATTTAATTAAATAACATTTAATCTACAATAGGGATAAGCCTCCCTAGCGATCAACGACTTTCAGATAATATAGATTTCAACGTTAATCATAAAAGAACCTGTGAGTTAATAGTTACCGTACAATTCAATCCTTCCACCATACAATGTCCCAATTAAATATAAGACATGAATTTACTGTCCAGTCTTAATTTATTTAATCATATGTATTTCGATTAGAAAATGCACAACTGCAAATAATACAAATTAGAAACCTCTTTCTAATTTCATTCTACCTTGACCAAGGATTCCTGAGTTGTCATTTAACGAATCACATAAGACATATCTCCTCTTTTACTAGAGGTGGTAGATTCTTTATTAATCATTCATTATCTCCATATGTAACTCATTATACCCAAGCATATCCTATATATGCCTTAAAAGGCCTTAAGGAATTAGTCAAAGTATAATTTGTTACATACAAGATACTATGATGATCTCAAGTCCAAGGATCACATGTACTACTATCACATTAGGAATTCCTATTGACAGGCGAGTAAAACTCCATTAGGTATTCCATAGCGAGTCACGTTCAGTGAACTTATTCTCCAATAAGCACCTACATACTTGCTTTAGTGTCTCCACACAAATGACCATGAGATCAGTCATCCTCATCCAATGAGCAAGCAACATATGTACCAATCTATCCGGATTTACTAATCCCCATTTTAGTAATCCCATAATTTGGAACTATTTTAGTTTTTAAGCTTTCTAAGAATTTAGATCTCATTATCATGATCTCATCATGATTCTAAAAGCATTGCTTAAAACTATGGGTTATTTACATATTATAAAAACAGCACCATGTAGATAATTAAATGCCTTTAATAAATAAATATTTTATTAATAAATAAATAAGATTGTTTACAAAGTATGTGCTTTATCATCATACATGATTGGCTTGTATGCACACTACTATCAATCTCCCACTTGCACTAAAGCCAATCGCCATGGTATCTCATACCCATCTTCTCTAAGTGACGATTAAACTGTTGTTCTGTTAAAGCTTTAGTAAATGGATATGCGATGTTGTCTTGAGAGTCTACATGCTCCAAGGTGACGTCTCCTCTTTCAATGATCTCCCTGATCAAGTGAAATCGCCGCAACACGTGTTTAGATTTCTGATGAGACCTAGGTTCCTTAGCCTGTGCAACCGCTCCGGTGTTGTCACAGTATACGAGAATCGCTTATCCAATGCTAGGAACCACACCAAGTTCAGTTATGAACTTCTTCATCCAAACAGCTTCATTTGCAGCTTCACTTGCAGCTATATACTCTGCCTCTGTCACTGAATCAGCAACCGTTTGCTGCTTGGAACTCTTCCAACTCACTGCACCTCCGTTCAAGGTAAACACATACCCTGAAATAGATTTACTGTCATCTTGGTCTGTTTGAAAACTTGAGTCTGTGAATCCCTCGAGTTTTAATTCAGACCCACCGTAGACAAGAAAAATATCTTTAGTCCTTCTAAAGTACTTTAGGATATTTTTCACTGCCTTCTAGTGCTCTTCTCCTGGATTCGAATGGTATCTGCTTGTTACACTAAGTGCGTGAGCAACATCTGGTCTAGTACATATCATACCGTACATGATAGATCCTATTCCAGAAGCATAAGGGATCTTACTCATACGGTCTCTCTCCTCAGGTGTCTTTGGGGCCTGTTTCTTGGAGAGATTTATTCCATGGCTCATCGGCATGAGACCTCTTTTGGAATCTTCCATGCTAAACCTCTTTAGTATCGTATCAATGTACGTTCCTTGGGATAAGCCGAGCATCCTTTTAGATCTATCTCTATAGATCTTTATCCCCAAAATATAGGATGCTTCACCCAAGTCCTTCATGGAGAAGTTTTTAGATAACCAGATTTTAATGGATTGTAACATAGGAATGTCATTCCCTATCAGTAATATATCATCAACATATAGTACAAGGAATGATACTGCGCTCCCACTAACCTTCTTGTATACACATGGTTCATCCTCGTTTTTGATAAAATCAAACTCTTTGATTGTCTCATCAAAACGAATGTTCCATCTACGAGAAGCTTGCTTCAACCCATAAATGGATCGTTGTAGCTTACAGACTTGATTTGTTCCAACTTTTGAAATAAATCCCTCTGGCTGTGTCATATGCACATCCTCCTCAAGTTTCCCATTGAGGAAGGCCGTTTTCACGTCCATCTGCCAGATCTCATAGTCGTTGTAAGCTGCAATCGCAAGC
Organism: Panax stipuleanatus; assembly: GCA_020205555.1. Taxonomy (NCBI): domain Eukaryota; kingdom Viridiplantae; phylum Streptophyta; class Magnoliopsida; order Apiales; family Araliaceae; genus Panax; species Panax stipuleanatus. The sequence continues at coordinate 47,010,966 of CM035122.1, forward strand.
AAAATCCGAATGGACTTGAGCATGGCTACTGGTGAGAAGGTTTCATCATAGTCAACTCCTTGTCTTTGTTTGAAACCTTTTGCAACCAGTCGGGCCTTATAGGTCTCTACCTTTCCGTCTGCTCCAGTCTTTTTCTTAAAAACCCATCTACACCCAATAGGTTTAATACCTTCAGGTGGTGAAACCAAAGACCATACTTTGTTTTCATACATGGAGTCCATTTCAGATTTCATGGCTTCAAGCCATTTCCCTGAGTCTTTATTACTCATAGCCTGTTCGTAATTCAATGGATCATCATCATTCATGATGTGTACCTCATCGTTATCCTCTATAACGAATCCATACCTCTCAGGTATCTTCGGTACTCTTTCATATTTACGAACAGGGTGTGGTATAGTAGGTTCTTCTACTTGGTTAGGTACCTGACTTTGGTCCGTGGTAACTTGTGGTTCTTGAACTTCTTCAAGATATATCTTGCTCCCACTGACCCCTTCATGGATAAACTCTTTCTCCAAGAAGGTAGCACGTTTCGCAACAAACACCTTTTGATCAGTTGGATGATAAAAATAATACCCTACGGTTTCTTTAGGGTATCCCACAAATCTACACTTATCGGATTTAGTCTGTAGCTTATCATTTTCAAACTTTTTGACATAAGCTGGACAACCCCAAGTCTTAACATGTTTAAGATTTGGTTTCCTCCCTTTCACATCTCATATGGAGTCTTTAGGGCGGATTTGGTAGGTACCTTGTTAAGTAGGTATGCAGCTGTTTCTAGGGCATATCCCCAGAAGGAAATTGGAAGGTCGGTAAAACTCATCATGGATCGAACCATGTCCAACAGTGTTTGATTTCTCCTTTCAGATACTCCGTTTAACTGTGGTGTACCTAGAGGAGTCCATTGTGAGATTATACCATTTTCTCTGAGACAATTGAGAAACTCACTGCTTAAGTATTCTCCACCTCGATCTGATCGAAGTATCTTAATACTCTTGCCCGTTTGTTTCTCTACTTCACTTCTGAACTCTTTAAACTTTTCAAATGATTCTGATTTGTATTTCATTAAATACACATATCCAAATCATGAGTGATCATCAGTGAAAGTAATAAAATAAGAATACCCACCCCGTGTACTTGTTGTCATAGGTCCACAAACGTCTGTGTGAATCAATGCCAACAACTCTGTAACTCTCTCTCCTTTTCCACTAAAAGGAGATTTAGTCATTTTACCCATGAGACAAGATTCACAAGTTGGATATGATTCATAATCAGATAGCTCGAGGAGCCCATCTTTATGCAACTTGGATAATCTTGTTTCATTGATATGACCGAGTCTACAGTGCCACATATAGGTATAATTAATATCATCTCTTTTCCTTTTATTAATTTGTTCAATTTGAAATATATTTTCTTGTAAGTCAAGTGTATAAAGTCCATTTCGCAAATTTCCAATACCATATAAAACATCGTCTTTATAAATAGAACAACCATTGTTCTTTATAATAACGTCAAAACCTTCCATATCCAATACATAAATTGAAATAATATTTTTAATAATATTCGAACATAATAACAATTATTAAGATAAATGGATTTGCCCGAAGGCATTGCTAAACAATAAGTTCCTACAGCTAATGCAGCAACTTTTGCTCCAATTCCCACTCGTAAGATCACCTCATCTTTGTTCAGCTTTCTACTTCTGACCAGTCCCTGCACAGTATTACATATGTGAGAACCGCAGCCGGTATCCAATATCTAAGTAGAATTATGACTTTCAGAAAAATTAATTTCAATCATAAACAAACCTTGATTGAAAGTCGAAGCTTCTCCAAGCTTCTTCTCTGCTAGAAACTTCTTGCAGTTCCTCTTCCAATGTCCCGACTTATTGCAATAAAAGCACATTCCTTTAGCTGGTTCAGGTTTCTTTTGCTCATTTTCTTTCCCTTTTCCCTTAGCCTTCTTAGATTTCTTCTTTTCAGAAGACACCTTGGGCCTCTTCCTTTTATTAGAAGAATCCACCATCAAGACTTGGTTCTTCTTGGATGAGAAGTGACCTTCTGCAGTTTTCAGCATGTTAAGCAGCTCAGGTAAGCTGACATCTAGTTTATTCATGTGAAAATTAACCACAATTTGCGAGAAGGTCTCAGGGAGTGACTGCAAGACCAAGTCTTGACTCAACTCCCCATCCATGACGAACCCAAGCTGTCCAAGGCGTTCAATCAAATTGATTACCTTCAGAACATGAGTCTCGACGGCAGTGCCCTCGGTCATCCGAGATCGGAAGAGCTCCTTAGATATCTCATATTTAGCAGTCCTACTCTGTTCACCATACAACTCCTTGAGGTGAAGCAGCATAGCAGGAGCATCCATTTTTTCGTGCTGACGCTGAAGCTCGTTATTCATGGATGCGAGCATGATGCATTGAGCCACAGATGCATCATCTTGCCACTTTTTGAAAGTGGCAATCTCTTCCTCAGAGGTTGTTTCTGAAACAGATTCAGGGATAGTGGAATTTAGGACATAAGAAATCTTTTCAGCAGTGAGAACAATTCTCAGATTTCTTAGCCAGTCCTCATAATTCGGGCCGGTAAGCTTATTTGCATCAAGTATGCTTCGTAGAGAGATTAGTGATTTTGACATTTTTAAAATTCTGCATGTGAAAAGACAACATTTTAGCAAACATTCATTTTATTAACTTTGCATACCAAAATAAATTTAGGTCTTTATTTTAAATTGGTATCTCCCACTATTTTCATCAAACTATATTACCATCACTCATATAGTTCGGCAACATCTAATTAAAGATTTGCTAGTGAGATTAAGGATCCCATTTCAAATGTATATAACCTTGTGGATAGCACAACAAGTGATATACAAATAAATAGGTAGACAACTCTTGTCAATTACATCACCATGTAACTCCTTTTATTTTGCCTCTTAAATCATAATGGTCATGTGTGTGCACATCCGAACTAAAATGATTTAAGTTCAGTCCAACCTAGCACTTCCATAAACTCAAAAAAGAAAAATTTTCGTCCTTGTGGATAGCACAACAAGACTATATCGTTCAATTTTCTTGATAAGCATCAAATGTGATTAATTAACATCTTAAATATTCAATACTCGCCTTGTGGATAGCACAACAAACTCATATTAAATATTTAATACTCTATTAACTAATCATGCTAGAAGGCGACGTTCGATATTCCAAATATCATTTGAACTCTTCAAACTTAATAATATTTCTTTGAGGGGTTTGTTATTATTTGTCTCATCTTTTTAAGCGCGCATGCACATATATATATAAAATATGCGTCATTTTATTAAACATGCGAAGCATGTTTGTATAAAATATAATATATATAATATTTAGCATGCAATATAGAATACTATATTCTACCCGGATTGATTCCAGACTTTTATTCTAGTTTGGTTCACTAGAGCCACCAAGTGAACCAAAAGGTCAAACCTAGGAGTGCAAGAATTTAAATTTAAATATAACTATTACATTTAAACCCTGGCTCCATACAAATGAGTCTTCACGCGTTCCTTGCTCCTTGGTCTCCAATTTCTTCAAAATAATTCTAACTATCTCTATTACATTAACTATTTAACATTAAATAGAAACCTTGATCAGCAGTCAAGGGGAAGTACATAGAAAGGAGATAGAATTTACATTGAGAATAAAACTAGAGAAGACGAGGTACGCAGACCCCATTTTATAAAACCCATTCATTTAAGTATTCAACCAAAATAAAATCCAATCACATTGGTCATAGTCCATAATCAATCCCTTTTATTACCATACATATTATCATACGTATCAATAAAACTTATTCATCTCATGAAAATAAATTCATTCCATATATGTATTAATATCAGTTAATGGGCAAAAGTTTGATAAACTTTGTTTTTGGAAAAATAAACTCCTTTATTTCATTCAAAAACAATTCCAAATTAAACTCTTTAATTTTAGCAATTCTGAAATCTCATTTCATATAAAATAAACATCTTTATTTTAAACCTTTATTAATTAAATAAACCATTCATTTAATTAAATAAAACAAAAGAAAAACATCAGTTCCTGTCCAGTGGCGCAGCTGCGCCAAGAATGTAAAGGGAACCGGCGCTGCTGCGCAGAATGAAAACCAGGAACAGCACCCGGCGCAGCTGCGCAGCAATATTGCCTTGTACCGGGGCAGCTGCGCAGCTTCGCAGAATCTGAAAAAAAATTTGTTGCCTAGAACTCGATCCAATCGCATATCATACATGTATGGAATCACATAGACTGATAATTAGCACAAGATTGGCTCTGATACCACTGTTGGGTTTGTACGTAACGCAATCATGCAATCAAATCACATAAATAGGCGGAAGCGTAAAAAACTAGGTTTTCAAAATTTATACAAACCCATTACCATGATCATTCTTGTGCATCAATTATCAGTGAATGAAGAAGGAGAAAAACAGAATTATACCTTTGAAGATCCAAGCTTCCTCAGGTACGAGTTCTACTCCTTTGATTCCTTTGATTCCTCTGCAGTGGCTCCTTCCCTTGATCAATGTCAGCCACCCAAATGTTTGGCCTCTAACGGTGATCCACCAAGGAAGATGAAGAACTCATTAAGATGGGTTATTGGCTTAACCCTTGTTTCTATCTCTATAGAATATGTGTACTCCCAACTCTTGAAAAATTCACGTTCCTTATTTCTGATATAAGACTCTCTTATATAGATATTATGTTAACCATCCTAATCCAATTAGAATAGGGTTTTATTTAATTAATTAATTAATTACTTTTAATTAATATATATCCTAATCTTTATTAGGATTGAGAGAGAGTACTGATATTATATTAATTCCTAAACTCCTTTAGAATTAAAATAATAATAATAATAATAATATTAATAAGACTCCTCTTATTAATTTATATTTAATATTTCTAAAATATTAAATAATAAACATTAAGCTATTTAATTTATTCTATCATCATAGATTAAATTAATTATACTTAATGCATTATTACTATCATGCCATTTTCTTCTTAAATAATTCTTCTTCCTTTTATGGTGTGACCCTTTAGGTTCTCCATATTAAACCGGTTGTGAATAAATCAATTAGAACAATTCTAATCTTATTTAAATGAACAAATTAAACTAATAATCTATTTAAATAAATAACATTTAATCTACAATAGGGATAAGCCTCCCTAGCGATCAACGACTTTCCAGATAATATAGATTTCAACATTAATCATAAAAGAACCTGTGAGTTAATAGTTACCGTACAATTCAATCCTTTCACCATACAATGTCCCAATTAAATATAAGATATGGATTTACTGTCAAGTCTTAATTTATTTAATCATATGTATTTTGATTAGAAAATGCACAACTCCAAATAATGCAAATTAGAAACCTCTTTCTAATTTCATTCTACCTTGGCCAAGGATTCCTGAGTTGTCATTTAACGAATCACATAGGACATATCTCCTCTTTTACTAGAGGTGGTAGATTCTTTATTGATCATTCATTATCTCCATATGTAACTCATTATAACCAAGCATACCCTATATATGCCTTAAAAGGCCTTAAGGAATTAGTCAAAGTATAATTTGTTACATACAAGATACTATGATGATCTCAAGTCCAAGGATCACATGTACTACTATCACATTAGGAATTCCTATTGACAGGCGAGTAAAACTCCATTAGGTATTCCATAGCGAGTCACGTTCAGTGAACTTATTCTCCAATAAGCACCTACATACTTGCTTTAGTGTCTCCACACAAATGACCATGAGATCAGTCAGCCTCATCCAATGAGCAAGCAACATATGTACCAATCTATCCGGATTTACTAATCCCCATTTTAGTAATCCCACAATTGGGAACTATTTTAGTTTTTAAGCTTTCTAAGAATTTAGATCTCATTATCATGATCTCGTCATGATTCTAAAAGCATTCCTTAAAACTATGGGTTATTTACATTTTATAAAAATAGCACCATGTAGATAATTAAATGCCTTTAATAAATGAATATTTTATTAATAAATAAATAAGATTGTGTACAAATTATGTGCTTTATCATCATACATGATTGGCTTGTATGCACACTACTATCATCACTTGCATTAGAAACACATACCAAAGCCACATGAATGCTCTCATATCACAAGACAAAATTATTGGTCAAGTTTACTTTAAAAGTTCTTAAGTTTTCCTTGAAAACTCCTTAAATCCATCAATCTCGAATGCTAGTGTGTACAACACTTTAAACGTGCATTTCATGTCAATGTAAACATACAATTATGCTCATAATAACAAAATATACACATGCTACTTATATGACAAAGTTCGCATTCAAAACTATAAGCTTCATTTTCAAAACATAAGTTTTCCTTTGTAAACCTTTGAGTCTTTCAAACACGTATGCTAGTGTGTTTAATACTCTAATCATGCATTCTAAGTTCATATTAACGTGCTTGCTAAATTAGAATGTATATACAATACTTTAATGCTAACGTTCACCTTTGAAACTTATATGTTTCATTAGAAATGTTCAATAGTGGGGTTCAGATGCTCATATTCTATTATGAAACCTGTATACCTAAGTCAACATGTCTCCCATACAATTTTAAGTCATGCTATCATGCTTGCAAGGTAAGAATACTATCATGGCAAGTATACATATCGAGTGTGTTTCCATATTCGAAGTTAGTTTATGAAACGCTAAGTTTTTTTCAAACTATAAATACTTGTTCAACTATTAGTGAAACATGCTTACATTGCCTCAATACATCCATATATATATATATATCACTCATTCTAGTATGCTTAATCCAAACTAGTACAATAAGTTAGCGTGAACAAATTGCAAAAAGGAAAAATTTTCTACAGACAGACACTGGCGCAGCTGCGCTGCTGGCCAGTGCAATACTGGCGCAACTGCGCAGGCTGGTGTCAAGGCCAGAAGTTGCGCAGTTTTTGGTAGTAACTTCAGCCCATTTCAGAAATCCTACGAATTCCATTCATATCCCAGACATAAAATAGTTCTAGCATGATTACTATCTCATTTAACACTTAAACAACATACTTCATAATCCAATTAACATCTAAATAGCATAATCAAGGAATTAACATAGAAGAACAGGAATTTAGAAATCTCAAAAATAGAAAAATGAAGAACATGAATGGAAGCAATAGGAATTATACCTCTACATTTTCTTTGCTGCTAAATTTCTTACTCACTATAACTTACAATAACTCACTAGCAATTCTACTAATTCTATACTTGTATGGAAATCTCAGCAATTGCAATAGAGAAGGAAGAGAGCTAATTTATAGGCAATTTTAATATCCGGTTATTAACTTTGTTCATCAAATAAAAACAAAGGATTGTATGATTACATAATGGATTACAAGATGTTGGTAAGGGTTGGTGCAATCCATCATTATCTCCACTCCCCATCTCATGATTAGCTAAGCTTTGTGAAGAAATTGAGGAGAGGATAGACTAGTGTAGCATGTGAGTTCACGTGAATGAGAGAATACGACTCTCATATTGGGACAAGAATACTCAGCATAGTATTAGCTAGCAAGTGTAGTAGTAAACACTTAGGTTATAATATATACACATAGTATACATTCTTATGTTACACATTTCAATGAGTAAATAATAAAACAATGTATCAAGTAAGTACATATACACCACATATAATCCATGTACGTTTTCGTTAATACCGAAAGTGAAGTAATAGGGTATATTTACTACGCATTATCATAACTATTATTATTATAATAACTTGCTAAAATCATTTATCAATTAATAATTATTTATTGATATTACTATATGTTGATGAGACATACATGAATGTTTACTCACCCTCTTCATGTCACATAAACAATATTATTATTTAACTATTAATGCAATCAATCTTACTATATGGTCTTCATATAAAATATATAGCCATAATAATATGTCACATTGTACTATATACAGTTAACTATCATATAATAAGGGTTTAGTATGTCACATGCGTGTGTAAAACAATTAACCAAATAAATATAATATTATATTTATTAATCTCTTACCCATTAATTATTATTTATTTATAATAATAATTAATCATCACATTATCAATTAATTACTCCCAATTGGAATTAATCAAACACGATTAAATCTCTACACTATATTCACAAAATTTGAATATATAATTACTAACACTTTTATCAATATTCTGATATAAAAGCCTCAGGTTTAATCTACTAATTTAAATAACCATTAGTTATTCCCTTTAATAAAAATCCTAGCATTTATTCGCATAGGTTAAATCACATAAGCACATAACCACATAAGGTTTAAATAAGTTTAAAAAATTTACTCTTAAAAATTTTAAATCATAGATCAAATTAATAAGGAGCTTAAAATTCCTGGTCGTTACATCCCTCCCCCCCCTTATAAAAATTCCGTCCTCGAAATTGTAAAAATAAGGTTACTCCAATAAAAATGGATAATTCGCTCTTATCACTTGGATAATATCTACCATCTACTGTACCACTTCTGGTCCCAACAGTTGACGTTCACCTACCTCGTCTCAACACAACGGTACTCGACACTTTCCTTCCACAAAATGATTCTAGTAAAATCTGTTCTCTTAGTTCTAGTACTAACGGTACCCAAATTTGTCCTTCAAATCATAGTAGTTCAGTGTTATCAATCTTAAATTTCAACTCATCACCTTTAGCTAATCGCTTCATGATGTTATCACAAACTTCGTCCTTCTCTTGTGCCTTCTTAACCTTATATAATAAAGTCGGGCTTACTGACGCTGTAAATAATTTCTCATTGATCTCCATCGGATACTTAACCTTTAAGTCTAGTCGTTCAAAAACTCTCACTAATTCTTCTTGAATGGTCAACCTCGATAATTTCTCTCTGCCTTTCCTACTTAAGGCATCTACCACTACATTTGCTTTGCTTGGATGGTACAGAATTTCAGAATCATAATCTTTGATCAATTTTAGCCATCGGCGCTGCCTCATATTTAATTCCTTCTACGTGAAGATATACTTCAGACTGTGTATATCTCACACTTCTCGCCATACAAATAATGTTTCCAAAACTCCAAGGAAAAAACTATTGCTACTAAATCTCGTTTGTGAAAACATCCACGAATTCCCTTCAAATCTGTATAACAATTCCTATGAATGTATTCTACTGGGATAACTTCCTTGTTTGCTACTCCTACGTTCATAGTGTGTTCTAATTCCTCACGGGGTAAGTCTAACTATTTAACAAATTCTTCAGAAATAAAAGAGCAGGTAGCACCCAAATAGAATAACATATATGCATCTATATCATTGATCGGGATAATACCTAACACTATGTCCTTGGATTCCACTGCATCCTGTACTGTTATGTTGGCTTGACTGGCTGGCTCTTCGATGCTCAGTCCATTGTTGTTGTTGTTGCGATTGTCGCTAGCTGCATTGCCTTTTCTTTTCGGACAGTCCTTGACTTGATGGTCTGTGGCTCTACACGAGAAATATCCTCCTTTCGGTTTATTCCAACACTAAGGAGCCATGTGCCCCGATTGTCTACAACGATAACATGCGTTCTTCCCCTTCATGCAATCCCTCGAGTGGTTCTTTCCACAGTTACTGCACTTTAAACTTTTCTTCGCCTCTCCCCCAAATTTTCCACCTCCGGTTGATTGGCTCTCCATCCATTTTTGTTTGTTGGGGTTGCTGCCTCCGCTGTTTCTCCCCTTTCGGTCCTTCCTGACCGGTCTTCTTATCCTGTTTAAATCGCGCTATGGCTTCAATGCCTCCTTCAGCAATGATAGCCTTTTCCAAAAGATCAAAAAAAGTCTTAATCTTCAATACATCTATTGCCTTCTGCACCCATGGTTTCAATCCTAATTCAAATCTCTTTGCTTTCCTGGCCTCTGTGTCCACCTGGTGTGACGCGAATCGGGCCAAATCATTAAATCTTGTCGTGTACTCTCCGACAGACATACCTCCTTGTCTCAATTCTAGAAACTTGACTTCCATATCTTGTTGCATATCCTCCGAAAAGAAATTCTTAAATCTGTCCCACATAATAACTCTTCGCCTGCTAGTCCTTTATTGGGTTCCCACCAATTGTTAGCTTCGCCCTTCATCATAAATGTGGTAAAACTAGTCTTCTGTACCTCGGCCACCCGTGCGACCTCAAACACCATCTCCATTTCTTCTATCTATGTCTGGGCTTTGATTGGTTCTAAGGTTCCCCGGGACTCCGGTGATCCTATAAATTTAAAGTCCTTAAAGCTAGCCAAGTAATATCCTGGCTGCTCAGCTGCTGGCGGGGTTATGTTCTGCATTGCTTCTATTAATAGGTTAATGAAGTTCTGCATTGGGTCGACATCTTCCCCTTCAACATTGCTAACAGATCCTTCCTCCCTCTGGTTCGGCAAAAATCTCCCAGGCGGCATGATCCTGAGGAAAGGAAGAAAACTTTAGTCTTTACTTGATATGCTATTCAAGTTAGCATTAAGAAGTTTTAAGACATCTATCAATCATAGCTGATTTAAATAAACAACTTCAGTATCACAAAAAGACTCGATGGATATCTTCAATCCATTACGTAGTAACACTACTTGAGTTTTCTACTAAGGTCATAACTTAGGTTTCGCATTACTAACGTTTATAACCTACAGCTTTGATACCAATCTGTGATACCCCCGAATCCGGGTCCTCTGACCCTAGTCCTGTCGCCACGGTCTAATACAAACATTCACCTCTAAACAACATACGATAACGTAAATGCAGAAAATAATAAACGTATGTCGTTCATTCAAAAGGTGTTACTAGTCCCAAGATTCGATAACGTTAATACATCATTACAAACATACCCTAGAATAATCGTTAGGGTTCATATGACATTAACAGTAATTAAACTAGACATAAAGATAAAGTCTGGTCCTTGCAAACTAATCCTATATCTTCCCTTTACCTTTGTCCTTCCCTAAAGTCTCGGGCTTAACTGCAATATAAGTCATGATATAGCAAGAATAAGCAACAAGTTTGCTCAGCAAGTTTAAATACAACAATAAAGGATATATCATGATGAATGGAAAAATATCTGACAATTAATTCAACAATATGAATATCTTAAGGATTCAACAATATGAATATTAGAACGATTCAATCATATGAATATCTGAACAATTCAACAATATGAATATTAAAAGCAAAGATAATAATTGCCTTTAGAATGACTGATAGTCGAGTAGACTCTGAACAATAACTTTCCAATGGGTTCAATAACTAATTAACCCTTTGGATTACTGGCTACTAGCTACAGAAACTTAGTACTTCGAGGAGATCAGCCTCGGGCACAACGTGAATATGCATTACACTTATATCTGCTTACTCGTGTCATATATTAGATACTTGGGCACACTCTTACATATGACGGGTGTTCTGTTCTGTCTACGAATCCTTACAATCAATTGGTTTGGATAGCTTTAAAGAAAACTTCATACACTTGTCTGACCGATCAAAGGTTCAGACTCGAACTGACACGGTTCAAGAAATTTAGAACCTTGAATAATGTACATGTCCAAGACTATACGAGATCAAATGCACTAAGTGCGGATATAAATAATATCGATGTGGAATAATTGATAAGTAGTTAAACCACTAAATAACATGCTTGGAAATAAAGTTCAAGCAATTAAGTAAAAAAATTTCAATTCAACAATAACCTACTCAATATAATATGAGAAGGATAGGGAACTTGCACAATAAAAGTGAAGTTTAGAATTTTGCACAATATATGAATTGGTGTAAGTTCGGGGGACTTGAACAATAACCAAAATTGTGTAGTTCGGGGAACTTGCACAATAACCAAAGTTGTGTAGTTCGGGGAACTTGCACGGTAATAGATTCCTTGCATACAATAAATGCATAGGTTAGGACATTTGCTTACAACGTTCCTTGAGTAAAGTAAACACACAGATAAGATACTTGCACAATATACCAGTTTGTATAAGTTTAGAGAACTTGCATAATCAAAGAAATGAAGTTCGGGGAACTTGCGAAATTAAAGAGTGAAGTTCGGGGAACTTTCACAATACTCAAAGTGTGAAGTTCTGAGAACTTGCACAATACTCAACGTGTGAAGTTCGGGAAACTTGTACAATACTCAACGTGTGTAGTTCAGGGAACTTGCACAATACAATAATAACCTGCTCAATACAATATGAGAATGATAGGAAACTTTCACTAAAAACAAGTGAAGTTTAGAAACTTGCTTACACGGTTCATTGAATAAAATAGTACAAGAATTAGAATACTTGCACAATAAAAGTAGGGTTCGGATACTTGCTTACAATATCCGTTGAATAAAGTAATACAAGGTTCTATGATACTTGCACAATAAATAAGTGTAGTTAGGAAAAACTTGCTCAATATAAATTTGAGTAAAGTTAGGGTGACTTGCAAATAATACAAGAATGGGTTCAAAAGAACTTGCTTGCTTGCTCAGCTACAAATAATTCTAGCTGTAATAAAACTCGTTGAAACAACCTAACATTAACAAGTCGGCCTTTTAATTACCATATAAACTAATATAAGCTCACACATACAAGGATCTAGTCATTATATAATTCTATCATATAGTTCACGTAAGTCAACCTAATCTGGTCTTAGATTTAATAACTTTTGATTACTAGTTCATAAGCATCAACATAGGCTTGAAACACATAGCATTCCATTTTAATCATGCAATATAGTTTAAGATACACATATTGTAAGGTTCCGTTCATAATTCTAAGTTATAAGATTTAATACCGATAAACCTTAAGTTAAACAAGTTCATACTTCAGAGGTTCGCTACTCCGGTCATACTATCTCATAACAAGGCTAAACAATACTTAATATGTATGCTCGAGTATACTACACACATATACTTTAATCACGTAGTTCATACTTGAAGTTCATTTTCTGTAATTTAGCATTCACACTTGAAATTTGTATATAAACAAATGAGGTTCATGTCAATACGTCTATAGTCATAATGAAATTTTAATACTTATGCGTATATGCTCACAACATGTCTCACATGTTATTTAGCTTTCAAATCTTAAGTTTTCCTTCAAAAGTATACTAAGTCCACAAAGATCGTTTTAGTATAATCAAAGTGTTTTGTAACTATGACTCACTTGCATTAGAAACACATACCAAAGCCATATAAATGCTCTCATATCACAAGATAAAATTATTGGTCAAGTTTACTTTAAAAGTTCTTAAGTTTTCCTTGAAAACACCTTAAATCCATCAATCTCGAATGCTAGTGTGTACAACACTTTAAACGTGCATTTCATGTCAAAACATACTATTATGCTCAAAATATCAAAATATACACATGCTACTTATATGACAAAGTTCGCATTCAAAACAATAAGCTTCATTTTCAAAATATAAGTTTTCCTTTGTAAACCTTTGAGTCTTTCAAACACGTATGCTAGTGCGTTTAATACTCTAATCATGCATTCTAAGTTCATATTAACATGCTTGCCAAATTATAATGTATATGCAATACTTTAATGCTAACGTTCACCTTTGAAACTTATATGTTTCATTAGAAATGTTCAATAGTGGGGTTCACTTGCTCATATTCTAATATTAAACCCGTATACATAAGTCAACATGTCTCCCATACAATTTTAAGTCATGCTATCATGCTTGCAAGGTTAGAATACTATCATGGCAATTATACATATCGAGTTTATTTCCATATTCAAACTATAATTACATGTGCAACTATTAATGAAGCATGCTTACATTGCCTCAATACATCTATATATATATATATATATATATCACTGCTGCTAGTATGCTTAATCCAAACTAGTACCATAAGTTAGCATGAACATATTGTAAAAAAGGAAAAAAATTTCTGCAGACAAGCACTAGCGCAGCTGCGCCGCTGGCCAGTGCAATACTGGCGCAACTGCGCAGGCTGGCGGCCAGGCCAGAAGCTACGCAGTTTTCGGTAGTAACTTCAGCCCATTTCAGAAATCCTACGAATTTCGTTCATATCCCAGACATAAAATAGTTCTAGCATGATTACTATCTCATTTAACACTTAAATAACATACAACATACTTCATAATCCAATTAACATCTAAATAGCATAATCAAGGAATTAACATGGAAGAACAAGAATTTAGAAATCTCAGAAATAGAAAAATGAAGAACATGAATGGAAGCAATAGGAATTATACCTCTGTATTTACTTTGCTGCTAAATCTTTTACTCACTATAACTCACAATAACTCACTAGCAATTCTACTAATTCTATACTTGTATGGAAATCTCAGCAATTGTAATAGAGAAGGAAGAGAGCTAATTTATAGGCAATTTCAATATCCGGTTCTTGACTTTGTTCATCAAATCAAAGTAAAGGATTGTATGATTACATAATGGATTACAAGAAGTTGGTAAGGGTTGGCGCAATCCATCATTATCTCCACTCCCCATCTCGTGATTAGCTAAGCTTTGTGAAGAATTGGAGGAGAGGATAGACTAGTGTAGCATGTGAGTTCACGTGAATGAGAGAATAGGACTCTCATATTGGGACAAGAATACTCAGCATAGTGTTAGCTAGCAAGTGTTGTAGTAAACACTTAGGTTATAATATATACACATAGTATACATTCTTATGTTACACATTTCAATGAGTAAATAATAAAACAAGGTATCAAGTAAGTACATATACACCACATATAATCCATGCACATTTTTTTTTAATTTCGAAAGTGAAGCAATTGGGTATATTTGCTACGCATTATCATAACTGTTATTATTATAATAACTTGCTAAAATCATTTATCAATTGATAATTATTTATTGATATTACTATATGTTGATGAGACATACATGAATGTTTACTCACCCTCTTTATGTCACATAAACAATATTATTATTTAACTCTATTAATGTAATCAATCTTACTATATGGTCTTCATATAAAATATATAGCCATAATAATATGTCACACTGTACTATATATAGTTAACTACCATATAATAAGGGTTTAGTATGTCACATGCGTGTGTAAAATAATTAACCAAGTAAATATAATATTATATTTATTAATCTCTTACCCATAAATTATTAGTCATTCATAATAATAATTAATAATCACATTATCAATTAATTACACCCAATTGGAATTAATCAAACACGATTAAATCTCTACACTATATTCACAAAATTTGAATATATAATTACTAACACTTTTATCAATATTCTGATATAAAAGCCTCAGGTATAATCTACTAATTTAAATAACCATTAGTGATTCCCTTTAATAAAAATCCTAGCATTTATTCGCATAGGTTAAATCACATAAGCACATAGCCACATAAGGTTTAAATAAGTTTAAAAAATTTATTCTTAAAAATTTTAAATCACAGATCAAATTAATAAGGATCTTAAAATTCTTGGTCGTTACAATATATCTTCTTTTACTAGAAGTGGTAGATTCTTTATTGATTATTCATTATCTCCATATGTAACTCATTATAACCAAAAATACCATTTGATATACCTTTAAGAAATAAGTTAAAGTATAATTTGTGACGCCCCCAAATCTATACACCCGGGGTATCCGATCTGGAGTTCACGATTATCCAAATAACTATAGATATTCAATAAGATATAATTTCTATCAATCCAAGGTTCATAGTATCCCATAATAGATAACAGTTCTCGTTATAACTATTATTGTGTTTGGATACCCTCACTTGGATAAATAGACTATATCTTATGAATATCCCTTCCATATCAGTAGTTCATATCCATCCAAAATCTAAAGTATCAGCAATAACATAAACAGTCCATATTGCCAATACCCTCACTCAGATATATAATCCCTAAGGATACTTTAACGTTTAACTCACACTACTAATCATCTAAGTATGTATCAATACAAGATTGCGGAAACAAAAGATGATAATATATATATATATATATATCATAAAATAAGTTCGGTTACATGGTTCTTAACATTGAGTTCTTATTACAACAAAAAGTCTTATAAGACTTACATTTAATAAAGACGGTAAATAAAGCTAATCTAAGTAAGGTCTTTTTCCATTACGGATGCTAGAAGTGTCGAGATTACCATCTAAAACTGCAAAGAAAATAATTTACAAGAATGAGCTATGACATGCTCAGCAAGTTTATTGAACAGTGTTTGATTTTTGAATAAACGATAGTTCAACAATTTTTACTTCACTGAGGGTTGACGACCATTTCTGAAAAAAAATTTCACTCAACCATTTCTGTCAGTCACACACACTTAGAAATGCGCGTATTAGAATCTAAGATAGGGGATCACCCTATTCAGTATCCTAGGAGTATGTATATCATCCTACTTCTATTGTCTATTTATAGACACAGTTAGAAAACCCAATTTAGGGTAAATTCAACTCAGTATAGGATGCCTTACCAAAATAATTTGGTTTGACTAACAGTTTATGCTTGATAAACAACAATTCAATATCATATGAATAAGTGTTTCATTTCTTTAAGTTATGCTGAAACAATAGCAGTAACTTTTTCAATAAATGTGTAATAACCTGGTTTGGTATAAGATATCGAAAAGTATTCAAGTAACGTCATAGAAAATTTGCATAATGTAATAAGTTTACGGATATAATAGTTGCACAATGAAAAGGTGAAGTTCGAATACTTGAATGCGCGAAGAACGTTTATTTAACGTTACTCTAAGTGTTTAAGATACCTAAAATATGTTAAACATATTTGTAGATATCATTAGTATTGATAACAATACCTAAATACTAAAAACTAAATACGTTCGGTCTATGTCCAATATGATTTCGGTGTCCTAAAACCTCACCGGATATTTATTAAGCTAAAAACTTGGTAAAACTTTATTTATAAGCTTTATAATAATTTTAGATAATTTATTTATCATTACGATAATTTTCTGAAGTTTATAATAATTTTTAATTATTTATTTATCCATTAGAATGATTTTTTAATCATTAACTTTTTACCTAAATAATTATTAATTACTTAGTATATTTATTAAAACCTTAGTTTTATTTTTAAATAATTTATAATCATTTATTATAATTTTTAGAATATTTAAATCATTTTTAAATAATTACTTATTATTTATAAATGATTTAATTAATTACTTTATAATTAATTTATAAAAATAATTATGAAATTTATGTTAAAATATTAAAAGTTAATTATTATAACTTAAAATGATTTTTAAAACTAAATTTATAATTATTTACTAATTATTTCTATTTATTTTATTTTATTTTATTTATTTAAATTTTTTTACTCTAAAGGCCTTAGGCGACAGAAAGAGTCGCTGAAGGTGTTCTCAAGCTTGAAGAACAGCCTTGGTCAAGGCCGAGTGGCTACTTTGACCAAGCTTGTTCTTGCAGCTTGTTATGATTCTGTGTTTTTAAGTGCTTCAGTGTTATAGTGTTTATGTAATACTACAACTAGATATCAATTTTGGACTCTAACTATCACCTATCAGAAAGTTATTATGGCTCAAAGTAGTTGTCAGAGCTGTTCTTGGGTTTCTAGGTAACCCAGAACATTAGTCAACGTCGGTCAATGACTTTGTGATGCTAATAGCTTTGATTTTGTGTATTAGATAGATGTTTTAATTGTTGCAGTGTGTAGTATATACATCATACTTGAACGAGATAGCACTGGTTTGGACTGAGTAACCTCCTAAGGTATAGATCTAGGTCGGCCAAAGTCTTGTCAGAGACTGTTCTTCATATTCTTCATTTTCTGGGTTTTCTAGAAAACTAAACCGTGAACGATCAACAGGTTTTGACCATTAATTCTAGTCATCCTATGAATCTATTATGTGTTAAAGTGTATCATACCTCTAGTATACATATAAGGGTACAATAACACAGCACTTAGAAAACTTAACAACAGAGAGAGAGAGAGAGAGATACAAGCCGGTCAAAGTACATATCTCGACTGTTCTTCAAATTTCTGGGTAACCCAAGAAATCAGAACTTCGTGATCGGTCAAACACCTTTGACCACCTATATCTTTCATTTTGTTAATAAAATAAGCCTAATTCTTGTTCTAGATTACTAAGCTCATGTAATACTACAACTAGCATACAATTAACAAACCTAACTATTAACACATGAAGATCTACGGGCTCTGACACATGGCTGTCAGGCCTGTTTTTAACAAATTTTTTCAGATTGCTTAAAACACCTATTTGATGCATCTAGATGTTATGAAAACGTGATCTAACAACCCAGAATAATAACTAACATGTTATTACACATAACTAAACAACATAACAACAAAACTAACACAGCATCAAATATCAAATGTAAAATTATGGTTTATACCTTTCTTGAGCAAATTTGGCTATCTAAACTTTAATTATGATGTTGCTATTGCTAGGGCTTCTTATGGTAGATAGTATAAGTGTATTGGTGAAAGAAATTCGTAGGTTTACACTGAATTTAGGCTGCAATTTATAGAATTTCTAGGTTAGGGTTTTTAGGTCTTTTTTCTCATTTTGCCTCCACAAATATCTTCCCTCTGAACTTGTGCAGCTATGACAAGGTGCTTGGGGGTCAGATATGATAGATTTTTGAAAGTAGGTAGTGGCACTAGCTTGTGAGCAACTTAAGGTTTGATTAGTAAGCTAATCTTTCCCTAATCTTCACTAATTTTGATTTAGGGTTTTGATTTTTGTGTTTAGGATAACTTAATGAAGTTATTAACACCTAATTTATGTTTAGTTAACATAATTAGGGTTTAAGATAACCTAATTAGGGTTTGTACTCCTTAATTAGGGTTGGGGTTTGAATTTAGGGTTAGGGTTTCTAAATTAGAGTTAGGATTTCATAATTTAGCATTAGGGTTTCCTAATTTAGGGTTTGACACCTAATCTAGACAAAGCACGACAAAGCGTTTCGTCAAGGCAAGCACGACAAAAGTAGCTTGATAAAATAACATATCGAAAAGTCCAAATACGAAACAAAATTTTTAAGCACGACGTGTCAAGTATGACGTTTTTCGGAGAAAAGTATTTTTGACCGAAGTTTTTAATAACATATATAATAACACGATATATTATCAGAACGGAGAGATTTTATTAATTATTGAAGAATTTCCATAATTGAGTCTTATTAGGATTTCGGGATCTCATATAATTCATTACACACAAGATACTATGATGATCTCAAGTTCAATGATCACTTGTACTATTATCACATTAAGAATTCCTATTGACAAGAGAGTAAAATTCCATTAGGTATTCCATAGCGAGTCACGTCCAGTGAACTTATTCTCCAATAAGCACCTAAATACTTGCTTTAGTGTCTCCACACAAATGATCATGATATCAATCATCCTCATCCAATGAGCAAGCAACATATGTACCAATCTATCAGATTTACTAATCCCCTTTTTAGTCATCCCACAATTGGGAACTATTTTAGTTTTTAAGCTTTCTAAGAATTTAGATCTCATTATCATGATCTCGTCATGATTCTAAAAGCATTGCTTAAAACTATGGGTTATTTACATATTATAAAAACAGCACCATGTAGATAATTAAATGCCTTTAATAAATGAATATTTTATTAATAAATAAATAAGATTGTTTACAAAGTATGTGCTTTATCATCATACATGATTGGCTTGTATGCATACTACTTTCAATCTCCCACTTGCACTAAAGCCAATCGCCATGGTATCTCATACTCATCTTCTCTAAGTGACGATCAAACTGCTGTTGTGTTAAAGCTTTAATAAATGGATCTGCAATGTTGTCTTGAGAGTCTACACGCTCCAAGGTGACGTCTCCTCTTTCAATGATCTCCCTGATCAAGTGAAATCGCGACAACACGTGTTTGGATTTCTGATGAGACCTGGGTTCCTTAGCCTGTGCAACCGCTCCGGTGTTGTCACACTATAAGGGGACTACTCCTCCAAGGCTATGAACCACACCAAGTTCTGTTATGAACTTCTTCATCCAAACAACTTCCTTTGAAGTTTCACTTGCAGAAATATACTCTGCCTCTGTCACTGGATCATCAACTATTTGCTGCTAGGAACTCTTCTAACTCACTGCGCCTCAGTTCAAATTAAATACATACCTTGAAATAGATTTACTGTCATCTTGGTCCGTTTGAAAACTTGAGTCCAGTGAAGCTCTCGAGTTGTAATTCAGACCCACCGTAGACAAGAAATATATCCTTAGTCCTTCGTAAGTACTTTAGGATATTTTTCACTGCCTTCTAGTTCTCTCCTCCTGGATTTGACTGATATCTGCTTGTTACACTAAGTGCATGAGCGACATCTGGTCTAGTACATATCATACCGTACGTGATAGACCCTATTGCTAAAGCATAAGGGATCTTACTC
Source organism: Panax stipuleanatus (assembly GCA_020205555.1). NCBI lineage: Eukaryota > Viridiplantae > Streptophyta > Magnoliopsida > Apiales > Araliaceae > Panax > Panax stipuleanatus. The sequence continues at coordinate 47,031,425 of CM035122.1, forward strand.
ATACGATCTCTCTCCTCAGGTGTCTTTAGGGCCTGTTTCTTTGAGAGATTTATTCCATGGCTCATCGACATGAGATCTCTTTGGGAATCTGTGAAGCCCCCAATTCCACGTTCCTTCGAAACCTCGGATTCGGTGCAGTCACGATACTACTAACGCCAAACTATTATATCTTTTATTCATTACTAAAAGAATACATCTTTACTTATTACAATTTAGAATATAAATTCTATTTATATCCAAGATCTCATCTTTACATCATGTTCGATGTTACTAAAATGCGGAATAATTTAAACTTTTTCAATCCTCCTTGAATAAAATCTTTTATTAATTTCATAACTTGAATCAATTACAACCCTTGAATCAATTATAAAATATAATTCATTATATTTGAGTTATCGTATAACGTTTACAACTCGACTTGATATCCTCTATGTATTAACTAATACATCTTTACAACACAACCTGTATTAAACAGTGTAAACAACTATCAAGTAATACTTCTAGAATCTAAATAGGGTTCAAGCAATAATCTAAATAGTACTTCTTCAATTCGATACTATCTATCTTTATCAATCAAGAAGCATGAAGTCTTTATCGTAAGTCCTTAACCTGCAAAAGTGGTTATTTGCAAGAGTGAGCTCGACAGCTCAGTAATTCTAACAGTTTTCATGCATCACATAGCATACAACATTATACTCAGTTCATGCATTTATAAACAATTTATATTTACTACGCATGTTACTTTTCACATAACAAGTATATCATCAAAGATCAACTTTCAATCTTATTTATATCTCATATACAATTCATATATAAGTTCACATTATCACAGCATAATATAATTCAACTAACAGTTATTGAATTCATATATAAAATAGGAACTGAAAGACTTACCTGATTCGTAGTTTAACAACTACGACTTAACTGCTTAAAGCTATCAGCACTTCGTGTATTCCTACACAGTTATATAATCATGGATTTACATCCATCAGTCATACATTTCATATGCTCTTAATAGAATAACAATTCGTATATCGTTTTCTAACCTTGGTTTCGTTTCACTCTATCTTAGGATAACCACGATGTTACAACATCATACCTTCATACTTATTCTATAGAAACCATTCTATTTCGGTCCTTAGGGTCCTTAAGGAAAATAACTTAGGACCAGACAGTTAACAAACTGTTCTTGGCAGCTCTGCAACACGGCGCTGCCGCTCGGCAATTTAGCTTGGGAGTGGCGCGGCCGCGCTACTCCCTGCCATAACCAGAACTTAGATTTCATAAACTCAGTTTGGTCCTAATATATCATGTATTCTGATATCTATTATACACACACATTAAGTAGGTTTTCAAATTCATATTCAAACCATTTAGCTTTGAATAGTGTAGCTCTACGTTGAATTACTTAAATCAATAAAGCTCAACTACTAAAGTCATGTTATCACATAACAAGGCTTAACCACACTAAGTAGGCATGCTCGTGCTTATACTACACATGTATACTTAATCACATAGTCTATGCTTTAGAAATTCATTTTCTCGAATATGCGTGCATAGGTGAAATTCATGTTTCATCACATGATGATTATGTCAACATGTCTATAGGCATAATGAATCCTAATATACATGCTCGTATGATCATAATGTAACTCACTCCGTGTTTGATGCTATCATCTTACACATTCTAAACTTTTCATAAAAATCGCTTTAAGTCAACAAAGGTAACTAAGTATATGCAAAGTACCTCGTAGTCATGACTCTCACGTATTAGAACACATACATAAGCCACTTTTACATGCTCAAATGATCAGAACGTGGACATCCTATATATATGTCCAAAAACTCTAAGTTTGTCTTTTGAAATCATTTTTAATTTAAACAATGTGTTCTAGTGTATGCTCAATACCTTCGACTCACATATCATGCATATCTAAACCATATAATCATGCTTAAAAAGTCAGAATATAAACATGACTTATATACGCCACAATTTGTTTATAAAACCTTAAGTTTTCATTAAAAACTCTACTACAACAAGGTATAATTGTTTACTATTAGCCAAGGTAACTGATTAACAACTACCTTCATACCCATTGATACACATAACCAAGGCACTTACACATGTCTCAAAAGTCCGACTCAAAGAACACAAAATTCGTCAAGTCTCATTTTCAAAACTTTACGTTTTCTTTTAGGAAATTATGTTAAACCAACTAATACAACTCACTATGTGCATGACAACCTTAGTACACATGTCAGACCCCTTTATGAAATTATTAGAGTCTAACTAGTATGCTTAACCAACCAGAAAACACAAAATCACCAGGAGTTTCTGTAGAGGGCGCGGCCGCGCCCCATTTGTACTAGGGAGACGCGCGGCCGCGCGTCCCCGTTTCCAAACCAGAAGCTTTTCTGCTTCGGCAGTCTCTTAGCCCAACTCAAAAATTTCTTCAATAATTCGAATTTAAACATGCTAGAAATCAACTACATAGTATTTACAACATGTATACAACTTAACTAACGTGCTAGCATCTTTTCACATGACCAATTACTACTATTTCATGCTATTGATATGAATTGAATTCCAAAGTAGTTTAGAGATTATACCCCTTGAGCTTCAACTTGGGTAGAGCTTCCCATGAATTTCAGAATTCTTTCCCTCAATACTCATCAACACACTCACTATATGAAACTTATCAAGAGTTTAGCAACTTGAGTTTGTGAGGGGGAGCTTCCAATTTATAGAGAATTGGTTAACCATGCCAAAGCTTTGCACCATGAATTAAACTAATGGAAGAAGAGAAGAATTGTTGGGCAATAGATAGTTAGTAAATCCCATCATGAAGCCCACTCCCCCCATAATCATCACACTCATTGCTAGCTAGGAAGTTGAGAGATGAAGGAGATAGGCTAGCCTTAGGCCATTCACGTGAAGGAGAAGTTGGGCACTCATTGTGAGACAAATAATCTAACTCATCAATTGCAATTAGCAAATGTAACTCCACACTTGGTTACACACCTCTATATATACTATATACACTTAGGTTATATAATTTATGTATACATTTCATCCCATATGACTTAGGTTATAGGTACATATATACAAACCTACAAATATGTACACTCACACCTAATTAGGTATACATATATTTTGAATATACACTACTATATATAATCATGTACCTCATGTACATAGGTTAAGTTAATATTCTAATTGGACTAAATATAATATGGTTGGGTACTATCATCCCACCATTTTCCATAAAATTATTATCACAAATATACTCAAATATTATAATGATAATTAATATCAACCATTCATTTTCTTCTAATACTTCCAATTAAATCCCCTTGATTTAACTTCATTATTTATGCCACACAAGGCATAATTATTTGAACTTAGTACTTAATAGTCCACAAGTTTATAATAATATAATCTCCTAAAATAATATTATACTCAATGTTACATCTTATAATATGTTTATAATGTAATACCATTACATTACTAATTTACATGTTCTCTATTATAATCAATCTATTACCCTCCTATGGGTAATACCCTAATGGTCAAAGAGGAGTTGGTGGCTAACTCCACCAACTACTACTATTCATGGTCCTTCCTCATCATTACATGCTCATGGTGTAATTGCATTTCTTATTATATGCTTTCTTAGCAACAATGTAGTAATTGAATTAACAAACTCTACACACCAATGTATTGCATCTATTCATTATCAAGCTATTATCCTCCTATGGTTATTACCCAAAGGGCAAAAGAGAAGTTGGTGGCTAACTCCCACCAACTACCACTATTCATGTACCCTAACCACTTGATTGACCATTATTGTTCTCACATGGACTAACTTGCAAGCTTATATCTAACAACTTAATGTTATTATCATATGATATGATAGGGTCACACATACACCCAATCATATAATCCATGTACATTTGACAATACCAAATATATTTTAATCGAGTAGTGTCACACCCCATTATTGTAACTTTATTATTATACTTAATCATATAGTTTCTTATATTATATAGTTTTCTTGAAATGTCACACTTCATTCCATATTATATAGATGTAGCTACTATATAACTTATAATTACACATCATTGCACATAGAAATTTATTCACATAATAATAATAATTAATTCCATTAATTATTCATTCATTAATTTATTTAATGAATGTTTATTCCACCACTTTGCCACACTAGGCATATCTCACAAGCTTACCTTAAGCTTATTATCACTCCCATCATACTTTAATATTCTTTTAATATAAGGTTTGTGTGACACATGCACTTTAATTCTAAATTATTTAGCTACCTTGAACAATTATATGTATAACCTTTACACTAGAATAATTAATATTTACTTTATTAATTATTATAAAATCTACGATAAAATAATAACTTAAGTTATTTAATATATTGAAATAACTTAGTTTTCTTTCATTAATAAACTTTCTTGAAAATACATTAGGAATTATGTATTTTGCCATAACATAAAATATTATGTTTTCTCCAAATAAAGATATTCATTGTTAGAAAATAATTTACTTATTGTCTCAAGATATTATTCTTAATATAATATCTACTAAAATAATTACATGTATGGCACATGTACATACATTATATATAAAAAATAGGTAATAAGTTTATTTTCTATTATAATAATTTATTTCCATCAATTTATTTATATATAGCAAATATGTTTTAATGTATTTACCATATTAATTAATCACACTTATTACATCATACCAAAAACATATAGGGTAATATTATTATTCAAAAATAATATTTCCTCCTTTATTAAAATAATTCAATATTAGAATTTATTTTAATATCCTTTATAATAATTATTTCTCTTTCTTTTCTATAAATTGTTCCCAAAACAATTTTTTCAAATATTTATTTAAAGATATAATGATTTTCATTTCTCTTTAATAACGTATATATATCTATTAACGTTATTTGTACATTAGACTTTCACACATATTACCATTCTAAGTAATATATAGAAGGTACTAATTATAATCATATATTCAACATATATATTAATTCACTCTTTTACTTAAGTAAATTAAACCTTGTACCATATTACCTTAGTTAATTAAGGTTCAATATTCATATTATATTATTTCATAATATAACTCTCAACTTAAATTAACCAATATTTATTCTTATTAGTTAATTCCTTAACTAACTTATGCTTCACTATCCAAACCTATTCACGGATAGCTTAAGTGCTATTAATAACCTATATTATAAACATACGAGTTATTAGTACACATACACAAGAATATGGTGATTATACATTAAGGATATTTAATGTCACCAACTTACTATGATAAAATAATTCTATAAATTATTTAATATCGATAGGAATTTATCCACTTCCTTTACCTCAATTGAATCGTCTCTAAAATAAATAACAAATATATATTAATAATATATTCATTAATCACAAAAATACATATTACATAGTCCATATTACCCTATGTAATATAATACCACATACCTCATATCACATATATATCTTTTTATTCGAACCCATCTCACGGTTTAAGAATTTTATTTATTAAATCCTTATTTAATAATTTCTGAAAATTCGGGTTCTTACATCCTCTCCCCCTTATAAGGATTCCGTCCTCGGAATCACCGAAACTTCCTCTACTCGGTGCTATTCCGAATATTACATATTCTTTAGAATAATCCATTCTTTTTCAGAAGTTTTATTATTATAACTTTCTCAATTGCATTCTATCACTTTCTCCTTTCTAAGGAGCATCTACTTACTATATTCATCCTTAAGAAGAATAAGAATCTTCCACGATTTTTTTTTCAATAATCGAGAAGTAGTATGAATAACTCAGATTCCAAATTTATGCTGAGGGGTCACAAGACCGTGAACTTTTCCACAGGTTTACTAATGCTTCAACACAATTCTTCACATTGCAAACTAGAGTGTTTATCAATCACAAAGACTGAAAACACCCTCCACGCGTACATTAGGTGGCCAACCTCTTGTACCACTACATTGGGCCGCAACGTAGTGTTTTGTAACGACTATATGCGTTACGCTCGGAACCATTGTCCCTGAAAACATGTTCCCTTATAGGGTTGTTCACCATAGCTTTTCAACATCAAAATTCGCACCAGAGCAATCTGGTTTGGCATAAATACACAAGAATGCTTGAATTCTATAATCTCTTTTCAACAGTCGCCTAGCCGAATCAAATAGCTTAGACTCTTATCAACAATTCGGACATCGATCGAAATAATTTAGTCACTTTTCATAATTCGAAAGAAAACCCAAAAATCATTTTATGACGTCATGATGCCGCACCAACTTAATAATACGTTGAGGATTCCGCCATTTTATGACTTTGTCATATTACATCATACCATAGTGGGCTGACGATCTTTCGATCACAACCTACACTAGGTTCGATTGCATTGATGAGTCCATCGTTTACCATTCTACATCATATCAAATGATGCATATGGTCAAAATACATTTTGAAAGATTTTCAAATTATTTTTGTCTTAGCCGAAACAAATAGCTTAGACATACGAATAACGGTGTTGTTTTTAAAACTCATTGGTTCAGTCACCCGACTCAATGTTTTTCTCAAGAAAACTGAAGTGCAAACACTAGCACGAAGTCAATAAATTTTGAAAATCTAGCGTAGCTAGAAGATTTAGAAAAATCCAAATTTCTCCATCACTTCAATCTCTTACTACCATCAATGCTCACTATTCCAAAACTCTTATATAATATATCTATTCTCAGTACAGTTCACCAACTTACCACACCATGGAAGTTCAAGAACTTACCACAATCATATGGGTTGAGGAACTTATCCTAGTCAGACCAAAATCGTCCATTCGCTGAGGGGTCCCATCATACGATTATGAGTCACGAACTCGTCATAGGCATAAGTCTTAAGAACTCGCACCTAATCTTAGTATTATCTAATTATATCTTAGAAATCTCTATCTATCAAAATAAATATGAGAAAAGAATCACCTTTCCGCCATATGTATAATGATACCGCGACACTAACATTCCAACGATTATCAATGTGACGTACTCAGTGCAAGCACAAAACTTCTGCCCATACAAAAGTTTGTACAACTAAGCCGTTACATGAGTCCTCAATGGAAGTCCAACACTGTAATATCTCTTACTTTATCACTTGCTCGTTACGAGCTTTCTATGTTTCATCACATACAACTCCTCATGAGTTCATCTCGTACTATATCATAGTACATTCTCTTATAGCATCAAGCAATACATACTTAGTCATTACAGACTATCTATCATTTTACAATTCAATCTGATCATGTCGTGATCATCACTATACCTTAGGGTTCTTTCCCTATTATCAACCAAACTCCATCTGAGTTTATTCTCACTATCCCTGCCATATTCATATTATAGACATCGTCTTAACATTTTCATTACCGGAGTTAGGAAACTCCTGATTCTCATTCTCTAGATATTTTGAGATTCTTCTTTGAATCTTCATTTAGATATATTTTAATCTTATCTTTCACTCTCTCAAGTTATAGTCTAAGATATACTTACCTAAGGTTTATAACCTACAGCTTTGATACCAACCTGTGACACCCCCAAATCCACGTTCCTTCGAAACCTCGGATTCGGTGCAGTCACGATATTACTAACGCCAAACTATTATATCTTTTATTCATTACTAAAAGAATACATCTTTACTTATTACAATTTAGAATATAAATTCTATTTATATCCAAGATCTCATCTTTACATCATGTTCGATGTTACTAAAATGCGGAATAATTTAAACTTTTTTATTCCTCCTTGAATAAAATCTTTTATTGATTTCATAACTTGAATCAATTACAACCCTTGAATCAATTATAAAATATGATTCATTATATTTGAGTTATCGTATAACGTTTACAACTCGACTTGATATCCTCTATGTATTAACTAATACATCTTTACAACACAACCTGTATTAAACAGTGTAAACAACTATCAAGTAATACTTCTAGAATCTAAACAAGGTTCAAGCAATAATCTAAATAGTACTTCTTCAATTCGATACTATCTATCTTTATCAATCAAGAAGCACGAAGTCTTTATCGTAAGTCCTTAACCTGCAAAAGTGGTTATTTGCAAGAGTGAGCTCGACAGCTCAGCAATTCTAACAGTTTTCATGCATCACATAGCATACAACATTATACTCAGTTCATGCATTTATAAACAATTTATATTTACTACGCATGTTACTTTTCACATAACAAGTATATCATCAAAGATCAACTTTCAATCTCATTTATATCTCATATACAATTCATATATAAGTTCACATTATCACAGCATAATATAATTCAACTAACAGTTATTGAATTCATATATCAAATAGGAACTGAAAGACTTGCCTGATTCGTAGTTTAACAACTACGACTTAACTGCTTAAAGCTATCAGCACTTCGTGTATTCCTACACAGTTATATAATCATGGATTTACATCCATCAGTCATACATTTCATATGCTCTTAATAGAATAACAATTCGTATTTCGTTTTCTAATCTTGGTTTCATTTCACTCTATCTTAGGATAACCACGATGTTACAACATCATACCTTCATACTTATTCTATAGAAACCATTCTATTTCGGTCCTTAGGGTCCTTAAGGAAAATAACTTAGGACCAGACAGTTAACAAACTGTTCTTGGCAGCTCTACAACACGGCGCGACCGCGCGGCAATTTAGCTTGGGAGTGGCACGGCCGCGCGACTCCCTGCCAGAACCAGAACTTAGATTTCATAAACTCAGTTTGGTCCTAATATATCATGCATTCTGATATATATTATACACACACATTAAGTAGGTTTTCAAATTCATATTCAAACCATTTAGCTTTGAATAACGTAGCTCTACGTTGAATTACTTAAATCAATAAAGCTCAACTACTAAAGTCATGTTATCACATAACAAGGCTTAACCAGCACTAAGTTGGCATGCTCGTGCTTATACTACACATGTATACTTAATCACATAGTCCATGCTTTAGAAATTCATGTTCTCGAATATGCGTGCATAGGTGAAATTCATGTTTCATCACATGATGCTTATGTCAATATGTCTATAGGCATAATGAATCCTAATATACATGCTCGTATGATCATAATGTAACTCACTCCGTGTTTGATGCTATCATCTTACACATTCTAAACTTTTCATAAAAATCGCTTTAAGTCAACAAAGGTAACTAAGTATATGCAAAGTACCTCGTAGTCATGACTCTCACGTATTAGAACACATACATAAGCCACTTTTACATGCTCAAATGATCAGAACATGGACATCCTATATATATGTCCAAAAACTCTAAGTTTGTCTTTTGAAATCATTTTTAATTTAAACAATGTGTTCTAGTGTATGCTCAATACCTTTGACTCACATATCATGCATATCTAAACCATATAATCATGCTTAAAAAGTCAGAATATAAACATGACTTATATATGCCACAATTTGTTTATAAAACCTTAAGTTTTCATTAAAAACTCTACTATAACAAGGTATAATTGTTTACTATTAGCCAAGGTAACTGATTAACAACTACCTTCATACCCATTGATACACATAACCAAGGCACTTACACATGTCTCAAAAGTCCGACTCAAAGAACACAAAATTCGTCAAGTCTCATTTTCAAAACTTTACGTTTTCTTTTAGGAAATTATGTTAAACCAACTAATACAACTCACTATGTGCATGACAACCTTAGTACACATGTCAGACCCCTTTATGTAATTATTAGATTCTAACTAGTATGCTTAACCAACCAGAAAACACAAAATCACCAAGAGTTTCTGTAGAGGGCGCGGCCGCGCCCCATTTGTACTAGGGAGACGCGCGGCCGCGAGGTCCCCGTTTCCAAACCATAAGCTTTTCTGCTTCGGCAGTCTCTTAGACCAACTCAAAAATTTCTCCAATAATTTGAATTTAAACATGCTAGAAATCAACTACATAGTATTTACAACATGTATACAACTTAACTAACGTGCTAGCATCTTTTCACATGACCAATTACTACTATTTCATGCTATTGCTATGAATTGAATTCCAAAGTAGTTTATAGATTATACCCCTTGAGCTTCAACTTGGGTAGAGCTTCCCATGAATTTCAGAATTCTCTCCCTCAATACTCATCAACACACTCACTATATGAAACTTATCAAGAGTTTAGCAACTTGAGTTTGTGAGGGGGAGCTTCCAATTTATAGAGAATTGGTTAACCATGCCAAAGCTTTGCACCATGAATTAAACTAATGGAAGAAGAGAAGAATTGTTGGGCAATAGATAGTTAGTAAATCCAATCATGAAGCCCACTCCCCCCATAATCATCACACTCATTGCTAGCTAGGAAGTTGAGAGATGAAGGAGATAGGCTAGCTTTAGGCCATTCATGTGAAGGAGAAGTTGGGCACTCATTGTGAGACAAATAATCTAACTCATCAATAGCAATTAGCAAATATAATTCCACACTTGGTTACACACCTCTATATATAATATATACACTTAGGTTATATAATTTATGTATACATTTCATCCCATATGACTTAGGTTATAGGTACATATATACAAACCTACAAATATATACACTCACACCTAATTAGGTATACTCATATTTTGAATATACACTGCTATATATAATCATGTACCTCATGTACATAGGTTAAGTTAATATTCTAATTGGACTAAATATAATATGGTTGGGTACTATCATCCCACCATTTTCCATAAAATTATTATCACAAATATACTCAAATATTTTATTAATAATTAATATCAACCATTCATTTTCTTCTAATACTTCCAATTAAATCCCCTTGATTTAACTTCATTATTTATGCCACACAAGGCATAATTATGTGAACTTAGTACTTAATAGTCCACAAGTTTATAATAATATAATCTCCTAAAATAATATTATACTCAATGTTACATCTTATAATATGTTTATAATATAATACCATTACATTACTAATTTACATGTTCTCTATTATAATCAATCTATTACCCTCCTATGGGTAATACCCAATGGTCAAAGAGGAGTTGGTGGCTAACTCCACCAACTACTACTATTCATGGTCCTTCCTCATCATTACATGCTCATGGTGTAATTACATTTCTTATTATATGCTTTCTTAGAAACAATGTAGTAATTGAATTAACAAACTCTACACACCAATGTATTGCATCTATTCATTATCAAGCTATTATACTCCTATGGTTATTACCCAAAGGGCAAAAGAGAAGTTGGTGGCTAACTCCCACCAACTACCACTATTCATGTCCCCTAACCACTTGATTGACCATTATTGTTCTCACATGGACTAACTTACAAGCTTATATCTAACAACTTAATGTTTTTATCATATGATATGATAGGGTAACACATACACCCAATCATATAATCCATGTACATTTGACAATACCAAATATATTTTAATCGAGTAGTGTCACACTCCATTATTGTAACTTTATTATTATACTTAATCATATAGTTTCCTATATTATATAGTTTTCTTGAAGTGTCACACTTCATTCCATATTATATAGATGTAGCTACTATATAACTTATAATTACACATCATTGCACATAGAAATTTATTCACATAATAATAATAATTAATTCCATTAATTATTCATTCATTAATTTATTTAATGAATGTTTATTCCACCACTTTGCCACACTAGGCATATCTCACAAGCTTACCTTAAGCTTATTATCACTCCCATCACACTTTAATATTCTTATAATATAAGGTTTGTGTGACACATGCACTTTAATGCTAAATTATTTAGCTACCTTGAACAATTATATGTATAACCTTTACACTAGAATAATTAATATTTACTTTATTAATCATTATAAAATCTACGATAAAATAATAACTTAAGTTATTTAATATATTAAAATAACTTAGTTTTCTTTCATTAATAAACTTTCTTGAAAATACCTTAGGAATTATGTATTTTGCCATAACATAAAATATTATGTTTTCTCCAAATAAAGATATTCATTGTTAGAAAATAATTTACTTATTGTCTCAAGATATTATTCTTAATATAATATCTACTAAAATAATTACATGTATGGCATATGTACATACATTATATATAGATAATAGGTAATAAGTTTATTTTCTATTATAATAATTTATTTCCATCAATTTATTTATATATAGCAAATATGTTTTAATGTATTTACCATATTAATTAATCACACTTATTACATCATACCAAAAACATATAGGGTAATATTATTATTCAAAAATAATATTTCCTCCTTTATTAAAATAATTCAATATTAGAATTTATTTTAATATCCTTTATAATAATTATTTCTCTTTCTTTTCTATAAATTGTTCCCAAAACAATTTCTTCAAATCTTTATTTAAAGATATAATGATTTTCATTTCTCTTTAATAACGTATATATATCTATTAACGTTATTTGTACATTAGACTTTCACACATATTACCATTCTAAGTAATATATAGAAGGTACTAATTATAATCATATATTCAACATATATATTAATTCACTCCTTTACTTAAGTAAATTAAACCTTGTACCATATTACCTTAGTTAATTAAGGTTCAATATTCACATTATATTATTCCATAATATAACTCTCAACTTAAATTAACCAATATTTATTCTTATTAGTTGATTCCTTAACTAACTTATGCTTCACTATCCAAACCTATTCACGGATAGCTTAAGTGCTATTAATAACCTATATTATAAACACACGAGTTATTAGTACACATACACAAGAATATGGTGATTATACATTAAGGATATTTAATGTCACCAACTTACTATGATAAAATAATTCTATAAATTATTTAATATCGATAGGAATTTATCCACTTCCTTTACCTCAATTGAATCGTCTCTAAAATAAATAACAAATATATATTAATAATATATTCATTAATCACAAAAACACATATTACATAGTCCATATTACCCTATGTAATATAATACCACATACCTCATATCACATATATATCTTTTTATTCGAACCCATCTCACGGTTTAAGAATTTTATTTATTAAATCCTTATTTAATAATTTCTGAAAATCCGGGTTCTTACAGAATCTTCCAAGCTAAAGCTCTTTAGTATGGTATCAATGTACGTTCCTTGGGATAAGCCAAGCATCCATTCAGATCTATCTCTATAGATCTTTAACCCAAAAATATAGGATGCTTCTCCCAAGTCCTTCATGGAGAAGTGTTTAGATAACCAGATTTTAATCGACTATAGCATAGGAATATCATTCCCTATCAGTAATATATCATCAACATATAATACAAGGAATAAAACAAGCGCTCCCACTAACTTTCTTGTACACACATAGTTCATCCTCGTTTTTTATAAAATCAAACTCTTTGATTGTCTCATCAAAATAGATGTTCCATCTACGAGAAGCTTGCTTCAATCCATAAATGGATCGTTTCAGCTTACAGACTTTATTTGTTCCAAGCTTTGAAACAAATCCCTCTGGTTGTGTCATATACACATCCTCCTCAAGTTTTCCATTGAGGAAAACCGTTTTTATGTCCATCTGCCAGATCTCATAGTCGTAATAAGATGCAATCGCAAGCAAAATCCAAATGGACTTCAGCATTTCTACCGGTGAGAAGGTTTCATCATAGTCAATTCATTGTCTTTTTTTGAAACCTTTTGCAACTAGTCGGGCCTTATAGGTCTCTACCTTGACGTCCGCTCCAGTCTTTCTTTTGAAGACTCTTTTACACCCAATAGGCTAAATTCTTTCAGGTGGTGAAACCAAAGTCCATACTTGGTTTTCATCCATGGAGTCCATCTCAGATTTCATGGCTTCAAGCCATTTTCCTGAGTATTTACTACTCATTATTTGTTCGTAATTCAATGGATCATCATCATTCATGACGTGAATGAAGTGTACCTCATCGTCATCCTCTATGACGAATCCATACCTATCAGGTATCTTCGGTACTCATCCAAATTTATGAATAGAGTGTTGTACAGAAGGTGTCTCTACTTGGACAGGTTCATCCACTTGATCTGTAGTGGTTTGTTGTTCTTAAATTTCTTTAAGATCTATTTTCCTCCCACTAGCCCCTTCAAGAATAAATTTATTTTGCAAGAAGGCAATGTTTTTCGCAACAAACACCTTTTGCTCAGTAGGATTGTAGAAATAGTATCCCAAACTTTCTTTAGGATATCCCACAAACTGTGCACTTATCAGATCTTGTCCCAAGCTTATCATTTTGAAACTTTTTCACATAAGCTGGACATCCCCAATCTTAATATACGTAAGACCAGGTTTCCTCCCTGTCCACATCTCATATGGAGTCTTGGGGACGGATTTGGAAGGAACCTTATTTAGTAGATATTCTGCCGCTTCTAGGGCATAACCCCATAATGATACTGGAAGATCGGTAAAACTCATCATAGATCGAACCATGTCCAACAATGTTCGATTTTTCCTTTCAGATACTCAATTTAACTGTGGTGTACCTGGTGGAGTCCATTCTGAGATTATACCATTTTTTTGAGACAATCGAGAAACTCGTCGCTTAAGTATTCACCATCTCAATCTGATCGAAGAATCTTAATACTTGTGTCAGTTTGTTTTTCCACTTCACTTATGAACTCTTTGAACTTTTCAAACGATTCAGATTTGTATTTCATTAAATACACATATCCATATCTTGAGTGATCATTAGTGAAAGTAATAAAATAAGAATACCATCCCCGTGCATTCATTGTCATAGGTCCACAAACATCTGTGTGAACCAACTCTAACAACTCTGTAACTCTTTCTCCTTTTCCACTAAAAGGAGATTTAGTCATTTTTCCCGTGAGACAAGATTCACAAGTTGAATACGATTCAAAATCAGATAGCTCTAAGAGCCCATCCTTATGCAACATGGATAATCTTATTTCATTGATATGATCGAGTCTACAGTGCCATATATAGGTACAATTAACATAATCTCTTTTCCTTATCTTAGTTTGTTCTGTTTGAAGTATATTTTCATGCAAGTCAAGTATATAAAGTCCATTTTGCAGATTACCAACACCATATAAAACTATTGTCTTTATAAATAGAACAATGGTTGTTCTATATTATAATGTCAAATCCTTCTATATCTAATACGGAAATAGGAATAATGTTTCTAATGATATTCGGAACAAAATAACAGTTATTTAAATTAATGGACTTGCCCGTAGATAGTGCTAAACAATAAGTGCCTACAGCCAATGCAGCAATCTTTGCTCCATTTCCCACTCGTAGGACGACCTCATCCTTGTTCAGCTTTCTACTTCTGACCAGTCCTTGCACAGTATTACATATGTGAGAACCACAACCGGTATCCAATAACGAAGTAGAATTTGGACTTTCTGAAAAATTTATTTCAATCATGAACAAATTTGATTGGAAGTCGAAGCTTCTCCAAGATTCTTCTCTGCCGGAAACTTCTTGTTGTTCCTCTTCTAGTGACCCGGCTCGTTGCAATGGAAGCACATTCATTTGCTAGCTAGATCAGGTTTCTTTTGTTCCTTTATGTTCACCTTGCCCTTAGCCTTCTTAGATTTCTTCTTGTCAGAAGATACCTTGGGCCTCTTCCTTTTTTTAGAAGAATCCACCATTAAGACATGGTTCTTCTTAGATGGGAAATGACCTTTCTGCAGTTTTCAACATATTAAGTAATTCAGGCAAGCTGACATCTAAATTATTCATGTGGAAATTAACAACGAACTGCGAGAAGGTCTCAAGGAGTGACTGCAAGAATAAGTCTTGACTCAACTCCCCATCCATGACGAACCCAAGCTGTCTGAGGCACTAAATCAGATTGATCACCCTAAGGACCTGAGTCTCAATGACTGTGCCCTCGGTCATCTGAGATCGGAAGAGCTCCTTATATATCTCATATCTTGCAGTTTTACTTTGTTCACCATACAACTCCTTGAGGTGAAACAACATAGTAGGAGCATCCATGTTTTCATGCTGACGCTGAAGCTCGTTATTCATTGATGCAAGCATAATGCATTGAGCCACATATACATTATCTTGCCACTTTACAATAGTGGCAATCTCTTCCTCAGAGGTTGATTCTGGAACAGTTCCAGGGACAGGTGAATTTAGGAGATAAGAAATCTTTTCAGCAGAGAGAACTATTCTCAGATTCCTTAACCAGTCTGTGTAATTTGGTCCGGTCAGTTTGTTAGCATTAAGTATGCTATGCAGTGAAATTAGTGATTTTGACATTTTTAAATTTTTGCATGTGAAAAGACAACATTTTAGCAAATATTTATTTAATTAATTTTATATACCAAAATAAATTAGGTCTTATTTTAGATTGGTATCTCCCACTATTTTCTTCAAACTGTATTACCCTCGCTTATATAGTTCGGCAACATCTAATTAAAGATTTACTAGTGAGATTAAGGATCCGATTTCAAATGTATATAGCCTTGTGTGTGCACAACAAATGATATATAAAAAAATAGGTAGACAACTCTTGTCAATCACATCAACATGTGACTCATTGTATTCTGCCTATTAGATCATATTGGTCAAGTATGTGCACATCCGAACTAAAATGATTTAAGTTAAGCCCAAAAAGAAAAATATTGTCCTTGTGTGTGCACAAGAAAATAATATTGTTTAATTTTCTTAATAAGTATCAAATGTGATTAAATTACTATCTTAAATACACAATACTCTCCTTGTGTGTGCACAACAAACGCGTATTAAATATTTAATACTCTATTAATTTATCATTCTAGAAGGCGACGTTCGATATTCTAAATATCTTTAAATGCTTTAGACTTAATATAAATTTATTTGTGAGGTTTGTTATTATTTGCCTCATCTTGTTTAGCGCGCATGCACGTATATATATATATATATATATATATATATATATATATATAATACGCATCATTTTATTAAACATGCGAAGCATGTTTACATAAAATATAATATATATAATATTTAGCATGCACATATAGAATATTATATTCTATCCAGATTGATTATGGACTTTTATTCTAGTTTGGTTCACTAGAGCCACTAAGTGAACCAAAAGGTCAAATCTAGAGTGCAAGAATTTAAATTTAATCGTAACTATTACATTTAAACTAGGGCTCCATACAAACGGGTTTTCACGCGCTCCTTGGTCTCCAATTTCTTCAAGAAAATTCTAACTATTTCTATTACATAAACTATTTTAATAAATAGAAACCTTGATCAGCAGTCAAGGGGAAGTACATATGAGGGAGATAGAATTTTACATAAAGAAAAATCAGAGAAGACGATGTACGCGCATACCCCATTTAATAAAACTCATTCATTTAAGCATTCAACTAAAATAAAATCCAATCACATTTGTCAATAGTCCATAATCAACCCCATTTATATTCATACACATAAACATATGCATCAATAAATAATCATTCATCACATGAATAATAAAACCATTTCATATATAGATCGATGTCATTTAATGGACATAAGTTTTGCTAAATTTTAGTTTTGAAATAAAATAAACAATTTTATTTTAATTAAAAACCAAATCCAAATTAAACTCCTTTAATATTTAGCAATCTGAAATCATATTTCAGATAAAATAAACATCTTTATTTTAAACTTTTTTCAATTGAATAAACCATTTCCTTAATTGAAGAAAAGTAAAAAAATTTAGAATCAGCAAGGTGGCGCGCCCGCGCCCAAAATGAACTTGAACACGGCACGGCCGCGCTGCACACTGGTCATGTCAAACAGACGGCGCGCCCACGCCTAAAATGAACTGGGACGGGGCGCGGCCGCATTGTACATTGATTCTGCTTTGCAGTCAGCGCGCCCGCGCTTAGAATGAACTTGGACACTGCGCGGCCGCACAGTTCATCGCAAAATCTGCAGAATTCGCTTTTTGTCCAAAAAATTCTATCCAATCTTACATCAATTCATACATGGAATCATAAAATTGATCATTAGGACAAAGTTAGGCTCTGATACCATTGTTGGGTTTGTATGTAACACATACATATAATCAAATTATACAATAAAGGGCCGAAGGGCGATAAATTAGGTTTTAAAAATTTTATACAAACGTTCACCATGATCATGCTTTGTGCTCAATTATCAATAACAGAAAAGTAAGGATAAATCAGAATCATACCCTTATAGAAACTAGTTTCCACAGGTATGAGTTCTACTCCTTGCTCTTCGTGATCTCCTTGAATCTCTTGTATTGGCTCCTTCTTTTGATCAACGTTAGCCACCCAAGTGTTTAGCCACTAGAAATGATCTATCAAGGAAGAGAAATTGCTCAAGAAGATGGGGGGTTGACTAAACCCTATTTTCTATTCTCTGTAGAAAAAGAAGTAATCTCCAACTCTTGAAATTACGTATATCTAATATTTGATATAAGACTCCTCTTATATAGATATTGGTTAACCCTACTAATCTAATTAGAATTAAGATTTATTTAATTAATTAATTAAACTCTTTTAATTAATTAGGCTTCCCAATATATTGGGATTAATTAATTAAACTCATTTAATTAATTTACCTCCTAATCTCATTAAGAATAAGTGAGAGTACTAATATTAAATTAATTCCTAAACTCCTATAGAATTAAAATAATAATAATTGTAATAATATTAATAAGACTCCTCTTATTAATTTATATTTAATATTTTTAAATTATTAAATAATAAACATTAAGCTATTTAATTTATTTTATCACCATAGATTAAATTAATTATACTTAATGCATTATTACGATTATATCATTACCTTCTTAAATAATTATTCTTTCTTTTATGGTGTGACCCTTTAGGTTCTCCATATATAAATCGGTTGTGAATAAATCAATTAGAACAATTCTAATCTAATTTAAATAAATAAATTAAACTAATAATTTATTTAAATAAATAATATTTATTCTACAATAGGGATAAGCCTCCCTAACGATTAACGACTTTTCAAATAATATAGATTTCAACATTAATCATAAAAGAACCTGTGAGTTAATAGTTACCATACAATTCAATCCTTCCACCATATAATGTCTCAATTAAATATAAGACAAAGATTTACTGTCAAGTCTTATTTTATTTAATTATATGTATTTTGATTAGAAAATGCATAACTCCAAATAATGCAAATTAGAAACTGTTTTCTAATTTCATTTTGCTTTGGCCAAGGACTACTGGATTGTCATTTAACGAATCACATATGACATATCTCTTCTTTTACTAGAAGTGGTAGATTCTTTATTGATCATTCATTATCTCCATATGTAACTAATTATACCCAAGCATACCCTTTGATATACCCTAAGGGTCTTTAAGGAATAAGTTAAAGTATAATTCATTACACACAAGATACTATGATGATCTCAAGTCCAAGGATCACTTGTACTACTATCACATTAGGAATTCCTATTGATAGGCGAGTAAAACTCCATTAGATATTCCATAGCTAGCCACGTTCAGTGAACTTATTCTCCGATAAGCACCTACATACTTTTTTTAGTGTCTCCAAACAAATGATCATGAGATCAATCATCCTCATCCAATGAGCAAGCAGCATATGTACCAATCTATCCTGATTTACTAATCCCCTTTTTAGTAATCGAACGATTGGGAATTATTTTAGTTTTAAGCTTTCTAAGAATTTAGATCTCATAAGCATGATTAACATCATGATTCTAAAAGCATTGCTTAAAACTGAGGGTTATTTACATATTATAAAAACAGCATCATGTAGATAATTAAATGCATTTATAAGTGAATACTTTTATTAATAAATAAATAAGATCGTTTACAAAGTATATGGTTTATCATCATACATGATTGGCTTGTATGCATACTACGTTAAATACCTAATGGATTTTTACTTTCATGTCAATAAGAATTTCTAATGTGACAGTAGTACAAGTGATCCTTGGACTTGAGATAATCATAGTATATTGTATATAATGAATTATACTTTGACTTATTCCTTAAAAACCCATAGGGTATATCAAAGGGTATTTTTGGGTATAATGAGTTACATATGGAGATAATAAATGATCAATAAAGAATCTATTACTTCTAGTAAAAGAAGAGATAAGTCCTATGTGATTCGTTAAATGACAACCCAGTAGTCATTGGCCAAGGCAGAATGAAATTAGAAAAGAGTTTCTAATTTGCATTATTTGGAGTTGTGCATTTTCTAATCGAAATACATATAATTAAATAAAATAAGATTTGAAGTTAATTCCATATCTTATATTCAATTGGGATATTGTATGCTGGAAGGATTAAATTGTACGGTAACTATTTACTCACATGTTCTTTTATGATTAATGTTGAATCTATATTATCTGAAAAGTCGTTGATCGCTAGAGAGGCTTATCCCTATTGTAGAATAAATATTATTTATTTAAATATATTATTAGTTTAGTTTATTTATTTAAATAAGATTAGAATTGTTATAATTGATTTATTCACAACCAGTTTAATATGAAGAACCTAAAGGGTCACACCATAAAAGGAAGAATAATTATTTAAGAAGGTAATGGTATAATCGTAATAATGCATTAAGTGTAATTAATTTAATCTATGGTGATAGAATAATTTAAATAGCTTAATGTTTATTATTTAATATTTTGGAAATATTAAATATAAATTAAATAGAGGAGTCTTATTAATATTATTACAATTATTAATATTTTAATTTTAAAGGGGTTTAAGAATTAATTTAATATAAGTACTCTCATTTATTTCTAATAAGATAATATGCAAATTAAGTAAATGAGTTTAATTAATTAATCCCAATATGTTGGGAAGCCTAATTAATTAAAGGAGTTTAATTAATTAAATGAAACCCTATACCTAATAAGATTATAAGGGTTGACCAAATCTATATAAGAGAAGTCTTATGTTAGATATCAGGTGATGAAATTCCAATAGTTGGAGAGTACTCATTTTCTATAGATGATAGAAAACTAGGGTTAAGCCAACCACCCTCCTTCTTGATAATTCATCTTCCTTGGTGGATCACCTCTAGAGGCCAAACACTTGGGTGGCTAACGTTGATCAAAGAAAGGAATCTATCCCGAAAATTTAAGGAGATCACGAAGAACAAGGAATTGAACTCGTACCTGTGGAAGCTTCGTTCTACAAGGGTATGATTCCATAACTTCTTATTTATCGTTTTAAATTAATAATTTGCATAAAGGATGATCCGGGTAATGGTTTTGTAGAAATTTTTTATACTCGGGTATACTATGCTTCCGCTTATTTTTGCAATTTGATTGCGCCATGATTTCGTACAAATCCCAGCAGTGGCATCAGAGCTAAACCTTTATGCAATTATTATTTATTTTGATTTCATATACATATGAGTATGTATTTAGAATAATTTATTGGGCATAATTTTATTGTATAAAATTAATTTTTATGAAAAAGGGCAAATTCCGAAATGAAAAAAAAAATCGCGAATGCCTTTTAATTCGCGAACTGATTAAATCGCGAAAGCATTTTTTTTTGGAGCAAAAGGTGATAAGGATTACAAAAATTTTCTGCATATTTCAAAAGGAAGGCTTAGTCACGCCACTTTTATATATATTTATATATTAACGAATTATATATATATATATATATATATATATATATATATATATTGTTTCTAAATGATTATGATTAGTGGTTTTTATGACCACTTATTCGGATAATAACCAACTCATTTTGTGGCTTAAACTCGAGTATCATTGTGCTTTTCATATGTTTTTCTCTTGTTTTGCAGTTTTCATGTTTAGGAGCTCTACTTTAGTGCATGTTGAGCTAAAAAGGGTAGAAGATAGCCAAAAAGGGGCAAAGCACAGTAGAAGGCTTAAAGCATGATGGCATGGCAAAGAAGTAATGTAATGTGAGGATGCTACGACGCTAATAAGAGATAATAATGCATGAGGTGCAGGAGGAAAACAACTGAAGACTATATGACGCCAGCTTTGCAGCAACAGAAGCCAGCAGAATTCAGCATCCCAGAGCCGCGCGGCCACGCCAGCAGCAAGGCCAAACCGCGCGCGGCCGTGCCAGTCCAATATTTTGCCAGCTTTGACTTTCACTTGGATTGAACGAGAGAGGCAGAGATATAAGGGCTGTTAGCCCCATTTGGTCGAGATATACTCCCCTTAAGGGAGCTTAGCCCTAGTTCTTGTTCTTCTTTCCCTTCTCTTTACTTTCCTTGTATAGATTAGGAGTAGATTAAGCTAGTTTAAAGTAATTAGTTTTCTAGGGTTTTATTAGACTTGATGGTTGAAACAATTGGAGAGCATCAAAGATCCAAGCTTGGAGCAAGAACTCAGATTTGCATTCTCTATTTATATTATCTCCTTGCTATCTCGTTGTATATTTGGATGATGTTTATTCTTTTTGTGGATGATATATTTGAGTCATTCATGACTTAAACTTATTTTGAGGTTCCAATGGAACTTGATGAGTAGTTTATATTGATTTCCTTCTATGTTAGTCTTGTTTATCGTTATGTGATTGTCTATTACGATTTGTGCTTTAATTGCTTAATTGATTTGTGACCAATTACTGTGATAACCTATGTGGACTAGAAAGACGAAATATAGGTTTATATCTAATCATAGTAGCGGGCGATTGCATGTTCACATGGCGTTGGACGTATGATTTGTGGCTAGGATAGACATATACCGAAGCGCCACTCGTAGTCAATAGAGAACTTGGACTTAAACCCTAATTATTTGTAAATCACGTAGACATATAGAGGTTTAGATAATGTGGGTATTCATGTGCATTTTATCATCTGTGGATTGCATATGATATAGAGTAGGTGCATCGAAAGATGGCCTTCTCTCACTTTCGTGTTCTCGGCTAACAAGCTTTGACTATTAATTTGACCTAATTGGAAGTTTATTGATTTAGATGAATCATTAGGGGAAATTGAGATCAAATGCCTTCATTATCTGATTTTAACTCTAGAATTAATTAGTTTAAATTTAATTCCTTGTCTAGTTTTAATTAAAACAATTTGCCACTCTTTAAATAAGACTGAGATGATTATAGACTAGTGGTTTGGCGACCCTTTATCTGTTAATTTTCCGTGGGAACGATATCTGTACTTACACTTTATTACTTGTTGACCGTGTATACTTGCATGAATATATTGATCGGTAAGACGACCAACAAGTTTTTGGGGCCGTTGCCGGGGAATTAATTGGATAACTGTTTGCCAACATTTGTTTCAATCAAATTAGTCTTAATTTAAACATTTTATTTTTTTTAATTCTCTTCTTATATTCTCTTTTCAGGTACAATGGATCTTAATTTCTATCCATGGTGTTACACAAGGCAAGAGCAACCAAGAGAAACAGGGAATGATGGCGTCGACCCACTAGCTACACTTTCAGCACAGTTAGAGGTTCTCTCAAGGAAGTTGGATACTGTTTCAGCCCAACAGAGTCGAGAGCCGGTAATACTCATGATTATGGTGCTGGAAGCTATACGAGCCATCAAGATCCCATCAGTTATGGACAAGAGCAGTATGGGGTTGATTACTCCTACAATGAAGCTTATCCCAATTATCAGCAAGATTGGGGTATCACCCAAACTCTTCATCGACTATCAAGACCAATACTGTGAGCCAAGTCCAATGTATGCACCAGACCCCACATACCAATCTCCATGTTTACAAGAAGAGAAGTCAATAATGGACGTCCTGTATAGGAGCTTAGCGAACCAAGAGGAGGTGCTTAGGAGTCAAGAACAATCAAACCAGAATTTTCAGGATCAGGTGGCCCTAATCAACAATACTCCTACTAATGAGATTCAGTACAAGGATTCCGAGGTTGAAACAGAAAAGGTAAGATTGGAAAGTTTGTGGGGAAACTCTATAGCATCAACAAAAGAGATCTTGATTGAGCAAGCGAAGTCGATTGAGAATCTTCAGAATTGGGCGGAGCAAATTAGCATGGCTTTAAGGAAGGAGGAAGTGTTTGAGTAAGAGACAAAAATGCAAAATCTTTAGAATCAAGTACCTCCAATGACTGAAGCCGTGAGTAATGACCCTCGGAATACATGGTGCTATGATATGGATGCTGAAACTGCTGAAGATTCGGAAGTGCACTTGCAACTGGACGAGCCGAAGGTAATGGATATAGAGGAGACAATTGGGGATGTGGAAAAGTATGAGCCAACCGTGACAATACCCCAAGAGCCTTCTCCACCGAAGTTTGAGACTCTAGTGAAGTTTGCACACCCCTGCCCCTTGGTAGCCACATCACAGATACGGATCTCGAAGATATGAGAGAGTCCACATTCTTGAAACCATGGTGGCATGAAGAAGAGAGAATGGAAGAAAAGATCATTGTGTTAGTAGATCCTCATTACCCCAATCACTTCACGAACACAACGGAATCATTGCCTAGCTCCCCGACCTTCAGGACGGGGAATTCATATACATATCATATGCTAGGTAGTTTAAATCTGAAACCTCTCTTGTTGGGAAGCCACCAAGCTCACACGACAATTCTAATGGATGGACGGTTTCTCCAATAACGTCGGGGGATCGGATAGTCGTCTTAGACATAGTCCAGCTAGAGGACTATAAATCAAGTGCTCGATGGGAGGCACCCCATCATTTCTCTCTCCCTCCCTACTTGTTTAGTTCTACATACTTATCTCCATTTCCTCCCCCTTGTTTAATTCTTATTAGTTTAATTTAGTTATAAATTTTTGAACACTTTAGGATTTAGGATTTCAATGCCTACATTTTTGGACTTAGGCATTAGTGCGTAGATTTTTGGGACTCAAAAGCTTATTGAACATATTGTGATGCACTTGCACATTGCATATACGCACATATAGGAGTTTTTGGGAATGCACAGTCATATACGTATCTTCATATGTTTATTGCTCCTATTTGCAAATAACTAATAGTAAGTATATAGCTTTGATAGTTTAAAGAGGGCTTAATAAAGGTTATATACTTTTCTCAGGATTCAATCCATGCTGCATGAAGCAAAGTTCAAATGCCACAACCTCAGTTCATGCCAAAGCCTGCAGAATTTAAAATTGGCAGAGGGTGCGACCGCGCTTGGATAAGCCTGCATTGGCGTATGGCCGCGCGTCGGGAAGACAGGTCCAGACTTAAGAAATTTTCGGCAGATTTTGGCGCTCACTTCTCTATTTCATTTTAGACGTGCTCATCCCTTATCTCTCTCACTCAAACGCTCAAATTTTTCCCTCATTCCTACCATCAATCTACAATCCTTCAAACTAATAGCTTCAATCACATCACCATTCCATCTTCAATCTCCCTCATAAACCCCTCCCCCCCTCCACCACAAGCCCTAGCTTTGAAAACCTCTTATCTCCTAAATTACAAACACCAAAACATCAGTCCACCTCATCCCCTCAACTTGATCAATTGAGATAGTGAGTGTGGATTCAAGAGCAAAGAAAGATTATTAAGTTGGGTTTGTTCGTGGCTTGTGACGCCCCCAAATTCCAGGACCGCCACTTGGTCTCTCGAATTCGGTTCATCACGTGCTCATGGTAATACATCACAATAATAATAATTAAATATCATACGATCACAGTGGAAAATCTATTCTAGAATAATTTACAATGATTTATTATAATTATTCCCCCAAGTCTCGCAACCTACAGTACTTAATAGATTTCATAATAATATCAGTTAACGACTTATTACATAATCTAACTTAAGCTTAAACATAATCAAATCCAGTCTTACTACATCATCTTCATACAATATTAATATATTTAAAACATAACAGACATAAGCTAGTTGGTAGCTTTGCCCTTGCCCTTATCAACGCCCGAAGGTTCACCATGCTCTGCCTTAACTGAAATGTTTTAGGGAAAGCAAGAATGAGCACAAATTGCCCAGCAAGTAATATACAATAAGGGTGAGTAATAAGATTCTCAATTCTCGAAAGGGTATAACAAGATTTGATAATTCAAGAATAACAAGAATATCAACAGTTCTCAATATCGGTCGCTAAGGACAGGATAATATCAATATGATTCAATAATAAGTCAATTCAAGATTTCAAATAATTGAATACTGAGTAGTCACTACGGACTATGAACTTCTACTAGAATTGACAGTAATAAACTGAAAATCCAACAAAAACAGGTACAACAGGTGATCAGCCTAAAGTACCCTTGTTATGCATAACAATCAACCATACTCAAGTGTGCACGTCGGTTCTCCGACAATTATATATTCCCTTCAAAGAAGGTTGTTCTTCTCAGTCAAATACCAGATCCCGCACCAATCAATTAGTTTGGGTTGCTTTTCAATAACATAAGTCCAGCCGAATCAAATGGCATAGACACTTTTCACAATATTCAAGAACAATACTAAGTTCAACATGAATAATAGCTTTAATGAAATAAGAGTTCAAGTATGCTAATTCGATTCAACCGAGTAAATAGGAAACTAGTTCGCAATACACAAGATAGGATACTTGCATAGTAAAAGAGCATAAGTTAGGAAACTTTCACAATCATAGATTTCCTTGCATAAGGTAAATGCGTCGGTTAGGATACTTACACTTTAAAAGAGTGTAAGTAAGAGAACTTGCCTTTAGCGTAGTTTATCCACGAAAAGCAAATCAACACTTTCGAATTCCTATCGTAATACAGTTACGTATATATATGATATTCATTAGTCATATAATTTAACTTCACATTTTCTCTTTGAATATACGATCAACACATAAGCTAAGTTTTACCTAGCTACACAGTTACATAGAATATAATTTCTATCCTTAACGTTCCTTCTTTAGAGTTTAAACGCATTCTCATATTATATAAGATCTCAACAATTAGCAAACATGCTTGCATATTATTAATATCACATACGACCACAATCAATACTAAATATATTTCATTTTAGCAAGTTACGGCATCTCCTTAAGTTAACCGTCAAAATCGGGTTCAAGTAACATCATATAATATCACGTAGCATGTATTCATATTTAAAGGATACTTTCATGCTTGTATAACTTTTCCAAATCCAATCGTACATGGTATAGGTTCTTAAGTTAATACCTAAAGCCATTCAAGGACACGAACTCATATGGTCTAACATGGTCGCTTTTAAACACATAAGATATTCATATAACTTGTATTAGTCATGCTCATGAGTACTCGTATTGCATATATGTAGCTAGCATTGTTATTATCTTGAAAACATGCTTTGTTCATGCTAAACTTTAATCATGGCAACTAATCATGGTATATATATATGCATGACACATGAATGAGTCTAAGAGTACTATCACATGTGTCCATAAATGACAAATTCTAATTCTCGTCATAACATACCAACGTTCACGTTCAAAGCTTATACTTTGTTAGTATAGTTCATTAATAAGGTCTATCATGTTCATACTTCCTTATGAAACCTATATATGTAAGTTAAGGCTTCATTTATATATTTCAAAGTTATCTAAACATGCTCATAACATCAAAATGACTATATAGCATTTACATGATCATATCCACCTTCAAACTTCTATTCTTGTTAGGAATGAGCACTAGTTAGGTTCACATGTTCATATTTTATTACGGAACCAATATAGATAAGTTAACATGCACTTCATGTGTCTCTAGGTGGTACTAACGTGCTTGCAAGGTCAGTATGTAAACATGCTTCATATATGTTAACGTCGTTTATGAAACTTTAAATTCGTTTCCAAACTATATGTCGTTTGGTTAATCATGCATGCTAATATACTAAAACATGCTCACATTGCCTCATTAGGTTTATATATATGTATTAATCATGCTCCCATGCTTGTTTAAACAAAAATCAAACAATTGGCACATAACAGTTTTGTTGCAGAATGCAGAAAACTGAACACAGAGGCTGGCGCTGCGGCGCGGCACAGCAGCTCACTACTGGCGCTGCGGCGCGAGTGGCGCTGCGTGCGGCGCTGCGGCGCGGGCTGCGGCGCGTGTGGCGCTGCAGCGCGGGCTGCGGCGCTGCGGCGGGCTGCGGCGCTGCGGCGGCTGCGGCGCTGCGGCGTCGAGGCAGTTTTCTGCAGTTCAGACTGCAGCGAGATCCGACCAAAAACCTCCCATTTCATCGATTTCAACATACCCAAATGCTATTAGACTTGTTTAACTTACTAACACATACATATATGCTTATATAACAGTCAATAGCAATTATCAATTCCCAATTTCATGAACTCTAACTAATTTACGAATTTTATGTATTCACAGAAATTAAAGAGGAACAATGGAAATGAAAGACTATTCAGTGGTTCTATCATGTGTGTATGTTCATATAACAACAATATAAGGGTTCTACAACCCAATCATGAACCAATTTAGCATAATCAAGAATTTCAAGGAAACTTCGGAAACAGAAAACGGAAATGAAAAACACAGGAAGAGGAATTATACCTCTGTAAATGATTTAAGCTTGCTGCTATCTCAATAACACTGATATATATATATATATGCTCTCTAGTCTCACTTAGCCAAAATGCTCAGCAAAAGAACTGAAGAAGGAGGAGAGCTTCTTTATAGAGAAATTCATGACCAGACAAAGCCTTTTCCTTCCAAATCAAAACAACGGATTGAAGGATTGCATGCTAGATAAGAAGGAGTTGGTAAATAGTTGGTGATTTCCACTATTCTGCCCACTCCCTTCATGATGGCTAGAATGCTGAGTTTGAGAGAAGAGAGTAGGCTAGCTTCATGAGTGTTCACGTGTGAAGAGATAGTGACTATCATTTAGGGACAAGCCAAACAAACCTCAGCATTCTTACAAATGGACTATATGCTACACTTGTATATATATATATACACCATATACTTATGTTATATATTATATGTACTCTTAGGTTATAATTACAATGTTCTCCCCATAATGTAATAAATGCAATTTGAATACATATAATCTATGTACATTTTATCTTACCGATATAATACAATCGGATACTACCACATTACATTATATCATATATTATTAAATTGTATTACTCAACAATTATTTATAATAGATCCATGATACATTATTTTAATGTATATCCACACATCATTTGTCACCTACACATATTATAACATATAGTTACTATACATTTAATTCGCATGCTTGCACGTATAATTTCTCATCTTATAAATTGAATATTAATTAATAATATACACATATCCTACATCAATCAATATAATTGTTAACCTCCATAACAATTTAATTAACCCTTATATGATTAATTATCACTTTGATATAAATCTTATTGTATTTATAAACACGTTGCTCATTATTATTATGTTTCTTGCAATAATAATAATCACATATTATTAATCAATCCTCATTAGTATTTTATAAAAGTTAATTAATATTCTTCGATTAACAATTAATATAGATTAATTGTTCGCTTAAATTAATATAATCATTCTTATATTACGTCACTGTGCCACACAAGGCAATCAACGAGTTTATCACAAACTCCACCAATTTCTCAATAATTATTCAATTATATATAATTGAATTAATTCATCTCATAACACAAAATCATTTATATTCAAATAAATTCTCATTTCCATTAATATATTTATTTAATAATATATGGAAATCCTCGGGTATTACATCCTCCCCCCCTTATAAAAATTCCGTCCCGGAATTGCTACAAGGTTACACAAATAGATGGGGATAGTCCCTCATCATCCTATCTTCTAACTCCCACGTTGCCTCCTTGACATCGTGGTTACGCCAAAGTACTTTTACAGACGAAATAATTTTATTTCTCAAAGTTTGTTCTTTCCTATCTAATATTTGGACAGGAATTTCTTCATACGCCAAGTTCTTCTCCACTTGAATGGGCTCGTAAGAAATCACGTGCTTGTAGTCGGCCTTGTACGGTCGCAACACGGAAATAGTGGAACACGTTGTGGATATGCTCCAACTCGGGTGGTAACGCAACTTTGTATGCCACTTCGCCCACTCGCTTCAGTATCTCGAACGGTCCTACGAATCTTGGACTCAATTTTCCTTTCTTGCCGAAACGGATTTTTCCCTTCCATGGAGATACCTTCAAGAATACGAAACTGCCGACTTTGAAGTCTCGGTCCTGCCGATGCAAATCTGCGTATTTCTTTTGGCGATCTTGAGCTGCTACAAGTCTGGCTCTTATCACTGTCACCACGTCTGCGGTTTGTTGAACTAACTCTGGTCCGAGTATTCGTCATTCTCCGACTTCGTCCCAACATAACGGCGTTCTGCACTTTCTCCCGTAAAGAGCTTCGTACGGTGGCATGCCAATACTCGCATGGTAGCTATTATTATATGCGAATTCTACTAAGGGTAGGTGGTCGTCCCAATTTCCCTTAAAATCCATTACGCAAGTCCTAAGCATGTCTTCTAGCGTTTGTATTGTTCGCTCACTTTGTCCGTCTGTTTGAGGATGATAAGCTGTACTCAACCTCAACTGCGTTCCCATTCTTTCTTGCAAACTCTTCCAAAAATTGGACGTAAAGCGCGGATCTCGATCAGAGACAATTGACACCGGCACTCCATGTCGTGAAATAATTTCTTTTACATACAGACTCTCTAATTGGTTCAAACTGTAGCGGATCTTGATTGGTAGAAAGTGTGCGGTCTTCGTTAGTCGATCCACGATAACCCAAATAGCATCATAACCTTTCTGTGTAACTGGAAGTCCTACCACGAAGTCCATGGTAATATGCTCCCATTTCCACTCTGGTATTTCTAACGGTTGTAGTAAACCACTTGGCCGCTGATGCTCTGCTTTAACGCGTTGGCAAGTCAAGCATTTACTGACGCACTCTGCTACTTCCCGCTTCAAATTAGGCCACCAAAAATGTTGCCTTAGATCTCGGTACATCTTTGTGCCTCCCGGATGAACGGAATATGTCGTATTATGTGCCTCGTGCAAAATCTCTTCCCTCAACTCGGTTACCGCTGGTACCCACACTCTCCCTTCAAATCTCAAAATACCGTCTTTATCCATTCAAAATTTTTCTTCCTCACTTTCTGTGATCCTCTTTCGGATTTTCTCACACTCTTCATCCTTTTCCTGGGCTTCCTTTACTCTATTCAACAACGTCGGACAAGCTTCCATTACAATTAACTTCTCACCAGACTTTTCTGGTCCTTTTACTTCTATCTCCAATTTCTCCATCTCTCTTATCAACTCTTCCTGAGTCGTCAAATTAAACAACTTCTCCCTTCCTTTCCTGCTCAGAGCGTCGGCAACCACATTTGCCTTTCCCGGGTGATAAAGAATATCGCAGTCATAGTCTTTGATTAATTCTAACCACCTTCTCTGCCGCATGTTTAACTCCTTCTGTGTGAAGATATATTTTAGACTTTTGTGGTCCGTGTATATCTCACATTTTTCTCCGTATAGATAATGTCTCCATATCTTTAATGCAAAAACTACCGCCGCTAACTCTAAGTCATGAGTAGGGTATCGTTTTTCGTAATCCTTCAATTGTCGTGACGCATACGCAATAACCTTGCCATGTTGCATGAGCACACAGCCAAGCCCCTTGTGCGATGCATCACTATACACCACAAAATTTCCCGCATCATCTGGTAATGATAACACAGGTGTTTCGCTCAATCTCCTTTTCAGTTCTTGAAAACTTTCTTCGCATTTGTCGGTCCATACAAATTTCACCGTCTTTCTAGTCAAATTGGTCAACGGGGTTGCTATCTTAGAAAAATCTTGGATGAATCTTCGATAGTACCCAGCTAACCCTAGAAAGCTTCTCACCTCCGTCGGTGTTCTCGGTTGTTCCCAATTACTTACTGCTTCAACCTTCGCAGGGTCTACAGAGATTCCATTCTTATCCACCACGTGGCCTAAGAATTGAACCTTCTCCATCCAAAATTCGCACTTAGAAAATTTTGCATACATCTTCTCCTTCCTTAGTGCCTCCAAAATAATCTTTAGATGTTCGGCGTGTTCTTCCTCTGTCTTTGAGTAGATCAAAATGTCGTCGATAAAAACCACTACAAATTTATCCAAGTATGGCTTGAAAACTCGGTTCATCAAGTCCATAAATGCTGCCGGAGCATTAGTCAATCCAAATGACATTACCAAAAACTCGTAGTGTCCATAACGGGTTCGAAACGCAGTCTTTGGTATGTCCTCATCCCTCACTTTCAGTTGATGATATCCTGTTCGTAGGTCAATCTTCGAGAAACACTTTGCTCCCTTCAGTTGATCAAACAAGTCGTCTATCCTCGGTAGCGGATACCGGTTCTTTATCGTTACTCTATTCAATTCTCGATAATCGATACAGAGCCTCATCGATCCGTCCTTCTTCTTAACGAATAGTACTGGTGCTCCCCAAGGAGAAACACTCGGTCGAATGTAACCCTTATCCAACAACTCTTGCAATTGTATCATCAATTCCTTCATTTTACTGGCGCCATACGATATGGAGCTTTCGAAATCGGTGCCGTTCCCGGTGCTAAGTCTATTACGAATTCGATTTCTCTGTCTGGCGGAAGACCAGGCAGATCGTCCGGAAACACATCTTGGAATTCATTAACTACGTATATATCCTTAATTTCTACTCCCTTCTTTCGAGTATCAACGATGTAAGCTAAATATCCTCCACATCCTTTCCTTAACAATTTCTTGGCCTGCATCATCGTAACGCAACACGATTGCTTAAGCGATGAGCTACCATAAAACACTACCTTAGACTTACTCGGAGTCTGAAGGTTCACACATTTGTTCTGACAGTCAATTATCGCAGCATGGTTATACAACCAATCCATTCCCAGTATTACGTCAAATTCTCCCAGTCTAATAGGAATCAAGTCTACGCTCAGTTCATGTTTACTAATATTTGCGCGACAATTTTGATAAACGTATTCTACAGGGATCACTTCCTTATTAGCAACTTCTATGATCAAAGGATTTTCTAATAGTTCTCGAGGTGTACTAAGTCTACTAGCAAATTCTTCAGATACAAAAGAACAGGTGGCACCCGAATCAAATAATACATAAGCATTTATATCATTGATTGGGATTATACCTGACACCACATCCTTCGCAGCCACTGCGTCTTGGACGGTCATGTTAAAGGTTCTGGCGGTTGGGCGGTTGGATTGTGCCGGTCCACCGATCATCAACTTGTTGCCTCCTTGCTGATTACTACCCCCACCACTTCCCTTCTTTGGGCAGTCCTTAATTCGGTGCTCCGTCGAGCCACAAGCAAAGCATCCTTGTATCTTCTTTGGTTTCGGACAGTTGGGCGAGATGTGCCCTTCCTGTCCGCAGTTGTAGCAAGTGCCACGTCCCTTCCAGCACTCGCCCTGGTGATTCTTCCCACACTTCGGGCATCCTTCAGCCCTCTTCTTGAAACCTCCACGAAAATTCCCTGATTGATTATTATTGTTGTTTTTGTTGTTGTTATTGTTCTCCCACTTTCTCTTTCCCAAGTTGCTTCCTCCGCTACTGCTTCCTCCCGTACGATTCTCTCCTCCAGTATTCTTTCCTTTCTTTTCTTTGTTATACAGACTTAAGGCTTCACTGCCGCCTTCCGCAATGATTGCCTTCTCCAGTAATGTTGCAAAGGAATCAATTTGAAGAACTGATACCTTATTGAACAGCCATGGCTTCAACCCTTGTTCAAAGCGTCTAGCCTTCCTTTCTTCATCACCAACTTGGTGCTCCGCAAATCGCGCTAGTTCGTTAAACCTAGCCGCGTATTGCGCCACCGTCATCTCACCTTGTTTTAACTCTAGGAATTTCACCTCCATCCTATTCTTCATACTTTTCGGAAAGTAATTCTCGAAGAACAGCGTCTTAAACTTGTCCCAAGCTATTATCCCTTCTCCAGCTCTTTGTTGATTAGCCTCCCACCAGTAGTTCGCTTCTCCCCTCATCATGTACGTGGCAAACACCGTCTTCTGATCTTCGCCTACGCTAGCTATAGTGAAAGCTTTTTCGATCTCTTTGATCCACGTTTGTGCGACGATTGGGTCGGTAGTTCCCTCGAACTCCGGGGGTCCTACACTCTTAAAGTCTTTAAAGGTTGTTACTAGCACAGTTTGAGGGTTCGGGCGAACGGGTTCATTGTTCCTTCCCCTTAAGGCTTCTCCTAACAAGTCTACCAGTTTCTGGATCGGGTCTACTTGTTCTCTCTCATTGTTAACGGATTCTTCGGGTGCAGTCAATCTACGTCTGGGCGGCATTATCTGCATCACAATTTTTCATTTTATTATTATTCAAGTATATTACTTAAGTATTTCTTTTAATACTAAAAGAATAAATTTATGACACGTTTCTAAAATCAACTCCATTTATATTCATATGCCATTTCATTTCATTACATGATTTTCCTAGCATACTGCTATAAATGTTATCACATATATCCCCTAATATCACAAAAGACGGGGAATATACCAACCTACTACCATACTACCCCTCTAACAAAAGCTAACTCGGGGTTTACTTCATCATCCCACATCTTACACAAAAGATCGGGATTACAACATAGTATATACAATACATAAAGACACAACTAGTACTACCACTAGACTGACTAAGGAAATCTCATCCCATCATCCCGCGTTCCACTGCGCTCTTGTACTCCAACTGTGCTATATACGCAACCAGCTCTCGGCTCAAGGTATGTAGAGTCTGTCCCTGTTCTGCCGGGTAGTGGTACACACCATCAATCACCCTTTCAAAAGCTGAACGGAACACATACCCCATCTTGTTCATCTTTCTCTTCTTGCACCTGACCTCGTCCTCAAGGTCATCAGCTCTCTCTCTAGAATAATTTACAATGATTTATTATAATTATTCCCCCAAGTCTCGCAACCTACAGTACTTAATAGATTTCATAATAATATCAGTTAACGACTTATTACATAATCTAACTTAAGCTTAAACATAATCAAATACAGTCTTACTACATCATCTTCATACAATATTAATATATTTAAAACATAACAGACATAAGCTAGTTGGTAGCTTTGCCCTTGCCCTTATCAACGCCCGAAGGTTCACCATGCTCTGCCTTAACTGAAATGTTTTAGGGAAAGCAAGAATGAGCACAAATTGCCCAGCAAGTAATATACAATAAGGGTGAGTAATAAGATTCTCAATTCTCGAAAGGGTATAACAAGATTTGATAATTCAAGAATAACAAGAATATCAACAGTTCTCAATATCGGTCGCTAAGGACAGGATAATATCAATATGATTCAATAATAAGTCAATTCAAGATTTCAAATAATTGAATACTGAGTAGTCACTACGGACTATGAACTTCTACTAGAATTGACAGTAATAAACTGAAAATCCAACAAAAACAGGTACAACAGGTGATCAGCCTAAAGTACCCTTGTTATGCATAACAATCAACCATACTCAAGTGTGCACGTCGGTTCTCCGACAATTATATATTCCCTTCAAAGAAGGTTGTTCTTCTCAGTCAAATACCAGATCCCGCACCAATCAATTAGTTTGGGTTGCTTTTCAATAACATAAGTTCAGCCGAATCAAATGGCATAGACACTTTCACAATATTCAAGAACAATACTAAGTTCAACATGAATAATAGCTTTAATGAAATAAGAGTTCAAGTATGCTAATTCGATTCAACCGAGTAAATAGGAAACTAGTTCGCAATACACAAGATAGGATACTTGCATAGTAAAAGAGCATAAGTTAGGAAACTTTCACAATCATAGATTTCCTTGCATAAGGTAAATGCGTCGGTTAGGATACTTGCACTTTAAAAGAGTGTAAGTAAGAGAACTTGCCTTTAGCGTAGTTTATCCACGAAAAGCAAATCAACACTTTCGAATTCCTATCGTAATACAGTTACGTATATATATGATATTCATTAGTCATATAATTTAACTTCACATTTTCTCTTTGAATATACGATCAACACATAAGCTAAGTTTTACCTAGCTACACAGTTACATAGAATATAATTTCTATCCTTAACGTTCCTTCTTTAGAGTTTAAACGCATTCTCATATTATATAAGATCTCAACAATTAGCAAACATGCTTGCATATTATTAATATCACATAAGACCACAATCAATACTAAATATATTTCATTTTAGCAAGTTACGGCATCTCCTTAAGTTAACCGTCAAAATCGGGTTCAAGTAACATCATATAATATCACGTAGCATGTATTCATATTTAAAGGATACTTTCATGCTTGTATAACTTTTCCAAATCCAATCGTACATGGTATAGGTTCTTAAGTTAATACCTAAAGCCATTCAAGGACATGAACTCATATGGTCTAACATGGTCGCTTTTAAACACATAAGATATTCATATAACTTGTATTAGTCATGCTCATGAGTACTCGTATTGCATATATGTAGCTAGCATTGTTATTATCTTGAAAACATGCTTTGTTCATGCTAAACTTTAATCATGGCAACTAATCATGGTATATATATATATGCATGACACATGAATGAGTCTAAGAGTACTATCACATGTGTCCATAAATGTCAAATTCTAATTCTCGTCATAACATACCAACGTTCACGTTCAAAGCTTATACTTTGTTAGTATAGTTCATTAATAAGGTCTATCATGTTCATACTTCCTTATGAAACCTATATATGTAAGTTAAGGCTTCATTTATATATTTCAAAGTTATCTAAACATGCTCATAACATCAAAATGACTATATAGCATTTACATGATCATATCCACCTTCAAACTTCTATTCTTGTTAGGAATGAGCACTAGTTAGGTTCACATGTTCATATTTTATTACGGAACCAATATAGATAAGTTAACATGCACTTCATGTGTCTCTAGGTGGTACTAACGTGCTTGCAAGGTCAGTATGTAAACATGCTTCATATATGTTAACGTCGTTTATGAAACTTTAAATTCGTTTCCAAACTATATGTCGTTTGGTTAATCATGCATGCTAATATACTAAAACATGCTCACATTGCCTCATTAGGTTTATATATATGTATTAATCATGCTCCCATGCTTGTTTAAACAAAAATCAAACAATTGGCACATAACAGTTTTGTTGCAGAATGCAGAAAACTGAACACAGAGGCTGGCGCTGCGGCGCGGCACAGCAGCTCACTACTGGCGCTGCGGCGCGAGTGGCGCTGCGTGCGGCGCTGCGGCGCGGGCTGCGGCGCTGCGGCGTCGAGGCAGTTTTCTGCAGTTCAGACTGCAGCGAGATCCGACCAAAAACCTCCCATTTCATCGATTTCAACATACCCAAATGCTATTAGACTTGTTTAACTTACTAACACATACATATATGCTTATATAACAGTCAATAGCAATTATCAATTCCCAATTTCATGAACTCTAACTAATTTACGAATTTTATGTATTCACAGAAATTAAAGAGGAACAATGGAAATGAAAGACTATTCAGTGGTTCTATCATGTGTGTATGTTCATATAACAACAATATAAGGGTTCTACAACCCAATCATGAACCAATTTAGCATAATCAAGAATTTCAAGGAAACTTCGGAAACAGAAAACGGAAATGAAAAACACAGGAAGAGGAATTATACCTCTGTAAATGATTTAAGCTTGCTGCTATCTCAATAACACTGATATATATATATATATATGCTCTCTAGTCTCACTTAGCCAAAATGCTCAGCAAAAGAACTGAAGAAGGAGGAGAGCTTATTTATAGAGAAATTCATGACCAGACAAAGCCTTTTCCTTCCAAATCAAAACAACGGATTGAAGGATTGCATGCTAGATAAGAAGGAGTTGGTAAATAGTTGGTGATTTCCACTATTCTGCCCAATCCCTTCATGATGGCTAGAATGCTGAGTTTGAGAGAAGAGAGTAGGCTAGCTTCATGAGTGTTCACGTGTGAAGAGATAGTGACTATCATTTAGGGACAAGCCAAACAAACCTCAGCATTCTTACAAATGGACTATATGCTACACTTGTATATATATATATACACCATATACTTATGTTATATATTATATGTACTCTTAGGTTATAATTACAATGTTCTCCCCATAATGTAATAAATGCAATTTGAATACATATAATCTATGTACATTTTATCTTACCGATATAATACAATCGGATACTACCACATTACATTATATCATATATTATTAAATTGTATTACTCAACAATTATTTATAATAGATCCATGATACATTATTTTAATGTATATCCACACATCATTTGTCACCTACACATATTATAACATATAGTTACTATACATTTAATTCGCATGCTTGCACGTATAATTTCTCATCTTATAAATTGAATATTAATTAATAATATACACATATCCTACATCAATCAATATAATTGTTAACCTCCATAACAATTTAATTAACCCTTATATGATTAATTATCACTTTGATATAAATCTTATTGTATTTATAAACACGTTGCTCATTATTATTATGTTTCTTGCAATAATAATAATCACATATTATTAATCAATCCTCATTAGTATTTTATAAAAGTTAATTAATATTCTTCGATTAACAATTAATATAGATTAATTGTTCGCTTAAATTAATATAATCATTCTTATATTACGTCACTGTGCCACACAAGGCAATCAACGAGTTTATCACAAACTCCACCAATTTCTCAATAATTATTCAATTATATATAATTGAATTAATTCATCTCATAACACAAAATCATTTATATTCAAATAAATTCTCATTTCCATTAATATATTTATTTAATAATTTATGGAATTCCTCGGGTATTACATGGCTTACAGTGTTGGATTTTCACCTTCAATTCTCATTTCAAATGGCATCCAAACGGATTAGGAGGGAGTCTACATCTATGGGCAGTGTTTCTGAGCACGGGGGAGGTGGCATCGACTATGATGACCACAAGTTCATAAGTCTAAAGGCCTAGAAATTCTTTCATGATGCATTGGTACGCAAGACTTTTGTGCCAGAGCGAGGGTTAGCACCAGAAAGGAACTTGGACGGGCGTATGGCATCGATGATCAAAGGGAGGGGCTGGAATTTATTCTGTGAGGAACCTTTGGCAGCCCCAATCTCTCTGGTTCAGGAATTCTATGCCAATACAAAATACACAACGTCCAATAAGATTTTCGTGTGGGGATGTGAGGTATCGTTTGCAAAGGAGCGCATCAATGAGTTATTTTATTTACCGAATATTGCATTGGACACGCCCGATTCTCTTTATGATAGGGAGTGGGGATCAAAGCTGGATGCTATTTGTGATTATCTGTGCAAGCCAGGCATTGCTTGGAAGTTGAATCAAGGCACTAACCTGAAATTGCATTTCCCTCAGGCTGCTTTGAGTAGATATGGGAAGGCATGGTACAGCTTCATTTGCCAGAATCTGATGCCGACACAGTATAAGAATGAGGTCACTAAGGACCGAGCTGTGTTGCTATATGGGATCGTCAATGGCAAGATGATTGATTTGGGATACGTGATCAACAGTTCTATCCGCGGATTTCTGAGAGGCAATAATTCAGTGAGTATCCCACATGCATCAGTGATTACCAGGCTCTGCATTGCGAATGGAGTTATGTGATCAGACGCAGAGCCAATGCAGATGCCCATGAGCACTATTGACCACCCTACCATTGAGTCGTTCAAAGTATGGAAATGAGGCAGATCTCATTCTTTGGGAGCGGGATTTATTTTACCAGATCAGAGAGAGGCTGGGGAGACTTCAGAGAAGATGCCACCAGAGCAGTCCGAGTCCTCCCACACAGTCCAGGAGCACATTGACAGGATGGAGAGGCGTTTACAGCGCAGGATGAATGCCATGAGCACGAACTTCCAGGCCTTCACCATAAATTTTTGTGGGGCATTGTCCCACACTTTCGGCCAGATGGGAGTGCAGGTGCAGTTCCCGACATATGGATCCGCCGCTGTTTATCCACCTCCAGACACACCGCCTGAGGAGGACGATGAGGACGAGGGCTGCGACGAAGCCGAATAGGGGAGTTTTCTTTTTACCTTTACCTTCAATGAGGACATTGAACATTTCATCTTTGGCGATATTTGTTTTATTTTTGCAAGTAGTTAGTTCATTTCATGTTGTGTTAGTTCACTTAGTGCATGTAGGTTGTATCTTGTAAAAATTTGTCAAAATTTTAAAATTTTTGTTTTGTCTTTGCATGTTGTGTTAGTTCACTTAGTGCATGTAGGTTGTATCTTGTAAAAATTTGTCAAAATTTTAAAATTTTTGTTTTGTCTTTGCATGTTGTGTTAGGACATTTTGCATGAATCCAGTTTCAGTTAGTTAGTTATGTATTTGGCCTGTGAGGAAACTGAATTCACTTGATCTTTGAACTGATTTGAGACTCAAGCTTGATAGTACTGTCATATATGTAAATCCTTATCTGCCAGATACTGTGTAGCCAGTTAGCACGATAAAGTAACCATCATGACATACCTAGTTTAAATTTTCACATACTTGTCTTCTGGTGGGAAATCTATGTTTTAATAAAAGAGTTTCAGTTCTTAGGTAATAATAACTAGACTGTAAAAAGCTTAATTTATGGAAAAACAGAGGGTATGCATGCTATGTGGGGAGATGGAGCGTAAGACGCACTCCCATTTGAAAAGAAAAGAAAAAGAAAAAGAAAATTCTTTGAAAAAGAAAAAAATATATATAACAAACACTTCGGCTGCGTCGAGTTCTGTGGCCTTTGATGTTTGAGCAAGTAAGCCCTCGTGGTGTCTCTACACCCAACGCCCTAAGGCTGTCTGGTCTGGGAGTTATTGGTCGAAAGTTCGCTACACGGGTATCATTGAAAAGCCTAAGAGGACTAGGCATTGCACAGTCAATTGTGCACACGAAAAAGTGCGAATACGCCCTCGTGAATAATAAAAGCTTAATGAACCCCCTTGTTGACCCGTAGCTTAAGTAATATATGGTCTTAGTTAGAAATTATATGATTTACTATTTTTCTTGAGTTAAAACTTGTTTTCCCCTAAGAAGCATAGTATGTGAGTTATTTATCTAAAAATCATGTCTAATGGTTGCTAGGCATACAATGCACAATACATCAGTGCTGACAGTTTTGAATTTGCAAGAATATGCCTTATGATCTTGTCTTGGGTAGCTTATCTATTTGATTAGCTTGTGGTTTTTCTGAGGCATTGCTTACGAAGTTCATTACTGACTGGGACTTGGATTTGCATTCATGATAGTGTAGGTTGCATACATTGTAGATATTGCATTGCATAAGTTGTTTAGTTTTATTTTTGTTACTTGAGGGCAAGCAACGTTTAAGTTTAGGGGTATTTGATTAGTGGTTTTTATGACCACTTATTCGGATAGTAGCCAACTCATTTCATGGCTTAAACTCGAGTATCATTGTGCTTTTCATATGTTTTTCCCTTGTTTTGCAGTTTTCATGTTCAGGAACTCTCCTTTAGTGCATGTTGAGCTAAAAAGGGCAGAAGATAGCCAAAAAGGGGCAAAGCATAGCAGAATGCTTAAAGCATGATGGCATAACAAAGAAGCAATGTAATGTGAGCATGCTACGAGGCTAATAAGAGGCAAGAATGCATGATGTGCAGGAGGAAAACAACTGAAGACTACATGACGCCAGCATTGCAGCAATAGAAGCCAGCAGAATTCAGCATCCCAGAGCCGCGCGGCTGCGCCAGCAGTAAGGCCAAACCGTGCGCGGCCGCGCCAGCAGCAAGGCCAAACCGCGCTTGGCCGCGCCAGTCCAATATTTTGCTAGCTTTGACTTTCACTTGGATTGAACGGGAGAGGCAGAGATATAAGGGCTGTTAGCCCCATTTGGTCGAGATATACTCCTCTTAAGGGAGCTTAGCCCCAGTTCTTGTTCTTCTTTCCCTTCTCTTTACTTTCCTTGTATAGATTAGGAGTAGATTAAGCTAGTTTAAAGTAGTTATTTTTCTAGGGTTTTATTATACTTGATGGTTGAAACAATTGGAGAGCATCAAAGAGCCAAGCTTGGAGCAAGAACTCAGATTTGTATTCTATATTTATATTGTCTCCTTGCTATCTCGTTGTATATTTGGATGGTGTTTATTCCTTTTGTGGATGATATATTTGAGTCATTCATGACTTAAACTTATTTTGAGGTTCCAATGGAACTTGATGAGTAGTTTATATTGATTTCCTTCCATGTTAATCTTGTTTATCGTTATGTGATTGTCTATTGCGATTTGTGCTTTAATTGCTTAATTGATTCGCGACCAATTACTGTGATAACCTATGTGGACTTGAAAGACGAACTATAGGTTTTGATCTAATCGTAGTAACGGGTGATTGTATGTTCATATGGCGTTGGACGTATGATTTGTGCCTAGGATAGACATATACCGAAGCACAGTTCGTAGTCAATAGAGAACTTGGATTTAAACCCTAATTATTGGTAAATCACATAGACATATAGGGGTTTAGATAATATGGGTGTTCGTGTGCGTTCTATCATCTGTGGATTGCATGTGATATGGAGTAGGTACATCGAAAGATGACCTTCTCTCACTTTCGTGTTCTCGGCTAACAAGCTTTGACGATTAATTTGACCTAATTGGAAGTTTATTGATTTAGATGAATCATTAGGTGAAATTGAGATCTCATGCCTTCTTTATCTGATTTTAACTCTAGAATTAATTAGCTTTAATTTAATTCATTGTCTAGTTTTAATTTAGTTTTTAATTAAAATTATTTGCCACTCGTTTAAATAAGACTGAGATGATTATATACTAGTGGTT
Source organism: Panax stipuleanatus (assembly GCA_020205555.1). Taxonomy (NCBI): domain Eukaryota; kingdom Viridiplantae; phylum Streptophyta; class Magnoliopsida; order Apiales; family Araliaceae; genus Panax; species Panax stipuleanatus. The sequence goes on from CM035122.1 coordinate 47,074,271, forward strand.
TGGCGGCCCTTTATCTGTTAATTCTCCCTGAGAAAGATATCTGTACTTACACTTTATTACTTGTTGACCGTGTATACTTGCACGAATATATTGATCGGTAAAACGACCAACAGATTTCAAAAGGAAGATTTAGTCACACCACCTTTTTATATATATATATATATATATAGAATATACGTTTATATATATATATATATATAAAAAAATTTTAATTTGCATGAAATTCAATTTCAAGATTAAAATAAACTCTTTATTTTAATTATAAAATTATTAAGAATAATATATATATATATATATATATATATATATATATGGAATGTTTTAATTCTTGAGATGAATGTTTTATTTATTGATGCATATGGTGATATGTATGACAAGAAATGGGGTTGATTATGGACTATTAACCAATGTGATTGGATTTATTTTAGTTGGATGCTTGAATGTATGGGTTTTATTAAATGGGGTCTACGTACCTCGTCTTCTCTAATTTATTCTTGATGTAAATTATATCTCTCTCTTATGTACTTTTTCTTGATTGCTGATTAAGGTTTCTATTTAATTTTAAAATAATTTATGTAATTGGATTAGTTATAATTATCTTGAAGAATTGGAGACCAAGAAACAAAGAGCACTTGAAAAACCATTTGTAATGGAGCCTGGGTTTAAATGTAATTGTTATATTTAAATTTTATTTCTTGCACCCTTAGGTTTGACCTTTTGGTTCACTTGGTGGCTCGAGTGAACCAAACTAGAATAAAAGTCCATAATCAATTTGGATAGAATATAGTATTCTATATGTGCATACTAAGTATTATATATATATATATATATATATATTATATTTTATGCAGACATGCTTCACTTGTTAAATAAAATGACGCGTATTTTATATATATATGTGCATGCACGCAAAACAAGATGAGACAAATAAAAACAAACTCCTCAAAGAAATTATATTAAGTCTAAAGCGTTAAGAGATATTTGAAATATCGAACGTCGCCTTCTAGCATTATAAATTAATAGAGTATAAAATATTTAATACGAGTTTGTTGTGTTATCCACAAGGCAAGTATTGCGTATTTAAGATATTAATTTAATCACATTTGATGCTTATAAAGAAAATTGATCAATATTGTTTTGTTGTGCTATCCATAAGGACAATAATTATTTTTTTTGAATTATTGGAAGTGCTAGGTTAGACTTAACTTAAAATCATTTTAGTTCGGATGTGCACACGCTTGACCATTATTATTTAAGAGGTAAAATAAAAAGAGGTTATATGTTGATGTAATTAACAAAGAGTTGTCTACCTATTTATTTATATATCGTTTGTTGTGTTATTCACAAGGCTATATACATTTGAAATGAGATCCTTATTCTCACTAGCAAATCTTTAATTAGATGTTGCCAAACTATATAAGTGAGGGTAATATAGTTTGAAGAAAATAGTGGTAGATACCAATTTAAAATAAGACCTAATTTATTTTGGTATATAAAATTAATTAAATGAATGTTTGCTAAAATGTTATTTTTTCACATACAGAAATTTAAAATTTTCAAAATCACTAATTTCAGTGTGTAGCATACTTGATGCTAACAAACTGACCGGGCCGAATTACACAGACTAGTTAAGGAATCTAAGAATAGTGCTCACTGCTGAAAAGATTTATAATATCCTAAATTCACATATCCCTAGAACTGTTCTAGAAACAACCTCTGAGGAAGAAATTGCCACCATTATAAAGTGGCAAAATTATGCATCTTGGGCTCATTGTATCATGCTCGCATCTATAAATAACGAGCTTCAGCATCAGCATGAAAACATGGATGCTCCTACTATATTGCTTCACCTCAAGGAGTTGTATGGTGAACAAAGTAGGACAGCTAGATATGAGATATCTAAGGAGCTCTTCCGATCTCGGATGAGTGAGGGCACTGCCATAGAGACTCGTGTCCTAAGGGTGATCAATCTGATTGAATGCCTTGGACAACTTGGGTTTGACATGGATGGGGAGTTGAGTCAAAACTTGGTCTTGCAGTCACTCCCTGAGACCTTCTCGCAGTTCGTTGTTAATTTCCACATGAATAAGTTAGATGTCAGCTTGCCTGAATTACTTAACATGTTCAAAACTGCAGAAGGTCACTTCCCATCCAAGAATAACCATGTCTTAATGGTTGATGATTCTTCCAAGAAAAGGAAGAGGCCCAAGAAGATACCTAAGAAGGCTAAAGGCAAGGTGAACATAAAGGATCAAAAGAAACCTGATCTAGCTAGCAAAAGAATGTGCTTCCATTGCAACGAGTCGGGTTATTGGAAGAGGAACTGCAAGAAGTTTCTGGCAGAGAAGAAGCTCGGAGAAGCTTTGACTTCCAATCAAGGTTTGTTCATGATTGAAATTAATTTTTCAGAAAGTCAAAATTCTACTTGGGTATTGGATATCGGCTGTGGTTCTCACATATGTAATATTGTGCAGTGACTGGTCAGAAGTAGAAAGTTGAACAAGGATGAGATTGTCCTACGAGTGGGAAATGGAGCAAAGGTTGCTGCATTAGCTGTAGGAACTTATTGTTTAGCACTGCCTACGGGCAAGTCCATTTATTTAAATAATTGTTATTTTGTTCTAAATATTATTAGGAACATTATTTCTATTTTTGTATTAGATATGGTTGGATTTGACATTATAATAAAGAACATTAATTGTTCTATTTATAATAACAATGTTTTATATGGTGTTGGTAATCTGCGAAATAGACTATATATACTTGACTCGCATAAAAATATACTTCAAATAGAACAAACTAAGAAAAGGAAAAGAGATTATGTTAATTATACCTATATGTGGCAATGTAGACTAGGTCATATCTATGAAACAAGATTATCCAAGTTGCATAAGGATGAACTCTTAGAGCTATTCGATTTTGAGTAATATCCAACTTGTGAATATCGTCTCATAGGTAAAATGAATAAATCTCCTTTTAATGGAAAAGGAGAAATAGTTACAGAGGTGTTAGCGTTGGTTCACATAGACGTTTGTGGACCTATGACAACGAATGCACTGGGATGGTATTCTTATTTTATTACTTTCACTAATGATCACTCAAGATTTGGATATGTGTATTTAATAAAATACAAATATGAATCATTTAAAAAATTCAAAGAGTTCATAAGTGAAGTAGAGAAACAAACGGGCAAGAGTATTAAGATTCTTCGATCAGATCGAGATGGAGAACACTTAAGCGTTGAGTTTCTCAATTGTGTCAAAGATAATGGTATAATCTCACAATGGACTCCACCAAGTACACCACAGTTAAATGGAGTATCTGAAAGGAAAAATCAAACATTGTTGAACATGGTTCGTTCTATGATAAGTTTTATCGATCTTCCAATTTCATCCTGGGGTCATGCCCTAGAAACGACTACATATCTACTAATTAAAGTCCACTCGAAATCCGTCCCTAAGACTCTATATGAGATGTGGACAGAAAAGAAAACCTGGTCTTAAGCATGTTAAGATTTGGGGATGTCTAGCTTATGTGAAAAGGTTTTAAAATGATAAGCTTGGGACAAGATCTGATAAGTTCACATTTGTGGGATATCCTAAAGAACGTTTGGGATACTTTTTCTACAATCCTACTGAGCAAAAGGTGTTTGTTTTAAAACACGCTGCCTTCTTGGAAAAGGGAGTTTATCTTTGAAGGGGCTAGTGGGAGGAAAATAGATCTTGAAGAAATTCAAGAACCACAAACTATTACAGATCAAGTGGATGAACTTGTCCAAGTAGAGACACCTACTGTACAACACCTTATTCGTAAATCTGGAAAAGTACCAAAGATGCCTGATAGGTATGAATTTGTCATAGAGGATGACGACGAGGTACACGTCATGAATGATGATGATCCATTGAATTACGAACAGACTATGAGTATTTAAGACTCAGAGAAATGGTAGATGACCATAAAATCTAAAATGGATCTTTGAAGTAATGCACAAGACCATTTGGATTTTACTTGCGATTGTAGCTTATTATTACTAGATCTGGAAAAATGGACGTGGAGACGCCCTTCCTCAAATATAAATTATTAGAGGAGAATGTATGTATGATACAGGCAAATGGATTTGTTTCAATGATTAAAGCAATTCATGTATATGAGGTACAACAATCCTTTTATGGATTGAAGCAAGCTTCACGTAGATGGAACATTCATTTTGATGAGACAATCAAAAGAGTTTTATTTTATCAAAAACAAAAATGAACCTTTTGCGTGAAAAAGGGTTAGTGGGAACGCTGTTTCATTCCTTATATTATATATTGATGATATATTACTGATAGGGAATGACATTCGTATGCTACAATAGATCAAAATAAAGTAGTCAAAGCATTCCTCCATGAAAGGTTTGGGCAGAACATCCTATATTGGGGATATAAATCTATATTGACAGATTTAAAAGTATGTTCGGCTTAACTCAAGGAACATATATTCATTAGATGCTAAAGGCGTTTAGTATGACAAACTCCAAAAGGTGTCTCATGATCATGAATCATGGAGTGTATCTCTCTAAAATTGTCCACAATAAAAGAGAGATCGCATGAGTTACTATCATGCATGCAATGAAATATACGAGACTTGATGTTGATCATTCATATTTTGGAGAAGATCACTGTAAGATAGTGATAAACATCCTAAAGTACTTAACCGACAATAAGGATGTCATCATGACACATGATGGGTCTGAACTAATTTAGAGGACTAAACAGATTCAAGTTTTTAGACTGACCAAGATGACAGCAAATCCACCTTAGGGTAAGTCGTTACCTTGAAAGGTGGTGTAGTGAATTAAAAAGGTTCCAAACAGCAAAAGGTTGCTGGTTTATTAACAAAGACAAAGTATATAACTATAAGTGAAGCTGCAAGTTGATGTTTCGGGTGAAAAGTTCATTACATAACTAAGAATAGTTCCTAAGTCTCATCTTGAATCCAAACATGTGTTGCAGCACTTTGATTAAAGAAATCATTGAAAGAATAGAAGTCACTAAAGAGATAGTGAACTCTCAAGACAACATTGCAGATCCATTTACTAAAGTTTTAACATAACAGTAGTTTAATCGTCACTTAGAGAAGATGGGTATGAGATACCGTTGCGATTTGCTTTAGTGCAAGTGGGAGATTGATAGTAGTGTGCATACAAGCCAATCATGTATAATGATAAAACACATACTTTGTAAACAATCATATTTATTTATTAATAAAAGAATTCATTTATTAAAGGCGTTTAATTATCTACATGATGCTATTTTTATAATATGTAAATAACCCATAGTTTTAAGCAATGATTTTAGAATCATGATGTTTCTCATGCTAATGAGATCTAAATTCTTAGTAAGCTTAAAACTAAAATAGTTTTTAATCATTGGATTACTAAAAAGGGGATTAGTAAATCAGGATAGATTGGTACATGTGTTGCTTGCTCATTGAATGAGGATGATTGATCTCATGATCATTTATGTGGAGACACTAAAGCAAGTATGTAGGAGCTTATTGGAGAATAAGTTCACTACACGTGACTCGCTATGGAATACCTAATGAAGTTTTACTTGCCTGTCAATAGGAATTCCTAATATGATAGTAGTATAAGTGATCCTTGTACTTAAGATCATCATATTATCTTGTATTTATGAATTATACTTTGACTTATTCCTTAAAAACCCTTAGGGTATATCAAAGGGTATGCTTGGGTATAATGAGTTACATATGGAGATAATGAATGATCATTAAAGAATCTACCATTTCTAGTAAAAGAAGAGATATGTCATATGTGATTCGTTAAATGACAACCCAGTAGTCCTTGGCTAAGGCAGAATGAAATTGGAAAGGAGTTTCTAATTTGCATTTTTTGGAGCTGTGCATTTTCTAATCGAAATACATATAATTAAATAAAATAAGACTTGTTAGTAATTTCATGTCTTATATTCAATTGAGACATTGTATGGTGGAAGGATTGAATTGTACGGTAACTATTTACTCACAAGTTCTTTTATGATTAATGTTGAAATGTATATTATCTGGGAAGTCGTTGATCGCTAGCAAGGATTATCCCTATTGTAGAATAAATATTATTTATTTAAATATATTATTAGTCTAATTTATTTATTTAAATAAGATTAGAATTGTTGTAATTGATTTATTCACAACCGGTTTAATATGGATAACTTAAAGGATCACACCATAAAAGAAAGAACAATTATTTAAGAAAGTAATGGCATAATCGTAATAATGCATTAAGTGTAATTAATTGAATCTATGGTGACAGAATAAATTAAATAGCTTAATGTTTATTATTTAATATTTTGGAAATATTAAATATAAATTAATAAGAGAAGTCTTATTAATATTATTATAATTATAATTATTTTAATTTTTAAAGGGGTTTAGGAATTAATTTAATATTAATACTCTTATTTATTCCTAATAAGATTAGGAGACAAATTATTTAAAGGAGTTTAATTAATTAATCCCAATATGTTGGGAAGCCTAATTAATTAAAAGAGTTTAATTAATTAAATGAAACCCTATGTCTAATATGATTAGAAGGGTTGACCAATATCTATATACGAGAAGTCTTATGTTACATATCAGTTGATGAAATTCCAATTGTTGGAGAGTACTCCTTTTCTATAGAGGATAGAAAACTAGGGTTTAGCCAACCACCCTCCTTTTTGATAATTCCTCTTCCTAGGTGGATCACCTCTAGACGCCAAACACTTGGGTGGCTAACGTTGATCAAAGGAAGGAATCTAACACGAAAATTCAAGGAGATCACGAAGAACAAGGAGTTGAACTCGTACTTGTGGAAGCTTCGTTCAATAAGGGTATGATTCAATAACTTCTTATTTATCGTTTTAAATTAATAATTTACATAAAGGATGATCCGGGTAATGGTTTTGTAGAAATTTTTTAAACTCTAATATACCATGAGTCTGCTTATTTTTGCAATTTGATTGCGCCATGATTTCAGACAAATCCCAACATATCCAACTGACAAGTACATAATATTTGATGATTATTATTCTTTTATATTTAGTTTTATTACATGTTTTATGTGGATCTGGGCTTAATAAGTTATTTAATTATTTTCAGGTGAATTAGAGCTTAAGGTAAGAAAGAGGAGAAATTGAGCTTAAGTTGCAAGCCAATTTACAAAAGGATTTAGCAGCTTTGCTAAGGAAGAATTACATCAAGTAGGTCACGAATTCCTAGCTTGCAAAGGAAATTGATTCAGCCCAGCCGTCTAAAATCCATATTCCATGTAATCATCATCATGCAAGCTTGTGAATGGGCCACGTTGCAAGGCCTCATGCACGCCCGAATAGTAGCATGATAAAGGGTCTAGCAGGTCACGATTTTGGTAGCTTGCGTAGGAGTATCATGGGCCCACGAATTGAAGAAACACAATTATTAATTAGGATTGGGCCACGTTGGCAAGCAGCTTGCATAGGGGATACTATACTAATACTACCAGGTCACAGATTCTAATTACATGAGGAATTAGCTTGCAAAAGGACTCACATGTGGGGGCCACACATATGCTAAGCAAAATGAAGAAACCAACCATCTAATTATGCAAGCCCCTCACAAGTCATGAAGCACGCGGATTGGATAATTAATTGGAAAAGGAATGTCAGCTTATCAATTTCTATTCCTAGCAACTTAGAATTTCCTAGCAGCTTGTGGGTTTTCTTAGTGGGCCACAGATTAGGTGATTCGAAATTAGAGAAGGAGCTTACAAAGTCCTAGTGGCTCACGAATTAATGCTGGCGAATTGCATAGTTATATGGGCCCACGATTCTAAGACTTCCAGCTCAAGAGTCCAAGCAGCTTAAAAAGTACAGCAGCTCACGGATTCAAGAATTGCAAATTAAAGGAGCAGCTCCTTAAGAAGTCCTACGTAGCCACGAAATAGGAGAGCAATAAGGGGCTAAACAGTAGGTGTTACCGCTGGGGAGGGGATGCTGGTCAGCTGCCGGGTTCCTTTTGTGAAACGAATTTGGAAGCAAGAAGGGAAATATTAGGGCTGCTGCTATCTTAATAGTTATAAATAGGTGATCCTTTCCCTTGTATTTTTGGATATTTTTTTTATTTCTTTCATATTAGATCTAGGTTTGTTTGGAGACATGAACTAGTTCTTTCAATTTAGTTCGGAAGGGATGTTGAACCTTATTCATAATGGTTTGATCAAGTTTATTTTATTTATTCCTTCTTGCATGAGATTTATTCTGATAATCTACTTTAACTTCTTGTATGCTATTCAATTTACTAACGTGATTTTGCAGGATTAAATTAGTGAATTGGTGTCATATGCTAGATCTAGGAATAGTATTACGTGTAATTGATATTGTTCCTAATCACAAGTAGCAATTAGTAATACCTGATTGTGGACAAGCTTTTGAGTATTGCTATGATTATCAGAAGGCAAGTTAAATAAACCGAGCTTATGTGTTTGTTACTTGGAATAGTCTAATTCCCTAGTTCTTAATGCTGCTGTTATATTAAATCTAGAGAGCTTGTTCTAGGTTATATTGCAGTTAGAATCTAGTGAAGAGCTTGTTTCATACAGTGACGATCTAAGGAGAATTTCGGGTAGCAGAGCTTGTTGTTACCTAGGTCTATTAGTTTCATTGAAGGGTAAATAATGTTACACTTGATTAATCCATAATTGTGAAAAGGTGATACTGAACTGAAGAACTGAAGTTTTTTATTCATTGTTAATTCTTATTACTTTATTCTTGATAATTTAGTTTAATCAATTCAAAACCCCCTTTTAATTAGAAATCATAGGATAACTATAAAATAAATCACTCTCTGTGGGATCGATCCTTACTTACTACCGTGCTAATTGTTTGAATTTGTGAAGTGAAAGTGAGGTTAATTTAGAAGTGTAAACGACAGCTCCCAAATTATGTACTTATCAAATTCCCCCACACTTAGCTTTTACACGTCCTCGTGTAAACCAAAAGTTTGATTTCCAAAAACAATTCTATTCAACCAGCTTGTCAAAATATTTTAAGATCAAATCATGATTATCAATACTAAACCCACAAAAACATAATCAACGTTCATCAATTAACTCAAGATAACCACCTCGCCACTTTACCAATTAATTTCATTAAGTCAAATAGTATCCACATAATCCCTCTTCTATGGTCCACACACTTACTCAACTTAATTATCATGGAGCAAAAACCGTGCACACAACTCAAAAACTCAAAACATATTTTTTTCTGCTTTAATTTTTTTTCTCCAGGACCCTTTCATTTTTCTAATTTGTTTCCGGTGAATGCATTTTATGCTCCGTTTCACCTTCCTCAATCATTCTTTTGTAAGTGAGTGCATTTTATGCTCCATCTCACTTAACTGCACGTGTTTATGGGAGAGTGCGTTTTACGGCTCCATCTCATCCCACCACATGACTTCTCTTGCACGTCTTTTTCAATAATTTCACTGGTTTTCCACTTTGAATTTTTTTCACATGGTCCTGCAAAAAACATAAGCAGTTCAATAGCTCTAGAGCATGAAATTAGTGCACAAAGACAACTCCACAGATAACTTAGCCAACTAAGCATATATCACATGTTCAAGTACTCATGAGACACAATTCAAATCAAATCAATTACTATGGATCATGACTTAGTTTTTCTCAATCATTAACCAATTAAGCATTAAACAGATTTTGAATTTTTAGCATTGATTTCCAATTTTTGACTTTAACCTTCAAACACATAGGCAAATAGAATCATGGAATCCAAAATTTTCAAAAATTTTCAAAGGCATCAAGATGGTTTTATTTCCTATCAAAATCGGCAGATCAATATCCCCAAAAATAAAATAAAAAACCTAAATCGCTCCCCCCACACTCAAACCTGACATTGTCCTCAATGTAAGAAAATCATGCAAAGAAGAAAGAACAACATGCAAATAAAAAAACTAAATAGTAAAGGGATAGAAAAATCAAATCTGATTTCTTGGGTTACCTCCCAAGCAGCGCCTTTGTTTATTGTCATTGGCTTGACTTCTTCCCCTCTCCTATGTAATTGGACTTGCGAACTTTAAGTGGACTGGTAGCAGTTTCATCCTTAATTGAGGAACATTGTATACTTCATGATCTTGCTCCTTTCCAGCCACTAAATCCTCCTCGTATAATTGTATTTGATCAACACATTTCTGCACTGAATAATCCACAACATCAATAACAAAAATAGATTTAACATTACCAAGATACCTTTTAGCCTCATCTGCGTTGAACTGGAACTTTGCATTGTCTAATTCCATGGTAAAGGTATGATAGTGTGTAGCACTCCTTGTTTCTGTTAGTTGTATTGATGGAAATGAATCCTCATCCTTCTCGTAGAGATCTGCAGCACTTATCAAATTATTCTCCTCTTCCTCTTGTTCATTCTCTTCGTCAAATTCCATATTACAATCCGTTCCTGGAGTAAGCACTGAATCCTCCTGCTCCTTTTCGTCAAATCTCTCAACAAACTGAGGAGGTAACTCCCCTAAACCTTGAGATTCTAATCTTCCTACTGTGGTTGCAAGCTGACCAACTTGATCCATCAGACCTTGAACAGAAGTTCTTGTCTCCTGCTGGAATTGATGTGTCTGACTTATGAACTGTAGTGTTTGGCACATGAATGCCTTGAACATATCCTCCATAGATGTCCCAGAATTGACAGGTACTTCGTAGCTCAAGTCATGATGATCTCTCCATCCGGAATTGTGAGTGTCTGCCCAAGGATCACATTGATGTGGATTTTGTCCGGAGAATGTCCCCACAGCATTAACTTGATGAACAATTACATCTTCTTGCACTATGGGACAATCATTTGTTGTATGTCTTAATTTTGAGCAAATTCCACATACTTTTGCAACCGGTACGTTTCCTGTTGTTAATTGTTACACCACAACAGTTAAGTTAGAAATCTATTGTACCAATTCACTCGTGCTTACCTCACTTACCCTTTGTGGAGCATGATCGTATTGTTGTGAGTTAGCGGTCATGTTTGCAATCCACAAGGTTATATACATTTGAAATGAGATCCTTAATCTCACTAGCAAATCTTTAATTAGATGTTGCCGAACTATATAATTGAGGGTAATATAGTTTGATAAAAATAGTGGGATATACCAATTTAAAATAAAGACCTAAATTTATTTTGGTATGCAAAGTTAATAAAATGAATGTTTGCTAAAATGTTGTCTTTTTCACATGCAGAATTTTAAAAATGTCTAAATCACTAATCTCACTACGAAGCATACTTGATGCAAATAAGCTTACCGGGCCGAATTATGAGGACTGGCTAAGAAATCTGAGAATTGTTCTCACTGCTGAAAAGATTTATTATGTCCTAAATTCAACTTTCCCTAAATTTGTTTCAAAAACAGCCTCTAAGGAAGAGATTGCCACTTTCAATAAGTGGCAAGATGATGCATCTGTGGCTCAATGCATCATGCTCGCATCCATGAATAACAAGCTTCAGCGTCAGCACGAAAAAATAGATGCTCCTGCTATGTTGATTCACATCTAGGAGTTGTATAGTGAACAGAGTAGGACTGCTAAATATGAGATATCTAAGGAGATCTTTCGATCTCGGATGACCGAGGGTACTGCCGTCGAGACTCAGTGTCCTGAAAGTGATTAATTTGATTGAACACCTTGGATAGCTTGGGTTCGTCATGGATGGGGAGTTGAGTCAAGACTTGATCTTGCAGTCACTTCCTGAGACCTTCTCGATGATTGTGGTTAATTTTCACATGAATAAGCTAGATGTCAGCTTACCTGAGCTGCTTAACATGATGAAAACTGCAGAAGGTCACTTCTCATCTAAGAAGAACCATGTCTTGATGGTGGATTCTTCCAATAAAAGGAAGAGGCCCAAGGTGTCTTCTGAAAATGAGAAATCCAAGAAGGCTAAGGGAAAGGAAAAAGAAAAGGGACAAAAGAAACCTGAACCAGCTAAAGAAATGTGCTTTCATTGCAATGAGCCGGGACATTGGAAAAGGAACTGCTAAAAATTTCTAGCAGAGAAGAAGCTCGGAAAAGATTTAACTTCCAATCAAGGTTTGTTTATGATTGAAATTAATTTTTCCGAAAGTCATAATTCTACTTGGGTATTGGATACCGGCTGTTGTTCACACATATGTAACACTGTACAGGGACTGGTAAGAAGTAGAAAGCTGAACAATGATGAGGTGATCCTACGAGTGGGGAATGGAGCAAAGGTTGTTGCATTAGCTGTAGGAACTTATTGTTTAGCAATGCCTTCGGGCAAGTCCATTTATTTAATAGTTGTTATTATGTTCCGAATATTATTAAAAACAATATTTCAATTTATGTATTGGATATGGAAGGATTTAAAGTTGTTATAAAGAACAATGGTTGTTCTATTTATAAAGACGATGTTTTATATGGTATTAAAAATTTGCAAAATGGACTTTATACACTTGACTTACCAGAAAATATATTTCAAATTGAACAAACTAAGAAAAGGAAAAGAAATGATATTAATTATACCTACATGTGGCACTGTAGACTCGGTCATATCAGTGAAACAAGATTATCCAGGTTGCTTAAAGATGGGCTCCTAGAGCTATCCGATTATGAATCATATCCAACTTGTGAATCTTTTCTCATGGGTAAAATGACTAAATCTCCTTTTAGTGGAAAAAGAGAAAAAGTTACAGAGTTGTTAGCGTTGATTCACACAGACGTTTGTGGACCTATAACAACAAGTGCACGGGGTGGGTATTCTTATTTTATTACTTTCACTGATGATCACTTAAGATTTGGATGTGTATTTAAGTAAATACAAGTCAGAATCATTTGAAAAGTTCAAAGAGTTAAGAAGTGAAGTAGAGAAACAAACGGGCAAGAGTATTAAGATACTTCGATCAGATCGAGGTGGAGAATACTTAAGCGATGAGTTTCTCAATTGTCTAAAAGAAAATGGTATAATCTCACAATGGACTCCTCCAGGTACACCACAGTTAAATGGAGTATATGAAAGGAGAAATCGAACACTGTTGGACATGGTTCGATCCATGATGAGTTTTACCGACCTTCCAATTTCCTTATGGGGATATGCCCTAGAAATGGCTGCATACCTACTTAACAAGGTACCTACCAAATCCACCCCAAAGATTCTATATGAGACGTGGAATGGGAGGAAACCAAATCTTAAGCATGTTAAGACTTGGGGTTGTCTAGCTTATGTCACAAAGTTTGAAAATGATAAGCTACAGACTAAGTCCGGTAAGTGTAGATTTATGGGATACCCTAAAGAAACTTTAGGGTATTATTTCTATCATCCAACTGATCAAAAGGTGTTTGTTGCGAAATATGTTGCCTTCTTGGAAAAGTAGTTTATCCATGAAGGGGTCAGTGGGAGTAAGATATATCTTGTACAAGTTCAAGAACCACAAATTACCACGGATCAAACTCAGGTACCTGACCAAGTAGAAGAACCTACTGTACCACACCCTGTTCGTAAATCTGAAAGAGTACCGAAGATACCTGAAAGGTATGGATTCGTTATAGAGGATGACGATGAGGTACACATCATAAATGATGATGATCCATTGAATTACGAACATGCTATGAGTAATAAAGACTAAAGGAAATAGCTTGAAGCCATGAAATTCGAAATGAACTCCATGTATGAAAACAAATTATGGACTTTGGTTTCACCACCTGAAGGCATTAAGCCTATTGGGTGTAAATGGGTCTTTAAAAGAAAGACTGGAGCAGACGGGAAGGTAGAGACCTATAAGGCCCGACTAGTTGCAAAAGGTTTCAAATAAAGACAAGGAGTTGACTATGATGAAACCTTCTCACCAGTAGCTATGCTCAAGTCCATTCAGATTTTGCTTGCGATTGCAGCTTATAACGACTATGAGATCTGGCAGATGGACGTGAAAACGGCCTTCCTCAATGGGAAACTTGAGGAGGATGTGTATATGACACAGCCAGAGGGATTTATTTCAAAGGTTGGAACAAATCAAGTCTGTAAGCTACAACGATCCATTTATGGGTTGAAGCAAGCTTCTCGTAGATGGAACATTCGTTTTGATGAGACAATCAAAGAGTTTGATTTTATCAAAAATGAGGATGAACCATGTGTATACAAGAAGGTTAGTGGGAGCGCAGTATCATTCCTTGTATTATATATTAATGATATATTACTGATAGGGAATGACATTCCTATGTTACAATCAATTAAAATCTGGTTATCTAAAAACTTCTCCATGAAGGACTTGGGTGAAACAACATATATTTTGGGGATAAAGATCTATAGAGATAGATCTAAAAGGATGCTTGGCTTATCCCAAGGAACGTACATTGATACGATGCTAAAGAGGTTTAGCATTGAAGATTCCAAAAGAGGTCTCATGCCGATGAGCCATGGAATACATCTATCCAATAAACAGGCCCCAAAGACACCTAAGGAGAGAGACCGTATGAGTAAGATCCCTTATGCTTCTATAATAGGATATATCATGTACGGTATGATATGTACTAGATAGGATGTTGCTCATGCACTTAGTGTAACGAGGAGATAACAGTCTAATCCTAGAGAATAGCACTGGAAGGCAGTGAAGAATATCCTAAAGTACTTGAGAAGGACTAAAGTTATTTTTCTTGTTTACGGTAGGTCTGAATTAAAACTCAAGGGATTCACGGACTCAAGTTTTCAAACAGACCAAGATGATAGTAAATCTATTTCAGGGTATGTGTTTACCTTGAACGGAGGCGCAGTGAGTTGGAAGAGTTCCAAGCAGCAAACAGTTGCTGATTCAGTGACAGAGGCAGAGTATATAGCTGCAAGTGAAGTTGCAAAGGAAGCTGTTTGGATGAAGAAGTTCATAACTGAACTTGGTGTGGTTCCTAGCATTGGAGAAGCAGTTCCCGTTTACTGTGACAACACCAGAGCAGTTGCACAGGCTAAGGAACCCAGGTCTCATCAGAAATCCAAACACGTGTTGCCGCGATTTCACTTGATCAGGGAGATCATTGAAAGAGGAGACGTCACCTTGGAGCGTGTGGACTCTTAAGACAACATTGCAGATCCATTTACTAAAGCTCTAACACAACAGCAATTTGATCATCACTTAGAGAAGATGGGTATGAGATACCATGGCGATTGGCTTTAGTGCAAGTGGGAGATTGATAGTAGTGTGCATACAAGCGAATCATGTATGATGATAAAGCACATACTTTGTAAACAATCTTATTTATTTATTCATAAAATATTCATTTAAGGCATTTATTTATCTACATGGTGTTGTTTTTATAATATGTAAATAACCCATAGTTTTAAGCAATGCTTTTAGAATCATGATGAGATCATGATAATGAGATCTAAATTCTTATAAAGCTTAAAAACTAAAATAGTTCCCAATTATGGGATAACTAAAATGAGGATTAGTTAATTCGGATAGATTGGTACATATGTTGCTTGCTCATTGGATGAGGATGACTGATCTCATGGTCATTTGTGTGGAGACACTAAAGCAAGTATGTAGGTGATTATTGGAGAATAAGTTCACTGAACGTGGCTCGCTATGGAATACCTAATGGAGTTTTACTCGCCTGTCAATAGGAATTCCTAATGTGATAGTAGTATAAGTGATCATTGGACTTGAGATCATCATAGTATCTTATATGTAACAAATTAAACTTTGACTTATTCCTTAAGGCCTTTTCAGGTATATATAAGGTATGCTTGGGTATAATGAGTTATATATGGAGATAATGTATGATCAATAAAGAATCTACCACCTCTAGTAAAGGAGGAGATATGTCCTATGTGATTCGTTAAATGACAACCTAGGAATCCTTGGCCAAGGTTGAATGAAATTAAAAAGAGGTTTCTAATTTGCATTATTTGGAGTTGTGCATTTTCTAATCGAAATACATATTATTAAATAAAATAAGACTTGACAGTAAATTCATTTCTTATATTTAATTGGGACATTGTATGGTGGAAGGAATGAATTGTACGGTAACTATTAACTCACAGGTTCTTTTATGATTAATGTTAAAATCTATATTATCTGAAAAGTCGTTGATTACTAGGGAGGCTTATCCCTATTGTAGAATAAATGTTATTTATTTAAATAGATTATTAGTTTAATTTATTTTTTTAAATAAGATTAGAATTGTTGTAATTGATTTATTCACAAGCGGTTTAATATGGAGAACCTAAAGGGTCACACCATAAAAGGAAGAAGAATTATTTAAGAAAAAAACGACATGATAGTAATAATGTATTAAGTGTAAATAATTTCATCTATGGTGATAGAATAAATTAAATAGCTTAATGTTTATTATTTAATATTTTAGAAATATTAAATATAAATTAATAAGAGTCTTATTAATATTAATAATAATATTATTATTATTATAAAGGAGTTTAGGAATTAATATAATATTCGTACTTTCTCTCAATCCTAATAAGATTAGGATAGAAATTAATTAAAAGTGTTTAATTAATTAATTAAATAAAACCCTATTCTAATTGGATTAGGAGGTTTAACCTAATATCTATATAAGAGAGTCTTATATCAGAAATAAGGTACGTGAATTTTTCCAAGGGTTGGGAGTACACATATTCTATAGGGATAGAAACAAGAGTTAAGCCACCCATCTTCCTGAGTTCTTCATCTTCCTTTGTGGATCACCGTTAGAGGCCAAACATTTGGGTGGCTGACATTGAACAAGGGAAGGAGCCACTACAGAGGAATCAAAAAAGTAGAACTTGTACCTGAGGAAGCTTGGATCTTCAAAGGTATAATTCCATCTTCTCCTTCTATGTATTGACTGATAATTGATGCACAAGAAAGATCTTGGTTAAGGGTTTGTAAGAAATTTTTAAAATATGATTTTTCATCCCTTCCGCTGTGTTTATGTAATTTGATTGCATGCTTATGTTTCTAGCAAACCCAACATGAAATTGATAAAGCATGAATTTATAGGCAAATTATGTCATAACATGCTTATATGTGATTAGTATAATGATTTCAGTGATTTAATTCATGTAAACATGATGAACATGAAGAAATCATGTTCATTACGAGTTACAATGAACTTGTTTTGAAAATAATTTGTCTTTTGAAATCAAAATTAATGTTTGATAGTTAATTATTATTTAAATTGATCATAGATTATAATAATATGTTAAGAAATGAACTAAACATGATTTGAATCATGTGATTTTGGTTAGAAACGAACACACGGTGTTAATTTTTGTTTAGAACGCTTAACAATGGTGTTTTCTTCAAAATAATGAAAATTAGTGTTTTGATTATGTGTTGTGGTTATATTATATGTTAAAATCATGTTAGAAGTATAAGATTTTGTTGGTATAAAGTTTCATGTACATTGTGTTAGTTAAAATTAGACTTTGGTGCGAAGAAATAAACCAAATTGGCTTATTTCTCTGCACAGTTCGCCAATTGGGAACCCACCAGCAGTGGGCCCCGCCCCAGCGGGGCTTTTGGCCTAGGAACTCCCGCCCCAGCTGGGCTACAAGCTGTTCGGAGTTGTTTAAGTAGTGTAATGTAAAACTACTTTGACATCCTGTAGTAAAACGGCAGTAATGTTTTCATACGAACTTCGATTGAGGAGATTCAAGATGATCCGGAACGAGCACGAGTAGACCTAAAACATTCTTTCTTTAACGTTTTTGATTTGAAGTAGTTAGCAAGGGTCAAAATTGTCATCTTTGGGACTGATGCGTATTCGGAGGCAATCGAAGGGCGTCAGACATGCACATAGGCAAGTATAGTGCTGTCGACGATAATAGATGTTGTTCTAAGTTATAAAACATGAATATTAGTAAATTATAATGATGCTTAACATTAATAAATGATATATTAGATAAGTTATATAAGCACACTAAGCATACACAAGAGAGACGAATCGGTCGTGTGACGAATGAACATCGAAACGCCGTGACAAGTGTTAATGTACGTAAAAAGTGTTTCAATTCAACTGAAATGAACACTATAAGATATGGAAGGGGGTTAATATAAAACCAATAAGGAGTCTTAACAAGACTTAAACACTTGAATGAACTTCGAGTATGACTAATAAAAAATATAGTGAGATATAAATTGAAAGTTAACACAATCTAATTGAACATTGTGTATTAATTAACAGGAAGGATTATGAGATATAGAGTAAAATTACATTACAACTACTATGCGTTGCTATGTGACAAATAGTTTATGTGCATGATTATATAATTGTGTAGGGCACGTGAAGTACAGATAGCTGTAAGCTGTTAAACTGTTATTGGTAAACAACGATCAAGGCAAGTCTTTCAGTTCCGATTTTCTACGTGAACTTGATGATGAACTGTTTTAAATTGTTTTGCAAAGAGCATGGTATGTTATATATGTTGCACGCATGAAATGTTAAAGTCAATTTATGACTACATTGATTAATTAAAGAATGTTGATTGAGTAAGAAACTCAATCTTTATATTTGTTCTGTGAATTAAAGCATGTATGCCATGTTACTTTGATGATTATGAGATGTATGTTGAGCATGTTATTATGTGCTATGTGATGCATGAAAACTGTTAGGTCTTGCTGAGCTGTCGAGCTCACTCATGCCAATAACCACTTTTGCAGGTCAAGGATGCAAGGTGATGACCCATGCTAATTGAATGTTAAGATCAATAGCGATGCAAGAAATTATTTATTCTAGATGAGTAATGTGTTGTTTTGGATGTATTATACTTGTTAAAGTTGTAAAATTGAGTTATCTGATGTATAGTGGATATTGCTTATGATGTAATACTCTGTATAGTAACTTAGAGGAAGCAATTCATGTAATAGAATTGAATTAAATATTTGTAATGTAAAGTTTGCGATTCAGGGCAATAAAGAAAGATTGTATAAAAGTTTTAAATATTCCGCGTTATTAGTTATTTTAATATCGAATAATGATGTAAAGATAGATTAAAGTTGTATTGTTAACGATCGAGAATGAGAATTATATTGTAAGAATTTTGGGGTCGTTACAGAGGTGCCCGAGGAGATCAAAGAATGGTCGAAGACAAACCTAAACCGAACCTCGACCAAACCACCACTGTCAATATCGAAACCTCAGAAAATCTCAAAGAAATCCAGATAGGCATAGACCTCACACAAGATCAAAAAGTCGACCTGATTGAACTCCTAACACTGTTCCAGGATTGGTTTGCATGGTCATATGAAGACATGATTGGCCTGTCTACTGATATTATCATCCATCGAATGCCCATCAAAGATGTATTCAAGCCAGTTAAACAAAAGCTCAGGCGATTGAAACCTGAATGGAGTCTGAAAGTCAAAGAAGAAGTTGTTAAACAATTCAAAGCCGGCATCATCATGGTATCAACATACCCAGAGTGGCTGTCAAACATAGTTCCCATGCCTAAGCCCAGAGGGAAAGTACAAGTATGTGTAGATTACATGGATTTGAACAAAGCCTGCCTCAAGGATAATTTCCTGGTACCTTTCATCCATATTTTAATAGACAACACGGCGCAGTATGTCATGTATTCCTTCGTGGATTGCTTTGCTGGTTACCATCAAATTATGGTTGCTGAAGAAGATCGTGAAAAGACAGCCTTCATCATTCCCTAGGGAACCTTCTGCTATAGACGTTTGTCCTTCGACCTCATCAATGCCAGGGCCACGTATCAGCAAGCCATGATGGCTCTACTTCATGACATGATGCATAAGGAAATAGAGGTTTATGTGGATGACATCATCATCAAATCCCAGAGGGAGGATGATCACATCAGCCATCTCAAGAAGCTGTTCAACAGGTTGCGCTAGTACAACCTCAAGCTGAATCCAGCCAAATATGTTTTTGGCGTTAAGTCGGGCAAGTTGTTGGGATTCCTAGTGAGCAATAAAGGCATTGAGTTGGATCCTGCCAAGATTAAAGCCATCACTAAGATGCCCGTGCCCCAATCAGAAAAAGAGATACGCGGGTTCCTAGGGAGAATCAACTTTATAAGCCGATTCATCTCTCAGCTCACAGCAACTTGTGAACCCATCTTCAAGGTACTAAGGAAGAATATTCCCACGAAATGGAATGAAGATTGTTAGAAAGCCTTCCTTTCCATCAAGAAGCAGCTGATCAAAGCACCTGTCTTGGTACCTCCAAGGGACGGAGTTCCCCTATTCATGTACTTTTTAGTCAATGCCAATGCAATGGGCTGTATGCTAGGACAAAAAGATGGTAGTGGCAAGTAGAGAGCTATCTATTACATCAGCAAAAGGTTCAGTAGTGGCGAATAAAACTACACCCTAATCGAGAAGACATGATATGCATTAGCATTGTAGCCATGAGGTTACCGCACTACCTCCATGGGCACACGACCTACCTCATATCCCGCATGGATCTGCTGAAGTATGTATTCAGCAAACCAATGTTGAATGGTCGACTGTCCAAATGGCAGTTGATCCTACAGCAGTTTGACATCATCTATGTGACTCAAAAGTCCATCAAAGGCCAGGGCATTGCAGATTAATTGACTGAAGCACCATCTGGAGGGTTTGAACTACTAGAAACTTACTTCCCGGATGATGGAATCATGACAGCTTAACAAGATCTTCAAGAAAATGCAGTCCAACCACGAAAAATGTATTTCAATGGAGCAGTAAACATGGAAGGTGCCAGAGCTGGGGCAGTCCTTATTTTTGGTACAGGAGAACAATATCCTGTTGCTACCAAGCTGCAGTTTGTCAACACCAACAACACAGGTGAGTATGAAGGCTGCATAATGGGGTTGCAACTAGCCCAATCCATGGGTGTTAAGCATCTATTGGTCTTTGGAGATTCTGAATTAGTCATCAGACACACCACTGGGGCATATCACACCAAAGAACTGCATTTGCTGCCCTATCAGTGGCAGGTCGTCAAAATATCCATGGAGTTTGAAGACATAACCTTCATCTATATTCCTCGGGGTAGAAATGACTTCACTAATGCATTGACGATGTTGGCTTCTTTGATCCGCATATCCGATAGGAAGAGGATCCCTGACATCCAAATCATAAGCCAAAAGGCCCCGACATACGGGAATTACATTGGAGAAGTATCAGATGAAATACCTCCTATCAAACAACATTGGTATCAAGACATCAAGGAATATCTCTGAGATAGATCTACACCCGCTGGGGCAAGCCAAGCTGAACGAAAGCGAATTCACAAAATGGCCATGAAGCTCTATCTGAGCGGAGATGTACTCTATAAGAGGGACGCTGGAATAGGGCTCTTAAGATGCCTTGATAAAGAGCAAGCCCAGAGATTGATGGATGAAGTCCACGGCAGAATTTGTGATCCACACATGAGCGGTCATCTGCTGTCCAAGAAGATATTAAGAACATGGCATTATTGGATCTCTCTCAAAGCTGACTGCGATGATCATGCCAGGAGATGCTTTCAATGCCAAGTCCATGGAAACGCTATTCACGCTCCTCTGAACTAGCTGCACAACATGAGTTTTCTATGGCCTTTCTCCATGTGAGGAATGGATGTGATAGGTTCAGTAGAACCTAAAGCCAGCAATGGTCATCGATTCATCTTCACCATGATCGATTATTTCACCACGTGGGTTGAAGCTTCCTCCTTTCCCAAAGTCACCCAAGAGGTCATCATTGGTTTAATCAGAAATAATGTCGTCTGTCGATATAGACAACCGGAGGTGATCGTATCAGACAATGCCAAGAACCTAAACAATCAGATGATGAGAGAACTATGCAGCAAGTTCCACATCAAGCATCTCAATTTTGTTATCTATCGACCCAAGAACATCAAGAATATCATGCAGAAAATGTCCACCAATCACAAAGAATTGCCTGACCTGTTACCTCTAACCTTGTTAGCATACAGAACATCAATGCGTACTTCTATTAGGGTTACCCCCTACTCATTCATCTATGGCATGGAAGCAGTACTTCCCATAGAAGTAGAAATAGAGTCTTTGAGAGTGTTGATAAACACAAGATGGAGGAAGACCAGTAGTTGCTAGATCGGTACCACCAACTGTCCCTGATAGATGAAAAGAGGGCTACAACCATTTTCCACAGGCAGTTATATCAGCAAAGGATTTCTCGATCATACACAAAGAAAGTCCGAATATGGCAATTCAAGGTGAACAACTTGGTATTGAAGAAAGTCTTGGCCAATCAAGATGTAGCCAAAGGAAAGTTCGCCCCAAATTGGGAAAGCCCTTTCATTATCAAGGAAGTGTTGACAGGAGGAGCTATCAGATTGCAAGAGATGGACAACAAGAGATGGACAACAAGAGATGGACAGGAGAGAATTTCCCCAACTCATTAACTCAAACACCATAAAAAGGTACTATGTCTGAAACACATGCATACCAGCATCCTGGTCCTGCGAATCAAATCAGTTCAATTTTCAACAGAGACTGAACTACGAATGACCTGATCTTCCTCAACCCGGGAGTACGTAGGCAGCCATTTCTAGTGCGGTCAAACCAAACAAAAAACTCAAAAACTCATCAAACCAAACCCAAAACCCGAAATAAATACTTCTCAAACCTCTCTCACACAAAAAATGAACTACGAATGACCTGATCTCCCTACACCCGGGAGTACGTAGGCAGCCATTCATGGTGCGGTTTGACCTTCAAAGAAAATACAAAACCCAATAAAAACCATTCCCAAGACACCGAAAATATAAATCCTATCAAGCCTTTCTGGTCAATAGGCCCTTGTAAGGTATTCTCCGACATCTCAATGTCAATCCGTCAAGGAGAATCTCCTGATACATCAACAACAGCAAGTCATGAAAGAAGTGGTAATCACTCAGCAATGACAATACATATCCAAATAGGGAAGTGAATCAAAATATATTTCTCTGATATATAATACTGTATGATATATACATTGTGTCCTGTACATGACAAAAATGGCTGATCTAGTATGTGCAGGAAAAATAAAGCTAGTCTATCGACCCATGGACAAGCGAGATAGCAGTGCCTACATGACGTCTCTCTTTGAAGATGGAGGAGTCGTTGTAAGTGCAATACCCTCAGCCTCTATACAGGCCAGAACATCCATAGCCATCTGCATAGTGGCACTATGTTCATTAATATAAGCACTCATATCGATAACCAGACCATGGGTATATGATCGGAGAGTAGCACTATCAGCAATGTGGAGATCTCGAGAAGCTATGGCCTCATCCCTCTCTACAAAAGCAGCATCCCTGGTAATCAAAGTCTCCTCAATCTCGACAAAAGCAGCATCTCGAGAAGATCGAGCCTCATCTCTCTCGACCAATGCCGTATCCCGAGTGGCTCGAGCCTCATCTCTATCAGCAAAAGCTATATCTCTGCGGGACATGGCAGTCAACATCAGCGCCCTAGCCTGATCTCTGTCGAAAGTCATCCTAGATGATGACTTTGCCATAGCTGGATCTGTCCCAGCAAAAATAATCGGCGGGTCACTAACTAAGGCTGCTGTCAGACCCATGAATAAATCATCCTTCGTAGGAGAATCAAGGTCCTCCATAGGCTCCTCCTCATCTGAATCCACATTCAAAGCTAACTAGATAACCGCATCTGCTACTATATCAGCCTCTAACTATGCCACGTACTCTGGAGAGGAATTAGGATGGCTAGTAGAGAAACCAACCCTCTCCCTATGAGTCCAACACTCATAAATCTTGATCAGGTCGGCTGACGATAACAATGAAGCTGATATTAGCTGATCAATAGCCCCCTTAAACTGGTGTAGGCTCTGAGACTGATCGAACTGACCCATGAATGCCAACGGATGATATGTGGTCACCCATACCAATCCCGCTAGGGGAAAGTAGTCCATGTCGGATGCATGGGTGATGAACCTATAAGGGGAGACTATCCCTAAGCATGGCAGAATTAAAAAAGGATGCTCAATATCTGACAGAAAAGCTGACCATGTCTCTGCATCCGAACACTCCGCTGGTTGAAAGGAGTAGGACATAGCTATCTCGTGGGTGAAGCAGTACCGCTGATGTCTGAAGAAGCCAATCGGGCGCAAATGGGTCACGAGCCATACATACAACAAGATAGGGCTACCTCTAAAAAACCCCTCTAGATGGGTACTGCAATAGGTAGCTGACCTCAATGTCTCGGTCAGTATCATCGGCACGATGGTGCTACCCTGTCTAAGGTAACGAACCACGACCATCAACCCAACATCTAAGTGGTCCAAGTATAGTGACATGTATAAGTTAGTCGTGACACACATCGGTAAGACGTCTATCCAGGTCGAATGCCACACCTTTGCTGAGATAATAAAATCACCAGCGTGTCGATCGTAGCTATTCAGTCTGTTGAAATGATCAATTAAAAAGTCAATAGAGATCACATATCCTAAAATGATCTCATCCATGACTACTCTATGGCGCCGACCCGACATACCTGTAAATGGTCTCCTCATGTCGCTAATGGCGGTTGATAAGTAGGTTTCATACCTATGAATCAATGCCAATTAAACTTAAGATATCGTTAATTCAAGTGCGTTTTAGGTTATTTTTCATGCATATGCATTGGGTTGTGTGCAAGAACTAAGTGGACAAAGAAGTGGATGGAATGGAATCTTACAAGTAAAAATGGACTGGATCTCTGCAATCTGCGTCGGGGCGCATTTCTAAGGCTAAAAACTCGCAGGGGCGCGCCTCCAAGTGTAAAATCTGCACCGGGGCGGGTTTACGGCAGATTTGATTTTATATCCTATTTCAAATAAGATTCTGAGAGAGGTTGCTGAAAGTTGTTGTCTGTGAATTAAAGTATATGTATGGTTGCAAAGGCGAACGGGGAGGATACACTTAGACAGATTAGAGCTCTAGCTTGTGACTTGGACATGAGGAGATTTGAAGCAGAGCTTAGCACGACGAACGCAACGCGAGCGTGGAGACGAGTAACAACAGATTTTCAAATTCTATTTTTTTCTCTCTTTATATTTACTTTGTATTCAGAATGTTGAATACTCTATGAATTATTGGTTTTTTTCATCCATGATGAACTAAATTCTTATTTAAGCATATGACGGATCTTATTATGTAACGACGGATTAAATTGCTTTCTAGTTAGTTTATGAATATTTTTTTCAGGTTATTTGTTATGGTTTGTGCATAATTTATCTAATTGTTTGATCACCAATTATCTGTTATCCCATATGAATTCGTGAGATGATATATGGGATTGGAACTAGCCATAGTGACATATGTTTATGATTTCTGCTATTAGTTGGGATTTATAATTCATATGTAGGATAGAGATATCTATGCATCGTATGTAATCTGTTAAGAACTTGATGTTAAACCTTTTTCAATTATAATTCACATAAAGATATAGTGAGTTAGTTAATTAAGGTGTCTTGCTTAATTCTATCAATTATGAATTTGAGTAAGTATGGATTTAATGCATCGAGAGATGGTTATGTCTACTTTTGTGTTCTAGGTTAATAACCTGGGGTAATTGATATAAACTAAAGGAAAGTATAATATTCGAAGTGAAGTAATAAGTGAAGTTGTAGGCTTAATTCTACAAAACTTGTTAAAATCCCGAGTTATTGTTAATTTTGATCTAAGTAGTAGTTTATTCTAAAAATCATCATTTAATCATTAGTTTAATAAAGGTGAAACAATATAAAATTGGTACTTGATTGAATAAATTGGAATTATTGTCTCTGTGGGTACGATTCTTGATCTTATCATTGTATTACTTGTTGACCACGTACACTTGCGTGTAGCGTGTATAGAAAATATCCAACAAGTTTTTGGCACCGTTGCCGGGGACAGTAATTGCGTTTATTACTTACAATATCAGTTTAATTAGTTCAATTTTAGTTAAACATATATTTCTAATTTAATTTTTGTTATTTATTGGTTATTTTAGGCAGTCTTGAGTAGTGCATGCAAACTCGATCGAAGAAGCCAGATTTATTTTCTTTCGAGGACGACATTGAGAAACGCTTTCAGAAGTTAACTAAGTGGATTGCAAAGACTAGAGAAGAACTTGAAACGCCCAAAGACAACATAGCTGCTGAACCAGAAGATAAACCACTAAAGGATTATGCTACACCAAGAATTGCAAAAATTTAGTCAAGTATAAACAGACCAGCAATTAATGCCAATAATTTTGAGATCAAATCTGGAACGATACAGATGGTGCAGAATAATTGCCAGTTTGAGGGCAACCTGAATGAGCACATTATTAATTTCATAGAGATTTGCAACACCTTCAAGTGCAACGGAGTGTCAGACGATGCTATCAGATTGAGATTATTTTCGTTCACGCTCAGAGACAAGGCAAAAGGTTGGCTCCATTCTCTACCACCCGGGTCAATCACTATATGGAACGATTTGGCGCAAAAATTTCTGGCCAAATTCTTTCCACCTTCAAAAACTCATAAAATGAGGACAAATATTTCTTCATTTGTTCAGCTATAGGGAGAGCCACTATATGAAACATGGGAAAGGTACAAAGAGCTGTTAAGAAAATGCCCACACCATGGATTCTCGCATTGGATGCAGATAAATACTTTTTAAAATGGGTTAGGGAGTCATATATGGACCAGCATCGATGCAGCCTCAGGTGGAGTTTTTATAGCAAAGAAGTTTAAGGATGCATGGGACTTAATAGAGCCAATAGCTGCAAACAACTATCAGTGGCCGACTAAGAGAATGACTCAACCCAAGGCAGCGTGTATTTTAGAAGTGGACACTGTGACAGCTCTATCTGCACAAATAGCAACATTATCGAAGAAAATGGATGCTATGTCGACAGGGAACGTACAACAGGTAGCATTTATATGTGAACTTTGTGCAGGTGAGCATCCGACAAAACATTGTGCGATCAACCCAACTTCAGTATAGTTTGTGGGTAGCTATAACAGGCAACCCAACACTTATCAGATTGCATATAATCAGGGGGCAAGGAACCATCCTAATTTTTTATTGAGCAATAATCAGAATCAACAACAGGCTCCAAGACCATCATACCCTCCTGGTTTTCAGAATCAACCGCAACAGTTAGTTCCACAGCAAGATATAAAGACAGATTTTGAGGTGCTAATGGCTAAATATATAACGGGAAATGAGGCGGCAATGAAAACTCAGGCTGCTGCAATTAAGAATTTGGAAATTCAAGTGGGGCAGATTGATAGTGCATCGAACAGTAAACCTCAAGGAATGTTGTGGAGCGACACATAAAAGAATTCGAGGGGAGTTCATGAGCAATGTCAAGCTATCACACTGCAGAGTGGGAAACAGCTAGCCAAGAAGGAGTCAAAAAAGCTGATTATGGATAAGCAGGTTGAGACACATGTGGAAGAGATAGTGGAAAGAAAAGAAGGAGAAAAATTTAATGTAAAGGAACAAGCCATTACACCGATAGTTTACCAGCCACCACCCTCTCAACAACGGATCCAAAAACAGAAATTGGAACAATAGTACTAAATTTCTGGAGGTGTTAAAAAACCTACACATCAACATTCCTTTGGCGGAGGCATTAGAGCAGATGCCTAGTTACACCAAGTTCATGAAGGATATTTTGTCAAAGAAGAAGAAATTAGAGGACTTCGAAACTGTGGCACTAACGGTGGAATGTAGTGCGATATTGCAAAAGAAACTTCCACCAAAGTTGAAAGATCCGGGTAGTTTCACCATTCCATGCACTATAGGAAGTTCGGCCTTCAATAAATGTCTGTGTAATTTAGGTGCAAGTATAAACCTCATGCTACTTTTAGTCTATACTCAGTTAGGTTTACCGGCACCCAGACCCACAAACATCTCCCTACAGCTGGCGAATAGATCGGTAACATATCCACGGGGAATTATTGAGGATGTTTTGGTGAAAGTAGACAAATTCATCTTCCCAGCGGATTTTATCATCTTGGACTATGAAGAATATAAGGATATTCCAATAATCCTTAGGCAACCATTTTTGGCAACCGATAGGACTCTCATAGATGTTCAGAAAAGAGAGTTGACCATGAGGGTGTAAGATCAAGAGGTCACCTTCAACGTATTTAAGGCCATGAACTACCCCAAAGAGGATGAGGAGTGTTTCCAAATTGATATAATCTATACAATGGTGGGAGTTGAACAACGTCGGATATTGAGGACCGACCTGTTAGAATCTACATTGACGGGGGACTATGATGGAGATGAGCCATAATTATTGGAATATCTATAGTTATTAGAGGCACATCATACGGTGAGCAGGTTTAAATTACCGTTTGAGCCATTGGAAGCAGCAGGAACTACATCAGCAAAGATAAAGCCATCTCTAGAGGAACCACCAGCACTAACTCAAACCCTTACCCAATCACCTCAGGTATGCGTATTTGGGTAATTCATCTACTTTACTTGTTATTATTGCATATACGCTTAACGAATTACGGGAAAGTAAGCTATTAAGAGTTCTAAGGGAATACAAGTCTGCCATTGGATGGACTATCACATATATTAAAGGAATCAGCCCATTATTCTGTATGCACAAGATTTTAATGGAGGAAGATTGCAAGCCAACAGTGAAACAACAAAGAAGGCTCAACCCAATCATTAAAGAGGTAGTGAAGAAGGAAATCTTGAAATGGCTGGATGCTAGAATTATCTACCCAATTTTAGACAGTGCACGGGTGAGCCCGGTCCAATGTGTCCCGAAGAAAGGTGGTATGACAGTATTAAAGAATGAGAACAACGAACTGATACCGACAAGGAGAGTGACCGGCTGGAGGGTTTGCATGGACTATAGGAAGCTAAGTAAAGTAACTAGGAAGGATAATTTCCCCTTGTCGTTTATTAATCAGATGTTGGACCGACTAGCTGCGCATGAGTACTATTGCTTGCTGGATGGGTTTCAGGGTACAACCAGATCGTCATTGCACTGGAGGATCAATAAAAAATGATGTTCACATGCCCATATGGCACCTTTGCCTTTAAAACGATGTCATTTAGCCTGTGTAACGCACCGATAAATTTTCAGCGATGCATGATGGCTATCTTCTCAGATATGGTGGAGCAAAGTGTCGAGGTATTTATGGATGACTTTTCAGTATTCGGGAAATCTTTTGACAGGTGCCTTGAAAATCTAGTCCTGGTGCTGAAAAGATGTGTTGAGACGAATCTGGTGCTCAATTGGGAAAAATGTCATTTTATGGTCCAAGAGGGGATAATACTTGGACATAAAGTTTCTGGAAAAAGTTTTGGAGGTCAACCGGGCTAAGTTAGGGATAATTGAAAATCTGCCGCCGCCGACTTCAGTAAAGGGTATTCGGTGCTTTCTTGGTCATGCTAGATTCTACCATCGATTCATTAAAGATTTCTCAAAAATCACAAGCCACTATGCAGTCTCTTGGAAAAGGATGTACAGTTCAAATTTGATGACGACTGTCTAGCGGCGTTTGAGCAATTGAAGAAGAATCTAACCACAAAACCAGTGATCATCGCACCGGATTGGACAATGTCATTCGAGCTTATGTGTGATGCCAATGACTATACAGTAGGAGCAGTTCTTGGACAATGACGAGACAAAGTCTTTCATGCCATCTATTATGCGAGCAAGACACTGACTAATGTATAGTTAAACTACATAACCATTGGAAAGGAATTATTTGCAGTTGTGTATGCCTTTGATAAGTTTTGCTCGTACTTGGTGGGGACAAAGGTGGTGGTTTACACAGATCACTCGGCTATTCGATATCTAGTTGAAAAGAAGGACGCAAAGCCGAGACTTAATCACTAGGTTTTGCTCCTCCAAGAGTTTGATTTAGAGATTAAGGATAGGAATGGGACAAAGAATCAGGTGGCTGACCATCTTTTATAGCTAGAAATACAGAATCAGGACGAGACAGACAAGGTAGTGATCAACGACTTTTTTCCAGATGAACAACTATTTCTGCTTCGCTGTGAGTTACCATGGTATACGGATTTTATGAATTACTTAGTGAGTAATATTCTTCCACCAGATTTGACACATCAACAAAAAAAGAAATTCTTACACGATGTGAAGTGGTATGTATGCGATGAACCGTATCTGTTCTGACAGTGTGCTGACAGGATGATTCGGCGATGTGTGCCGAAAAGTGAAGTTGTGACGCCCCCAAATTCCAGGACCGTCACGGGGTCGCTCGAATTCGGTTTATCACGTGCTCATGGTAATACATCACAATAATAATAACTAAATATCACACATTCACAGCGAAAAATCTATTCTAGAATAATTTACAATGATTTATTATAATTATTTCCCCAAGTCTCGCAACCTACAGTACTTAATAGATTACATAATAATATCAATTAATGACTTATTACATAATCTAACTTAAACTTAAACATAATCAAATCCGGTCTTACTACATCATTTTAATATAATATCAAAATATTTAAAAACATAGAAGAGACAAGCTAGTTGGTAGCCTTACCCTTGCCCTTATCAATTCCTGAAGATTTACCATGCTTTGCCTTAACTGAAATGTTTTAGGGAAAGCAAGAATGAGCACAAATTGCCCAGCAAGTAATATACAACAAGGGTAAGTGATATAATTCTTAATTCTAAAAGGGTATAACAAAGTTTAATAGTTGAAGAATAACAAGAATATCAACAGTTTTCAATAATAGTCGCTAAGGACAGAATAATATCAATGTGATTCAATAAATTAATTCAAAATTTCAGGATAACTGAATATTGAGCAGTCACTAAGGACTATGAACTTCTACTAGAATTAACAGTAATAAACTGAAAATCCAACAAAAAACAGGTACAACAGGTGATCAGCCTAAAGCACCATCGTTATGCATAACAATCAATCATACTCAAGTGTGCACGTCGGTTCTCCGACAATTATATATTTCCTTCAAAGAAGGTTGTTCTTCTCAGTCAAATACAAGATCCCGCACCAATCAATTAGTTTGGGTCTCTTTTCAATAGCATAAGTCTAGCCGAATCAAATGGCATAGACACTTTCACAATATTCAAGAACAATACTAAGTTCAACATGAATAATAGCTTTAATGAAATATGAGTTCCAGTATGCTAATTCAATTCAAACGATTAAGTAGGAAACTAGTTCGCAATATACAAAGATAGAATACTTGTACAGTAAAAGAGTGTAAGTTAGAAAACTTGCACAATCATAGATTTCCTTGCATAAAGTAAATGCTTCGGTTAGGATACTTGCCTTTAGCGTAGTTTATCCACGTTAAGTAAATCAACACTTTTGAATCCTATTTATAGTGTATTATAAGTATAGGATATTCATTAGCTAACTCATTCGGTACATAAGCTTGTTACTCAAATATACACACATTGTATTTCCTAGTCACACGTCATTGCATACTTATACACATTCGGTATGAAATCAAATTATGAATTCAAATAACATTTGTATAGCATTATGTTATTTTTAATCGAGTAGGCTTTCTTTAGCTATGGAATTACTTTTCTTAAGTTAATCATCTTCATACATCATTACTATTGTGTGAGACTACCAAAAATAGCAATTATATTCAAATTAGCGAGTTATAGCATTACCTATAAGTTAACCGTCAAAAATTGGATTCAATCATTAACATGTGATATAACCTTAGCTATCATGTTTATTTTATACATATGAGGCGATTATATAACTCATTCTAGGCATGCTTATGAGTATTCATGTAACTATCGTAGTTATTAGTTTGAAAACATGTTTTGTTTACGCTAAACTTGGTTTCACGACATGTAACATAGTAGGCAATCATGAATGAGACTTTAACAAGTCTAAAAGTATTATCAAGTATGATCACAACTTTCAGAATACGAATCTTGTAAAAACATGTTAAGGTTCACCATCAAAGCTTCTATTTTATCAGTAAGTCTTACTAACATGTTCGTGTTACGTCATGAAATCTGTATACATAAGTCAATAGGTCTGACACGCATTTTAAGGTTATATAAACATGCTCGAAAAATCAGAACTTAGAATCCTAATATAACATGTTAGAGTCCATGTAAACGCTTGTGTTTTCAAAATCATGGGTTCTCTTTTTATGTTAAGTAAACTATGGAAACATATATTGCATAAAAGGGACTCCATAAATCATGTTACATTTACTTAGTATGAATTATAATTTCACTACTCTAGGACTGGACAAACAGATAGTCAAGACAGTTATTTCTGGCTTGCCTGCACAGCGGCGCTGCAGCGCGGCAACAACAGCAGCAAGCTGGCACTGCGGCGCTGGAGGCGCTGCGGCGCGGACAATGGCGCTGCGGCGTGGGGACATTTCTGCACACTGCCAAAACCGACCCAAAACCTCCCATTTCATCGATTTCAACATACCCAGATGCTATTAGACTTCTTTAACTTACTAACACACACATATATATATATATATATATATATATATATATGTATATATGCTTATATAACAGTCAATTGCCATTTATCAATTCCCAATTTCATGAACTCCAACTAAATTCAAGAATTGAAACAGAAATCTTAGAACAGAAAACGAAAATAAAGAACGATGAGCTTGTGAGCTATATTGTAGTTCCAACATGTATGTAAGTCCACAATACACTACACAAGTTTTCTACAATTCAATTATACTTCAATTTCATATGATCGAGAATTTAGATTTTTGACAGAAATAAGAAATGGAGTTTTTGTCAGAGGATGAAAATGATAAGCAAGGAAGAGGGATTATACCTCTGTAAATGAAATCGAACTTGCTAATAAGAACTCTCTCAGCCTCAGAGAATGTTATCGCTGATATATGTATATGCTCTCCCTTTCAACACTTAGAAAATCTCAGCAATTAAAAATATGAAAGAGATGGGTTTTATTTATAGAGAAATCCTTACACAGACAATGCAATTGTCCATTAAATTGAACCAATAGATTGAAGCTTTGTATATCAGCTAAGGAAGAGTTGGTAGAGTGGTTAAAGAACACTGTTATGCCCACTCCCCATATCATGATTTGCTAGAATACTGAGTTTGAGAGAAGAGAGTAGGCTAGCTTCATGATGCATTTCACGTGTACAAGGTTTGTGTTTATTAATATGGGACAAGGCAATATCACTCTCAGCACTCTATCAATTTGTACAATACAATGTTATAACATATATTATACACTTAGGTTAGCTCATATATATACATATTGTATATTTAGATTACAATTAAAATTACAATGTAATCCCAATAATACTACTATGTAATTCATACAATGTAGTAAATGTAATTTACACACATATAATCTATGTACATTTTATTACACCGGTATAATTTAATCGGATACTATCACATTTATTATTAAATTCTACAATCTACAATTGATTATAATATATCCATAACATATTATTTTAATGTATACTCATACACAATTGTCACCTAAGCATTATCATGTAGCTTTCTCAATTCAATATCTTTACTATATAGTTTACGTATAATTGTATAACCACATTGCACTACTTCATACAACATATAGGTAGCTATCGTACCTTATACATTTAATTCGCATGCTTTCATGTAACAATTAATACAACCTCATTTTATTCATAACTTACTTATTTGTTTTATTATTCATAATGTCAAATAAATAAATTATTCATCTTATTAATTAATTAACAATAATATTAATTAATCCATTTTGCACCGATTATTAATAACACCTAATTAATAATCATAGGATTAATTATCACATTAACAAATATAATTCCCAGTATATTTATAACCAAGTGTTTTATTATTATTATTATTATTATTATTATTATTATTATTATTATTATTATTATTATTATTATTATTATTATTATTATTATTATTATTATTATTATTATTATTATATTTCTTGCAATAATAATAATCACATATTATTAATCAATCACAGTTAATATTCCACAACAATTAATTAATATTCTACAATTAATATAGATTAACTGTTTACTTAAATTAATATAATCATTCTCATATTACGTCACTGTGTCGCACGAGGCTATCAATGAGTTTATCGCAAACTCCATCAATTTCTCAATTATTATAATTATTCAATTTAATAGAATTGAATTAATCCTTCTCATAACACAAAATCATTTATATTAAATAAATTCTCATTTCCATTAATATTTTCATTTAATAATAGATGGAAATTCTCGGGTATTACAGAAGTAGAAAGCATATTACAGGTATACCACGCCTCATTATATGGGGTACACTACGGGAGTGAAAGAACGGTCGCAAAAGTACTTTAGGCAGGCTTCTACTGACCCACTTTGTTTAAAGATGCACATCAGTGCATGAAAAACTGCGATAGATGTCAAAGAGTGGGAAATATTTCTAAGTGGAATGAGATGCCTCTCAATATGATTTTGGAAGTCTAGGTTTTTCATGTATGGGGAATAGACTTCATGGGACCATTTCTGTCTACGTTCAGTAATTTGTACATTCTATTGGCAGTAGACTATGTATCAAAATTGGTGGAGGCAGTTGCACTACCAACGAATGATGCGAAGGTGGTTTTGAAATTCTTGCAAAAGAATATCTTCACACGATTTGGTACCCCGAGGGCAATCATCAGTGATGAAGGGAGCCATTTTTGCAATAAGTACTTCACCGCTCTCTTGACGAATTATGGGGTCAACCATCGAATTGCCACAGCCTATCACCCTCAGACGAGTGGCCAGTAGAAGTATCTAATCGAGAGGTGAAGAGAATCTTGGAAAAGGTCGTCAACCCAAATCGAAAAGATTGGTCGTTGAAACTAGACGACGCTCTTTGGGCATATAAGACTGTTTACAAGACCCCAATAGGCATGTCTCCATACCACTTGGTTTACAAGAAAGCGTGTCACCTTCCAGTGGAACTCGAGTATAAAGCGTATTGGGCCATCAAGAAACTAAACTTTGATCTATCTGCCGTAGGGGAGAGGAGACTTTTGCAAATTAATAAGTTAGATGAATTCCGCCTACAAGCATATGAAAACTCCAAGTTATATAAAGAAAAGGTTAAGAAATGGCATGATCAGAAAATTATGGAGAAGAAATTCGAACCAGGACAGTCAGTATTGCTATTCAACTCTCGGTTGAAATTTTTTTTCGAAAAATTGAAATCCAGATGGTCGGGCCCGTTTACTATCAAGACAGTATTTCCACACGGAGCCATAGAAGTGTAAAGTCGGGATTTGACAGATACATTCAAAGTCAACGGCCAACGCTTATAACACTACCGGGGTGGTGACCTCGATCGCCAAGCAACCTCAGTTAACCTCGCCGACCCAATAACAACAGGGAGTAGTCAGGTTGAAAGACTATATAAATCAAGCGTTTGATGGGAGGCAACCCAATTATTTGTTTATTTTAAATTTTGAAAGTTGTTTATCTATTTTATTTCATTTAGGCAATGTACCATTATAATAGAATGTGTCTTAGCGTAGGAATGGTGCCCAAGAACTCGAACCAATAACAATAATAATTATGCCTATGTTTTGATTACAGAATGGAAGCAGAAAGGATAATGAGGTCAAATGTGCTAACAAAATGGAACTGCCATATGAAGAAGAATAAATTATGCAAAAAAGCTTATGAGCCCCGAGGCACTCTACAAGTGACAAAATTGTGCCCTGACGCGTTTCTTTCTGGCCATCTGCGCTCCGGCTCAGAATCATAAAGAAAAACTCGCATCCTGACCCATACCTCTCTGGCTATAAGCGCCCTGGCGCAGTTCCACAAAAAAATATCTGTGCCCTGGCCCGCGTTTTGTTTTTCTATTTTTAAAAATACGACTTCAGCAGTTACAATTCACAAGCCTAATACACTTCAACTTCTCACAACCGAAATTAAGGAGGATTTTGCACTTTCGACCGAACCCTACTTCACAATCATTCTTCAAGTTAATCTTAGGCATCAACACCAACGCCAACAATCACTCTTTCACCATCAAGGGTTCCACTCATCCAAAATTCAACAAAAAGGGAGAATCGCTTCACAACAAAATCCAAAATCTTCAAAGTTTGACAAAGAACGAGGAAAAATTAATTTTGAATTCAGGATTCATACAATAGGGCTTTGATAATCTACAAATTGGGCATACAATTCCAGTTGAAGGCACAATAATCAAGCCGTAACTGTTTGTACACCAAGTGTTTGTTAAAATGTTTCAACAACAACTCCTTCACTCCAGACCAAGTAACACTCACAACATCGACACCATGACGTCCAGACAATAGAAAAGGCAACGTGGGGAAGGTTCGTCCACCGCCTCGCAGCAATTTGACAGACGAAAATTCTTAAACGTCAAGGTGGCAGACCGGTACGAATATCTATTAAGCAAGTCATTGATACCGGAGTGTGGGTTGGCCCCCGACGAGTTTAATGGGGGTATGTTCAATCAGATTAGCGAGAGGAGATGGGAAACTCTCGTGGCACATCCAGACCCCACCGTAGTGGCAATGGTCAAAGAATTTTACGCCAATGCTCCCAATAAATCACCATTCTTCTCCTTCGTGATGGGAAAATGGTCCCGTTTCTGTGTAGGAGATCAACGACTACTAGAATCTGCCACAGATAACCTATATGTATTCAGCCCTCAAGGAAAGCGGAGCAAACTATGAGCAGATTCTGACCGAATTGTGCAGGCCCGAACCCACACGATCATCAAGCGGATCTCACTTTCGGGCGGGCCACCTAAGTTTATATGGGAAGATATGGCATACATTCTGGTGTGCCAATTTACTACCATGCACACACACGAGCTTTGTCACGAAGGAAAGGTCCATTCTACTATACACCATTTATAAGACCAATCAATTAATGTGTGCCGCAATCTTCGTGGATCAGTCCAAGGTGGTTTGCCTCAGTCATCATTGATATGTGCACTATGTGCCAGTGCAGGGGTACAATGGAGTTCCACGGAGCTTATCCAGCAGCCCCTAATGTGCCTAGATCCTAATTTGATTAAGAGGTATGGATGCTATAAAGGAGGGCAGTCGCACCCACGGGGCCTTAGATTTGTATTCTCCGATGACGAGGATAATGAAGAGGCAGACGAACAGGATGAAGATTTTGTCGCGAAAGAAAAGTAAGAAGATGACCAAGCTGGGACGTCAACCTTGTCTCGATCAAAGGCAACTTTCAGCTTCAAGTTTTGAAATATGCAACAGTATGTCGATCAGAGGTTCCAAGGGTTAGCTGCCAGGCAAGGCCACATGTTTGCCACGTAGAATGAATTCAACGCTTCTCTGGCAGCTGCTTTTACTCGATTAAATACCACCGGCGAAGACTTCTAGTTTCCAGTTCCACAGCCCTCACCAGTTTTTCTCCCCCCATAGCCCGTGGAGGACCCGGTTTATGACCCACCTACCAAAGATCCACCGGTCGAGCATGGCGCTTGATCGCTCAAGGCAGTCCTCAAACTTTGATTGCTATATCCAATGACGACATTGAAATATTTAAGTTTGGGGGTAGATTAGTTAATTTACTTAGTTAGTTTGCATATTAGTTATTTGCATGTTCATGTCAGTTTGCATGCTAGTTAATTGCACTTTAGAGTAGAGCATATGTACATACTTGTGTTCATAGTTTAACGTTTACATGAGTTATATGGTATATAGAAAAAAATGAATTAAATTAAGAAAAATCACAAAAATATATTGTTGCGTTTAGGCATATAGGTTGCATGAGTTTAAGCAATGGATTAACATCTATTTAGCTCGGCCAATGATAGGATTGGTATTGCATTTTAAGTAGAACAAACGTGAAGATTAATGATGAGTTCTAATGTTAATCAATATGAAAATCTGATTCTGTCTGAAACTTATGTAAATGGTTTGCACGTAAGAGCATAACTGTCTAATCAACTCAGTTCAAGGGGTCATAACTTGTTTCTGGGGGAAATATTTTAGTTAAAATTTGATGATACTGTTAAATTGACATTAAAGGCTTAAACGTAAGTAATAACTTGAGTTTGGGGGAGTTAGTGGGGTGAAAGAAAAAGAGAAATAAAAAAGAGAGAAAGAAAGTAGAAAAAGAGAAAAAGAAAAATAAAAAAGAAATAGAATAAACACATGGACTAGTTTGTATTTGTGGCATTTGTTACTTGAATAAGTAAACCTTTGGGGGTGTTTTTACACCTAGCACCCTAAAACCGTCTAGTTTGGGAGTCGTTAGTCGAAAGTTCGCTAAACGTGTAACATTGAAAAGCCTAATAGATACAGATATTGCACGGTCGATTGTGAACAAGGATGAAGCGTAAAACGCACCTGTGAATGAAAAATAAGAAAAATGAGCTTCATGAGAAATCCCCGAACTTAGTAATTACTATGTTGATCGAGTTTGTCATGAATACACAAAAGTTGAGTTAAAACTAAAATTTTCCCTCTAAGAAAGTTGTTATGTGATGTTTTTGAATTGTTGGTGATTAGAGTGGTTAACGAGCACACACGCATAACATGGGTGAGGGAGTGATTGGATGGACTGATTGCTTACTGATGAAATATACATTGATTTTCAATATTGATTGAGTATTATATGATATCTTTGAGGCTTGGTTTGTATAACATGTTGATCTATTGCTAGATTCGTAGGCATGTAGGAAGTAGGCCATGCATATGCATGCATATAGCTTCATTGTTTGTTATTTGCATTTTCTTTTTGTTGTCACTTGAGGACAAGCAAAATCCTAAGTTTGGGGGTATTTGATATGTAGGTTTCATACCTACAAATCGATGCCAATTAAATTTAAGATATCTTTAATTCAAGTGCGTTTTAGGTTCTTTTTCATGCATGTGCATTGGGTTGTGTGCAAGAACTGAGTGGACGGAGAAATGGATGGAATGGAAGCTTACAAGTAAAAATGGGCTGAAATTCTGCAATCTGCGCCGGGGCGCATTTCTTAGGCTAAAAACTCGTCGGGGTGAGCCTCCAAGATTAAAATTTGTGCTAGGGCGCGTTTACGGCAGATTTGATTTGATATCCTATTTCAAATAGGATTCTGAGAGAGGTTGCTGAAAGTTGCTATTCGTGAATTAAAGTATATATATAGTTTCAAAGGCGAACGTGGACGAGCCCTATCTTGTGACTTGGACGTGAGGAGATTTGAAGCAGATCTTAGCACGACGAACGCAACGCGAGCGTGTAGACGAGTAAAAACAGATTTTCTAATTCTATTTTTTTCTCTCTTCATATTTACTTTGTATTCAGAATGTTTAATACTCTGTGGATTATTGGTTTTTATTCATCCATGATGAACTAAATTCTTATTTAAGCCTATAACAGATCTTATTATGTAACAACGAATTAAATTGCTTTCCAGCTAGTTTATGAATATTATTTTCAGGTTATTTTCTATGGTTTGTGCATAATTTATATAATTGTTTGATCACCAATTATCTATTATCCCATATAAATTCGAGAGATGACATATGAGATTGGAACTAACCATAGTGACATATGTCTGTGATTTCTGCTGTTAGTTGGGATTCGTAATTCATATGTAGGATAGAGATATCTATGCATCGTATGTAATCTGTTAAGAACTTGATATTAAACCTTTTTCAATTATAATTCACATAAAGATATAGTAAGTTAGTTAATTAAGGTGTTTTACTTAATTCTATCAATTATGAATTTGAGTGAGTATAAATTTAATTCATCGAGAGATGGTTATGTCTACTTTTGTGTTCTTGATAAATAACCTGGAGTAATTGATATAAACTAAAGGAAAGTATATTATTCGAAGTTAATTAATAAGTGAAGTTGTAGGCTTAATTCTCCAAAACTTGTTAAAATCCCTAGTTAGTGTTAATTTTGATCTAAGTAGTAGTTTATTCTAAAAATAATCATTTAATCATTAGTTTAATAAAGCTGAAATAATATAAAATTGGTACTTGTTTGAATAAATTAGAATTATTGTCTCTGTGGGTACGATACTTGACCTTATCATTGTATCACTTGTTGACCACGTACACTTGCGTGTAGCGCGTATAGAAAATACCCAATAGCGGTGCGAGCATAAAGTAAGTCCAAAGCCAAACTTGTAAGCCACTCGTACTCCTCTAAAGTCAGAGTCAGCTCATACCGCCTGAAGCGGAAAACCTGCCGCTCAAGTATCAAACAAGATAGAATGCCTGTGACGCCCCTAAAGCTGGACCGCCACATCATCTCGAATTCAGTTCGTCACGTTCTAAATACTAACATAGTAATATGACTAAATATCATATCGCACAGCGGAATAACACATAATACGAATAGATTACATTTATTTAATACAACCATTCATGTCCCAAGGTTTCGCAACTTAAACATCGATTACATCTTAAATATAGCTTAAGGAAACATAATCATAACTAGTACATAATAGAATATATTCTTATTACAACATCATAAAGTTCTATATAAAATAAATCTACTCCGTAGTCTTGCCCTTGCCCTTATCAATGCCCGAAAGTCCACCCTGATGTGCCTTAACTGAAATGTTTTTAGGGAAAAGCAAGAATGAGCAACAAGTTTGCTCAGCAGGTAATATAGCAATAAGGGGATAATATAGTTTTCAATTCCCAAGGGTATGACAATAATTGATAGTTCAAGGATAGCAAGAAGTATCAAGAGTTTTCAACAACGGTCGCTAAGGACAAACAGATATCAATAAGATTCAATGTATAACCTTTTCACAGTTCAAGAATAATGAATACTGAGCAGTCACTAAGAACTATTAACTTCTACTAGAATTAACAGAAATTTACTGATAATCCAATAAAACAAGTACAACAGGTGATCAGCCTAAAGTACCCTACATTATGCATAACATTTAATCGTACTCAAGTGTGCACGTCGGTCTCCCGAAAAATATAGTTTCCCCTTCAAAGAAAGCTGTTCATCTCAGTCAATACAAGATTTCTGCACCAATTAATTGAATTGGATAGTTTTCTAATCATTATATAGGTCTAGCCGAATCAAATGGCATAGACCACTCTTTCAATGTATATAAGAACAACTATAAGTTCAATACTCAATATTATAGTTCGAAGAATATAAACAACTTTATCTTAGCTATGAAGCAATGAGTCATAAGACATGAATCGTAATTTCAATGGTTTACTCGTACGATAAATAATAGTACAAGTCTAAGCAATACTCAATAAGGACTAGGGTTCGAGAACTTGCTCAATAAAAGAGTATAGTTCAGATACTTGCCTTATGCGTAGTCTACCAACGCAAAGCTTATCAATACTTTTCGGATCCTATTATAACATAGTTAGGTATATAGGATATCCATTAGTCATATAGTTTAACATCAAACCTTATCTTGTATATACAATCAACACAAAAGTTAGGTCGTAACCTTACTACATAGTTATACCACATATAGCATCGTATTAAATCATGACAATTAACCGATTATGTCATTATTATTTATGGAGTTCCGTTTATAAGTTAAACATCATCATGTTACACTATCAACACCTTTAAACATATATCAATAGTGATCAAACCCTATGTAGCAGCTTAGGTAACATAATAAGTTAACTGTCAAAAATCAAAATAAGCAAAATTGTCCAGACCTGAAAGTAGCTTGGCACAGCTGTGCCCTGGTTAAGTCTAGGGCCGGCGCAGCTGCTCTGTCCCCTGGCCAGACCAGGGTTGGCTTTGCACTGCTGTTTCTGTCCCAAAACCTAAGCACACTTTGCCACATAGTATATACACATGTTAAAGGGTCTTGCAAGCTTACGTAATCTTTCCAAGTCCAACTTACATGTTATAGTTCTAGATTATGGTTTCCAATTATTTAAGGCCATACAAGGTCATGAACTTATATAGGACTATCATACTCGCCATATAAGCATGTGAGGTCATCATATAATCTGTCAAAAATCATGCTCACATGTGTTCATATTATTTACGCATGGCTAGCATTGTTATTTTCTTTAAAACATGTCTAAATCATGTTTAACTAACTTTCACGGTATCTAACGAAGTATGTGCACATGTAGGTCATCTAAGTGATGTTAAAAGTACTAGCATGTATGCTCAAAAACATCAGAACACTATTACACCATGTTCATGCAACTTAGTTTGCAAAAAGGTCAAGTTTAACTTTTGGAATCATTTTAAACTTAAACCATGACTTATAGTGTACACTTAACACCTTAGACTAACATTTAATGCATATCTAGACTATACGATCATGCTCAAAAGTCAGAATATAAACATGATACGTATATGTCAAAGTTTATTTGAAAACTTATACTTTCTTTAGTAAACGTTCACTAACAAGGTCAAACACGTTCATGCTACATCATGAAACATATATGTACAAGTTAACATGATCTCCATGCATATCTAGACCATATAAACGTGCTTACAAAGTCAGAACATAAACATCAATATAATATGTCAAAGTCCATTTTAAAAACTCTAAGTTCATTTAGCAATGTATACTAACAAAGTCAAAACAACTCATGTTACGCCAAGGTACTTATATATACATGTTATACCTGTTTTCATGATTGTCTAAACAATATCAACATGTTAACACTTAGCAATTTTTAGCAAAAATGAAATTCTAGAATCAGGACCAGGCACAGCTGCGCTGCACCGAAGTACTAAATGGGCGCAGCTGCGCCATGTCTCGGCCAGAACTGGACTAGCTTCTGCTTCGGCAGAACTAAACCCAAACATCAAAATTTCTTACAAAATTGATTCTAAACTAGCCACATTACAGTTCTAACATGCTCATAAGCTTGGATAACAACTAATAAACCTTCTCCAATCAATTTAACATATAATTCATGCTATCTCCCAAAATCAAGCATTTAGAAATTTACAGAAAATGAAGAACATGAAATTATACCTCTGCTATTTGAGCTTAACTGAGTTTGCTGCTAAATGTGATTCTTTCAATCTCAGAATCCTCACTACTAATATATATTCATTTTTAATTCCCTCTATAACAACTTAGCAATATCTCAGCAATTAGAAAACAAGAAGAAGAGAGCTATATTTATAGGAAAATAAATACACATGCAATGCAATTCTCCTCCAATTTAAACCAATGGTAAGAGCAAGAACATGAAGGTTAACAAAGAGTAGTTGGGTAGTTGGTCAATTCCACTATTGGAGCCACTCCCCTCATGATGATTAGGTACATTGCTAGTTTGCTGAGTTTGAGAAGAAGGGAGTAGGATAGCCTTTTGAGTGTTCACGTGAGGAAGGGAATGTTCACTCATTATGGGACAATGCTACTAATCTCAGCAACATGAATGCAACACACTAAGGTTATATATATATGCTTACCATGTATACTTAGGTTATAATTTAATTAGACTCACAATGTAGCAAGTTGAGGTACATATATATATATATATATATATATATATATCAAGATATAATCCATGTACATTTTGTTAATACCGAATATAATTTAATTGGGTATTATCATCACTAAATTAACCAAACTTTATTATTTTTATTATATTATTGCAATAATCATTGAATAACAATTATTCCTTTAGTTTATTATAATATTTCACAAAGTACATATTTAATGTAGTCATACATCACATAATGTCACATAAGCATCAATTATGTAACTTAAATCACACAATTCATTTAATCATAATATATAGTTTCTATATATTATATAGTCTCATGCTAGAGTCATCCTACACCTTCCCTTTTTAATAGAATGTAGTTATTATATGATTAATCTTCACATATCTTGCACACAATAATTAACCGAGTAAATGTAATTCTTATTATATTTATTAGTCATTTACTCATTTATATACTATTACTTACAATAACAATTAATCAACATTAATTAATTATTTATTAATAGTTATCACTCATAATATCAATTAATTAACAATAATATTACTTAATCAATTTACTTATAAATGTCCCATCTTATTAATGCGGGTAATTAGCACATAGTAACTCATGCATGCAGAAATTACATTCAAAGTTTTTCTACCGACGCAGCTGCGCCACTCTGGGGAAATTTATACTAATTTACTTACTTTCTTCATTGATATAATTAATAACATTCTTATCTTATCACCTTGCCACACTAGGCAATTCATATATGCATTAAGTTAAGTTTCTCATCAAATCCATCACATTAATTCACTCATCACATAGACTTCAATTATTCAACTTAATCGAATATAATTTATTTATTCCATGTCGCCACAACATTTATTTATATTCACATAAATATTCAACTTTCAATAATATCAATATTAATATTATTTATGAAAATTCTCGGGGATTACATCTTCCCCCCTTATAAAAATTCCGTCCTCGGAATTGTTACAAGGTTACACAAATAGATGGGGATAGTCCCTCATCATCCTATCTTCTAATTCCCACGTAGCCTCCTCGACATCGTGGTTACGCCAAAGTACATTTACGGGTGAAATAACTTTATTTCTTAATATCTGTTCTTTCCTATCTAATATTTGGACAGGAATTTCTTCGTATGCCAGGTTCTTCTTGATAGTAGTGTGCATACAAGCCAATCATGTATGATGATAAAGCACGTACTTTGTAAACAATCTTATTTATTAATTAATAAAATATTCATTTATTAAAGGCATTTAATTATCTACATGGTGCTGTTTTTATAATATGTAAACAAC
Organism: Panax stipuleanatus; assembly: GCA_020205555.1. NCBI lineage: Eukaryota > Viridiplantae > Streptophyta > Magnoliopsida > Apiales > Araliaceae > Panax > Panax stipuleanatus. Next base: position 47,118,965 of record CM035122.1, read on the forward strand.
CCATAGTTTTAAGCAATGCTTTTAGAATCATGATGATGATCCTACTAATGAGATCTAAATTCTTAGAAAGCTCTAAAACAAAAATAGTTCCCAATCGTGGGATTACTAAAAAGGCGATTAGTAAATCCGGATAGATTGGTACATATGTTGCTTGCTCATTGGATGAGGATGATTGATCTCATGATCATTTGTGTGGAGACACTAAAGCAACTATGTAGGTGCTTATTGGAGAATAAGTTCACTGAACGTGACTCGCTATGGAATACCTAATGGAGTTTTACTCGCCTGTCAATAGGAATTCCTAATGTGATAGTAGTACAAGTGATCCTTGGACTTGAGATCATCATAGTATCTTGTATGTAATGAATTATACTTTGACTTATTCCTTAAAGTCCTTTAGGGTATATAAAAGGGTATGCTTGGGTATAATGAGTTACGTATGGAGATAATGAATGATCAATAAAGAATCTACCACCTCTAATAAAAGAGGAGATATGTCCTATGTGATTCGTTAAATGACAACCCAGGAATCCTTGGCCAAGGTAAAATGAAATTAGAAATGAGTTTCTAATTTGCATTATTTGGAGTTGTGCATTTTCTAATCGAAATACATATAATTAAATAAAATAAGACTTGACAGTAAATTCATGTCTTATATTTAATTGGGACATTGTATGGTGGAAGTATTGAATTGTATGGTAACTATTTACTCACAGGTTCTTTTATGATTAATGTTGAAATCTATATTATCTGAAAAGTCGTTGATCGCTAGGGAGGCTTATCCCTATTGTAGAATAAATATTATTTATTTAAATAGATTATTAGTTTAATTTATTTATTTAAATAAGATTAGAATTGTTCTAATTAATTTATTCACAACCGGTTTAATATAGAGAACCTAAAGGGTCACACCATAAAAGGAAGAATAATTATTTAAGAAGGTAATGGCATAATCGTAATAATGCATTAAGAGTAATTAATTTAATCTATGGTGATAGAATAAATTAAATAGCTTAATGTTTATTATTTAATATTTTGAAAATATTAAATATAAATTAATAAGAGGAGTCTTATTAATATTATTACAATTATTATTATTTTAATTTCTAAAGGAGTTTAGTAATTAATTTAATATTAGTACTCTCATTTATTCCTAATAAGATTAGGAGATAAATTAATTAAATAAATTTAATTAATTATTTCCCATGTGGTGGAAAGCCTAAATTAATTAAAAGAGTTTAATTAATTAAAAGAAATCCCATGTCTAATAGGATTAGAAGGGTTGACCAATATCTATATAAGAGGAGTCTTATAATAGATATCAGTTGAGGCAATTCCAATTGTTGGAGAGTACTCCTTTTCTATAGATGATAGAAAACTAAGTCAACCACCATCCTTCTTGATAATTCATCTTCTTTGGTGGATCACCTCTAGAGGCCAAACACTTGGGTGGCTAACGTTGATCAAAGGAAGGAATCTAACCTAGAAATTCAAGGAGATCACGAAGAACAAGGAGTTGAACTCATACCTGTGGAAGCTTCGTTCTACAAGGGTATGATTCCATAACTTCTTATTTATCGTTTTAAATTAATAATTTGCATAAAGGATGATCCGGGTAATGGTTTTGTAGAAATTTTTTTAAACTCTGATATACCATGCTTCCGCTAATTTTTGCAATTTGATTGCATCACGATTTCGTACAAACCCAACAGTGGCATCAGAGCCAAACCTTTATGCAGTTATTAATTTATTTTTGATTTCATATACATATGGGTATATATTTAAAATAATTTATTGGGCATAATTTTATTGTATAAAGTTATTATTTTTTTAAGAAAAAAAAATGACGGTTATTTTTTTGGGACAAATCACTAATTTTTTTTTTTTGGTGCTAATCTTGAATTCTGCAAAGAAAAGGTGTTGTCTCTTTCTTACTCCAAAAAGAAGGTGACCCATCAGGAAAGGACTCTTTTAATAAACCTGCAGGACTCTTTTAATAAAAGAAGGTGACTTCTTTTTAAAAAATAAATATGATATATTTATATATTATATTCTAAATAATTTTATAATTAAAATAAAGAGTTTATTTTAATCTTGAAATTGGATTTCATGCAATTTAAAATTGCCCATTAAATGATACTCATATATATATGGAATGTTTTAATTCATGAGATGAATATTTATTTATTGATATATATGGTGATATGTATGATAATAAATAAGGATTGATTATGGACTATTTGACCAATGTGATTGAATTTTATTTTAGTAGAATGCTTGAATGAATGGGTTTTATTAAATGGGGTCTGCGTACCTCGTCTTCTCTAATTTTTTTCTTGATGTAAAATTCTATCTGCCTCCTATGTACTTCCCCTTGACTGCTGATCAAGGTTTCTATTTAAATTAAATAGTTTAATGTAATAGAAATAGTTAGAATTATCTTGAAGAAATTGGAGACTAATGAGCAAGGAGCGCGTGAAGACCCATTTGTATGGAGCCCGGGTTTAAATGTAATAATTACGTTTAAATTTAAATTCTTGCACTCCTAGGTTTGACCTTTTGGTTCACTTGGTGGCTCTAGTGAACCAAACTAGAATAAAAGTCCATAATCAATCCGGGTATAATATAGTATTCTATATTGCATGCTAAATATTATATATATTATATTTTATGCAAACATGCTTCACATGTTTAATAAAATGACGCGTATTTTATATATATATGTGTGCATGCGCGCTAAACAAGATGAGACAAATAATAACAAACCCCTCAAAGAAATAATATTAAGTCCAAAGCGTTCAAATGATATTTGGAATATCGAACGTCGCCTTCTAGCATGATAAATTAATAGAGTATTAAATATTTAATATGAGCTTGTTGTGCTATCCACAAGGCGAATATTGCGTATTTAAGATGCTAATTAATCACATTTGATGTTTATCAAGAAAATTGAACGATCTAGTCTTATTGTGCTATCCACAAGGACGAACATTTTTCTTTTTTGAATTTATGAAAGTGCTAGGCTGGACTTAACTTAAATCATTTTAGTTCGGATGTGCACACACTTGACCATTATGATTTAAGAGGCAAAATAGAAGGAGTTATATAGTGATGTAATTGACAAGAGTTGTCTACCTATTTATTTGTATATCGCTTGTTGTGCTATCCACAAGGTTATATACATTTAAAATGGGATCCTTATTCTCACTAGCAAATATTTAATTAGTTGTTGCCGAACTATATAAGTGAGGGTAATATAGTTTGATAAAAATAGTGGGAGATACCAATTTAAAATAAAGACCTAAATTTATTTTGGTATGCAAAATTAATAAAATGAATGTTTGCTAAAATGTTGTTTTTCACATGCAGAATTTTAAAAATGTAAAAATCACTAATTTCACTGTGAAGCATACTTGATGCTAATAAGCTTACCGGGCCGAATTATACGGACTGGCTAAGAAATTTGAGAATAGTTCTCACTGCTGAAAAGATTTCTTATGTCCTAAACTCACCTGTCCCTGGAACTGTTCCAGAAATAGCCTCTGAGGAAGAGATTGCCACCATTGTAAAGTGGCAAGATGATGCATCTGTGGCTCAATGCATCATGCTCGCATCCATGAATAACGAGCTTCAGCATCAGCACGAAATCATGGATGCTCCTACTATGTTGATTCACCTCAAGGAGTTGTATGGTGAACAAAGTAGGACTGCTAGATATGAGATATCTAAGGAGCTCTTCCGATCTCGGATGACCAAGGGCAAGGTGAACATAAAAGAACAAAAAAACCTTGATCCAGCTAGCAAAGGAATGTGCTTCCATTACAACGAGCCGGGTCATTGGAAGAGGAACTGCAAGAAGTTTCTGGCGGACAAGAAGTTTGGAGAAGCTTCGACTTCCAATCAAGGTTTGTTTATGATTGAAATTAATTTTTTTGAATGTCATAATTCTACTTGGGTATTGGATATCGGCTGTGGTTCTCACATATGTAATACTGTGCAGGGACTGGTCAGAAGTAGAAAGCTGAACAATGATGAGGTGATCCTACGAGTGGGGAATGGAGCAAAGGTTGTTGCATTAGCTGTAGGAACTTATTATTTAGCAATGCCTTCGGGCAAGTCCATTTATCTTAATAATTGTTATTATGTTCCGAATATTATTAAAAATATTATTTCAATTTCTGTATTGGATATGGAAGGATTTAACGTTGTTATAAAGAACAATAGTTGTTCTATTTATAAAGACGATGTTTTATATGGTATTAAAAATTTGCGAAATGGACTTTATACACTTGACTTACAAGAAAATATATTTCAAATTGAACAAACTAAGAAAAGGAAAAGAGATGATATTAATTATACCTACATGTGGCACTGTAGACTCGGTCATATCAATGAAACAAGATTATCCAAGTTGTATAAAGATGGGCTCCTCGAGCTATCCGATTATGAATCATATCCAACTTGTGAATCTTGTCTCTATTAATTATACCTACATGTGGCACTGTAGACTCGGTCATATCAATGAAACAAGATTATCCAAGTTGCATAAAGATGGGCTCCTCGAGCTATCCGATTATGAATCATATCCAACTTGTGAATCTTGTCTCATGGGTAAAATAACTAAATCTCCTTTTAGTGGAAAAGGAGAAAGAGTTACAGAGTTGTTGGCATTGATTCACACAGACGTTTGTGGGCTTATGACAACAAATGCACGAGGTGGGTATTCTTATTTTATTACTTTCACTAATGATCACTCAAGATTTGGATATGTGTATTTAATGAAATACAAGTCAGAATCATTTGAAAAGTTCAAAGAGTTCAGAAGTGAAGTAGAGAAACAAACAGGCAAGAGTATAAAGATACATCGATCAGATCGAGGTGGAGAATACTTAAGCGGTGAGTTTCTCAATTGTCTCAAAGAAAATGGTATAATCTCACAATGGACTCCTCCAGGTACACCCCAATTAAATGGAGTATCTGAAAGGAGAAATCGAACACTGTTGGACATGGTTCGATCCATGATGAGTTTTACCGACCTTCCAATTTCCTTCTGGGGATATGCCCTAGAAACGGCTGCATACCTACTTAACAAGGTACCTACCAAATCCGCCCCAAAGACTCCATATGAGATGTGGAAGGGGAGAAACCCAAATCTTAAGCATGTTAAGACTTGGGGTTGTCCAGCTTCTGTCAAAAAGTTTGAATATGATAAGCTACAAACTAAGTCCGACAAGTGTAGATTTGTGGGATACCCTAAAGAAACTGTAGGGTATTATTTCTATCATCCAACTGATCAAAAGGTGTTTGTTGCAAAACATGCTGCCTTCTTGGAAAAGGAGTTTATCCATGAAGGGGTCAGTGGGAGTAAGATATATCTTGAAGAAGTTCAAGAACCAGAAATTACCACGGATCAAAGTTAGGTACCTGACCAAGTAGAAGAACCTAATATACCACACCCTGTTCGTAAATCTGGAAGAGTACCGAAGATACCTGAGAGGTATGGATTCGTTATAGAGGATGACGATGAGGTACACATCATGAATGATGATGATCCATTGAATTATGAACAGGCTATGAGTAATAAAGACTTAGGAAAATGGGTTGAAGCTATTAAATCCGAAATGGACTCCATGTATGAAAACAAAGTATGGACTTTGGTTTCACCACCTGAAGGCATTAAGCCTATTGGGTGTAAATGGGTCTTTAAAAGAAAGACTGGAGCGGACGGCAAGGTAGAGACCTATAAGGCCCGACTGGTTGCAAAAGGTTTCAAACAAAGACAAGGAGTTGACTATGATGAAAACTTTTCACCAGTAGCTATGCTCAAGTCCATTCGGATTTTGCTTGCGATTACAGCTTATAACGACTATGAGATCTGGCAGATGGACGTGAAAACGACCTTCCTCAATGGGAAACTTGAGGAGGATGTGTATATGACACAGCCAGAGGGATTTGTTTCAAAGGTTGGAACAAATCAAGTCTGTAAGCTGCAACGATCCATTTATGGATTGAAGCAAGCTTCTCGTAGATGGAACATTCATTTTGATGAGACAATCAAAGAGTTTGATTTTATCAAAAATGACGATGAACCATGTCTGTACAAGAAGTTTAGTGGGAGTGCAGTTTTATTCCTTGTATTATATGTTGATGATATATTACTGATAGGGAATGACATTCCTATGCTACAATCGATTAAAATCTAGTTATCTAAACACTTCTCCATGAAGGACTTGGGAGAAACATCCTATATTTTGGGGATAAAGATCTATAGAGATAGATCTAAAAGGATGCTTGGTTTATCCCAAGGAACGTACATTGATGCAATGCTAAAGAGATTTGGCATGGAAGATTCCAAAAGAGGTCTCATGTCGATGAGCCATGGAATACATCTCTCCAAGAAACAGGCCCCAAAGACACCTGAGGAGAGAGCCCGTATGAGTAAGATCCCTTATGCTTCTGCAATAGGATCTATCATGTACGGTATGATGTGTACTAGACCGGATGTTGCTCATGCACTTAGTGTAACGAGCAGATACCAGTCGAATCCAGGAGAAGAGCACTGGAATGCCGTGAAGAATATCCTAAAATACTTGAGAAGGACTAAGGATACTTTTCTTGTCTACGGTGGGTCTGAATTAAAACTCGAGGGCTTCACAGACTCAAGTTTTCAAACGGACCAAGATGACAGTAAATCTGTTTCGGGGTATATTTTTACCTTGAACGGAGGCGCAGTGAGTTGGAAGAGTTCCAAGCAGCAAACAGTTGCTGATTCAGTGACAGAGACAGAGTATATAGCTGCAAGTGAAGCTGCAAAGGAACCTGTTTGGATGAAGAAGTTCATAACTGAACTTGGTATGGTTCCTAGCATTGGAGAAGCAGTTCCCATTTACTGTGACAACACAGAAGCAGTTACACAGGCTAAGGAACCAAGGTCTCATCAAAAATCTAAACACATGTTGCGGCAATTTCACTTGATCAGGGAGATCATTGAAAGAGGAGACGTCACCTTGGAGCGTGTAGACTCTCAAGACAACATTGCAGATCCATTTACTAAAGCTTTAACACAACAGCAGTTTGATCATCACTTAGAGAAGATGGGTATGAGATACCATGGCGATTGGCTTTAGTGCAAGTGGGAGATTGATAGTAGTGTGCATACAAGCCAATCATGTATGATGATAAAGCACGTACTTTGTAAACAATCTTATTTATTTATTAATAAAATATTCATTTATTAAAGGCATTTAATTATCTATATGGTGCTGTTTTTATAATATGTAAATAACCCATAATTTTAAGCAATGCTTTTAGAATCATGATGATGATCATGCTAATGAGATCTAAATTCTTTGAAAGCTCTAAAACTAAAATAGTTCCCAATCGTGGGATTACTAAAAAGGGGATTAGTAAATCCGGATAGATTGGTACTTATGTTACTTGCTCATTGGATGAGGATGATTGATCTCATGATCATTTGTGTGGAGACACTAAAGCAAGTATGTAGGTGCTTATTGGAGAATAAGTTCACTGAACGTGACTCGCTATGTAATACCTAATGGAGTTTTACTCGCCTGTCAATAGAAATTCCTAATGTGATAGTAGTACAAGTGATCCTTGGACTTGAGATCATCATAGTATCCTGTATGTAATGAATTATACTTTGACTTATTCCTTAAAGTCCTTTAGGGTATATAAAAGGGTATGCTTGGGTATAATGAGTTACGTATGGAGATAATGAATGATCAATAAAGAATCTACCACCTCTAATAAAAGAGGAGATATGTCCTATGTGATTCTTTAAATGACAACCCAGGAATCCTTGGCCAAGGTAAAATGAAATTAGAAAGGAGTTTCTAATTTGCATTATTTGGAGTTGTGCATTTTCTAATCGAAATACATATAATTAAATAAAATAAGACTTGACAGTAAATTCATGTCTTATATTTAATTGGGACATTGCATGGTGGAAGTATTGAATTGTATGGTAACTATTTACTCACAGGTTCTTTTATGATTAATGTTGAAATCTATATTATCTGGAAAGTCGTTGATCGCTAGGGAGGCTTATCCCTATTGTAGAATAAATATTATTTATTTAAATAGATTATTAGTTTAATTTATTTATTTTAATAAGATTAGAATTGTTCTAATTAATTTATTCACAACCGGTTTAATATAGAGAACCTAAAGGGTCACACCATAAAAGGAAGAATAATTATTTAAGAAGGTAATGGCATAATCGTAATAATGCATTAAGTGTAATTAATTTAATCTATAGTGATAGAATAAATTAAATAGCTTAATGTTTATTATTTAATATTTTGGAAATATTAAATATAAATTAATAAGAGGAGTCTTATTGATATTATTACAATTATTATTATTTTAATTTCTAAAGGAGTTTAGTAATTAATTTAATATTAGTACTCTCATTTATTCCTAATAAGATTAGGAGACAAATTAATTAAATAAATTTAATTAATTATTTCCCATGTGGTGGGAAGCCTAAATTAATTAAAGGTGTTTTATTAATTAAAAGAAATCCCATGTCTAATAGGATTAGAAGGGTTGACCAATATCTATATAAGAGGAGTCTTATAATAGATATCAGTTGAGGCAATTTCAATTGTTGGAGAGTACTCCTTTTTTATAGAGGATAGAAAACTAAGCCAACCACCATCCTTCTTGATAATTCATCTTCTTTGGTGGATCACCTCTAGAGGCCAATCACTTGGGTGGCTAACGTTGATCAAAGGAAGGAATCTAACCCAGAAATTCAAGGAGATCACGAAGAACAAGGAGTTGAACTCGTACCTGTGGAAGCTTCGTTTTACAAGGGTATGATTCCATAATCTTCTTATTTATCGTTTTAAATTAATAATTTGCATAAAGGATGATCCGGGTAATGGTTTTGTAGAAATTTTTTTAAACTCTGATATACCATGCTTCCGCTAATTTTTGCAATTTGATTGCATCACGATTTCGTACAAACCCAACACTTCTCCACTTGAATGAGCTCGTAAGAAATCAGGTGCTTGTAGTCGGCCTTGTACGGACGTAACGCGGATATGTGAAACACGTTGTGGATGTGCTCTAATTCAGGTGGTAATGCAACTTTATATGCCACTTCGCCCACTCGATTCAGTATCTCGAACGGTCCTATGAATCTTGGACTCAATTTTCCCTTCTTGTTGAATCGTATTTTTCCCTTCTAGGGAGATACTTTCAAGAAAACGTAACTATCGACTTTAAAGTCTCGGTTTTGTCGATGTAAGTCTGCGTACTTTTTTGGCGATCTTGAGCTGGTACTAGTCTGGCTCTTATCACTGTCACCACGTTTGTAGTTTGTTGTACTAACTCAGGTCCTAGAATTCGTCGTTCTCCGACTTCGTCCCAATATAATGGCGTTCTGCACTTTCTTCTGTAAAGAGCTTCATACGGTGACATGTCGATACTCGCATGGTAACTATTGTTATACGCGAATTCTACTAAGGGTAGATGGTCGTCCCAATTTCCCTTGAAATCCATTACGCAAGTCCTAAGCATGTCCTCCAGCATTTGTATTGTTCGCTCACTCTGCCCGTCTGTCTGAGGATGATAAGCCGTACTCAACCTCAACTGCGTTCCCATTCTCTCTTGCAAGCTTTTCCAAAAGTTTGACGTGAAGTGCAGATCTCGATCAGAGATAGTTGACAATGACAATTTCCTTTACGTATAAGCTTGCTAATTGATTCAAACTATATCGGATCTTGATCGGTAGAAAGTGTGCTATCTTTGTTAGTCGATCCACGATAACCCAAATGGCATCATATCCTTTCTGCGTGACTAGAAGCCCCACCACGAAGTCCATCGTAATGTGCTCCCATTTCCACTCTGGTATATCCAACGGTTGAAGTAAACCACTCGGCCTCTGGTGCTCTACTTTGACGCTTTGGCAAGTAAGATATCTACTGACACACTCTACGACTTCCCATTTATGAGTGGGCCACCAAAAATGTTGTCTCAAATCTCGGTACATCTTTGTGCCTCCCTGATGAACGAAATATGTCGTATTGTGTGCCTCGTGCAAAATTTCTTCTCTCAATTTGGCTACCGCTGGCACCCACACTCTCCCTTTGAATCTCAAGATACCGTCTTTATCCATTCTGAATCTTTCCTCTGCCTTCTCTGTGATCCTCTTTCTGATTTTCTCGCACTCCTCATCCTTTTCTTGTGATTCCTTCACTCTATCTAACAATGTCGGACGAGCTTCTGTTACAAACATTTTCTCCTCAGACATATCCGATCCCTTTACCTCTATTTCCAATTTCTCCATTTCTCTTATTAACTCCTCTTGAGTCGTCAAGTGAAACAGTTTCTCCCTTCCTTTCCTGCTCAGAGCGTCGACAACTACGTTTTCCTTTCCCGGGTGACAAAGAATTTCACAGTCATAATCCTTGATCAATTCTAACCACCTCCTCTGAAGTATGTTCAACTCCTTCTGTGTGAAGATATATTTCAGACTTTTGTGTTCCGTGTATATCTCATATTTCTCTCCCTACAAATAATGCCTCCAAATCTTTAACGCAAAAACTACTGCTGCTAACTCTAAGTCGTGAGTAGGGTATCATTTTTCGTAGTCCTTTAATTGTCGTGATGCATACGCAATGACCTTGCCATGTTACATGAGCACACTGCCAAGTCCCTTGTGCGATGCATCGCTATACACCACGAAACCTTCCGCATCGTCTGGTAGTAATAATACAGGTGCTTCACTTAATCTCTTCTTCAATTTCTGAAAACTTTCTCCGCATTTGTCCGTCCATACAAACTTTACCGTCTTCCTTGTCAGATTGGTCAACGGGGTTGCTATCTTAGAAAAATCTTGGATAAATCTTTCATAGTACCCAGCTAACCCTAAGAAACTCTTTATCTCTGTTGGTATTTTTGGCTGCTCCCAATTACTCACTACTTCTACCTTCACAGGCTCTACTGAGATTCCATTCTTATCCACCACATGTCATAAGAATTGAACATTTTCCATCCAAAATTCACACTTAGAAAATTTTGCATACATCTTCTTCTTCCGTATCGCCTCCAAAACAATCTTCAGATGTTCGGCGTGCTCTACCTCTGTCTTTAAGTAGATCAAGATGTCGTCGATGAAAACTATCACGAACTTATCCAAGTATGGCTTGAAGACTCGGTTTATCAAATCCATGAATGCTGCCGGAGCATTAGTCAATTCGAATGACATTACCAAAAACTCGTAATGTCCATAACGGGTTCGAAACGCAATCTTTGGTATGTCTTCCTCCCATACCTTTAGTTGGTGATAACCTGTCCGTAAGTCTATTTTCAAGAAACACGTTACTCCCTTCAGTTGATCAAAACGGTCGTCTATCCTCGGTAGTGGATATTTATTCTTGATCGTTACTCTATTCAATTCTCGATAATCGATACAGATCCTCATCGATCTGTCCTTCTTTTTGACAAACAACACTGGTACTCCCCAAGGAGACACACTTGGTTGTATGTAACCCTTATCCAATAACTCTTGCAATTGTATCATCAATTCCTTCATTTCTACTGGCACCATACGATATGGAGCTTTCGAAATCGGTGTCATTCCAGGTGCTAAGTCTATTACGAATTTGATTTTTCTATCTGGCAGAAGACCAGGCAGATCGTCCGAAAATACATCTTGGAATTCTCTTACTACGGATATATCCTTAATTTCTACTCCCTTTTTCCGAGTATCTACAATGTAAGCTAAATAACCTACACATTCTTTCCTTAATAATTTCTTGTCCTGCATCATCGTAACACAACACGATTTCTTAAGCGATAAGCTACCATAAAACACTACCTTAGACTTACTCGGAGGTTGAAGGTTTACACTTTTATTCTGACAGTCAATTATTATAGCATGGTTATACAACCAATCCATTCCCAGTATTACATAAAATTCTCACAATCTAATTGGAATCAAGTCTACGCTCAGTTCATGATCTCCAATGTTTGCGCAATAATTTCAATAAACGTATTCTATAGGGATTACTTCCTTATTCACAACTTCTATGTCTAAAGGATTTCCTAATCGTTCTCGAGGTAAATTAAGTTCACTAGCAAGTTCTTCAGATACAAAAGAATAGGTGGCTCCCGAATCAAATAATACATATGCATTTATATCATTGATTGGGATAATACCTGACACCACGTCCTTCGCAGCTACTGCGTCCTGGACGGTTATGTTAAAGGTCCTAGCGATTGGGCGGTTGGATTGTGTCGGTCTGTCGGTCATTAATTTGCTGCCTCCCTCTTGTTGGCCACTTCCTCCGCCGCTTCCCTTCTTCGGGCAATCCTTGATCCGGTGCTCAGTTGAGCCGCAAGAGAAACAACCTTAGATCTTCTTTGGCTTCAGGAAGTTGGGAGAAATGTGTCCCTCCTGGCCATAGTTGTAGCAAGTACTGCGCTCGTTCCAGCACTAGCCCTGGTGATTCTTCCCATATTTTGGGCATCCCTCAGCCTCTTCTTAAAACCCCCACGAAAATTTCTCGACTGATTATTTTTGTTGTTGTTGCTGTTATTCTCCCACTTTCTCTTTCCCAAATTACTACTCCATTGCTGCTTCCTCCTCCACGACTTTCTCCTCCCGTATTCTTACCCTTCTTTTCTTTATTATACAGATGTAAGGCTTCACTGCCACCTTCAGCGATGATCGCCTTCTCTAGCAAAGTCGCAAATGAATCAATCTGAAGAACTGACACCTTATTAAATAACCAAGGCTTCAGTCCTTGCTCAAAATGTCTAGCTTTTCTCTCTTCATCCCCTACCCGGTGTTCTGCAAACCGAGCTAGTTCATTAAACTTAGTCGCGTACTGCGCCACCGTTATATCACCTTGCTTTAGTTATAAGACCCCAACTTTTATAAATAAAGATTTAATTTTCTTTATATATTATTTTGAAATAGTAAAGTGTTGATTTGATAAATGTGATAAGTTATGGGTGAGATGTGCAAATTTTTCAAAGTTAGCAAGTGGTAATAAAATATTCATTGTTGTCGGGGAATATTCGTTTGGTCGTGGAATATTCTTTTTGTCGGGGAATATTCGTACGACGACGCAATCATTTGTGAGCCCCAAAACGGAAAATTATCAGATGAAGAAAATGACAAGAAAAAGTTTTTCTAAAAATAACAGCGTGGTTGTTACCGCTAAAACTGTTGAAATACCCGGTGGTTAAAATACAGTAATACGCGGTGTTGCACAGTAGCACACGGTATTGCACAGTAATTCTAATTATTGATTCTTACGTAAAAAGTCATTACTCAATAATTATTATAGTAATTACTGTTCAATATTTTATATTATTGATTCAATAATTGCTACATTGATAATTGCATAATATTTTATTGATTCAATAATTGTCATTGCACAGTATTTTAAATTATCAAATCAATAACTTATATTTTTTGAATAATATTATTAGATAGCATTATTGGCAATGTCTAAGGAAGTTCTGTCTAAGAGGGGTTATTTAATTAAGCGCCAGTAAGGAGAAATCCTTATCAGAAGGCCCCCTTTCCCGGGAACGACCTGGTTGTCAATATTGTAGTTTTGTAATATTATTTGTGAATAATTCATTACTGATTTATATGATAAGAAAATATTTGTTTTTGTGGATATAAAAGAAGGAATTAGTGTTGAGGTATTTTTATCAGTATTGGTTGTTAATATTGTGAATTATAATATTAATGATGAAAAAATGTTATTAAAAATATATTTTGTGAAGCCAAGTGAATTGAGATAAATAGAGGGGTATTTATTGAAGTATTTGTTGTAAGTTTTGCTTATTATATGGACCCCCACTTATTCATTTTTCAAAATCGTCGAGAGAAAGTTATCTCAGTTTTGTTTTATATATATATATGAAAGTGGGGGATGGTGGGTGAAAGTGTGTGAATATATGTGTGTGCCGTGTGGTGTGTGTAATATATATATATATATATATATTATATGAGGTATGTGTGTGTGGTGTGGTGTTGCGTGTGTGTGTGGTAAGTGTATAAAATATATATATATATATATATATATATATATATATTATATTTATATATATATATATATATATATTTATATTAGTTTTATTTTTTTATGTAAAATAGAATATATTATATTTTATTATGCATAGTATTTGCATAGTAAAATCAAAAAATTTCAGCCGACGCCCGTGAATTCGTTCGAATTTCCACTGTGCAGTCTGTGATTTTCTAATTCAAATAGTATCCTTCCATTCTCCTATAAATAGGATGCTTAGTTTAGAAATAAAAATCACACCAGAATCAGAGAATTCTTCTTCTATAATATTGAGCGTTTTTCTTTTGAGTATAAGAAAACTTTGAGTGTTGCAAATAGTGCAAGTTTTCTTCAAGAATATCTCCGCTATACCAGTCGGAATACTCTCCTTTTAAGGTAAGGGGTCTTATTTATTTCATATTCGAAGAGATATTATTCTCGTTCAATATTCGTAAGGAATATTATTCTCGTTCAATATTCGTAGGAATATTGTCTTCGTTCAATATTCGTAAGGAATATTATTTTCGTTCAATATTCGTAAGGGATATTGTTTTATTTTCGCAAATGATGTTACTTTCTTTCAATATTCATAAAGAATATTATTTTCTTTCATATTTAATATTATGAAAGCGATAAAATTTCATTTCATATACCCAAATTAAAACTTACTGCGGATACTTACTTCTATAATTCCTGAAATGATCATAAATTTTTCGAATTTTGAGTTTTATCTAACATCATTTCATTAGAATGTTGGTATGAATTTTATTATGAAATTTTTACCTTTTTATTTCGGGATTACTATTCACGTAAACGGTACTATTCATGAATACGACACTATTCATAGAAAAATTAATTTTTTTTTAACTATCCAAGTTGTCTGTTATGGTTACTATCTTTGATTGTATCCATGTTTTGAACTTCATTCTTGAATTTTGCTCCGCAAATGATTATTATGGAGTATTTTTGAACTTGGATAAACTGATTTACGAATCCTTAATCTTTGTCCTTTATCTCACTAGATTCGTTCTTTAAAATATTTTTCATCATCCTCAGTCCTAAGTGGTGATACAAATGAATATCTTTGGCCTGTAGTGCAAAGATGGATGATTACTTGATGAATATCTTTGGCCTGTAGAGCAAAGATGAACGATTACCTAATGAATATCTTTGGCCCGTAGTGCAAAGATGGACAGGTGTTGAGATGAACATGACCAACTGGTGATACAAATGAATATCGTTGGCCTGTAGTGCAAAGATGAATATTTGATTCAAGATATATATTGATTGGTGTTACAGGGATAAAATATTGATTATGGACTTTCAAATCATAGAAGATAGTAGACATTATTTCCTACTTAACTCTTCTGATGCATTGTTCTTTCCGCTGCAGTTGTTGATCTAAAACTTGTTGTCCATAATATTTTATCTGATTGGTTGAAGACTAACGATAAATTATTCTTTATTATCTTAGTCATAATATTCTTTACTGGTCTAGTTGAGCTTACCCTTTTCATCTATTGTCCTTTTCAGGGAATGAGAATGTTGCGGGAACTAGTCGGGGAACAATGTGATAGTCAGAGTATAGCAGTAGTAGTCCTCGCTATTTTTGTAAAATAGTGTGATAATAATTGTAATGAGGACTTAGTTTGAGTGTTTATATTTTCTATATGTTTGTATTGACACTCACAGTTGTATGGTCGTATTTCTCACGACCTTTTGTTATAAAAGATTTGTATTTGAAATTCTGTACCATGTATTTGGGGACTCAGAATGGGTTGGTATTGAACCTATTTTGGGGGCGTCACATTAGTTCTAAGAATTTAACCTCCATTCTGTTCTTCATGCTTTTTGGGAAGTAGTTCACGAAAAACAGAGTCTTGAATCTGTCCCATGCTATTATCCCTTCTCCCACTCTTTGTTGATTCACCTCCCACCAGTAGTTGGCTTCGCCCCTCATCATATACGTAGCGAATACAGTCTTTTGGTCTTCACCTACTCGAGCGGTGGTGAAAGCCTTCTCGATCTTCTTGATCTATGTCTGCGCAATGATCGGATCGGTAGTACCCTCGAACTCTGGGGATCCTACACTCCTAAAGTCCTTAAAATTTGTGACTGGTACTGCTTGAGGATTGGCGCAAATGGGTTCGTTGTTCCTTTCCCTAAGAGCTTCTCCTAACAGATCAACTAGTTTCTCAATGGGATCTACTTGCTCTCTGTCGTTGTTCACTGATTCCTCAGGTGCAGTTAATCTACGTCTGCGCGGCATTTTCTACATCACAAAACTTTCACTTTTATTATTCAATTGCATTACTTAAGTATTTCTCAAATAAAAAAGGAATAAAATTTTATAACACGTTTTCTGAAATAAGATCATTTATATTCATATACCAAATCATTAATTCATATGATTATCCCTAGCATACTGCTATAATTGTCATCACATATCCCCTCATATCACAAAAGATGGGGAAATTACTAACATACTACCCCTCTAACATAAGTCTACTCTGGGTTTACTTCACTATCCCATACCTTACACAAAAGATTGGGATTACATCACTATATATATCACATAAAGTAACTACTCATGCTACTACTAGGCTAACTAAGGGGCATCCCAACATCCCGCGCTCCACAATGCTATTGTACTTGATCCGGGCTATGTACGCCATCAGCTCTTTGCTCATGGTATGTCGGGTCTGTCCTTGCTCTACCGGGTAGTGGTATATGATAGTAGTGTGCATACAAGCCAAACATGTATGATGATAAAACACATACTTTATAAACAATCTTATTTATTTATTAATAAAATATTTATTTATTAAAGGCATTTAATTATCTACATGATGCTATTTTTATAATATTTAAATAACCCATAGTTTTAAACAATGCTTTTAGAATCATGATGATGATTATGCTAATGAGATCTAAATTCTTAAAAAGATTAAAAACTAAACTAGTTCTCAATCGTGGGATTACTAAAAAGGGGATTAGTGAATCCGGATAGATTGGTACATATATTGCTTGCTCATTGGATGAGGATGACTGATCTTATGGTCATTTGTATGGAGACACTAAAGCAAGTATGTACGTGCTTATTGGAGAATAATTTCACTGAACGTGACTCGCTATGGAGTAACTAATGCAGTTTTACTCACCTGTCAATAGGAATTCCTAATGTGATAGTAGTACAAGTGATCCTTGGACTTGAGATCATTATAGTATCTTGTATGTAATGAATTATACTTTACTTATTTCTTAAGGCTCTTTAGGATATATAAAAGGGTATGCTTGGGTATAATGAGTTACATATGGAGATCATGTATGATCAATAAAGAATCAACCACCTCTAGTAAAAGAGGAGATATGTTTTATGTGATTCGTTAAATGACAACCTAGGAATCCTTGGCCAAGGTGGAATGAAATTAGAAAGGAGTTTTAAATTTGCATTATTTGGAGTTGTGCATTTTCTAATCGGAATACATATAATTAAATAAAATAAGACTTGACAGTAAATCCATGTCTTATATTTAATTGGGACATTGTATGGTGGATGGATTGAATTGTACAGTAACTATTAACTCACAGGTTCTTTTATGATTAATGTTGAAATCTATATTATCTTGAAAGTCGTTGATCGCTAGGGAGGCTTATCCCTATTGTAGAATAAATATTATTTATTTAAATAGATTATTAGTTTAATTTATTTATTTAAATAAGATCAGAATTGTTCTAATTGATTTATTCATAAGCGGTTTAATATGGAGAACCTAAAGGGTCACACCATAAAATGAAGAAGAATTTTTTAAGAAGATAATGGCATGATAGTTGTGACGCCCACAAATCCACGTTCCTTCGAAATCTCGGATTCGGTGCAGTCACGATACTACTATCGCCAAACTATTACATCTTTTATTCATTACTAAAAGAATAAAACTTGCTTTATTACGATTTAGAATATAAATTCTATTTATATCCAAGATCTCGTCTTTACATCATATTCGATGTTACTAAAATGCGGAATAATTTAAACTTTTCAATATCCTTTGAATAAATTCATCTTATTGATTTCATAACTTTGAATCAATTACATATCCTTGAATCACACTATATTATGATTCGCTCTACACAAATTTTTGTATAAACGTTTACAACTCAACTTGATATCCTCTATGTATTAGCTAGTACATCTTTTACAATACAACAAGTATTAAATATCGTAAGCATATATCAAGTACACTTCTAGAACCTAAACAGGGTTTAAACGATAATCAAAAAAGTATTCTTCATTGCGATACTATCTATCTTTATCAATCAAGAAGCACGAAATCTTTATCGTGAATCCTTAACCTGCAAAAGTGGTTATTTGCAAGAGTGAGCTCGACAGCTCAGCAATTCTAACAGTTTTCATGCATTACATAGCATACAACATCATACTTAGTTCATGCATTTATAAACAATTTATATTTACTACGCATGTTACTTTCACATAACAAGTATATCATCAAAGATCAACTTTCAATCCCATTTATATCTCATATACAATTCATCTATAAGTTCACATTATCACAGCATAATATAGTTCAACTAACAGTTATTGAATTCATATATCAAATAGGAACTGAAAGACTTGCCTGATTCGTAGTTTAACAACTACGACTTATCTACTTAAAAATATATGCACTTCGTGTAATCCTACACAGTTATATTAACCATAGAGATCACACTCATCAGTTATATGTATCCACACATTCTCAATGTAATAATAAAGGTTACACTGTTGTCTAACATGGTTCTTAGAACCTTCGTCTCACTTTCTTATCGTATTCTTAGAATAACTATGTACGTATAAGTATACTTTAACCTTACGTACTTACTACCATTCTTCACATACACATGCCCGTCTACCACTAATCTATTTACATATAGCTAGTGTAGTCCATCTTTTGAGTTAATCATTCTCATATATCATTACTAACACATAAGACCATATCAAAGCAAATATACGCTATTAACCGTTAAAGTCGGATTCAAGTATTAACATATGGTCCTACATATCATGTAAACATATTAAATGATACTTTCATGCTCGTTCAACCTTTTCACGTCCAATTTACACGATATAGGTTCTAAGTCAACATTCTAACAATTGAAGGCCACTCAAGGTCATGAACATCACAAAGTTTATCATGCTAGCTCTTTAAACACATAAAGTATTCATGTAACTCATGTTGGGCATGTTTATGAATATTCATTCTTCATACATGTAACTATCATAGTTATTAGTTTAAAAAAAACATGCTTCGTTTATCACTTTAAAACATGCTTGAACTCATGCTTGGTTAGTTGTCAATATATCCAATCGTATACGAATCATATTTAGAGACGTAATAAACACAAACATGACATCTTAAATCTTTAGAATCTAGCTACTCATACTTAATGCAACTTGATTTGAAAACATATTCAAGTTCTTCTTTGAAATCATTTTAACTTGAACAATACAACTCGATACATACAAGACAACTTTAAAGCTCAACTACTAAAGTCATGTTATCACATAACAAGTCTTAACCACACTAAGTAGACATGCTCGTGCTTATACTACACATGTATACTTAATGACATAGTCTATGCTTTAGAAATTCATTTTCTCGAATATGCGTGCATAGGTGAAATCCATGCTTCATCACATGATGCTTATGTCAACATGTCTATAGGCATAATGAATCCTAATATACATGCTCGTATGATCATATTGTAACTCACTCCGTGTTTGATGCTATCGTCTTACACATTCTAAACTTTTCATAAAAATCGCTTTAAGTCAACAAAGGTAACGAAGTATATGCAAAGAACCTCGTAGTCATGACTCTCATGTATTAGAACACATATATAAGTCATCTATACATGCTCAATGATCAGAACGTGGACATCCTATATATATGTCTAAAAACTCTAAGTTTATCTTTTAAAATCAATGTAATCTTTAATCATGTATGTTAGTATGTGCTCAACACTTTAAACATGCAATTTATGTCAACATAGACCACATGATCATGTTCACAAAAATCAGAATATATACATGCCATGTATACGTCCAAGTTCAAATCCAAAACTATAAGTTTTATTTTAAAATCATACGTTTTCCTTCCATTTTACCTACTAACATGGCCATAAGTGTACATGTAGTATCAAGAACACGTACTATAAGTTAATACCAACTTTTACGCATGTCTAGACCGTACAAATGCGCTTACAAGGTTAGAACAAACATGTTTACACATGTATCAAGGTTCATATCGAAAACTATAAGTTTTATTTTAAACTATAAGTTCTTCATCAATAATGTATATTATCATGCTTATGTCATGTCATGATACTCATATATACATGCTATTTATGTCTACATGCTTGTTCCAATGATATACCACATGCTAGCACATCACAGCACTTAACAGAAATCAAGAAACCAGAATCTGGTACCGGCGCAGCTGCGCAGGCGTGCGGCCAGGGGCAGTGATTGCTCTGCTTCGGCAGTTTCTTAGTACTAACTCAAAATTTTCCACAGCAATTCGATTATGAGGAACTATATAATAGTTCTACCAAGCTTATAAGCTATCATAGCAACTAATACACACTCACTAATCAACTTTACATCAATTAATGCTTAAACAAGAATCTAGAATTTGAAAATTAAAGAACACAGGTAGGGAGTTATACCTCTGAAATTGGAAAATAGTTTGCTGCTTAACCAATCTCACAATATTGCTAAACCTTAACTCACAAAGCTGCTATACTACTTCTCCCTTACAATTCAACTGACTTCTCTTTGAAATCTCAGCAATATCAAATGAGAGGAAGAGAAGGCTCATTTATAGGCAATGTTTACACAGACAATTTCAGTAACGTAAAACTGAGAAATGAAGCTGCTATTTATATAGTAATGGTGGACTGGCTAATGAATTTACATGGAAGTTTGAAACTAGAATGTAGAGGAAGAACACACTGGTTAATAGTGGGTTGCTCAACCACCCACTATCAGCCATTGGCATAGCAATGATCACCCATTTTCATAGCCTTTAATCACAGCTCAAAAGTTACGTAAAGAAGAAGTAGGCTACTGTTCATGTACTATGATGGTCACTGATTTTGGAACATGATTTAAATCTCAGCAATAAGCTTAGCTTGGTTCCTTTAATTACCAAAACGTAATTTTAATGTATAATTGTTACCATATTAAGAAAATTAGGGATTATTTTTGTACTCACATCATATAATCCATGTACATTAGGTACACAATAAAATAACGTAGATAGGTATTATTGTCCGGGCATCTCCCATAAATATTTTTACTACTCACATAACCACATTATAACATTATTCAATATTAAATGTCCATTTTAAACATTTAATTTCTTTCCCCCAATCTCTGGAATACACAGGTATTTAATCATTTATGTATTAAAGGTTAAATATGATTTCGTTGTACTACTTGGTACCTCATATCATTAATATGTATTCTTTTCATATGCTTTTAATAATGTCACACCTTACCATAATGTTCTATTTCATTTCTATAGTAACAACCCACTTTTCCCAAACTGGCCACTGGCGCACCTGCGCCAGTTTATACTGCTGGGAGGGCGCAGCTGCGCCGGTCCCTGGCAATGCCAAACTGGTTTAGCTCTAAGCCAGTTCCGACCTCTATCACCATACAAGTTTTATATGACATGAATTAACTTCCATATTGGTAATATTACTATTCAAGGAGTTTTTTTCCTTCCTTATATGGAATCATATAATTACTCATAATTAATCTTCCTCTTAATGAACTATTTCTCTTTTAATTCACTTAATGAATTTCCTCATTCCACATTATATTCTCTTAATATAACATTCTTGTGACTCAAGCATTTAAATGCTAAATTACCTCAATTAATTATACTTATAACAAGTATAACCTTTACGCTTATAATAATTAATATATATTCTATTAATCATTATAAATAATAATATACGCGATAAAATAATAACCTAAGTTATTTAATATATTAAAATAACTTAGTTTTCTTTTATTAATTGAACTCCCTTGAAAATACATTAGAAATTATGTATTTAGCCATATCATAAAATATTACGTTTTCTCCAAATAAGCACATTCATTATTAGAAAATAATTTACTTATTGTCTCAAGATATTATAATTAATATAATATCTATTAGAAATAATCACATGTACGACACATGTACATTATATATAGAAAATAGGTAATAAGTTTATTTTATAATAAATTATTTTCATCAATTTATTTACATATAGTAAATAAGTTTTAATATATTTACCATATTAATTAATCATACATATTATCTCATACAAAAACATATAAGGTAATATTATTATTCAAAATAACATTTCCTCCTTTTATTAAAATAATTCAATATTAAAAATTATTTTAATACCCTTTATTAGAAATATATAATAATTATTTCTCTTTCTTTTCTATAAATTGTTTCCCCAAAACAATTTCTTCAAATATTCGTTTAAAGATATATTGATTTTCATTTCTCTTTAATAACGTATATATATATATATATATATATATATTTATTAACGTTATTCGCACATTAGACTTTCTCACATATTACCACTCTAAGTAATATACATAGAAAGTATCAACTATAATTACATATTCAACACACATATTAATTCACTCCTTTACTTAAGTAAATTAAACCCTATATTATATCACCTTAGTTAATTAAGGTTCGATATTCACATATATTATTCTATAATATAACTCTCAACTTAAATTAACTAATATTTATTCTTATTATTTAATTCCTTAACTAACTCATGCTTCACTATCCAAACCTATTCACGGATAGCTTAAGTGCTATTAATAACCTATATTATAAACATACTAGTTATTAATACACATACACAAGAATATGGTGATTATACATTAAGGTTATTTAATGTCACCAACTTACTATGATAAAATAATTCTATAAATTATTTAATATCGATAGGAATTTATCCACCTCCTTTACCTCAATTGAATCGTTTCTAAACTAAATAACAAATATATATTAACAATATATTTATAAATCACAAAAACACATATTACATAGTCCATATTATCCTATGTAATATAATACCACATACCTCATATCACATATATATATATATTCTTATTCGAAACCATCTCACGGTTTAAGAATTTTATTTATTAAATCCTTATTTAATAATTTCTGAAAATCCGGGTTCTTACAATAGTAATAATGCATTAAGTGTAATTAATTTAATCTATGATGATAGAATAAATTAAATAGCTTAATGCTTATTATTTAATATTTTAGAAATATTAAATATAAATTAATAAGAGGAGTCTTATTATTATTATTATTATTATTATTATTATTATTATTATTATTATTATTATTATTTTATTATTTCTAAAGGAGTTTAGGAATTAATTTAATATTAGTACTCTCACTCAATCCTAATGAGATTAGGAGGCAAATTAATTAAAGAGTTTAATTAATCCCAATATGTTGGGAAGCCAAATTAATTAAAAGTGTTTAATTAATTAATTAAATAAAACCCTATTCTAATTAGATTAGTAGGGTTAACCTAATATCTATATAAGATAGTCTTATATTAGCTACAAGCTGCGTGAGTTTTTTCAAGAGTTGAGAGTACACATATTCTATACAGATAGAAAAACAAAGGTTAAGCCAACAACCCATCTTCCTGAGTTCTTCATCTTCCTTTGTGGATCACCTCTAGAGGCCAAACATTTGGGTGGCTGACATTGATCAAATGAAGGAGCCACAACAGGATATTCAAGGAGATTTAAGGAAAGCAAGGAATAGAACTCGTACCTTGGAAGCTAGATTCTACAAGGGTATGATTCCTATCTTCCTACTTTTCTGTTATTGATAATTGAGCACAAAGAATAATTATGGTATGGGTTTGTATACAATTTTAAAAACTTATGTTTCGCACTTCCGCCCTTTAATTATGTAATTTGATTGCATGTTTGTGTTACGTATAAATCCAACAGTGGTATCAAAACCTAACTTTGTGCTAATTATCAATTTTATGATTCCATGTATGAATTTATGTGGGATTGGATTGACTTTTCTGGACAGAAATAAAAAATCTGCAGATTCTGCCACGAACAGCGCAGCTGCGCCACTGCCCAGTTCATTCTGGGCGCAGCTGCGCCGTTCCCTATACAGCAACAGAATTCTGATTTTAATTAATTAAGTTAATAGTTTATTTAATTAATAATATTTTAAAATAAAGATGTTTATGTTATCTGAAATATGATTTCAGATTGCTAAAATTAAAGGAGTTTAATTTGGATTTGTTTTTAATTAAAATAAAAGAGTTTATTTTGTTTCAAAAATAAAAATTTAGCAAAACTTATGTCCATTAAATAACATCGATCTATATATGGAATGGCTTAATAATTTATGAGATGAATGGATATTTATTGATGCATATGTTGATGTGTATGATAATAAATGAGATTGATTATGGACTCTGACCAATGTGATTGGATTTTATTTTGGATGAATGCATGAATGAATGAGTTTTATTAAATGGGGTTTGCGTACCTCGTCTTCTCTGGTTTTATTCTCGATATAAATTCTATCTCCCTCCTATGTACTTTCTCTTGACTGCTGATCAAGGTTTCTATTTATTTTAAATAGTTTATGTAATAGAGATAGTTAGAATTATCTTGAAAAAACTGGAGACCAAAGAGCATGGAGCGCGTGAAGACCCGTTTGTATGGAGCCCGGGTTTTAAATGTAATTGTTGCATTTAAATTTAAATTTTTACACTCATAGGTTTGACCTTTTGGTTCACTTGGTGGCTTTTATGAACCAAACTAGAATAAAAGTCCATAATCAATCCGGGTAGAATATAGAATTCTATATGTGCATGCTAAATATTATATATATTATATTTTATGCAAACATGCTTCACACGTTTAATAAAATGATGCGTATCTTATATATATATATATATATATATATATATATATGTGTGTGTGTGTGTGTGTGTGTGTGTGTGCATGCGCACTAAACAAGATGAGACAAATAATAACAAACCTCTCAAAGAAATTATATTAAGTCTGAAGCGTTCAATGATATTTGGAATATCGAACGTCGCCTTCTAGCATGATAAATTAATAGAGTATTAAATATTTAATATAAGTTTGTTGTGCTATCCACAAGGCGAGTATTGCTTATTTAAGATGTTAATTAATCACATTTGATGCTTATCAAGAAAACTAAACAATCTAGTCTTGTTGTGCTATCCATAAGGACTACCATTTTTCTTTTTTGAATTTATGGAAGTGTTAGGCCAGACTTAACTTAAATCATTTTAGTTCGGATGTGCACACACTTGACCATTATAATTTAAGAGGCAAAATATAAGGAGTTACATGTTGATGTAATTGACAAGAGTTATCTACCTATTTATTTGTATATCGCTTGTTGTGTTATCCACAAGGTTATATACATTTGAAATGGGATCCTTAATCTCACTAGCAAATCTTTAATTAGATATTGTCGAACTATATAGAGAGGGTAATATAGTTTGATGAAAATAGTGGGAGACACCAATTTAAAATAAAGACCTAAATTTATTTTGGTTTGAAAAATTAATGAAATGAATGTTTTCTAAAATGTTGTCTTTTCACATGAAGAATTTTAAAATGTCAAAATCACTAATCTCACTACGAAGCATACTTGATGCAAATAAGCTTATCGAGCCAAATTATACGGACTGGCTAAGAAATCTGAGAATAGTTCTCACTGCTAAAAAGATTTCTTCTGTCCTGAATTCACCTATCCCTAAAACTGTTTCGGAAACAGCCTCTGAGGAAGAGATTGCCACTTTCAATAAGTGGCAAGATGATGCATCTGTGGCTCAATGCATCATGCTCGCATCTATGAAAAATGAGCTTTAGCGTCAGCACGAAAATATGGATGCTCCTGCTATGCTGCTTCACCTCAAGGAGTTGTATGGTGATCAG
Organism: Panax stipuleanatus; assembly: GCA_020205555.1. Taxonomy (NCBI): domain Eukaryota; kingdom Viridiplantae; phylum Streptophyta; class Magnoliopsida; order Apiales; family Araliaceae; genus Panax; species Panax stipuleanatus. The sequence goes on from CM035122.1 coordinate 47,145,083, forward strand.
AGTAGGACTGCTAGATATGAGATATCTAAGGAGCACTTTCGATCTCGGATGACCGAGGGCACAGCCGTCGAGACTCATGTCCTGAGGGTGATCAATTTGATTAAACGCCTTGGACAGCTTGGGTTCGTCATGGATGGAGAGTTGAGTCAAGACTTGGTCTTGCAGTCACTCCCTGAAACCTTCTCGCAGTTTGTGGCAAATTTTCACAAGAATAAGCTAGATGTCAGCTTGCCTGAGCTGCTTAACATGTTGAAAATAGCAGAAGGTCACTTTCCATCCAAGAAGAACCATGTCTTGATGGTGGATTCTTCTAATAAGAGGAAGAGGCCCAAGGTATCTTCTGAAAAGAAGTAATCCAAGAAGGCTAAGGGAAAAGGGAAAGAAAAGGAGCAAAAGAAACCTGATCCAACTAACAAAGGAATGTGCTTCCATTGCAACGAGCCCTGACATTGGAAAAAAAATTGCAAGAAGTTTCTAGCAGAGAAGAAGGTTGGAGAAGCTTCGACTTCCAATCAAGGTTTGTTTATGATTGAAATTAATTTTTCTGAAAGTCATAATTCTACTTGGGTATTGGATACCAGCTGTGGTTCTCACATATGTAATACTGTACAGGGACTGGTTAGAAGTAGAAAGTTGAGCAATGATGAGGTCATCCTACGAGTGGGGAATGGAGCAAAAGTTGCTACATTAGCTATAAGAACTTATTGTTTAGCAATGCCTTCGGACAAGTCCATTTATCTTAATAATTGTTATTATATTCTGAATATTATTAAAAATATTATTTTAATTTTTGTATTGGATATAGAAGGATTTAACGTTATTATAAAGAACAATAGTTGTTCTATTTATAAAGAAGATGTTTTATATGGTATTGGAAAACTGCGAAATAGACTTTATATACTTGACTTGCATGAAAATATATTTCAAATTGAACAAACTAAGAAAAGGAAAAGAGATGATATTAATTATACCTATATGTGGCACCGTAGACTCGGTCATATCAATGAAACAAGATTATCCAAGTTGCATAAGAATGGGCTCTTAGAGCTATCTGATTATGAATCATATCCAACTTGTGAATCTTGTCTCATGGGTAAAATGACTAAATCTCCTTTTAGTATAAAAGGAGAAAGAGTTACAGAGTTGTTAGCGTTGATTCACACAGACGTTTGTGGACCTATGACAACAAATGCACGGGGTGGGTATTCTTGTTTTATTACTTTCACTGATGATTACTCAAGATTTGGATATATGTATTTAATGAAATACAAATCTTAATCATTTGAAAAGTTCAAAGAGTTCAGAAGTGAAGTATAGAAACAAACGGACAAGAGTATTAATATTTTTTGATCAGATCGAGCTGGAGAATACTTAAGCGGTGAGTTTCTCAATTATCTTAAAGAAAATGGAATAATTTCACAATGGACTCCTCCAGGTACACAACAGTTGAATGGAGTATCTGAAAGGAGAAATTGAACACTGTTGAACATGGTTCGATCCATGATGAGTTTTACCGACCTTTCAATTTCCTTCTAGGGTTATTCCCTAGAAACGGCTGCATACCTACTTAACAAGGTACCTACCAAATCCGCCCCAAAGATTCCATATGAGATGTGGAAAGGGAGGAAACCAAATCTTAAGCATGTTAAGACTTTGGGTTGTCCAGCTTATGTCAAAAAGTTTGAAAATGATAAGCTACAGACTAAATCTGATAAGTGTAGATTTGTGCGATACCCTAAAGAAACTGTAGGGTATTATTTCTATCATCCAACTGATCAAAAGGTGTTTGTTGCGAAACATGCTGCCTTCTTGAAAAATGAGTTTATCCATGAAGGGGTCAGTGGGAGTAAGTTATATCTTGAAGAGGTTCAAGAACCACAAATTACTGTGGATCAGAGTCAGGTACCTGACCAAGTGGAAGAACCTACTTTATCACACCCTATTCGTGAATCTAGAAGAGTACCGAAGATATCTGATAGGTATGATTCGTCATAGAGGATGATGATGAGATACACATCATGAATGATGATGATCCACTGAATTACGAATAGGCTATGAGTTATAAAGACTCAGAGAAATGGCTGAAATCCATGAAATCTGAGATGGACTCCATGGAGGAAAACAAAGTATGGACTTTGGTTTCACCACCTGAAGGCATTAAGCCTATTGGGTGTAAATGGGTCTTTAAAAGAAAGACTGGAGCGGATGGGAAGGTAGAGACCTATAAAGCCTAACTGGTTGCAAAAGGTTTCAAACAAAGACAAGGAGTTGACTATGATGAAACCTTCTCACCAGTAGCTATGCTCAAGTCCATTCGGATTTTGCTTGCGATTACAGCTTATAACGACTATGAGATCAGGAAATGGATGTGAAAACGACCTTCCTTAATGAGAAACTTGAGGAGGATGTGTATATAACACAGCCAGAAGAATTTGTTTCAAAGGTTGGAACAAATCAAGTCTGTAAGCTACAACGATCCATTTATGGATTGAAGCAAGCTTCTCGTAGATGGAACATTCATTTTGATGAGACAATCATAAAGTTTAATTTTATAAAAAACGAGGATGAACCATATGTGTACAAGAAGGTTAGTGGGAGCGCAGTTTCATTCCTTGTATTATATGTTGATGATATATTACTGATAGGGAATGACATTCCTATGCTTTAATCTATTAAAATCTGGTTATCTAAACACTTCTCCATGAATGCCTTGGGAGAAGCATCCTATATTTTGGGGATAAAGATCTATAGGGATAGATCTAAAAGGATTCTTGGCTTATCCCAAGGAACGTACATTAATATGATGCTAAAGAGGTTTAGCATGGAAGATTCCAAAAGAGGTCTTATGCTGATGAGACATGGAATACATCTCTCCAAGAAACAGGCCCCAAAGACACCTAAGGAGAGAGACCGTATGAGTAAGATCCCTTATGCTTTTGCAATAAGATCTATCATGTACGGTACGATATGTACTAGACCGGATGTTGCTTATGCACTTAGTGTAACAAGCAGATACCAGTCGAATCCAGGAGAAGAGAACTGGATTGTAGTGAAAAATATCCTAAAGTACTTAAGAAGGACTAAGGATATATTTCTTGTCTACGGTAGGTCTGAATTAAAACTCAAGGGCTTCACGGACTCAAGTTTTAAAACAGACCAAGATGAACAGAGGCACACTGAGTTGGAAGAGTTCCAAGTAGCAAACTGTTGCTGATTTAGTGATAGAGGCAGAGTATATAGCTTCAAATGAAGCTGTAAAGGAAGCTATTTGGATGAAGAAGTTCATAACTGAACTTGGTGTGGTTCCTATAATTGGGGAAGATGTTCCCGTATACTGTGACAACACCAGAGCGGTTGCACAGGCTAAGGAACCCAGGTCTCATCAGAAATCCAAACACGTGTTGCGGCGATCTCACTTGATCAGGGAGATCATTGAAAGAGGAGACGTCACCTTGGGCCTGTAGACTCTCAAGACAACATTGCAGATCCAATTACTAAAGCATTAACACAACAGCAGTTTGATCGTTACTTAGAAAAGATGGGTATGAGACATAGCGATTGGCTTTAGTGCAAGTGGGAGATTGATAGTAGTGTGTATACAAGCCAATCATGTATAATGATAAAGCACATACTTTATAAATAATCTTATTTATTTATTAATAAAATATTCATTTATTAAAGGCATTTAATTATCTACATGATGTTGTTTTTATAATATGTAAATAACCCATAGTTTTAAGCAATGCTTTTAGAATCATGATGATGATCATGCTAATGAGATCTAAATTCTTAGAAAGCTTAAAAAACTAAAATAGTTCCCAATCGTGGGATTACTAAAAAGGGGATTAGTAAATCCGGATAGATTGGTACAGATGTTGCTTGCTCATTGGATGATGATAACTGATCTCATAGTCATTTGTGTGGAGACACTAAAGCAAGTATGTAGGTGCTAATTGGAGAATAAGTTCACTACACGTGACTCTCTATGGAATACCTACTGGAGTTTTACTCACCCGTCAATAGGAATTCCTAATGTGGTAATAGTACAAGTGATCCTTGGACTTGAGATCATCATACTATCTTGTATGTCATGAATTATACTTTGACTTATTTCTTAAGGCCCTTTAGGGTATATAAAAGGGTATGCTTGGGTATAATGAGTTACATATGGAGATAATATATGATCAATAAAGAATCTACCACCTCTAGTAAAAGAGGAGATATGTCCTATGTGATTTCGTTAAATGACAACCCAGGAATCCTTGGCCAAGGTGGAATGAAATTAGAAAGGAGATTCTAATTTTTATTATTCGGAGTTGTGCATTTTTTAATCGGAATACATATAATTAAATAAAATAAGACTTGACAGTAAATCCATTTCTTATATTTTATTGGGAAATTGTATGGTGGAAGGATTGAATTGTATGGTAACTATTAACTCACATGTTCTTTTATGATTAATGTTGAAATCTACATTATTTGGAAAGTCGTTGATCGCTAAGGAGGCTTATCCCTATTGTAAAATAAATGTTAATTATTTAAATAGATTATTAGTTTAATTTATTTATTTAAATAAGATTAGAATTGTTCTAATTGATTTATTCACAACCGGTTTAATATGGAGAACCTAAAGGGTCACACCATAAAAAGGAAGAAGAATTATTTAAGAAGATAATGACATGATAGTAATAATGCATTAAGTGTAATTAATTTAATCTATGATGATAGAATAAATTAAATAGCATAATGTTTATTATTTAATATTTTAAAAATATTAAATATAAATTAATAAGAGGAGTCTTATTAATATTAATATTATTATTATTTTAATTCTAAAAGAGTTTAGGAATTAATTTAAAATTAGTACTCTCACTCAATCCTAATGAGATTAGGATGCAAATTAATTAATGGATTTAATTAATCCCAATATGTTGGGAAGCCAAATTAATTAAAAGTGTTTAATTAATTAATTAAATAAAACCCTATTCTAATTAGATTAGTAGGGTTAACCTAATATCTATATAAGATAGTCTTATATCAGATACAAGGTAAGTGAGTTTTTCCAAGAGTTGGGAGTACACATATTCTATACAGATAGAAAACAAGGGTTAAGCCAACAACCCATCTTCCTGAGTTCTTCATCTTCCTTGGTGGATCTCCTCTAGAGGCCAAACATTTGGGTGGCTGACATTGATCAAAGGAAGGAGCCACAACAGGATATTCAAGGAGATTCAAGGAGAGCAAGGAGTAGAACTCGTACCTGTGGAAGCTATATTCTACGATGGTATGATTCCTATATTCCTACTTTTCTGTTATTGATAATTGAGCACAAAGCATGATCATGGTATGGGTTTGTATAAAATTTTAAAAACCTATGTTTCGCGCTTCTGCCCTTTAATTATGTAATTTGATTGCATGTTTGCGTTACGTACAAACCTAACAGTATACACCATCGATCACCCTCTCAATGGCTGAGCGAAACACATAACCTATCTTGTTCACCTTACTCTTCTTGTATCTGACTTCATCCTCTAAGTCGTCTGCCCTCTCATTAGCCTCTTCCCACTTCTCCTCGTAGTGGATCCTATCCATCACCTCCAACTCTAGCTGAGTATGGAGAGCCTCCTTCTCCGTCTTCTCACTTAATTCCCTCTGCTCTACCTCTTCCAGCTTTCCTACCAGATCCACATTCCTAGCCACCGACCTATGAAAAAAAGTCCCTATCTGGATCCCTGCCTCTCTACTGTAAGCAATCTCTACCTCCATCTCTTGCATCACTAGCTTCCTCTGGTGGTCCTCATCCCTCAGCTTCTGGAACTCGGACTCCCTCTCTTGGGCCTCAGCCTCCAGCTCATGCACTCTGCAGTCTAGCTCTAGAATGCGCCCCTCGTATTCTTCCAGCATCTGCTACTCGAGATTAGGCTTGTAAGAGTCCTCCATGGGCTCGCCTTCCGTAGGCTAGTCCTCAATAGGCTCGTCCTCTGGGTCAAACTCAACCTCGATCTCGTCCTCGTCGTCAGACTCGGACGGTGTAACTGCCTTTACAGGCACAGTCTCTAGAGGTGCCTCATATACAATATGTATATCTCTGGGCTCCTCCTCTGCCACTCTACTAGGTACTCTCATGTCTGCCATCCTACAATCACAAACACAAGGCAAACAAATAGCAACTCCATTAGAATGTTAAATAAAACATAAGTTCATTGTATAGAATGAAGTTACATTTCATAACACACTAAGTCTCTCTAGGAAAACCCTACATAAGTTTTATCTCCTTTTAACTTCTAAGTTCTTCTAAATAAGGGTAGACGAAACTTAGGAAAAGAGAAAGATTCAGGTCCAACTCAACCTGTGTTTTTTTTTGACGTCGACAGTAGCGATCAGGTGCCATTTGGGATTGGAAACTATACTGGTTGAGGAAGGCGTGGGCCAGATCTTCCTAACCTCGGACTTTGGAATTGTCTTTTCAGGCATACCAAGTTCGGGCTTCACTGGTAAGGCTTTTCTGGAAGAGCTACATTCGGATGTTCTCATCCTCTGCGTAAGTTCCAAGTTCACCTATGTAGACCTGTAAGTGAGTGTAGGGATCACTCAATCCATTGTATTTCTCGAACTCTGGGATCTGTAACTTCTCAGGATATCTGGCTTTGGGAAAGATACATAAATCAGAATAAGTAACACTTCCGTGGGATCCTATCCCTTTCATAGGTCGGATAGTATCCTCCATCTGTCGCATCTTCTTCCTGATGTCTCCTGTTTCTTAGTCCTCTCGAAGGTCTACTATTTCCCTTGTCATCTTTTGGACCGTGTCCACTTTGGCTATTTCGACGTTGAGTGGGGACACTAGGGTAGATGCCCGAGTATCATTATCCTTTTCTAGTGTTCGGACTTCTTCCTGAGCGGAGGATTCAGTCTGATTATTCAATTTGGGTTCTTGAGACAGTTTACACTGTTCTCTTAACACGGTGGTCATCTCGGCAATCTTTTTCTTAAACTCCTCGAATTTCTCTCGAGATACAGGGATGGATTCTAACGAACTGCCTCATCCATTTTGTTGGGTAGTGATCGTGCCTTTTTGGCTCGGAACCAAGTTCTAGGACCAATCTGCACAAAACCGATATCTAGTTTAGATTGGATATTGATAGACAAGGATGCATGATATGCTATGCATCAGTTTAATGATTTTTTTTAATCTTTTCTTGCAAAACAAGGGGTCAGTCGACTTGATGACATGATATGTAATTAACAGTTTTAGATGGATGACATTTACATACGTGGAAAAGTAAATAGGGCATGAAGAGACACACCGCGCGTTTGGTTTATCAAAGGCTGACATATCTTAGAGTTACTCTCACATGCTTTTTGAAATTGGTTCCCAGATCTTCACAATTTACTTGATGAAAACATCCATCTTTCAATTGGAGCGGATCTGAGTGGTGCCTTTCCAGAGCGTCACAATGGAAACATCCATAAGAGTCCAGTAATAAACAACTGACGAGATTGCCTCCTAATGGAGGGACCACATAACATACATTCACATACATTCACGTCCTTACCGCATGCAATATGATGACATTGTGCGAAGCACTAATATATTGTGTGAGGCACTAATACAAGAATGCTTAAAGATTGCAACATTAATCACACACAAAGATCATTCACACAAGATGTACATGCAGAATGGAAATCAAAAAAGTTTGAACACGACTTAAGCCCTTTATAATCCCCAGCAGAGTCGCCTACTTGTCGACGCCGTGGAAAAATACGCGTTCCCGCGCAAGTTTCGTGAGTTTTGTTTTTTTGTTTGAAGATTAGATGTCTTCTTTTATTTCCCTCTTTTCCTATTATTTCCTACCCCTATTTATTCTGTTATGTTGGTTAATTCATCTGAAGGGTGAGATTTAGGAAAAGACCGACATTAGTAGACTTATTTTACAAAGTTTGATTTTATTGTTTAATTTTTGATGTTTGGACCGAATGAGACAGAGCCGCCAGTTGGTATGGTCTTAAATGGATGTACCAACTCATCCGAATTTTGATGTTTTTGCAATATGGTCCAATATGTGACTCCGTAAGATTGGTATGGATACCCAAGATTCATTGAGTTCGGGGGCTTGCTTAAGCTAGGGGAAGGTGCTAGGCAACCCCCGACTTCTGTGAAAACACGGTTACTGCATCTTTTTGATTTCCTATGCCTAAAGTGTGTGTGTGTGTGTGTGTGCGTGTGCGTGAGTGTGTGTGTGTGTGTGTGTGTGTGTGTGTGTGTGTGACACCCCCAAATTCGGGTACTTCGTTTCCACACGATTTGGTGTTCACTATCTAAATAAAACATACATCTACCCAATAATAAGGAATGCAAAATAAATTACAACCTTCTAATTAAATAAAAATCTTCCTTATAAAAAGGATTACAACTTTGTCCAAAAATAATCCCAAGGTTACTTAGCCTTGAAATAAACAATAATGCGAAAATAAAAATATCATAACATAAAGTCTTATTACAATTCAAAATCAACAAATAAAACAAGTCTTCACTTGTTCATCTTGCCTTTCCATTTACTCGTTGACGGTACATCAACGTTCTCGACTTTAGCTGCAATGGTTATTTAATTGCAAGACTGAGAAAACAAAAGCTCACTAGGAATAACAACAATATTAATGATGATATAATTGAATAACTTCAAAAGATTTGAATAACTTTCCTTTCATAAACAATAAAGAATTGAATAATAATTCTTTCATCAATATTTAGAATTTCGAATATTGAAATCATCTGAGGGTCATAAGACCTTAAATTTTGTCCTAAGTTATAAACAATTCTATTTAAAAACCTTTAACAGTCATTCAGACTATAGACTCTCAACTCGTATTTAGGGGATCAGCCCTTCGTACCATGTACTGTGCACAGATATTTAACGCTTTTGCATAGTAATCTCCCTGGATAAATAGGGTTGTTCATCTCAGTATTTGATACAAATCCGCACCAAAGAAAGTTTGGGTTGGATAGCTAAAAGAAAATTTGGAGTTTCAACTATCATCAACTAAGGAGTAGTTGAATCGATTTACAATAATCAAGAATAATTCACTAATAACGAATTATGAAATATTTATGCTTCAGAACTTAAACTTAAAGCATACGAAAGATAAGATAGACCTTACTTGAACAATTAAGTCAAGGTCACTTTAATTAAATCATGAACTTTAAATAAGTACTTATCCATTGCAGAAATAAAATGACAATCTCAAATACAATAAATATTTGAACTTAAAACACTTGCATATAATTAACAAGTTTAGGGATAGAAGATTTGCCTCAAGCGCAAGCTACAACTACTATCACGTTCCTTAACAAATCCTACACATATATAATTAATCATAATAATCTAAATTAGTTCTCACATAACTAATTCACATAATTAGTTAACTCATTAGGATAAGTCATTCCTTATTAATTATTAAATTAATAATTAATTATCACATAGTTAATCACATCACATGATCACATTACATACTCACATAATTAGTCAACTAATAATTATGTACTCATATTAATTACATTATAATTAAAAAAAATTATAATTTAAATTAAACATTTACTTTGATTAAAATTAATCAAACTATATTCATTATAATTTAACAAATTATAATTTAAATTAAATCTTTACTTTAATTATAATTATTCAAATTATAATTACATATTATATTTTATTAATATAATTCATTACTATTCATTTAACATTTTAATGTATGCTTAACATGTCATCTAGTTTATTAAATAAAGTTAGCTTTTCATGATACGAACACAATACACAAAAATAACATCTTTCTTTTCTTCACCCCCCCTTCCCCGCCGGGGCGGCAGTTTTGGCCTAGATAGGCCCGCCGGAGCAGCCCCCTGCATCGGCAGTAGACTAGTTCGCGAACTGTGCAGAGAAAAATCCAATTTAACTTCTTTATCCATATCGAGTTCGGAATTCAGCCAACAATTTGCATATAAAACTTTATAGAAAAACATAATTTAAAGCTTCTAATATGTTTTAACATATTCAATCATCAAAACACATAATCAAAACTCTAATTTCAAGATTTTTGAAGAAAAACATTTGTTAAGTGTTCTTGATGAAATTTAACACTGTGAATTTATTTTGAAACCAATTCACACAATTTTAAGCATAATCAATTAGTTTCTAAACATGCTATCATTCTCTACAATTAATTTAAACAACAATTAATCAATCAAACATAAATTTTTAATTTTAAAAGAAAACTATATATATATATATATATATATATTCAAAATACTTCACTATAACTTTTGATGAACATGAATCCCTCATGTTCATCATATATGCATGAATTAATAACTTAATTAAGCATACAAATCATACATAAGCATGTTATAAACATAATATATATATATATATATATATATATAAAACCATGATTATACAATTTCCATGAAAATTTATGTTTATAGAGAACCAAAAATATTAAGAACATAAAAATAAAATTCCTAAAATACAAGGTTTAGGATTATACCTTTAAGCTTAGTGTTAGAAGAAAAGATGATGATGATGCTTTGATTTCTCATGATCTTTCCCTTCTTCCTCCTTTTCTCTCTTCTTCTTATTCTCTCTTTTCACTCTTTTCTTTCTCTGTTTTGTTCTTCTTTTCTAAAACTGACTAACTCTTTTGTTTTTCAAAACTAGCATATATTCGTATAATATAACTTACATATATTATATGTATAAGACATAAATATAAAATATATAACTTACAAAACATAATGACCCTAATAATAATTGCAATTAATATATAAGTTATAAAACTTTGAATTTTAAAAGCCATAAGGCTTGTTTGCCAAAACAGCTTTATGTAAAAAATAGATTTTTAGAACTTAATGCCTTCTTTGGTAAAAAAAACCCTTTAAAACAAGTGTAAGGGCCCTGTATGGTAAAACTAAATTAAAACTCTTTTCTTTATTTTAATAAATCATTTAACACATAGTTTAAATGTTACACTTTATTTAATTAAATTTCAACCTTCTAATGCAATCAAATAAAAGCTAACATCAATTATCCACATAAAAATTGCCACATAACAATTATAATTACTTGCTAATTATAATTTCATGCAACAATTATCACATAAAATTCATCTAATTTAATTATCTCAATTAAATTAGAACTATACCATAAAATCATTACACATTAATTAAATTAAATATTAAATATTCATTTAATTATTATATAGCACTTAATTAAATTACTCTACACAATCACATAATTTATTTATTTAACTCAATAAATAAATTAATTTAAATATTTATTTAATTTAATAAATATTTAAAATTAATATATAAAATTCTCATTCGTTACAGTGTGTGTGTGTTCTTTATTTTAAGTGTACTCATTTTATTCTAAGTCTTCATTTTGGGTTATTTGAAAGTAGTGTTGTACCTCTTTTGCTCCTAGGTACGAAGGATTTGATTTAGCAAAAAGTTTATTTTAAACAAGATATATGAATTTAAATGATGTTTTGGAAAACAAGGTTTTTAAATCATTTGCCTGACTAGGAATTGAGGACTTCGATACTTCCTTTTCAATATCTTTACGTTCTTAAGGTGATCTACCCCGAATCACCTTTTTCTTTATGAAAGCTCTTTATGGTTTTTAATGGAAAGTTATTTTGGTGGTTGTGTATGTGAAAAGCATTAAAAAGGAGTCGGATCATCATTGGGCATGAAGGCCATCTTAATGAACCGAGCATCCATAATCACAAATTTTTATTATTATGAGATCTTAAACCCGATCTATCGGGACGAACCCCTCAAGACGGCTTGAAGATCTAATATTTACAAGTACAACGATTCGATATTATTTAAACATTACAACACAAGCAAAATATCCATCGTGGGAATCTAGTCAAAATCTAATATGTAGATCTCGATCCCACGATTCCTAGGCTCGCATTTATGCAAATAAACACATGTACAACATATTCTAAACTCAAGATCTAGTAGTTTCATCAGTTGAAACCCATATCACAAGGTATTAGGACCCCTCACCTCTAGATGTAGATCTAGGGTTCAACGGAGTGACCGAGATGGACCAAAAGTGGTAAAACATCTAGATCTACCATGGATCTAAATTGATCTAGCACGTAGGTTAGAGCTTCATGCTCAATAACCCCACGAATGGCTAGATTCGGCTTAGATCTATGTAGATCTAGTCTTCGGACATGATTTATAACTAAATATGCAATAAATAATCGATGGGTTCTATGGATCTACCACCTACACAACAATATAAGTATAAAACAACAATTTAACGATGTCTACACAATATATCACATAAATCTAGTATTTAAAGAAATATTTACAAAGAAAAGGGCCCGAAAAGGGCATTTTTCACCTTGGGGGACGCGTGAACAAGCTTTTTATCGCTCAGGATCAACTAAGAACATTCTTGAGACTCGAAGTATGTATGAATCAAGATTAAACAACTCAAAATATGTATTTTTTGCACAAACCCAAAGGTTTCTCACTCTAAAATTAGTTTCTCTCTCTAAAACTTCTTCTTTTTTCAAATAAACTGATGCTGCAGAGTTAAAACCCTGGGACCAGTCGCATGTACACCTGCGACTGGGCTCCCTTGGCCCCATCTCCTCGAAGTTCGTTCTTTTGGTCTCGGTCTATAGAAAGTTAAGCTTCATTCCCAAAAATCCTGGAAAGTCTTTGCGGAAGGCTGCGGAATAAGGCCGAGTCTGACTAAATTGGGGTCCGAGAAGATGATGCTGGTAGTTGAAAGGTATCTCTCGGTTCTTGACTGCAGTTAACTGGCTCATCTTTTATAGCACGCAGTTCGATGTTTGTTGAGGTGACTTCTTACAAACACTTTCTTAGCTTTGCGATCCTCGTTTGGTTTGCGTCATGTTCGAACGTCATTGGCCCTTTGAATCATCCACAGGGTTGTCTCCGGGGTGATCAGATGCTTTTTCCCTACCTCGGGGTTGTCTGTGAAGTAAAATAACTCTCTTGCCCTTCTGTAAGGTTAGTATAAAGAAAACAAAATTTCGAGTGTCTACAACAACATTATGCAGAATCATTGTATGAACATTGGGAGAGGTTTAAGGAATTGTTGAGAAGATGTCCACATCATGGACTACCCAAGTGGTTACAGGTTCAAACATTTTACAATGGGTTAGGTAGTAATACTAGGACAAGCATCAATGTAGTTGCGGGAGGAGCACTTATTTCCAATAATTTTAATGAGGCGTATAATCTGCTAGAGACCATGGCAGCTAACAATTACTAGTGGCTGGCTACAAGGATGCCACATCATAAGGTAGCCGGGGTGTTAGAAGTGTATGTAGTAACAGCTCTCGCAACTCAAATGTCAGCTCCTTCGAAGAAAATAGATGCACTTAGAGGAGCAACCATTAAACAAGTGGCAGTAGTATGTGAGTTGTGTGATAGATCACATCTAATTGAGCAGTGTGCAATTAATCCATAGGCAGACAACTTTCTGAGTAGTTACAACCGTCAGCAAAGCACTAAACATAATAGTTACAATTTGGGGTGGAGGAATCATCCTAACTTCTCGTGGAGTTATAATCAAAATCAAAATCAGGCTCCATGACCAGCTTATCCACCCGAAATTCAAAATCAACTGCCACAGTCAGTTCAACAATCAGAAAAAAAAAAATAGATTTTGAAGATTTAGTAACAAAAAATATGTCTAGCCCTGACCTTACTATGAAAATTTAAGTAGCAGCAATCCAAGAAATCTTGAAAATCAAGTGGGACAAATTGCCAATATATTAAAAACGGAGCATTACCAAGTAACACGGAAGTCAATCCAAGAAACGATGGCAAAAAGCAGTGCAAAGCAGTGACGTTTCGTAGTGGAAACCATTTAAATAAACAAAATACAGATAGTCTAAAGAAGGTGTCGAAAAATGATGAGAAATCATATGAAAACATAGTTGAAGAGAACAAGGTAGAAGAAGAACCAATGGTGAAGGATAAGGCAGAAAAACCAGCATATATTCCACCAGTGCCATTTCCACAGCGATTCTAGAAATAGAAACTAGATAATTAGTTTTTCAAATTCTCGAGGTGTTTAAGAAATTACATATTAACATCCCATTTGTAGAAGCGTTGGAACAGATGCCTAGTTATACAAATTTTATGAAGGATATCGTATCTAGAAAAAATAAGCTAGATGATTTTGAAACAGTGGCTCTAACCAAAGAGTGCAGCGCCATATTGCAAAAGAAGCTACTTTTGAAGATGAAAGATCTAGCCAGCTTTACTATTTCGTGCACTATAGGAAGCCAATTTTTTAAAAGATTTTTTTGTGATCTAAGTGCGAGTAATAATTTGATGCCACTATCTATTTACAGTCAAATGGGATTACCAGCAACGAGGCCGACAAATATCTCTTTACAGCTTGCAGACAGGTTTGTGACATATCTGAGGGGAATTGTTGAGGACATCTTAGTTAAGGTGGATAAATTTATATTTCCAGCCGACTTCATTGTGTTGGATTATGAAGACTATAAGAACATTCCGATCATATTTGGGAGACCAATTTTGGCTACTGGTAGAACACACATCGACGTGCAGAAAGAGGAACTGATAATGAGAGTTGAAGACCAAGAGGTAACATTCAATGTATTTAAAGCAATGAAAATCCTTAAGGAAGAAGAGGAATGTTATCGTGTGGATGAAATCAAGAAAGCAATGAATGATGAGATTGTAATGATGTTGAATGTTGACCCATTGGTAACTACATTATTGGGAGATACCGAAGTAAATGATCCAAAATTGTTAGAGTATTTGCATATATTGGATGCATTGCCAAGGGTAAGTAAATTTAAAACTCCTTTTAGCCTTTGGAGTATGCAGAAAAATCTTCAGATCATATGAAATCATCTTTATAGAAGCCTCCCACATTGGAACTAAAACCTCTACCTAACCACCTTAGGTATGCTTATTTGGGTAATTCATCTACTTTGCATGTTATTATTTTGTCTACACTCAACGAATTGCAGGAAAGTAAGCTGTTACGAGTTCTTTGGGAGTAAAAAACTACAATCGAATGGACCATCACAGATATTTAATGGATAAGTCTGTTATTTTATATTCATAAGATCCTCTTGGAAGACGATGTAATACCGACAATAGAAAAGCAGCGAAGACTTAACCCAATTACGAAAAAATGGGGAAAAATGAAATCCTAAAATGGCTTGATGCTGAATCATTTATTCCATCTCCAACAGCACATGGGTGAGCCCAATACAGTGTGTCCCTAAGAAGGGTAGTATGATGGTAGTAGCAAATGAGAACAATGAACTGATACCGACGAGGAAAATGAAAGGCTGGAGGGTTTTTATGGATTATAAAAAACTCAACAAAGCAACTCGTAAGGATTTCTTCCCCTTAACCTCATTGATCATATGTTAGACAGATTAGCAAGGCACAAGTACTATTATTTTTTAGACGGATATTCAGGGTATAATCAGATTGCTATTGCTCTGGAGGATCAAGAAAAGACAATGTTCACCTGTCCGTATGGCACATTTGTATTTAGGAAAATGTATTTTGGACTGTGTAACGCACTGGCAACCTTTCAAAGGTGTATGATGGCCATATTCTCATATATGGTGGAACATAACGTTACGGTGTTCATGGATAACTTTTTAGTGTTTGGTGATTCTTTCGACAGTTGTTTGGAGAATCAAATTTGGTGCTGAAAAGGTGTGGGGATAAAAAGTTAGTGCTTAAATGGGAAAAATGTAACTTCATAGTTCAGAAAGGGATCATACTCGGGTATAAAGTGTCAGATAAGGGGGTTGGAGGTATATAATGCCAACATAGATACAATTGAAAACCTCCCACCATCGACTTCAGTTAACGGAATCCGCAGTTTCCTCAATCATGCTGGATTTTATCGAAGATTTATAAAGGAATTCTCCAAGATCACTAAGCCATTATGTAATTTATTGGAGAAGAACGTGCCTTTTAAGTTCGACGAGGATTGCTTTACAGTTTTTGAACAGTTAAAGAAGAAGTTGACGACATCAACGGTGATTGTCGCACCGGATTGGTCTATGCCCATCGAATTGATGTGTGATGCCAGTGACTATGCGGTTGGTGTAGTTTTAGGCCAACGCAAGGACAAAGTTTTTCATGCAATTTATTAAGCTAGCAAAACATTGTATGATGCTCAGCTTAATTACAAGACTACAGAGAATTAAGGAACTATTTGCAGTTATGTATGAATTTAACAAGTTTTGTTCATACCTTATTGAAACAAAAGTTATGCTTTTCATATATCATTCAGCTATACGATATCTGATTTTGAAAAAAGATGCAAAACTCGAGACTAATTAGATGGATACTTCTTCTTCAAGAATTTGATATGGAAATCCAGGATAGGAAGGGTACTGAAAACCACGTGGTTGACCATCTATCGAGATTAGAGAATTCGAAGCAGCACAAGGAAAACAAGTTGGTGATCAATGAGTTTTTCTAGATGGGCAGTTGTTTGTTGTTAACACAGAAGTTATGTGGTCTACAGACTATGTCAACTATTTAGTGAGCAGCGTGTTCCTTCCAGACTTAACAAACTAGCAGAAGAAAAAGTTTTTACATGATGTAAGTGAAAGTAGTATGCACACAAGCTAATCATATTTGATGATAAAGCATATACTTTGTAACAATCTTATTCATTTATTATAAATAAAAGAATTATTTATTTAAAGGTATTTAATTTATTTACATGGTGATATTTTTATAATATGTGATAAATTCATAGTTTTAAGCAATGCTTTTAAAATCATGATAAAATAATGCTAATGAGATCTAAATTCTTAGATAGCTTAAAAACTAAAATTATTCTCAATCGTTGGATTACTAAAAAGGGGATTAGTGAATCCGGATAGATTAGTACATACGTTGCTTGCTCATTGGATGAGGATGATCGATCTCATAATCATTTGTGTGGAGACACTAAAGCAAGTATGTAGGTGCTTATTAAAGAATAAGTTCATTAAATGTGACTCACTAAGAAAAAAATACCTTATGGAGTTTTACTTGTCTATTAATAGGAATTCATGTAGTGATAGTAGTATAAGTGATTCTTAGACTTGAGATCATCATAGTATATTGTGTGTGATGAGTTATGTTTTGACATATCCTTTAAGACCCTTAGGGTATATCAAAGGGTATGCTTAGGTGTAATAAGTTATATATGGAGATAATTAATTATTAATAAAGAATCTACCGCTTCTAGTAAAAGAAGTGATTGTCCTATGTGATTCAATAAATGACAACCCAAAAATCCTTGGCCAAGGTGGAATGAAATTAGAAAAGAATTTTTAATTTGCATTATTTGGAGTTGTGCATTTTAGAATCGAAATACATATAATTAAATAAAATAAAACTTGACAGAAATTCCATGTCTTATATTTTAATTGGGACATTGTATGGTGGAATGATTGAATTGTACGGTAACTATTTACTCCAAGATTTTTTTATGATTAATGTTGAATTCTATATTATCTGGAAATTCGTTGATCGCTAAGGGGGCTTAATTACCCTTGTTGTAGAATAAATGTTATTTATTTAAATGGATTAATTTATTTATTTAAATAAAATTAGAATTATTCTAATTGGTTTATTCACAACTGGTGTAATATGCAAAACCTAAAGGGTCACACCAAAAAAGAAAAAAAATTATTTAAGAAGTTAATGGCATAATTGCAATAATAAGTTAAGTGTATTTAATCTAATCTAAGATGATAAAATAAATTAAACAGCTTAATATTTATTATTTAATATTTTGAAAATATTAAATATAAATTAATAAGATGAGTCTTATTATTATTATTACTATTATTATTAATTTAATTTCTGAAGGAGATTGAGAATTAATTAATAAAAGTGCTCTCGTATATTCCTAATTGGATTAGGAGCATAATTAACTAAAGGAGTTTAATTAATTAAAATAAAACCATATTCCTAAATGGTTTAGGAGGGTTACCTACATCTATAAATAAGAGGAGTCTTATTATGCATGGGGTTACACAACTGACAATTCCAAGAGTTGGGAGAGTACGTATATTCTATAGAGATAGAATTAGGGTTTTGCCAAACAACCATCTTCTTGAATATTTGTTCTTCCATGGTGGATCACTTCTAGAGGCCAAACACTTGGGTGGCTAACGTTGATCAAAGGAAGGAATCAAACTCGATGGATTCAAGTTGAACGTGAAAAGGAATTTGAGATGAACTCGTACATGAGGAAACTAGTTTCTATAAGGGTATGAATCTGATCTCCATCTATTTTCTATTGTATTAATAATTAAGCACAAAGTATGATCATGGTTATGGTTTGTATAAAAAACTTTAAATTCTGTTTTATCGTCTTCCTCACCATTTATATAATTTGATTGCATGCTCGCACTATATACAAACCTAACAGTAAGGAGGTACATGTGGGATGAATCATTTTTATTCAAACAGTGCGCAGATCAAATGATTCGACGGTGTATTCAAAGAGCGAATATAAGAGCCTCTTACATCACTGTCATGATTCAATGTATGGAGGGCATTATGGAAGTGATAGGACAGCTGCTAAATTTCTACAAGCAGGATTTTACTGGCCAACATTATTTGACGATGCTCATCAGTTTGTGCAAAGGTGTGATAGATGTCAAAGGGTAGGTATCTCAAAGCGTCATGAGATGCCTCTAAACACGATCTTAAAAGTGGAAATCTTTGACGTTTGGGGTATCGATTTCATAGGGCCTTTTCCAACATCTTTCAACAATGCATACATTCTATTGGCAGTCAACTACGTATCAAAATGGGTTGAAGCAGCTGCTTTGTAGACAAATGATGCAAAAGTGGTTTTGAAATTTCTTGAGAAAAAACATATTCACTTGGTTTGGCAAACCACAGGCAATCATTAGTGATGAGGGGAGCTGTAGACACTCAAAATTATGCTTTCTGTTGACTAACCCTACAGGAGAGCAAAAGCGTAATTTCATCCCGAAGACAACCTTCCAAGAGGGCAAAAGTGTAATTTTTCCCAAATAACATGTTCAAGGAAAGATCGCCAAGCTAAGGATGAGGTCATAAGAAGCCACCACAGTGATCCCCGAGCCGCATACAAACTAGTCGATTGTCCCGCTGACTCCGAAAGATACTCGTTTGCTTTTTGCTTCATCTTCTCAAATCTAAAAATTCTCAAACTTGATGACACTGCATAGAGTTTGAAAAGAACTTTACAGAATTGTATGGCACGTCTCCTAACTATTCCCGGATTAAAAGGAATGAACAACCGGCTACAAAGCGAGGCGAATAACTAACTTGCATTTACCTAGGGTTGGTTTTCCCCTTTTTACCTATCTTTCTAAACTCAGAATTGGGTGAATAATATATTATTCCCGGATTGAGAGTTATGGGGTTCTAGCGCGCATCATAAAAAACTGACTTCTTGGCAAGAAAACCGAGCAACTGGGGCCCACCCCAGAGCAACCAAAGGTATACCTGTCGCAATCGCAGGTGTACACGTTGTTCCCCAAAATCAGCTATAAAAATACGAATTAACATCTCATTTGGGAGAGTTCCAAAGCTAGAGAGAGAAATCCTCGAGTTTGACATATATACACCATATTTAAGTTGTTTGATCTCCTATATATATCATACTTATTGAGTGTTTATAGTGATATAAGTTGATCCCAAGCTAAAAGAAGCTTGTTTCTTTGCTCCCCAATGTGAAAAAAGCGAATCTTTAGCCATTTCCTTTGTAAAGTTTGTTCTAAATACTAGATCTATTCCATATATTACTTGTATCTAGTTTAGACTTATTGTTTTGTATATATATTGTGTTGTAGTTGGTAGATCTAGAGATTTTACCGATTATATTGTGTATATATTAATAAAAACCAAGTCCTTTGACTAGATCTAACCGGATGTAGCACTTTAACCGGTTATGGAGCTCAAATCCCTAACCCATAAGATAGATAAGCTTAGATCTATGGTAGATCTAGATGTTTTAATGCTTTTAATTGGTCTCGAATACCCTATAGAGCCCTAGATCTATATCTAGAGGTGAGGGGTCTGAATGGCTTGATATGGGGATTTCAACCGATGAAATCACCAAATATCAAGTCTAGTATGCTTTATATATCTATTTAAATATAATAATGTGAGCCTAGAATCCCGATATCGAGATCTATTGATCAGATCTTGACTTGATTCCCACGATGGACTTTTCCTTTGCGATGTAATGTTTTAAATAATGCAAAATCGTTGTACATATTGGATTATAAAATGAGTTTGAGGGGTTAGTCCCGAGAATTTGGATTTAAGATCACGTGATAGAAAAAAATATGATTGCGGGTGTTCGGATCTATCGAGATGGCTTTCATGCCAGATGATGATCCGACCCTTTTTGGTGCTTTATTGCATAAAGTATCGCCCAAAACGATTTTCAAATAAAATCACAAAAAGCTTTCATGAAGAATAAAGGGTTTTGGGGTAAATCACCTTATAAACATAAAGATAATAAAAGGAAGTATCGAAGTCCTCAATTCTTAGTCGAGCGAAGGATTTGAAAACTCGTTTTCCAAAATATCATTTCAATTTCTATATCTTGTTTAAAAGTACACTTTTTGTTATATCAAATCCTTCGTACCTAGGTGCAAAAGAGGTACAACACTACTTTCTGATAACTAAAATTAATTCTTAGAATAAACTTTTAAATTTCAAACAAAAATACACACACACTCGCACACTTTATGCATAGAAAATCAATAAGACGCGGTTATTGTGTTTTCACGAAAGTCAAGGGGTGCCTAACACCTTCCCCTCATTTAAGCTAGCCCCCGAATTCTAAGAATCTCGATTTTAGATCAATGCTACGGAGTCACATATTGGACCATATGCTGAAAATCATCAAAAATCGAATGAGTTGGTACATCCATTGTAAATCACACCAACTGGAGGCTTTGTCTCATTTGGTCCAATCATCATAAACATTAAAATCAATCTTTTGAAATTAGTCGACAAGTCAAGTCGATCTTTTTCCTAAAATCTCACCCTTTAAATAAATCAATCGACATAGCGAAATACAAAGGGTAGAAAGCAACCATACAATAGGAAATGTCTAATTTATTTTCCCGGCATCGACATGTGGCGACTCTGTTGAGGATTATAGAGGGCTTAAGCGACATTAAATGTTTTGATTTCCATTCTTCATTTGCATATTGTGTAATAATCTTTGTGTATGATAAATGTCTCAAATCTTAAAGTGCTTTGTATTAGTGCCTCGCATAATATAGTAGTACCTCTCACAATATTATCATTTGCATGCGGTAAGGACATGAATGTAATAATGTATGTTGTGTGATCCCTCCGCTAGGAGGAAATCTCGTCGGTTATATATTACTAGACTCTACATAGTGTTCTCTTGTGAGGCTTATGAAAGCACCACTCATATCCGCTCTAATTGAAAGATGGATGTTTTCATCAAGTAAATTATGAAAATATGAGAACCAATTTCAAAAAGCTAGTAAGAGTATCCCTAAGATAGGCCAACCTCTGATAAACTAAACATGCAGGATGTCTCTTCATGCCTTGTTACTTTCCGAATATTTAACACCCATCCATCTTAAACTGTCATTTGTATATCTGTCTTATCCTGTCATCAAGACGACTAACCACTTATTTTGCAGGAAAAGATTAAAAAAACCCTAAACTGATGCATAGCATATCATGCATCCATACCACCTACTATTATCTAGACTAAACTAGATATCTGTTTTGTGTATATTGGTCCTAAAACCCGATTTCGAGCTAAAAAGGCACGATCACCACCAGTCAAAATAGCTGAGGGCAGTTCATCAGAACCTATTCCTGTATCTTGAGAAAAATTCGAGGAGTTCAAGAAATAGATTGTTGAGATAACCATACTGTTAAGAGAACAATGTAAGGTAGATCAGGAACCTAAACTGAAAACCCAAGTTGAATCCTCTGTACAAGGAGATATGAAGGTGCAGGGAAAGGACAGTGCTACACAAATGTCTACTCCAGTATCCCCACTTAGCGTCGGAGAAACTAAAGAAGCCCAGATAAGAATGTGACGAGGGAAGTGATAGACCTCCAAGAGGACAGAGAGACTGGAGATATCCAAAAAAAAGTTAGACAGATGGAGGATGCTATCAGATCCATTAAGCGAATCGAATCCCACGTGAGTGTGAATTACTCTGATTTATGTATATTCCCAAAGGCGAGGTATCCAAATAAATTTCAAGTCCCAGAATTTGAGAAGTATAATGGATTGGAAGATCCCTACACCCATTTAAAGGTCTACATAGGTGAGCTGGGATTATATGCCGAGGATGAGAACCTCATAATGTAGTTGTTCCAAAAGAGCCTTACCGGTGAAGCCTGAACTTGGTATGCTTGGATTGATAACTCCAAGGTCTATGGTTGGGAGGATCTAGCCCATCCATTCCTCAACCAGTATAGCTTCCAATCCTATATGGCACCTGACTGTTACCAAGTGACCAAAGTTAAGAAACTGGGCAATGAATCGTTTAGGGAATACGCGCAGAGGTGGAGGCTTATGGAAGCCCAAGTTAGCCTGCCAATGGATGAAGGTGAAATGGTAATGAATTTTATTAACATCCAATAAGCCCCATATTACGAGCGAGTCATGGCATGAATAGGCAAATCTTTATTCGAAATGATCAAACATGGGGAAATGGCTGAAATAGGATTGAAATTTGATAAAATCAAGGACCTTACAGCTTTGGAGGCAATGGCAGAGCATATACAGTCTGGCAACTATGCGAGGGCTCCCAAGATGGTACACAAGAAGAGCGATGAAGATGTATCCTTCATTTCACAAGGGAAATCTAGGAGACCCGATAATAGTCACTCTACCTAGATAAAATGAAGTGATCTGCCACAGCAACAACAGGTCGTATTCAACCAAAGCTAGGACAGAACGAGGAAATTTGAAATAATAGAAAATCGAGTGTTCACTCCACTAGGCGATTCCATCGAGAACGTATTGGCGTTATTAATGGACCACGAGAAAATTGTTGAATTGGCTCCACAACTGGATCCAAAAAGAAAAATATTTGATCCAAGCAAGAAGTGTGCTTACCACTCAGGGTCTCTAGGACACGATACATAAGACTGTTGGTCCTTCAATCATAAAATCCAAAATTTGATTGAAAGTGGCGATATTATGATCAAATAACTTGACCAACCAAATGTCAATACCAACCTTCTACTACAACATAATACGGAGGGAGTGAACATGATCGGGTCAGGAAGCACCGAAATTGATCCAAATCACAAGTACATACGAAGGATGGAGGAATACCCCCATTGGAGTGAAGCATTTATCCTAGGTTGGGAAAGTCCGGAGGAGTGTTTGATAGTAAGAGAAAAATTGGAGACGATCCATCATCAAGTAACTTTGCTAGCCAAGCTGATAGTGCGCCAATATTAGGTTACAAGAGAGCTTTTCACTCTGTCATCAAAAAACCTAGAGAAGGAAGAGGTTAGCCAGAATGCAAGCCTATATCCCTCCAAGATAATCCACCTGACTGAAGAAGATCAAAGCAAGTTGAATAGACAGGAAAAATTACTAGAAGATCTCGCCAGCAGAAAAATTGTCAGGAGGAATGCAAATTCTTAAAGAGGAAAGATCAAACAACATTCTAAAATCTTACGGCGTTGAGAGTCGGGGAAAACAAGCAAAGAAGCAAAAAGTGTGCTTATCATTCTAACTCACATGGACATGCGACCAAGGAATGTTGGTCTTTGCTACACAAAATCCAAAATCTCATTGAAAATGGAGAGCTGAAGATAGAAATCTCTATAACTATAAATGGAAAAGGCAAAATAAAGAGCTTAAGATTCCCATTAGAGACGGACAGTTCAAAGGTAATGATCGCTATTAGCACCAATCCTGTCAAAACACAAGGTGGACTGGTTATAATGCGAGGAGTGGCAGAGGAAATAAGAGAGTCCCCTAAGGAAATTCCGCTGCCAATGTCAAACATTCTGTTGCCCAAAGTTAGAAACCACATTCCTGATTATATCATCCTCGATGACGAGGAGGAAATACTGATCCTTTCCAAGGAAGAAAAAGCAAAAAGGGAAAGTCTCTAGCTAGAAATACTACAAAAGTTAGAGAGAACTTTCAAAGTCAAATCCTCCAAGGTCCATAGAAAAGATGAAGGAACAGATCAAGAAAAAGGAGGCAAGGGTGTTGAGAAAGTTAACCCATCAAGGAATCAAGAGCTCATACTTTTTTACGAAGGGTCTAGTTTGAGTATCCCCGAAGGATGTGCCGAATCAAGAGCTGAACAAGTTATGGCGGTGAGTGAAGATGTTCCAGACAAGTAAGTAACCTCTATTGCCAGCATCAAAGGGAACCTGACCACTTGCAAGTAGACTATCAAGGCTCAGATATCCAGAAAAGTATAGATCCAGAGGATACGGTTGTGGGTCCAAAGAAATGTGGGGACGTTATCATTTTCTTAGCTTTATGTCTTGTTTTATTTTCCATATATTACTATGTTATGCTTTGTTTATGTAAAAAAAAAAATAATACAATCAATCCTTTGCCTGAACTACGTAAGACTTGATCTCCCCCCATCCACGGGAGTACGTATGCAGCCAGTATTGGCACGGTCTAACCCTTACAAAAAGCAACTAAACCCTTTAAAAAATTTAGCGATCACAAGATATAACTCTTTAACAATTCATCAACACCTGAAGTGCGATGAAGACTTGATCTCATTTTGACCTACAAATGTGCTCGAGTGGCCATCCTGACAAAGTCTGTCTCATATTCGACGACTTGTTCCCCTAGATAAAAGCCATAAATCAAGCTTTACAAATTGAACCAAGTATGGTTAAAACTGTCACATCAAAAACCAAGTCGAGCTATTAAATCCAATTCAGTGGAATCCAAAGGCCTTTCGACATCAATCATCAAAGCCGAGCAATAATATGCAATGAAAATCACAACGATATATCAAACATGGTTATCAGCGAGGACAGATACAAACCAAGGCGATGCAAAATGTGAATACAAAGAAGATTACAACCAATATCAATTTAACTATGCAAAGTAACCATCCAATGACCCCTCTCATAACCCTCAAAGAGCTTACACCCTCAAGAGCCAACCTTCGTCAAATTAGAAGAAAGGGGTCATCAAAACCAAGTGCACCTATAATTTTGAAATAAGGATTGGAGCATCCCGAATGTCAAAGCTCAGTCTATCTGATCTCCATGTGGGTCATTAGGTAAAAGCTTCTTACGATCTCGGCATCTTATCAGCCCATTCGTCAAACACAACTGAAACGACTTCCTAGATGACAAACAAGACTAGGGGAATTTCAGAAGTAATGATAACTCGGCACTGGGCATTCATCGATCATCCCAAAAGGGAAAAATCAAGTAGACACCCATACTGCGATCCTATCAGCATGCGACGATCACTTGGTATTTGTCAATCATAATTTTCTTAGAATACAATGAACCACATGCGAGGTACGACTCTTTCATCCATTTATTTGTTTTCTATCTGTTAGGTTTGTAAGATTCATGAACGCAATCAAATTGTATAAAATAAGTGAAAATATGGTAAATAAGAGTTTTAAAATTTTACAAACCATATACCCGGATCATCCTTTATGCACAGTTATTCATTAAACAAAAAGATTAAGAATAAGATTCATACGCTTGAAGATTCCAACTTCCTTTGGTACGAGTTCAACTCCAAATCCTTTTCATGTTTTTCTCGAATCCACCGAGTTGACTCCTTCCTTTGATCAACGTTAGCCACCCAAGTGTTTGGCCTCCAGAGGTGATCCACCAAAAAAAACAAGAATTCAAGAAAAAAGGTGTTTGGCAAAACCCTAGTTTCTATCTCTATAGAAAATGTGTACTCTCCTAACTCTTGGAATAAAGTGTGTAACCTTGTTCCATAATAAGACTTTCTTATTTATAGATGTAGGTAACTCTCCTAAACTATTTAGGATCAGGGTTTCATATTAATTAATTAAACCCTTTTAATTAATTAGGCTTCTCAATTCTATTGAGAATAATTAAACTCTTTTAATAAATTAGCCTCCTAATCTTATTAAGAATATATATATGAGAGAGTATTTTATTAATTAATTCCCAAACTCTTTTAGGAATTAAATAATAATAATAATAATAGTAATAATAATAATAAGACTCATCTTATTAATTTATATTTAATTTTTCCAAAATATTAAATAATAAATATTAAGCTATTTAATTTATTCTATCACCATAGATTAAATTAAATATACTTAACTTATTATTACGATTATGTTAGCTTCTTTAATAATCTATATATCACTTATTACACCTAAGCATACCATTTGATATACCCTAAGGGTCTTAAGGGACATGTCAAAATATAACTCATCATACACAAGATACTATGATGATCTCAAGTCCAAGGATCACTTGTACTACTATCACTTCAAGAATTCCTATTGACAGATAAGTAAAACTCCATTAGGTATTCCTTAGCGAGTCACGTTTAGTGAACTTATTCTCCAATTACCACCTACATACTTGTTTTCTTGTCTCAACACAAATAATCATGAGATCAATCATCCTCATCCAATGAGCAAGCAACGTATGTACAGATCTATCCGGATTCACTAATCCCCTTTTTAATAATCCAACAATTGAGAACAATTTTAGTTTTTCAGCTATCTAAGAATTTAGATCTCATTAGCATGATCATCATCATGATTCTAAAAGCATTGCTTAAACCTATAGGTTTATCACATATTATAAAAATAGCACTATATAAATAAATAAATGCCTTTACTTAAATAATACTTTTATTAATAAATAAATAAGATTGCTACAAAGTATATGCTTTATCATTAAATGATTGGCTTGTATGCATACTACTTTCAATCTCCCACTTGCACTAAAGTCAATTACCATGGTATCTCACACCCTTCTTCTTTAAGTGACGATCATCCTGCTGTTGGATAGCTTCACTAAATGGATATGCAATGTCATTTTTGAGAGTTTACTATCTTTATAGTGAATTCTCCTCTTTCAATGATTTCTTTAATCAAATGAAAGTGTCGCAACACATGTTTGGATCCAAGATGAGACTTAGGAACTATTCCTAGTTCTGTAATGAACTTTTCATCCGAAACATCAACTTCCAACTTCATTTGTAGTTATATACTTTGTCTTTGTCACTAAACCAGCAACTCTTTGTTGTTTGGAACCTTTCCAATTCACTGCACCACCATTCAAGGTAACGCTTCACCCGAAAGTGGATTTGTTGTCGTCTTGGTCAGTCCAAAAAAGTTGAGTCTTTAAGTCCTCTACTTTTATTCAGACCCACCATGAATTTTGATCACATCTTTAGTGTTATTTAAGTACTTTAAGATGTTTTCCACTGTCTTACAGTGAACTTCCCCAGAATATGACTGATCAACATCAAGTCACGTATATTTCATTACATACATGATATTAAATAATGTGATCTCTCTTTTAATAAGGATAATTTGAAGAGATACACTCCATGGCTCATCATCATGAGACCTTTCTTGGAGTTTGCCATGCTAAACGCCTTTAGCATCAAATGAATATACGTCCATTGGGTCAAATCGAGCATCCTTTTAAATATATCAATATAGATCTTTATCCCCAAAAATATAAAATGTTTTGTCTAAATCATTCATGGAGGAATGTTTAGACAACTTTATCTTTATTTATTATAGCATTGGTATGTCATTCATTATTCGTAATATATCATCATATAATACTAGCAATCTCACAGCACTCCCACTGACCCTTTTGTACACACTAGGTTCATTCTCATTTTTGATAAAATCAAACTCTTTTGATTTTCTTCATCAAAAATGAATGTTCCATCTTTGAGAAGCTTGCTTCAATCCATAAATAGATTGTTGTAGCTCATATACGTGATTTTCTTCATCAATTAAAATAAATCCAATTGGATGTATCATACATACATTCTCCTCTAATAATTCATATTTTAGGAAGGGCGTCTCGACGTCCATTTGCCAAATTTAGTAATAATAAGCTACAATCGCAAGTAAAATCAAAATGGACTTGAGCATTACTACCGGTAATAAGATTTTATCACATTCAACTCCTTGACTTTATTTGAAAACCTTTTCCAAAATGGTCTGGCCTTATAGGTCTCCACCTTGCCATTTGCTCTAAATATCCATTTCAAATTTTATGGCCATCTGCCATTTCTTTGAGTGTCTACAACTCGTAGCCTTATCGTGTATTACTAAATCATCATCTTCTATGATGTGTACCTCATCATCATCTATGATAAATCCATACCTTCTAGGTATCTTCAGTACTATTCCAGATTCATGATTCGGTTGTGGTACAATAGGTTTATCTACATGTTCATCCTTTTGACTAATAGTGATTTGTGGTTCTTGAAGTCCTTCAAGATCTATTATCCTCCCACTAGCCCTTCAATGATAAAAACCTTTATCTTATAAGACAATGTGTTTCGCAACAAAATCCTTTTGCTAAGTAGGATTATAGAACATATACCCTAAACTTACTTTAGGATGTCCCACAAATTTGTACTTATCAAATCTTATCCCAAGCTTGTTCTTTTGAAACCTTTTCACATAAGTTGGATAACCCTTTATCCTTAACATACTTAAGTTTAGGAATCCTCCCTGTCCATAACTCTTATGAAGTCTTGAGGACGGATTTTGAGGTTACCTTATTTTGTAGATATGCAGTCGTTTCCAGGGCATTACCCCAGAAGGGTACTGGAATGTCGGTAAAATCATTATGGACCACACCATATCCAATAAGGTACGATTTTTTCTTTTAGATACACAATCAATTATTGTGTATCAGGAAGCATTCATTGTGAGAAAACCATTTAAGATGATCTTAAAACTTATTGCATAAGTATTTATTCCTCGATCCAATCAAAAAATTATAATACCTTGCCAATTAGTTTTACTTCTAAATTCTTTGAACCTTTCAAATGATTCAAACTTGTATTTAAACAAATACAGATATTCAACTCTTTGAATGATCCTCTCCTTTTCTTTTACTAGTTTATTCAATTTGCAAAATTATTTTCATGTAAGTTAAGTATGTACAGTCCATTCAGTAAATTGCCAACACTATATGAAACATTTATTATAAATAGAACAACTATTATTCTTTATTATAATATCAAAACCATCCATATTCAATACATAACTTGAAATAATATTTCTTATAAATGTTGGAACATAATATCAATTATTTAAACCAAGGGACTTGCCCGTAGGCGCTGCTAAACAATAAGTTCCTGCAGTTAATGGACCAACCTTTGCTCCATTCCCCACACGCAGGAAGACTTCCCCTTGTTTAGCTTTCTACTTCTGCTTGGTCCCTTCATAAATCTGTATTTTTGAGAAACATAGCCAGTATCCAATATCCAAGTAAAAACTTTACTTACTGAAAGATATATTTCAATCATTAACAAAACTGTATATGTAACCGAAGCTTCACTAAGCTTCTTTTCGTTAGCCTCAGCAAGATGCTTCTCGCAGTTTATATTTCGGTGTCCAGGCTTATTGCAGTGGAAGCAAACTCCGTATCCTTTGTATTTGCCTTTCTATTTACCTTATTTGAATGTTCTTCTTTTTAGAAGATCCTTTGGTTCCTACTAATAAGACTTGGTCTTTCTTGGTTAGAAAGTGTCTCTCAACAGTTTTTCAACATGTTAAGCAAATCAGCGAGGCTGACATCAAGCTTGTTCATGTGAAAAATTCACAACAATTGTAAGGAGTTCGAGAGTGAGTGTAAGATCAAATCTTGGCTCAACTCTCCATCCATGACAAAACCATGTTGTTCTAATTGTTCAATTAAATTGATCATCGTAAGTCATGTGTCTGTACTGTAGTGTCATAAGTTATTATAGATCGGAAGAAATCCTTAGATATCTGATATCTATTAGTCGTACTCTCCTCACAATTCAACTTCTTGAAGTGCAGGAGTTAGTAGGAGCATCCATAGTTTAATGCTGACGCTGAAGCTTGTTACTCATGGATGCAAGCATGATGCATTGAGCAAACTGTTTATCATCTTACCACTTTTCAAAAGTAGCAATCTCTTCCTCAGAGGCATTGTCTACATCCATTGTATGGATAGGCGTATTAAGGACATAAGATAGTTTTTCAGCTCTGAGAACTATTCTCATTTTTCTTTAACTAATCCGTTTAATTCAGTCCGGTTAAATAGCATCTAATATGCTCTGCAGTAATAGTAATTTAGACATTATAAAATTCTATAAATAAATTTATAATTAAATAACATTTTAGCATACATTCTTTTATTAATTACAAAAATAAATTAGGTCTTTATTTAAATTGGTTTCTCCCACTATTTTCTTAAACCTATATTACCCTCATAAGATAGAGTTCGACAAATCTAATTAAAGATTTGCTAATGAGAATAAGGATCTCATTTCAAATGTATATAGTCTTGTGTGTGCACAACAAAATATATATAAATAAATAGGTATACAACTATTGTCAATTACATCATCATGTAACTCCTTGTATTTTGCCTCTTAGATCATAATAGGCTAGTGTGTGCACATCCGAACTAAAATGATCTAAGTTAAGTCAGACCCAACATTTCCATATAAGTGAAGAGAAAAATACAGCTCTTGTGTGTGCACAACAAAGCAATAATGTTCAATTCTTTATAAACATTTAATGTAATAAAACAACATCTTAAATATTTAATACTTGTCTTGTGTGTGCACAACAAACTCATATTAAATATTTAATACTCTATTATTTTACCATGCTAGAAGGCGACGTTCAATACTCCAAATATTTTTGAAAGTTACAACTTAATAAAATTTAATTGAGGGTTTTGTTATTAATTTATCTCATCTTGTTTAGCGTGCATGCACACACACACACACACACACACACACACACACACACACACACATATATATATATATATATATATATATATAAAATACGCGTCATATTAATTCACATGCAAAACATGTTTTATAATATATAATATATATAATAGTAAGCATGCACATATAGAATACTATATTATTAAATGATTAATAATATTAGTAAATAAATAAAATATTATTGAAAGGTTAATAATATTAGTAAATGAATAAAGTATTATTAATTAATTAATAATACTAAAGAATAAGTAAGGTATTATTAAAGTAATAATATTAATGCATGATTAAAATATATTAAGAGGATTAATAATATTAGTACAATATTAAAATATTATTAAGATGTTAATAATATTAGTAAGCGAATAAAAGTATTATTAGTGGACTAATAATACTAAGAGGTGAATTAAATATTATCAAGATTAATAATATTAAGTGAATTAAAGGTAGTTGTTATTTAATAGTAATATTATCGAGGCATGATAATATTTCTAAGAATTAAATATAATATGTAATATCTATGTGATTACATAATGTAATGTTATGCTATGGCTAATTGAAAGATTAACTATAGGTCTCTAAAAAGAAGATAATTAAACTGCCTAGCGGATAGAATTTAATTGTATAGCAGTAGCCTACAAACGAGACAAGTACCCTAACTCAAACTCGAGTTATTATTTTTGAAGCATGTTAGTGAATAATTAAAGTTGATTATTCACATCTATACTGATTATTGAGATTCGCACTTTGTGCAATTGAATTCTTGTTCTATTATTATTGAACCGTGAATTAAATTAAAGTTCTTTCATTCATGAACTGTTTATGAGATAGATCTATGCTAATTATATCAACTAGATCAAGCATGTCTAAATTTGTTAAATCAAATGTGTTTTAAAAGCTGTTCTTATTAAATTGATATGGTAAGAACTCTGTTGGGTAATTTCTGTACGCGCTACACGCAAGTGTATGAGATCAACAAGTAATATAATGATAAGTTCAGATATCGTACCCACAGAGACAATAATTCCTATTTAATCAAATAAGTACCAATTTATTACTATTTCAGCTTTATCAAAACTAATGATTAAAAGATGATTTTCTAACTAAATTACTACTTAAACCAATTTTAACACTAACTCAAGATTTTAACAAGTTTTAGAGAATTAAGCCTACAACTTCACTTATTATTTCACGTCAAATAATATCATTCTCTCCAGTTTATGTCAATTACTCCAGATTATTAATCAAGAACACTAAAGAAGATAAAACCAACTCTCAATGCATTATACTCATACTCACTCAAATTCACAGATGAGAGAATTAAGCAAGACTCCTTAAACAACTAATTCACTATATCTCTATGTGAATTACAATTGAATAAGGTTTAAAAATCAAGTTCTTATCAGATTACATATGATGCATGTAGACACTCAAAATTTTCTTTGCCCCAATACTAACACTGTAGGAGGGTAAAGCCATCAATCAAATCAACCCCGGTACCGATATCGGGCTCCCAATCCAAACCCGGCCCTAATGCCGGTCCTCCAGTTCAAAACCTTCCACCAATGCTGTTCCTTCAACCTAAATCTAATCCCCAATATCGGTAAACCTAAATCTGATCCCCAATATCTGTAAACCTAAATTCGATCCCCCAATATCGGTAAATCTAAATCCGATCCTGTGACTCCCCCAAATTCTGACCTACAATTGGTCTCTTGAATTCGGTTTGTCACGTTCTATAATCTAACATCATGATAATAATAGTACGACTAAATGTCGCATCGCACAACAGAATAATACACAACTCTACTACCGAATAGATTACATTTAATTAATATAATTTATTCACGTCCCAAGGTCTCGTAACTTAAACATCGATTACATAGCTTAAACATACCTTAAGTATATATAAACCTAACTAATAAATAATAACATAAGTTCTAATTACAATCATAAAGTTCTACATAAATAAAGCTACTCTGTATCCTTTCCCTTGCCCTTGCCGGTGATCGAAGGTCCGCTCTGCTCTGCCTTAACTGAAATGTTTTAAGGAAAGCAAGAATGAGCAACAAGTTTGCTCAGCAAGTAATATAACAACAAGGGTGAGTATTATAGTCCTCAAATCCAAAAGGGTATAGCAAGGTATGATAGTTTAAGGATAGCAAGAAGTATCAACAGTTTTCAATGACAGTAGCTAAGGACAACAGAATATCAATAAGATTCAATGTTAAATCAATTAACGATTTCAAGATAATTGAAATACTGAGCAGTCACTAAGGACTATGAACTTCTACTAGAATTAACAGTCATACATTGATAATCTAACAAATATAAGTACAACATGTGATCATCCTAAAGTACCCTACGTCATGCATAACATTTAATCATTCTCATGTGCGCACGTCGGTTTCCCAACAAATATATATTTCCCCTACCAAGAGGGTTGTTCATCTCAATTATAAGAGTCCGCACCAAGTTAATTTGGTTTGGATAGCTTTCGATCATATATCAATAGTCTAGCCGAATCAATGGCTTGGACAGTTTCCTTTTAAAATATATACGTGAACAATTATTGTTCGAAATCAAGGTTTGGAAACAATTTCATTTCTAAGCTTACGAAATATTAAGTCATGAGATATAAATCATACTTTCAAGGAATTTCTTGTACAACCAATACTAGTACAAACTTAAATAATGCTCAATAAAGAATAGGGTTCGAATACTTGCTTACAATATTCGTTGAATAAAGTAATGCAAGGGTTTAGGATACTTGCCTCAAGCGTAGTCTATCCACGTTAAATAAATTAACACTTTTTGAATCCCTATCGTAATTTAGTTATGCGTATAGCATATTCATTAGTTACGTATACTCATACATGATATGTAAGTTTAAACGCATACATAAACGTCTAAGTTAGTTGTATACTCTTTACATACTCCATTACACACCTTGCGTACTTATAACACAAAAAATTAATTTATAAATCACCATGAATTTAAATAACATAGTTCCTAACCATTGCTTTATAGTTTGCAAATACCTTTTGGACTTAACATTCAAAAGTTTATATACATATACCAACATACTTTTATTACACATATGTTTATCCATGTATTCGACACACATTTAAAATCATAGATGTATAATCCACATTGTTTCGAAAACCTTAGAAACACCTTAGCAAAACTTAGTTCTATAAAGTCACTATATGTTTGAACACTTAAAACATTACTTGAGCCATGTATTATAGCTTAAGGCATTCATACATACATGTTGAGGAACTTTTAAATTAGGTTTGGTCTTTTCTATTTACTTTCAACAATGGATAGTTCTATTCATAAATCTTCATTTTACAAAGCCAAGAAAGCTTGATATGTCAAAGACTAACCATAGTACTCATTAAACTAGATAATAATGCTAAACAGTCTTTCTACGCATGCTTGCATGTATTAGATTTGGTGGTACAATTTTCTGCTTAGAAACTCTTTTAGTTCATGCTTGCGTAGTTTATAACGTGTCTAACTAGATGTGTGCATATGTCGGTTATCATAGTTTGTTCAATAGTTCTCAATACAAGTCGTAGAGTTTTCATCTCAATTGGTTTTCAAATACTAAAATCTTATGACCGACAAGTTAAGCATGCAAGGTATCTTGATTTCACATTTCATATGTATTTATAAAATTAACTAAGTTGCGAATACATGCTAAAAAGGTAAGATTTCAAAAAGGCGTAAGGTTTTATAATCATGGTCTTCGTCCTTTAACTTTTCTTTCAAAAGATTATAACTCAAACTCTAATCCTACTAACACATCTTGCAATACGCATTGACACATGTTTAAGGATTATGTAAGCTCCTTAAGTTAAGTTAGGTTAGGTTACAAGGTTTGAGAAATTAACAGCACAATTTTTGTTCCCTGGCCACCCCCCGCCGGGGGCGGGTAATTGCACTACAGGAGGCCCGCCAGGGCGGCAATGCCCAAACACGGCTATTGAGATTCTCTGGCCACCCCCCGCCGGGGCGGCAATTTGACCTATAGGAAAGCCAGCCGGCGGGCATAGCCATTTCAGTTCGAAATCCCTTTTCCCCTGCTACGAACCAACTTTCCAAAATCACAATTAACATCAATTTTAAGCATACCCACTATGTATAAACTCCATAAACTTACTACACAACATACATAGCATGATTCCAACAACCATTTATAGATTTCTACAAGCTTAGCTCATTAATTTGGACATTAAAAGTAAGTATTTCAAGACATTTCTAAAAACTTGTAAAACTTTAAATTTGATAGCATAGAACATGATCAACACCTTAGTAATAGGTATATGAACTTTACTAACATCATGGTATCCATTATCAAACTATCTAACAAGAAATTCCAAGACTTATGAAGAAAATGCTACCAAAACATAGAATAGGAATATTACCTTCTTTAGCTTGAAACTCCTCACACTTGCTCCTAACTTCTGATTACTCACTCACTCACTCTCCACTTGAACGAATTTCAGATTTCTAGCAACCAAAATGGGAAGGGATTGCTCCAATTTATAGGAAAATGAAAACCCATACAAATCCATTGCCCTTGAGTTTGAACCCAAAGGAAGAAGAAGAAGAATGGTGGACAAAGAAGAGTAGATAGCTTGGCAATTTATGGCAACTATTTTGCCGACACCCCTCTTCATCATTACCCTCATGAATGGCTGAGATTTGCAAGGTAGAAGAAAGCTAGGCTTGTAGCCTTTATGCAATACACGAAAATGAGAAATGAGGTGAAAATGACTATCAATTTGGGACACTACCATTAAAACTCAGCATTTCATATTATTAGCATACATCGGTTTATTTGATATTTGCCCACAAATGAGCATACATATACACTCACTCATACATTACACACATAAAATTATATAATCCATGTACATTGGTTTATTTCAATTAATATTTACCTTAGACTAGAATAATTTAGTTGGGTACCAATATTATTTTCCATAAAACTCATTATTCCAAATTCTACATAAATATTAAAATAATCATTTAATATTAATTATTTATTTAGTCAATGTCATTTTTCCCTCATAGGTTGAGAATACTAATTTAAATACTCCCACACACATCATAGGGTCACATAAGACTCTTTCATACCACTTAGTAATTTATATAAGTTAAGCTTACTTTTATCATATAGTTTTATATAATAATTATTCACATTTCAATATCACACCTCATTTTACAACCTCTATTATACAACTACATACATATATATCTACATGTATCTATATACATATTCCTACCATCATACATTACACATTGGGCCACATCAAATTAAATCAATTGGGCTAAGCACACTAAAGCACATAGACTCTATTATTTAATCTAGCACATAAATTGATTGGGCCACGTCCCTTAATTCTTATAACATATCACATTAATGATGTTGGGCTTGGATATATCCTAAGTCCATAACATTATTAATTCAATGACCCAACTAGATTAGGGAATTAACTAGGCCACACAAGGCTTATCACTTAAGCTTAATTAAGCTCATTATTGTTTCTATTCTCGTACCATACAACGCATTTCAACGAGCTTAACAGAAACTCCACATTCTTCCTCAATTATCATATATTCAATTTGAATTCATTTGAATGAGCTCATCTCGCAAGATATATATATTTATAATCAAATAAATATTCATTTCCATTAATATATTCATTTAATAACATTCAAAAATTCTCGGGTATTACAGATCCCCAATATCGGTAAATCCAAATCCGATCCCCAATATCGGTAAACCTAATCTGATCCCCAATATCGGTAAACCTAAATCTGATCCCCAATATCGGTAAACCTAAACTAGATCACCAATGTCAGTACTCTAGTCAAATCCGATCATTAATATCGGTACTCCAGTCAAATTCGATCACCAATGTCGGTACTCCAGCCAGCTCCGATCGTCTATCCAGCTCCGATCGTTAATCGGACCATCTATCCAGCTTTAATCACCAATCGGACCATCAATCCAACTCTGATCGACAATCGATTTGTCAGATCAACCATGATCTCAATATCGGGCTATCAAATCAACTCATATCTCTAATCGGACTGTCAGATCAATCCTAATCTCAATATCGGGCCGTCGGCTCAAAATTGGTCACCAATATCAAGACAACCACAGCCCCGATCAATTATATTGGGATGTCAACGCAGCCCCGATTTCAACCCGAAAGGGAAAGATCTGCCCCGTAAGTAACCCTGGAAGAGCAGGTCATCCCCGGCAGCAACCCTGGTAGTCAAGAGAACCTCAGGCACAAACCTAAAACAACGCAACACCTCCAAAACAAAACCTGGAATGACCACGTCAGCTTCAGATGCAACACTGAGGACGAACAGACTCGAATGGGATCCAAATCTTGGAAACAAGTCCCGGAAGTCGACAAAAGGTCGTGCCGACACTACAGGCGGCCCTGAGAGGGGCAAAATGGTCATTTTATCATCCCTCAGCTTATTCGGTCAAACACAAGTCGAATTGATGCCAGCAAAGTCAGAACGAACCATAACGACGATCTCAAGTGCAAACAGCGCAAGACAGCTCGACGGATAAACTGCGGGAAATTGAAGACCTAGTTATGAACCCGTCTTCTTAGACCTAGAAAATGCTTTATACCATGTCATTGCAACACTCTCGACGAGGGCTTTCCAAAAAGGTATTGCACACCTCAAACGGACGCTCCGATCAAAAGTTAGAAAGTTTTGACTTCGATTGCGCATTATCGGGAATGCACGTACTTTGAGACGACAAAACCCGGCACCGCGGGCCCCACTAGGGGAGCCACACCTCTACCTGTGACAACCGCAGGTAGAGTGGAGGCTCCCTGGCATATAAATAACCGTGCCCCCCTTCGTTTTCAAGAATTCTGAAACGCAGTGAAGCCTTGCCAGTTCAATTTTCTGACTTTTACACCTTCCAAACCCAAATTTTTTCACTCGAACACGTAGATATACCCATATACTACCACATATAACCAATAAATTTGAACGTATAGAGGCTACGTTTTGGCAAAATGCTGGTGTAGCAGTCTATTGAAAGTATTTTCACGATCAAAAAGTGAATATTACTTCTTCGTACTTTTATACACTTGCACGTTAAGTTTCGTTTTCTAAAAATGCCCGAAACTTAGTTCTGTGGCCGTTTTCATCAAAATTTGGTATATTTTTGTACGTAAACTGATTTTCTGGCATTTTTACAACTCGGATTGACGATCCGTCAGCTCCAGCAGCTTCAATGCACTAAACTCTTCGTTCTGGCAACTTCCCCGGACTGGGTTATTTTCCCAGTCTGGGTTTGCCCCTATTTTGTATATATTTAATTGTATATGTACTAACATTTCAATTCTGTCAAGCCCGGATGTCAAATCCGAGGTAGTTTACCGCTTTTATATATATTTACGCATATATAAGCGATTTTCACCATCACTGGGTTCTCTTCCCAGTCTTGGTTGACTACATTTCTACCAATATATATATATATATATATATATATAATTCTAGCACGGGCACCGCGCGTGAAAACCCATCGCCCTTTATACTGTTTTTGCACTATTCGCCATACTGGGTGATCTCCCCAGTCACTAGTTGACTACTTTTCTGCAATTTACATTCCAGTCTGGCCTAGACTATTTCGTGGCCTTTATACTATTTTTGCACACTTCACCATTATTGGGTTATCTTCCCAGTCCCTGGTTGACTACTTTTCTGTACATTTACATTTTCAGTTCGGCCTGGATCATTCTGTGGCCTTTTTAATATTTTTATATATATTTATGCATATATAAGCAGCCTTCACCACCAATAGGTTCTTTTCCTAGTCTTGGTTGACTACGTTTCTATCAATATATATATATATATATATATATATATACACACACACACACACACATATATATATATATATATATATATATTATATATATTTCAATTCTAGTACGGGTACCGGCGTGAAAACCCATCGCCTTTTACAGCTTTTATATATGTAACTGTATATATATACTGCTTTGCTCATATTATTCAGTTGCAGCTGTAATTATTCATTTTATATGAATTGGCACTGACATATCTGCGGACGAACTAGATTTGTTTAAATCTCGCCAAATCTAGTTTTCAAACGGTTCAAAACCTCCAGACTGAACCGGGAAGCTAGAATGGCTGAGATTTCCTTAAATCTAGCTTTCTTTCTAGTTTCAGCTTCAATAGAAACCTCGCGTCCCTTAGATCGCTATCTAGTGGGAAAGACATGCTTCGGCCGTGCGAACTGGGATTTACTAAATGAATCCTCAGTTCTGGCAATATTGGGATATTTATCTATTTTTGTACAAATTTAAACTGTGCAGGTTTTGGCTACTCATATGTGAGCCTAGGAATCATGGGATTCGTGATCAAACTGACCTGAATCTGATTCCCACGACGGACAAACTCCGATTTACAAATGTACCCTGTCAATTTTTTTGTAGAAATGTACACGTAAACAGACCTTAAAACGGTTATCCGGATTTAAGGTCTCAACCTAGTGAAAAAATATGGATTGCCTTGTCAGCGTCCCTCCGATGGTTTTCATACCCCTGAGGAGACCGACACTTGTATATTTTTGTGGTCGAGGATGCTTCGCAGCTCGACAAATCACCATTCACATGCAGCCTTAAGGCTATAAAGATAAAAAATTTGAAGTATCAACAGGCTTCAATTCCTATGTTAGCGTAAGAGTTTGATAAACTAGCTTTCAAACACCAATTTCAATTCAATCAAAAGAAAAGCTTTTGCAAATCAAATTAAATGCTTTTACAAATCAAATCAAAGACTGATTTTTAAATTAAATAAAAACCTTCGTATGTAGGTTTAACAAAGTCGGTCAAAGCTTTCAATCAATCAAAAATAGGCCCAATTTTCAAACAGCATTCACTCATGCATTCCAGTTTTAAAGAGAAATATTGAAAAGATGTGGTACTGTGTTTACACGGGAGTTGTGGGGTGCCTAACACCTTCCCCACACTTAAGCAAGCCCCCGAGCTCAAACTTTGTTTTCAAAGATCAAGTTTCGACAGTGTCCAGCAATTGGGCCTCTTTCAAACAAAACTCGGTTGAGTTGGTACAACCATTTTCAAATCTACCAGCTGGCAACTCTATAAAATGTTCAAATTGTCGACATGATACATGTTGGCCTTTTTCCTAAAAAACCCTTCAAACCATTTTCCTAAAAAGAATGAGGATAGAGAGAACTTAGGAAAAGAGATTAAAAGATCCGGGTTGTGACCTGACACGCGGATTTTTTAAATCGACGTCGACAATGCATAGATATCTCCATCCTATACATTAATTATAAATCCCAACTACGCAGAAATCACAAACATATGTCACTATGGCTAGTTCCAATCCCATACGTCATCTCTCGAATTCATATGGGATGGCAGATAATTGGTGATCAGGCAATTACATAGATTAAGTACAACATATAGCAAATAATCTAGAAATAACATTCATAAACTGAATTAAAGACTATTTAATCATCCATTACATAATAAGTTCTGTTATAGGCTTCAATAGGAAATTACTTAATCAAAAACGAAAAAAATCCAATAATCCACAAAGTATTAATCATTCTGAATACAAAGAAAATATGAATAGAGAAAGAATGGAATATAAATTACGTCGTCACTCATCTCCATGTTCGCCTTGCAATCGTCGGGTTAAGCTCTGCTTCAGTCCTCCTCCGCTGACCAAGTCTCAAGCTAGGGCTCCAAATTTTCTAAGTCCCCCCTAATAGCCCATCTGTAACCATATATATACTTCAATTCATTCACAGCAACCTATAGCAACCTCCCCCGAAGTCTTCTTCGAAATAGGATATCACACCAAATCTGCCTTATGCGCGTCGCGGCGGATATTTTACCATTAGAGGCACGCTCAGCTCATTTGCGCCCCGACTCGATTTTAGCATAGAAAATTCCGCCGCGGCGCATGCTGCAGATAACCATCCCTTTTTGCTAGTAAGCTACCAGTCCATCTGTTTCTTCGCCCACTCAGTCCATTCATACAAACCAATGCATATGCATGAAAATAACCTAAAACATACTCAAAATAGCGATTTCCTAGGTTTAAATGATACCGATTCGTAGGTATAAAACCTACTTATCAAATACCCCCAAACTTAAGATTTCGCTTTTCCTCAAGTGAAAACAAAAATAAAACTGAAAATAGCAAACGATGTTTCTATATATATGCATATACATTACCTACTCCCTACATGCCTACGAATCTAGCAATAGATCAACATATCATTCAAAATAGGCCTCAAAGATATCTTATGATACTCAAACAATACAGGAAATTCAATGTACAGTTTATCAATAATCAATCAGTCCATCCAACCCTGTCCTCACTCATGTTATGCGTGTGTGCTTGTTAACTATTATAATCATCAACAACTCAAAAACATCACATACAAACTTCTTACTGGGAAAATTTTAGTTATATCTCGACTATTCTGCATTTAGGACAAAACCAGTTAAATATAGTAATTACCGAGTTCGGGGATTTCAGATAGGGCTTATTTTTCTTATTTTTCATTCATGGGTGCGTTTTATGCTCCATCCCGTGTTTACAATCGACAGTGCAATGTCTGCATCTATTAGGCTTTTTAATGTTATCCATTTAGCGAACTTTCGACCAACGACTCCCAAACCAGAAGGTTTTAGGGCGCAAGGTGTAAAAACATCCCCAAGGGCTTACTTATTCAAGTAACAGAGGCCATAGATACAAACAAGTCCATGTGTTTATTCTTTTTCTTTCTTCTTTATTATTTTTTCC
This sequence comes from Panax stipuleanatus, assembly GCA_020205555.1. Lineage (NCBI taxonomy): Eukaryota > Viridiplantae > Streptophyta > Magnoliopsida > Apiales > Araliaceae > Panax > Panax stipuleanatus. Next base: position 47,186,995 of record CM035122.1, read on the forward strand.
TTTTTCTCTATTTTCACTTTTTTTTTCTTTTTCATTTCACCCCACTGGTTTCCCAAAACTCAAATTATTACTTACTTTTAAGCCTTTAATGTCAATGTAACAGTTTCATCAAATTTAACTAAGATTTTCCCCCCAGAAACAAGTTGTGACCCCTTGAACTGAGTTGATTAGACAATTAAACTCTTACGTGCTAACCAGTTACACAAGTTTCTGACAAAATTGGGCTTTCATCTTCATTAACATCAGAACTCATCATTAATTTTCACTTTTTGCTCGAGTTAAAATGCAATACCAATCCTATCATCGACCGAGCTAAATACATATCAATCCATTGCTCAACTCATGCAACCTACATGCCTAAATACAAAGCAAGCATTTTTGCGATTTTTCTTGATTTTTTTATTTTTTATTTTTTTATTCTTAATTTACCATATATTTAATGCAAAATATAACTAGTACTAACACTAATATGCTTATTCTAACGTGCAATTAACTAACATGAAAAAATGACATGAACATGCAGTATGCAATGCAAACTAACTAACTAAATGGCTAAACTATCCCCAAACTTAAACAATTCAATATCTTTATAGGAGAAAGCAATAAAAGTTCGAGGACTGCCCTGCGCGATCAAGCGTCATGCTCAACCGGTGGATCCTCGGTAGGTAGGTCATCAACCGGGTCCTCAACGGGCTGTTGGGGAAGAAAAGCTGGTAGTGGCTGTGGGACTAGGAACTGGAATTTTTCCCTGGTAGTGTTGAGTCGGGCAAAGCCGGCTATGAGACATGCATTGAACTCATTTTGCATGGAAAATATGTGGTCTTGTCGAGCTGCTAACCCTTGGAACCGCTTATCAACATAATGATGCATATTTTGGAATTGGGCACTAAAAGTGTACTTTGGGTGGGACGATGTTTCATCTCTGGCTTGGTCATCTTCTTGCGCTTCTTCATCCATAAAATGTTCATCTTGTGCATCTACCTCATCTTCTTCCTCAGCATCAGGAAATACAAATCCAAGGCCACGTGGATGAGACTTCCCCCCTTTCCAGCATTGATACCTCTGAATCAAATTCGGATCTAGACATTGGAGAGGCTGCTGGTCAGGCTCCGTGGCACTCTATTTTACCCCTGCCCGAGCACATAGTGCACATATCAACGACGGGTGAGGGAGACCGCCATGAACTGTTCCCCAAAGATTTCTGCGGATATTGTGGTGAATGAGTTTGCCCACGTCAATTGATTGGTCTTTATAGATGGAGTACAACATAATTGACCTTTACTTCGTGACATCGCTCGTGTGTGTGGAAGGTAGAAATTTGGCACACAAGAACACATGCCATATCTTCCCCAATAAACTTAGGTGGTTCTTCTGAAAATTAGATCCATTGGACGACCACGTGGCGTCGGGCTTTCCCAGTTCAATCAGAATCTGCTCATAGTTCGCTCCGCTTTCATTGAGGGCCGAATAAGAACAAGATATCTGTGGCAGATTATAGTAGTCGTTGATCTCTTACACGGTAAATGGCACCATTTTTCCCCTCACGAAGGCGAAGAACGGTGACTTGTCGGGAGCATTGGCGTAAACTTCTTTGACCACCGCCACTACGGCGGCGTCTGATTATGCCACGAGCGTTTCCCAACACCTTTCCCGGATCTGATTAAACATTTGCCCATTGAATTCATCGGGAGCCAACCCCCGTTCCGGCACCAATGGCTTATTTGCAAGGTAGTCGATTCGATCCACCGCCATGGCTGTCAAAAATTTACGTCTGTCAAATTATCGCGAGGTGGTGGACTAACCTTCCCCACGTTGTCTTTTCTATTTGTTGGAAGTCATTTTGTCTGAGTTGTGAGTGACAGTTAGTCTTAAGTAGCGGACTTGTTGATGAAACCTTTTAACAAACACTTGGTAGGCACACTGTGAAAGCGTGTGTATCTCACCCCCAAACTTGACTTGATATGCCCAATTGGTGAATTCTTCAGAGCCTAGTATAGAACCCTAAAAATTACTTTATCAATTAACCTCAAATCACTGTTGCCTCTTTGTCTTTGTTGAATTTTGAAGGTTGGTGTTTGTTGTGCAGAATTTCCCCCTTTGCTAAAAAAACCTTGATTTCGTGATTGGAGAATTCGGCCAGAAGGACCCCTTGATGTAGTGATTACAGATTGTGTGGTGTTGTGTTTGCTTTTAGATTGTTGTATGCCCTTTTGGTTTCGGATTAGAGATAAGGGTTTAGTTGTGTTAGGTTTGTGAATTTCCAACTGCTGAAGTCAATTTTTAAAAACAAAAAATCCATACGCACGCCAGGGCGAGAATTTTTGGTCAAGGAGTTGCGTCGCAACGAATTTGGGCAGAGAGGTTGGCGTCGGGGAGAGAGAATTTGTTCACAATTTTTCGCTGGGCCAAACTTTTCCAGAGGCCTTCACGCCGGGGCGAACTTTTAAGCTTGCGGATTTTATCGGGGCATTTGTGGTCATTTTCTGCAGAACTATTCCTTGTTCATTTGATTGGCACCTTTGGTCTCCTGACCCTTTCTAATTTCATTCTACAAGCAAAACATAACAGCATTAGTTTTGTTATTTACTTGATTCAATAGACACCCTTCCTACTCTAAACATGTTATAGTCTACTACTAATATACTTAAATTAAAACAAAGAACTTTCAAAATTTAACATAAACTACTGATTGGTTTGCCACCCATGCAGCGCTTAATTTTAAGTCGTTAGCCTGACTCTTTCTTTGATTCACTAATCTGGCTCTGCTGGGATATTGTGGAAATTCTTGGTCTCCATTGCGCATACCCAGCAATGTTTCAATATTTGTCCTTTCTCATCATAACTTTGCTTTATTCTGCGACTGTCATCACCAATTCCACTTCTTTCACCAAATTTATTTCGGGACTTGTCCTGAACCTCTTCGTTACCTTTCGTGATCTCTGGACTATCTTCAGCATTGCATGGGAATGTGATTGCCTTGAACACATGAAATTTTCCTTCTTGGTCATTGACACTCATAGTCAATTCACCATTCGGCACGTCAATCACAGTTTTATCGATGGCTAAGAACGGTCTGCCCAAGATTATGGGAATGTTTTCATCTTCTTCATAGTCCAATACCACAAAGTCTGCAGGTAAGATTAACTTGTCCACCTTGACCAAAACATCTTCCACTATACCTAATGGGTATATAATAGATCTGTCTGCCAATTGCAGAGTGATATTCGTTGGCTTGGCTTCCTTTAGACCTAACTTCTTGAATATCGACAGTGGCACTAGGTTGATACTCGCTCCCAAATCACATAACGCTTTTCCCACAAATTGGTTCCCGATTGAGCACGGGATGTTGAAACTCCCCGAATCTTTCACTTTCGGCGGAAGCTTTCTCTGAAGAATTGCATTACATTCTTCCGTTAACGCCACGATTTCATATTCGCTCAACCTACGTTTTTTCGATAGTATGTATTTTATAAACTTCATGTAACTTGGCATTTGCTCTAGTGCTTCGGTGAATGGAATATTGATGTGAATCTTCTTGAAGATTTCTATGAATTTCGAGAACTAGTTCATGAGCTTTTGACTTAGCAACCATTTAGGAAAAGTCACCCGAGATACGTTTGAGTTCTATTTTGCTAGTATTGACTTGTCCACTCGATTTTCCTCGGTTCCCTTCTCCAAACTTTTCTTCTCCTATTTTTTTTCCATGGACTTGGGCATTATCTGATGATTTTCATCAACCATTTCCTTTAACTCTTTTCCACTTCGAAGTGAGATGGCATTTCACTGTTCGTGACCTCCCCGAGGATTTTTCTCAGTGTCTCTCGAAAAGGTTCCTTGGGGTTTACTGTTCAATGCACTAGCAATCTGTCCCACTTGTATTTCTAGCTTTTTAATCACCGCCAAATGAGTTTTCATTGTCGTGTCATTTCCTGTTATGTATTTGGCCAATACCTCTTCCAAATGTAACTTTTTGTCTTACTGCGGAGCTGCCGTTTGATTTTAATTCTGAAAACCAGGAGGGTATGCTTGTCTTCGAGCCTGCTGCTGATTCTGATTCTGGTTGTTGCTCCGAGAGAAGTTAGGATGGTTTCTTGCCCCTTGGTTGTATGCATTTTGATATGTGTTGGGTGGCCGGTTATAGCTACCCACAAACTGTACTGAAGCTGGGTTGATCGCACACTATTCTGTCGGATGCTCACCTGCACGGAGTTCACATATAAATGGTACCTGCTGTGTATTTCACATAGACATAACATCCATCTTCTTAGATAACGCTGCTAATTATGTCGTTATAGCTGTCATAGAGTCCACTTCAAGAATCCTTGCTGCTGTGGGTTGAGTCAATCTCTCAGTCGGCCACTGATAGCCATTTGAAGCCATTGTGTCTATCAATGCCCATGCCTCCTCAAATTTCTTCGTCATAAAAGCTCCACCTGAGGCTGCATCGATGCTAGTCCATATATGACTCGCTACCCCATTGTAAAAGTTACTAAGATGCATCCAATGCTGGAATCCGTGATGTGGACACTATCTCAACAACTCCTTGTATCTTTCCCAAGCTTCATAAAGTGGATCCCCTTGTAGCTGTGCAAATGAAGATATCTCCATTCTCATCTTATGTGTCTTCGATCGCGAGAAGAACTTAGCCAAAAATTTCTGCGTCAGGTCATTCCATGTGGTGATTGACCCCGGTGGTAGAGAATGGAGCCAACCCTTCGCCTTGTCTCTGAGTGTGAACGAAAATAATTATAACCTGATTGCATCGTCTGACACCCCGTTGCACTTGAAGGTGTCGCAGATTTCTATGAAACTGAAGATGTGTTCGTTCGGGTCATCATTTGGAAGACCCCCAAACTGGCAATTATTCTGCACCATCTGTATTTTCCCAGGAATAATCTCCAAATTGTTTGCATTGATCTCCGGCCTGGAGATACTCAAGTGAATTTCTGAAATCTTTGGTGTAGCATAATCCCTCAGTGGTTTGTGTTCCTGTTCAGCCATGTTTGCTCAGGGGTGCTTCAAGTTCTTCTCGAGTCTTTGCAATCCACTTAGTTAACTTCTGAAACCGTTTGTCAATGTCGTCCTTGAAAGGCAAAAAATCTAGCGTATTCGATCTAGTTTGCATGCACTACTCGAATGTACCTAAAATAACCAAACAAACAAAAAATTATGAATATATATATATATGTTTAACTAAAACTGATCTAATTAAACTGATATTGTAAGTAATAAACGCAACTACTGTCCCCGGCAACGGTGCCAAAGACTTGTTGCGTAATTTCTATACGCGCTACACGCAAGTGTACGTGATCAACAAGTAATAAAATGATAAGTTCAGATATCGTACCCATAGAGACAATAATTCTTATTTAATCAAACAAGTACCAGTTTTATACTATTTCAACTTTATCAAACTAATGATTAAAAGATGATTTCTAACTAAATTACTACTTAAACCAATTTTAACACTAACTTATAATTTTCACAAGTTTTAGAGAATTAAGCCTACAAGTTCACTTATTATTTCACTTCAGATAATATCCTTCTCTCTAGTTTATGTCAATTACTCCAGATTATTAATCAAGAACACTAAAACAAATAAAACCATCTCTCGATGCATTATACCCATACTCACTCAAATCCACAGATGATAGAATTAAGCAAGACTCTTTAAGCAACTAATTCACTATATCTCTATGTGACTAACAATTAAATAAGGTTTAAAAATCAAGTTCTTATCAGATTACATATGATGCATAGATATCTCTATCCTATACATGAATTATGAATCCCAACTATGCAGAAATCACAAACATATGTCACTATGGCTAGTTCCAATCCCATATGTCATCTCTTGAATTCATATGGGATAACAGATAATTGGTGATCTGGCAATTATATAGATAAAGCACAACACATAGCAAATAATCTGGAAATAACATTCATAAACTGAATTAAAGACTATTTATTCATCCATTACATAACAAGATCCGTTATAGGCTCAAATAGGAAATTAGTTCATCATAAATGAATAAAATCCAATAATCCACAAAGTATTAATCATTCTGAATACAAAGAAAATATGAACAGAGAAAGAATGGAATATAAAACTACGTCGTTACTCGTCTCCATGTTCGCCTTGCGTTCGTCGGGTTAAGCTCCGCTTCAGTCCTCCTCTGTTGATCAAGTCTGAAGCTAGGGCTCCAAATTGTCTAAGTCTCCCCTAATAGCCCCTCTGTAACCATATATATACTTCAATTCATTCTCAACAACCTACAACAACCTCCCTCGAATTCCTCTTCGAAATAGGATTTCACACCAAATCTACCTTATGTGCTCCGCGACGGATATTTTACCATTAAAGGCGCGCCCCAGCGCATTTGTGCCCTGGCGCGGTTTTAGAATAGAGAATTTCTCCGCAGCGCATGCTGCTGAGAACCAGCCCTTTTTGCTAGTAAGCTACCAGTCCATCTATTTCTTCGCCCATTCAATCCTTGCATACAAACCAATGTATATGCATGAAAATAACCTAAAATATACTCAAAATAGCGATATCATAGGTTTAAAATATACCGATTTATAGGTATAAAACCTACTTATCAAACTCTTGGCTGAGAAAAGGACGAATTTGATTAAAGCATGGTATCAATGCCGGATTATTAAGTTTTTATGCATAAATCACGGGGTATGAAAGGCTGATCCCCTTGATTATCAAAACTTATTAAAAGGTCCAGTTTAAATGTGGAGAACCTTGGCAAATGTTCATGGTTATTTCAAACCACTCAGTACCTGTTATTCAATTATTCAAATATTCAACTATTGACTATTAATTCAAGTTCCTTAACAATTTTACAATGTTGTTGAACATTAAAAGCGAAACTTCTTTCTAATCATAATATATCTTCCTTGTGTATAAACTTGCTAAGCAAAATAGTTGCTTACCCTTGCTATATCATGACATTTATTTCAGCTAAGGCAAAAACGTCCAAAGGGGACAAAGAAAAAGGGAAGGTTCAAGAGTAGATGTTTGAGAAGGCTTATGTACTAGTTTATTTTAAATGTTATTTGATTATGTAAACTCTTTATAGTATTAAGAGTACGTTTTAAGTTAAGGTTAAAGAACCTTGGGACTATGATTGTAAGTGTGACGAACAAGATTTTTGTAATTTATTGAATTAAATAAATATTTTCCGATGATTTAATTATTGAGTTAAATAATTAATTGATGAATTTGTGGTAGAGTAATTTAATTATATGTGTTACATTAGTTAAATTAATATGAAGAATTTTTATATTCAAAGTATGTATTTAATTGAGTTTATTTGATTTAATGAATTAATTAATAAGCATAATGTTATTCTAATTAATTTAATAATTAATTAGAGATTTAATGATTTAACATAATTAATAAATAAGAATTTTAATTATGTGACTATGTGAATTATTATGGAATTATTCAATTTTATTTAATTGATTTAAATAGGATTATTTGATTAATTGGGTGTGACATTTAATTAACTATATAATAGTAAGTTAATTAAATTAAATGGAAAAGGGGGAATAAGGGACAAGCAAACAAGGCCTTGGTGAAGGTTGAGGCCAGTTAACCCATTATGGGATTAATTGACGACCATGACCCCACGACTAATTATACGTATATGTATATTATTCATATCAGACTTATATCTTATAAACATATATCAGAACTACTATATATCATATACATACTCTGAGAAAACTTAGAGAAAAGAGAATTGAGAGAGAGTTGAAAGAATTTGAAGAATCAAAAAAAAAAGAATCCATATCATCTTCACAGAGTTTGCAAGGGGTAATTCCTTTATCCCAGTTTTATTTCATGTACTATGTTTCCTTCATGAACATATATTCTGAGTTCTCTGTGTATGGGAAAAATTAGCAAATTTTGATTATATGCTTATATGTGTGTTATTATATCATTATAATATTTTTTTAATTTGGTATAAATGAATTAAAATAATCGAATTCATGTAATTAGGCCTTAATTGGGTTTTCAAAATTTTACAGAGCTTTTCCATTTACGTGCTTTAAAAATTCTCTGTGAATGGAAAAATTGATATTTTTTCATTATATGGCTATATGTGTATTCATATGTGTTTATAACATATTATATGCCATATATGCATAACTTGCAGTGATCGAATTTTGTTTAAATTGGGTTTTTGAAAATTACAGAATCGTATATATGGCCATACGGCCCTTACGGCCTTTACGTACAAATTTTATACCATGAATCGATGGTTTAACTTTGAATTAACATTTGCATATGATTGTACACGTTTATACGAACAAAACAGAAGTTAAACGAACGGATTCGATATTATAACGAATCCGTAACGTTGAATTTCTTGATTTTCCTACAAAACATGATAAAGTATGAAAACAGTGAAATTAGATGCCTTTGATTGTGTGATGACATGATTTTAATTGCCAAGATCATGCTAGAAATGTTGTATAGCGTTTCTGTGAAGTTTTTACATTATAGGTAGCCCTAAAATTAATTACGTTAGTTTAATTTGAATTTATTTGGGCTGCTCTGGGTGTTCATCGTGAACCAGGGAGTGCACCAGTCCGCCCCAGCCGGTGTTCATGGGAATTAGTACCCGCCCCAGCGGGTATAAAGGCTGTCCGGGAGCCTTTTTTTTGGTTTTCGAGACTGTTTTGATCTCCTGTAGTAAAATAAGTATAACGTTTTCATACAAACTCCGATTAAGGCGATTCAAGATTATTCAGAAAGATAACGAGTAGACCTACAACTTTCATTCTTTAAGTTTTTCAATTTGAAATCGTTACAAAGGGTAAAAATGGCCATCTTTGTGACTGATGCGTATTCGGAGGCAATTGGAGGGCTTCAGACATGCACGCACACAAGTATAGTGTTCTCGATAATAAAAGATGTTATTTTAAGTTACATACATGAATATTATATGATTTAAAGTTCCTGATTAATAAAATAAGTTATTGACATGTATAAGATAATGTGAAGGTTCAAGTTAACAAACTAAGTGCGAACTTAAATATCGTAATTGTAAAACTTGATTATGATTGTTTAAAGGGCTATACATGTGTGATATGCATGTTGTGAGTTTACATTCATGTTATGTGGTTAGCCATTGAGTAATATTATAAATCAAGTTGTAAGTCGAACTTAAGTGAATAGTTCAACAGTTAAACATGGTAGTTATGAAAACAAATCGATGTCGTATACATAATGTAATGTGTAGGACGTTGAGGAAGTGAATTGTAATTATACTTGTAGCTTGTGCAAGAGGCAAGTATCCTATCCCTAACTTATTGATTTAGCAAGTTTCCTAAATTCTAATTTATTCATTTATTAAGTCTTAGACTTGTGTTTCTGTATCGAGTAAGCTCGTGTTCTTAATTGTTCCAGTTCGAAATTCATATTACATATTGTAACTCTTTTAAAAGCAATGATTCAGTTATACAATACTTATTCGATTGTATACTCTTGAGATTTATTATTCAAGTTGAATATCGATGTTATTGTTGAACCTTATAGGACTAGTGAACCCTTATTGATTCGACTAGTCCATAGTTGATGAACGTTCTAAATTCTAAAATACTTATTGAGCTTATCCAAACCAAAATTCCTTTGTTGCAGACTCTGATGTCAAAACTAAGATGAACAATCCTTTAAAAGGGGATTATTTACGCTTTAGCGTTGAGATATTGTGTACAGTATGGTACTAAGGGCTGATCCCCCTATGTACGAGAAGTAGAGTCCATGGTCTTATGACTGTTAAAGGTTTAAAGCATAAAAACTTTACCACCTAGGACATAGTTCAAGGTCTTATGACCCTCAGACGTTCTTTTGATTCCTGTTATTCATTCTTGAGTCAAAAGTTGAGTTTCTTTATTCAGATGTCTTTGATTCATTCGCATGTTATTATATTGTTGTCATATTATTATACTTTTGGGCAATCGTGCTCACTCTTGCGTAATAATAACATTGCAGTTAATAACGAAAGGTCCGACGAGCCTTCTACTAGCAATGGTAAGGGCAAGGTCAACAAGTGATGAAGACTTGTTGTTTATTTTATGTGTTTATGTTTCAGACTTATAGTAGAGTTGTGTAAGACTTATTTATTTGTTTATGTTCCGCACAGATGTTTAGGGTTAGTATGACCTGGGATTGTATTTATTATTCAGATGTTGTAACCCCATAAGGGGAGGATTTATTTCTATCTATTGCATGATTTGCATTTATTATGGGTAGATAGATAGATGATATTTGTACAGTGAACACCAAGTCCCGTGGAAATTAAAGTACCCAGATTTGGGGGTGTCACAGGTTGGTATCAGAGCCGTAGGTTATGAACCTTTGGTGGGGGAAAATCTTAGGATAGTAGCCTTTTTAGAGATCGAGAACATAGTAATGATAACTCTTATCGAGTTCTAAGAAAGATAATAACTTACCTTATGTGCTATGTGCTTATACTTATATATTCGAGTATCGATTAGCATCACGCAATTACTAAAACTTAAAATTTTATTTTTCAGGATGACAGATGTTGGAGAACCTAGTTAGTCCAGGGACCTTATACCCCTAGAAGGTAGAGAGGAGGAGCCCTGAGATATTCACGTAGTCTGGGAGCAGTTAGTCCGACGAGAGCCATCACCCTTGATCACAGTCATTGGTCAGGAGTATGTGCTGGTGTCTGATTCAGAGGAGGACTCTGAGGAAGACCCTGAGGAGATTGAAGTTCAGGCTGATGCAGCTGAAGAGGAGGAGGAAGACCCTGAAGAGTTCCCGCCGAGCTCTATCAGTGTCAAGATGTATGACGATCTGTATGACCGTAACATAGAGTTACGTGATACTGTTCAGGAGCTGAGGGAGACTGTTCAGGAGCTGAGGGAGCGGTCGGTTACTCAACAGTCGACAATCGAGCTGAGGGATGGAGAGGTTGAGGCTCTTCACACACGTTTGGGAAATGTAGAGTGGAATTTGGTTCATGAGAAAGGCCAAATCGAGCAGAAGAAATAGGAAATAAAGGAATTGAAGAATGAACTAAAAGGGAAATCAGCAAGGCTGGACATAGCAGAGGAAGCCTGGGTAAGGGAATCACGACGAGCAGATCTCACAAAAGATAACTGTTGGGCGAAGAAGGCCAATCTTGAGGAGACGTACTCTACACTTCAGTATGCAATTGACGAGGCCCAGGATCGGGTTATGAGGTATCCAATTCAGTTCTAAGGACTATCGTCGTACATGCTAGATCGCAGGACGATGTCCCGAATTATAGGAAGAAGAGCGTGGCAAAGCTATTCGTCGCCTTAATGGGCAGTGATAGGAACATTTGATTTTGTCAAACCTATCTGGTAGTTAATAATGTAAATTCCAATGTGTTTATAAATAGAAGAATATTTTATGTTTTAAATCCTGTAGATTCTTTATCTCGGGATAGTTGATGTAAATTGCAGTGATGCTATCGTATTATGTTAAAACTTTTGATTTAGTAATATATCAGAGTTTATTTGAGATAATGTGTTGATTGATTATGTCTAAATGTTTAAGTTAAGCCTGAAATATTTAAAAGATTGAATAAAGTTCTAATAAACGTATATCTTAACAGAAATATACCGCCAAGGAGAAGACCGAACCGTCGACCGGCCCAGGAACGGTCAACTAACAACAACGACGACGCCAATGCTAACCCCGTTCAGCAGTTGGCGAACTTACTTGCTGGAGCACTTAACAACCAACCTCAAGCTCCACCGAACACAACGTTCAAGGACTTCAAGGCGGTGGGACCGCCAGAGTTTAAAGGTACCATGAACCCGATAGAAGCTCAAACCTTTGTTATGGAGATGGAAAAAGTTTTCGTCGTCGCCAGAGTCAGAGAAGACCAGAAAACCATCTATGCAATGTTCATGCTAAAATTCGAGGCCAGCTATTGGTGGCAAGCGAATAAGGTCAGTGGAGGTGATGGTGTGATTACCTGGGAGAGGTTCAAAGAGATGTTCTTTGAGATGTACTTTTCGATCAGTTCGCAGAATCAAATGGTGGTCCATTTCCTGGAGCTGAAACAGGGGAATATGTCCATACCGGAATATGCGACGAAATTCAATGAGTTGGCTAGGTTTGCCACGTATCAAGTGCACACCGATCAAAGGAAGGCAAGGAGGTTTGAGCAGGGCCTGAAGCCCTGGTTGTATAGCAAAGTGTCAATGTTCCAATTGAACACTTTTGCTGGGGTGTTGGAGAAGGCCATTCTCGCTGAAGGCGGGAGTGACGCTGTTACAAAGTACAGGACCAAAAGAAGAAAAAGAGTGAGGGTGAAGGAGTTAACAAGGCTAGTGGTAGCAACACGGGAGGGAGTAATATTCAGAAGAGGAGGTGGAATGATAACTCATCAACTGGGAATCAGCAAGGAGGTCAGAAGAAGAGGATCGAAGCTTGTCCGACCTGCGGGAAAGCTCACCTGGGGGTCTGTATGAAGGGAAAACGAGTATGCTATAATTGTGGTCAGGAAGGCCACATAGCACCGAACTGTCCAAACCCAAAGAAGGGCTCTTGCTTCACTTGCGGCTCAAAGGACCATCTGGCAAGGGACTGTCCCAAGAAGGGATCTGGAGGGGAAGGATCAGGAGGGAACAGGGGAAATAGAGGTGGAAGTGCTCTAACTATCACGGGACCAACCGCAACCAACCAACCAACCTCCAGGACCTTCAACATGACCGTGCATGATGCTGTACAGTCTCGCGATGTGGTGTCAGTTATCATTCCGATTAATAAAGTTAATGCTTATGTACTATTTAATTCGGGTGCTACTTGTTCATTTATATCCGATGACTTTGCTAAGAACTTAGAACTTCCTATGGACGAGTTAGAATACCCCATGAACATAGAGATTGCGAATAGAGAAGTGATCCCTGATAAGTATGTACACAAGAACTGTAGAGTAGATATTAAGGGCAACATTATGAACGTAGATCGTATCTCGATTAGGCTTGGGGAATTCGATGTTATTATGGGAATGGATTGGCTAGTCAATTATGGGGCTATAATTGATTGCCAGAGGATGTGTATCAACTTTATGACCCCGTTAAAGGTTGTGTTTTATGGCACCAAATCACCTAGACAAGCGAGTTGTCTGACGATGATGCAGGCCAGGAAGTTGTTAAAACAAGGCTGTGTAGGATATTTAGCCTACATAGTCGATAGTCGTAAAGAAAACCCGAAAGTGGAAGATGTACCGGTCGTGAGGGACTTCATTGACGTATTTTCAGATGATCTGCCAGGACTTCCGCCAGACAGAGATGTTGAGTTTGTGATCGATTTGGCGCCAGGGACGGCCCCAATATCGAAGGCACCATACCGGATGACTCCGGTAAAGATGAAGGAGTTAATGGTACAACTGCAAGAGTTACTGGACAAGAAGTACATCCAACCGAGCGTATCGCCGTGGGGAGCGCCAGTGTTGTTTGTGAAAAAGAAGGACGGGACGATGCAGCTTTGCATCGACTACAGAGAACTGAATAAGGTCACAATTAATAATAGATATCCATTACCGAGGATCGACGATCTGTTTGACCAATTGAAGGGTACAAGGTACTTTTCAAAGATAGACTTGAGGAGTGGCTATCATCAGCTGAAGGTGAGGCCAGAGGATGTTCCAAAGATAGCATTTAGGACTCGATATGGTCACTACGAATTTCTGGTGATGTCATTTGGTCTAATGAATGCTCCTGCAGCATTCATGGGCTTAATGAATGGAGTGTTCAAGCCGTTTTTGGACAAATTTGTGGTGGTCTTTATCGACGATATTTTGGTATACTCGAAGACCAAGGAAGAACATGTAGAACATCTGAAGTTAACATTAGAGGCGTTGAGAAGAGAGAAGTTGTAAGCCAAATTTTCAAAATGTGAATTCTGGATTGAAAGAGTGCAATTTCTTGGACATGTGATCGATAAGGACGGAATTTTGGTAGATCCCTCTAAAGTAGAAGCTATGATGAATTGGGATCAGCCGAAAACACCGTTGAAAATGAGGAGTTTTCTTGGATTGGCGGGTTATTATAGAAGATTCATTCAGGACTTTTCCAATATCGCAACTCCACTGACGAATTTGACTAGAAAATCGGTGAAATTCGTTTGGACGGAGAAGTGTGAGGAAAGTTTCCAAGAGCTTAAGAGGAGGTTGAGTTCAGCACCTGTGTTATCCCTTCCGAACGACACAGGAAATTTTGTGGTTTATAGTGATGCGTCGCGTAAAGGACTTGGCTGTGTGCTTATGCAAAACGACAGGGTCATTGCGTAGGCATCACGACAATTGAAAGACTATGAGAAAGGGTATCCGACCCATGACTTGGAATTAGCTGCAGTGGTATTTTCTTTGGAAATTTGGAGACACTATCTCTATGGGGAGAAGTGTGAAATATATACAGACCACAAGAGTCTGAAATATATTTTTACACAGAAGGACTTGAATATACGCCAGAGAAGGTGGCTGGAGTTAATTAAGGACTATGACTGTGAAATCTTATACCATCCGGGTAAGGCTAATGTGGTTGTCGACGCCTTAAGCAGAAAGGGTCAGGAGAAATTGATGATGTTGACTGCTCAGGAGGAGCTAATTTCAGCAATAGAAAAGCTGGAATTGGAAGTGAAGTATCCAATGGAGATTGACGAGAAGTTGTTTCAGATGCAAACTGGTACAACCCTATTGGATAAAGTTAAGGAAGCTCAACTTCAGGACGAACAATGTGAAAAGGTTAAGAAAAAGATATCTGAAGGAACCGAACCGAGATTCATGATAGACAGTGAGGGACTACTGAAATTTGAGAGCGGAGTTTGGGTACCGTCAGTGCCAGAGATTAAGGATGACATTTTGAGCGAGACTCATAGCTCACGGTATTCGATTCACCCCGGTAGTACCAAGATGTACCAAGATCTTCGACAGCACTTCTGGTGGCCGAATTTGAAACGAGATGTTGCTGAGTGTGTTGCAAAGTGTCTAACCTGTCAGAAAGTGAAAACAGAACATCAGAGACCGAGTGGTTTGCTACAACCCCTGGAAATCCCAGAATGGAAATGGGAACACATTACGATGGATTTCGTGCTTGGCCTTTCGACGACTCAGAAAGGCTACGACGCAGTATGGGTTATCGTTGACCGACTGACGAAATCAGCACACTTCCTTCCGATGAAAATCAGATTCAACTTAGACCGGTTGGCAAGGTTATATGTGAAAGAGATTGTTTCGAGGCACGGAGTTTCAGTGTCAATTATTTTCGACAGAGATCCGCGCTTCACATCAAACTTCTGGAAGCGACTACAGGAATGCATGGGGACACAGTTGAGAATGAGTACGGCTTATCACTCTCAGACATATTGGCAAAGTGAAAGAACGATCCAGACATTGAAAGATATGTTGAGAGTATGCATCATGGATTTTAAAGGAAATTGGGATGATCACCTACCTCTTGTGGAATTCGGTTACAACAACAGTTACCACGCTAGTATTGGCATGCCGCCTTATGAAGCGTTGTACGAAAGAAAATGCAGAACTCCGCTATATTGGGATGAAGTTGGCGAGAGACAATTGCTAGGTCCAGAGTTGGTACAACAGACAGCAGAGATAGTCAAAGTGATCCGGACAAGACTTGTAGCCGCTCAAGATAGGCAGAAGAAATACGCCGATCCACACCGTAAGAACGTTGAGTTTGAATCGGGTAGCTATGTGTTCTTCAAAGTCTCTCCCTGGAAGGGAAAGATCAGATTCGGTAACAAGGGGAAATTGAGCCTGAGGTTCATTGGACCCTTTGAGGTACTGCGAAGGATTAAAGAAGTTGCGTATGAGGTAGCCTTACCTTTGGCGCTCGAGAATGTCCACAACGTTTTCCACGTTTCAGTTCTACGATCCTACAAACCCGATTACAAGCATGTGATTGAATATGAACCCCTACATTTTGAAAAAAACTTATCCTATGAAGAAATTCCTGTTCAAATTGTTGACAGGAAAGAGCAAGTCCTCAGAAACAAAGTTATACCTTTTGTTAAGGTAATTTGGAGGAACCACAATATTGAAGAACCTACATGGGAACTCGAAGAGAATATGATGAAGAATTACCCACATTTATTTACTTAAGTTATGTGTATGCGATTCTGGGGACAGAATCTTTGTTAGGGGGGGGGGAGAATGTAACGGGACAAAATTTAATTGAACCGTGATTCTGGAGACAGAATCCTTTTAAGGTGGGGGGGAAGATGTGACGAACAAGATTTTTGTAATTTATTTTGAATATTTATTGAATTAAATAAATATTTTTTGATGATTTAATTATTGAGTTAAATAATTAATTGATGAATTTGTGGTAGAGTAATTTAATTATATATGTTACATTAGTTAAATTATTGTGGAGAATTTTTATATTCAAAGTATGTATTTAATTGAGTTTATTTGATTTAATGAATTAATTAATAAGCATAATGTTATTCTAATTAATTTAATAAATAATTAGAGATTTAATGATTTGACATAATTAATAAATAAGAATTTTAATTATGTGACTATGTGAATTATTATGGAATTATACAATTTTATTTAATTGATTTAAATAAGATTATTTGATTAATTGGGTGTGACATTTATTTAACTATATAATAGTAAGTTAATTAAATTAAATGGAAAAGGGGGAATAAGGGACAAGCAAACAAGGCCTTGGTGAAGGTTGAGGCCAGTTAACCCATTATGGGATTAACTGACGACCATGACCCCACGACTAATTATACGTATATGTATATTATTCATATAAGACTTATATCTTATAAACATATATCAGAACTACAATATATCATATACATACTCTAAGAAAACTTAGAGAAAAGAGAATTGAGAGAGAGTTGAAAGAATTTGAAGAATCAAAAAAAAAAGAATCCATATCATCTTCACATAGTTTGCAAGGGGTAATTCCTTTGTCCCAGTTTTAATTAATGTACTATGTTTCCTTCATGAACATATATTCTGAGTTCTCTGTGTATGGGAAAAATTAGCAATTTTTGATTATATGCTTATATGTGTGTTATTATATCATTATAACATGTTTTGTATTTGGTATGAATGAATTAAAATAATCGAATTCATGTAATTAGGCCTTAATTGAATTTTCAAAATTTTACAGAGTTTTTCCATTTACGTGCTTTAAAAATTCTCTGTGAATGGAAAAATTGATATTTTTTCATTATATGGCTATGTGTGTATTCATATATGTTTATAACATATTATATGTCATATATGCATAACTTGCAGTGATCAAATTTTGTTTAAATTGGGTTTTCGAAAATTACAGAGTCGTATATATGGCCATACGGCCCTTACGGCCTTTACGTACAAATTTTATACCATGAATCGATGGTTTAACTTTGAATTAACATTTGCATATGATTGTACACGTTTATACGAACAAAACAAAAGTTAAACGAACGGATTTAGTGTTATAATGAATCCGTAACGTTGAATTTCTTGATTTTCCTTCAAAACATGATAAAGTATGAAAACAGTGAAATTAGATACCTTGGATTGTGTGATTACATGATTTTAATTGCCAAGATCATGCTAGAAATGTTGTATAGCGTTTCTGTGCAGTTTTTACATTATAGATAGCCTTAAAATTAATTACGTTAGTTTAATTTGAATTTATTTGGGTTGCTCTGGGTGTTCATTGTAACAGATGAGAATTTTTATGAGGTGAGAATTTTTATGAGATTTTTTTTATATTGTGATTCTGGGGACAGAATCCTTTTAAGGAGGGAAGACTGTAACGATTGAGAATTTTATATGTTAATTGTAAATATTTATTGAATTAAATAAATATTTTATGGAATTTATTTGTGAAAATAAATAAATAAATTGTGCGATTGTTGTGGACAATTTAATTAAGTGCTATATGATTAATTAAATTGATATGTTAGCAATGGTGTAGCATCATTTTAATTTAATTGGGAATAATTTAATTAGAGTTAATGTTATCTGCTAATTGATAATAATTTGTTAGACGAATTATGTTTAATAAAGAAAATTCAATTGTGTGACAATTTGGTATTATGTGAATGTTAGTTTATTTAATTGAATTAGAGTGTTGTAATTTAATTAAATTAGTGTAATATTTAATCTATGGATTTAAAGAGTTATTAAAAGACTAGAAAAGGATTTTAAAGTGTTTTACCAAACAAGGCCCTTGTACTTGTTTAATCTTATTTTACCCAAACAAGGCCTTAGCACTAAAAACCTATTTTTCTAAGAGGTTGCCAAACATGGCCTTGAACTTTTCAAATTTTGTAACCTATGTTATTAATAAGAATTAATATGGTTATAAGTATTATATTTATTATATATAAGTTACATATCTATTATATATGTATATTGTATATTGTATAATATATGTTAAGTTAAAAGTTACGTTAGTTTTACAAAACAAAGAAAGAAAGAAGAAGAGGGTTAGAGAGAATTGTCAGAGAAGAAGAAGAGAGAAGAGAAAGAAAAGCTTGAGAAGGCATAAGAGGATCATCATCTTCATCATCTCTTCTCTTTAAGTAAAACTAGTAAGGTTATACCCTAACCCTTGTACTCAATTCTTATGTGTTGTAATTCTTTTTTATCAAATTAGGTTTTTACAATCATGAAATTATATGTATATATGGTGTTCATATGTTTTCATATGTAATTGTATGCCATGAAAGGGTTTTCAAAATACAATTGTTGTAAAAACAAGTTTTCAAAGCATATTCTTTTATGTTTTCATGGTTTTAGAACTCTA